>OU026117.1:5385000-7885000 GCA_907269095.1 Blastobasis adustella | reverse complement strand
TACTGTTATAAGCTTATAAAAATCATCATGTTGCCGTTAATGCCCCGGTTGTGCTCTCTAGAACGAAGGCCCGAGGTCCGCCTTGACCATGATCCAGAATTTGGCGATCAGGTAATTACAGTGGAGTGACTACCATCTGACCTTCTGTGACCCTGCTACCAGGGGAACCTGACCAGTTTGGATCATGGTTACATATTCAGTTGCCTGAATTTACAGGTTTCATCACGATGTTTTCCCTTACCGTAAGAGCATCGGTTAGTATTCAACTAATGTACATAACACAGAAAAGAATTATTGGTACATGGCCGCACCGGGATTCGAACCCGGTACCTCTCGCTTACGAGTTATTGGATACCCAACCGCCCGGCTACCGACGCTCTCATAAATAAGCTTATAAGTATAGAAGACGTAAGAATACCCTGTATAAGTATTTACACAAATTAATGTTATGTTATAATATACTACCCGTTTGAAATTTACATTGTTATTATTATGGATTGCCGAAACGTGTTGTTTTGAATAAAGATTTTGCCCGTTTTATGAAAATTATGACAGTTAACACTATTTACAATTTGTACCTCAGTTTTATTGTGGATTCGGTGTTTAGGAAAGTTATCATTATGAAAGTAGTTAAGTCGGTATGCTTTTTTTCCCCTTCTGTGACTCTACGCAAGATGTTGCTATACAGTAAAACTATTGAGACCTATTTTTGGTAAATTTTGATTGGAATAATTACTTATAGACATTTCTTACAGGTAATGTAAGCGTTTCCCAAGTGGCGGGGCCATGTGTCAAAAATGTATACTGACATAGTTGTTCTCACTGGCAGTGTAAGCGTATCCAAAGTAGCGTTGCTATGTGTCAGAAATTTAAAACCTTATTGGTTAAATTACTTATGCAATAAAAGTTAGCAGCCATGACTTGTATAATTTTTAATTTTCTTTGGATCTCCGTTTTGATGACCAATTTTAGCACAATAAACATTTTTTTTTAATTTGGGTACTAGCGATTTTATGTTTAGGCTATAAATTCCTCAGAGTGACAACATGATGATGCCGATCTATATTTTATTAGACCTTTAGCTAATAGAGGTTTATAAATAAAAAAATTTGAAATACGTTTTAAACACCTAATGAGAGTTTTAGCTTATAAACGTTTTACACCTATCTTACTATAAGGTTTTTTTTATAAATAAAGTCTGATATTACCAGGGCGAAAATGAATTCCCCATTTCTCGGGAAAAAGACGTATCGAGGGTGACCGATAATAACAGACTAAATTATTAACTCTTCTTAAGCGACCCCCGGCACTGGTATTGCCAGACACAAAAATAATGTTCCGTTTTTTGGGGAAAAGTTGCAAGATTAACGCTTCCCAAGCATCCCCCCGCTGGCACTTAGCCACGAGGCCAGCTTTGCTGGCCGAGAACAGAGCGAAACACTAGTTATTATAATATATAAACTTCGACTACCACTGACTGACTCACTGACTCACTCACTGACATGGTTGTTCTCCCAGAAGGAGGGTAGGTAGGTGAAAACAATGTATGAACGAATTGATCACGTGACTCTGGTGAGTATGGGAAAAATCCGACATTTGCAAAAAACAAGATGGCGGCTCCAAGATGGCGGCCGATTTTTTTGTTTTCCATCCGATTGCGGTGAAATTTTGCAAGTGGAAACAAACGGATGAAAAAAAAATATGCGACTTTGAAAAAGTTGAAAAAACAAGATGGCCGCCGCGCAGGAGCCGTTTGAAAATTTTCAATTTCAGACCCGACTTTAGAGTCTCGGGATTTTTTAATCTGTTGGCAAATTTTGAGTTTGATCACGTCGGTGCGTTGCTTATGTGCTCGATTTAGGGTAATCGGCAAGCAAATTCCGAAATCAAAGATGGCGGCGGCCGTGGCGGCCATTTTGAAAAACGGACAAAAAATTGCACTTTTCGGAGCGTCTTTTCGCGGTGTTGCCACCTTAATCGAGGTTTGCAGTGTATGAGGCGGTTGTAGGCCCGGCCGAGTAGTGTTGCCCGGTGTGATAAAAAATGCCATATTTTAGGGAAATCTGGGAGATTTTTCCCGAAAATATGAAAAATGGAAATAATTACTTTTCGCAACTTTCTGGTATAGGGGTCGATGGTCGGGGAGAGAATTAGTGTCTTTTTGGTATTTTCAAACTTTTCATCAGGCAACACTGGATGTGAGAAAAAAAACAAGTTTTTTCGACATGGTTCCATTGACAGGCCCGTAGCGAGGGCTGGGTAGACGCTGGAAATTTTTTTTTGATGCAGTCTTGCTCCGAGTATCCTGTATTATAATATTCTTGTGACGTGTTACAAAAATTCAAGATGGCGGCGGCCGTGGCGGCCATTTTGAAAAGCGCACGAGAAATTTCACTTTTCGGAGCGTCTTTTCGCGGTGTTGCCATCTGAATCGAGGTTTTCAGTGTATAAGGCGGTTGTAAGACCAGCCGAGTAGTGTTGCACGGCGCAATAAAAATTGCCACATTTCAGGGTAATCTGGGAGATTTTCTCCGAAAATACAAAATATTGAAATAATTACTTTTCGCAACTTTCTGGTATGGGGGTCGAAGGTCGGGGAGAGAATTAGTGTATTTTTGGTATTTTCAAGTTTTTCATCTGGCAACACTGGAAGTGAGAACAAAAACAATTTTTTTCGACATGGTTCCATTTACAGGCCCGTAGCGAGGGCTGGGTAGACGCTGGAAATTTTTTTTTGATGCAGTCCTGCTCCGAGTATCCTGTAATATAATATTCTTGTGACGTTTTACACAAATTCAAGATGGCGGCGGCCGTGGCGGCCATTTTGAAAAGCGCACGAGAAACTTCACTTTTCGGAGCGTCTTTTGCGGTGTTGCCACCTGAATCGAGGTTTGCAGTGTATGGGGCGGTTGTAGGCCCGGCCGAGTAGTGTTGCCCGGTGCAATCAAAATTCCCACATTTCAGGGTAATCTGGGAGATTTTCTCCGAAAATACGAAAAATTAAAATAATTACTTTATGCAAATTTCTGGTATGGGGGTCGATGGTCGACAAAAGCATTAGTGTATTTTTGGTAATTTCAAGTTTTTCATCGTGCAACACTGGAAGTGAGAACAAAAACAATTTTTTTCGACATGGTCTCATTGCCAGGCCCGTAGCGATGGCTGGGTCAACACTGGGAAAAAAAGTTTAATGCAGTCTTGCTCCGAGTATTCTGTATTTTAATTATCTTTGTACGTTTTACAAAAATTAAATATGGCGGCGATTGTGGAAGCCATTTCCGACATTTGCAAAAAACAAGATGGCGGCTCCAAGATGGTGGCCGTTTTTTTTGTTTCCTAACCGATTGCGGTGAAATTCCCCAGGTGGGTACTACTTGACGAAAAACAAATGGGCAACTATGAAAAAAATGAAAAAACAAAATGGCCGCCGCGCAGGAGCCGTTTGAAAATTTTCAATTTCAGACCCGACTTTAGAGTCTCGGGATTTTTTAATCTGTGGGCGGATTTTGAGTTTGATCACGTCGGTGCGTTGCTTTTGTGCTCGATTTAGGGTAGTCGGCAAGCAGATGCCGAAATCAAAGATGGCGGCGGCCGTAGCGGCCATTTTGAAAAACGGACAAAAAATTGCACTTTTTGGAGCGTCTTTTCGCGGTGTTGCCACCTTAATCGAGGTTTGCAGTGTATGGGGTGGTTGTAGACCCGGCCGAGTAGTATTGCCCGTTGCGATAAAAATTCCCATATTGTAGGGTAATCTGGGTGATTTACCCCGAAAATACAAAATATTGAAATAATTACTTTTCGCAACTTTCTGGTATGAGGGTCGATGGTAGGGGAGAAAATTAGTGTCTTTTTGGTATTTTTAAATTTTTCATCTGGCAACACTGGAAGTGAGAACAAAAACAAATTTTTTCGACATGGTTCCATTGACAGGCCCGTAGCGAGGGCTGGGTGGACACTGGGAATAAATTTTTAATGCTATCTTGCTCCAAGGATCCTGTTTTATAATATTCTTGTGACGTTTTACTACAATTCAAGATGGCGGCGGCCGTGGCGGCCATTTTGAAAAGCGCACGAGAAATTGCACTTTTCGGAGCGTCTTTTCGCGGTGTTGCCACCTGAATCGAGGTTTGCAGTGTATGGAACGGTTGTAGGCCCGGCCGAGTAGTGTTGCCCGGTGCCATAAAAATTCCCACATTTTGGATAATCTGAGTGATTTTCCCCGAAAATACAAAAAATTGAAATATTTAATTTTTGCAACTTTCTGGTATGGGGGTCGATGGTCTGGGAGAACATTAGTGTCTTTTTGGTATTTTCAAGTTTTTCATCTGGCAACACTGGAAGTGAGAACAAAAACAATTTCTTTCGACATGGTATCATTGCCAGGCCCGTAGCGAGGGATGGGTGGACACTGGGAAATCTTTTTTAATGCAGTCTTGCTCCGAGGATCCTGTATTTTAATGTATTTTTTAACGTTTTACAAAAATTCAAGATGGCGGCGATTGTGGAAGCCATTTTGTTTCAATTTGGGTATTATTTTAACGTTAAGTCGTATTTTCTTAGTGTTGCTGATGTTTGTGGCAGTTGGCGTGTATGGCAAACTTGTAGGTCTAAATGATGAGTATTGCTAGGGGTAAAAATATTACCCCACTTTTTGGGAAAATTTGGACTTTTATCCGATTTAAATTTTAAAGAGCATTTTCGCCGTGATGGTGACGTTTATTCAAGTTGTAATGTATGAAGGGATTGTTGGGTTATTCAAGAAGTGTTCACATGGAAGATAAATTTACCCCATTTTTAGGGAAATTTTTAGAGATTTACCCCGATTTATATTTTTAAGTGCGTTTTCGACATGTTGCTGACGTATATGAAAGTTGTAATGTATGAGGGGATTATCCTCCTACTCAAAAAGTGTTTGCATGGATGTTTAATTTTCCCCGTTTTTAGGGAATTTTTTAAGATTTACCGTGATTTATATTTTTAAGTGCGTCATCAAAGTTGTAATGTATGAGGGGATTATCTGGCATCTTGAGAGGTGTTTATATGGATAAAAAGTTTACCCTGTTTTTAAGGAAATATTTGACATTTACCCTGATTTATATTGTTAAGTGCGTTTTCGCCATGTTGTTGACGTATATGAAAGTTGTAATGTATGAGGGGATTATCCGGCTAATCAAGAAGTGTTTGTATTGATAAAAAATTTAACCCATTTTTAGGGAAAGTTTTAGAGATTTGCCCGATTTATATGTTTAACCACATTTTGACAGTATTTTTGACGTTTCTGAAAGTAGTCGTATATGAGAAGATTGTTTTGCTACTAAAGAACAGTTTACATGAACAAAAAATTTACCCCGTTTTTGAGGAAATTTATAGAGATTTCCCCCGATTTCTATTTTGAAGTGCGTTTTCGCCGTGTTGCTGACGTTTGTGAAAGTTGTAATGTATGAAGGGATTGCTGTGCGATTAGAGTAGTGTACCAAGGAATAAAAAACTTACCTCGTTTTAAAAACATTTTTAGAGATTTCCCCCGATTTATATTTTTAAGTGCGTTTTCGCCATGTTGTTGACGTATGAGAAAGTTGTAATGTATGAGCGGATTATCCGGCTACTCGAGTAGTATTTATATGGATAAAAAGTTTACCCCGTTCTTTAGGAATTTTTATGACATTTACCCTGATTTATATTTTAAAGTGTGTTTTCGCCATGTTGTTGTCGTATATGAAAGTTGTAATGTATGAGGGGATTATCCGACTATTTGAGAGGTATTTACATGGATCAAAAATTTACCCCATTTTTTAGGAAATTTTGAGAGATTTGCCCGATTTATATTTTTAATCTCATTTTGGCTGTGTTGTTGACGTTACTGAAAGTAATAATGTATGAGGGGATTGCCGGGTTTCTTAAGAAGTGTTCACATGGATGTTCAATTTACCCCATTTTTAAGTAAATTTTTGAGATTTACCCCGATTTAAATTTTTAAGTGCGTTTTCGCCACGTTGTTGACGTATATGAAAGTTGTAATGTATGTGGGGATTGTCGGGCTACTTGAGAAGTATTTATATGGATAAATAGTTTAACCCGTTTTAAAGGAAATTTTTGAGATTTACCGCGAATTACATTTTTAATCGCATCTTGGTTGTGTTTTTGACGTTTTTGAAAGTAGTCATGTATGACGAGATTGTTTGGCTACTCAAGAAGTATTTACGTGGATGAAACATTTACCTCGTGTTTACAGAAGTTTTTAGAGATTTACCCCGATTTATACTTTTTAGTGTATTTTGGTCGTGTTGTTGACATTGATGAAAGTTGCAATGTATGAGGGTATTGTTGTTCTATTCGAGGAGTGTCACCACAGATAAAAATTTACACCGTTTTTAAAGAAGTTTTTAGAGATTTACCCCGATTTATATTTCTAAGTTCGTTTTCGCCATGTTTTAGACGTTTCTGAAAGTTGTAATGTACAACACGCCTATCCTTACTATACCCATACCGTACTCCACTCTAATTCTTCCCGACCCCTACCCCACATATCTATATATATATACCATAAACTACTGTTACCCTACCCTACTCTACTCTATCCTACCTCTACCTTTCGTTACCTATCCTGTCCTCACTACACATACCCTACCTTAACCTACTGGTTTCCGTACCCTTTCCCATCCACAGGCAACCCCCTTCCTACGCCTACTCTACCCCTACCCTAACCTTACCCTACTCTACTATAACCCCTGCCTACCATACTCCATCCCTACTCTGGTCTACACTTTAATTCTCCTATCCTGCCCCACTGTATACTTTACTCTACCCCTACCCTACATACCCCTACTATATCCCACCACTACCCAACCAAATCCTTCCCAACTTTTACTTTACTTTGCCTTTTCCTACCCCTACCTTACATGCCCTACCGTATTCTACGCTTCCCCTAACTCTACACCGGCCTACCCTAACCCTATCATGAAACCTCACTACCCTATCTACCCCACTCTTTCCCTTCACTTCCCTACCCTACCCTACGCTAATCATTTCTTATACCACCCTCATCATCATCTTTGCGTTATGTCCCGGTCGAACTCCCGCGCAGCACGCGAGGGCCCAGGGTCCGCTTTCCTGCTATTCTTGGCCCACCTCGCTTATGGCACGCATGTCATTCTTGACTACGTCAAGCCATCGCTTCTTGGGCCAGCCTCTCCTTCTCTTGCCCGGCGGGGGCGGCATGGCCAAACACTTGATCTCCACATAACTCTTCGGTCTTTGCAAGACGTGGCTATACCATCGAAGGCGGCATTCTTGAAGCTTAGCTTTTCCTGCTTGTGTGCTCTAATAGGGGCCAACTTTCGCTACCGTAAAGGAGGTCAGATCTAATGATGGTCTTATAGACCTGTCCCTTCAACTTTATCGGCATTTTAGGGTCACCGACCTCACGCCATTTGGCCCAAGCAGTGGATATTCGGGCCTTGACGTCGTCATCGATGTCCCCGGTTGAGCTAAGTATAGATCCCAAGTATGTGACCTGATCCGGGCACCTAACTTCCTCATCGTCTATGAGCACGGGTAGGGGATCTGCACTATTGCAGGCCATGTACTTTGACTTCAACTTCCACTTTTGTAAACGTTGGGTTAGTCACCACTTGTCAGAGTCTGCCAGCGCGATATCGTCAGCATACATGAGCAGCCATGAAGGTACCTCATAATTATCTAGGATGCAGTCTGACAATACGTCTAATATCACGTTGAACAGAAGTGAGCTGAGCACAGAGCCCTGGTGTACCCAAAAGGTAATCGGGAACGGTTACCCAAAATTGACCCCGTTTTTTGAGAAATTTATAGATATTTACCCGATTTAAATTATTATCCAAATTTTAGCTGTGTTGTTGACATATACAAACTGTTGTAATATACAACACGCATACCCTACCTATACCTAACTCTACCCATACTTTAACGTACTGCTCCCTAACCCTTGCCTACCTAACCCCTTCCCTACGCCACCCTACCTGTAACATAGCATTTTCTTCCCTTATCCATTTGTACCTTACATGTACTACATATCCTACATACTCGACCCCTATCTACTCTATCCCTACTCTACCCTACAAACACCCTATCCTATCCTACCCATACCATAATTTACCCTTCTCTACCCTACCCTACTCAACTTCTACTATACTATCCTACAAATTGTACCCCTATCTACTCTTTACCTACCCATACCCTACAATAATCTACTCTACCCTACCCTGATCCTGACCCTACTCCACTCCATCCCTTTCCTACCCTACACCACTGTACCCCTTGCTAACCCCACCCCCGTCTACCCCTTCCCTACCCAACCCTACTTCTACCGTACTCTTCCCTAAATCACATATCTTACCCTACTCTCACTACTACCAATAACCTAACCCTACTACATTCTACCTCTACTCTACTACACTTTCAGCTACAATCACAGGGACTTCATCCTCACACCTTGCGAAATGATAGCGAACTGTGCGGCTCCAAAGGAAATCTCTCCCACGCACACTAAGATTGTGGAATGAACTACCTGGAAACGTTCTACCTGGAGAGTATAACATGGAGTTCTTCAAGAAAGGGGGTAAATGGTTTTCAAGGGATCAGCAACGCGTGGATGATGCCCCTGGTATTGCAAACGTCCATAGGCTGCGGTAACTACTTAACATCAGGCAGGCCGTAAGCTTGTTTGCCACCTCAGTGGTACCATACATATCCTACATACACCAGGATACCTTTCATCTAACCTAGCCTATCCTAATCAACTTCTACCCGACCATATCCTCTCCTACACGACCTCTACCGGCTACATCTTAAACGACCCTTCCCTACACCATACTCTATCCTACTCTAACCCTTCTCTATCTTATCTTATCCTGCCCTCCTCTTTTCCTACCTCCAACTTACTCTACCCCTACTCTACCCTACCCGTCCCCTACCGCTCCCCTTCGTCTCTAACCCTTGCCTACCCTACCCCTCTCTACTACTTCCCTACCTTACGTTAACTTTACCCTAATTCTACAACTACTGCCTTACCACACCCTATATCTCTTTACCCTACGCTATCCTACCCTTCCCATACCTTAGTCTACCACCTTTTATCCCCGTCTACCCTACCCTACTCAACTTCTACCGCCTTATCCTACCCTACTCTACCTCTATTTAGCCCTTCCCTACATACCGAACCATATAATAATAGGGTAGGACTTAAACTACACCAACCCTACCCTACTCTACTCTACCTCTTCCCTACCCGACCCCACATAACCCCTTGTCTTCCCCGCCCCTTCCACTCCTTACTAATTCTCACCTACCTCTTCGCATGATTATGTAACACTACCCTTTCCCATCTTACATACCCTACATATCCAACACATTGTACCAGTATCTTTTTAATCTCAGTTGTTATTTCAGTATCTACTCCTTCATCATACCCTAACCTATTCCTACTTCTACCCTACCCTAGCCTTCCCCGTCCGACACTTCCTTGCCCTATCGTAGGATAGGGCAAGGAAGTGTACTGTACTGTAAGTGTACCTACTGTACCCCTAACCTACCCTACCCTACAACTTTCCCATAAGTGTAAGCAATGAGTTGACAAAGTTTTATCTTAATCAGTAGAACACTGTAGCAACGCACGAACGAAGAAACAACAATTGTTTTAAATCATTAAAGATAACTTTCGAAGGACAGTACCATAAATTGAAAATGACCACTTTCCTCTACGTCTATTCGAGTAGATACATACAATTTAAACATGTTACTTTTCTCTAAAACTCTGGACTCTGTCGTCCTCCACGTTGTACACTATCAATATAAAGCGTCCTACCCTACTCTACCTCTATTTAGCCCTTCCCTTCCCCTTCCCTACATACCCAACCATACTATGATAGGGTAGGACTTAAACTACTCCAACCCTACTTCTCTCTACTTTACCTCTTCCCTACCCGACCCCACATAACTCCTTGTCTACCCCGCCCCTTCAACCCCTTCCCTACCGTAACCTACCTTTACGCGTCATTATGTTACACTACCCTTTCCCATCTTACATACCCTTCATATCCAACCTATTGTACCAGTATCTTTTTTATCTCAGTCTTTATTTCAGTATCTACTCCTTCATCATACCCTACCCTATTCCTACTTATACCTTATCCTACTGTACCCCTAACCAACCCTACCCTACAACTTTCCCATAAGTGTTTGTAATAAGTTGACAAAGTTTTATCATAATCAGTAGAACGCCGTGGCAACGCACGAACGAAGAAACAAACATTGTTTTATATCATGAAAGGTTACTTTCGAAGGACAGTACTATAAATTGAAAATGACCACTTTCCTCTACGTCTACTCGAGTAGATACATACATTTTATAGACATGTTAGTTTTCTCTAAAACTCTGAACGTCTCGTGGACTCTTCCACGGCGCCTGTGGAAGCCATTTTGTTTCAGTTTAAGTATTATTTAACCGTTAATTCGTATTTTCTTAGTGTTGCTGACATTTGTGGCAGGTGGCGTGTATGGCAGACTTGTAGGTTTAATTGATGAGTATTGCTAGGGTTAAAAATATTACCCCACTTTTTGGGAAAAATTTGACTTTTACCCCGATTTAAAATTTAAAGCGCATTTTCGTCGTTGTAATGTATGAAAAGATTACTGGGCTACTCGAAAAGTGTTTACATGGATGTTTAATTTTCCCCGTTTTTAGGGAAATTTTTAAGATTTACCTTGATTTACATTTTTAAGTGCATTTTTGCCGTGTTGCTGACGTTTATGAAAGTTGTAATGTATGAGCGGATTATATGGCTTCTTGAGAGGTGTTTATGTGGATAAAAAATTTACCCCATTTTTAGGGAAATTTTTGGCATTTACTATGATTGATATTTTTAAGTGCATTTTTACCGTGTTGCTGCCGTTTATGAAAGTTGTAATGTATGAGCGGATTATCTGGCATCTTGAGAGGTTTTTATGTGGATAAAAAATTTACCCCATTTTTGGGAAAAGTTTTAGAGATTTGCCTGATTTAAATTTTTAAATGCGTTTTTACCATGTTGTTGATGTACATGAAAGTTGTAATGTGTGAGGGGATTGTCGGGTTTCTTTAGAAGTATTTACATGGTTGTTTAATTTTCCCCGTTTTCAGGGAAATTTTTGAGATTTTATCTGATTTACATTTTTAAGTGCGTCATGAAAGTTGTAATGTATGAGGGGATTTTCCGGCTACTCGAGAGATGTTTATATGGATAAAAAATTTACCTCATTTAAGGTAAAGTTTTAGAGATTTGCCCGATTTATATTTTTAACAACATTTTGGCTGTATTTTTGACGTTTCTGAAAGTAGTTGTGTATGAAGGGATTGTTGGGCTACTCAAGAACAGTTTACATAAACGAAAAATTTACCCCGTTTTAAGGAAATTTATAGAGATTTCCCCCGATTTCTATTTTTAAGTGCGTTTTCGCCGTGTTGTTGACGTTTGTGAAAGTTGTAATGTAGAAAGAGATTGCTGGGCGATTAGAGTAGTGTACCAAGGAATACAAAACTTACCCCGTTTTAAAGTCATTTTTAGAGATTTGTTCTCACTGTCAGTGTAAGCGTTTCCAAAGTAGCGTTGCTATGTGTCAGAAATTTATACCCTTATTGGTTAGATTAGTTATGCAATAAAAGTTAGATTTTTAGCGCGTTTTGACTGTTTTTACAATATGTGACCTACATGAAACAATTAATAGTCGAAGCCAGTCTGATATCACAAGGGTGAAAATAAATTACTCATTTCTTGAGAAAAACGTATCGAGAGTGACTTAAGCGTCCCCCCCCTGGTACTTAGCCTGAGGCCAGTCTGATATTACCAGGGTGAAAATGAATTCCCCATTTCTTGGGAATAAGAGAATAAGCAAGAGGGTTGCATTCATACAGCCATGACTTCTATAATTTTCTTTGGATCTCCGTTTTGATGGCAAATTTTAGCACAATAAACTTTTTTTTTTTAAATTTGGCTACTAGCGATTTTATGTTTAGACCATAAATTCATCAGTGACAACATGATGATGCCAATCTATATTTTATTAGACCTTTAGCTAATAGAGGTTTATGAATAAAGAATTTTAAAATACGTTTTAAACACCTAATGAGTGTTTTAGCTTATTAACGTTTTACACCTATATTACTATAAGGTATTTTTATGAATAAAGTCTGATATTACCAGGGTGAAAAAGAATTCCCCATTTCTTGGGAAAAAGACGTATCGAGGGTGACCGATAATAACAGACTAAATTATTAACATTTCTTAAGCGCCCCCGGCACTGTTTTCAAGTATTGCCAGACACAAAAATAATATTCCGTTTTTTGGGGAAAAGTTACAAGATTAACGTTTCCTTAGCATCCCCCCGCTGGCACTTAGCCCACGAGGCCAGCTTTGCTGGCCGAGAACAGAGCGAAACACTAGTTATTATAATATATAAACTTCGACTACCACTGACTCACTCACTGACTCACTGACATGGTTGTTCTCCCAGAAGGAGGGTAGGTAGGTGAAAACAATGTATGGGCGAAATGGTCACGTGACTTTGGTGAGTATGGGAAAAATCCGACATTTGCAAAAAACAAGATGGCGGCTCCAAGATGGCGGCCGATTTTTTTGTTTTCCAACCGATTGCGGTGAAATTTACCAGGTGGGTACTGATTGACAAAAAAAAAGTGGGCAATTTTTAAAAAGTTAAAAAAACAAGATGGCCGCCGCGCAGGAGCCGTTTGAAAATTTGCATTTTCCATACAAACAAAACCTGAATTGATCTCCCGGAAGGAGCAGAGGTGGGTCCACACAATGTATGGCAAAAGTGTCCAATACCACTCGAGTGTATGGGAAAAATCCGACATTTGCAAAAAACAAGATGGCGGCTCCAAGATGGCGGCTATTTTTTTTGTTTTTCATCCGATTGCAGTGAAATTTAGCAAGTGGAAACACATGAAGAAAAAACAAATGGCCAACTGTAAAAAAATAAAAAAAAACAAAATGGCCGCCGTGCCGGAGCGATTTAATGATTTTCAATTTCAGACCCGACTTTAGAGTCTCGGGATTTCTTAATCTGTGGGCGGATTTTGAGTTTCATCACGTGGGTGCATTGCTGTTGTGCTTGATTTAGGGTTGCCGGCAAGCAGATGCAGAAATTAAAGATGGCGGCGGCCGTGGCGGCCATTTTGAAAAACGGACAAAAAATTGCACTTTTTCGGAGCGTCTTTTCGCGGTGTTGCCATCTGAATCGAGGTTTTCTGTGTATAAGGCGGTTGTAAGCCCAGCCGAGTAGTGTTGCACGGCGCAATAAAATTTGCCACATTTCAGGGTAATCTGGGAGATTTTCCCCGAAAATACAAAATATTGAAATAATTACTTTTCGCAATTTTCTGGTATAGGGTTCGATCGTCAGAGAGAGAATTAGTGTATTTTTGGTAATTTCAAGTTTTTCATCTGGCAACACTGGAAGTGAAAACAAAAACAAATTTATTCGACGTGGTCACATTGTCAGGCCCGTAGCGAGGGCTGGGTGGGCCCTGGGAATTTTTTTTTAACGCAGTCTTGCTCCGAGGATCCTGTATTTTAAAGGTCATTGTGACGTTTTACAAAAATTAAAGATGGCGGCGGTTGTGGAAGCCATTTTGTTTCAGTTTAAGTACTATTTTGACATTAATTCGTATTTTCTTAGTGTTGCTGACTTTTGTGACAGTTGGCGTGTATGGCAGATTTGTAGGTGTAACTGATGAGTATTACTAGGGGTAAAAATATTACCCCACTTTTTGGGAAAATTTTAACTTTTACCCGATTTAAATTTTAAAGCGCATTTTCGCCGTGATGGTGACGTTTATTCAAGTTGTAATGTATGCAGGGATTGTTGGGTTACACCAGAAGTGTTTTCATGGATGTTTAATTTTCCCCGTTTTTAGGGAAATTTCTGAGATTTACCCTGTTTTATATTTTTAAGTGCGGTATGAAGTTGTAATAAATGAGGGGATTATCCGGCTACTCAAGAAGTGTTTGTTTTGATAAAAAAATTACCCCATTTTTAGGGAAAGTTTTAGAGATTTGCCCGATTTATATTTTTAACCACATTTTGACAGTGTTTTTGACGTTTCTGAAAGTAGTCGTGTATGAGAAGATTGTTGTGCTACTAAAGAACAGTTTACATGAACAAAAAAATTACCCCGTTTTTGAGGAAATTTATAGAGATTTCCCCCGATTTCTATTTTGAAGTGCGTTTTTGCCGTGTTGTTGACGTTTGTGAAAGTTGTAATGTATGAAGGGATTGCTGGGCGATTAGAGTAGTATACCAAGGAATAAAAAACTTACCCCGTTTTAAAGTCATTTTTAGAGATTTCCCCCGATTTATATTTTTAAGTGCGTTTCGCCATGTTGTTGACGTATGAGAAAGTTGTAATGTATAAGCGGATTATCCGGCTACTCGAGTAGTGTTTATATGGATAAAAAGTTTACCCCGTTTGTAAAAGAATTTTTGACATTTACCCTGATTTATATTTTTAAGTGCGTTTTCGCCATGTTGTTGACGTATATGAAAGTAGTAATGTATGAGGGGATTATCCGACTATTTGAGAGGTATTTACATGGATCAAAAATTTACCCCATTTTTTAGGAAATTTTGAGAGATTTGCCCGATTTATATTTTTAAACTCATTTTGGCTGTGTTTTTGACGTTACTGAAAGTAATAATGTATAAAGGGATTGCCGGGTTTCTCAAGAAGTGTTCATATGGACGTTTGATTTACCCCGTTTTTATGGGAAAATTTGATATTTACCCTGATTTTTATTTTTAATATGTTTTTGACGTATATGAAAGTTGTAATGTATGGGGGGATTGCCGGGTTTCTTAAGAAGTGTTCACATGGATGTTTAATTTACCCCATTTTTAAGTAAATTTTTGAGATTAACCCCGATTTAAATTTTTAAGTGCGTTTTCGCCACGTTGTTGACGTATATGAAAGTTGTAATGTATGTAAGGATTGTCGGGCTACTTGAGGAGTATTTATATGGATAAAAAGATTAACCCGTTTTTAAGGAAATTTTTGAGATTTACCGCAAATTACATTTTCAATCGCATCTTGGTTGTGTTTTTGACGTTTTTGAAAGTAGTCATGTATGACGAGATTGTTTGGCTACTCAAGAAGTATTTACGTGGATGAAACATTTACCTCGTGTTTACAGAAGTTTTTAAAGATTTACCCCGATTTATACTTTTTAGTGTATTTTGTTCGTGTTGTTGACGTTGATGAAAGTTGCAACTTATGAGGGTATTGTTGTTCTATTCGAGGAGTGTCACAACAGATAAAAATTTACACCGTTTTTAAAGAAGTTTTTAGAGATTTACCCCGATTTATATTTCTAAGTTCGTTTTCGCCATGTTTTAGACGTTTCTGAAAGTTGTAATGTACAACACGCCTATCATTACTATACCCATACCGTACTCCACTCTAATTCTTCCCGACCCCTACCCCACATATCTATATATATATATACCATAAACTACTGTTACCCTACCCTACTCTACTCTATCCTACCTCTACCTTTCGTTATCTATCCTGCCTTCACTACACATACCCTACCTTAACCTACTGGTTTCCGTCCCCTTTCCCATCCACAGGCAACCCCCTTCCTACGCCTACTCTACCCCTACCCTAACCTTACCCTACTCTACTATAACCCCTGCCTACCATACTCCATCCCTACTCTGGTCTACACTTTAATTCTCCTATCCTGCCCCACTGTATACTTTACTCTACCCCTACCCTACATACCCCTACTATATCCCACCACTACCCAACCTAATCCTTCCCAACTTTTACTTTACTTTGCCTTTTCCTACCCCTACCTTACATGCCCTACCGTATTCTACGCTTCCCCTAACTCTACACCGGCCTACCCTAACCCTATCATGAAACCTCACTACCCTATCTACCCCACTCTTTCCCTTCACTTCCCTACCCTACCCTACGCTAATCATTTCTTATACCACCCTCATCATCATCTTTGCGTTATGTCCCGGTCGAACTCCCGCGCAGCACGCGAGGGCCCAGGGTCCGCTTTCCTGCTATTCTTGGCCCACCTCGCTTATGGCACGCATGTCATTCTTGACTACGTCAAGCCATCGCTTCTTGGGCCAGCCTCTCCTTCTCTTGCCCGGCGGGGGCGGCATGGCCAAACACTTGATCTCCACATAACTCTTCGGTCTTTGCAAGACGTGGCTATACCATCGAAGGCGGCATTCTTGAAGCTTAGCTTTTCCTGCTTGTGTGCTCTAATAGGGGCCAACTTTCGCTACCGTAAAGGAGGTCAGATCTAATGATGGTCTTATAGACCTGTCCCTTCAACTTTATCGGCATTTTAGGGTCACCGACCTCACGCCATTTGGCCCAAGCAGTGGATATTCGGGCCTTGACGTCGTCATCGATGTCCCCGGTTGAGCTAAGTATAGATCCCAAGTATGTGACCTGATCCGGGCACCTAACTTCCTCATCGTCTATGAGCACGGGTAGGGGATCTGCACTATTGCAGGCCATGTACTTTGACTTCAACTTCCACTTTTGTAAACGTTGGGTTAGTCACCACTTGTCAGAGTCTGCCAGCGCGATATCGTCAGCATACATGAGCAGCCATGGAGGTACCTCATAATTATCTAGGATGCAGTCTGACAATACGTCTAATAGCACGTTGAACAGAAGTGAGCTGAGCACAGAGCCCTGGTGTACCCAAAAGGTAATCGGGAACGGTTACCCAAAATTGACCCCGTTTTTTGAGAAATTTATAGATATTTACCCGATTTATATTATTATCCAAATTTTAGCTGTGTTGTTGACATATACAAACTGTTGTAATATACAACACGCATACCCTACCTATACCTAACTCTACCCATACTTTAACGTACTGCTCCCTAACCCTTGCCTACCTAACCCCTTCCCTACGCCACCCTACCTGTAACATAGCATTTTCTTCCCTTATCCATTTGTACCTTACATGTACTACATATCCTACATACTCGACCCCTATCTACTCTATCCCTACTCTACCCTACAAACACCCTATCCTATCCTACCCATACCATAATTTACCCTTCTCTACCCTACCCTACTCAACTTCTACTATACTATCCTACAAATTGTACCCCTATCTACTCTTTACCTACCCATACCCTACAATAATCTACTCTACCCTACCCTGATCCTGACCCTACTCCACTCCATCCCTTTCCTACCCTACACCACTGTACCCCTTGCTAACCCAACCCCCGTCTACCCCTTCCCTACCCAACCCTACTTCTACCGTACTCTTCCCTAAATCACATATCTTACCCTACTCTCACTACTACCAATAACCTAACCCTACTACATTCTACCTCTACTCTACTACACTTTCAGCTACAATCACAGGGACTTTATCCTCACACCTTGCGAAATGATAGCGAACTGTGCGGCTCCAAAGGAAATCTCTCCCACGCACACTAAGATTGTGGAATGAACTACCTGGAAACGTTCTACTTGGAGAGTATAACATGGAGTTCTTCAAGAAAGGGGGTAAATGGTTTTCAAGGGATCAGCAACGCGTGGATGATGCCCCTGGTATTGCAAACGTCCATAGGCTGCGGTAACTACTTAACATCAGGCAGGCCGTAAGCTTGTTTGCCACCTCAGTGGTACCATACATATCCTACATACACCAGGATACCTTTCATCTAACCTAGCCTATCCTAAACAACTTCTACCCGACCATATCCTCTCCTACACGACCTCTACCGGCTACATCTTAAACGACCCTTCCCTACACCATACTCTATCCCACTCTAACCCTTCTCTATCCTATCTTATCCTGCCCTCCTCTTACCCTACCTCCAACTTACTCTACCCCTACCCTACTCTACTCGTCCCCTACCGTTCCCCTTCCTCTCTAACCCTTGCCTACCCTACCCCTCTCTACTACTTCCCTACCTTTCGTTAACTTTACCCTAATTCTACAACTACTACCTTACCACACCCTATACCTATTCTCTACCCTATGCTATCCTACCCTTCCCATACCTTAGTCTACTACCTTTCATCCCCGTCTACCCTACCCTTCTTAAATTCTACCGCCCTATCCTACCCTACTCTACCTCTATTTAGCCCTTCCCTTCCCCTTCCTTACATACCCAACCATACTATGATAGGGTAGGACTTAAACTACTCCAACCCTACTTCTCTCTACTTTACCTCTTCCCTACCCGACCCCACATAACCCCTTGTCTACCCCGCCCCTTCCACCCCTTCCCTACCGTAACCTACCTTTACGCGTCATTATGTTACACTACCCTTTCCCATCTTACATACCCTTCATATTCAACCTATTGTACCAGTATCTTTTTTATCTCAGTCTTTATTTCAGTATCTACTCCTTCATCATACCTAACCCTATTCCTACTTATACCTTATCCTACTGTACCCCTAACCAACCCTACCCTACAACTTTCCCATAAGTGTTTGTAATAAGTTGACAAAGTTTTATCATAATCAGTAGAACGCCGTGGCAACGCACGAACGAAGAAACAAACATTGTTTTATATCATGAAAGGTTACTTTCGAAGGACAGTACTATAAATTGAAAATGACCACTTTCCTCTACGTCTACTCGAGTAGATACATACATTTTATAGACATGTTAGTTTTCTCTAAAACTCTGAACGTCTCGTGGACTCTTCCACGTTGTACACTATCAATATAAAGCGAGTTTTGACTGTGTTGTTTATATTGCTATGACTTGTAATAATGACGGTGACTATATATAGCACAGGAGTTTTTTCCCCTATTTTAGTCACCAGATTTTTTATGTAACAGTGTTTAATTTAGACTATGACATGGGATCGTTCAAGAGGTATATTACAGATCGATCTCCATAGGCGGCGGTGACCACGTTCCATCAGGTGGCCCGCATGTCTGCCGAATAAGATAAAAAAAAAAGAAAAATACTGTTATAAGCTTATAAAAATCATCATGTTGCCGTTAATGCCCCGGTTGTGCTCTCCAGAACGAAGGCCCGGGGTCCGCCTTGACCATGATCCAGAATTTGGCGATCAGGTAATTACAGTGGAGTGACTACCATCTGACCTTCTGTGACCCTGCTACCAGGGGAACCTGACCAGTTTGGATCATGGTTACATATTCAGTTGCCTGAATTTACAGGTTTCATCACGATGTTTTCCCTTACCGTAAGAGCATCGGTTAGTATTCAACTAATGTACATAACACAGAAAATAATTATTGGTACATGGCCGCACCGGGATTCGAACCCGGTACCGCTCGCTTACGAGTTATTGGATACTCAACCGCCCGGCTACCGACGCTCTCATAAATAAGCTTATAAGTATAGAAGACGTAAGAATACCCTGCATAAGTATTTACACAAATTAATGTTGTTAAATGTTGTTATAATATACTACCCGTTTGAAATTTACATTGTTATTATTATGGATTGCCGAAACGTGTTGTTTTGAATAAAGATTTTGCCCGTTTTATGAAAATTATGACAGTTAACACTATTTACAACTTGTACCTCAGTTTTATTGTGGATTCGGTGTTTAGGAAAGTTATCATTATGAAAGTAGTTAAGACGGTATGCTTTTTTTCCCCTTCTGTGACTGTACGCAAGATGTTGCTATACAGTAAAACTATTAAGACCTATTTTTGGTAAATTTTGATTGTAATAATTACTTATAGACTTGGCGGGGCCATGTGTCAAAAATGTATACTGACACAGTTGTTCTCACTGGCAGTGTAAGCGTATCCAAAGTAGCGTTGCTATGTGTCAGAAATTTAAACCCTTATTGGTTAAATTAGTTATGAAATGAAAGTTAGCAGCCATGACTTGTATAATTTTCTTTGGATCTCCGTTTTGATGACCAATTTTAGCACAATAAACATTTTTTTTTAATTTGGCTACTAGCGATTTTATGTTTAGGCTATAAATTCCTCAGAGTGACAACATGATGATGCCGATCTATATTTTATTAGACCTTTAGCTAATAGAGGTTTATAAATAAAAAATTTTGAAATACGTTTTAAACACCTAATGAGAGTTTTAGCTTATAAACGTTTTACACCTATCTTACTATAAGGTTTTTTTTATAAATAAAGTCTGATATTACCAGGGTGAAAATGAATTCCCCATTTCTTGGGAAAAAGACGTATCGAGGGTGACCGATAATAACAGACTAAATAATTAACATTTCTTAAGCGACCCCCAGCACTGTTTTCAAGTATTGCCAGACACAAAAATAATATCCCGTTTTTTGGGGAAAAGTTACAAGATTAACGCTTCCCAAGAATCCCCCCGCTGGCACTTAGCCCACGAGGCCAGCTTTGCTGGCCGAGAACAGAGCGAAACACTAGTTAGTATATATAAACTTCGACTACCACTGACTCACTCACTCATTCACTGACATGGTTGTTCTCCCAGAAGGAGGGTAGGTAGGTGAAAACAATGTATGAACGAATTGGTCACGTGACTCTGGTGAGTATGGGAAAAATCCGACTTTTGCAAAAAACAAGATGGCGGCTCCAAGATGGCGGCCGATTTTTTTGTTTTCTAACCGATTGCGATGAAATTTACCAGGTGGGTACTACTTGACGAAAAGAAATGGGCGACTTTGAATAAGTTGAAAAAACAAAATGGCCGCCGCGCAGGAGCCGTTTGAAAATTTGCATTTTCCATACAAACAAAACCTGAATTGATCTCCCAGAAGGAGCAGAGGTGGGCCCACACAATGTATGGCAAAAGTGTCCAATACCACTCGAGTTTATGGGAAAAATCCGACATTTGCAAAAAACAAGATGGCGGCTCCAAAATGGCGGCCGACTTTTTTGTTTTCCATCCGATTGCGGTGAAATTTTGCAAGTAGTAACACATGAAGGAAAAAAAAATGGGCGACTGTAAAAAAATAAAAAAAAACAAAATGGCCGCCGTGCAAGAGCGATTTAAGGATTTTCAATTTCAGACCCGACTTTAGAGTCTCGGGATTCTTTAATCTGTGGGCGGATTTTGAGTTTCATCACGTGGGTGCGTTGCTCTTGTGCTCGATTTAGGGTAGTCGGCAAGCAGATGCAGAAATCAAAGATGGCGGCGGCCGTGGCGGCCATTTTGAAAAACGGACAAAAAATTGCACTTTTTCGGAGCGTCTTTTCGCGGTGTTGCCATCTGAATCGAGGTTTGCAGTGTATGAGGCGGTTGTAAGCCCGGCCGAGTAGTGTTGCACGGTGCAATAAAAATTGCCACATTTCAGGGTAATCTGGGAGATTTTCCCCGAAAATACAAAATATTGAAATATTTACTTTTTGCAACTTTCTGGTATGGGGTTCGATGGTCGGGTAGAGAATTAGTGTATTTTTGGTATTTTTAAATTTTTCATCTGGCAACACTGGAAGTGAAAACAAAAACAAATTTTTTCGTCATGGTCTCATTGCCAGGCCCGTAGCGAGGGCTGGGTGGGCACTGGGAAAAAATTTATAATGCAGTCTTGCTCCGAGGATCCTGTATTTTAATGTATTTTTTGACGTTTTACAAAAATTCAAGATGGCGGCGGTTGTGGAAGCCATTTTGTTTCAGTTTAAGTTATATTTTGACATTAATTCGTATTTTCTTAGTGTTGCTGACTTTTGTGACAGTTGGCGTGTATGGCAGACTTGTAGGTCTAACTGATGAGTATTACTAGGGGTAAAAATATTACCCCACTTTTTGGGAAAATTTTGACTTTTACCCGATTCAAATTTTAAAGCGCATTTTCGCCGTGATAGTGACGTTTATTCAAGTTGTATTGTATGAGGGAAATATTCGGCTACTCAAAAGCTATTTATATGGATAAAAAATTTACCCCGTTTTTAGGGAAATTTTTGGCATTTACTATTATTTATATTTTTAAGTGCATTTTCGCCATGTTGCTGACGTTTATGAAAGTTGTAATGTATGAGCGGATTATCTGGCCTTTTGAGAGGTGTTTATGTGGATAAAAAATTTACCCCATTTTTAGAGAAATTTTTGGCATTTACTATGATTTATATTTTTAAGTGCATTTTCACCGTGTTGCTGACGTTTATGAAAGTTGTAATGTATGAGCAGATTATCTGGCACTTTGAGAGGTGTTTATGTGGATAAAAAATTTACCCCATTTTTAGGGAATTGTTTGGCATTTACTATGATTTATATTTTTTAGTGCATTTTCACCGTGTTGCTGACGTTTATGAAAGTTGTAATGTATGAGCGGATTATCTGGCATCTTGAGAGGTGTTTATATGGATAAAAATTTACCCCATTTTTGGGAAAAGTTTTAGATTTTTGCCTGATTTAAATTTTTAAATGCGTTTTTACCATGTTGTTGATGTACATGAAAGTTGTAATGTATGAGCGGATTATCCGGCTACTCGAGTAGTGTTTATATGGATAAAAAGTTTACCCCGTTTATAGGAAATTTTTTGACTTTTACCCTGATTTATATTTTTAAGTGCGTTTTCGCCATATCGTTGACGTATATGAAAGTAGTCATGTATAAGGGGATTGTGCGACTATTCGAGAGGTAATTACATGAATGAAAAGTTCACCCCATTTTTAAGGAAGTTTTGAGAAATTTGCCCGATTTATATTTTTAACCTCATTTTGGCTGTGTTTTTGACGTTACTGAAAGTAATAATGTATGAGAGGATTGTCGGGTTTCTCAAGAAGTGTTCACATGGACGTTTGATTTACCCCGTTTTAATGGGAAATTTTGATATTTACCCTGATTTATATTTTTAACATGTTGTTGACTTATATGAAAGTTGTAATGTATGAGGGGATTATCCAGCTACTCGAGCAGTATTTATGTGGATAAAAAAATTACCCCATTTTTAAGGAAATTTTTGAGATTTGCCTGATTTAAGTTTTTAAATCCGTTTTCACCATGGTGGTGACGTACATGAAAGTTGTAATGTACCAAGGGATTGTTGGGTTATTCAAGAAGTGTTCACATGGATGTTTTATTTACCCAGTTTCAAGGGAAATTTTTGAGATTTACCCCGATTTAAATTTTAAGTGCGTTTTCACCAGATTGTTGACGTACATGAAAATTGTAATGTATTAAAGGATTATATGGCCACTTGAGAAGTATACACAGGGATACTGATTTTAACCCGGTTTTGAGGAATTTTTCATAGTTTTTGCCCGATTTATTATTTTAAGTGCGTTTACGCCGTGTTGTTGACTTACATGAAAGTTGACATGTATGATAGGATTGTTAGGTTACTTCAGAAGTGTTCACATGGATGTTTAATTTACCCCGTTATTAAGGAAATTTTTGGGATTTACCCCGATTTATATTTTTAACCACCTTTTGGCTGTGATTATGACGTTTCTGAAATTGGTCATGTAACAAGGGATGGTTGGGTTACTCAAGAAGTATTTACATGGATGAAATTTTTACCCCATTTTTATGGAAATTTATAGAGATTTACCCTGATTTACAATTTTAAGTGCGTTTTCGACATGTTGTTGACGTATATGAAAGTTGTAATGTATGAGGGGATTGTCGGGTTACTCAAGAAGTGTTCACATAGATATTTAATTTATCCCGTTTTAGGTAAATTTTTAAGATTTACTCCGATTTAAATTTATTAGTGCGTTTTCGCCACGTAGTTGACGTATACGACAGTTGTAATGTATGAGGAGATTATTGGGCTACTTGAGAAGTATCTATGTGGATAAATAGTTTTATTCATTTTAAGGGAATTTTATGAGATTTACCCCGATTTAGAATTTTAGTCGCATTTTCGGTTGAGTTTTTGACGTTTTTGAATATAGTCGTTTATAAGGAGATTGTTGGGCTACTCAAGAAGTATTTACATGGACAAAACATTTACTCCGTTTTCAAAGAAGTTTTTAGAGATTTACCCTGATTTATATTTCTAAGTTCGTTTTCGCCATGTTTTAGACGTTTCTGAAAGTTGTAATGTACAACACGCCTATCCTTACTATACCCATACCGTACTCCACTCTAATTCTTCCCGACCCCTACCCCACATATCTATATATATATACCATAAACTACTGCTACCCTACCCTACTCTACTCTATCCTACCTCTACCTTTCGTTACCTATCCTGCCCTCACTACACATACCCTACCTTAACCTACTGGTTTCCGGCCCCTTTCCCATTCACAGGCAACCCCCTTCCTACGCCTACTCTACCCCTACCCTAACCTTACCCTACTCTACTATAACCCCTGCCTACCATACTCCATCCCTACTCTGGTCTACACTTTAATTCTCCTATCCTGCCCCACTGTATACTTTACTCTACCCCTACCCTACATACCCCTACTATATCCCACCACTACCCAACCTAATCCTTCCCAAGTTTTACTTTACTTTGCCTTTTCCTACCCCTACCTTACATGCCCTACCGTATTCTACGCTTCCCCTAACTCTACACCGGCCTACCCTAACCCTATCATGAAACCTCACTACCCTATCTACCCCACTCTTTCCCTTCACTTCCCTACCCTACCCTACGCTAATCCCTTCTTATACTACCCTCATCATCATCTTAGCGTTATGTCCCGGTTGAACTCCCGCGCAGCACGCGAGGGCCCAGGGTCCGCTTTCCTGCTATTCTTGGCCCACCTCGCTTATGGCACGCATGTCCTTCTTGACTACGTCAAGCCATCGCTTCTTGGGCCAGCCTCGCCTTCTCTTGCCCGGCGGGGGCGGCATGGCCAAACACTTCATCTCCACATAACTCTTCGGTCTTTGCAAGACGTGGCTATACCATCGAAGGCGGCATTCTTGAAGCTTAGCTTTTCCTGCTTGTGTGCTCTAATAGGGGCCAACTTTCGCTACCGTAAAGGAGGTCAGATCTAATGATGGTCTTATAGACCTGTCCCTTCAACTTTATCGGCATTTTAGGGTCACCGACCTCACGCCCTTTGGCCCAAGCAGTGGATATTCGGGCCTTGACGTTGTCATCGATGTCCCCGGTTGAGCTAAGTATAGATCCCAAGTATGTGACCTGATCCGTACACCTTACTTCCTCATCGTCTATGAGCACGGGTAGGGGATCTGCACTGTTGCAGGCCATGTACTTTGACTTCAACTTCCACTTTTGTAAACGTTGGGTTAGTCACCCCTTGTCAGAGTCTGCCAGCGCGATATCGTCAGCATACATGAGCAGCCATGGAGGTACCTCATAATTATCTAGGATGCAGTCTGACAGTACGTCTAATATCACGTTGAACAGAAGTGAGCTGAGCACAGAGCCCTGGTGTACCCAAAAGGTAATCGGGAACGGTTACCCAAATTTGACCCCGTTTTTTGAGAAATTTATAGATATTTACCCGATTTATATTATTATCCAAATTTTAGCTGTGTTGTTGACATATACAAACTGTTGTAATATACAACACGCATACCCTACCTATACCTAACTCCACCCATACTTTAACGTACTGCTCCCTAACCCTTGCCTACCCAACCCCTTCCCTACGCCACCCTACCTGTAACATAGCATTTTCTTCCCTTATCCATTTGTACCTTACATGTACTACATATCCTACATACTCGACCCCTATCTACTCTATCCCTACTCTACGCTACAAACACCCTATCCTATCCTACCCATACCATAATTTACCCTTCTCTACCCCACCCTACTCAACTTCTACTATACTATCCTACAAATTGTACCCCTATCTACTCTTTACCTACCCATACCCTACAATAATCTACTCTACCCTACCCTGATTCTGACCCTACTCCACTCCATCCCTTTCCTACCCTACACCACTGTACCCCTTGCTAACCCTACCCCCGTCTACCCCTTCCCTACCCAACCCTACTTCTACCGTACCCTTCCCTAAATCACATATCTTACCCTACTCTCACTACTACCAATAACCTAACCCTACTACATTCTACCTCTACTCTACTACACTTTCAGCTACAATCACAGGGATTTTATCCTCACACCTTGCGAAATGATAGCGAACTGTGCGGCTCCAAAGGAAATCTCTCCCACGCACACTAAGGTTGTGAAATGAACTACCTGGAAACGTTCTACCTGGAGAGTATAACATGGAGTTCTTCAAGAAAGGGGGTAAATGGTTTTCAAGGGATCAGCAACGCGTGGATGATGCCCCTGGTATTGCAAACGTCCATAGGCTGCGGTAACTACTTAACATCAGGCAGGCCGTAAGCTTGTTTGCCACCTCATTGGTACCATACATATCCTACATACACCAGGATACCTTTCATCTAACCAAGCCTATCCTACTCAACTTCTACCCGACCATATCCTCTCCTACACGACCTCTACCGGCTACATCTTAAACGACCCTTCCCTACACCATACTCTATCCTACTCTAACCCTTCTCTATCTTATCATATCCTTAACCCTTGCCTACCCTACCCCTCTCTACTACTTCCCTACCTTACGTTAACTTTACCCTAATTCTACAACTACTACCTTACCACACCCTATACCTCTTTACCCTACGCTATCCTACCCTTCCCATACCTTAGTCTACCACCTTTTATCCCCGTCTACCCTACCCTACTCAACTTCTACCGCCTTATCCTACCCTACTCTACCTCTATTTAGCCCTTCCCTACATACCGAACCATATAATTATAGGCTAGGACTTAAACTACTCCAACCCTACCCTACTCTACTCTACCTCTTCCCTACCCGACCCCACATAACCCCTTGTCTACCCCGCCCCTTCCACTCCTTACCAATTCTCACCTACCTCTTCGCATGATTATGTAACACTACCCTTTCCCATCTTACATACCCTACATATCCAACACATTGTACCAGTATCTTTTTAATCTCAGTTGTTATTTCAGTATCTTTTCCTTCATCATACCCTAACCTATTCCTACTTCTACCCTACCCTAGCTTTCCCCGTTCGATACTTCCTTGCCCTATCCTACCCTACTGTACCCCTAACCTACCCTACCCTACAACTTTCCCATAAGTGTAAGCAATGAGTTGACAAAGTTTTATCATAATCAGTAGAACACTGTAGCAACGCACGAACGAAGAAACAAACATTGTTTTAAATCATTAAAGATTACTTTCGAAGGACAGTACCATAAATTGAAAATGACCACTTTCCTCTACGTCTATTCGAGTAGATACATACAATTTAAACATGTTACTTTTCTCTAAAACTCTGGACTCTGTCGTCTTCCACGTTGTACACTATCAATATAAAGCGCGTTTTGACTGTGTTGTTTATATTGCTACATCTGAATTGCTATGTCTCGTAATAATGACGGTGACTATAGCACAGGAGTTTCTTCTCCTATTTTAGTCTCCAAATTTTTTATGTAACAGTGTTTCCTTTGGACTATGACATGGGATCGTTCAATAGGTATATTAGAGGTTTCCTTAGAGGCGGGCAACGCATTGGTAGCACCTGGTGTTGCCGTACTCCATAGGCGGCGTAGACCACTTTCCATCAGGTAGCTCGCATGTCTGCCGAATAACATAAACAGCTTATAAAAATCATCTTGTTGGCATTAATGTCTCGGTTGTGCTCTCCAGAACGAAGGCCCGGGGTCCGCCTTGACCATGATCCAGAATTTGGCGATCAGGTAATTACAGTGGAGCGACTACCATCTTACCTCGTTGCCTGAATTTACAGGTTTCATTACTATGTTTTCCCTCACCGTAGGAGCATCGGTTAGTTTTCAACAACTATACATAACACAGAAAATAATTATTGGTACATGGCCGCACCGGGATTCGAACCCGGTACCTCTCGCTTACGAGTTGGATACTCAACCGCCCGGCTACTGACGCTCTCATATGAGGGTGGTATAAGGAGGGATGAGCGTAGGGCAGGGTAGGGAAGTGAAGGGGTAGAGTGGGGTAGAGTATAATAAGGTTAGGGTAGGTCAGTGTAGAGTTAGGGGAAGCGTAGGATACGGTAGGGTATGTAGGGTAGGGGTAGTGAAAGACAAAGTAGAGGTAGAGTTGGGAAGGATTGGGTTGGGTAGTGGACGGATATAGTAGGACTATGTAGGGTAGGGGTGGGGTAGGCAAGGGGTACAGTGGGGCAGGATATTAGTAGGGTAGTGTTAAGTAGAGTAGAGAAGGGATGGAGTATGGTAGACAAGGGATATAGTAGAGTAGGGTAAGGTTAGGGTAGGGGTAGAGTAGGCGTAGGAAAGGGGTCGCCTGTGGATGGGAAAGGGGAGGGTTGCTCAGGGAAGGAAACCAGTAGGTTAAAGTAGGGTATGTGTAGTGATGGTAGGATAAGTAACGAAAAAGTAGAGGTAGGGTAGAGTAGGACTGGGTATTCAAGGGGTAGAGTAGAGTAGGGTTACAGTAGTTTATGGTCGGATATGGTAGGATATGTGGCATAGGGGTAGGGAAGGGTTAGAGAGGAGTTCCGTTAAGTATGGGTACAGTAGGACATAGTAAAGATAGGTTGTACATTATTACTTTTAGAAACGTCAAATACAGCCAAAAGGTTTTTAAAAATATAAATCAAGTAAATCTCTAAAAAAACCCCTGAGAACGGGCTAAATTTTTCATGCATGGTGATACTTCTTGAGAATACATTACAAATTTCATATATTTCAACAACATCGCAAAAACGCAATTACCTACATTATGTCCCGGTTGCGCCCCCGCGCAGAACGCGAGGGCTTAGGGTCCGCTTTCCTGCTATTCTTGGCCCACCTCGCTCGATCTTCGGCGGCCTTAGTGGTGAGCTTTTTGGCACGCATATTATTCTTGACAAGGCATCGCTTCTTGGGCCAGCTTCGCTCGCCCGGCGCGGGCGGCATGGCAGACTTGTTCCCCACATAACTTGCCGGTATGCGCAAAACGTGGCCTTACCATCGAAGCCGGCATTCTTGAAGGTCATTTGCTATGTCACGGACGCCAAGGCTACCCCGGATGTGGACGTTTCGAAAGCGATCCTTTCATGAAACTCCGCTCATCCATCGCAGCATCTTCATTTCCGTGACGCGCAGCTCCTTCTTGTGTCGCTCTAATAGGGGCCAAGTCTCGCTACCGTAAAAAAGAGCAGGTCTAATGATGGTCTTATAGACCTGTCCCTTCAGCTTTATCGGCATTTTATCGTCACAATTTCCCTACGCCACCCTACCTGTATCATAGCATTTTCTTCCCTTACCCTTTTCTGCCTTACATATACTACATATCCCACATACTCGAGTACTCCATTCCTACTCTACCCTACAAACACCCTATCCTACCTTACCCATACCCTATCCTATCATACTCATACCCTAATCTACATTTTATGTTATTCTTCTCTACCCTACCCATTCCCTATCCTACCTTACGCACACCCTAACCTACCCCTATGTACTCTCCAGGGAAAACCTCTCCAGGTAGTTCATTCCACAACCTTAGTGTGCGTGGGAGAAAGTTCCTTTGGAACCGCACAGTTCGTTACCAAATTTTCTCCAAGGTGTGAGGATAAACTCCCTGTCGGTGGCGAGCGGTGTGATGATAGAATATAGCTGTGAGTATAGTAAAGTAGGGGTAGAATGTGGTAGGGTTAGGTTATGGCTTGTAGTAAGAGTATGGTAAAATATGGTAGGATATGATAGTTAGGGAAGGGTACGGTAGAAGTAGGGTTGGGTAAGGAAGGGGTAGACGGGGGTAGGGTTGGCAAGGGGTACAGTGGTGTAGGGTAGGAAAGGGATGGAGTGGAGTAGGGTCAGGATTAGGGTAGAGTAGGATATTGTAGGGTATGGTTACGTTATCCATACCTACTCTATCCTACCCACACTCTATCCTACCCTAACCTTCCCTTCTGTTATCCTTCTCTACCCCACCCTACTCAACTTTTACCATGCTATCCTACATACTCTACCCCTATCTACTCCTTACCTACTCTAGCCGTACCCAAACCTACCCATACCCTACAATAACCTACTCTGCCCAAAACTAATTCTAACCCTACTCTACTCCATCCCTTTCCTACCCTACACCACTGTACCCCTTGCCTACTCTATCCCCGTCTACCCCTTCCCTACCCTACTCCCGTCTACCCCTTCCCTACCCAATCCTACTTCTACCGTACCCTTCCCTAACTCACATATTCGACCATATCTTACCCTACTCTCACTACTAGCCATAACCTAACCCTACCACATTCTACCCCTACTCAGCTACATTCTATCATCGCACCGCTCGCCACCGACAGGGAGTTCATCCTCACACCTTGGCGCCAAATTGGTCGCGAACTGTGCGGTTCCAAAGGAACTTTCTCCCACGCACACTATGGTTGTGGAATGAACTACCTGGAGAGGTTTTCCCTGGAGAGTACAACATGGAGTTCGCCAAGAAAGGGGTTAAAAGGTTTTTACGGGATCGGGAACGCTTGGGTAACACTCCTGGTATTGCAAACGTCCATAGGCTGCGGTTATTGCTTACCATCAGGCAAGCCGTTAGGTTGTTTGCCACCTTGGTGGTATAAAAAAAAAATATCTACACCTTGACTACCTTACTTCTACCATACATACCCCACTATACCCTTTATCTATCCTACCCTACCCGTCCCCTACCGTCCCCCTTCCTCTCTAACCCTTGCCTACCCTACCATTTCCCTATCTTACCATAACTTTACCCTAATTCTACAGCTACTACCTTACCACACCCTATATTCTCTACCCTACGCTATCCTGCACTTCCAATAACTTAGTCTACCCCCTTTTATCCCCGTCTACCTTTCCCAACTTCTACCGCCCTACCCTACCCTACTCTACCTCTATTTAGCCCTTCCCTACCCCTTCCCTACATACCTAACCATATTAGGATAGGATAGGACCTAAACTACTCCAGTCCTGCCTTACTCTACTCTACCTCTTACCTACCCGACCCCACATAACCCCTTGTCTACCCCGCCCCTTTTCCACCCTAATCTAGCTGTACGCATGATTATGTAACGCTACCCTTTTCCATCTTACATATTCTACATATCCAACACACTGTACCAGTATATTTTTTGTCTTAGGTTTAATTTCAGTATCTACTCCTACTCCTCTACTCTATCCTTACCCTACCCTAACCCTACGCTACTACTATCAAACCCCACCCTATTCCTACTTCTACCCTACCCAGCCTTCCTGTCTCTCTTACTCTACTCTTAACCTACCCTATAACTTTCCCTAAAGTGTAAGCAAACAGTTGACAAAATTTTATTTTAATCGGTAGAACGCTGTGACAACGCACGAACAAAGAAACAAACATTGTTTAGTATTATGAAAGGTACATTGTATTAACGTGTTACTTTTTTGTTTATTTTTTAACCGGTTCACGTAGAGTCCACGTTGTACACTACTATTCATATAAAGTCCGTTTTGACTGCGTTGTACCCGTTTGAAATTTAAAATGTTATTATTATGGAATGCCGAAACGTATTGTTTTGAATAAAGATTTTACCCCGTTTTATGACAATGATGGCAGTTAACACCATTTACAATTTGTACCTCAGTTTTATTGTAGATTCGGTGTTAAGGAAAGTTATCATTATGAAAGTAGTTAAGTTGGTATGCTTCTTTTTCCCTTCCGTGATGTTGCTATACAGTAAAACTGTTTAGACTCCGATTTTTGGTAAATTAGTTATGCAATAAAGATTAGATATTTAGCGCGTTCTACATGAAACAATTGATAGTAGAAGCCAGTCTGATATTACCAGGGTGAAAATGAATTACCCGTTTCTTGGGAAAAAGGCGTATCGAGGGTGACCGATAAAAACAGACTAAATTATTAACACTTCTTAAGCGACCCCTTGCACATCAAGTATTGCCAGACACAAAAATAATATCCCGTTTTTTGGGGAAAAGTTACAAGATTAACGCTTCCCAAGAATCTCCCCGCTGGCACTTAGCCCACGAGGCCAGCTTTGCTGGCCGAGAATAGAGCGAAACACTAGTAATATATAAACTTCGACTACCACTGACCACTGACTGACTGACTCACTGACATGGTTGTTCTCCCAGAAGGAGGGTAGGTAGGTGAAAACAATGTATGGGCGAAATGGTCACGTGACTCTGGTAAGTATGGGAAAAATCCGACATTTGCAAAAAACAAGATGGCGGCTCCAAGATGGCGGCTGATTTTTTTGTTTTCCAACCGATTGCGATGAAATTTACCAGGTGGGTACTGATTGACAAAAAAAAAGTGGGCAATTTTGAAAAAGTTGAAAAAACAAGATGGCCGCCGCGCAGGAGCCGTTTGAAAATTTTCAATTTCAGACCCGACTTTAGAGTCTCAGGATTTTTTAATCTGTAGCCGGATTTTGAGTTTGATCACGTCGGTGCGTTGCTTTTGTACTCGATTTAGGGTTTTCGGCAAGCAGACTCCGAAATTAAAGATGGCGGCGGCCGTGGCGGCCATTTTGAAAAACGGATAAAAAATTGCACTTTTCGGAGCGTCTTTTCGCGGTGTTGCCACCTTAATCGAGGTTTGCAGTGTATGTGATGGTTGTAGGCCCTGCCGGGTAGTGTTGCCCGGTGCGATAAAAATTCCCATATTTTAGGATTATCTGGGTGATTTTTCCCGAAAATACAATATATTGAAATAATTACTTTTCGCAACTTTCTGGTATGAGGGTCGATGGTCGGGGAGAGAATTAGTGTCTTTTTGGTATTTTAAAATTTTTCATCTGGCAACACTGGAAGTGACATCAAAAACAATTTTTTTCGACATGGTTCCATTGACAGGCCCGTAGCGAGGGCTGGGTGGACGCTGGAAATGTTTTTTTGATGCAGTCTTGCTCCGAGTATCCTGTATTATAATATTCTTGTGACGTTTTACTGAAATTCAAGATGGCGGCGGCCGTGGCGGCCATTTTGAAAAGCGCATGAGAAATTGCACTTTTCGGAGCGTCTTTTCGCGGTGTTGCCACCTGAATCGAAGTGTGCAGTGTATGAGGCGGATGTAGGCCCGGCCAAGTGGTGTTGCCCGTTGCAATAAAAATTCCCATATTTCAGGGTAATCTAGGAGATTTTTTCCAAAAATGCAAAATATTGAAATAATTACTTTTTGCAACTTTCTGGTACGGACGTCGATGGTTGGAGAGAGCATTAGTGTATTTTTGGTATTTTTAAGTTTTTCATCGGGCAACACTGGATGTGAGAACAAAAACAAATTTTTTCGACATGGTCTCTTTTCCAGGCCCGTAGCGAGGGCTGGGTGGACACTGGGAAAAAAAATTTAAAGCGGTCTTGCTCCGAGGATCCTGTATTTTAATATTCTTTTGACGTTTTATAAAAATTCAAGATGGCGGCGGCTGTGGAAGCCATTTTGTTTTAGTTTAAGTATTATTTTAACGTTAATTCGTATTTTCTTAGTGTTGCTGACATTTGTGGCAGTTGGCGTGTATGGCAGACTTGTAGGTCTAGATGATGAGTATGTGGTGAGGTAAAAATATTACCCCACTTTTTGGGAAAATTTGCACTTTTATCGGATTTAAATTTTAAAGCGCATTTTCGCCGTGATGGTGACGTTTATTCATGTTGTAATATATGAAGGGAACGTTGGGTTATTCAAGAAGTGTTCACATGGAAGATAAATTTAACCCATTTTTAGGGAAATTTTTAGAGATTTACCCCGATTTATATTTTTAACATGAGGTTGACGTATATGAAAGTTGTAATGTATGAGGGGATTATCCGGCTACTCGAGAAGTGTTTATGTAGATAAAAAATTTACCCAGTTTTTAAGGAAATTTTTAGAGATTTACGTGGTTTACATTTTTAAATGCGTTTTCACCATGTTGTTGACGTATATGAAAGTTGTTTGTTGTTGTTTGAAGGGATTGTTGGGTTATTCAATAACGTTGTGTCTACTCAAGAAGTGTTTACATGGAAGAAAAATTAGCCCGTTTTTAAGGAATTTTTTAAGATTTTCCTTAATTTATAATTTTAGGTGCGTTTTCGTCATGTTGTTGACGTATATGAAATGTGTAATGTATGTGGGGATTGCTGAACAATCAGAGTACTGTCACCACTGATAAATAAAGTCCCGGTTTTTAAGTAAGTTTTTAGAGATTTACCCCGATTTATATTTTGAAGTGTTCGTGTTCTATAATAATATAACGAATGCGTATTTAGCCATAGAGTGCGTAATGGTAGATGAAACTCAGGTTTGCATTCGGACAAGCACGACTTGTCTTGCATCATATCTTCACGTATGTAAACTTTAAGTTGCCACAGAGGTACGTACTCTGGGAAACCGTCGAGACGCCCATTCGCCTGACTGCGCGCCGCGGGGAGGGAGACGCAAAGAACTAACCTCGACGACGTCCTGACTTTCGTGACACCGGTGACATTCGATCACATTGATGTCACCCGGTTCCTAAAGGACATCACCTTGTTGAGAACCGATGTCACGGAGCTCAAAAATAGGTTCAGTGCATCAGAGAAGGAATGTGCCCAATAGCGCATCGAGTTGGCTTTGGTACGTGCCGCCGGTATTGCTGCGAGGAAACGACGAAAGATATATCCAACGCACCAACCGGGCTGGGCCAACAACGAACCGGTGTTGCCCCTCCGCCGTCTCCACGTATCCCAATGAAAATAAGCAACACTTAGGTTTAATGGTATTACTAACTATATATGGGCTTTGATAAGGTACGTACGTAGTATAAAACTTATAAACTTATTACCTGAAATAAATGTTATATTGTATTAAATTATACAGATTTCACGGTGCGCGAGTTCGACTATTGCCCGTTTTTTTATTGAGAGCAAGACAACAAGTTCTCAAATGAATAGGTCCATCTAACTACCTACCTACCTACTTGTCAAGACTATTTGTTCGCTTGCAGAACATAAGGTTTATTTAAAACATATAATGAAGTGGTTCAAAACGAAAGTGTGCACAAAATCCTTAACACATATTTCGAACGTAGATTTTGCTCTAACGAAACGTAAAGGCGCTATCGTGAGCTCTGAGCGGCAACACTAATCAAAGGTGCCAGTTTTGAAGCTCTTGCCTTTTCGTCTTCATCATCAGAAGATCTCGATGGTATAAATCAAGTTCTTCAAACTTGCTCATCTCTACCTATGTAAAACTTCAACCCGATCGGAAACCAGAAACTTGCAAAATTTTCTTTTAGATAAACAATGCACATTCACTATTGCACAAAAACAAAGAAACATAGTCAAAATGCAATGTACAAAGGTAAGCTTATCCCTAAAAGATGTCTCTTCCACCCAATTGATGTCACCCGGTTCCTAAAGGACATCACCTTGTTGAGAACCGATGTCACGGAACTCAAAAATAGGCTCGGTGCATCAGAAGAATGTGCCGAATTGAGCATCGAAGCCACAGGGTAGCGTGCTCGCTCCTACTTTATGTAACATATATACGAACGACCAGCCTCAGTTACCAGAGACGGTACGTTTCTTGTATGCCGACGACCTGGCACTCGCTGCACAGACGTATTCCTTTGAAGAGGCAGAAACCAAACTCGAAGTCGCCTTGTCCAGCCTCAGTGAATATTATAAGGAGAACGCGTTGAGGCCCAATCCTACAAAGACCCAGTCATGCGCATTTTACTTGCGAAATAGATCAGCGAATCGCAAACTAAATATTTCATGGCAGGGAATTCCAGTAGGCCATTGTAGCTCACCAAAGTATCTTGGCATCACCTTAGACCTTTCGCTTACCTACAGGAAAAACTGTGAGAACATACACCACAAAGTAACCGCCCGAAACAACTTACTCTCACGCCTCACTTCCTCAAAATGGGGTGCCACGCCACAGGTTTTGCGCTCTACTGGTTTAGCATTACGTTTCTCTGCGGGCGAATATGCATGTCCCGTATGACACCGATCAGCTCATGCTAAGGCAGTGGATACAGCTCTTAACGACACTTGCCGGAAAATAACAGGATGTCTTAAACCGACTCCGGTGAGTAAGTTGTATCCACTAGCTGGCATTGCTCCACCAGCCGTTCGCAGAGAGATAGCCAGTGCAGTTGAGAAACGCAAACAGGAAACGGACTCACGCCACCCTCTCTATGGTCAGAAACCTATTGTCAAGAGATTGAAAAGCCGATCCAGTTTCTTGGCGACCACCACTGCCTGTGAAAGTGATGCCCCCACAGCCAGAAGTAACCTGTGGATCAACAAATTTTCCTATCCCACCTTTATCTCTCCTACTGAAAAGCTCCCACCCGGAAACAAACTTCCGTGGCCAATCTGGAAGGCGCTAAATAGGCTGCGAACCCAGGTGGGCCGATGTAAAGAGAATCTCTTTAGGTGGGGATATACAAAGGACAGTTCTCAGTGCGATTGTGGCATATCTCCGCAAACCATGGAACACCTCGTTTCATGCTCGGCGTGCCCTAAAACTTGTACAATGGAGGACTTGTTCAAAGCCAGTTCAAACGCTGTATGCGTCGCCGAATACTGGGCGAATAAAGTATAAGTCAGAGTTTAGTCCATCGACTCGATAAGAAGAAGAAGAAGCATCGAATTGGCCTTGTCACGTGCCACCGGTATTGCTGCGTCAACAGTGACCCAATTGCGCGCGTCCCCTGTGCCTTGGCCCCCGCCGTCGTTTGCACGTTGTTGTCGATAAAGACGGATTCATACTGGTCCAGAGGAGGAAGTGCAATCAACGCGGCACTGCATCGTCGAAGCGTTGCAAATTAAAGGCTGCTGTCGCCACGAGTCTCAGCAAAGAGACAACAGCCGAGTTGGTTGAAGACCATATAAAAGCATACGAGGAGATAACACTCAATCTCATTACAAAGTGTGATGCGAAGTGGTTCAAAACAAGGGTGTGCACAAAGTCCTTAACACATATTTCGACCGTAGAGTTTGCTTTAACAAAACGTAAAGGCGCTATCGTGAGCTCTAAGCGGCAACACTAATCAAACGAGCTCAAACTTGATTGATTTCTGTTTTTAAGCTTCTGCCTTTTCGGCTTCATCATCAGACTCTGATTACCACGCCAAGTTGCAATTTATTTAATATAAAGCAAACAAGCCCAAACACGGCATAGTTTAGAAATACAAAAATACCAATATCCACCTTCCGTCTCCGTAATCAGAGTACCAAACGAACCCAAACATGGGTGAATAGGTATAGTTTAAGAATACAAAAATACCAACAGCCACCTTTCGTCTCCATCATGGGACAGGTGAAACTAAATAAAAGCTTGTAAATACTTATATACTCTTTATTGCACAAAATCATAGTCAAAATACAATGTACAAAGGTAAGCTTATCCCTAAAAGATATATCTTAAAGTCAACCTTACATTTATTAATTTACAGGAATATTAATCAAAAATACAATATTATTATTTATTTATATTATAATCATAAATGTGGTATAGAGATATTTCCTTAGTATATTTTGTGTTGGCAAAGATTTGCACACTCTATCTCTATGCTTGTACCCTACTAACATAGTATAAAAGAAAACTAATCTTTACACTTATACCTAATTTGTATCTAGATATAGACTCTGAATGAAGTTATGAATCAGCAGGCATTTCAGCGTTGTCTTAGGTATATGTATGTCTGCTTCCGGGTTGCTTCTATATCAACTTCATTCAGAATCAGATGATTTACTATGATTTATTTCATTGTCTTTTAATTGTTAGCATTATAGAGCAGTAAATACACATATTTTGTTCTAAAATCTTCTTCACAAAATTTGATGTGTCTTGCAATCCACTGTAACAGCAACCTCTGTGGTCAATGTTCCTGAAAATTTCAAGTAATATTAATAAAAATACATACACAACATACCTACATAATAATATGTAACAACGTTACATCTCTTTCATCATCACAGCCCACAACAGTCCACTGTAGAACTTCGGGCCTCTCCAGCGAGAGGGGAGGTTATTGCCATAATCTCCACGCTTGGCACGCAGTGTTGAAGTTATAAAAATGGAAAACACTCCTGTATGTCATGGTGTCTCATAGTCACCTTATATGACACCCACAAGTGTAAAGTGTTGGTTAGTCATTTTTAATTTTAAACAATTACTTTGCAGTAGTTACTCATTACTCGAACACTAATGTGAGGGAAAACATTGTGATGAAACCTAAGTATTCAGGGGACTAAATGTGTAATCATGATCCAGTGTGTTTAGGTTCCTTTGTTATCATGGTCATGAAGGTCAGATGGCAGTCATTTTACTACACCTGTCTAATCCTGGATCACAGACAAGGTGTGTGCATAAGGCCAATTTGATTATTACTCTATGTAGTAGTTTATGAACAGCAAAATTTACATACCTTAACATGTCCTTGCAAACATTTCTGATGCAACAGAGTAGCTCAACACTAATTGTGCAGGCAATTTGTCAATTTTATGGCTCCATTTTGAAACACCTGAAACCAAATAGTCCATAAAAAATTAATCAGTTATTAATTGAACATTCTCATTCTTGGGGTTATTGTAAAGAAATTTTCTAAAGATCTGAGCGACTTTGTTTTAAAAACTATTCTGTTCAAACGAAAATCAGACCAACTCTTATTGTGAAGGAAAACATTCTAATGAAACCCACAAATTCAGGTTTTTTCAGTAAAGGATTGTGTAAGTAGTTGGTTGGAGTGTTCTGCCAAATCCTGGATTACAGACAAGGCGGACCCCAGGCCCTTGCGCGAGAGCACAGCTGGGACATTGATGCCAAGATTATTGTTTTAGCTATAGATTTAGTTTATTATGAACAGCAAGATCTTACGTACCATCAGATATCACTACATCACGCCTGAGCCATTCACTGTCCCTGCACATGTGCTGGGATACGCCAGAATCGATGTACCAGCTGCTTTCATCCAATATAATAATGATTCCTGATTGTTTTGTGTATTGCAGATGAACTTGACATGGTCAGTGAATTTTTTTTCACCTTTTTCTTTCTATACGACCCGTTTTCACTCGTTATTCATCTGTGTCGCATTGTACTCACTGTCTAGAATTCATTATTGGCAAAACAAAAGTTTGATGTTGAAAATTAATTAGTAATCGCGACAAAATATACTAAAACGAAAAAACCAGTTTCTTTCAAATGAAACGCAGCAGAATAATGTCAATGCTTTCCATCACTTTCTATTCGTACACCGTTAAAAAGAGATGCCGATATACCGATATACGGAAAAACCATAAAGAAAAACAAAAACAATACTCTTTAATGGCTCAACGGATGGGGTAGAGTTTTAAATCATTTTATTTACTCTCAATATCATATTTAACCAAATTAATCATATTGTAGTGCTTTTTAGTGGTTAATAAATCAAAAGGAACATTTAAAAATGATGATTTAATGCGTGGACTGCAAATTATATGTATTTATCAAGGAATTAATTCATTAGATTATTGCGCCATTCCCGGAAGTACAATGCGCCCATTTCGCAGGGACGCCATCATTATTTTCTTGTTCGTGTTTCAGGTGAGATGCTTTTTTATCATCTTGTAGTAATTATGTAATTAGTAAAATTGTACGTCCTAACTATATTCTCTTTGATGTAATGTAATACTGTGTCGATTAGAAAATACGAAAGGGGGGAATAAAAAAATAGTATTGTGCCGTTTCGATGTGTTTCTTGTAAATTTAGTTGAACCCACGCTCAACTTCGCTCCGCCCGGCGCCCACAGTGACTAAAAGTGATGATGAGTTCATTGTGATTCCTACTGATATTTGATTAACCACAAAGTAGGTATGAAATGGTCAATAGGCTTAGCAAGCACTCTGCCACTAGACCCACGCCGACGCCGCCGCCCTACTTCCATTTAGTATTGTGTTTCAACATGGTTTTTTGTTTTGACTGCGTCATCAGGAGGCTTATGTTTTTCGAGTGTAGGTATGTATGTTTGGATATCTATTTTTCCTGACACGGGCTATTTACAGGTTTACAATACAACCTACGGCTTAACAAATTTTACATGACGCCGACGATTCAAAATGGCGTAGGTACTTATGTGAATTTTCCTAGCGGAATTGACCTAGGTACCTACTTACTTGTTGTTTATGTTTGCATGAAGATACTAACAAAGAGGACTACAAAATGAAGAGGTCAACATCGTGCGAAGGAGCCGTAGAAGAGACGAAGAGGGCGAAGCAGCCGGGCGCCGGCGCCGACGCCGCGGGAGGAACCATCGCGTGTAGCTGTGTTGCATCAGGTGAGTACTTTTTTAAGTTGCACCCTTTTGTATCCTCTAAGTAGCCCACTGTGTTTTATTCCAAATCCAGACCCTAATCTAAGTGCCTAAGTATCTACTCAACAAATTTAATCCAAATTCATTATCCGTAGGAATAAAGAGTGAAATCTGTGCGTCATTGCTCCCGAAGGGATGGACTGATTTGAAGGCGGTTTTCTCTGTTTGAAAGCCAGTTTCATCGAGATGGTTCTTAGCTTTGTTTCATTGAAATCAGTTTAGTAATTTAGAAAATATTTGAGTTTATGGAAATTTGGTCAGGGGTTATATATGATTTTCTTTGAATTTCGGCACCCGAAGTGGTTTCGGAAGTATGTAGGTATATTCCTACGTTGTCGTGACTGTGTAACTAAGTACCCATAAACCCTACGCGATTATCGCATTATGAGACGGTTACGTTAATCCTGTTATTGCTGCTAAACATGCGTAGGTACAAATCCGCACAGTGGAGGGAATTTCGCGCAGGTACACTCGCGCTCACAATATAAATTGAAATACATCAGCATAAGTTAAAAATATTTGGTAAAATTCACAATTCTCTTTACCGTAATTTCCGACGTTTCAGTTGCGGCCATGTACCAATTACTCTTTGAGTTATGTAGATTAATAGAATGCTCACCGATGCTCTGTGAGGGAGAACATCGTAACGATACCTATATATTTAGACAATGTGTGAACATGAAGTAAGTTGTAGGTAGCGTCGGTGGCCGAGTGGTTAAGGTATCCGACTCGTAAGCGAGAGGTACCGGGTTTGAATTCTATAATACCTATGAATAATTTCTGAGTTATGTATATTAGTTGAGCACTAACAATTCGTTCGTTTTAGTATGTTGTATTGTTTACTTGATGACCTGATGATGATTCAGTGGTTAACATGACGGTCTGTCGTGCAGAAGTCCCGGGTTCGATTCTTGATCGGGCAGAAATTGAAATGACGTACTTTTTGTCACGGGTTATACATATATGTAGGTATAATAAGTATGTATTTTTAAAAGTACATATATAGTTTAAAATGTTTAGCACCTATAACAAGTTTTGATTACTTTGGGACTAGATGGCGCTGTGTGAATTATTTAGATTTATTATTGTTATTACTTCGAAATGACTAACCAGCCACCAAATTTTATCAACAATAACAAAATAATTATCGATCAAAAATCAAAACTAATGAAAACGCGACATATAAGTTCGCGTTCCGATCACTTTTCAAAGCAAGTGTACAGCACCGCGCCGCGAAAGTAAGCGCCATCTTGCGCACACGGTCCGAACTCAAGCAAATTAGACCGACGAGACAGTCATCTCGCTCGCACGCGCTGGCTTGTGAGCAGTATGTCTCCTACAGTTTACCTCTGAAAACTGTCCTTGAAACGATTCGTTTTTTTATGCGTATGAAGTTGTACACGGATTTGTAAAAATGTGAATTTTTGCGCATATAGGTACCTACGTTTGTTAAACGCTGGAATACGATAGAACTTCATTATTGTTTTGTATAAGCGGACAAGTAATTAGTTTTTGGTGTTTCAGTTGTGTTTTGTAGTAAAAGTGATTAAATTGGATTGATTGACAATAGTGGAAGTATGATTGTGATGATTTAAAGTGTGCACCAATTTTGATTAGCAACGAAAAGGTAAAGATTTTAAATTTCGCTCAGTAAAAGCAGTTTATTTTCTCGCCATAACCTATGACCGATTTGTTTATTTCTCAGATTAATACCTAAATCGTTTATAAAACAATGTCATTGATCGATATACATGGGTTGTTTGTTGATTGTTCTCACACTAATAACTTATATTGCTGGTATGAAACTGAGGTGTGATAAGTGAGGATTGATCAGTAATGTAGCAAAAAGGAGGATATATTGTCAATAACCTAACATCTCTCGGCTTACAAATTAGGCACGCCGCTGTTACTTATAAGTAATGTACCTATAATGTTTAGATTTGAATTTTAACATGTCATCAATCTATTCAACACCAATATGACTTGAGTGAGCATCACCATGCACACACGTACAAATTGGTATATAACAAGCAAAGCAATGGACTTTACCTACTTTACGTTTCTTGTGCACCGGATTGCCTAGCCTACCTACCTTGCACCTACCGAGAGGACCTACCAACTTAACATTCCAACCAATTTTTTGGTAGATTAGAACAACTACGGAATATACCTACCTATCTAATTACTTACTGTGAAAAGGTTTTGCTTCTCTTGTCAATAAATAAGAAGTAGGCATCGAGGCAAGACGACACTATCGTATAGCTAGGACTCACTCCCTAATAAAAACGGCATTTAGAAAACCTAGATCACAACTGGATACCAAAACACTGAGCTACTACAACTTGCCAACGCAATAATGTTTTTTTCTCCGTGACTCGGACGCAGCACGAGCTGTCCGACGGTGCCAACGGTCAGTCGAGCTTACCTAAAGCACAACCTGAAAGACGGCGAAATAAAACACCTTGGGGTGGCCTGGGTTGGGTTTTTGGGGTCGTCTTCGATTGTTATTTGTTGTGTTCTCTAGCTACCTAGGTAGGTACCTACCTGCCTTCTTTCATCTTATCAGCCGTACGTAGGACGCTGATAAAAAGTCCAGTCCAGTGCTGGACAAAGACCTCCCCGAACTATTTCCATTCCACCATTAAAGAGCGACCTTTATTAGATCGTCGGTCCATGTACTACCTAGATACCTATATATCTATCTATCTATCTACATTTTCATAATGCAAGCATGTAGCTAGAGGTATTGGTCATTGACCCCTTATATAACATGTGGAGTACGCTTAAGGTATTTTTATGAATAAAGTCTGATATTACCAGGGTGAAAAAACATTTCCCATTTCTTGGGAAAAAGACGTATCGAGGGTGACCGATAAAAACAGACTAAATTATTAACATTTCTTAAGCGACCGACCCCCGGCACTGTTTTCAAGTATTGCCATACACAAAATTAATATCCTGTTTTTTGGGGAAAAGTTACAAGATTAACGCTTCCCAAGCATCCCCCCGCTGGCACTTAGCCACGAGGCCAGCTTTGCTGGCCGAGAACAGAGCGAAACACTAGTAATATATAAAGCTCGACTACCACTGACCACTCACTCACTCACTCACTCACTGACATGGTTGTTCTCCCAGAAAGAGGGTAGGTAGGTGAAAACGATGTATGGGCGACATGGTCACGTGACTCTGGTGAGTATGGGAAAAATCCGACATTTGCAAAAAGCAAGATGGCGGCTCCAAGATGGCGGCCGATTTTTTTGTTTTCCAACCGATTGCGGTGAAATTTACCAGGTGGGTACTGATTGACAAAAAAAAAGTGGGCAATTTTGAAAAAGTTGAAAAAACAAGATGGCCGCCGCGCAGGAGCCGTTTGAAAATTTGCTTTTTCCATACAAACAAAACCTGAATTGATCTCCCGGAAGGAGCAGAGGTGGGTCCACACATTGTATGGCAAAAGTGTCCAGTACCAGTCGAGTGTATGGGAAAAATCCGACATTTGCAAAAAACAAGATGGCGGCTCCAAGATGGCGGCCGACTTTTTTATTTTCCATCCGATTGCAGTTAAATTTCGCAAGTGGAAACACATGAAGAAAAACAAAATGGGCGACTGTAAAAAAATAAAAAAAAAAAAAATGGCCGCCGTGCAAGAGCGATTTAAGGATTTTCAATTTCAGACCCGACTTTAGAGTCTCGGGATTCTTTAATCTGTGGGCGGATTTTGAGTTTTATCACGTGGGTGCGTTGCTCTTGTGCTCGACTTAGGGTAGTCGGCAAGCAGATGCAGAAATCAAAGATGGCGGCGGCCGTGGCGGCCATTTTGAAAAACGGACAAAAAATTGCACTTTTCGGAGCGTCTTTTCGCGGTGTTGCCATCTGAATCGAGGTTTTCAGTGTATAAGGCGGTTGTAAGCCAAGCCGAGTAGTGTTGCACGGCGCAATAAAAATTGCCACATTTCAGGGTAATCTGGGAGATTTTCCCCGAAAATACAAAATATTGAAATAATTACTTTTCGCAACTTTCTGGTATGGGGGTCGAAGGTCGGGGAGAGAATTAGTGTATTTTTGGTATTTTCAAGTTTTTCATCTGGCAACACTGGAAGTGAGAACAAAAACAAATTTTTTCGACGTGGTCACATTGTCAGGCCCGTAGCGAGGGCTGGGTGGGCCCTGGGAATGTTTTTTTAACGCAGTCTTGCTCCGAGGATCCTGTATTTTAATGTCATTGTGACGTTTTACACAAATTAAAGATGGCGACGGTTGTGGAAGCCATTTTGTTTCAGTTTAAGTACTATTTTGACATTAATTCGTATTTTCTTAGTGTTGCTGACTTTTGTGACAGTTGGCGTGTATGGCAGACTTTTAGGTCAAATTGATGAGTATTGCTAGGGGTAAAAATATTACCCCACTTTTAGGGAAAAATTTGACTTTTACCCCGATTTAAAATTTAAAGCGCATTTTCGTCGTTGTAATGTATGAAGAGCTTGCCGGGCTACTCGAAAAGTGTTTACATGGATGTTTAATTTTCCCCGTTTTAAGGGAAATTTTTGAGATTTACCCTATTTTATATTTTTAGGTGCGGTATGAAGTTGTAATGTATGAGGGGATTATCCGGCTACTCAATAAGTGTTTGTATTGATAAAAAATTTACCCCATTTTTAGGGAAAGTTTTAGAGATTTGCCCGATTTATATTTTTAACCACATTTTGACAGTATTTTTGACGTTTCTGAAAGTAGTCGTGTATGAGAAGATTGTTGTGCTACTAAAGAACAGTTTACATGAACAAAAAATTTACCCCGTTTTTGAGGAAATTTATAGAGATTTCCCCCGATTTCTATTTTGATGTGCGTTTTCGCCGTGTTGCTGACGTTTGTGAAAGTTGTAATGTATGAAGGGATTGCTGTGCGATTAGAGTAGTGTACCAAGGAATAAAAACTTACCTCGTTTTAAAGACATTTTTAGAGATTTCCCCCGATTTATATTTTTAAGTGCGTTTTCGCCATGTTGTTGCCGTATGAGAAAGTTGTAATGTATGAGCGGATTATCCGGCTACTCGAGTAGTGTTTATATGGATAAAAAGTTTACCCCGTCCTTTAGGAAATTTTTTGACATTTACCCTGATTTATATTTTAAAGTGCGTTTTCGCCATGTTGTTGTCGTATATGAAAGTAGTAATGTATGAGGGGATTATCCGACTATTTGAGAGGTATTTACATGGATCAAAAATTTACCCCATTTTCTAGGAAATTTTGAGAGATTTGCCCGATTTATATTTTTAAACTCATTTTGGCTGTGTTTTTGACGTTACTGAAAGTAATAATTTATGAGGGGATTGCCGGGTTTCTCAAGAAGTGTTCATATGGACGTTTGATTTACCCCGTTTTTGTAAGAAAATTTGATATTTACCCTGATTTTTATTTTTAATATGTTGTTGACTTATATGAAAGTTGTAATGTATGAGGGGATTATCCGGCTACTCGAGAAGTATTTATGTGGATAAAAAAATTACCCCGTTTTTAGGGAAATTTTAGAGATTTGCCTGATTTAAGTTTTTAAATGCGTTTTCTCAATGTTTTTGACGTATATGAAAGTTGTAATGTATATGGGGATTGCCGGGTTTCTTAAGAAGTGTTCACATGGATGTTTAATTTACCCCATTTTTTAGTAAATTTTTGAGATTTACCCCGATTTAAATTTTTAAGTGCGTTTTCGCCACGTTGTTGACGTATATGAAAGTTGTAATGTATGTGGGGATTGTCGGGCTACTTGAGAAGTATTTATGTGGATAAAAAGTTTAACCCGTTTTTAAGGAAATTTTTGAGATTTACCGCGATTTACATTTTCAATCGCATCTTGGTTGTGTTTTTGACGTTTTTGAAAGTAGTCATGTATGACGAGATTGTTTGGCTACTTAAGAAGTATTTACGTGGATGAAACATTTACCTCGTGTTTACAGAAGTTTTTAGAGATTTACCCCGATTTATACTTTTTAGTGTATTTTGGTCGTGTTGTTGACGTTGATTAAAGTTGCAATGTATAAGGGTATTGTTGTTCTATTCGAGGAGTGTCACCACAGATAAAAATTTACACCGGTTTTAAAGAAGTTTTTAGAGATTTACCCCGATTTATATATCTAAGTTCGTTTTCGCCATGTTTTAGACGTTTCTGAAAGTTGTAATGTACAACACGCCTATCCTTACTATACCCATACCGTACTCCACTCTAATTCTTCCCGACCCCTACCCCACATATCTATATATATATATACCATAAACTACTGTTACCCTACCCTACTCTACTCTATCCTACCTCTACCTTTCGTTACCTATCCTGCCCTCACTACACATACCCTTTTTTTTTTTTTTTTTCGTCAGGAAATCCTTGTTACAGATACCACCTGCCAGGGAAGCAGATGGTTATGTGGGGCTCACCAAAGGTCCTACCCACTAAAACCTGACGGTGCCCTTCTCACCGCATATCGACGAAGTCACGGTACTTGCGCGGAGGAGCTCTACGCATACCCCGATGACTCCGCCAGCGGACCTCGCATGGAGCGAGTCGTTGCACGGGGAGTGAGCTTTGGGCTTACTCTCAAACACCTTGTTATGGGGCGTGCCGGGACTCGGCACGCCAACCATCACGGGATCTGTTTAACGAGCGGCAGATGATCCCCACACCCACCGCTCAACCTCCCATTAGGGGGGAAGGTGGCGTGCATAATCACGCCTCCTGCGACCGACTCTCCGGCGACGGATTGGGAGAGCTAGTGCGTCGTCCTCTCTCTCCCTCTCCGCCGCCTCCTTCTGTGACATTACCAGCTCACAGAAGGTAACCACCGCTTGCCACGATCTGTCGCTCTCGACCATGGATTTTACCACGGCCGGGAGCGAAAGATCGGTTCCTACCACCGCAATAAGTGCCTCGCGTGGCGCCTCCCATGCTTGGCACTCAGCCAGCGTATGCTGCGCCGTATCATTGACACACCCGCACTCGTGGCAGGCCGTCGTGGCTTCCCTCCTGGCTGTGTTGCACAGGTACCTCCCGAAGCATCCATGCCCCGAGAGGACCTGCACGAGCCTAAAGGTAAGCGCACCCCTCTTGCGCTCTGTCCATTCCTTTAGGACGGGGCGGATCGCCTCAATTGTGCGAACTCCCGCGGAAGGCTCTAGGAGTCGCTGACCCCAGCTTGCAGTCGCCCTCTCTCGGGCACTTTGTCGCCATTCTTTCGTGACCTCAGGCACAAGATCAACCCCGTTGCAACGTGCTTCGGCAGTCCGCCAGTATACAACAGCCAAAATCTCTGCGTCCAAATCCCAAGGCAGCGTTCCAGCTAAAACGCAAGCCGCCTCAAAGGAGATGGTGCGGTAACCACGTATGGCCCTGACTGCCATGACTCGCTGCGGTCTTCGTAGAAGAGTTTTATTTTGGGCAGACAGAGCTTCTACCCACACTGGCGCTCCATACAGAGCCATCGATCTGATGACTCCGGTATAGAGCCGCCTGCACGGTGTGCTTGGACCACCCAGGTTCGGCAGCAGACCGCCGAGCGCACCTGCAGCCTTCACCAACTTTGGCGAAAGGCGACGGAAATGCTCCTGGAATGTCCATCGACTATCCAGGACAAGGCCCAAGTACGGCATTGCGGATGAAAGTGGAATCTGGATCCCTCCCACCGCAATGGACGCTCCTCGGGGCGGCGCGTTTCGGGGCCCATGGAAGCACACAGCTTCGGACTTGTTTATGGCCACCTCCAAGCCCAGCCGCCTAATACGGTTAACAACCTGTGCCACCCCAGCCGTGGCAAGGATGCTTGCTTCTCGATGGTTCCGTCCTTTAGCCGTGACCAACGTATCGTCGGCGTAGCACGTAACATCTACGCCGGAGATATTCGTACCCCGAAGCACCCAGTCGTAACCGATGTTCCACAGGAGCGGCCCGAGGACCGACCCCTGTGGAACACCACACGTCATGCGTTGGCGATGTTCGCCACCTTGCGCCTGATATGTTACCCAGCGATCATCCAGGTAGTCGTCGATGATTCGGCGGAGGTAAAGTGGCACATTGTGGAACCGAAGTGCCTCTTTTATGCATGACCAGGGCAGGGTATTAAAAGCATTGGCTATGTCTAAGGACACCGCCAAGACGACCCCGCCCTGAGAAACAGCTTCTTCCGCAATTGCCTTTACGCGCATGATTGCGTCTATCGTCGACCTGCCCGATCTAAATCCGAATTGATTTTATACATATAATTGATACAAACGCGAGTACCCCCGGGTTACGCTCATTCCGGGGGCCCCAGGACTAATGTACTGCGTTTTAAAAGGGCGGCCCAAGACCCCGCAGGTTTTTACAACTTCGCTGTTGGGTATTGGTTAGAGGTTGTCCATCCTCGCGACTCGGCCAGTAAAGGCAGGGCCCCCGGTCCAGCCCCAGGCTGTGAGACATGACCACAACACCTGGTTTACGCTGAGTTACGGGATCGGACATGGGCGGCTGAAGCCTGTCCGGCTGCCGCGACAGCACGACTCACCGGATCCCCATGCCCTGTCCTTCAATCCCAAGTTTCCTGCTAAGGTGTAGCTATGTATGAGTACGTGTAATTGGTGTTGTTGTGTAGTGGCTTGTGTAATTGAGGGTGAATACATATGCATGACGGTGTAATGTGTATGCGTGGCAGGAATAACAGGAGAGGACCATACCCTCTCTTAGCTTCTCTAAAAATAGAGGAGGAGAGAGGAGCGGCGTCGAGTTATTAGCCACTTGGTCACCAAGATCCCTTATGGAAAGTTAATAGCCAAGCGCCCAGGGTGCACCGTCCCGGTCATACTACTCTTCCCCCGGGTCGTAACCCAAGGGGAACAATAGCAAACCGGGCACACGAGGAGGTTACCCGACCCAGCACCCCTCACTACACATACCCTACCTTAACCTACTGGTTTCCGTCCCCTTTCCCATCCACAGGCAACCCCCTTCCTACGCCTACTCTACCCCTACCCTAACCTTACCCTACTCTACTATAATCCCTGCCTACCATACTACCATACTACTAAACGCTGTGAAAACAAAATGTGTTTTGTTTCACATGCCAAATGTTATAATGCGAAGTATGGCTCTGTATCTCAATAACGAATCACTAGAATTCACAAAGTCAACAGTTTTCTTAGGATTGACGCTAGATAATAAACTACAATGGAAAAACCACATCGAAACCCTGTCAGGGAGGTTAAGTTCAGCGGCTTATGCTATTAAAAAAATTCGTGGTCTTACAAATGTGGACACTGCCCGTATCGTCTATTTCAGTTACTTCCATAGCATTATGTCCTATGGCTTAATGCTGTAGGGTTCTGCAGCGGACATCCATGACATATTTATTCTTCAGAAGAGGGCAGTACGAGCAATTTATAATTGGGGTTCACAGGTGTCTCTAAGAGATCATTTTAAAAATATTGAGATACTGACAGTAGCTTCGCAATATATTTACTTCAATTTGGTACACATCTACAAGCATAAAACCTCCTATTTAAAACTGTCAGATAACCACAACTACAACACCAGAAATAAAGACAGGCTTGCCAATGAACGTTTTAGACTAACAAAAGTAAAATCTTCCTTTGTGGGTCACTGTGTAGCCTACTTTAATAAAATTCCAGAAGATATACAAAATTTACCCTTAAATAAATTTAAAAATACAATTAAATCCAAATTAATTAGTAAAGCTTACTACAAAATAAATGATTATTTGGATGACAAAAATCCTTGGACATAAATATTATAATTAATTAATCTACGTTTTACAAACTGACATTGAAACTTATTATTTCTAAATCAATATCTGACATTTTGTTAAATTATGCTATTCATATTATTATTTTACTTATTTTAGATGAATATAATCTGGAACTTAATCTTAGAATTGTAATTTCTAAACCAATCAGGAACTTGGCGAGATCTGAAATTTATATATTTTTATCTTAATCATATTATATTCTTAATGACATCATATTCAATTACATTTTAAATGGAATCTCCAATTGATATTTTATGTAATAGTGATATAAGATGTGAACTTTATACTGTGTTACATTAGCTCAGATTGTATTATAGATTAGAATAATCGTTTGCGATTTTGCGAGCGGCATCCTTGATGTGCTCGGTGCGGTGACAGTCAGACATTGTCACAGTGACAGGTGGCGGCGCTGGAGTTGCGGTTTATGTTTTTTTTTCTGTGGCCGTGCCTACCTGCTGTTTTGACTGGTCGGTCGGTCTCAGCACGGCCAAGAAAATGCGCTCGTTGATGCCGCGGCGCCTAGCAGTTTAAAATGCTTACAGATTTTTATTTAATGTTACCTATATAGGTATGACGTTCATAAGTGTTTGTAAAAACCTAATTTGAATAAATGTTTTTGAATTTGAATTTGAATTTTAATAAGTTTGGCGAAAATATCCAACTTATTAATAATCAGAAGTTGCCCGCGACTTTGTTCGCTTGGAAAGCTCATCTTCAACCCATTCTATCAAAACCCTATGAAAATAATTACACATAAATCATCTTAAAAGGATATCTGGTGAACTGGTTCGGCACTGAGCATAAGTAATGACTTTAAAAGTTACCTTTTACTGTTCAGATTTATTTTGCTGAATCTGTTACATAGTTTCGGTTTGGTCAAATTCAGCAAAAGCATAACAGGAACTCAGAGTCACAGGTTATGAGGCTGCGCTAGTAGGCCAGGTTCACGAAGGAGTTTAGATCTTAGAAGAGTATAAGGTTGCGCTTTCCTATGGTAGTATTCTACACAATCTTGTCTCCCTCCCTTAACACAAGCTTTGCTTACTTTGGAGCTAGATGTGCTGTGTGAATTGTCCAAGTATATTTATTTATTTATTTAATATTTTTGATTGATAATATAGATCTGAGGTCAGGTTAGGTTAGGTAACAGTTTTTGTCATCATTACGGTCCATAACAGTCTGCACGACATCGGGCCTCTCCCACGAAAGGGAACGTAATTGCCCTAATCTCCACGCTTGGCAGGCGGGTTGGAGATCATAGTGTTATAACATAACAATGAAAAACGCTGCTTCTCATTTTTCAGCTTACGTTGCAAGATTAGCGTATTAATATTTACCCATTAACTACGATGTGCATAGGCAGGCCAACGTTTATTGAGCGCATATTTTATGTTCTTGATGACGTAGGAAGCAAGTTGCAACTTGGAACTTACAACTTGCAACTTGGAACTTACAACTTGCAACTTGGAACTTGCAACTAGGAACTTGGAACTTGGAACTTGCTACTTGCAACTTTCAACTTGCAACTTGCAACCTGTAACTTGCAACCTGCAACTTGCAACTTGCAACTTGGAACTAGCAACTTGCAACTTACAACTTGCAACTTGCAACTTGGAACTTGGAACTTGGAACTTGGAACTTGGAACTTGGAACTTGGAACTTGGAACTTGGAACTTGGAACTTGGAACTTGGAACTTGGAACTTGGAACTTGGAACTTGGAACTTGGAACTTGGAACTTGGAACTTGGAACTTGGAACTTGGAACTTGGAATTTGCAACTTGAAACTTGCAACTTGAAACTTGCAACATGAAACTTGCAACTTGAAACTTGCAACTTACAACTTGAAACTTGGAACTTGGAATTTAGAATTTAGAATAAAAGTCACCGTTTTTGTCATCATTACGGTCCATAACAGTCTGCACGACATCGGGCCTCTCCCACGAAAGGGAACGTTATTGCCATAATCTCCACGCTTGGCAGGCGGGTTGGAGATCATAGTGTTATAATATAACAATGAAAGAAGCTGCTGCTCATTTTTCAGCTTACGTTCCAAGATTAGCGTAATAATATTTACCCATTAACTACGATGTGCATAGGCAGGCCAACGTTTATTGAGCGCATATTTTATGTTCTTGATGACGTAGGATGCAAGTTGCAACTTGGAACTTACAACTTGCAACTTGGAACTTGCAACTTGGAACTTGCAACTTGGAACTTGCAACTTGGAACTTGCAACTTGCAACTTGCAACTTGCAACTTGGAACTTAGAACTTAGAACTTGAAACATGCAAAATGCAACTTGCAACTTGCAACTTGCAACTTGGAACTTGGAATTTGCAACTTGAAACTTGCAACTTGAAACTTGCAACATGAAACTTGCAACTTGAAACTTGCAACTTACAACTTGAAACTTGGAACTTGGAATTTAGAATTTAGAATAAAAGTCACCGTTTTTGTCATCATTACGGTCCATAACAGTCTGCACGACATCGGGCCTCTCCCACGAAAGGGAACGTTATTGCCATAATCTCCACGCTTGGCAGGCGGGTTGGAGATCATAGTGTTATAATATAACAATGAAAGAAGCTGCTGCTCATTTTTCAGCTTACGTTGCAAGATTAGCGTAATAATATTTACCCATTAACTACGATGTGCATAGGCAGGCCAACGTTTATTGAGCGCATATTTTATGTTCTTGATGACGTAGGATGCAAGTTGCAACTTGGAACTTACAACTTGCAACTTGGAACTTGAAAATTAGAACTTGGAACTTAGAACTTAGAACTTGAAACATGCAAAATGCAACTTGCAACTTGCAACTTGCAACTTGGAACTCGGAACTTGCAACTTGGAACTTGCAACTTGTAATTTGCAACTTGCAACTTACAACTTGAAACTTGCAACTTGAAACTTGAAACTTGCAACTTGCAACTTAAAACTTGGAATTTAGAATTTAGAAACTTGAATTTTGAATTTTGAATAAAAGTAACAGTTTTTGTCATCATTACGGTCCATAACAGTCTGCAGGACATCGGGCCTCTTCCACGAAAGGGAACGTAATTGCCCTAATCTCCACGCGTGGCAGGCGGGTTGGAGATCATAGTGTTATAATATAACAATGAAAAACGCTGCTTCTCATTTTTCAGCTTACGTTGCAAGATTAGCGTATTAATATTTACCCATTAACTACGATGTGCATAGGCAGGCCAACGTTTATTGAGCGCATATTTTATGTTCTTGATGACGTAGGACGCAAGTTGCAACTTGCAACTTGGAACTTGCAACTTGAAACTAGCAACTTGCAACTTGCAACTTGCAACTTGCAACTTGGAACTTGCAACTTGCAACTTTCAACTTGCAACTTGCAACCTGTAACTTGCAACTTGCAACTTGGAACTAGCAACTTGCAACTTACAACTTGCAACTTGCAACTTGGAACTTGGAACTTGGAACTTGGAACTTGGATTTTGGAACTTGGAACTTGCAACTTGCCACTTGCAACTTGCAACTTGGAACTTGGAACTGGGAACTCGGAACTCGGAATTCGGAACTCGGAACTCGGAACTCGGAACGCGGAACTCGGAACTCGGAACTCGGAACTCGGAACTCGGAACTCGGAACTCGGAATTCGGAACTCGGAACTCGGAACGCGGAACTCGGAACTCAGAACTCGGAACTTGGAACTTGGAATTTAGAATTTAAAAACTTGAATTTTGAATTTTGAATAAAAGTCACAGTTTTTGCCGTCATTACAGTCCATAACAGTCTGCAGGACATCGGGCCTCTTCCACGAAAGGGAAGGTTATTGCCATAATCTCCACGCTTGGCAGGCGGGTTGGAGATCATAGTGTTATAATATAACAATGAAAAAAGCTGCTGCTAATTTTTCAGCTTACATTAACTGCGCTGCAACGACAATTCTGAACGCATTGTTGCGACGCGATACTGCGCGTGACTGTAGTCAAAGATATGTAGTGTTAGGCAGGACAAGGTTTTAAATAGAGTTTGTAGTAGCGGTCCCTCATTTTATTTTTTTAAGCCAGCCGTTTCTTAAGTTTAACTAAAGTTCGGCCGTATACAGGGTGTTTCATAATATATGTATAAAGCCGTGAACTGGGTGGAGTACTACAGGTATTAAAACGATAGGTACAATCATTTTTTTCTTGCGTGGAATAGTTAGCGAGAAAATTACTATCGAACTTTTTCCTTTTTAATGTCGATAATGACATTTTAAAAACGAAAGACCGCATCTCTAGAAATCAGTTGTAATAGGTTACTCCAGTTCATAATCAGGTCAATCAACCGCCGACAAACGCCCCGCCGTGGCGGTGCCTTTGATCTACGGCGCGGCTTCCATTGACGAAATTTACCTACTTTCGTGTCGTGTTCGTTCATTCGGTTTTAGCTTTTCGCGTGATCGAAGTGATTACTTGTTGCGTTGTATGTGTAGGATACCTAAGTACCTACTGTGAAGATAACTGTGATAAGAGTGTTAACGATATGAATGAATAAATGATTTATTGCTTCAGGTACCAGCATTAACGTAGTCTTGTCTGTGTTCAGCGTTCAACAGTTTAAGTATTGTGATAATCATTATTCTATGCATGAGTGCAAACTAGCAGTAGGCCAAACACCATGCTACCTACCTACTTACGTATTGCATAGCAACCAGTTAATGACCTGGTTTTGCTCTCGCGCACAAGAGCCTAGGGTCGACTGCCATCTGACACTCCTGAGTTCTGCCTGACCCTGCTACCAGAGGAACTTGATTGCCTGACCAGATTGGATCATGGTTAGACATTCAGTCGCCTAAATGTGCAGGTTTCATCACGATATTTTCCGTCATTTTTAAAGCATCGGTTAGTATTTAACTAATGTAAGTACATAAGTCAGAAAAGAGTCACTGGTACATGGCGGCAGTGGGATTCGAACCCGGTACCTCTCGCGTACGAGTCATACCTATTGAAAATAATTTGTGTAGGTAAGTTCCTAGTTAATTTAGTAGATCTTATGCGCTTATTACATTTGGCTAAATTTAGTCGTCTTAATTCAGAAGCAAAAAGCGTGAGAGCATATCAAAGTAAAATGTATTGCTCATAGAATAAGGCCCATTTTTGTATCACGCCTTTTGAAAAACAGAGCGACGCGTAACATAATACGAGTGATACAAAAATGAACCTTATTCTATGAGCAATACATTACACTTCGATTTACTCTCACGCCTTTTGCTTCTGAATTTAGTCGACTGAATTTAGTCAGGTGTAATAAGCGCATTATTCATGTAGATAAGTAGGTAACATTTAGTTCGACGCCTAGTAGTAAGATGTAGGAGGTTCGTTTGTTTTGATATGGATGGCATTAGCTTATTAAACTCCACCTTATGGTGCGTACACACTCAACGTAACTGCGTTTGGTCGATTGCTTCTATCCGTTTGATGTTACCGCCACGCTGCGCTGCGGATCGCCGGCCGGCACGCGCCAACAAACAATCGTTGACCGAAACCGGTGCGTGTGTACCTAGCAATAGGCTCCTGGTAGTAGGCTTAAGAAGGTTGCTCTATTTTCATAGGGGTCGCACGAGGTTATTGAACTGCTCCTTGTAGAAGCATCAACTTGAAATAGAGCTGCGCTTCAACGTAGTCGATATGATTATTTTTCTTTAAAAACGAATATTTTTTAATGAAAATTAAAATTCAATGTCCGGATAATTTGAAGTCGCTAGTGTACTCTTTGCAAGCTATACTTTAACACCCTTTCGGCTTTATACATGTATTACGTAACACCCTGTATACCAGGAACCCGATTCCATATGTTAGTCTGAGAAACAGTTCGTCACAGTTCGAAGATAGATGAATTTTTATATCATGCACGTAACTATTTGCGATAAAGACGTTCTTCCTTGTACGAAACCAGTTGCGAACATAAGTCAAGATACACATACCGTGGACAGTATTACTTTTAAAATCTCATACACCTATGTCTGAAAGCTGAAGAAAAGCACACGTGACACATGACACACGATTCACGATTCACATTATTATCGCACCGGTTCGGCTGAATGCGGTGCAGGTGGTGCTATTCACTCGTATGGACGGTGCACGCCATCATCAAACCTGTCTGTCGACGCTGCGTTTCTCAACATAAGTGCATATAGACCTTTTGACTATTGACATGGTCAAAGGTTTATACCTGTGTAAACTGTTGACATCTTGTGTTTGACAGCCCGACGCTACCTGCGTCGGCGACGCTACTTGCGTTATTGACGCTCCTCGCGTCCTGATGAAAAGTGGTCACCGCCGCTTATGGACATCAGCAACACCAGGGGAGTCACTAATGCGTTGCCCGCCTCTGAAAAGACCTCTAATATACCTCTTGAACGATCCCATGCCAATGTGAAGTCTGATAAATACCTTTTCTTTTCTTAACATAGAAAACTCAAACTCGGTTGGTTAGTGCGTAATATAAGCGTTACTATTACAGTCGGCCGCAGAGCGAATGGACCTCTCTATCATACATTTAATGTATGTAGGGGGAACATTTCACTCTTACAAGTATTTACATACATTCTTATAAGTTTAATTTGGTTGAAGCTAAAACAACTCGAAATGGACCAAAGAAACGGAAGATAAAACCAAGTCTGTAGGCAACAAATAAATATAAAGGAAAATAATGATGCCAGTGTGAGTAGTGAGTCCATTGGGCACCTGTAGACAGGCTACAATTCGTGCTAAATCGGTTTTATTCTCTTTCCTTCGCCACACGGCATTTGGTAGGCTTCCCTTCCGACTACCTACCTAGGCTACACACAGCCTAACTGTAACTTGATAGGTATTGCGTCATGTTCTGTGCGTGAAAGCCAATATCGTCTGGCTGGATATAAGTATAGTTTTTTACACCACATCGATGAGCAGTTGGACGGTATCATAGACTATCGACGGTAAATAGAACTTCACAAAAACCTTTTCACCCCTATTGGGTGACTTAGACCTTGCTGTTGGTACTCTAAGGACAAAACTTATAAAAGTATAGTCTTAACTTTTGTAATTTCTGTATGTTATTTATTGTGTGCAATAAACTGTTAAATGAATAAAAAAACATTAGGCGCTGTCTTAATTGGTGAGGGTTGAGTCGTCCGAACATGGTCGTACGACGGATGTCGTCCGACCAAAGAGAAAACCGTCCTTCGCACGACCATGACCGCAGGACTGTTGCCAATTAGAATAGCGCCTCATACCACTCGATAGCAAATAAGCCTAGGGCCTGCTCAATGGTAAGCAGGTACAAGCAGGTTAATCCCAGGGGTATCCTGAGTGTTGCCGACCCCTGAAAAATATTTTAATCTGAAAAACTAGAATTTCCCATTAAATAATCTCGACAGGTAACTCATTCTACAACTTCAGTTTGCTTGGGAAAAAGTTCCTTTACCCTGCACAGTCCGCCACCAACTTGGTTCCGGTTTCGAAGAAGAATTCCTTGCCTGTGGCGAGCAGTGCGATAATAAAAACGTCTCCGCTCCTTGGAGATCAATCCACAAACTAAGTGTGCGTGGGTAAAGTTTTGTGTTGTTATCTGTGAGGGCTCCGTAGGTTATCCTACGTCATCGAGTACAAGAAAAATTCCACATTGTAGCGATAGCAGAGGTTTAGGAGACTCACAAACCGTTGGTCAGCCCGTGCATAGCTGGGCACAAAAAAATTTTATTGACCCAAACTAAGTATTTGTAGTGATAGTGCATACATTATTCTCTTGTGTAATTCCCGACATACAAATGAAGAAGAATAAAACAAATGAAGAATAAGGGGGATGAAAGATTCAAAGGATTTTTTTTTAAATTTTGTTGTTCGTTATTTTTGTGCATCCAGCGAAAGTTTTCTTCTGCCCCCTTATTCTTCAGCTCCCCTATGCTTAAGCTTAAATATTTTATTAACGTATTGGAAAAACTATGCTTTGATAACAATATATCAAAATTTTAAACAGGAAACCTATATTATCTAAAAACAAGAGTGGAATTCAATTTTAATTCCTATCCGAACTTACCAGTGGAGGTAAATGTAAAATCGGGTTTCCATTAGATACTACGTACTTCATAAACTCTGATATTAGGTAGAGTTATTTCCCTCTAAGAAAATTAAGTTTGAAGACAGAGTTGATCGTACCTTCGCTGAGGTTTACCGCATCCCTCCTCGCTTTTTAGTTTCCTTCAACTTATTCTCTTTTAGGCGTTATATTGTGCAGAATAATTTTGTGAAGACGAGATAGAGCCACAGAATAAAGGCGTTATAAAGGGATAACTCTTAAAGGGTAGAAATTGAGCTCATAGATTTTATTGCAAACTAGCTTTTGTGGAAATACCATTTCCCACACGGCCATTTTAAATGACCTCCCTTATGTATGAAACCTAGTACTACACAGAGGTCAAGCTGTAAATCTGATTCTACCCAATCGAATTAGATGAAACATGGCCTAGATTTTAAGTTGGATTCCAAACTATCAAAACCTAAAAAAATCCGTTCCAAAAGATTTTCCATATTTCTTATAGTTTAGCTGGTCTTCTAAGGTTCTACATCAGATGTTCTAGTTTCCAAAATAAATAATACTCTATATATGCAAGACTTAATAGATATACAACAAAAAAGTTTCATTTAAATCCCTCCCGTAGTTTCGGAGATCAGCACGTACAAACAGACAAAATTAAAAAAAAATATGTATGTTACTATTTCTCCAATGCCCTAAATATTTTTATTGTAAATAATAAAATATTCAATGCACAGACTCACTTTTACTATTTTATTATATTATAGATATCACCTACTGCTTACCATTTTCTACATCTGAACTTTTTCATAAAGGATTTCTTTATCAAAAGTTTCGCCAACTTACCTGTACGTACCTACCTTAAAACTAAGCTCCATTAGGAAGCCTAGTAGGAAGCGCCGATGAGGTCTAAGATGTAATTTGTCAATAAACTGACTGAAAATTCCGTATGACTGTTGACTTGAAAAATGTAAAATGTAACCAACGGTCTCCTCTTTAATACTGAAAAGATACTTATAAAATGTCTAAGCAATCATATTTTGCTCACTAATTGCCGTTTTCACTAAACTTAGGAATCGGCTAAGTTCTTTCTTATCTCAATTTGGACGTTGCTGATTGGCTAAAAACTAGTTACGACGGAACTTAAGCGATTCCTAAATTTAGTGAAACCGGTCATAATTTTCATAAAAATCCTCCCAGTCCCCAAAGTAAACAAACACTCCAGAGCTCGACTAACTTTATACCTGTAATTCTTTATTCTTTATTCTTTATTGTACACAAATATGACATCATTATACAGTACAGTAACAGAGATGTACAAAGGCGAGCTTAACTCATTAATTGAGTTTTCTACCAGCAAACCTTGGAGTCATAGGAACAGGTTTAACTTAAATGCAGGTACTAAAAGTGTACACTTAAACTTACTACGGTAGATATTGATAAACACAGTTACTTACTTACATAAACATATACTAAAAATACATACATATTATATATAAACACATATTATACATACATAATATTATATACATACATATATATTACTATACATACCTATACATTATAGATATATATACCTACTATGAAAAACTAAAGGGAGAGATAATGCTCTTTTACTCTTTTTTTAAAAACATTCAAAGATGGACTATTCCGAATGCTATGAGGAAGGGAGTTCCATAAACGCGCGGAGTGCACTGTAAATGAACCACCATACCGGCTAGATGTATGGGATGGTATCTTTAAGAGTAAGGATCTAACAGAACGCACAGGCTTATCCTTGGGCACTAAATATTCAAAACGCTCACTGAGGTACTGAGGAGTCCGTGGATTGTTAAGAACATTAAACAGCGTGCTGAGAACATGTACCTCCCTGCGCCGACGTATCGGCAACCATTTCAGTTGGGTTCTAAATTCAGACACATGATCAAACTTACGTAGACCAAAGATGAACCGGATGCACAAGTTCTGCAGCCGCTCCAATTTATTTAAAAGTTCCTCGGTGGCGTCCAGAAAACAGACATCAGCGTAATCAAGATGAGGGAGAAGCAGCGACTGGGCCAAGACAACTTTGGTCTCAAAAGGCAAAAATTTTTGGAGACGCTTGAGTGAACGAAACGTGTAATGTACCTTTTTACTTACCGTAATCAGCAAAGAAAAGGCTCAACTTCCAACAAAAATGCAAAATTGTATGAAGTCCGCGCGTCGCGACGACAATATGTCGGAATGAGGTCGCTGAGACCACCGTGTATTCAACTCGGCTGGGTTAATTAAAATATTCACAAACTTTGCTAGATACGGGTCGGCGAGACCTCTATTTAGATAAACGGAGTCACAGTGTATATCTATGTATCTATTCTATCTATGTACTCTTATATCTCTTCGTTTTCTTCCTTGCACTTTCCCACATTATTTGGGGTCGGCTCTCCTAATATGTCTGCGCTATGAAATTCTGTCTAGGGTTGTCGGATCCGGTAGATTTTCATGGTCATGGTCGCGCGACGGGCGGTTTTGAGGACTCCTTTTGGTTGGGCGTCGTCCGTCCTACGAACATGGTCGCACGACCGTTGCCAATTAGGACAGCGGCTAAGGGTGGTGCCCATGCTAGTGTACCACGTATATGGAGGTCGTCCTCTGTCTTTCTTTTACTTCGGTATATTCAATACTCTCTTCACTACGTATTAGTCTTCAACTCGTCTTATGACGTGTCCGTACCATCTTAGACGGCTTTCTTTGAGCATCTCAGCTATTGGGGCTACTTTAAAACAGCCATTTTTGACTCTCATAAAACAATTAAATAAATAGGTACTTATTAAAATGTCGACAGCTCTAACATATCGCCGAACTTGTCCGACTCGTAAGTGAGTAGTATCGTGTTCGATCCCAGTGCCGCCGTGTACTAATGACTTTTTCTGAGTTATGAGCCCGCCGCGGGCTGGGTACTCATCGCCACTACGAAGACACTCTGGTGGTGTCTACACGAAGGTACATAAGAACGTTATTTTTGGTACAACTTGCTTAAGAGTCGGTCTCATTACCCATTCAGTCACCGACGCTCTAGTGGTATTGATTATTTATGACCTTATTTATAACTAGGTAACTAACAAACCTAGTTCCATGATGTCTTCCGTGGTTCTCGAATTAAAACTACTGCTAACTACACCATCATTATCCTTCCAAGTAACGTACCTACAGCATGTCAAGGAAACTGCGATTACTCATGGCAGCCAGTTGACCCACAGCTAGGCAATTACACTTACGATCCTACTTACGTACAGACGGACGGTCCAACTATATAATTGTCCGCCTACGATTAAATGTACACGTGCAAGCATTGCACCACTGCATTTGCTTGCAACGTGTAAAAACATTTCTAGTTCGAATGTTTTCCCTGTTTTGTGGATGTAATTCCCAACTTGAATACCCAAAAAACTACTTCTACCTTTTATGTTGCGGGCGTTGTCGCTTCCGATGAAGCCATGAAAGCTCGTCCAGGCTAGTGGCGTCCCCGAGGTGGTACGTATAGTGTGTAGCGGCTTAGGTTTTCATAGCGAGTTCCACATCAGGACAGTACTTATTATGTGGAGCTCGTGTTGGCCTTCTGTCAAAACCCAGTAGCTCTTCGGAATCGGAACGCCGATGTATCTTGGCTGTTTAGCCAAGTTATCTCCTGTTTAGAAGTTGCAGCAGTGGGGGCGGTTGGTGGAGCAAAGCCGTAAAAATGGCATAAGTACCTAAGTAGCAACCTACTTACTTAGTAGCTCGGTGAGTAATCATTTTGGCGTTAATGTCCCGGTTCTGCTCTCGAGCACGAGGGCTTACAGTGGAGCGACTGCCATCTAACCTCCGTGACCCTGCTACCAGGGGAACCTGACCAGATTGGATCATGGTTACAAATTCAGTTGCCTAAATTTGCAGGTTTCATCACGACGTTTTCCCTCACCGAGAGCATCGGTTAGAATTAAACTAATGTACATAACTCAGAAAAGAGTCATTGGTACATGGCCCCAGCGGGATTCGATCCCGGTACCTCTCGCTTACGAGTCGGATATTACAGGCATTAGGCATTTCATCTTAGTCCTCACAGTGACAACGCACCTGCGGTTCTACATATTGTTGCCTGAGATCTAAATGTATGAATTGCCGATGTATGATTGGCTGTCTGCTCGTTTGTCACTGTGTACGATAATAAAAGTAGCTAGTAGTAGTGGTAGATAGAAAGGGGTGAAAAGGTTTTTAGGTGTTGGAAACGTCCATAGGCTGCGGTGACTGCTTTCCATCGGGCAGACCGTAAGCTTGTTTGCCACGTTAATGGTAAAAAAAAACCTACCTACCCATCCTTTATTCTGATACAAAACATGTATATACCTACTTCTGATTCCACTCATTCTTCGGGGATAGCGCAGACGTGCGAACGTTTAAATAGGTTAACTAAGTTAGTGCCTATTTGGCCTCTCCACTTCTACTCTGGAAAAAGGTCAGGGCTACCTGATTTCTAGGCAATAACGGCTGACTGTCTGAACGTGATATGTGTATTGTAATTGTCTAAGCGTGTCTAACTTTTTACATTATTGATGGTATTCGACTTGTAGGTACGTTTTGACAGTCGGGACGTTGTAGATATATCGTTACACAATTTTAGGATTTATCCGGTAATTACTGACTGAGTAGGTGAAATGATAGAGCCTGTAAATAAGGTATGGCTTGTGACTCTACCTTCCCAGTCAACTGAATTTGTGCATGAGCGTGAAGTAGGTCCCTAGCTACCTATCGGGGTTCTGATAATCCTATCTCTCACTCTATGTGTAGAGCCGTAGTAGAGTTGTACAATTCGAGAGCATAATTGCGTTAAGTTGGATACCTTAAGAATCATATTCCTTTGCACTACTGTGCAGTTGTTAAACTGTTTTTAATGAATTCATGTTTTTTTTTTTAAATACCTAGTGTTAAAATACGAATTCTTTCAGCATAAGAAACAGCTAATGCTTCCTTCTTTTAACAAACTGATTATGGCTTAAGATGCACGGAATACCGTGAATGTCGCTGTAGCGGCAAGGGAACATTTTCTTGAAATAGTAATGCACTTATGTTCTTGCACTGTACCTATCTATACACATAAAATACCTATATGCCTGTCTATGGTTCATTTTCTCATTACTGTCTGTCTATGGTTTATTTTCTTATTATAATAAGAAATGAACGCTCCGTAACCATAACCGAACAACCCAAATTAATTTAATAAACAAGTACCTAGTAGGCATTCGAAAAGGAAACCGACAAAATATCCACGTATCCATTCACACTATTTCACTTATATAACGTCCTGGATTCATCATAACCTCCAGCTTTACCTATCCCTCTAGACGAGGTCGGCACATATCTCGCTTCTAACATTTCTTATTCATGATCGTCATCTTAGGCGCTGTCCTAATTGGCAACGATCGTACGACCATGGTTCTGCGACCGGCGGTTTTGAGGTTTCCTATTGGTCGGGAGTCGTCCATCGTACGACTATGGTCGCACGACCGTTGACAATTAGGTCAGCGCCTTAGCGTCTATCCCGGGTTATGCCAGGGTCCGCATCCTTACATCGTACGCCATAGGCTCTCGCATTCGACTCGGCGATGTCACTCCATAGTTTTCTGGGCCTCATATCAGCAGGTTTAGACACAAATTTTCCACGTATCCCTGGGGCTTATGGAGAACTTTAATAGCGCAGATGAGCATCCTCAATCTTATCCGCAATGTCTCCTACACCAATTCTGCCACATCCCCAATCATCACACAGAAAACAGCATTTGTTTTAGACGACTACGAACAGAGAGCACCTATTTAGAAGTAGGTAATCAACACGAACACACCATATGGCTTCACTATAATTATAGCCTTTTCCAGTTGTTGGTGCGGGACAGTCATGTCTTAGTATTGGACTATTGTGTCAAGGCCAGTATAAACCGCTTACGGGGTTTGGGCATATTAACCGGACTAATACAATTCGACGAAGGTTACTTTATTTATTAGCAGCTGCTGTAAGTTTTCAGGTGAGACGTTCTAATTTTTGTATTTCATTAATCCAATATTGAAGTAATATAGGTAAGCGTGTACTTAGCTTTTGTATCGTTCTTGCAAATTGAAAGATGGGTTGAGGATCCCACTACTATAAAAACGCTGGATGGAAACTTTCGATGATCAGGGTCTGCCTTTAAGAGATTAATTGCCAACGACACTAGTGGGGTGTTCAACTTTATGGGATCTAAAATTATTGACAGACAGGATGTAAGGAAAAAAAGGAACAACGCGGATTTATCGTTAATTTTGTTTTTAAATAATTTTTCCTCTTTCCTGATACCAACAGGTGAAGGCAGCTATTTCCCACATACCACTGAGGCTTACGCAACACGTGACAAAACACGCGCAGCGAACCTCTTCAATCTTGTACACGATATCCCCCATTCGTACGTCAAAACGGATATAATAAGGTGACTGTCGAAATTCTAAGAAATGTGGCTACCTATATGGTATTCGTATAAAAGTCAATGAAACTTGTGTTCTATAATAAATAGAACGAATGCGTATTTGGCCACAGAGCGTATTGGGTCGTGAAACTCAGGATTGCGTTCTGAAAAGAACGACTAGTCTTGCATTGTTCTTCACGCCACGGAGTCCGAACGCAGCTTCAGAAGACCACCGGAGTTCGCCGCCGCTGTTGGCGCCAGCGTGCACGCCGAGCTTCCTCTGATGTGCTGTTCTCCGATGCGCCGGCCAAATGGGCGAGCGCCCGTCTGTGTCGCTTATTTATAGCGGCACCACACGCGTTCGGCAGGAGTGGGGAGCTACCTCGCGTCGGGCTTTCCGATTGGTCAATGCAAATTTGCTAGATTGAACACGCAAGTTTAGGGAGTACATATTTGTAAATATAGTTAGGCACATTTTCTGTAAATATATCCATTCTACACTTGTCTACTGAGTTTAACTCCTAGTAACCTCAAGACCTCCAAAGTGGTGACCACCAACGTTCAAGAAGCAAGAACACAGCTTAGCACCGGGAACTATGGCGACTCAAGACGCACAACGGGATCAGCAAGAAGTTGCAGGCATCGCTCTCTCGCTGCGCATCCCACAGTTTTGGCGCGACACCCCGCGACTATGGTTCTACAGATTCGAGTCGGTCATAGCGGATCAGAAAAAAGGTAAACGGCAGCTGGTGGACATGATCATCGCGCAACTCGGCAAACCAGAGCTGGAACAAGTGTGCGACATTATTTACGACCCACCTAACGACGACGCCGAATTTTACGACGCGCTGAAAAGTCGTCTCATCAGCGTATACGAAGAGAGCGACGAGCGGAAACTCGAGAAGCTGCTTAACGAAGTGGAGTTAGGCGATCGCACACCCAGCCAGCTGCTACGCCACATGAAAATGCTTAGCCGAGGAAAGCTCTCCGAACCAGTGCTGCAGCATCTGTGGAAGAAAAATCTACCACCTACCGTTCGCTCTGCAATCGCCGTCAGCGAAAATATCAACAAAACCGCAAAACTGGTCGACTTAGCGAACCTCGCCGACAACGTGATACAACAGTCGCCCGAAGTGTCCGCCGTGTCCTCAACACTTGCGTCTCAAGCTCAAGACAAAACCCACGATCAAACCCTGCTCGAAGAAATTCGGAAGCTTAGTATGGAGGTCGCGGAACTAAAGCAAGGACGAGCGCATCAATCGGCACGCGGCCACTTCCAGCGCTCAAGACAGCGAAGCCCGTCGCACCAGCGCTACAGACCACCGTCCCGCTCGCCACCCCGGCCGCACTCGCCGCATCGCCCAATCTGCTACTACCATCGCCGATTTGGAGATCGCGCCAGACGCTGCACGTCGCCATGCTCATTCACCGCACAGAAAGCGGAAAACTAAAACAAACACTGGCTGTGGCGGAAACCAGTGTTTCAAGTACAGCACACCGCCTATTCGTTACCGACAGAAAGTCGAAACTCACCTTTTTAGTAGATACGGGTGCAAATATATCCGTCATACCGAAGAGGAAAGGAACACGACCGCAACCGCTGCCATTCACACTCTACGCAGCCAACAACTCCGCGATACCTACCTACGGCGAAACGACGTTGGATCTAGATTTACGCCTACGCCGACCTTACCGCTGGAAATTTATCATCGCCGACGTCAGCAGACCAATAATTGGAGCCGATTTTCTTCAACATCACCGACTGATTGTAGACCTCAAAAACCGCCGACTAATCGACGACGTCACAAACCTAGCAGTAAACGCACCAGTTTGTCACACGAAAATACCTACAGTTCGGAGCATCGACCTGCAACAGTCCTACCACAGCATTCTAGCAGATTTCCCTGGAATCACTCGCATCACTTCGATGAAACTCAATCCCAAACACAACGTGGAACATTTCATCGAGACATCCGGACCACCGTTGTACTGCAGAGCCCGCCCTATACCTCACAATCGTTACGATCGAGTCAAAAACGAATTCCAAAATATGATAGATCAAGGATTGTGTCGGCCGAGCAAGAGCCCGTGGGCATCACCTTTACACATCGTACCGAAGAAAAACGGTGATCTGCGAGTTTGCGGCGACTACCGACGACTAAACAGTATTACGAAACCCGACCGCTACCCGATACCACGCATCAAAGATTTTACATACCATCTCGCCGGTTGTCAAGTCTTTTCTACGCTCGATTTGAACCGAGCTTATCAACAATTACCAATCAAGGAAGAAGACATCGAAAAAACAGCAATAATAACGCCGTTCGGATTGTTCGAGTTCCCACGCATGTGCCCCGGTCTCCGCAACGCCGGGCAAACATTTCAGCGGTTCGTCCACGAAGTACTGCGAGGGCTGGATTACGTCTTTCTATTCGTCGACGATCTCCTCATCGCTTCCCGAACCGAAGATGAGCACCGTAAACACCTTCGAACAGTCCTACAACGACTAGAAGAATACGGTATCACTATCAACCCTTCGAAATGCGTGTTTGGTAATAGCGAAGTCAAATTCCTCGGGTACCACGTCTCGAAGCACGGAATCAAGCCGCCACAAGAGAAAATCAACGCAATCGCCGATTTTCCGAAACCGAAGACGATCGAAGAGCTACGACGATTCCTCGGCATGCTCAACTTTTACCGAGAGAACATACCTAACGCCGCTACCATTCAAGCCCCGCTCAGCAATTACCTACATAATTCGAAGAAGAAAGACAAAACGGAAATAAAATGGGATGACCAATCAACATCTGCATTCGAAGCCTGTAAAGCCAGCATTCAAAAGGCAGCTTTACTCGCCCACCCGTCCCACCATGGAACATTGGCGATATTCTCAGATGCCTCCGACAAAGCAGCCGGAGCCGTCCTCCAACAACGAATTAGCAACAGATGGCAGCCACTCGGCTACTTCTCGAAGAAATTCTCCGACGCACAACAGAAGTACAGTACGTTCGACCGTGAACTACTAGCTATTTATATGGCAGTCAAGCACTTCAGAAAAATGTTCGAAGGAAGAGAAACCATAATTTTCACCGATCACAAGCCGCTTACCTACGTACTGCACAAGTCGCCATCGCCATCCGAGCTACCGCGCCGAGCACGCCAACTGCAATTCATCAACGAATTCATCACCGACATTCGTCATGTGACAGGCCAAGATAACGTCGTCGCCGACGCTCTCAGCCGCGTCGAAAGCATCGCCTGTCCATCGACACTAAATTATGAAGAAATCGCAAGAGTGCAAGAAAGAGACAGCACGATAACGAAGCTCGCGAAACAAAGTAATTTATGCCTACGTAAAATTACTTTACCTAACTCGAACACTACTTTACACTGCGAGACGTCTACTCAACACGTGCGACCATACCTACCGCTGCCATACCGCAAGATAGCATTCGATGCAGTTCACAACATCAGCCACCCCGGAGTACGCACAACCCGCAAGCTTGTCACGCAGAAATACTTTTGGCCATCAATGAGCAAAGACGTCGGCATCTGGGCCAAACAATGCCTACGCTGCCAACAATGTAAGATACATCGTCACACGTCAAGCGAACTATCTTCGTTCCCACCGGCAGACAGATTTCAGCACATCCACATCGACATAGTCGGACCGCTACCCCCTACGCGGCACGGCTACCGCTATCTAATCACAATGATCGACCGACTTACAAGATGGCCCGAAGCAATACCTACCGAAGAAATCACCGCCGAAGAAGTGGCGAAAGTAATCTACGAACATTGGATAACCCGTTTTGGCTGTCCACAAACCATTACAACCGACCAAGGACGACAGTTCGAGAGCCAGCTATTTACCTACCTAACGAAAATAATGGGAATAGAAAAAACCCGCACAACACCGTATCACCCGCAAGCAAACGGTATCGTCGAACGCTGGCATCGCAGTTTAAAAGCGGCGCTGAAAACGCGACTCTCTGGACAAACTACGTGGATCGAAGAATTACCTACCGTTTTGCTGGGACTTCGAGCCGCACTAAGTAACGACACGAATATCAGCGCGGCCGAACTTACCTACGGCTACAACTTGCGCCTACCTGGCGATTTTTTCGCTGCCCCTACACAAGCCGAAAAACTGCAAATCGCCGACTACAACTACGTATCCCAACTACGAAAAACAATCAACGCTCTGAAACCGAAGCAACCACTACCATCACATGCAAGCAACAGACCGATCTTCGTGCATAAAGACCTACAAACCTGCAGCTACGTTTTCGTAAGAATCGACGCTGTAAAAAAGCCGCTACAACCACCGTACGAGGGGCCCTACAAGGTCATTAACCGAGACAGGAAAATATTCACCGTTCAACTAGCACAACGACAAGCTAAAATATCAATCGACCGACTCAAGCCTGCCTACACACTGAACGAGACCGGCGAAAATGAATACAACTCCACTACCCAACGACAACAAATCAACAGAAACGACCCTGAAACGAAGATACCTACATCGAGACAACAGCCGACCACAATGCGAAACACGAGACCAACACAATACAAGACACGAGCCGGACGCACCACCAAACTACCTGTACGCTTCGCTTGAGGGGGAGTACTGTGGCTACCTATATGGTATTCGTATAAAAGTCAATGAAACTTGTGTTCTATAATAAATAGAACGAATGCGTATTTGGCCACAGAGCGTATTGGGTCGTGAAACTCAGGATTGCGTTCTGAAAAGAACGACTAGTCTTGCATTGTTCTTCACGCCACGGAGTCCGAACGCAGCTTCAGAAGACCACCGGAGTTCGCCGCCGCTGTTGGCGCCAGCGTGCACGCCGAGCTTCCTCTGATGTGCTGTTCTCCGATGCGCCGGCCAAATGGGCGAGCGCCCGTCTGTGTCGCTTATTTATAGCGGCACCACACGCGTTCGGCAGGAGTGGGGAGCTACCTCGCGTAGGGCTTTCCGATTGGTCAATGCAAATTTGCTAGATTGAACACGCAAGTTTAGGGAGTACATATTTGTAAATATAGTTAGGCACATTTTCTGTAAATATCTGTCTCCGTTTGGGCTTCGGTGCGCACACTCGTGTCGTACGCTGCCCGCTCTCGCATTTTTTTTACGAGTGCTTAAGTTTCGCGCGTGCTGTGTGTGGTGTTGTGTTGTGCTCACTTCGCGCTGCGTGCCCGAGTCCCGCCGAACGGAACGAGTTCTAGGTACGTTCGCTCAGAGACGTAGGTTCTTGCTACCGATTCGTTGGTAGCACAAAGTTACGTCTCTACCGCGATTTTTAGGCGGCTATATCCATTAGGGATAACCGCTCCACCGACCCCGCCCCCTCCCCCCTGCCTCGCGCAGGGAGGACTTCTCTCCCTCTCTCGTCTTCAACGATAGCATTACTAGTATTACTAGCTTTCAGTCCCCTACTCATCCCTCTCGCCTTAGAATGGCGCCGGTCACCATGGAGCAGTTCGCTGCACAGGCGGCCGAGCTCCTTCTAAAAGCCAACATAGGCCAGGACAATTACATTGTCCGTAATTACCTGGCGGCAATGGGGAGTGCCCCTCAGGCCCCCTGTGACCCCTCCGAAGCGAACATGGAGTTCGAGGACTCCGTGTCGCAGATCTCGGCGCCGACCTCTCGCAAGAGGGCGGCGTCTATGTCCGATCGCGCCTCTTCGTGCTCGGGCACCGTGACGGGACCCCGCTCCCACACGCCATCACTCCCACCCCTTATGGGCGAACTGGACGAGTTCGAGCTCGTCCCTAAAACCAAGCGGCATCGCAAGCGCGCTGCCCGCTTGGAGTCCGAGGCCCCGTCCTCGGTAGCCGCGCCCGCCCCGGACGCGGTTACCCCCCGCCCCCCGACCCCCGCCCCGAGCACTGCTGCCGCTCGCACGGGCGCGCCGACTGGCGCCAAACCAGTCGCGCGCTTCTCCCCGCCCGCCCCGCCTAAGGCCAAGCCCCCCCCGCCTATTTTCCTTCGGGAAAAAACCAAATGGGAGTTAGTCTCCCGTCTCTGCGCGGAACAGCGCATCCGCTACACCCGTGCGTCAAACACGGGTGTAGCCGTCAAGATCGACGTAGCGTCGACCGACGACTTCAGGAGCCTTACCAGGCTCCTCGCCCTCAACAAAGTAGGGTACCACACCTACGCCCTCCCTGAGGAGCGTAAGGTGCGTGCGGTGCTCCGCGGAGTGCCGCACGAACTCTCAAATGAGGCCATCTTAGATGACCTCAAAGCCCAAAATTTCCCCGCCGAGGCTGTACATAAGATGTACAGCCGCTCCGGCAAGGTGTTTCCCCTGGCTCTGGTGGTGCTCTCCAACACCACCGAAGCCAGGACCATTTTCCGTGGAGGGTTCACAGTGTGTGGGCTCTCCGGGATCAAGGTAGAGCCCCCGCACAAACGCGGTTCCCCCGGGCAGTGCCATCGCTGCCAGCTGTATGGCCATGCGTCGGCCAACTGCACAGCCCCTCCTCGGTGCGTCAAGTGTGGCGAAGGCCACGCCACTAAGGAGTGCGCGCGTACGCGCGACTCCACCACCCCTCCCTTCTGCTGCAACTGTGGCCAATCTGGCCACACTGCAAATTACAGGGGTTGCCCGCGCGCCCCTCGCCCCCGCACTTCCGCTCCGAAGCCCGCTAAGGGCAAAGGTGCGAACCCCCACCCTCACCCTCAAATACCGAAGCCCGCTAAGGGCAAAGGTGCAAGGCCGCCGCCGCCTTCAGCGTCAGCGACCCACTTTCCCCCCCTCAAGGCCAAAGGCACCCCCCCTGGCGCAGCTCCAGCTGCAGCCTGGGGTCCACCCAAGGCCCCAGGGCCAAAGCCCCCCCCCACCACCACCCCCTCTAAGGCCATCAGCCAGTCCCAGCCCTCTTCTTTGGCGGAGGATTTACGTTACATCTCCTCCATCGTATCGTCCGTCAATATTGACGAAATCCCTATTCTGGCGCACAAACTGCGCACCGCGTCGTCTCAGTTCGAGCGTGTAAACGCTCTTGCCGAGCACTTCACGCTACTTCAAGCTCTGAAGTAATGACCCAGGCGCCTCACGCCACACCCGCCATTCCCGCCAACGTCGGCACCGGTCGCGTAAAGCCGGCCGGGGTTTCGCTTGTTTCGTTCAATGTGCGCAGCCTACGCACCAACATCCCCGAACTCAGGAAGTTCGTTAGTAGCAGGGAACTCGACTTACTTCTCCTCCAGGAGACGTGGCTTAAGCCATCGATCCGGGGGGGTTTGTCGATCCCTGGATTCTCCCTTGTTAGGAATGACAGGACTGCCGCCGTCGCGCGCGGCGGGACTGCCATTTACTACAAGAGATCGCTCCACTGCTCCCCTATCCCCACTCCTACTCTCTCGAGCATGGAGGCTTCTGTAGTACAGTTAGGCATGACTGGACATCCGTCCCTGATCATAGCCTCTGTCTACATCCCCGCAGGCTCCCTCCCTCTCAAAAGCGACTTCGAAGCGCTTTTATCTTTAGGCGAGTCGGTCGTGATGTTCGGAGATTTCAACTCCAAACACACCGACTGGACTTGCGAATCCACAAACACGAACGGTGTCCACTTAATGGACATCACTAGGTCCCTCGACCTAGACGTGTATTGTCCCCTCTCCCCTACCCACTACCCCGACAGAGTGGATCACCGTCCCGACATACTAGACTTTGCGCTAGTGAAGGGCGTGTCGCTCATCCTCCGGTCGATCGACACACTCGACGACCTAGGCTCCGACCACCGTCCAGTCTCCCTCGTACTAGGCTCACCCACCCCCATCTCACCCCCACTTCCGCGTACTTTCACGAAGTGGGAAGGCTTCAAGAAGTCCATGGCGGCCATCATGGACGCGCCCGACTCGCCGCTCGCTTTTTCACCCGACTATTTCGATAGTACGGATAAAATCGACGCAGCGGTTTCCTCCTTAACGTCCCACATTCAATCAGCGTTGAAAGACAACGAGCAAGTGGCCCCTGCCGTCGACCGGCAGGGTCTGCCGCTCGAAGTCAGAAACCTGATTAAAGCCAAAAATGCGGCCCTCCGGAGGGCCGCCCTCTACCCGACCCCAGAGTACAGACGCACTGCCAACCGACTTCAGCGGGCAGTGAGAGCACGTCTCGACGAATTGAGGAACTCCCGCTGGGGAGATCTCATGGAGACGATTTCCCCGTCCCATCAAGCGTACTACAAAGTGGCGAAAGCCCTTCGTACAGACGCCACCACCACCGTCCCTCCTCTTGTCCGCCCAGATGGCGCAATTGCGTTTGCGGACGACGAGAAAGCCGAATGCTTCGCAGACAGCATTGCTTCACAATGCTCCCCTAGCACCAAAGAGTGCGAGCCCGGTCACGTGCGTGCGGTGGAAGAAGAGGTCCGTCAAAAGACCTCCCTCCCCCCCACCTCGGACCCAGTCACAGTGTCCCCCGACGAGATCCACTCCTTCATCAAGGGTCTCAAATCTAACAAAGCGCCGGGCGCGGATGGAATTTCCAACCGAGCGCTTAAGTACCTCCCCGAACAGGTGCTTACTTTGTTAGCGGTCATTTTTAATGCTTGCTTTGACCATTGCCACTTTCCGACCGCGTGGAAAGAAGCCATAGTCATAGGCATTCCCAAGCCGGGAAAGCCACTAAATGTAGCGTCATCCCACCGCCCGATAAGCCTCCTCAAGGCACTAGGGAAAGTATTCGAGAGAGTTGTACTCTCTCGAATGAAAGAACATCTCTTCAAAGACGATGTTCTTATTCCCCATCAATTCGGCTTTCGTCCCAAACACAATTGCCCCCGACAAGTCCATCGTATAGTAGAATTCATCCTCAGTGGATTCTACCCAAAGAGAGAAAAGACGGTCGCAGTCTTCTACGACGTCGCCAAGGCCTTCGACAAAGTCTGGCACGAAGGCCTTGTATACAAGCTATACAAGCTTGGTCTCTCCGATCGACTAGTCCGATTAGTAGCGTCCTACCTAAAGCACCGTACCTTTCGGTTCAGACACGAAGGTACATTGTCTTCCCCACGTCCACTGAAGGCCGGCGTCCCGCAAGGCTCTGTACTCTCTCCCCTCCTCTATATATCGTACACAAACGATATCCCCGTCCCCGACAACGGGGTACAACTGTCCCTTTTCGCCGACGACACGGCAATCTACGCCAAAGGGCGAAGGCCACCGATGGCTAAGCTCCAAAAGGCGGTGAACAAGCTCGAAGCTTGGTTCAAACTGTGGCGCATCGAAGTGAATCCGGAGAAGAGCTCCGCGGTTTGCTTCGATGTTAAGCGCAGACGGGGTGACAGCGACCCCCCTCCCCTCCGCATGCAAGGGAAACTAGTTCCCTGGCAGCGCGCTGTCAAGTATTTAGGCGTCACACTTGACAAGAGGCTCACCTTTGGGCCTCATGTCGACAAAGTGTGTCGCACCGCCCGTTTTTACTTGGGTCGCCTCAACTGTATGTTGGGGAGATTCAGTAAAATGTCCCTCAGGAACAAGCGAACCCTCTACAAGGTGTGCATCCGACCGGTGCTGACTTACGCATCCCCCGTCTTCGCTCACGCGAGCTCCCTCGTCATTGAGAAACTGCAAATTGTGCAGAACATCTTCTGCCGTAGGGCAACGGCGGCTCCATGGTACGTCCGCAATGCGGACCTACACAGAGACATGGACCTGCCTACCCTGCAGCAGTTTCTCAAAACACTCTCCGAGACCTATTTCAAGGCCGCGGAAGTGCATCCCAACCCGCTCGTGCGAGAGGCAGCAGCCTACTCTCTCCGCCCGATCTCCGGCCACGCGATCCGGAGGCCGAGACACGTCCTCACGGACCCCCCCAACGACCTGTCGAGCGCTCTGAACCTTCTCCTGGAGGCTCAGGTCGACCCGACAAAGCCCCTCCCTGCCGTTTCAGCGGCCCCCGTAGGCCCCCAAATCCAGTCCACAGCAGCGGGACCCCCTTCAGGGGTCACGCTATAAGTTCTCCAGTGTACGCTCCGTAAGGAGTGACGCTGAGCGCACCCCGTCCCTACGGGGTGTAGCATCCGATGAAACCTGAAAGGCCCTTCCGGCTACAGGTGCTCCCAGGGGGTGTTTAGTACGTATGCGCCTAGGTTCTTTTTGGCGAGTCGTGCATAACCAGCTGGCCGGCCAGCTGGTACTCATGAGAGTTCACCTCCTCCCTCCCAACCGTTATACCGGAGGGTGCCCATTTCCACTTGCGTTGGGCGCAAAAAAAAAAAAAAAAAAAAAAAAAAAATCTGTAAATATATCCATTCTACACTTGTCTACTGAGTTTAACTCCTAGTAACCTCAAGACCTCCAAAGAAACAATATGACATATTCCTACTAATTCTGGGTCTACACAGTTTTCACAACCATTTTCGTTTCATCAAATTTCGTGGCAATTCTTCCTTGGCAAAAGAGGAATATAATATACTAGAAGAAAATATTTCGCCGGAACTTAGTGTTTTAGTGTCTATCTTCTGTACTACTGGTACCCAATATAATAAACAAACTCGGTTCGTATAGTAGGCCCTTGTATGGTATTATAAACAGAGTAACGTGTAGGTACAGGTATAGTTACTATTAATAACTTCATAAAGTTACCCATGAGGTCGCCTCGGAAGCGATAAGGGTGAATATTGATTGCATAATTATAGGTATCTAACTTACTTCCGACTGGAGGTACACTTCTCTCAGCTATTATGCTGTTATTAGTACCTGTTATTGGTCCAGGGGATCCCAATGTTTTTCACACGATTTCCCTTACCTACAACATGTAGTTTTTTGTTACGCCTTCTTTAAAAGAAGATCTGATGTAGCCACAGAGTAAAAACTCTGTGACTTTCAAAAACATTAATTTCAATTCAATTCATTCATTTTCAATAAGTATGGTGTTAAATATGTCTTGATTATTTCCCAAAAATACTCAATCCTTTCGGATATGAAAATGTCAAGTACAATTGTATGTTACATAATAATTTGAAACATTTTAATATTTATTCTTAGGTAACTTTTCGGTAAGAGTTCGATCACAGAATAAAATCTTTTCAAGTAACCAGCTTTTTAGTTTCCTTTGGAAAAGTTGAGCAGGTAAAGTTTAGTTGAGCAGGTAAACTTTTCAGACTCTCCGGCAGTGCGTTATACACCTTAACACACATCACTAAATAATTTTTACAGTAATTTGTTGTGTTACAACAAATAAACAATATTCGTTTTATTTCTAGTACACCTTGGATATATACTTGCGACAGTAGTAAATTAATTCGGGACACATTTTAAAAATGTTGCTGTTTCAAAAATATACAAACATGGTAGAGTTGAAATATATGATTCTGAAAACATCTTTGCACGGCTCCTAGAGCGGTGTTTCGCATATTGCACGCTATGATTTGAGCTATAAATGCTCTATTCTAATCAATAGAATTTTCCTATAAAATCACACCATACCTCATTGTAGAGTCAACGTCAGCATAGTATACTGTGAGTAAGGTACCAAGCATTGTAGATTTTCTAAGAGAGTATAGCACAAATACGTATTTGTTAAGTTCATCACACACATTGTCAAGAGGGCCGCCCAGTTGCATGTTTTATTAAAAGTTAAACTTAAGAATGTTGTGTTGTCCACTTGTTTAATAATTTCATTATCATATTGTATGTCAAGGTTTTAATGTATGCTGTTATAATTACAGAATTGAATGTATGTCGTTTTATTAATATTAATTTGTAGATTATTATTTTTAAGCCAGCCATTTTTATGTCTAAATTATTGAAATGTCAGCGAACAAAGTACCTAGGTGGCGGGTTAAATACACAAAATCATTTATATAGAGCAAAAACAAGAGCGAGCCGAGCACGCTCCCTTGTGGTACCCCACACTTATTTGTACGAAAAGTAAGATAATGTTTAGTACCTACATTTGGCACAATAAATAGAGAATATTACATAACTTGCTTTGAAATCGCTAAGTATTCTCTTATCCTTTTCTAAATTGATTTCGGCTTTTTTGATCGTCTGTCTTAGGATGGGGCGTCACTACGCCCCAGGGCGTCTCGACGCATAGTTTGGGAACTCCTGCCTTAGTAACTAACTATAATAGTTACTGATGTTTGCAGCCTAATTATCAAGGTACTGTGAAGTTACGCAGTGTTTAGTCATTCATAACGTAATGTTCTTCATGCCGCCCGCTAGTCGGTATGTGTTTACAACACATCCTTATTAAGGGCTTCTATACTTACCTAGTATTTACCTAGTATTAAAGAGTGAGTAAAATATATAATGTTTTTAACAATAACTGTGATCTTAGTGGTTCAGTTGGTTAGCACGTCTGCCACGCAGAGGTCCCGGGTTCGATCCCTGAAGGGCAGAAATTGAAATGATTAATTTTAATTTTTGTTACGGGTCTGGGTGTGTATAATAAGTATGTGTTTAAAAAATATATAAGTAATTTATCAGTTTTCTGGCAGCCATAACACAAGCTTTGCTTACTTTGGGGCTAGATGGCGCTGTGCAAATTGTAAAAGCATATAAAAAAATAATTAGACTACACAAAAAACGCGCTATCACAGTAATTCCTAGTGTCCATTAGGGTTGTGACATCTATATCGTCTAACTTTATATATAACTATGCTTTATCGTATAATTTTTTTATACTTAACCTATTGATCATTGAAACGATAAAAAGATATCGTCTAACGTCAAATCAGTCATAGTGTTAGACCATGTCCTCGATGTCCTATCTATTTAAAGACTAGCACTAAAATATCTAGACCGACCATGAGCAGAAATTAAAATTGATCACTGCAATTTCTGCTTGGCGTACAAGGTGACCGCGCGGGTCACCTTTGCTATAACTATTCAGCTTGTCGGAAATAAAGCAATAGCGATACAATTAAAACATGGCATGTAAAGGATTATTTTTTTATCAATTTATGCAAGGAAATTTCCACAAGAGGCGAGAGCACAACCGGGACATTAACGCTAAGATGGTGATGATAATTCCACTCTGACGGTATCATACCGATGTAGGTACTGTAACACTCGGGAATCTAGGGGCTTTAAATAAATACTGGTAACTCGTTAATTGAAGTTATAGTCGTGAAAGTATACTGAAGAACAAAAGACACCTTACATCTAATTCAAATGGAACCCATTTGAATTCCTGCCTAGCCAGTGCTATGTGTGCTCATAGAGACAGGCTAAAGACCTAAGTCCTGCTTGCTCCGAACTATCCAAGCCTACCGACCTTCTTCCTACATGTTTCAAACTACTTAACTGATTAAAGCCCCGGCTGCCCTATGGGAGCAGCAACCTCACCCGGAAGCCTACTTAACCTAAAGCCCATCCAGACATGAGGCCTCCGAACGCCTACCTGCCTTGGGATCCGTCCTAACCTAGGGCTTGCCCGAGCACACATGCTACAGTACCGTACCGCTTAAATGGGGTTACTTTGTTTTGCGATGACAACAATCATTTACTTTAACTTTTAAGTAAGCACAAAAAGGTTTGTTTTTTTATTTTTGTCACTATGTGTTCGCGTATCACGGTAAAACTACTAAACGGATTTTGATTGTCGGATTGTGAAGTCCAGGGTACAATCTAACCCATGTTTCATCTAATTCGGGTAAGTAGAACTAAAGATACAGCTTGACCTCTCCGTAGTACTAGCATTCATAGGATACGGAGGTCATTTAAAATGGTCGTGACTTTGGCAAAAGCTAAACTGTCATAAAACCATTTTCCACGCATTTTCCTAATAAAGTTAATATAGGGCAAGTATAAAGCAGGCATACAAAATCAGCCACACACCAGCCACAGATATAGTGTGTTCATCATCCGTATTTACGACGCCCACCGCATGACCCAGTCGGTAACGATTGTCCAAACAAGCCCCGAATAGCGCACAATATGATTGAGTAACACTGGATAATTAGCGCACGTGGCTCTTGCAACGAAAACTGTGTAAACACCACATCCCATGTACAGGCGCGTTAGGAAGTGTGTAAGTAAGTAGGTATGCAAGTGAAACATAGGTACCTATAATACCACAAACTTGTCTATATCGGTGCACTTATGTATTTGCAGCGTGGGTAGGCCTCCCACAAGGTGGACCGACGACCTGGTAAAGATTGCAGGTACCAGCTGGATGCGGAAAGCCAGGGCCGGATTTAGAGGTCCAGAGGCCTAGAGCCTAACCTAACCTAGACCTAAAGAGCGGTAGTCCAGTACTAAAGTTTTATAATAACGAACCACGAAAGACCTCAAACGCGACACCTCGTCGATTTCAAAGTGTCATTTCTTGTAGGCACTGTAACGCCATCTACCGATATATTAAGAACTATTTAGAGTTTTAGAGAATGCAAGGAGACTGTAGCCTTCCTACAGGTTAGTGATTCTGAAAGCTTTAAGCAGATGGCGTTAAATAAGTTGCTAGTTCACGTCTGGCATACTGACGAAGTAAAATATAGGTTTTCCGCGAGATGTCTCACTTATGTGCGTGCCAAAGGACTGGCAATAGCAGACATTGATCTCTCGGTCAGAAATAATTTGTAAGCATTCAAAGCGATAGCAGTAACGTTACAATTAAACGAAATAGAAAAGTTTAGAACAGTTTTCATGTATTTTTCATTGATGCCAGTAGTTGAACCGAGAGATCAAGGAACGTTATTAACGAAGTTGTCCAATAAACGAAGCAAAAATTCGAAAGTACGAAATAACACGAACGAATACGGAAAGATGCGTAGTAAACGAAGGAGCGTAACGTACTGATCTGTATTGCGTGTGCCAATATTAAAAAAGTGGCGTCACTATCTATCTCGCTCACACTTCATAAAATGACTTTCTCTGTATCTGACTCATTAGCGTCACTATCTGTCTCACTCACCTATTAGAATATTTGACTCGAAAGCGTCACTACCTGTCTCACTCACACTTCATGAATGACTCTCCGTCTCACTCGGTCTTAGGCAAGCTTTGAACGCACTAGAATAATTTTTAGTAGGTAATGAAAAAATTTTCGAAACTGGGTTTCTTGAAGGAATTTTTTCCCCCGTAATCAAAGAAATAATGTAGCAAGTATTATACCATTTTAGAATCCTTATTAAATGCGTCAACTTTTCGTGCTACTTGCCAACCTGGCGTAGTACTCTTTTTTTTCAGTACAGTCCATTAAAGTTGGACGAAATATTAATTGTCTATTCATTGTACGGCATAATGTGACACTTTCTTCCAAGCTGGAGCAGTTGACTTAGAATTCTAAGTAATAGATTAGATAAGCACTATTCGGGATTACATAAGAAAAATAAAATTGAAAAAAAGTTAAGATTTGTAGCAACAGGAGCTAAAATTTAAAAAATTAGCCTGTAATTTAAAAAATTCAAGACTTAGATTTTATTTTTTATTTTTCTAGTAACTATTATGATTTGGACTATCACCCGATTCCGGCTTGACGTCGACTAACGGGACACCCTGTATATATACCTACCTAACCGTCAGTCGTGTCATTTATTACTTTCCACACAACACACTTTAATATAATAGGTGTCGGGCTGGTACTTGCATTGAGAGTCCACGCTATCGTACCCCGCCTATACCTATATTGGTGACCCCGAAAAGGACACATAAACCAAGATGGTTGATCCACGTGGCGACAAACAAAGCAACAGCAACAACGCAACAGATCAGGTTCCAGGCCTAGCCGACGTCGCAGTCAGTCGTCCTCCAGGCAGCGGTCGCAGTCCAGCTACCGGAATAATCTTCTGTGCTGGTACCACGGCAAGTTCGGGGAGAAGGCCACCAAATGCATCCGCCCTTGCAACTTCAAGGCGGAAAACTCCAAGGGCAGTCGATAATGGCGGCTGACGATTGCCCATCCTCTGCTGGTCGCCTATTCGTCACCGACCGTTCCTCGAAGACGCAATTCCTGGTCGACACTGGCAGCGACCTCTGTGTCTTCCCACGGGCGGTGCTGCGTGATCGTCGTGCTCCAACGGGTTTTCAACTCTGCGCTGCGAACGGATCCAGCATTTCTACCTATGGTTACGTACATCTAGATTTAGATTTTAGCTTACGTAAAACCTTTTCATGGCGTTTCGTAGTGGCAGATGTAACAAAACCTATCATAGGTGTTGATTTTTTAAACTTTTACAACCTAATTGTAGATTGTAGACTCAAACGCCTCATAGATGGTACCACATTTGTATCTGCTGTAGCTAGACCTGTAGTTTGTACTAGTAGCCTGTATTCGGTGAAGGTCTCAACTGGTGACACTCAATTTCATAAAATCCTCAACGAGTTTCCCGAAATTACTCGACCTGCTGGTACTCATCGCACAATACCACATAACACCCAACATCATATACGCACGACATCAGGGCCTCCAGTAGCTTCATCTCCTCGCCGTCTCGCCCCTGACAAGCTCAAAATTGCCAAGCAGGAGTTTCAGTCCATGCTTGCCAATGGAACAGCTAGACCTTCGGAAAGCCCTTGGTCATCTCCACTACATCTAGCTCCGAAAAAGGACAATGGCTGGCGTCCGTGCGGCGATTACCGCATGTTGAATGCCCGCACTGTGCCTGACAGGTATCCGATCAGGCATATCCACGACTTTGCCCAGTCGATTGCCGGCTGCAAGATCTTTAGTACCCTAGATCTTGTAAAAGCCTACAATCAGATACCTGTCAGCGCAGCGGACATTCCTAAGACCGCCATCACCACGCCATTCAGACTATTTGAGTTCCCATTTATGACTTTTGGGCTCAGGAACGCTGGTCAGACCTTCCAGCGGTTTGTGGAAGAGATGACGAGGGGGCTAGATTTTGTTTATTGCTATCTCGACGATTTTCTTGTGTTTTCCAAAAATTATACAGAACATGAGGAGCATCTCCGTGTCATCTTCGGCAGACTGCGGGACTACGGCATGCTGGTCAACACGTCTAAGTGTGTTTTCGGGGCAGAGGAGGTAACTTTTTTAGGATACAGTATCTCCGAACGAGGCTCCCGACCACTGGACAGCAAGGTGCAGGCGATCAAGGACTTCCCAGTTCCCACCACCGTGCGACAGCTTAGAGCTTTCTTGGGTATGCTGAACTTTTATAGGAGATTCCTTTCTCGTGCTGCCCAAATTCAAGCTCCATTGCATGCCCTACTCACAGGCTCGGTGAAGGGTCACCATCCGGTCACCATAACTGGTGAATCATTGGCTGCGTTTGATGTTTGTAAGGGCAGTCTATCTGACGCCGCACTCCTAGCACATCCGGACTGCATGGCGAAACTTGCTCTGGTGACAGATGCATCGGACAAGGCAATTGGTGCAGTTCTCCAGCAGCTGAAGGACAGCGCCTGGCAGCCTCTAGCCTTCTTTTCTCGAAAGCTGAGCCCGTCCCAGGTCAAATATTCGCCGTACGACAGGGAGTTGCTTGCCATTTACGAGGCTGTCAAACACTTCCGGCATATGCTCGAGGCCCGACATTTCATTATCTATACTGACCATAAGCCGATTAGTTTTGCATTCTATGAAAGGAAGAAAAACTGTTCGCTCAGGCAGTATAGACACCTCGATTTTATAGCCCAGTTCACAACTGATATACGACATATATCAGGCAAAGATAATGTCGTTGCCGATACCTTGTCTCGTATTGAAGAACTGGAAGCGCCTGTAAACCTCGAGACTTTAGCCGAAAGTCAAGCCACCGACCCTGAACTCCTTAAATTATTAGACGATGGTTCATCACTGCGTCTCGAAAGGCTTCGGCTACCTGGAAGTCGTATACCGCTGTACTGCGACGTCAGTACCCCGACATCCAGGCCATTTGTTCCGAAGTTCTTTCGGAAGCAAATTTTAAGCAGCCTGCATTCTTGCAGTCACCCAGGCGCCAACGCATCGGCCAAGTTAGTCGCCGAGCGGTTTGTCTGGCCCGGCATACGCAAGGATTGCAGGGACTGGGCGCGCGCTTGCTTGCCGTGCCAACGAGCAAAGGTGACTCGTCATGTCACTGCTCCTCTGGGCAGAGTGACTTTACAATACTTAGTATAATACTCACAAAAGGACGAATCTTGCCAGAAGATATGAATTTCAGTGCTTGTATAAGTAGTGTAATAAGCTCCTCGGCGGTTTCACTGTCTGGAAGGTGAGAAATCAACATAAATTGAGAAACGCAACAACTAAGCTTAATTCGTGGTCACAAAACATTTATTTTATACCACTGACGTCTAGTTGCAGAATGATAATTATAGTCAATCGTCCATTAAACATATTGCTGTCTTTTTCTGTATCAAAAAGACGAAACATGACAGCATGAGATTAAATAGAGCATTCACTTTAAATATTGTTTCTGCAGCTGGTAGTAAGTTGGCAAACAGGCTCGCGTTACCGCCTGCCTGATGGTAAGCAGTTACCTCAGCCTATAGACGTATACAATACCAGGGGTTGCACTTTCGTGTTGCCACGGTGCTTATCGCATGTTTGGTGGTGTGAGCATGGTATTACAACTGGACAATTAAATCTTAATTGTTGAGAAAAAATTCAAAAAAATGCCGATGTCCTTTGTACTGGAAGATCATGGCTTGGCAATAGAAAAAAAAACCTTACCAACAATATATCCCACAGCTTGTAAGTAAAATCATTGCTGGAGCCCTCACTGCACATTGCTCTGAGACACTGTCTTAGTGTGGTCGTCTCATCCGTGATGCAAATGCATCCACCGGCTGGATACTCTGCTGTGTACGCGTACATTTCAATCTCATTTAACAGGTTGTTCAGCCGCTTTGTGTTGTCTCGGCGTTTTGCGCCGGGGATGTTGTTGCTGTGGAGTAGAAGGGTTAAAATGGAATATGATTACAAGTTCAAGGTCACTCAGCATGCTATGGAACGTGCTATGATCGGAGTTTCCCTGAAGGACAAATTTCGCAATGCAGAATCAAAGTTACAGACATAGCGCACAGAATTAGCACGCTAAAGTGGCAGTGGGCTAGCCACATCTGCTGACGAACCGACAACCGCTGGAGTAAACGAGTTCTTGAGTGGAGTCCGCGACTCGAAAAGCGTAATGTAGGAGGCCCTTCAGCCAGATGGACTGACGATTTGCGAAAGGTTGCGGGTGGATGCTGGATGCCGTAAGTGAGAATAGGGTGCATCGGCGCTCCTGTGGGGAGGCCTATGTCCAGCAGTGCACTAGTATAGGCTGATGATGATGATGATGACTAAGAAGTGAGATAATAAAGTGAGGGGGTGTCAGGACCGTAGCAAGTACAACAATGTTGTCTAGCCTTACGTTCTTCTTCTTATCGTGTCTATGATAAATAGGTTAAGTATATACATTTTTATATTATTATTATTACGGTAAAAACGCGTGACGTTATTCGTATGCATTTTATTTTGTTATGATTTCTATGGTACCTTCCTACTACTCAAATCTTGACAGCTGCATCCACGGGCGTTCTGCCTGTATGTGTTAGTAACCACCCTCCTCCTGAATGAGCTTGCTTAACACATATTCTTATTAACCTTTTGCGACCTGGCTGGCCTAATCTCTTTGAACAGATTTCTAAATCGGAAAACTCAACAACAAGCCATACAGAGCGATGTCCTTGGCTGTTAAAATACCAATGGATGTCATGCATCAATTTTCCCCAACATGCAACATGTTTAAAAATTCAGATTTACCGTATCACAGCTTTCTCCAGGTCCACAGAAGATTGTCCAGCGGCTGTCATGTCCACTAGCAACTGGTTGATGTTGTGCAGGGCACAGACTGACTTCCAAATCGCTATGCAGGGGCTGGCTAGGTGACCTACAATTACTTCTTGTTGCTGAAATGATTAGAGTGCGAAATGTAATGAGAAGCTATGCATCCTAGTACAGTAAACATAAAAAATACTTCGATTGGCATCAAATAAACTTACAAATTGAACCTTACAACTAATAAACGGTGTTTGCAATGTCTTTGTTGACCACTCGCACTGCAATTCTGTTAGGCCACTGTGTGGAGCATTCACTAACTCATCACTGTTGTGGGATCCATATGATATTCCTGAGAGTAAGTATTTGCAGTCAACCGATACATTAACCTGTAATGGCAGAAATTAAATGTAGACAATGATATTGTAATAAAGTAGATGTATTACTACTAAAGTAAGTATAACTATAATCAATTAATAAAAAATTAAAAGTAACAGTTTGGCTCTTACAAACAGACTACTTACATGAATGCATGAACCACAGTGCAGTGCCACCATGTACTAATTAAACACTAATCAATGCTCTTACTAAGTGAGGGAAAACATTGTGAGAAAATCTGCACATTCACGCAATCATGTGTAGGTAACCATGATCCAGTCTGGTCAGATTCCCCTGTCAACAGGTTAATGGAGGTCAGATGGCAGTCATCACCATCACAGCCCATAACAGTCCACTGCAGGACTTAGGGCCTCTCCCACGAAATGGGTGGTTATTAAATAACCACCACACTTGGTATGCAGGTTGGAGATCACAGTGTTGTAAATACAACAATGGAAAACGTTGCTGCCCGTTTTTCAGCTTACGGAGACTAGATCTTTTGCTTCAAAAGCATTTAGCACCTTATATGACACCCACAAGTGTAAGGGGTTGATGCTAATCTATTCTGCCCGACACATTACGGCCAGCTATTCTACTCTGCCGATGGCTGATTCTAGTATCCCCACTGTAATAAAATGATCTGCCAAATCCTGGATCATGGCCAAGGCGGCCCACAGGTCTTTGTGCATGTAAGCACAACCAGGACAGTAACGTCAAGATGACAAATTGACTAGTTAGAAAGGAAAAATGTTTGTCAGTTTGTTATATTTTACAGTGAAATAATTAAATCATCATCATGCCTTAATCTAATCCACCTGGTGGAAGGAGGAGTGAGCTTTATGAATATAAATATTAAATAATCGTACCATATCATCTGTAATGCCTTCTTGTTTCAAATACTCTTCAATTAAGTCTTCCACATCAATATCATCCAGAGTTATGGGATCTTCATAACCTACAATGCCTCGGATAAATCGTTTGCAGTCTGATTGTATGGTCAAAAGTAGAGGTTTTCCTGGAGATGATGGATTGCAAAGTATCCACATTGGTAGTGCATCTTCGGAAATACTCATGGATTTGTTATATAGGTTGGCTATCTCTCTGGATACAAATCATAAGTACATTTAAGGCTATACTTAACTTGATTTAAAATATTCCTAACAAGAAATAGCATTGCACCAACACAAACCTTAAATGAAAACTAAATTTTCTAAGTCACTCTTAAGTTTATGACACAGATACTTTGTTGCCTAAATACTTTGGAGTATCTTAAGATATCAACTTAAGTCCCTTAAGTTTAGTGCAGTTGGGCATTAATATTATAAATTAAATAAAGAAAATTAGAGGACCATTTGTAAAATAAAATAAAGTTAGTACTTAATTGAAACTAATACACCAAGTAATAACTAAACCATAAGCAGTTAGGGTGTAGCAAAGGGGGTGCAGAGCAATGAGACTGGCAACATCTTTGAATTGCCCTCTTTTGGATCCTCTAACCGAAATAAAGGGAAAACTAATTTCTTTTTCCAACCAAGTTTTTTTAAAACCATGTTCGGATTGGAGGGCCGCCTTATGCGTGCACTACAATTACTTTATGAGGGTTCTAGTGCATGTGTCAATGGTAGTTGCTCAGACTGGTTTGGCATCTCTAAAGGTGTCAGACAGGGATGTGTGTCATCACCATGGCTCTTCAATTTGTTTATGGATAGTTGTCTTGGTGAACTGCGAGAGAGTGATTGTGGACTGCGAATGGGAATGTCCAACATTAAATGCCTTTTGTATGCCGATGATCAAGTATTACTTGCATCGTCTGCATTCTTTCCTACATAGTCACTTGTAGCGTACGACTGTTTATTCTGAAATTATTGTGGTCATTAGTAAATTAAAAGAAATACTGTATTGTTTTTCAAAGCACAATTTGAAAAATCCAACCTTAGCGTACACCATCACAACTTCATTTCTACATTTTGTATACATATTCACGTAATTTGGGCATGTCTGTTTATCGAACGTTAATTTTGGATACTTTTCTAGTACTGGCTTTAATTGTATATCCATAATTTAATTGTTGTTAACAAAAACAAAACAATATTAATAAGAAAACCGAAACCGATACCGTTTTGTTTTGAAATTTTTGAATTTGTTTTTGTTTCGTAGTGATCTTGAGTTAGGCAACAGGAGTGACGCGTATACAGCCAAGTCTTCATACTGTCATGTTTCATTTAAAAAGCGTGTTATCAATCAAAAGTAATATTTAGTTAGTAATAAATTGATCTAATTTATTATCTAAGTCTAATCAAAGTAATAAGTTACATTTTACATAAGTTACATTTACATTGCTTTATCAATTAAATACTTTATTTTTAAGTCTAGACTCTAGTATATTTCTGTTAAAAAGTATTAAATTTGTATTCACCATCATTAACTACGTTGTAGTCATCCATCTGAAACCAAGTCGGACCTCTCGGTTAAAGTAGGAATAGGTACCTACCGACTACAGTGTGATGTAGTACCTACTATTAGGTACCTACTTCGCTCGGTATTTGACATCCTTGAGTGAATTTGTCTATTAATTTGTCCTTTTAAGTAGATTATTTAACCTTTTAAGTAGTTACATTCTTGCAAGGGTTTGGTTTTTAATATATGTTTGTGCAATTATGCAATATTAAATGTATCAAATTAACCGCGAAATGGAATACTACATCTTTACAAAGCAATGAAAAAGAAATATAATAAAATCACAAAACATCGCCATCTAGCGACGAATTGTGGTTTAATTGATTAAAGTGCTTTATTTTATATCATTAAGGCATATAAAGCCATATCGGGAATACATTTACTAAGAGTAACAATAATATAATTTTGTAGTGAAATTAGTATGTATGTATGTAGAAATACCTATGGGTGACGAACCACCGTAAGTAATGACGTCACGTCAAGCCAGCGCTTCTTGGGCTGACCACTTTTCCGTGCCTGGATGGCGAAGGTGGTATGGCCAAACATTTGACATGTTTTCTATGCAATTTAATGAGGAGGCTTATCTACTCATACCATCACCAAGACACTCTTGCAGCTTACGTGCGATGGCGAGGTCTTTCGGAAAACTCCACACATCAACGATAGCATCCGTGAAGCGCTGGTCTTGCTTGTTCCGCTCTACTAGAGGCCAAGTCTCACTGCCTTATAAAAGGGCAGGTCAAATTGGTCAAATGGTCTTGGTTATGTCTTATTAGACCCCTTCAGCTTTAGGGTCATTTACTACTGGAATTTTAGAGTCACAATTCGCCATTTGATTCAAGCCGCAGATGCTCGGGTTTTAATCGTCGTCGCTGTTAATGTACCGATTTGCGCTAAGTACCTACAGATCGTATGATCAGTGCGCTTGACCAGATTTTTGTCTATCTATATACAGACGGTAGGGAGGGGATCCTGATTGTTGCAGACTATGTACTCTGTCTTCGCTACATTTAAGTTCAGGGACAATATTTTTGAACCGTTCGCATCCACGCGATCGCTTGCATGCGCTACCTATCTCTTCCACATTCGAGAACATTACCATAACTACACGGTCAGCCACGAATACTGGCTGACAGTACCTACGTCTCACACCGGACAGAAATGGGCTGAGCACCCTGGCGGTAGATAATAGGAGAATATTTTTATTTATTTTTATTTAACCATTTATTGTACACAAGATTTTTACAAAACTATATGACAGAATATATCAGACACAACAGGCCAACTTATTTCTATAAAGAAATTTCTTCCAGCAGGCCTACAGCAGAGAGATCGTGACAATTAAATGCAGTTAAGACGTGCACATTAGTAACAAAAATATATATATATATATATAATGCTCAATTAATAAAAGCCTATACTATACACACATAAAAACATACATATATACCTACTTTAAAAACAAATACATATACATACATACATACATATACATACACACATACTTATACATACATATATTAGACAGATAGAGAAAGGTAGTGCTCTTTTACACGTTTCTTGAAGATGAAGATAGAAGTGCTATCCCGTATTTCATGCGGAAGAGCGTTCCACAATCTTGCCGCATGGACAGTGAATGAGTAGGAGAAGAAATCAGTGTGATGGGGAGGTATGTTTAATTTGGATTTAACGGAGGATCGACAGGGCTTGTCTTGCGATCGGGAAAATTGGAAACGTTCACGAAGGTATGAGGGAGCGGAGGGATTATAAAGGACGTTATAGAGGGTAGAAAGGATCCGAGCATTCCTGCGAAGCCGAATCGGGAGCCACTTGAGCTGTGTCCGGAAGCTTGAGATATGGTCGTATTTACGCAGACCAAAAATGAATCGTATGCATAAATTTTGTAGACGTTCAAGCTTGTTTAATAGCTCCTCAGTGGCATCCAGATAGCAGGAATCGGCGTAATCTAGGATAGGAAGGAGAAGGGTTTGAACGAGGGAAATTTTTGTTTTCAGGGGTAGAAAACGTTGGAAGCATTTAATTGAATGAAATGAATAATGAAGTTTCTTGCTAACCTCATTGACGTGAGAGACCCATGATAAGTTAGAGTCAAATATCACTCCGAGGTTTTTCGCAGATTTGCTGAGCGGAATAGGAACATCGTCAAAAAGTATCTGAGGAATGTTAGCATTGCCTTGCAGTTGTCTACACATGTAAGGACTGCCGATTAATAGAGCCTGAGACTTAATTGGGTTAACCAATAAGCCAAAGGATTTGGCCCAGTCTGAAATGCGTCGAAGGTCAGCGTTAATGCTTGTGAAAGCATCCTCAATATCTTCTATCTTGAAGTGCCGATATACTTGCAGATCGTCTGCGTAGAGATGAAAGAGGGAATAAATAATAGAAGACACAGTGTTAATGAAAACGGAAAATAAAAGGGGAGAAAGGACACCGCCCTGCGGTACACCCGCAACAAGATCGCACCAATCAGAGGAGACCTCGTCAAGGCGGACCCGCTGCGAGCGGCCGCGCAGGTATGAGTCGAACCACGCTATCGCTGAGGGGGAAATATTAAGTGAGCGTAGAGTAGCAATGAGAACGTCGAAATCAACAGAGTTGAAGGCACTACTAAAATCGAGCAGCACCAGAATCGTCAGAGACTTGTTTTCCATGGCACTGCGTATATCGTCCGTGACTTTTAGTAGTGCTGTGACAGTGCTATGGCCAGGCCGAAAGCCTGACTGAAAACACGAAAGGAGAGAATTCGACGTTAAATGCTCAGAAAGCTGCTGGTGGACAATGTGTTCGAGGATCTTGGAGAGAAAGGGCAGCAGAGATATAGGGCGGAGATTGGAAAAGGAGGAGGGGTTGGAGATTTTTGGAAGAGGAATAACGTTTGCTTGTTTCCAAGACGTGGGGAATGAACTCGATACCAGGGAATGATTGAAAATATGAGTGAGAATAGGTAGGAGTTCCGGGAGTAGGAGGGAGATCATACGGGAACAAACATTATCATTGCCCACAGCAGTGGAAGTGATAGATGTAATATGCTTCCTAACTTCCCCCTCAGCGACAGGTGAAAAACAGAAAGAAGAACAGGAAGGCAGAGGCTGATTATTAAGCCGCGTTATGGTGCAAGATTTGGCGTTGGCATCCAAGGTCACTGGTGGAGTAGAAAAATGGGTGTTGAGCGCATTTAAGTCTATAGTAGAACCATCAAGAGAAACAGCAGATTTACCAATGCCTAATGACCTTAGGAACGTCCAAACCTTCGCGGCGGAAGAACCAGCGATAGTACTATGAATGTGGCGCCTCTTGGCATCTCTACACAGACGACTGCAATAATTACGTAAATACTTGAATCGCTCAAAATTTTGAGCGGAAGGATTTTTCCTATAGCGCCGTCTAGCACTGTCGCGCTTGGACATGAAGTCCCTAATTTCCTGACTTAACCACGGAGCAGGCACTTGCTTAATTTTAACTCTCCTGACGGGGGCGTGAGCGTCATAAATCTTAAAGATGCGGGATTCAAACTCCTGGACTTTCACGTCAATGTGGTCAGCGTCAAATACAGGGTTCCAGTCTGTACTAGCAAATTCACGCTTCAATGCCTCCATGTCAATACCCCTGAAATTACGCAAAAACAGGAATTTTGGTTTAGGTTTAGGGATAACAATTTTAAGGGAAAGATAAATTAAGTCGTGATAGGAAAAGGGAGCAGGAAACTGGCCAAAAGTAGAGATTTTATCAACGGAGGATGTAATGATGAGATCTAAGAGAGATGGAGTACAGTTAGGAGAGTGATGGGTCGCAGAAAGCGGGAGAGTAAGCAAATTAACCGAGGACAAGAGAGATCGGAGCTTGTAAGCCCTAACATCATTTTTGAGCAAACATGTGTTAAAGTCCCCTAATAAGAGAACATTATCGAAGTCAGGACAAAGGTTGTTAAGCAGGGTTTCAAACGAGTTAAAATAGTCGATATGTAGTGAGGGACTATAGACCACACCAAGCAGAATTTTTTTATAGTGTACCGTCAGCTCAATAAAAAGATGCTCGGCAGAGCCCGAATACTTGCTAGGTGATGCACTTACAATAGAGTACTGAATGTCTGCACGTAAGTAGATAGCAACACCACCGCCCCCCTTGCCCGTACGGTCATTGCGGATAAGTTTAAAGTTAGGAATTGGAAATTGAGAAGAAGGAAGGGAGGGCTTCAAGAACGTTTCCGAAATAAGAATGGCGTCAACAGGACTGCCGCTGAACGATGCTAAAAGGTCAGAGTGATGGCTGGGAATGCTCTGGGCATTAATATGGACAATATTAAGGTTGTTAGGGAAAGAGGAGAGGGAGACATTCAACTGATCATGAACAGAAAGATTTGTGGAACTGTCACTGTCTGAATATGTTAGCGTCTTATTATTAATCTGTGGCAGCCAACAACAGCAGCCCTAACTATGGAATGTGCGCACCTCATCCCCATGGAGTGTTGCATCCAATGAAGCCTGAAAAGTCTCCCCGGCTATAGGCAGTCCTAAGGGGTTTAGCACGCTAAGCACTTGGCTTTATTTATTGCGAGTCGTTTATAACCAGCTGGCCCACCGGCTACTACTCTTCAAGAGTTCTCCTCCTCCCTCATAGATGTATATAGATGTCCCGAGCAATGTCAACAAAGGCCTCAGGTACTCAGCTTGGACCGCAACGCCCACCAAGATTTATCGCGAGGGACATAGTCGAAGGACTTCTACATCGACTTCTATAAGAGTCGAGTCGAAGGATAAGGTAGCAACGAAATTACAGGCTTGAGGCATTTATTAGTCCTCCCAGTGACAACGCACCTGCGGTTCTGCATTTTTATTACCTGCAACCTACTTAAATGCATGAATTGTAAAAGTTATGGGCGACAGTTATTTACAACTTACCATCAGGTAGGCTGTCTTTTCGTTTGTCACTGAATAGCGTAAAAAAATCAGTTATATCTGTAGATACACAATCTACCTAGGCACCTACGCATTCTCACAATAGACATTATTTTACACCCTCGGTTGATTGTGAATTACATTGTGGATCGAAAGGCTTATAAGTGTAGCCAACGGAACTATCAACACTCGAATTACCTACCTACTTAAATCCTGTTTCTGACAAATGCTTGATAGTAGTTAGTAGTAGGCGTTCCATAAATAAAAATTAGGTAGACTATGCACCTGTATGGCAAGGCCATAGGAGCGATAAACAATTATCAAAACCTAGCTTTATTTTTCACAACAGTCATGATCTTCTTTTACTACAAACACACTTCCATGTTGTTAGTTGTTAAGATAGATATGAGGATTTTTAAATATGGGTTATTTTTAAAACGGAAGATTTTCTAAAATGTGGATTATCTTGTCCTGACCAAAATGATCTAAACAATGATTTTAGCCTTCTCCACATTAATGGAGAGGTTTGCCACAGTAGGAGTCTATCCATGTTTGACAGGCGAGTTGAGATGTTATAAAAACCCTGCTGCCCATTTTCTGTTAAAGTACACACACAAGTACACAAGTATTTCCAAGTACACACTACGGTGGTCGGTCTGCCTCCATTACGCTTGGAGTAGTCGTCATATTTCGTGTCCGATAGTCGGTTCCGTCCGTCTATCGGGTTGCATTCACCCTAATAAACTTATAAACATCCCACCATAAACATTTTTGGCCAAAACTTGGTATAATTTTAGATCTAAGTGCTTTAAGAGGACGGGAGAATTTTTGGACCCTTGGTCTTATTTTACAAGTGATTTTGGTGGGATATAATAGTAGTTTATGCAACTGTCATATAAAAGGAGGTATTAAAACATGAGTGTCTGTTTATCATACGAGGCGTAGCCGAGTATGATAATAGTTTGCCACGAGTGTTTTAATACCTAATTATATGCAGTTGCATACACTACTTTATCTACACTCATATTTTCATGTTAAAATTTCGTACCTATAATTTTTCCAACTTTGCTGGAAGTAACTGCGAGTCAGTTCAGTATATACGCGTCGAGGATATCAAGCGGTGGGAAATTTACTTCACTACTTTCACATTTATCTATTTATTTGCTTCAAACAAGAAAAAACATTCACAAACACAAATTACAACAATTAGAAAAAATATTCTGTTTAGCGGGAAAATAATTCCAAATGTACATAATCACAACCACAGACTATGAACTGATCACAAATATATACAGGAAAATTTGAATTTTGAATTTGTTGAAGACATTTAGGTATTCAGCCTACATTTAGCCGTGTCCCGGCGCCCGACAAAAATTTAAAAAAGAAAAGTGTTGCATAATTATTAAAAAGTTCTTTTTCGATACAGCTGTAATGAAAATAGTATGGGAAATGCTGTACCGAAAAGTTATTTTTTAAAATTTTATAGTCTGGCATGAAAAAAGTGCATCCCTAAACAACTGAACCGTTCACATCCACGCGACCGCTTGCATGTGCTACCTGTCTCTTTCACATTCGTGGTGAGTTGCTAGAGGCTTAAAACACAGGCATTACAAGGCGGACGCTCAAGTGGATGCAAGCGGTTCAAAAATAGCGGGCCCCAGGTCTCGCAGCCTTAAAGCATCACAGGCCCAATTATAGTTAATAAGACCCTTAAGTTATGTGAGCTCCCACCACTTGGTCCAAGTGGCAGAGATACGAGACTTAACATAGGAATGGACATTTCCGCAGCACGGATACAAGCTAACTGAATTTATCTGTTTTATTGCCAGCTTGGTCCCCTTTATGGATAGTTATTCTAGGTACTCTGTTTTACAAACCACCATTTTCTAGCTCTTCCTTCCACGTTAACAAATCTGTTACCGAGCGTAGGTCAAATACCGTCGTCGGGTCGAATTTGGTCGAATAGAGCGTCGAGCGGTAAGTATTACTCACCGTAAGAGCATTGGTTAGTGATATGTTCGGTATTTAGGCCGTTCACAGGGAATTAGCGGAGCGCAATTAAACACGTCTTCTTGGTACAATCGTATAATGCAAGACTGCGAATGGCGGTACATACAAATAATAACTTTGGTATCTACCCCAAACATCACACCTTCACCCTATATATGTACTAATGTATATATTTAAAAAAACAATGTAATGGTACAAATATATAGGTAAACAGCACTGGTGACTTAACCTAATTTGACATCAATCGAATTCCAATCCATACCGTTTGATTGGAATTCTCTGGCGCTTCGAGCGGCCCCTGATCGGTTCTGAGGTATCTGTGACCGCGGCGTACCTGATTATGGGAGAGGTTTTCCTTGTGGGAACCGACCCTGGTGGTGGTCCCACTGAAGGCGAACCCGCGCTCGACGCGCCCGCCAGCTCGTGAGCCGACGGACTGGCTACGGCCGCCTCGCCGGCAACAGGCGGCGGAGCGGGGCACACCACGTCAAACATGGGTCGAGAGGCACTACCAACCTTAAGTTGATCTATATGTCTTTTAATTAGTGGACCGTTTTCTCTTGCGACTAAGTAATTACGTGAACCTACTCTTTTGACAACCCCTCCCTCACACCATTTCTTGTCAGTACCAAAACCCCGATACAACACCTTATCGCCTTCTTCGTGTCCCGTAAGTCGACGTCAAGCCGGAATCGGGTGTTAGTCCAAATCATAATAGTTACTAGAAAAATAAAAAATAAAATCTAAGTCTTGAATTTTTTAAATTTTAAGCAATTCTTTTTTTTTTCGAGAAATTGTACACCCTGTGATGGTTTTTTAGCTCCTGTTGCTACAAATCTTAACTTTTTTTCAATTTTATTTTTCTTATGTAATCCCGAATAGTGCTAATCTAACCTATTACTTAGAATTCTAAGTCAACTGCTCCAGCTTGGAAGAAAGTGTCACATTATGCCGTACAATGAATAGACAATTAATATTTCGTCCAACTTTAACGGACTGTTCTGAAAAAAAAAAGTTCTACGCCAGGTTGGCAAGTAGCACGAAAAGTTGACGCATTTAATAAGGATTCTAAAATGGTATAATACTTGCTACATTATTTCTTTCATTACGGGGGAAAAAAATTCCTTCAAGAAACCCAGTTTCGAAAAATTTTTCATTACCTACTAAAAATTATTCTAGTGCGTTCAAAGCTTGCCTAAGACCGAGTGAGACGGAGAGTCATTCATGAAGTGTGAGTGAGACAGGTAGTGACGCTTTCGAGTCAAATATTCTAATGGGTGAGTGAGACAGATAGTGACGCTAATGAGTAAGATACAGAGAAAGTCATTTTATGAAGTGTGAGCGAGATAGATAGTGACGCCATTTTTTTAATATTGGCACACGCAATACAGATCAGTGCGTTACGCTCCTTCGTTTACTACGCATCTTTCCGTATTCGTTCGTGTTATTTCGTACTTTCGACTTTTTGCTTCGTTTATTGGACTTGTTTGTTTGCTTGTGATTTGGACAGTTTCGATCTCTTTACAACGACCTTTGCTTTCTCCTGGACTATCGTGTGATTGTGTAGTGCCACCATGCCTGTGTACACCACTCAGGAATATGCCAACATGCACTTTATTTATGGCGAATGCAGAGGGAATGCTAGTGCTGCGGCTAGACTGTATCGCGAGAGGTACCCAAATGCTGATCGTTATCCAGATCACCGAGTTTTTACAAATGTGCACCGTCTACTCTCCACAGAAGGCATACTTCCAAACCGACCACATGGTGAAGGAAGAAGTTCCTTGCCTTACGAGGACGTAGTACTTCAAGCAGTTGAAGAAGATCCAAGTATTTCGGTACGTGCAATCCAGCAAAGCACAGGAGTGCCCAAAACTATAGCTCACCGAATTTTACAAAAACATGAGCTCCACCCATACCATGTACAGCGAGTACAAACCCTGCATCCTCAGGATTATCAACTTCGGGTTGCGTTTTGTCAAACGATGCTACAAAGACACCGGGAAGATCCGCGATTCTTAGAGAAAATTTTGTGGTCGGATGAATCGACATTTAAAAAAGACGGTTACATGAACCTACACAACTTACACGAGTGGCACGTAGAGAATCCGAATTTAATGAGACAAGATAGATCTCAGTATCGTTTTAAAATAAACATGTGGACCGGAAATTTAAATGGATGAGTCATAGGACCTTTTGAGTTGCCAGAGATCTTGACTGCTGAAGTTTATTTAGATTTTTTACAAAACAGTTTACCTAGTTTACTGGAAGACGTGCCACTGAGAATTTACAGAGAGATGTGGTATCAACAAGATGGCTGCCCAGTGCACTATGCCCGCTCAGTTAGAGCATTTCTCAATGAAGAATATCCGGGCAGATGGATAGGTCGGTCTGGTACGATCTCGTGGCCAGCCCGTTCACCGGACTTACATCCATTAGATTTTTTTTACTGGGGAGCAGTGAAAGAGAAAGTTTATTTTAAGCCAATCGAAAATGTAGCTGAGCTTCGGCAAAGAATTACGGAAGCAGCTGAATTTGTCAACAACGGAAGATTTGCCCGTGTGATAATCCGATCTTTTTTAAGAAGATGTCGAGCTTGTATTGCAGTTGAAGGAAGGCAGTTTGAACATCTTTTGTAAATAATAAATATTTGCATCTAATTGGTGTTTAATTTTAAACTTAAGGAAAATTTGTCCTAAATTTAACAAAAAGTTTGCATTTCTGACTTGAAAGCATCACTACCTGTCTCACTCACATTTCATAAATGACTCTCCGTCTCACTCGGTCTTAGGCAAGCTTTGAACGCACTAGAATAATTTTTAGTAGGTAAAGAAAAAATTTTCGAAACTGGGTTTCTTGAAGGAATTTTTTTTTCCCCGTAATCAAAGAAATAATGTAGCAAGTATTATACCATTTTAGAATCCTTATTAAATGCGTCAACTTTTAGTGCTACTTGCCAACCTGGCGTATTTCTTTTTTTTTCAGTACGGTCCGTTAAAGTTGGACGAAATATTAATTGTCTATTCATTGTACGGCATAATGTGACACTTTCTTCCAAGCTGGAGCAGTTGACTTGGAATTCTAAGTAATAGGTTAGATTAGCACTATTCGGGATTACATAAAAAAAAAAAAATTGAAAAAAAGTTAAGATTTGTAGCAACAGGAGTTAAAAAACCATCACAGGGTGTACATTTTCTCGAAAAAAAAAGAAATGCCTATAATATAAAAAATTCAAGACTTCGATTTTATTTTTTATTTTTCTAGTAACTATTATGATTTGAACTATCACCCGATTCCGGCTTGACGTCGACTTACGGGACACCCTGTATAGGTGAAAAAGTGAGTTTAATACCATTGGTGGTCATAAATTGAGCATACTCTTTACTAGAAAACGGTGGTCCATTGTCCGAAACCATTTCTTTAGGCAGACCGAAGCGCGCAAACGTCTCTCGTAATACCTTTATAATACAACTCGCCAACGTTCGCTGCATTGTGAACACTTCTATCCATTTTGTTGACGAATCTATGATAACCAAAAATGTTTTACCGTGGAATGGGCCTAAAAAATCTACGTGTAGACGCGTCCATGGCTCAGGCTCATATCGCCAGGGCATGGGCGGCGCGCGGGGCGGCGCGGCGCAGGCCGCCACGCACGCCGCACACGCCCGGCACGCGCTCTCGATGTCGCCGTCGATGCCTGCCCACCACACGTAGCTCCTGGCGATGCACTTCATCTTTACTATTCCCAGATGCCCCATATGTAACTCCTGAAGAATCTTCGATTGTAATTCCTTCGGTATTACCAATCTATAGCCCCACATGATACATCCTCTATCTAAGTACAACTCATTCCTTCTAGAATAATATGGCTTAACCCCTTCACTCTCGCAATTAGTAGGCCAACCTAATTGAATGTACATTATAACCTCTCTTAAAATCGTGTCCAAAAGTGTCGTCTCTCTAACTAAATCCCTAGTAATCGGCAAAAAATCTTGTACAAAATTAATATAGGTTGTTTCGTTTTCACATTTATTCTCTTTGGTAACTGGCAATCTCGAAAGGGCATCGGCTCCATTACTTTTCGATGGAACATACTCAATTTCAGATTGATATCCGGACAAAAGAACCGCCCATCGTTGCATTCTACTGGCCGCCATCGTTGGGATTCCCGTTTTGTCCCCGAAAATCGTCACCAAAGGTTTGTGATCTGTTCTTAAGAAAAATTTACGTCCATAAAGATATTGATGAAATTTGCGAACGCCATAAATGATGGCCAAAGCTCTCAATTTGTGAATAGGCGCGTTCTGCTGCATTGAGAACCCGCGACGCGTTGGCCACGGGCCGCTCGGCGGGCCCGCCGCCGCGCGCGCCCGTCAGGTGCGACACCACCGCGCCCACCCCCACGCTGCTGGCATCTGTCGTCAGGTAGTTTCGGGGAGTAGTGTGCTAGTACTTCACTCGACACCAACTTCTCTTTAACTGCACTAAAAGCATTTAGTGCATTTAGGAACTTAGTATCCTTCTTTAACAATTGATATAATGGTTCCAATAAGGTGCTTATATCTTGAACGAATTTCGCATAGTACATAACTAAACCTAAGAAAGATCGCAATTCAGTGACGGTTTTAGGGGCGCTGACTTTTGTAATCGCTTCGATTTTCTCGGGGCAAGTATGTACCCCCTGCTCGCTTATTACATACCCTAAATAAGTAACCGATTTTGCGAAAAATGTGCATTTCTCTTTTTTAATTTTTAAGCCATATTTTTGAAGGCGTTGAAACACTGCGTGCAAATTATCTAAATGTTCCCGCTCGCTCTCACCTGTAATAATTACGTCATCTAAGAAAACGCCTACCTTGGGCATATCGGCAAACATCTGTTCCAATTTTTGTTGGAAAATGCCAGGGCTGGAGGATAACCCATATATAAGCCTATTATATTTAAATAACCCTTTATGAGTATTTATTACCGTGTATTTACTGGAATCTTCCTCCAGTTCTAACTGCGCGTAGGCCTGAGACAAATCTATCTTTGAAAAACGCTTTCCACCATGTAATTTCGCAAGCAAATCTTCTACCTTAGGCAAGGGAAAACGATCCTCTTCGAGACATTTGTTGAGGGTTAATTTATAGTCACCACATAAACGAATAGTGCCATCTTTTTTTACCACGGGAACAATTGGTGTGGCCCAGTCTGACGCCTCCACCGGCGCGATGACCCCGTCGCTGACGAGCGCGTCCAGCGCGCGCTCCACCGGCTCGCGCAGCGCGTAGGCGAGCGGCCGCGCGCGCATGAAGACCGGCCGCGCGCCCTCACGCACGCGCAGCCGCACCGCCCCGCCGGCGAACGGCCCAGGCCCTCGGCGAATACTTCACAGTATCTGGAACTGAATTGTTCCAAATTGAAGGGCTGTTGGCCCAGCACCTCTTGATAACTACAATTGACAATCGGAATTTTAATACCTAATACATTCAACCACTGCCGGCCTAACAATGTCGTACTAGCATTTTTTTAAATATATAGGTCTAAATTCACCGATTTATTTTTATACTTAACTAGCGGTCGAATTTTACCCAACGGTGACACTGTTTCTCCCGTATAATACCTTAGACGGAGATTACATTTCATAACTTTATATTGACTGAATGACTTGCAATACTCGTTCCAACTTAAACATGAAATGGTGCTACCCGTGTCCAGCTCCATAGGGAATATATTGCCATCTACGTTAACTTTAACTATATAGGGACCATGCTCCGTCACATTTGACGATAATGAGTGATTATTCACCTCCTCGCTGGCGTCATCACTATCGGCCGACTCCCGCTCGACGTAATGGTTCGTGTACGATGTCGACTCGTCTCTCAGCCTCGGGCACACCTTTTTTAAATGCCCCTCTCGGTTGCAAGCCCGGCACACGTATCTCTTGAACTTGCATGCGTCGAAACCATGATCTCCTCCGCATGCGCGGCACTCGCGCGTCCGTTCACTTCGCTGCGGCCAACGGGCGGGCGTGCGGCCGGCCTGCCTCGCCGGCGCCGGCGCCGCCGACGACAGCGCGTGCACCCGCACCGCCGGGCCCGTGTCGGCCGTCACCGTGGACCGTCCGTCCACCAGCACAGCATTTTTCTCGGCCGTCTCCATCGTCACCGCCAGCTTGACCGCGTTGTCGAATTTTAAATCGTCCTCGACCAACATCCGCTGTCGAAAACTATCACTGTACAGACCACACACAAATTGATCGCGCAGACTTTCCGAGAGCCAAGTCCCAAAATTACACAACTTCGACAACCTCTTAAGGTCCGCCACGTACTCCGTTATACCCTCGTTGTTTAATTGTTTACGTTGCCTAAACTTATACCGCTCCGCCAACACACTCGATTTGGGTAGTAAATGACTATTTAAAATGTCCACCAATTCTTTAAATGTTTTACCCGCCGGTTTGTCGGGAGTGCATAAATTAACTAACAAGTCGTACGCGTCACCGCCCATGACTGTTATCAAATTCGGCACCTTTTTGTTTTCCTTAACTTCATTCACAATAAAATATTGTTCTAGTCGCTCGACGTATGACCTCCAATTGTCCTTTAGCACGTCGAACGGTCCGATCTTGCCCACCGACATTCTTTTGTTGCACAGGTTTAACACGTACACCCAACGATCAATGTTCACCCCGAAACACTTTATTTTTATTTTTATTTTTTTTGCGAAACTGCATGCTATGAGTTCAGTACACGTCGCCAAATGATATGTTCGGTATTTAGGCCGTTCACAGGGAATTAGCGGAGCGCAATTAAACACGTCTTCTTGGTACAATCGTATAATGCAAGACAGCGAATGGCGGTACATACAAATAATAACTTTGGTATCTACCCCAAACATCACAGTTAGCATTTAACTAATGTAGGTACTTGACTCAGTAATGAGTCTTTGATGGTCGTAGTGGGATTGGGAATGGTCGTAGTGGGATTCAAACTCAGGTCCTCTGGTTTACGAGTCGGATACCTTAACCGCTCGGCCACCGACGCCCCATGAGTAAATTAACTTGGAACTTGCAACTTCCAACTTGCAACTTGTAAGTTTGAACTTGTAACTTGCAACTTGCAACTTGCAACTTGCAACTTGCAACTTGCAACTTGCAACTTGCAACTTGCAACTTGGATCTTGGAACTTGGAACTTGGAACTTGGAATTTAGAATTTAGAAACTTGAATTTAGAATTTTGAATAATAGTCACAGTTTTTGTCATCATTACGGTTCATAACAGTCTGCAGGACATCGGGCCTCTCCCACGAAAGGGAACGTTATTGCCCTAATCTCCACGCTTGGCAGGCGGTTTGGAGATCATAGTGTAATAACAATGAAAAAAGCTGCTTCTTAATTTTTAGCTTACGTTGCAAGATTAGCGTATTAATATTTACCCATTAACTACGATGTGCTTAGGCAGGCCAACGTTTATTGAGCGCATATTTTATGTTCTTGATGACGTAGGATGCAAGTTGCAACTTGCAACTTGGAACTCGGAACTAGCAACTTCGAACTTGCAACTTGCAACTTGGAACTTGCAACTTAAACCTTGAAACTTGCAACTTGCAACTTGCAACTTGCAACCTGCAACTTGGAACTTGCAACTTGCAACTTGGAACTTGGAACTTGCAACTTGCAACTTGCATCTTGCAACGTGAAACTTGGAATTTAGAATTTAGAAACTTGAATTTAGAATTTTGAATAATAGTCACAGTTTTTGTCATCATAACGGTCCATAACAGTCTGCAGGACATCGGGCCTCTCCCACGAAAGGGAACGTTATTGCCCTAATCTCCACGCTTGGCAGGCGGTTTGGAGATCATAGTGTAATAACAATGAAAAAAGCTGCTTCTTAATTTTTAGCTTACGTTGCAAGATTAGCGTATTAATATTTACCCATTAACTACGATGTGCTTAGGCAGGCCAACGTTTATTGAGCGCATATTTTATGTTCTTGATGACGTAGGATGCAAGTTGCAACTTGCAACTTGGAACTCGGAACTAGCAACTTCGAACTTGCAACTTGCAACTTGGAACTTGCAACTTAAACCTTGAAACTTGCAACTTGCAACTTGCAACTTGCAACCTGCAACTTGGAACTTGCAACTTGCAACTTGGAACTTGGAACTTGCAACTTGCAACTTGCATCTTGCAACGTGAAACTTGGAATTTAGAATTTAGAAACTTGAATTTAGAATTTTGAATAATAGTCACAGTTTTTGTCATCATAACGGTCCATAACAGTCTGCAGGACATCGGGCCTCTCCCACGAAAGGGAACGTTATTGCCCTAATCTCCACGCTTAGCAGGCGGGTTGGAGATCATAGTGTTATAATATAACAATGAAAAAAGCTGCTTCTTAATTTTTAGCTTACGTTGCAAGATTAGCGTATATATTTACCCATTAACTACGATGTGCTTAGGCAGGCCAACGTTTATTGAGCGCATATTTTATGTTTTTGATGACGTAGGATGCAAGTTGCAACTTGGAACTTGCAACTTGCAACTTGCAACTTGCAACCTGCAACTTGCAACTTGCAACTTGCAACTTGGAACTCGCAACTCGGAACTCGGAGCTCGCAACTCGGAACTCGAAACTCGGAACTCTAAACTCGGAACTCGGAACTCGGAACTTGGAACTTGGAATTTAGAAACTTGAATTTTGAATTTTGAATAAAAGTCACAGTTTTTGTCATCATTACGGTCCATAACAGTCTGCAGGACATCGGGCCTCTTCCACGAAAGGGAAGGTTATTGCCATAATCTCCACGCTTGGCAATCGGGTTGGAGATCATAGTGTTATAATATAACAATGAAAAAAGCTGCTGCTTAATTTTCAGCTTACGTTAACTGCACTGCAACGACAATTCTGAACGCATTGTTGCGACGCGATACTGCGCGTGACTGCAGTCAAAGATGTGTAGTGTTAGGCAGGACAAGGTTTTAAATAGAGTTTGTAGTAGCGGTCCCTCATTTTATTTTTTTAAGCCAGCCGTTTCTTAAGTTTAACTAAAGTTCGGCCGTATATACCAGGAACCCGATTCCATATGTTAGTCTAAGAAACAGTTCGTCACAGTTCGAAGATAGATGAATTTTTATATCATGCACGTAACTATTTGCGATAAAGACGTTCTTCCTTGTACGAAACCAGTTGCGAACATAAGTCAAGATACACATACCGTGGACAGTATTACTTTTAAAATCTCATACACCTATGTCTGAAAGCTGAAATAATCATATCATCAAATCGAACCATGTTAAGCACACGTGACACATGACACACGATTCACGATTCACATTATTATCGCACCGGTTCGGCTGAATGCGGTGCAGGTGGTGCTATTCACTCGTATGGACGGTGCACGCCATCATCAAACCTGTCTGTCGACGCTGCGTTTCTCAACATAAGTGCATATAGACCTTTTGACTATTGACATGGTCAAAGGTTTATACCTGTTTAAACTGTTGACATCTTGTGTTTGACAGCCCGACGCTACCTGCGTCGGTGACGCTACTTGCGTTATTGACGCTCCTCGCGTCGGCGACGCTTGTTATAATCCGGGCCAAGTAGGACCTATATTTTTTTTATATTATACGGCAGACAAACAGGCAAGCGGGCCACCTGATGAAAAGTGGTCACCGCCGCCCATGGACATCAGCAACACCAGGGGAGTCACCAATGCAATGCCCACCTCTGAAAAGACCTCTAATATACCCCTTGAACGATCCCATGCCATAGTCCAAATGAAACACTGACAACAGGATTATGTGAAGTCTGATAAATACCTTTTCTTTTCTTAACATAGAAAACTCAAACTCGGTTGGCTAGTGCGTAATATAAGCGTTACTATTACAGTCGGCCGCAGAGCGAATGGACCTCTCTATCATACATTTAATGTATGTAGGGGGAACATTTCACTCTTACAAGTATTTACATACATTCTTATAAGTTTAATTTGGTTGAAGCCAAAACAACTCGAAATGGACCAAAGAAACGGAAGATAAAACCAAGTCTGTAGGCAACAAATAAATATAAAGGAAAATAATGATGCCAGTGTGAGTAGTGAGTCCATTGGGCACCTGTAGACAGGCTACAATTCGTGCTAAATCGGTTTTACCCTCTTTCCTTCGCCACACGGCATTTGGTAGGCTTCCCTTCCGACTACCTACCTAGGCTACACACAGCCTAACTGTAACTTGATAGGTATTGCGTCATGTTCTGTGCGTGAAAGCCAATATCGTCTGGCTGGATATAAGTATAGTTTTTTACACTACATCGATGAGCAGTTGGACGGTATCATAGACTATCGACGGTAAATAGAACTCCACCAAAACCTTTTCACCCCTATTCCGAAGAGACCTTGCTGTTGGTACTCTGAAGACAAAACTTATAAAAGTATAGTCTTCAGTGATAGTGAGGGCTCCGTAGGTTATCCTACGTCATCGAGTACAACAAAAATTCCACATTGTAGCGATAGCAGAGGTTTAGGAGACCCACAAACCAAAAATCTTATTGACCTAAACTAAGTATTTGTGGCGATAGTGCATACATTATTCTCTTGTGTAATTCCCGACATACAAATGAAAAATAATAAAACAAATGAAGAATAAGGGGGATGAAAAATTCAAGATTTTTTTTAATTTTGATGTTCGTTATTTTTGTGCATCCAGCGAAAGTTTTCTTCTGCCCCCTTATTCTTCAGCTCCCTTATGCTTAAGCTTAAATATTTTATTAACGTATTGGAAAAACAATGCTTTGATAACAATATATCAAAACTTTAAACAGGAAACCTATATTATATAAAAACAAGAGTGGAATTCAATTTTAATTCTTATCCGAAGTTACCAGTGGAGGTAAATGTAAAATCGGGTTTCCATTAGATACTACGTACTTCATAAACTCTGATATTAGGTAGAGTTATTTCCCTCTAAGAAAATGAAGTTTGAAGACAGAGTTGATCGTACCTTCGCCGAGGTTTACCGCATTCCTCCTCGCTTTTTAGTTTCCTTCAACTTTTTCTCTTTTAGGTGTTATATTGTGCAGAATAATTTTGTGAAGACGTGATAGAGCCACAGAATAAAGGCGTTATAAAGGGGTAACTCTTAAAGGGCAGAAATCGCGCTCATAGATTTTATTACAAACTAGCTTTTGGGGAAATAGTTTTTGGGGTGTTCATTTCTTTCCCGACCGACCATTTTAATTGACCTCCCTTATGTATGAAAGCTAGTACTACAGAGAGGTCAAGCTGTAATTCATGTTCTTCCCAATCGAATTAGATGAAACATGGCCTAGATTTTAAGTTGGATTCCAAACTATCAAAACCTAATCAAAATCCGTTCAGTACATTTTCCATATTTCTTATAGTTTAGATAGTCTCCTAAGGTTCTACATCAGGTGTTCCAGTTTCCAAAATAAATAATACTCTATATATCCAAGGCTTAATAGATATACAACAAAAAAGTTTCATTCAAATCCCTCACGTAGTTTCGGAGATTAGCGCGTACAAACAGACAAAATTAAAAAAAAATATGTATGTATGTTACTATTTCTCCAATGCCCTAAATATTTCTATTGTAAATAATAAAATATTCAATGCACAGACTCACTTTTTTACTGTTTTATTATATTATATAGAATAGAATAGAATAACTTTATTGTATAGATGTCAGCTACTGCTTACCATTTTCTACATCTGAACTTTTTCATAAAGGATTTCTTTATGATAAAGTTTCGCCAACTTACCTGTACGTACCTACCTTAAAACTAAGCTCCATTAGGAAGCCCAGTAGGAAGCACCGATGAGGACTAAGATGTAATTTGTCAATAAACTGACTGAAAATTCCGTATGACTGTTGACTTGAAAAATCTAAAATGTAACAAACGGTCTCCTCTTTAATAATGAAAAGATACTTATAAAATGTCTAAGCAGTCATATTTTGCTCACTAATTGCCGTTTTCACTAAACTTAGAAATCGGCTAAGTTCTTTCTTATCTCAATTTGGACGTTGCTGATTGTCTAAAAACTAGTTTTTAGACAATCAGCAACCTGCGTAGTTGTGCCCCTGAGTTGTCTCCTGTACTTACACGCCTGTATCGCCTCTCACTTAAGACTGGTATTCTACCCAAGTCGTGGAAGCTTGCCAATGTGCAGCCCGTGCCCAAAAAAGGCAGCCGCGCCGACCCTGCCAACTACCGCCCTATTTCGGTCACTTCCATACTCTGTAAGATTATGGAACGTGCACTGAATAACAAACTCCTTGCGCATCTTGAAGGTAACGATCTCCTCAGCGATTACCAATACGGATTCCGCCGTGGTCGGTCTAATGGGGACCTTCTGGTGTATGCCACACAATTATGGAGTGAGGCCATTGAGAGACACGGCGAGGCCCTTGCTGTGTCTCTTGATATCTCCAAGGCCTTTGACAGAGTTTGGCATGCGGGCCTTTTAAGCAGGCTTCCTTCATTTGGTATTCCTACTGGCTTTTGCACCTGGATATCGGATTTTCTGAGTGGACGTTCTATCCGTGTAGTTATCGATGGCTACTCGTCTAATCTTCAGGCTATCGACGCGGGGGTTCCTCAGGCATCAGTACTGTCCGCGACTTTATTCTTGCTGCATATTAACAATCTGCTTGTACCAGGTACCTTTGGGTACGCAGACGACAGCACAGTAACGGATAGATATCTGTCAGAGGCAAAAGCCAGCAGGGACGATATTCAGTCTTGTCGAGAGGCTATGGTTGATCGTTTGGACAAAGCTCTCAAGGCAGTTTCTGATTGGGGTGAAGCTAATCTGGTGGCGTTCAACGCAACCAAAACACAGGCGTGTTTGTTTTCTGCCAAAAGGAGTCCATTCCATTTAACTCCAACTTTTCGGGATGTTCCTGTGGAAATTACCGACAACCTACAGCTTCTTGGCGTTGAGCTATCTGCAAATCTCAACTTCGGTCCGTACATCGAATCCAAGGCTAAGACTGCAGCAAAAAAGCTTGGTGTCCTCTCGAGGGTTAGGCGGTACTTTACATCAAAGCAGTTGCTTCAGTTATATCAAGCACAAGTCCGATCCTGCATGGAGTACTGCTGCCACCTCTGGGATGGATCAGCCAAATATCAACTAGCGGCTTTGGATTCGGTTGAAAAACGTGCTAAGAAGATAATTTGTGACCCGCAGTTGGTTGAGGCTAGGCTGCAGAGCCTCGAACATCGGCGTAGGGTTGCGCGTCTGTCGGTCTTCTACAGGTTACATTTCGGAGAGTGTGCGAAGCAGCTGCACGACCTCATTCCGCCGGCCCCTTTCCGCCATCGGGAGACGCGATCCGGGCGAGCGCTTCATCCTTATGTCGTGGATGTTCCAGCTATCCGCACGAGCCGCTTTGGCTCGACCTTTATAATGCGTACGGCTAAGGAGTGGAACGCGTTGCCTGCGAGTGTGTTTCCTGATCAATATAATCTGGATGCCTTCAAGGCTGGAGTGAATAGGCTGTTCCAAGACGGGCATGCTCCATTTTCGACCGCATCGTCACTTACCAACAGGTGAGATGGCGGTCAAATGCTTGCCTTGTAAAATATAAAAAAAAAAAAAAAAAAAAAAAGTTACGACGGAACTTAAGCGATTCCTAAATTTAGTGAAACCGGTCATAATTTACATAAAGATATTTCTTTAGAAATAAGCTGTACCTGTTGTGGTCTTATCTGTATGTCAATTTTGTATACTATTTATTGTGCACAATAAATGTTAAATAAATAAAAATCCTCCCAGTCCCCAAAGTAAACAAACACTCCAGAGCCTGACGAACTTTATACCTGCAATCAGCAAAGAAAAGGCTCAACTTCCAACAAAAATGCAAAATTGTATGAAGTCCGCGCGTCGCGACGACAATATGTCGGAATGAGGTCGCTGAGACCACCGTGTATTCAACTCGGCTGGGTTAATTAAAATATTCACAAACTTTGCTAGATACGGGTCGGCGAGACCTCTATTTAGATAAACGGAGTCACAGTGTATATCTATGTATTTACTCTATATATATGTCTATCTATGTACTCCTATATCTCTTCTTCTTTTTCCTTGCACTATCCACGTTATGTGGGGCCGGCTCTCGTAATTTGTCTGCGCCATGACATTCTGTCTAGGGTTGTCGGGTCCGGTAGATTTTCATTGCTTATATATAAGGCGCTGTGCTAATTGGCAACGGTCGTGCGACGGGCGGTTTCGAGGTCTCCTATTGGTTGGGCGTCGTCCGTCGTACGACCGTGGTCGGACCATTGATAATTAGGACAGCGCCTGAGGATGATCATGCTAGTGTACCACGTATATGGAAGTCGTCCTCTGCCTGTCTTTTTCTCTGGCATATTAAACACTCTCTTCACTGCATAGTCCTCAACTCGTCTTATGACGTGTCCGTACCATCTTAGACGGCTTTCTTTGAGCATCTCGGCTATTGGGACTACTTTAAAACAGCCATGTATGACTCTCATAAAACAATTAAATGAATAGGTATATATCAAAATGTGTACAGCTCTAAAGAGCGCCGAGCGGGTCCGACTCGTAAGTGAGTAGTATTGTGTTCGATCCCAGTACTAATGACTTTTTCTGAGTTATGAGCCCGCCACGGGCTGGGTACTCATCGCCACTACGTAGACCCTCTGTTGCTGTCCACGCGAAGGTACGAAAGAACGTTGTTTTTAGTACAACTTGCTTAAGAGTCGGACTCATTACCCATTCAGTCGCCGACGCTCTAGTGGTATTGATTATTTATGACCTTTTTTATAACTAGGTATCTAACAAACCTAGTTGCATTAGTCTTCCGTGGTTCTCGAATTAAAACTACCGCTAACTACACCATCATTATCCTTACAAGTAACGTACCTACAGCATGTCAAGGAAACTGCGATTACTCATGGCAGCCAGTTGACCCACAGCTAGGCAATTACACTTACGATCCTACTTACGTACAGACGGACGGTCCAACTATATAATTGTCCGCCTACGATTAAATGTACACGTGCAAGCATTGCACCACTGCATTTGCTTGCAACGTGTAAAAACATTTCTAGTTCGAATGTTTTCCCTGTTTTGTGGATGTAATTCCCAACTTGAATACCCAAAAAACTACTTCTACCTTTTATGTTGCGGGCGTTGTCGCTTCCGATGAAGCCATGAAAGCTCGTCCAGGCTAGTGGCGTCCCCGAGGTGGTACGTTTAGTGTGTAGCGGCTTAGGTTTTCATAGCGAGTCCCACATCAGGACAGTACTTATTATGTGGAGCTCGTGTTGGCCTTGTGTCAAAACCCAGTAGCTCTTCGGAATCGGAACGCTGATGTATCTTGGCTGTTTAGGCAAGTTATCTTCTGTTTAGGAGTTGCAGCAGTGGGGGCGGTTGGTGGAGCAAAGCCGCAAAAATGGCATAAGTACCTAAGTCGCAACCTACTTACTTAGTAGCTCGGTGAGTAATCATCTTGGCGTTAATGTCCCGGTTCTGCTCTCGAGCACGAGGGCTTACAGTGGAGCGACTGCCATCTAACCTCCGTGACCCTGCTACCAGGGGAACCTGACCAGATTGGATCATGGTTACAAATTCAGTTGCCTAAATTTGCAGGTTTCATCACGATGTTTTCCCTCACCGAGAGCATCGGTTAGAATTAAACTAATGTACATAACTCAGAAAAGAGTCATTGGTACATGGCCCCAGCGGGATTCGATCCCGGTACCTCTCGCTTACGAGTCGAATATTACAGGCATTAGGCATTTCATCTTAGTCCTCACAGTGACAACGCACATGCGGTTCTACATATTGTTGCCTGAGATCTAAATGTATGAATTGCCGATGTATGATTGGCTGTCTTCTCGTTTGTCACTGTGTACGATAATAAAAGTAGCTAGTAGAAGTGGTGGAAAAGAAAGGGGTGAAAAGGTTTTTAGGTTTTGGAAACGTCCATAGGCTGCGGTGACTGCTTTCCATCAGGCAGACCGTAAGCTTGTTTGCCACCTTTGTAGTATAAAAAAAAGCTACCTACCCATCCTTTATTCTGATACAAAACATGTATATACCTACTTCTGATTCCACTCATTCATCGGGGATAGCGCAGACATGCGAACGTTTAAATAGGTTTACTAAGTTAGTGCCTATTTGGCCTCTCCACTTCTACTCTGGAAAAGGTCAGGGCTACCTGATTTCTAGGCAATAACGACTGACTGTCTGAACGTGATATGTGTAATTGACTAAGCGTGTCTAACTTTTTACATTATTGATGGTATTCGGCTCGTAGGTATGATTTGTCAGTCGGTACTTAATAGGTATATCGATATCGTCACACAATTTTAAGATTTATTCGGTGATTACTAACGGTGAAATGATAGAGCCTAATAAGGTATGCCTACCTTCCCAGTCTACTGAATTTGAATTTGAAACTGAAAGTGCGTAGCATGAGCGTAGCGTGAAGTAGGTCCCTAGCTACCTATCAAGGATTTGATAATCCTATCTCTCACTCTATGTGTAGAGCCGTAGTAGAGTCGTACAATTCGAGAGCATAAGTGCGTTAAGTTGGATACTTTAAGAATCATATTCCTTTGCACTACTGTGCAGTTGTTAAACTGTTTTTAATGAATTCATGTTTTTTTTTATTATTATTTAAAAATACCTAGGGTTAAAATACGAATCCTATCGGCATAAGGGACAGCTAATGCTTATTTCTTTTAGCAAACTGATTATGGCTAAAGATGCAAGGAATACCATGAATGTTGCTGTAGCGGCAAGGGAACATTTTCTTGAAGTGGTAATGCACTATCCTCTTGCACTGTACCTATCAATATACATAAAATACCTACATGCCTGACTATGGTTTATTTTCTTATATATAAGAAATGAACGCTCCGTAACCATAACCGAACAACCCAAATTAATTTGATAAACAAGTACCTAGTAGGCATTCGAAAAGGAAACCGAGAAAATATCCACGTATCCATTCACACTATTTCACTTATATAACGTCCTGGATTCATCATAACCTCCACCATAACCTTACCTATCCCTCTAGACGAGGTCGGCACATGTCTCGTTTCTAACATCCCTGATTCATTATCGTCATCTTAGGCGATGTCCTAATTGGCAACGATCGTATGACCACAACTAGATATGGTTTTGTTGGAACTTTTTAATGTAATTAAATCGCATTCGACTCGGCGATGTCACTCCATAGTTTTCTGGGCCTCATATCAGCAGGTTTAGACACCTATTTTCCACGTATCCCTGGGGCTTATGGAGAACTTTACTAGCGCAGATGAGCATCCTCAATCTTATCCGCAATGTCTCCTACACCAATTCTGCCACATCCCCAATCATCACACAGAAAACAGCATTTGTTTTAGACGACTACGAACAGAGAGCACCTATTTAGAAGTAGATAATCGACACGAACACACCATATTTCTTAGCCTTCACTATAATTATAGCCTTTTCCAGTTGTTGGTGCGGGACAGTCATGTCTTAGTATTGGACTATTGTGTCAAGGCCAGTATAAACCGCTTACGGGGTTTGGGCATATTAACCGGACTAATACAATTCGACGAAGGTTACTTTATTTATTAGCAGCCACTGTAAGTTTTCAGGTGCGACGTTCTAATTTTTAAATTTAATAGATTCAATATTGAAGTAATATTATAGGTAAGCGTGCACTTAGCTTTTGTATCGTTCTTGCAAATTGAAAGATGGGTTGGGGATCCCACTACTATAAAAACGCTGGATGGCCACTTTCGATGATCAGGGTCTGCCTTTAAGAGATTAATTGCCAACGACACTAGTGGGGTGTTCAACTTTATGGGCTCATTTTACAGGATATATTAATGATCTAAAATTATTGACAGACAGGATGTAAGGAAAAAAAGGAACAACGCGGATTTATCGTTAATTTTGTTTTTAAATAATTTTTCCTCTTTCCTGATACCAACAGGTTAAGGCAGCTATTTCCCACATACCACTGAGGCTTACGCAACACGTGACCAAACACGCGCAGGCGAGCCTCTTCAATCTTGTACACGATATCCCCCATTCGTACGTCAAAACGGATATAACAAGGTGACTGTCAAAATTCTGAGAAACAGTATGACATATTCCTCCTAATCGGGGTCTATACAGCATTCACAACCATTTTCGTTTTATCAAATTTCGTGGCAATCCTTCATTGGCAAAAGAGGAATATAATATACTATAAGAAAATATTTCGCCGGAACTGAGTGTTTTAGTGTCTATCTTCTGTACTACTGGTACCCAATATAATAAACAAACTAGGCTCGTATAGTAGGCCCTTGTATTATAAACAGAGTAACGTGTAGGTTACCCATGAGGTCGCCTCAAAAGCGATAAGGGTGAATATTGATTGCATAATTATAGGTAACTTACTTCCGACTGGAGGTACACTTCTCTCAGCTATTATGCTGTTATTAGTACCTGTTATTGGTCCAGGGGATCCCAATGTTTTTCACACAATTTCCCTTACCTACAACCTGTAGTTTTTTGTTACGTCTTCTTTAAAAGAAGATCTAATGTAGCCACAGAGTAAAAACTCTGTGACTTTCAAAAACATTAATTTCAATTCAATTCATTCATTTTCAATAAGTATGGTGTTCAATATGTCATGATTATTTCCCAAAAATACTCAATCCTTTCGGATATGGAAATGTCAAGTACAATTGTATGTTACATGATCATTTTAAACATTAATATTTATTCTTAGGTAAATATTCGGTAAGAGTTCGATAATAGAATAAAATATTTTTAAGTAACCAGCTTTTTAGTTTCCTTTGGAAAAGTTGAGCAGGTAAACTTTTCAGACTCTCCGGCAGTGCGTTATACACCTTAACACACATCACTGGATAATTTTTACAGTATTTTTTTGTTTTAGGAACTTTAGAATAAACAATATTCGTTTTATTTCTAGTACACATTGGATATATACTTGCGACAGTAGTAAATTAATTCGGGACACATTTTAAAAATGTTGCTGTTTCAAAAATATACAAACATGGTAGAGTTGAAATATATGATTCTGAAAACCTCTTTGCACGGCTCCCAGGGCGGCAATTCGCATATTGCACGCTATCATTTGAGCTACAAACGCTCTATTGGAATCAGTAGAGTTTCCCTATAAAATCACACCATACCTCAGTGTAGAGTCAACGTCAGCATAGTATACTGTAAGTAAGGTACTAAGCATTGCAGATTTTCTAAGAGAGTATAGCACAAAAACGTATTTGTTGAGTTTATCACACACCTTGTCAAGAGGGCCGTCCAGTTGCATGTTTTATTAAAAATTAAACCTAAGAATGTTGTGTTGTCCACTTCTTTAATAATTTCATTATCATATTGTATGTCAAGTTTTTAATAATAATAATAATAATAATAATAAAGTTTTATTGCAGGCATTAAAAAACCCATAAATTAATACAATTATCATTACAATAGTCAAAAATGCATACTAAATTTACATGTACAAGGTGCAAATTAGTCACAAACACAAGTCATATACTTAATTACAACTAGAGATTTACATGTATATGGTGTAAATCAGTCGAGTGCATGCTTAATTACCCATTATGTTGACGTTTAGTCATTTTCGATTCTCGTCCCGATGAACAGATATCCAATATTTGTATATATCTGAGTTAAAGTCATTGCACACCGCTCGGAGGATACTGTTATTAGAACAGCGCAGCCTGTCCCAGAAGGAAGCGATGCGAGACCGGATAATGGCATAGAAATCGGCCACCCTCGCGTCGGCGAACATGCCTGAGGCACTGCAAAACCTGTGCAGACGCATAAGAATTCGGAATATATCATTATATTGAATTCCTATGGTACTGAAGGTCTTTCTACGGTATTGCACCCAGAGTTGGCAGGTGTAGAAACTTTGACAAAACGCCTTAAATAAGGACAGTTTTACCTCATCGCTACACCTCCCAAATCTGCGCGCAACCATGTTCCCTCTTATCGCCAACGCTCGCCTCTCTCGCTCCATATCCTCATCGTCTCGCATATCGTCCGTGATAATGTGGCCTAAGTATTTAAATTGCCTTGCAACCCGAACTGGCAACCCATTCAGCTTAACTTCAGGCACGCGGTCCGGACCCTTCCCTGCCCTGAACACCATCAGTTCCGTTTTATTGACGTTATATTTCAATCCATGAGCGTCAACATAACGCTCACAGACTAAAAGCAACTGACGTAAACCTTTAATAGAGGGACTGAGCAACACCATATCGTCAGCGTAACTGATGCTATTAATACAAGTGGCACCAATATGACACCCCTTTTTTGTATCCCTCAGTTCCTCTATAAGGCCGTTGATGTACAAGTTGAAAAGGTCCGGCGACGTGAGCCCTCCTTGACGAACCCCGCATTCTAACTTATAGGAATTAGATGTCATGTCGTCCCATTTAACATGATTTGTTTGACCTCCATACCAATACCGCAGCAGACCCACCAGTTCCTCCGGTGCACCCGAGCCACGCAGCTTGCTCCAGACAATTTGGTCATTAACTAGATCAAACGCGCGACTCAGGTCCAGGAAACAGGCATACACAGATGTATTACGACTCAGGTAATAATTCACTGTATGCTTTAAACTTACTATGGCGGAGTCCGTTCCGAGACCGGGACGAAAGCCAAACTGTGCATCATCAATTTTCAAACATTTAACCAGCTCGGGCTGCAATAACCTCTCTAGCACCTTCCCTATCACTGTTCCCAGAGATATGGGTCGGTAATTCCCAGAGCTTGCCAGATCGCCTGTCCTGTTTTTAACAATGGGCACCACCACTGTACGCATTAGCTCAGGTGGAAGGTACGTATATTTTATACATAAATTAAACAGTTGTGATAATTTATCATACAACATCTCGCCGGCAAAAAGTACATGCTCGAGGCTTAACTCGTCATATCCAGGTGATTTACCTTTTGTCATGCCCCTCACAACCTTGGCAACATCTTCAGGAGAAAATCTGACCTGGTCCTGACAACCTGTAGCCACTGAGTCATCAACAGGACGGCCACCAGCAAGGCGCTGAGTAACTAACTCTGGACTGAGCATAAAGTTGCTCCTAAACTTATTGGCTATCTCCACAGGATCCCGAAGACCATCAACACTTATAGGAAGTGCCTGTTTAGAACCAAACTTTTTTGTTTCTTTCCAGAATTTAGGGAAATTTTTTTCTTTTCTTGCTGTAGCCAAAATGTCAAATTTTATTCTGTCTTCATTTTTCTGACACCATTTAAGCTTATTTTTAAAGTCTCTACGACTAGTGCACATTGCTTCATAGAAAGGACCATCAAATGGCTTTCCGCAAGCGACCCAGGTACTGAAACACGATCTATAGAGCAGATGGTAATCTTTGACATGGTGGTTCCAGCCTATTATTTGCTTATTGTTTTTGCGACCCTCGGGGCGAGAATCGAATGTCAGCTTTGCACCGTTACTGAGCACAGACACTATGTTGTTATACAACTTATCAATAAATATATAGTGTTCTTCTATGTTACAACAAATTACAGCCTTATCACACATGTGACAAACTAAGGAATCATTAATTTTGTTTAAATTAACATTACAAAATTCATAATAACTATCTTGTTGACAAATATTTCTGGTACCCCATCGAATTCCACCTTGTTTGATAGGTGAGTTTTTAACAGTACGCTCTGAAATACGTTCAATATTTGCTAAAGCTCGCAATGGTAAATGATCAGACCACGACACACCCTGGACTACGTCAACAGAAACAATGGAGTCCCACGCAGCTTTTGTAGCCAAACAGTGGTCTAGCCATCTGCATGAACCATGAGCCTCACTTATAAATGTGAATGTTTCAGAGTCCACGCCTAATAGCTCCACATCAGCACAATGCCACTGTTGTTCCGTGCAAAAATTAAATAATTCTCTACCAAAACGAGCGCTCGGATGTGCATTGAAGTCACCCAATACGTAACAAGCTTCGACACTATTTTCTTCAATTATGGCATTTATACAACCAAGGCAGCTTATGAACTCCGTTAGGCTATCCAATTCGGAATTATCTGTAGGCATGTATACATTTATTACTAAAATCGATCTTAAACCGATACTTATACATATAGCACTAATCCTATTGCTAACACAGTGTACCTCCTTTACATTTGGAAATTTGTCTTTCCTCCAGAGTATTGCCAGACCACCATACGGTCTCCCGCGTAGCACACCTGCCGAGGTATCCACCGATGATTTAGCAATACCCAGGAACTTTCCATGAATAGATTGTACATAGTCAAGGTCATGCGGCAATAACCAAGTCTCCTGCAATAGCAGGATATCAGCCGTTTCACAGAGTACACGCACATAATCCGCCGACCTCTTGAGGGACTTGCAATTATAGCTAACCATCGTTATTTGCGATTTAATATTTAAATTTGTATCCATTGTAAATTAAATATCAACTTTTGCACTTAGGACCTCTTTCGAGCGTTCACGGAATAGTCTGTATTTTATTCCCTCCGGCCAAAAGTTATTTGCTAGGAACAAGTCTATTTTATTTTTAGGTATCAGCACTTTGAATGAATTGAACGAAGTTTCATATTTCTGGATGAGCAGATGAACATCGACACAAGTTTCGCCCATTTCCTGTATATGCTCCTTAATATGTTCTACAGTTGTAGTTTTAGTCAGCCTCGACACGTAAATCGAAACGGGTAACTCGGCCACTTGTAGTTTGCTCGACGTTTGTGACGATCCGCATAAGTTGTTGTTTTTTCTACGATTCCGACGTTCAACAACAACAAACCCATCACTACGTTGTAATGTGCTCTTAAACGCATCAGAGTTAGAGTTTGAAATGGTCTGCTGCTTATTGACAATAATGTCACGATATGACGGAGCGGTTAACGTACTATCACTTTTGCCGGTAGGCGCCTCGGTGAAGGGAGACGCAAGGTACGTGTTGTCAATTGAGTGATAAGGAACACTTGCTTGCGGCAATGCTGCGGATTTGCGTTGCGAACCGCTTGTATTAAAACACGGAGCATTGACGTCTTCTTTAATTGTGTCGGTTTGTACATTACTCTTCGCATTGTATTGATGGGATGAATTCAGTAATAACATTTTAATACTTTCTACATCACTTCTTAGAGTCATTAATTCGTTAGACAAGGTACCACTAGACTCTGTACTAGGCAACTTGTTAGCCTTTAGCTCTTCCAGCTCACGTTTTAATAACGTTATTTCCTTTAAAAAACTCGTAACATCGATGTGATCGAAAGTGACTGGTGGCAATTTCGACAGTGTTTTAGCAACAAAAATGGGCAAACTAGTAGGTTCAAATTCTTTAATTACCTTGACAATTTCCAAAATACTTTTCTGTTCAGATCCCTCCTTTCGTCTCGTAATTCTTTTCGATGGAGCTAGTAATTTCATAGCGATTTGACGGGCATCTTCAATTTCTTCACATGAGAAAGCACTTTTACAAATCTGTACAATTCCAGGTTCGGGCAAAGTATCTACCTTATCCGTGATAAATGCCAAAAGTTCATTAATGTATGCTGTTATAATTACAGAATTGAATGTATGTCGTTTTATTAATATTAATTTGTAGATTATTATTTTTAAGCCAGCCATTTTTATGTCTAAATTATTGAAATGTCAGCGAACAAAGTACCTACATAGGTGGCGGGTTAAATACACAAAATCATTTATATAGAGCAAAAACAAGAGCGAGCCGAGCACGCTCCCTTGTGGTACCCCACACTTATTTGTACGAAAAGTAAGATAATGTTTAGTACCTACATTTGGCACAATAAATAGAGAATATTACATAACTTGCTTTGAAATCGCTAAGTATTCTCTTATCCTTTTCTAAATTGATTTCGGCTTTTTTGATCGTCTGTCTTAGGATGGGGCGTCACTACGCCCCAGGGCGTCTCGACGCATAGTTTGGGAACTCCTGCCTTAGTAACTAACGATAATAGTTACTGATGTTTGCAGCCTAATTATCAAGGTACTGTGAAGTTACGCAGTGTTTAGTCATTCATAACGTAATGTTCTTCATGCCGCCCGCTAGTCGGTATGTGTTTACAACACATCCTTATTAAGGGCTTCTATACTTACCTAGTATTTACCTAGTATTAAAGAGTGAGTAAAATATATAATGTTTTTAACAATAACTGTGTTAATGGTTCAGTTGGTTAACACGTCTGCCACGCAGAGGTCCCGGGTTCGATTCCCTGAAGGGCAGAAATTGAAATGATTAATTTTAATTTTTGTTACGGGTCTGGGTGTGTATAATAAGTATGTGTTTAAAAAATATATAAGTAATTTATCAGTTTTCTGGCAGCCATAACACAAGCTTTGCTTACTTTGGGGCTAGATGGCGCTGTGCAAATTGTAAAAGCATATAAAAAAATAATTAGACTACACAAAAAACGCGCTATCACAGTAATTCCTAGTGTCCATTAGGGTTGTGACATCTATATCGTCTAACTTTATATATAACTATGCTTTATCGTATAAATTTTTTATACTTAACCTATTGATCATTGAAACGATAAAAAGATATCGTCTAACGTCAAATCAGTCATAGTGTTGGACCATGTCCTCGATGTCCTATCTATTTAAAGACTAGCACTAAAATATCTAGACCGACCATGAGCAGAAATTAAAATTGATCACTGCAATTTCTGCTTGGCGTACAAGGTGACCGCACGGGTCACCTTTGCTATAAATATTCAGCTTGTCGGAAATAAAGCAATAGCGATACAATTAAAACATATCATGTGAAGGATGATTTTTTTACTAATTTATGCAAAGAACATTCCACAGGAGGCGAGAGCACAACCGGAACATTAACGCCGATGATGATGATGATGTGCCGGAAGACTCAGCGTGGGTAGGCCACGTGGGTGGGTGGACAAGGCCAGGGCGGGATTTAGAGGTCCAGAGGCCTCGGGGCAACGAAGTAGCGGAGGCCCCCTCGCTCCTAATTATTTTCCAAATAAAGTGATGTGACACCATGGGTCACTGACTTTGCTACAATTTCGTAACCAAATAACCACACTCTAAATAAGTAGTTTGGTAAAAAAAGAAAATGATTTATTAAATACATGGAAAATTGATAAGCCAAAGTAACTTATGAACTTATAGCTAAGTTTTTTTTTTCGGTAGACCGTAGTTCATTTTATCATTATTGTCAAAGCATTAAAATAAATAACTTTTCTCTCTACATAGGGCTGGTGCGGACACCACGAACTTAGTTCCCGAACTACTTAAACTCAGACCTAATTGGTTTCCTGACAGCAGGTAGGTACTGAATTTGTAACTAAATAAATTATCAATTCCTTTGAAACCAGTTTGAAACTAACCAGTGTAACTCTGAAACTTCTTCTCTCGACTGTACCGGTTGTACCTACCTACATTATGCAGAAAACATAAATCGTCGCAAACGATCCACACGATATCTGGATTAAGGGGGCACGGGAAACGGTCGAGATTCGCGACTCATGCTTCCTGCTATATTTCGGGTCAAATTAGGGATATTGTTTGTGAAAAGAATATACAATGAAATAAATATCAGTCCTATAGGTAATAATTTAATTTCTAGACCTACCTGCTGCGTAACGGTATTTTTAGTAGGTAACTATAAATATAGGGGATTTGGGGTACAGTTAAGATTTTGAACCATTCATCCCTCATATAGATATTCAGGAAATAGTGCAACACAAATCAAAACTGGAATGGTGGTCACCGTAAATTGACCATAAAGTGCGTCCACAAATGTATTTGGTGCTAATTTGGTCCTAAACCTACCTACTATAACTGCTCAAAATTCTACTGTAATGCCTTCGATATTTAGCTACTAAAATAAACCCAAGTCGAACCTAAATTAAACAGCTTGAAATAATTTTAAACCGCTGATTTAAAAAATACTTAAATAAATAAATACCAACCGTTGATCTTTAAAATAAAAGAACTCGCAAGCAAGTAAACCGAACAAAGTCATACAATTTAAAAAGACAGACTTGTTTCAATCTCTGAAAGATCAGAAAGAAGGACCGCCGAGAAAATATACAAATCCGTAATTCCTGAAAATAAAATGGCTTTACGTATCGTAAACGCAGCACGAAATGAGCGCGTTTCCTATTCTTTGATCTCGGAGGTTAATAAACTGGTTACGTATTGATTGAATGAGGTTTACTAGCTATTGATAGATATTGGGCACGACAGACAGGATAGATGACATCCTATAGCACTTTCCAATAAAACAATATAAGTAAAGTACTTATCTAGACAGTTAAATTTATAGGTTGACTAGCGATTCCTCTTGAATCACTCTATCTTTTGTTGAAAATCGCATTAACCGCATCCATTGCTGTGTTTAAAAGATATGGATACCCGATACATACTACATAGAGACAGACGGCGGGAAGCGACTGTTTTATACTACGTGAGTAAATATTTTTCCTTCCATTTAAGCGATGTTTAGACATTTTAAATTTAACAATTTAGGGCAAATTTATACGCCGCCGCTTACAAACCGGACAGTAAACGCGTACGCGTCGTGCCCGCATAATCACAACGTAGCAACCGGACAGAAAACTTGCAGTCTACCCTATTGGTGCGCACGACGCGGCGACTGTGCGGCTGCGACATGATTACTTTGCGGGTGCGATGCCGTCGCTGCGCGTTTGTTTACAAATAAATAAAATAAGCTGTCTGTCATTAATATAGAAGCCAAAATTGCAAAAACATTTGTCACAAATCGTGTACGACTGTATGCGCCATTAGAGAATCGCGGTTATAAAATTATCATTTCACTCCTCAGAAGAATAAAAATCGAAATTTTGAGAGAAGAGAATTTTAATTTTTGAGGATCCGATAAAATACCCCCGCTGTTTCGATCACTATCAATCATCTCATCATATACAATAATATGGTCACAGGTATTCTAACATTTGTTTAGAAGTTTATCAGTGTTAGTTAAAAACCTAATAAAAATTATTTTTCTTCCTGTGGGTGTGGGTTAGGACTCAACATTGGCACTGTTAAGTAAATGAAACTATAATTATTTATGCATGGCAGAACATGAAATGACTAACTCAACTAAATATGTCCGAACATTGTGTCACACACGATAGATCCGCCTTCTCACTAGAAAATAAAACAAAAATTGTAGATATAAAAAAATATATATAATTTACAGAATTCTTTGAACCAATATGGCAACGTGTACATTTTAATTTATTCAAATAGCCAATTTGCTGGACAGTCTGTTACATAGATACGTGTATTTGGTGGAATGGTATTTGAGCTCTTCACCCATCGTTGTCACTTCCGCCACTTCTTCGGTTGGGGGTTCTAGAAATGAAAACAAAATTGCATGTTCAATATTTACTGATAATAATAGGAAGTCCAGTACTAAAGTTTTATAATAACGAACCACGAAAGACCTAAAACGCGACACCTCGTCGATTTCAAAGTGTCATTTCTTGTACGCACTGTAACGCCATCTACCGATATATTAAGAACTATTTAGAGTTTTAGAGACTGTAGCCTTCCTACAGGTAAGTGATTCTGAAAGCTTTAAGCAGATGGCGTTAAATAAGTTGCTAGTTCACGTCTGGCATACTGACGAAGTAAAATATAGGTTTTCCGCGAGATGTCCCACTTATGTGCGTGCCAAATAGACTGGCAACAGCAGACATTGATCTCTCGGTCAGAAATAATTTGTAAACATTCAAAGCGATAGCAGTAACGTTACAATTAAACGAAATAGAAAAGTTTAGAACAGTTTTCATGTATTTTTCATTTATGCCAGTAGTTGAACCGAGAGATCAAGGAACGTTATTGCCAATTCATGTAACACAATTTACAGGGCACCATGGTCCTAGAGCAACAAAGCCCATTCATTATCCAAACAGAGGCTCACTTCACCGAGAGCATCATCATCCAATACAAGCCTTGACCATGAACCTTGGAATTTTGTAATGAGCCTTCTTCAAATCAGACTTCATTATCTTAACCTGGCAGGTTGTTTGGTGATAGCAAAGTTGAAAAGCTTGAATTTTTGAAGTGGAAAAAGAGAATTAGGAAGGCGGACATCGGGCCCTGCTCGAGAGCAGGGATTGGCACCAAGATGATGATGATGATGATGGATGATTCATTGGAGACGCTTAAAGCGCCTCCGAAGTGACTTATGTCTAACCTAACCTGCCCATTCAGGTGACTGTGAAACCATGATCCAATCTGGTTTCCCTGTCACAGTATCATGGAGGTCAGTTGGCAGTCCCACCACTGTAATTACCTGTTAGATAGTTCTACACAACATCATCTATGTTGGCCACTGGCTATCACGCCTACCAAATTAGAGTAGTGTAAGATTGTTATATGTCAAATTGAAATCTATCTGTCAAATCCTGGATCATGGTCAAGGCAGATCCCGGGCTCTCCCGCACCAGAGCACAACCAGGACATTAACGCCATGATTTTTTATTGTGTACTGACCTAAATGCTGCCAAACAGTTGGAGGGAACACCGGTTGTTGTGAGTAAACGTGGACGGATCGGGTCTCGCGACTCGGCGGGGCACCTCGCTCCTTCCGACTCAGCGATACGCGGTACCAGAAGGCAGGTTTCCTGCAAATATCATTATTATATTAGGTGATGTGTGGTTATAATTTTTTGTGCTACCTACTCAAATATATTAGACGATGTGTTGTTACATTTGTGCTACTCAGTGACCAACGAGCTGACAACTTTATGGAAAGTGCTATCTGTGGCCAGAGAGACCACGTACGATCGTATATACGATTCATGCATTCTTCTCGGACCAGACAGTTAAATTCTCAGAATGTTGAGATTGCAAAAAAGTGAATTTGCAAAAATGCTGTATCCCAAAATGTTAAAATTTGAAAAAGTTGTATTATCATTTCTCAAAAAGTTGAATGGAGATGATGACGGAAAGTTTTTAGTTCCCTGGCAGACCCTGCCAAATACTGCAATATTTCGCATTTAGGTTGTAGGGCAGCGTCCTTGCGATACCGATTTAAAGTCAAGCAACGCTCGCAATGTCCGGAAACTGGGTGGGTGACCATTTCATACTCTAAGTCGGCCCTCCGTCTCACGCAATGGATGATACATCTGCAGATGTATAACAATAATACATACATTCACAAACCGTCACGTTAATATAAATAGGATTAAATTCAACAAGTATCAATACAACGCCCTCACTTCAAATGATCCTGTACGACGTTATTGGCTACGGGCATAGTCACTCGTTGCACCGGGTCACTGCAGAGCTGCCCTGCGCTTCTGACTGGGGACTTCTCCGACACGTAGTACTCCAGTAGGGCTGATGCTATGGGTTTGAGCGATGCTGTGGGAAGAAGTAAGGGTTATTGAGTGGTCGAAATTTTTATGGCCGACAGGACATGTTTATAATCATCAATAATAATAATCATCTTAGCGTTAATGTCCCGGTTGTGCTCTCGAAGACGAGAGCCCGGGGCCCGCCTAGACCATGATCCAGGATTTGGCGATCAGGTAACTACAGTGGAGCGACAACCATCTGACCTCCGTGACCCTGCTACCAGGGGAACCTGACCAGATTGGATCATGGTTACAAATTCAGCTGCCTGAATTTGCAGGTTTCATCACGATGTTTTCCCTCACCGTAAGAGCATCGGTTAGTATTCAACTAATGTACATAACTCAGAAAACAGTCATTGGTACATGGCCGGAGGGGGATTTATAATCATCAATACCGGTCATAATGATCAATCATCGACCAATCCCGATTGCCTGGTTCCAGCTTCCACTTCGTATAGTTGGCCACTTTTGTTTTACTCACTGAAATCGGCTCTGAGGCAGGTCTCTGCGCGGTACAGATGCTCCAAACACACGTGGACTTGAGCGAACTTCATCAGGAGATTCTTCCAAGGGCTTATGTCTATTTCGTCTGCTATTAGTGGCACCTGAAACATAAACATATACATTTTCTTTTAATAGGGATCCGGGTGTATAGTTTAAGCAAGAGGAAACAATCCAATGCAGCACAGTATATCAGACTATAACAAGGCACCCTTTATACTTCACAGGTTTGACACAAATATTACAGTTATGCCAAATATTAAACAATACATATAGCATTTCGGGTCGGTAGAGGGCGCCCGAGAAGGACATAATACTGATCAAATAAATGACCTCCAAACAAGGCAGGTCAGGAATACTCTCAACCGGCGTAAATGTATGAGAAGATGTAAGCATGTGGAATGGGCAAAAGAGGTGTCTCAGGTTCCTAGCTTCTGGCATTCGATACTCTCAGCCTACCCCTACGGTATACGGGCGTGAGTGTGTACGTATATAAGTGAAACTGACCTCATTGGCATCTTTCTTCTCAGCCACCAGCCCGTGTTTCTTCAATGAAGCGAAGTCATCGACGGTCAACTCATTGGGATCTTCGTCATAGAAAGACTCGCAGTCCAGCCTTATTGAGTGCTCACCAGCCGTGGAAAAGTTCTCGAAAGGGTTCAGGGTGAAGTCTCCGCCACTCATTGTCATGTCTTGGATGGTCTGGTTTATCTGTTCTATGGATTCGTGGGACCTAGAATAGTAGGATAGTAGAAGAGACGAATGTAAATGTATTTCTGTTTCCTGAATGAATGAATGAATAACACTTTATTGCAAATAAAATAAAAATTAACAGCAGGAGAAGCAACAGGCGGCCTTATCGCTTAAAGCGATTTCTTCCAGGTAACCATTTTGGGTAGATAACCGTCGACAAAAATGCAAGATAAGAAAATAAACTGAGAGTTTCCTGTTTATGAATTTGAGTATGACTGGACGCATATATTTGCGGACCGGGATTTTGCGATCTCAAAATATCGCAAATGTTCTGAGTTATAGAGTTATTTCTGAATCGCGACCCCACATAATGAGACTCGTCCATACATGGTCATGGTTGAAAACTAATATAACAATATCTATGGCCATGAACTTTTAACAATTTATTTACTTTAATTTGACTTGGAATAAACTATAGGCTTGAAATCGCGATTCGCGGATAACATATAATATAAATAAACCAATAATGGAGGATATTTCAGGATTTTCAAATTGCAATTACATGATAGTATCTTCTATTGTGTAATTACCTGATATCAGCATTCCAAATGCCAGCTATGTGGAACGAGTGTCCAAGCAGTGCCATGACCCTGGTATATTCCCATGTGGTCTTCTCTACTGCCACTTGGGCGACCAGGGACAACGCCTGGGGCGGTCGCGAACGCAGGTTCTTCAGTACTTTACCGGCTTGAGAATGGCCCCTTGACAATTTGAGTACTAGCTTCGATAGATAGGTCTTGTTGTTTGCGTCAATCTGTAAGCAAAATTTTATTTCTAGTACGTCGGTCCGCGCTGACCCTAAGAGTGGCTTTACAATACTTGTATAATACTCACAAAAGGACGAATCTTGCCAGAAGATATGAATTTCAGTGATTGTATAAGTAGTGTAATAAGCTCCTCGGCGGTTTCACTGTCTGGAAGGTGAGAAATCAACATAAAATGAGAAACGCAACATCTAAGCTTAATTCGTGGTCACAAAACATTTATTTTATACCACTGACATCTAGTTTCAGAATGATAATTATAGTCAATCGTCCATTAACCATATTGCTGTCTTTTCCTGTATCAAAAAGACGAAACATGACAGCATGAGATTAAATGGAGCATTCACTTTAAATATTGTTTCTGCAGCTGGTAGTACTCGTAAGTTGGCAAACAGGCTCGCGTTGCCGTCAGCCTGATGGTAAGCAGTTACCTCAGCCTATAAATATATACAATACCAGGGGTTGCATTTTCGTGTTGCCACGGTACTTATCGCATGATTGGTGTGTGATTACAACTGGACAATTAAATCTTAATTGTTGAGAAAAAATTCAACAACAATGCCGATGTCCTTTTTACTGGAAGATCATGGCTTAGCAATAGAAAAAAAACCTTACCTCTCAATATATCCCACAGCTTGTAAGTAAAATCATTGCTGGAACCCACACTGCACATTGATCTAAGACACTGCCTAAGTGTGGTCGTCTCATCCGTGATGCAAATGCATCCACCGGCTGGATACTCTGCTGTGTACGCGTACATTTCAGTCTCATTTAACAGGTTGTTCAGCCGCTTCGTGTTGTCTTGGCGTTTTGCGCCGGGGATGTTGTTGCTGGGGAGTAGAAGGGTTAAAATGGAATGATTACAAGTTCAAGGTCACTCAGCATGCTATGGAACGTGCTATGATCGGAGTTTCCCTGAAGGACAAATTTCGCAACGCAGTAATCCGACAGAGAATCAAAGTAACAGACATAGCGCACAGAATTAGCACGCTAAAGTGGCAGTGGGCTAGCCATATCTGCCGACGAACCGACAACCGCTGGAGTAAACGAGTGCTTGAGTGGAGTCCGCGACTCGGTAAGCGTAGTGTGGGAGGCCCTTCGGCCAGATGGACTGACGATTTGCGAAAGGTTGCGGGTGGATGCTGGATGCCGTAAGTGAGGATAGGGTGCATTGGCGCTCATGTGGGGAGGCCTATGTCCAGCAGTGCACTAGTATAGGCTGATGACGATGATGATTACAAAAAAAAAAAAAAATCATCTTGGCGTTAATTTCCCGGTTGTGCTCTCGAGAACGAGGGCCCGGGGTCCACCTTGACCATTATCCAGGATTTGGCAGGTCAGGTAATTACAGTGGAGCGACTGCCATCTGACCTCCATGACCCTGCTACCAGGGGAACCTGACCAGATTGGATCATGGTTACACTTCCAGTCGCCTGAATGTGCAGGTTTCATCACAATGTTTTCCCTCACCGTAAGAGCATCGGTTAGTATTCAACTAATGTACATAACTCAGAAAACAGTCATTGGTACATGGCCGGAGCAGGATTCGAACCCGGGACCTCTGGCTCACGAGTCGGATACTGTAACCGCTCGGCCACCGACGCTCTCTAACGATGATGATTACAAAGAAGTGAGATAATAAAGTAAGGGGGTGTCAGGACCGTAGCAAGTACTGTTGTACTTGCTACGTAAATATTGTCTAGCCTTACGGTCTTCTTCTTATCGTGTCAATGATAAATAGGTTAAGTATATACATTACGGTAAAAACGCGTGACGTTATTCGTATGCATTTTATTTTGTTATGCTTTCTATGGTACCTACCTACTACTCAAATCTTGACAGCTGCATCCACGGGCGTTCTGCCTGTATGTGTTAGTAACCACCCTCCACCTGAATGAGCTTGCTTAACACATATTCTTATAAAGATTTTGCGATCTGGCTGGCCTAATCTCTTTGAACAGATTTCTAAATCGGAAAACTCAACTACCAATCAAATACCAATGGATGTCATGTATCAATTTCCCCCAAAATGCAACATGTTTAAAAATTCAGATTATACAGACATAATCTGAGAGATACTAATAAACTCCAGCTTCCACATTAAAATACGGATGCGTGACCATAGTGTTTGAGGGAGCACAGCTTTATAATAATTTACCAAGTGAAGTAAGCGGCTTTTTGTATTGCAACTGATATGTAGTGTTAAGCGATATGTTTTTGTAACCTTGTTGTGAACTATGTTGTTCTTATGAGGAATAAAGTTCTTTTAAACCGAGATTTACCGTATCACAGCTTTCTCCAGGTTCACAGAAGATTGTCCAGCGGCTGTCATGTCCACTAGCAACTGGTTGATGTTGTGCAGGGCACAGACTGACTTCCAAATCGCTATGCAGGGGCTGGCTAGGTGACCTACAATTACTTCTTGTTGCTGAAATGATTATAGTGCGAAATGTAATGAGAAGATATGCATCCTAGTACAGTAAACATAAATAATACTTTGATTTGCATCAAATATACTTACAAATTGAACCTTACAACTAATAAACGGTGTTTGCAATGTCTTTGTTGACCACTCGCACTGCAATTCTGTAAGGCCACTGTGTGGAGCATTCACTAACTCATCACTGTTGTGGGATCCATATGATATTCCTGAGAGTAAGTATTTACAGTCAACCGATACATTCACCTGTAATGGCAGAAATTAAATGTAGACAATGATATTGTAATAAAGTAGATGTATTACTTCTAAAGTATGTATAACTATAATTGATTAATAAAAAATTAAAAGTAACAGTTTTGCCCTTACAAACTGACTACTTACGTGAATGCATGAACCCCAGTGCAGTGCCGCCATGTACTAATTAAACACTAATCAATGCTCTAACTAAGTGAGGAAAAACATTGTGAGAAAATCAGCACATTCAGGCAGCCATGTGTAGGTAACCATGATCCAGTCTGGTCAGATTCCCCTGTCAACAGGTTAATGGAGGTCAGATGGCAGTCATCACCATCACAGCCCATAACAGTCCACTGCAGGACTTAGGGCCTCTCCCACGAAACGGGTGGTTATTGCCATAACCACGACACTTGGTATGCAGGTTGGAAATCAGTGTTGTAAATAAAACAATGGAAAACGCTGCTGAACGTTTTTCAGCTTACGGAGACTAGATCTTTTGCTTCAAAAGCATTTAGCACCTTCCTTATATGACACCCACAAGTGTAAGGGGTTGATGCTAATCTATTCTGCCCGACACATTACGGCCAGCTATTCTACTCTGCCGATGGCTGATTCTAGTATCCCCACTGTAATAAAATGATCTGCCAAATCCTGGATCATGGCCAAGGCGGCCCACAGGTCTTTGTGCATGTAAGCACAACCAGGACAGTAACGTCAAGATGACAAATTGACTAGTTAGAAAGGAAAATTGTTTGTCAGTTTGTTATATTTTACAGTGAAATAATTAAATCATCATCATGCCTTAATCTAATCCACCTGGTGGAAGGAGGAGTGAGCTTTATGAATATAAATATTAAATAATCGTACCATATCATCTGTAATGCCTTCTTGTTTCAAATACTCTTCAATTAAGTCTTCCACATCAATATCATCCAGAGTTATGGAATCTTCATAACCCACAATGCCTCGGATAAATCGTTTGCAGTCTGATTGTATGGTCAAAAGTAGAGGTTTTCCTGGAGATGATGGATTGCAAAGTATCCACATTGGTAGTGCATCTTCGGAAATACTCATGGATTGGTTGTACAGGTTGGCTATCTCTCTGGAAACAAATCATAAGTACATTTAAGGCTATACTTAACTTGATTTAAAATATTCCTAACAAGAAATAGCATTGCACCAACACAAACCTTACATGAAAACTAAATTTTCTAAGTCACTCTTAAGTTTATGACACCGATACTGTGATGCCTAAATACTTTGGAGTGTCTTAAGATATCAACTTCTAAGTTTAGTGCAGTTGCGCATTAATATTATAAAGTTAAATCAAGAAAATTACAAGACCATTTGTAAAATAAAATAAAGTTAGTACTTAATTGATCCACCCTAAATAATAAGCGGTTAGGGTGTAGCAAAGGGGGTGCGGAGCAATGAGACTAGTAACATCTTTGAATTGCCCTCTTTTGGATCCTCTAACCAAAATAAGGGGCAAACTAATTTCTTTTCTTCATTTAAACATTAAGTATTATTATGTAAAACTACTACAAACTGACCTTGCTGTCTCAATGGCCACAGGGACATGAGTTGCTTCCTCTTTACTCCACAACTGGGGTTCATCAGACACCATGGTATCATCAAGAATAGTGTGCAAACTAAGATCCAGCTTTAACGGGGACCCAGTTAAATCCAATTCTTCTGAAAAAATACTTTTTGGTAATAAGCAGTTGGGCCTGAGTTAGTTAATGTTGCGGAAAAATGAATAGAATAGAATAGAATAGTCTTTATTGTTAAACTGTGTAAGTATACAGTTATGATTGTATCTTACCATTAATACAGGTATTCTTTCCTACATAGTCACTTGTAGCGTACGACTGTTTATTCTGAAATTATTGTGGTCATTAGTAAATTAAAAGAAATACTGTATTGTTTTTAAAGCACAATTTGAAAAATCCAACCTTAGCGTACACCATCACAACTTCATTTCTACATTTTGTATACATATTTACGTAATTTGGGCATGTCTGTTTATCGAACGTTAATTTTGGATACTTTTCTAGTACTGGCTTTAATTGTATATCCATAATTTAATTGTTATTAACAAAAACAAAACAATATAAATAAGAAAACCGAAACCGATACCGTTTTGTTTTGAAATTTTTGAATTTTTTTTTGTTTCGTGGTGATCTTGATTTAGGCAACAGGAGTAACGCGTATACAGCCAAGTCTTCATGCTGTCATGTTTCATTTAAAAAGCGTGTTTTCAATCAAAACTTTAGATGAACTTATTATCTAAGTCTAATTAAAGTAATAAGTTACATTTTAAATAAGTTACATTTACATTGCTTAATCAATAAAAGTCTTTATTTCTAACTCTAGACTCTAGCATATTTCTGTTAAAAAGTATTAAATTTGTATTCACCATCATTAACTACGTTGTAGTCATCCATCTGAAACCAAGTCGGACCTTTCGGTTAAAGTACGTATAGGTACCAACCGACTACAGAGAGATGTAGTACTACTAGGTACTGTAGCATGTGTGCTCGGGCAGGCCCTAAGTTAGGACGGATCCCAAGATAGGAAGGCGTTTGGAGGCCTCATGTCTGGAGGGGCTTTAGGTTAAGTAGGCTTTCAGGTGCGGTTGCTGCTCCCATAGGAAGGCATTCGGAGGGCTCATGCCTGGAGGGGCTTTAGGTTAAGTAGGCTTTCAGGTGCGGTTGCTGCTCCCATAGGAAGGCGTTCGGAGGGCTCATGCCTGGAGGGGCTTTAGGTTAAGTAGGCTTCCGGGTAAGGTTGCTGCTCCCATAGGGCAGCCGGGGCTTTAATTAGTTAAGCAGGTTAGGTTAGGTTAGAACATGTAGGAAGGAGGTCGGTTAGCTTGGACGGTTCGGAGCAAGCAGAACTTGGGTCTTTGGCCTGTCTCTATGAGCACACATCACACTGGCTAGGCAGGAATTCAAATGGGTTCCATTTGAATTAGACGTAAGATGTCTTATGTATTTTTATATCATTCTTCATTCATAATTCTTGAGTTGACTTTCATAAATATAACTATAATAACTTCTATCTCGAGCTACGAGTATTTATTTAAAAGCCCCCCACGATCCCGAGTGTTACATTTTTAGCAGGGTTCTTCTGCACAATGCCGGCGTTTATATTCCCCCGTTTAGGTAGAATAATTTAAGACTAGTATGTAGTTAATAATCCAAGGTTAGGATTTAATCATTGTATTCAAGGGGATTAGGAATAAAGATAGAGGTTCTTTTAAGAAATTACTAGGTAATTTCTTTATTTGGGGCGTGGGTAGATGTAGCATGTGTGCTCGGGCAGGCCCTAGGTTAGGACGGATCCCAAGACAGGAAGGCGTTTGGAGGCCTCATGTCTGGAGGGGCTTTAGGTTAAGTAGGCTTTCAGGTGCGGTTGCTGCTCCCATAGGAAGGCATTCGGAGGGCTCATGCCTGGAGGGGCTTTAGGTTAAGTAGGCTTTCAGGTGCGGTTGCTGCTCCCATAGGAAGGCGTTCGGAGGGCTCATGCCTGGAGGGGCTTTAGGTTAAGTAGGCTTCCGGGTAAGGTTGCTGCTCCCATAGGGCAGCCGGGGCTTTAATTAGTTAAGCAGGTTAGGTTAGGTTAGAACATGTAGGAAGGAGGTCGGTTAGCTTGGACGGTTCGGAGCAAGCAGAACTTGGGTCTTTGGCCTGTCTCTATGAGCACACATCGCACTGGCTAGGCAGGAATTCAAATGGGTTCCATTTGAATTAGACGTAAGATGTCTTATGTATTTTTATATCATTCTTCATTCATAATTCTTGAGTTGACTTTCATAAATATAACTATAATAACTTCTATCTCGAGCTACGAGTATTTATTTAAAAGCCCCCACGATCCCGAGTGTTACAGTACTTTGCTCGGTATTCGACATCCGTGAGTGAATTTGTTCGCACGAGTTATTTACGAATTATGATGTAGGTACCTAACCTTTTAAGTAGTTACATTCTTGAAAAGGTTTGGTTTTTAATGGATGTTTGTACAATTGTGCAATAGTATATGTATCAAATTAACCGCGAAATGGAATACTACATCTTTACAAAGCAATGAAAAATAAATATTATAAAATCACAAAACAACGCCATCTAGCGACGAATTGTGGTTTATTTGATTTAAGTGCTTTATTTTATATCATTAAGGCATATAAAGCCATTTCGGGAATACATTTACTAAGAGTAACAATAATACAATTTTGTAGAGAAATTGAGTACCTATGGGTGACGAACCACCGTAAGTAATGACGTCACGCCAAGCCAGCGCTTCTTGGGCAGACTACTTTTCCGTGCCTGGTTGGCGAAGGTGGTATGGCCAAACATTTGACATGTTTTCTATGCAATTTAATGAGAAGGCTTATCTACTCATACCATCACCAAGACACTCTTGCAGCTTAACTTATCAACGATAGCATCGTCATATCCGTGAAGCGCTGATCCTGCTTGTTCCGCTCTACTAGAGGCCAAGTCTCACTGCCTTATAAAAGGGCAGGTCAAATTGGTCAAATGGTCTTGGTTAGGTCTTATTTGACCCCTTCAGCTTTAGGGTCATTTACTACTGGAATTTTAGAGTCACAATTAATACCGTCACATTTCGCCATTTGATTCAAGCCGCGGATGCTCGGGCTTTAATCGACGTCGCTGTTGATGTACCGATTTGCGCTAAGTACCTACAGATCGTATGATCAGTGCGTTTGACCAGATTTTTGTCTATCTATATACAGACGGTAGGGAGGGGATCCTGATTGTTGCAGAATATGTACTCTGTCTTCGCTACATTTAAGTTCAGGGACCTTATTTTTGAACCGTTCGCATCCACGCGATCGCTTGCGTGCGCTACCTACCTCTTCCACATTTGAGAACATTATCATACCTACACGGTCAGCCACGAATACTGGCTGACAGTACCTTTGTCTCACACCGGACAGAAATGGGCTGTGCACTCTGACGGTAGGTAATAAAGGAACAGGTTAATGTCTTATTATTAATCTGTGGCAGCCACCAACAGCAGCCCTAACTGTGGAATATGCGCACCCCATTCCCATGGAGATTCGCATCCGATGAAACTTGAAAAGTCTCCCCGGCTAAAGGCAGTCCTAAGGCGTTTAGCACGCTAAGCGCTTGGCTTTATTTATTGCGAGTCATTTATAACCAACCGGCCCACCGGCTACTACTCTTTGAGAGTTCTCCTCCTCCCTCCCCTGTTGGGCGCAAAAAAGTAAGTAAGCACATAGATGTCCCGAGCAATGTCAACAAAGGCCTCAGGTACTCAGCTTGGACCGCAACGCCCACCAAGATTTATCGCGAGGGACATAGTCGAAGGACTTCTACATCGACTTCTATAAGAGTCGAATTTGTGATCCGCCTTGAAGGATAAGGTAGCAACAAAATTACAGGCTTGAGGCATTTCATCTTAGTCCTCCCAGTGACAACGCACCTGCGGTTCTGCATTTTTATTACCTGCAACCTACTTAAATGCATGAATTGTAAAAGTTATGGGCGACAGTTATCTACAACTTACCATCAGGTAGGCTGTCTTTTCGTTTGTCACTAAATAGCGTAAAAAAATCAGTTAAATATCTGTAGATACACAATCTACCTAGGCACCTACGCATTCTCACAATAGGCATTATTTTACACCCTCAGTTGATTGTGAATTTCATTGTGGATCGAAAGGCTTATAAGTGTAGCCAACGGAACTATCAACACTCGAATAACCTACATACTTAAATCCTGTTTCTGACAAATGCTTGATAGTAGTTAGTAGTAGGCGTTCTATAAATAAAAATTAGGTAGACTATGCACCTGTTTGGCAAGGCCATAGGAGCGATAAACAATTATTAGAGCGATCAAAACCTAGCTTTATTTTTCACAACATTAATGATCTTCTTTTACTACAAACACACTTCCATGTTGTTAGTTGTTAAGGTAGGTATGAGGATTTTTCAAAATAGGTCATTCTTAAAACAGAGGATTTTCTAAAATGTGGATTATCTTGTCCTGACCAAAATGATCTAAACAATGATTTTAGCCTTCTCCACATTAGTGGAGAGGTTTGCCACAGTAGGGGTCTATCCATGTTTGACAGGCGAGTTGAGATGTTATAAAAACCCTGCTGCCCATTTTCTGTGGTCCACACTACGGTGGTCGGTCTGCCTCCATTAAGCTTGGAGTAGTCGTCATATTTTGTGTCCGATAGTCTGTTCCGTCCGTCTATAGGGTTGCATTCACCCTAATAAACTTATAAACATCCCACCAAAAACACTTTTGGCCAAAACTTTGTCTAATTTTAGATCTAAGTGCTTTAAGAGGACGGGAGGATTTTTGAACCCTTGGGATTATTTTACAAGTGATTTTGGTGGGATTTAAACTCTATTTTCGGAGCTCATCATCAGAGTGGTTAGCATCCTCGCCTCGCTGGTAAACAATTGGCTCTTGCATCTGAATCGTTGATGTCAATCCATCCTCTTTTTTCAATCCAGAGACCTCTTTTTTGATATCGGCAGGTTTAGGTTTTCATATAATTCCCACGTATCCCTGAGGGCTTACGCAACACGTGACCAAACTAGAGCAGGCGAGCTTTTTACCCGACTGCGACAGAAGGAGAATTATTCAATGTTATCAGCAACAGCGAAATGTTTCTATAACTTAGAAGAATTTTTAAATGTTTAGATAGTATTTGCCAATTTTGTTAATCTATATAATTTTAATCAATTGACATTTATCTACTATTTAATTATGAAGCACTTGACATTATTGTATTGTTACACATTTTTAAACACTTCATTGTTATGACATTTCTTTTTTTTATCAATTTAATCGTAATTGTAATTTTTTTATGGGAATACAATATTCGATAGGTATGACAATAATCATAAATATATCTGTAATATTTATTTTACTCTAATTTGTGCTAATTTTAAACGACATAAGTTGTACTATGAAACTATTGTTATCATTAAAGAATCTGATTCTGAATCATCCCTTACGCCAAACCTGTCGCGAATGACTCGTTACATTCAGTCAAATTGTTTAACTCCGCACGTCCACAGTAGCATTTTCATTTCGTTCGAGCGGAGTTCGCTGACGTGCTGTGTTAGTGTCGACCAGTGGCCCTATTTTTGAACCGTTCACTTCCACGCGACCGCTTGCATGTGCTACCTGTCTCTTTCACATTCGTGGTGTGTTGCTAGAGACTTAAAAGACAGGCATTAGAAGGCGGACGCTCAAGTGGATGCAAGCGGCTCAAAAATAGGGCCCCAGGTCTCGCAGCCTTAAAGCATCACAGGCCCAATTATAGTTAATATGACCCGTAAGTTATGTGAGCTCCCACCACTTGGTCCAAGTGGTAGTGATACGAGACTTGACATAGGAATGGACATTTCCGCAGCACGGATACAAGCTAACTGAATTTATCTGTTTTATTGCCAGCTTGATCCCCTTTATGGATAGTTATTTGCGCTGCTGCTAACCATATAGGTACTCTGTTTTACAAACCACCATTTCCTAGCACTTCCTTCCACGTTGAACAAGTCTGTAGCCGAGCGTAGGTCAAATACCGTCGTCGGGTCGAATTTGGTCGAATAGAGCGTCGAGCGGTAAGTATTACATACTAGCTTATGAAGCAGAAAGCAATGGTCTTAAGTAAGTACTGTAACTACTGTAAGTTCATGTACATGTACAGATGCATGCAAAGCTTTTGCCCGCGACTTAGTAAAATTCGTTAAGAACCTGTTACATAATTTTCCTAGTAAGAGTAGGATAGAATAGTATTAGGATGTTACCTTCTCAGTTTGACAAGACTTACCTAAATATGGTTAGGACATTTCTAATGCGTCGTCGTCGTTCTAATAAGAATAAAATGGAATAAATTAAAAATTTATGATCGTGGCCTTAAAATCCCGGTTGTACTCTCGTGCACGAGAGCCCGGGGTCTGTATTGACCATGATCCAGGATTTGGCAGATCAAGTAACTATATAGTGCAGCGACTGCCATCTGACATTCGTAACTCTCCTAAAATGGAACCTGACCAGTTTGGATCATGGTTACACATCCAGTCGCCTGAATGTGCAGGTTTTATCACGATGTTTTCCCTCACCGTAAGAGCATAGGTTAGCATTTAACTAATGTAACTTTGATAAATGGTCGTAGTGGGATTCAAACTCAGGTCCTCTGGCTTACGAGTCGGATACCTTAACCGCTCGGCCACCGACGCCCCATGAATAAATTAATTCTAGCTTACATACAAGTACAGAATCCTTTACAATAAGAATTTGCACTTACAATCCGTTTTTATGGAAGGAAAGCTGGGAATTAATCCTCTTAGTTTGATTGGAAGATACCTTTCAAATTAAGCATAGGAACCTCGTTGAGAGAGGGCAATGGGTGCGTGGGTGAGGTTATGGCGATTTCAATAGGTACCTAGATACACGTGTAACTTACCAACATCAAGACTTACCATATCGATTGGCCGCACCGCCTAAGTAAAATAAAATCTGATGATGACGATGAAGAATTTTTCCATTTCTTTTCTTTCTTCGATGGAATATTAGAATACCGATCTATGCGTGGGGTACACTGAAAGTTTTGTATAACTCATTAATTGTTTGTAGTAGTTAATAGAATTGTCGGCAAGAAATTCGATGGTAATGTGTGTAATGATGGTCCAAAATGGTCATGATGAGGTCAAATGGCAACCGCTTCACTGCAATTACCTGACCTGCCAAATCCTGGATCATGATCAAGGCGGACCCTGGGCTGTTTGCCTCTCCGCTCTCGACCGAGAGAGTATAACCGGGACATTAACGCCAATATGATTATTTTCGTTAATAGGATAAATATGTTACATTTTATTATGATGTCATTTAAATGAGACTAGGCATTTACACAAAGTTATTTGGAAAACCTCACTGCGAATTTGTCATAATCGCCACTGACGCGTAATACACAAGGGAAATAATCATATTAATAATACAACCATGTATGTCATGTAGGGAAGCCCAGAATTTCTCATTAGATCATCACCACTACACTCTGGTGGTCACTACGCGAAGGTTCGAAAGAACGTTTCTCGCTCGTGTCGGTTTCGGTCGGTTCGATTCGGATGTGGAATGAGATCCCAGCCAGTGTTTCCTCGCACTATGACATGGGATCGTTCAAGAGGTATATTAGAGGTCGCTTCAGAGGTGGGCAACGCATCGGTAGCCCCCCTGCACACTGTGTAATTTTCCATCAAATGCGGACATCACTGGGATACCCCTTCATCCTATAGATCCAGCAAAGAATCAAAACTTTTGGGAAGAAACCATATTTTTTTTATGTTTAGTTTTGAAGTTATTTTAAAACTTGAGAAATCTTCATAAAAACCAAAGAAATGCATTATTTCGTTAAAGTATGTTGTGATTTTGTATTATGTAATGGGTTCATAAAAAGGGTGATTATATCTTATAATTCAGTCGAAAAAAAAATAAATACATTCATTAATTACAGAGAAAATCGTGTTTTTTCATAAATGTAAAATAATTTTTTTTGCGTCTGTCTTATTGTTTCTGCACTATTTTTTAACATGAAAAGTTTCCCATTCATATCAGTTATATAATTTAAAAAAATCAGGCGCGGAACAAGCGGAACATCAGAGATATTTAATTTTTAATGTTGGAGGTTAGGGCTGTCACCTACTCTACTATAACAATTCTTAGATAACTTTGACTCATAAATTATTATCTTTCTTGACTTCGTTAGACTCCTTTTACGTAAGAGCAGTTGTAAACTAAAATAGGAAAAATCTATTCATAGGTATTCTACATATTATTTTTTATAAATACGCCTTACATTATCGCCGATGTACTCTCAACAGCAAAAGAAACGGGTACACTTTGTACTGATTTTCTATACAAAGTGTACTCATAGTTTTTGCTATTGAGTGTAATAATGATGTTTTGTGTACTTTCTTCGATGAAGGATATCATGTGATATTGGGAAGGGGTCCGCCCTCGTCAGGCACTTTGCTACAACCCAATATCTTTACATGGTATCTGGAGAAGCGGGGGTGAGGCGTCATGGAGCCGTTAAAGACCCATGGCGTTACATTGCCTCCGCAGGAGCTGACCCATCCTGCGGGGGGATGTCCTCCCGGGCCTCGACCGGGGGACTTAATGCTAGAGGGGCATGAGGGCGCCAACCCTCATGCTGGTCAGCGAGTGGCAGACTATCATTCTACTGAGAATGAAAATAGTAGCGCAGCAATGCGTGCTATTCTTGATGAAAGAAGTACGACGATTACATCATTGAAATTGACTCGTTTTGAAGTCTTCGAAATATTGGAATCAAATGCTCGGTTACAAGGGCCAAACATTCGACCAATAGATCTGGATGTTGATGAGCGAACCGATATTATCATGAATGCCTTTTACCCTAAAGGCATTCCTGATATTATTAGGAATAGCTTCACAGAGGTTCAAAACACACTGACAACTTTTATAAGCAAATGTGAAAAGAAGTACAAGGACTGTCACAGAAAACGGACAGCTTTTATAAAGAAGAACAAGACGTGGCTTTCGACTGTCTTTGATCTCGGAGTGTTGTTAACAGAATCTGTCGTTAGTTATGACGATAAGATATCTCCAGACAAAGAACAACAACAAATACTTCCTGAATTCAGTCAAACTATCGCAGAAGTGGAAGAAAATTTCTTTGGACAAGTAGATGCTCCTTCTACATCCAAAGCTCATTCCATCATTAAACTAGTTAACCCTTCTCCTGTTTCATTGGGTCCTTCCACTTCTAAGCAGTACGAAAATCTGAGCAATCGTCATCAACGCCGAGTAACGAAACGTCTTGCAGAAGAATTAGAAGATCAGCCTGCGGCCAAAATATTGAAAGTTTTCTCGAAAGTTGTAACTGACGAAGAAGGAAATAAACTTAGTTGCAAATCTGCCGTTGATTTAGAGTTTGTAATCAAAGAATGCCTAAAAACCCCCACCGGGTCAACAACAGTCGCAAACATGATTAAATCTAATCAAAATACTACACGCCAACTAGCGTATAGTCCTGACGAAGCCCTTGGTTTAATTATGGATAGGAAACTGACTGTTGAGGACTATACAACTCTCTATAATGGTGCGAAATCACGAGGACACAATATTTACCCAGCGTATTATAAAATACAATCAACGAAAAAAAAATGCTATCCCGATGACGAAGTTCTAATTACAGAACGAGAAGCGACAGTGTCTCTCTTCAGCCTGATTATGCACTCGTTTCGACGACTAATTAAATCTTTAGATGACTGTATTAACGAGTACTGCATTCAAAAACAAATCGATACAATTCATTGCGTTTTTGAGGGTTCTTGGGGATTTGACGGCAGTACGGGACAATCGATGTACAAACAAAGTTTTTCAGATGGCGAAAATGACGAACATAATTTATTTGCAACCACTTATATACCTTTAAGAATAAAAACTAATGACGGTTTCGTACTGTGGTCAAACCCAAACCCTCAATCTTACCGATTTTGTCGACCAATCAAGATTCAATATCGATCTGAATCCAAAGAATTGACTTTACAAGAAAAAACCCGGGTCGAAGAGGAAATTAAACATCTTACATCTATTGATGCTGAAACTAGCGCCGGGTATAGTGTCATTGGAGATCCCAAATTGTATTTGACCTTAATAGATGGCAAAGTTTTTAACGCTATTACAGATACTAAATCACAATTGCGATGCGCATGTTGCGGTGCTACATGTTCAGAATTTAATCAACTGGATAAGATTTCTCGGAGGCCAGTTAACTCAGAAGCGCTAAAATATGGTCTAAGCCCGTTGCATGCGTGGATTAGAATTTTTGAGTTTCTTCTTCACTTAGGATATAAAAATGACCCAGCAGTGCGAAAATGGAGAGTCTCTAAAAAATCGATTGAAGCCAAGATTGTTGAGGAGCGGAAATCAAAAATCCAAGCTGAAATTTATGCCAAAATGTCTTTAGCAGTTGATGTTGTACGTCCGAATGCAGGAACTTCGAACGATGGGAACACAGCTCGCACTGCACTATCGGATTTACATCGAAAAACATTTGCGAACATTCTAGGCATCGAAGAATGGCTTGTGGAGGATTTGCATGTTATTTTAGTAGTACTGTCAAGTAATTTCGAAATAGATCCAGAAAAGTTTCACAAATTTTGTACAGATTTTGCTGCAAAATATGTAGAAACTTACGGGTGGTGCTACATGTCAGTTACACTTCACAAAATATTAGCTCACGGAAGTCAAATTATAAAATCTAGTCCATTACCAATTGGTATGCTGAGTGAGCAAGCTCCAGAATCTCGTAACAAATTCTGGCGTTATGATAGGGAACACCATACGAGAAAATTAAATCGGGCGATAACTGTGCTTGACCTATTCCACCGTGCTTTAGAATCATCAGATCCATTCCTATCTATGATGTCACTCAGTACTCGCCAAAAAAAACACAAGCGTTTGGTTCTCCCTGAAAAAGTTGTTTGGCTTATAAAATCACCCACGGAAAACTTTATAAATCACGGGGACTTATTAGAACCAAACCAAACCAAAGACGATGAAAATGTTATTTTAGCATCTGAAGAAGTTTTGGTATCTTCGGATGTTGACGACTAAATTAAATGTAACGGCTCGGACATACCTATATCATTCCATTTAAATTAAATTAATTTATTTATTATTTTAAATTCAAATAAATTAATAGTTGATAATGTACAACCCTATTTCCATAGAAAATCTATGGAACTTTAGAAATGTAATATCTCCGATGTTCCACAGTCAATTTCATTGCTTTTTATTTTGAGTTATTAATAACTATATTATGCATGCTCCGAATTAAAATGAGGTGCGGAATCGACAACACTACGGTGAAAACCGTAATTTTCTGAAAATAGAAAAAAATGGGTTTTCTCTTTATATATCGTAGATACAATTCCTAAACTTTCTATGCAGATTAATGTTGCATTATTACTATAATAAAACAGTTATTTATGTAAATCATATTGTTATTTTACAATGTACAAACAAAAATAGTTTTTTGCTGACGTCAGCATAATTTCAAATATCTTCAAAACTAAACATAAAAACACCATAGTTTCTTGCCAAAAGTTTTGAATCTTTGATGGATCTATAGGATGAAGGGGTATCCCAATGATGTCCGCATTTGAAGGAAAATTACACAGTGTGCCCTGGTATAACATAAAAAAAAGAAATGAAGTGCGAAGCTCAGTATCGATTTTGTTGCCTTCTGCCCTATCTAGGGGACTTCGGATCGTAAGTTAAGTCTAATGCCCGATTACACGAAGCTTGCGACGCTTTTGCACTTGAATTATATAAAATATTCCTAACAAGCAAAGCACTGCACCAAATATAAACTCGCTAATTGCCGTTTTCACTAAACTTAGGAATCGGCTAAGTTCTTTGGACGTTGATGATTGGTTAAAAACTAATGAAAACGGAACTTAGGCGATTCACACCTAACGTTGTAGCACCGATTTCGTACCTCCTAAATGCTTAGGAATATCGTAAGAAATCAACTAAGTTTAGTACAATCGTTTAACTAATAGGTAGGTAGGTACTCAAACTAAGCGCCATTAAATTCGGTGCATTCGAGTTTATTCCCGGTCGTACCACATGTCTAACAACAACAACGTCCATAGGTTGCGGTAACTGCTTACCATCAGACAGGCCGTAAGCTTGTTTGTTACCTTTGTGATACAAAAAAAAACAAAAAAACTGCTCGTGAACTACCTTCCCAGTAATTTGTATGTAACAAAGAAAAGCTGGCTTCTATTCTGCGTGCGTAACCAAAATTGTAGCTTGCAACTTGCAAAGTCGGGAAAACGTAAGTAGAGAGCGGTGTTTCGTTCAGAAACACACATGAATACGTGGATAATTGTCGGCAAATTTGCCATGACCAATAGAAATAAATAAAAAGTCATCTTGGCGTTAATGTCCCGGTTGTACATAAGCTTACGAGGGCCCGGGGTCCGCCTTGAACATGATCCAGGATTTGGCAGATCAGATAATTATAGTGGAGCGACTGCCATCTGACCTCCATGACCCTGCTACCATGGGAACCTGACCAGATTGGATTATGGTTAGGCTACATATTCAGTCGCCTGAATGTGCAGGTTTCATCACAATGTCTTCCCTCAACTTAAGAGCATCGGTTAGCATTTAAGTACATAACTCAGAAAAGTGTTCTAGGTACATGGCCGCAGTGGGATTCGAACTCGGTAACTCTCGTTTACGAGTCGGATACCTTAGCCACTCGGCTATCGACGCTCCTATTCGGCCACCGTCACTTCTTAAATTAGCTATGACCTATTGACACCTATTCTCTATAGAAAAAAGGGTAAAATAACTATCTGTCCAATGCGGCCTTATTGACTAAAAGCGATCTTTACATGACAACCTTCATATTTGTTTTTACGCGATGTTCATATCAAATAAAACACATTTTCAAAGATTAATCGCAGTTTTTTTTCATTTCGTCCAGACTTTCTACGGTCTACCCAGGACCAAGAGAACGGTAAGATGATCGAAACGTCGTGGTAAATAAAAATACAGGGTGTCCCGTAAGTCGACGTCAAGCCGGAATCGGTTGATAGTCCAAATCATAATAGTTACTAAAAAAATAAAAAATAAAATCTAAGTAGGTATACTACGGGGTAGTGACCCAATATTAAGATCCTACGAGATTTTTAATAAATAATCTAAATGTATTAATTTTTAAATTGTAAAGTGTTATTATTGTGATCGGTGCTACAAATAACAAGTGCAAGTGTTTGTGACAGTTTCGGTATAAAAAAAAATACATAAATCTTAACATAAAAAACGAACAGTAATAACCAGTATAAAGTGGACTAATATAAACATAAACTGACAAATGACCTGGAATAATAATGAAAATGATATAATAGTACATGAGTGAAACAAAAATAAAAATCAAATAGCATAATAAGTGATATTTAAAACCAAATATATCTTTAACCGTCATTTTACATGTGCAAATTATAAATAGACTTTGACCGTCAACTTCATAATCAGCTGATCGGAACATAAATAAATACCGCAATCACTACGAGATTGAATCAAGATATAAAGAGCAGTGGATATATTATAATAGGCAAGATGCTACCATTACGCAGTGAGTAATATTCCAATAGATTACAATAGTGTCGTAATTAATCTACTTCATAATTAATTTTAGAAGATCGAAAACCTGCGCCATCTGGTGTTAATACCAGTGCACTATCTAACCATCTGGGTGCATATTTCTTAAACAGCGCCTTCTAAGATAAGCGCCACCTAGTGGTAAATAGCCGAACATAGTTTTGCAGGCTAACCGATCATTCAATCGGTTGAATTATCCCTGATAGTTTCCGTCAAGTCCGGTCGCAAGAAGACCTTATAATGATAAGCGCCCTCTAGTGATGGGTAGTCGAACACTGGGATCTGTTGATATTATTGGCTTTTGTCAAAATTATAAAGAAGGAAAGCGATATGGCGCCAGCAATAGAAACATGTTCTAAATGTCGCAAAACTTGCAAAAGGAATGAATTTCTGTCATGCTCCATTTGCAATGCAAAATATTGTTTAGATGGATGCTCTAATGTCGCTTATAAACGGTACGCCCTTATGGAAGCATCAAAACGGGTACATTGGAAATGTGCGCAATGTATTAGAAAATCTAGCACACCTCTGACTGTAAGACGACTAAATGATGCGAAAATAATATCACAATTAGATGCGAAAATCTTAAAAACAAAACAGTCAGGGTCAGAGTCTGAAGTTGAAGGTTCGGCCAAGTCAAACCTTATAGAGACCGAGAAAAAGGCTCAAAGTGACAGTTTCCACTCTCTCCAATTATCAATTATACAAGCGGAAGATTCAAGGTCTGACAATATTTTACCAGAAGGGACTGACTCATCCGCAACTGTTGTATCCAACTGCAATTTGCAACCACTTCCGCATGCCGACTTGCAAATGACTGAGTCGACAACAGACAAAATAACTTATCGTAAAAAAAAAGTTACAGTTAACGTCTCCACTAAGAATTCTTTCGATTCCTTGGCAAGTTCGATGGACTCTGAAACTGAAAATGAAGAGGAGTACTTATCTGGATCCCGTATGACGAACCTGAGAAGAAGCTGCCCAGAGTTGAATAATGTGGCATTGAGTAATGAAATGGAAGATCTGAAAGATGAAGTCTCTTCTCTGAAAGTTTCCCTGGCTTCGGCGGAACAGGAAATTGTAAATATGCTGTCTGAAAATTGTAAGCTGAGAGATGAGCTCAAAATGTATTTAAGGAAGATCGATTACCTGTCTAAATTATGCACGAAATCTTCTATTAAAGTCAAGAAACATCGTAAAAAGAAGAACAAGACTATGCCCAATCCAACTTTTGAAACATCGTTCGACCAATCAATAAATATAGAACAAGAGAGTAAGACGAAATCTCTTCAATTATCGGTGCCGGCACAACATAACACTCTGCCGCCTTCAACTGAAAATAATGAAGAACAAGTCATCAAAAGAAACAAAATTTGTTTTTTAAGTGCAAGCAAGTCAAACAACGTCTTATCAGCGGTGGAGAGGACTAAACTTTGGAGCTATGAGTTATGTCACTATCGATTACCAAACCGTGGCATACAACAACTTCTAGTAGACATGGACATGAAGCTTAAGAACTTCACTTCGAAAGACTATTGTGTGATTATGATGGGTGAAAAAGACTTTGAAACGACCTCAAACTACAATGCACTCATACAATTCATTAGGGAAACTCTGATGCCGATTAAATATACTAACATAATTTTTTGTATACCTACTTACAAATACGGGCCATTTGTAGAGTTATTTAACAAACGCATTGAACTATTTAACGATTTACTTTATCGGGATTCACTGGCAAATACCTATGCTTATTTCATAGATTCAAACTTAAATTTGCGTTATGATGTGTCAATGTTTAGAAGATACGACTGGTCTCTTAATCAACTGGGTTTGAATGTTATTGTACGGGATTTGGCTGCAGTGATAGCGAAAAACGATAGGTATACGCGAGAAACATTTTTTCGTTACTAAGGGTTCTGCTCAGAGTCTGCGGACAACCGCGAAAGCGGATGTTCCCCGCTTATTTCCTGACGCACTGGAAAAGGGCGAAAGGGTAACGATACTCTACCAGAATGTTCGAGGACTGAAATCTCAGTCTAAATCTTTAAAAAATATTTTATTGGGACTTCATAGTAACATATTAGGACTCACAGAAACCCAACTTGACCCAAGTGTACAAGATTCCGAACTGTTTCCACCACAATTCTCCGTTCTACGACGAGACCGGTCAGGTGGTAGAGGGGGAGGAGTGTTGCTAGCGGTCCGACAGCCATATCAAGTACAGCGTTTAAGTTTATGCGACAGCGGACCGGACGATGAAATAGTGGCTGGTTTAATCCAAAAAGGTAGCGCTAGTTTCATTTGTTGTATTGTATACCTACCCCCGAAGGTGCCAGATTATAGATATCAGTCGATTTTCAACTGCATCACTTCTCTTCTATCTACGCGTAAAACTTCACTTTTACTAATAGGTGACTTCAATCTATATTCCGCTACAAAGACGATACGTGAGGACTACGAATTGTTTTTATCAATAAACGGACTTAGTCAACACAATACTGTCGTCAACGCTTTGAGCCGTATTTTGGATTTAGTGATCACTGATACTTGCAAATTGTTACCAACTGTGATTGAGTCAGAGGAAAGTCTCGTGGGATCAGAGCGGCATCACGTACCGCTTGGCATATCTTTTCCTATAAGGAATATTAAAAATATAAATTTCCGCGCCTCGCGAACTAATAAACCCTGTTCACAGACTCCTTTCTATCGTAATTTTAGGAAAGCTGATTATAATGTGTTATATTCGAAACTGTTGAACGCCGACTGGTCTCAAGTTTATGAGGCAAATGATACCAACAAGGCCCTAGAGCAGTTCTATGTGATAATTAATTCGGTTATTGACGACGTTGTCCCATATACAAAATCGAATAATAATCCTAGATATCCTAAGTGGTTCAACAAAGATTTAATACAATTACTAAAAATAAAAAATAACTACCATAAATTATATAAAGTAACGAACAACCAGCTACATTATTCATTTTTCTATTATTACAGGAAACAATATAAATATTTGTCACAAAAATTGTATGAAGGCTACATTTTGAACATTGAAAATAAAATTAAGAGCGACCCTAATCAATTCTGGTCTTTCGTTAACAAAAACAGGCGATCCAATGATCCAGAAACTTTTGGGGCTAGTACATCTACAGATGTTGTGGGCAATTTTGCGCAGTTTTTTAAAACCGTATTTTTGGCTGAACCCCCAGAATTAAATGTAAAGTTGGCTATGGAATCGGCCTCAGCTCGCGCTCATCATACGAATTTAAATGGCATAAGCGTATCTGTCAATAGCGTTGACATAAAGGACGTCTACTTAGCTCTCAAAAGTCTAAAACCGAAATCCACTCAAGGTCCTGACGGAATACTTCAATTTATAGCAAGAGACTGTAGGGATGTATTTGCTGGCCCTCTGGTGCACATTATCAATCTGTCTCTGAAACAATCTGTTTATCCAGAGTTATGGAAGATGTCCAAGGTATTGCCAATCCATAAGTCTGGTCCTAAGTCCAACATAACCAACTACAGAGGAGTGGCAGTTATTTCTGTATTTGCTAAGGCTACTGAGATGGTTTTGCATAGATCCATTCAAAGCCAGTTAAGAGCATGGTTCTGTGAGGAACAGCATGGTTTTTTGCCGAATCATTCGACCGCTTCGAATCTCCTACATATCACTAGCCTGATTGCGGAAAAGTTGGACTCAAAAAAGCAGGTGGATGTGGTCTATTTTGATTTCCAGAAAGCTTTCGATCGAATAAGTGCTGAAGTTATTTTGAGTAAACTGGCAATGGCTGGTTTTACCGAACAATTGCTGCTATTCTTTGCCGACTATCTGAATGGTCGAAAGCAGTTTGTCCAGTTTCAGAATATGGTATCGGACAAATATATAGTCAATTCGGGGGTTGGTCAGGGAAGTTGTATGGGCCCTCTACTTTTCCTGATAATTATCAATGACTTGCCTTCAGTCGTCCAACATAGTTTGTGCCTTATATATGCTGACGACGTTAAGTTGGCCGTAACCATAGAAACCCCTGCTGATTGTGACCGTCTACAGGAGGATATTGATCGGATCCATGAATGGGGGATCAGTAACAGTTTAAGGCCCAATAGTGAAAAATGTGCAGTAATGTCGTATACACGGGCACGCGTCCCCGTTGAGTCAAATTACAAAATTGGCGAAACAAATCTAACGCGAACAACATCAATGAAGGATCTGGGTACCTGGTTTGATACAAGGCTGACTTTTCATGACCATTACACGAAGCTATGTGACTCAGCACGAAAGGCTCTTGGCTTTGTATTAAGACAATCAAGGGTATTCAATGGTAGACACACATTGTGTTTACTATTTAATGCTTTTGTCAGGAGCAAACTAGAAACCAATGCGGTGGTGTGGAACCCTACGAGCGCAGGTCATATTCTAATGATTGAGAAAGTTCAGAAAGCCTTTCTCAGATGTCTATATAAGAAAATGTATGGGTTTTACCCCTATATGTATCCTACAACTTTTATACTAGGAATGGTAGAGTACCGCACACTCGAACTTAGACGGAATGTGTCACTGGTCATTTACGTGTTCCGATTAGTCCGTGGAATTATATGTAATGGACCCATGCTATCATCGGTTAGTTTTGCGGTTCCCCGGTCTCATATGGTGAGAGCCCACAGACAAAAGCTGTTTGTAGAGTCTGCAGCTCGTTCTAACCTGGGTAGGAACGCGCCGCTGGTTCGGGGCCTTCAGTACATCAACTGTATTCTTGCCTATGACTCTAATTTAGATATATTTACATGTACCGAAGGCAATATCAAGGTAATAGCGGCTCGTTATTTCGAAACTTTGACGCCAAAATCTTCTATTAATTATTAATTTTAAACTGACTTTTATTTCGATTTGACATTATATTATTGTATTGGTGCCGATAAACATTTATAAAGGTATTTGTTATGAAATCCCGCTTAGAATATTGTATTAGATTTTGTTTTGACATTTTTTGTATTGTATTGTATTTTGACATTTTTATTTTATTCTATTGACATGTTTTATTTAATTCTATTAATCATGTATAAAATGTGTATTTATAATGAGGTATTGTGGATATGGAGATAAACACTATTGCGATTGGAAATTCTGTTAGCAATAAGTATGTGTGTGAAATAAATAAATAAAATAAATAAGTCTTGAATTTTTTAAATTATAGGCATTACTTTTTTTTTCGAGAAAATGTACACGCTGTGATGGTTTTTTAGCTCCTGTTACTACAAATCTTAACTTTTTTTCAATTTTATTTTTCTTATGTAATCCCGAATAGTGCTAATCTAACCTATTACTTAGAATTCTAAGTCAACTGCTCCAGCTTGGAAGAAAGTGTCACATTATGCCGTACAATGAATAGACAATTAATATTTCGTCCAACTTTAACGGACTGTTCTGAAAAAAAAAAGTTCTACGCCAGGTTGGCAAGTAGCACGAAAAGTTGACGCATTTAATAAGGATTCTAAAATGGTATAATACTTGCTACATTATTTCTTTCATTACGGGGGAAAAAAATTCCTTCAAGAAACCCAGTTTCGAAAAAATTTTCATTACCTACTAAAAATTATTCTAGTGCGTTCAAAGCTTGCCTAAGACCGAGTGAGACGGAGAGTCATTCATGAAGTGTGAGTGAGACAGGTATTGACGCTTTCGAGTCAAATATTCTAATGGGTGAGTGAGACAGATAGTGACGCTAATGAGTCAGATACAGAGAAAGTCATTTTATGAAGTGTGAGCGAGATAGATAGTGACGCCACTTTTTTAATATTGGCACACGCAATACAGATTAGTACGTTACGCTCCTTCGTTTACTACGCATCTTTCCGTATTCGTTCGTGTTATTTCGTACTTTCGACTTTTTGCTTCGTTTATTGGACTTGTTTGTTTGCTTGTGATTTGGACAGTTTCGATATCTTTACAACGACCTTTGCTTTCTCCTGGACTTTCGTGTGATTGTGTAGTGCCACCATGCCTGTGTACACCACTCAGGAATATGCCAACATGCACTTTATTTATGGCGAATGCAGAGGGAATGCTAGTGCTGCGGCTAGACTGTATCGCGAGAGGTACCCAAATGCTGATCGTTATCCAGATCACCGAGTTTTTACAAATGTGCACCGTCTACTCTCCACAGAAGGCATACTTCCAAACCGACCACATGGTGAAGGAAGAAGTTCCTTGCCTTACGAGGACGTAGTACTTCAAGCAGTTGAAGAAGATCCAAGTATTTCGGTACGTGCAATCCAGCAAAGCACAGGAGTGCCCAAAACTATAGCTCACCGAATTTTACAAAAACATGAGCTCCACCCATACCATGTACAGCGAGTACAAACCCTGCATCCTCAGGATTATCAACTTCGGGTTGCGTTTTGTCAAACGATGCTACAAAGACACCGGGAAGATCCGCGATTCTTAGAGAAAATTTTGTGGTCGGATGAATCGACATTTAAAAAAGACGGTTACATGAACCTACACAACTTACACGAGTGGCACGTAGAGAATCCGAATTTAATGAGACAAGATAGATCTCAGTATCGTTTTAAAATAAACATGTGGACCGGAATTTTAAATGGAAGAGTCATAGGACCTTTTGAGTTGCCAGAGATCTTGACTGCTGAAGTTTATTTAGATTTTTTACAAAACAGTTGCCTAGTTTACTGGAAGACGTGCCACTCAGTATTTACAGAGAGATGTGGTATCAACAAGATGGCTGCCCAGCGCACTATGCCCGCTCAGTTAGAGCATTTCTCAATGAAGAATATCCGGGCAGATGGATAGGTTGGTCTGGTACGATCTCGTGGCCAGCCCGTTCACCGGACTTAAATCCATTAGATTTTTTTTACTGGGGAGCAGTGAAAGAGAAAGTTTATTTTAAGCCAATCGAAAATGTAGCTGAGCTTCGGCAAAGAATTACGGAAGCAGCTGAATTTGTCAACAACGGAATATTTGCCCGTGTGATAATCCGATCTTTTTTAAGATGATGTCGAGCTTGTATTGCAGTTGAAGGAAGGCAGTTTGAACATCTTTTGTAAATAATAAATATTTGCATCTAATTGGTGTTTAATTTTAAACTTAAGGAAAATTTGTCCTAAATTTAACAAAAAGTTTGCATTTCTGACTTGAAAGCATCACTACCTGTCTCACTCACATTTCATAAATGACTCTCCGTCTCACTCGGTCTTAGGCAAGCTTTGAACGCACTAGAATAATTTTTAGTAGGTAAAGAAAAAATTTTCGAAACTGGGTTTCTTGAAGGAATTTTTTTTTCCCCGTAATCAAAGAAATAATGTAGCAAGTATTATACCATTTTAGAATCCTTATTAAATGCGTCAACTTTTAGTGCTACTTGCCAACCTGGCGCAGTTCTTTTTTTTCAGTACGGTCCGTTAAAGTTGGACGAAATATTAATTGTCTATTCATTGTACGGCATAATGTGACACTTTCTTCCAAGCTGGAGCAGTTGACTTGGAATTCTAAGTAATAGGTTAGATTAGCACTATTCGGGATTACATAAAAAAAATAAAATTGAAAAAAAGTTAAGATTTGTAGCAACAGGAGTTAAAAAACCATCACAGGGTGTACATTTTCTCGAAAAAAAAAGAAATGCCTATAATTTAAAAAATTCAAGACTTAGATTTTATTTTTTATTTTTCTAGTAACTATTATGATTTGGACTATCACCCGATTCCGGCTTGACGTCGACTTACGGGACACCCTGTATATAGAGAACCAAGTTTTAAGTGTATATAACAACAGTGTGTATAAATAACAATGAATAAATCGATTTTAGCAGAACCATGATTGATTCGTTAATAAAAATTATTTGCTTCAATTTCTTCACGCTCAGAATCGAACGCGGGACCTCCGCGGGAATTTGATCACGGGACCCTAGTCGTTAACCTATATCACTGCAATCCCTATTTTAGCCATGATTGCCTTATTTTTTAGAGTCCATTCAAAACAAATGGTCGATAAGGCGCTGTCCTAATTGGCAACGGTCGTGCGACGGGCGGTTTTGAGGTGTCCAATTATTCGTGCGATATCTGTCGTACGACCATGGTTGCATGACCGATGCCAATTAGGACAGCGTCTTAGTCTATACTATATTACTGTATCTTACTATATTAGTAAATATTACATTACTGTAAAATATTCATCGACTCTATATACTAAGAAAGTTAGGTACTTACCATTACTAATTACTTACTACTTGACTACCACATACTATTTTACTTACTACATAAAAACTAAAAAAAAACATTAATAAATAAAAAGTTTATTCAGTAAGAGCTTACTAGATTCTGGTACTTCCACTGGTTGGTCTGATACCTACTTTAGGTACTTATACACACATAAGAAAGGGTAGACCTACGATCCTACCCTCATACTTAGTTACTGTGCCGGTATAACTTTCCGTAATGGTGCTAAACGTGTTAAACTCATAATTAATTAAGAATTGGTATCGGTAATTGTTCTACAAATAAGCCGGTAGGCTTTACATTAGTCATAGCGTACGTAGGTTCGTGACGTCATGTGATGGCTTAATGCGGAAAATAACGAATTCAGTGGTAACGTAGGTAAACCTAGTATGTTTGTAATTTTGATAGAATAGTGTTATAGAATTCTTTATGATTATATTGTATTTATGTATAAGTATATATTATTTAGAAGCATCGAAGCTTATTTGTTCATTGTTATTTTTACTATTTACTCTTGCACAACTTACTCGTTCAGGTGAAACATTACCTCTTCCCAAGTCGTCTGGAAGAGATTGCAAAGCGATAAGGCCGCCATTGTGCGCATGTGTATTGTGCTGATTCTTGTATATTGTCTTGTAATATGTGTGTAATAATAGTAGTTTATGCAACTGTCGTATAAAAGAGGGTATTAAAACATGAGTGTCATACGAGGCGTAGCCGAGTATGATAATAGTTTGACACGAGTGTTTTCATACCTAATTTTATGCAGTTGCATACACTACTTTATCTACACTCATATTTTCATGTTAAAATTTCGTACCTATAATTTTTTCAACTTTGCCTGAGGTAACTGCGTGTCAGTTCTGTTGTAACTACGCGTCGAGGATATCAAGCGGCGGGAAATTCACTTCACTACTTTCACATTTAACTATTTATTTGCTTGAAACAAGAAAAAACATTCACAAACACAAATTACAACAATTATAAAAAAATTCTGTTTATCGGGAAAATAATTCCAAATGTACACAATCACAACCACAGACTATGAACTGATCACAAATATAAACAGGAAAATTTGAATTTTGAATTTGCTTAAGACATTTAGGTATTCAGCTTACATTTAGCCGTGTCCCGGCGCCCGACAAAAATTTAAAAAAGAAAAGTGTTGCATAATGATTAAAAAGTTATTTTTCGATACAGCTGTAATGAAAATAGTATGGGAAATGCTGTATCGAAAGATAATTTTTAAAAATTATATAGACTGGCAAGAAAAAAGTGTATCCTTAAACAACTGTTTTCGAATATGTAATTGGAACATTACGCTATGAGTGTAGATAAAGAGTTTTTACTTACTTAGTTATTTATGTAAGTATATTACGTAGGTATTTTCTCCATATAGGTAAAGGGCGGGAACATAGTTCGCAGAATCGATAGCCAGTGGGTCGCAAAGGAGCTTTAGTGAACCTACTCAGTACAGTGTGTAGGTATTATTCATATGGGTAAAGGGTGGGTAACATAGTTCGTAGAATAGATGGCGTGGGCCGCAAAGGTTCTCATTCGTATTTTTGATGCCTCTCGAGTTGAAAGAAAGAAAGAAAATACATTTATTACACATAGCACACCACGACACAAAACAGTTACAGACAACGGAAACATTAATAATAAAAATATCTAAATCAATAGGTACGTAGCCTCCCATGCACCTGTCGGTGCCGCAGCGGCCAGCGTAAATGGTGCCCACTCAGCATGTGCTGTGAGGTGCAAGAAACGACTCACAGCGCTGGTATTCTGTGGGTCCATTTTTTAGATACGTCACGGGCGTCATACTACCTAAATAGTCATCTTGGCGTTACTGTCCCGGTTGTGCTCTCGAGAACGAGGGCCCGGGGTCCGCCTTGACCATGATCCAGGACTTGGCGGGTCAGGTAATTACAGTAGAGCGACTGCCATCTGACCTCCATGACCTTGCTACCAGGGGAACCTGACCAGATTGGATCATGGTTACACATCCAGTCGCCTAAATGTGCAGGTTTCATCACGATGTTTTCCCTCACCGTAAGAGCATCGGTTAGTATTCAACTAATGTACATAACTCAGAAAACAGTCATTGGTACATGGCCGGAGCGGGATTCGAACCCGGGACTTCTGGCTTACGAGTCGGATACTGTAACCGCTCGGCCACCGACGCTCTATATACCTAAATAAATACCTCTATATACGTCACACTACCTAAATAAATATATATAAATAACTAATAAGAAATGTAATAGTAATACAAAATATGTAGGTAGGCCTGTAAATTAATTATTATATTAGTTCAGTTGCTGATGTCCATGGCGGCAGTGACCACTTTCAATCCAGGTGAAAGATTGGCAGCTTGCATGTTTGTCTACAGATTATCATGAAAAAAATTACCTACACGATCTCACCGATTACTTTTTCCTAATTTAGGTACACTTTTCCCGAAGTGAAGTAAATGACTTTTCCTTGTATAAAACATTATAAAACAAATACAAACACCGATTAAAAATAAAAAAGACGGTCAAGTGCGAGTCGGACTCGCACACCGAGGGGTTTTTTCCTTCTTCGTCAACAAACTTATATAGTGTAGTTTGATTAGCAAATATTTCATACAATTTGTTTAGAAGCTGGGTGCATTTGTAACTTTAAAATGTGTATGTATCAAATATGGCAATAGTATCAAAATCTCTCTTTTTTAGCTATTGACAGGCGACTACCGAACACTACACGTGGCCCAACACGTTTAGGCCGGTTTTTTTTGAGGTACCGAAAATTTACAAGTTCTCTCTCCTTATAGAAAGCCGTAGTTACATTAGCCGTAGTTACATAACATGCTTTGTACCTACTTTTGGTGTCAGTATCTACATTACTACAATACGACGTTTGAGTTTAGAATAAAAGATTTTGACACATACACCCATATAGAGGGCTGGAATATATTCCAGCCAGATCGAATTCGAAACCACAAAGACACACCTAAGTAAAAACTTTTTCGAAATTCGAGTGCAGTGCAGTTTTCCGGCCAGTGTCGACAGCCAACAACTTTTCTCGGCTTTAGCCATCGCCGACGTCACGAAGCCTACGCAAGCGTGACTCCGCCTCCAGCCCGCCCCACGGCGCCCTATAAATGATCGCAGCAGGAGCCCCGGCGCGCATTCCTATCCGAAGCAAGTACGCCTGGACACCAGTCGTGCCCGCACAAAGTTTCCGAACGAGCCCGCCAAAAAGGTAAGTTTAAAGTAAGTTTTTGGACGACTAATAATATTTTCTTTCAGTGCGTAGGTAATTTTGTGTAATAAAATCGGTGTGGAGTTCACATAAATTATTGTTAGGAATTTTATTTAAATTATAGTATATTAATTCGTTCTCCGGGAAGAAAATAAACCTCTATTATATTACAAAAATAAATTAATTCCAAAATTAGATACAACCAAATATATTCAACAGTTCGTAACAATTAAACTGGACCCTCCTCAATTTTAAGTAATACATTATTGTAGAACATATCTAAGACAGAAGTGTAGAATTAAATCACTTTATATCTGTCTATCATAGTAGGTATTATAAATTACTAAAGGTAATACCATACCCGGCTTCGCATGGGTGTCATTTATTGAGCGTGTAAATTTCGCGAGATTCGAACGCTCCCTTAGAAAAACAGAGACGAAAAAAAGACATAAACCTTCTTTAAAAAAACACTATATAACGATGAAAATCGAATCAAAATTCGTTGCGTGGATAAGGAGGAGTTAGCGGATATACAGACGCGACTTTGTACTAGGTGCTCGTATTTAAAAATTAATAGGAATTGTAATAAAAAATAGATACGCGGCTAGCAAGTTCAAGCGAAGAAAATATTACACGAATCATTTGAATCCATTTTTAAGCCCAATCTAATATTGCTCAAAATCTATGTTACACAACATATGAAATTTTATTTATTTAAAACCCTTTAGGCTAACTAGACACCCAAATTTCTTAACTAGTATCTAAAGCTCAAAATATTTTTGAGATAATTCACTAACACAGTATATTAGGTCTATACTACTCCTTACCCGTGTAATTGGAACTTTGTTTGACTAAAATGACGTAAACTTTAATTTTCATACATGCAAATTTTTAATTTTCTTGGAAATGGTAAACCTGATTACAATGAAACTTTGTAGGTATAATCTGACAATATTAAGCTATCTGGTGTATACCAATTTATTGTGAAAACTACCTTCTTCATAAAATTACACCTAGTTAAAGAGGCAAACCTGACGACAACTGAAAAGGGGTGTTTTCATACCTTTATAAAAAATTAATATAATATTTATTATTTAATTTTAGGGTTTTATCGGCATATAAACATACCTATTTAGAAAAAAAGTGTTAATTTTGATATGTTAAAAGGATATGATAATTAAAAATATTGTAGCAAACAAATTACTTGCGAAAAAACGCGGATTTCATAGGTAAGGGCAATTATGTAGATAAACCCACTTCAAGAGAACCTAGCAAGTTCAAATTTGGCGTAGTTACGTATATAGTTACAAAGGAAAAAATCAGAAAATACCGAGTAAACTTTTAGAATTTGAAATATTTTTGCAATCGATTTTCATCCGGTCTCACGATGGGACTCACTTGTACTGGTTAAACGTGTAGGCTCAATATTAAATAATTTATTCTTAGCGAAAAACATGTGACATAATGTGAACATTATAACGAAATAAATACAAACCTTACTACGTACTTATATTTGAAAATAGTAAAAGTCTATATATAAGCTTAAAAAAATTTCACCGAATGTCTTTTTCCCTAATGAGCATAAGATTTGTCTCACGGATTTTCCGGTTTATGCTAGGGCCAGGCTATCCTCCTCTTCTTGTTTCACTTCGCCCGGTCTTCAGCATTCTCACGTCATATGCCGTTGGCTTTCCCGACTCAGTATCAGGTCTCCCGCGCGATCTCTTCCTATTTCCCACTTATGCAAGAGGCTTACGTAGCATATGAAAAAAGCAACGCAGGCGAACTTCTTTAGCATTATTCGCGATATCTCTCACGCAGATTGGCACGGATGTATTCTCTATACGTTCGGTCAAGTCGCGTAACACCGCACATTCTTCGCAGCATTTTTATTTCATTTATCAAATCAGCCGAAAGACGCCCACTGCTGGGCATAGGCCTCCCACAGAGATATCTACAAATGCCGGTCCTGTGCCTTCTGCATCCATCTGGTACCGTGTACCTGATAACTCGATAAGAAATCCCACGTTTCATCAGAATATTAGACAGACATAGACGTAGGTATCTTAGTTGCTCCAAATCAAAACTAACAATCACAACATATTATAAAACAAAGTTCCATCTCGCGTCGGTCTATCTGTCTGTTCGCGATAAACTCAAAAACTACTAAACGGGTTTTCATGCGGGTTTCTTGCGAGAACGAGGGCCCGGGGTCCGCCTTGACCATGATCCAAACTTGGCGATCAGGTAATTACAGTGGAGCGACTACCATCTGACCTCCGTGACCCTGCTACCAGGGGAACCTGACCAGATTGGATCATGGTTACAAATTCAGTTGCCTGAATTTTTAGGTTTCATCACGATGTTTTCCCTCACCGTAAGAGCATCGGTTAGAATTTCACTAATGTACATAACTCAGAAAAGAGTCATATAAGTACATAATAAGGAAGTAGAGCGATGCGTCGTCGGACCAAACTCGATAAGCCTCAGGATAATGCCATGAATGGCAGCAGTCAATTCAGCGCTGCTTTTCAGACTGACCCAATAAAGAATTCTAAGTATAGTATCCTTCAGCGCAAATTCACGTAGCATATCGCATATAAGTAGGTAGATCTAGTAAACTAAAAACCCAGCGGCACAGGATACCTAGACTACCTACGCGTCGAGGATATTAAGCGGCGGGCAATTTACTACACTACTTTCAGATTTAGCTATTTGTTTCCTTCAAACAGGAAAAAAAAATCATTCAAAAACACCAATTACAAATATTCTGTTTAGCGAGAAAATAATTCCATATTACACAATCACAAACATATACAGGAAAGTTTGAATTATGAATTTGATAATGACATATTTAGATATTCAGCCATGGTTTATCGCCGATACAAGGCGCCCCTAAAAATATTTTTTTTGCTTAATTAATGATAAAAATAGTAGTTTATGCAACTCGCATATAAAATGGGATATTAAAACATGAGTGTCTGTTTATCATACGAGGCGTAGTCGAGTATGATAATAGTTTGACACAAGTGTTTTAATAGCTAACTATATGCAGTTGCATACACTACTTTATCTACATTCATATGTTTACGTTAAAATTTCGTATCTATAATTTTCTCAACTTTGCTAGAAGTAAGCTGCGATTCAGTTCTGTTGTATCTAAGGATAAGAAGCAGCGGGTAATTCACTTCATACTTTCACATTTATACAAAATAAAAAAAAAAAACACATTTAATTCATAAACCCAACAGGAAAACTACAACAATTAGAAAAAATATTCTGTTTAGCGGGAAAATAATTTCATACAATCACGAACATAAACAGGAAAGTTTGAATTTTGAATTTGATAGTGACATTTTTAGTTATTCAGCTTACATTTCGCCGAGTCAGGGCGCCCGACAAAAAATAAAAAATAAAAGTGTTGCTTAATGATTAAAATAGTAGTTTATGCAACTGTCATATAATACCTAATTATATGCAGTTGCATACACTACTTTATCTACACTCATATTTTCAGTTTAAAATTTCGTACCTATAATTTTTTCAACTTTGCTGCTAGTCAGTTCTGTTGTATCTACGCGTCGAGGATATCAAGCGAAATTCACTTTACTTCTTTCACATTTATCTATTTATTTGCTTCAAACAAGAAAAAATATTCACAAACACAAATTACAACAATTAGAAAGAATATTCTGTTTAGCGGGAAAATAATTCCAAATGTACACAATCACAACCACAGACTATGAACTGATCACAAATATAAAAAGGAATTTTGAATTTGTTGAAGACATTTAGGTATTCAGCCTACATTTAGCCGTGTCCCGGCGCCCGACAAAAATTTAAAAAAGAAAAGTGCTGCATAATAATTAAAAAATTATTTTTCGATACAGCTGTAATGAAAATAGTATGGGAAATGTTGTATCATAAAGAAATTTTAAAAAAATTTATAGACTGTCGTGAAAAAAGTTTATCCTAAAACGACTGTTTTCGAATATGTAATTGAAAAATTAGGACATCGCGGTTGGCCGTGTGGTGTAAGTAAGGCAGAGTTTAAAATTTCGATGTACCCAGATTCATTTATCTTCAATTAGTTGACTGTGGCTAAGGATATATGTTTTTAACCCCCGACGAAAAAATTGGGGTGTTATAAGTTTGCCGTGTGTATCTGTGGCTTTGTCTATGTCTGTTTGTGGCATCATAGCTCCTGGAAGGATATCCAATGAAAATCCAGTTTAATCGAGATGATTCTTAGCTTTGTTTAATTAAAATCGGTTCAATAATTTAGAAAATATTTGAGTATATGTAAATTTGGTAAGAGGTTATCCGACTTTTTCTGTGGTTAGGGTATATAAAAGTAACTATAAGGTTCAATTTTCTTGGACATTACATCCCTATGTATCTACACATACATTCCTATTGTTTCGTTTATGTAGGTACCTAAAATGTTAGTTTTGGCTAAACAAGTCAATACAAAGCGAAAACGTTTTCATTGTTATAAGTCTCGTCTCAATATAATAGAAAGCGTATAACCTGTTGCTGATATTCTAGCGCTGTATAAAACACCTATAAAACACCAGAACTCTCATTATCTTAGAACGACCTAGAGATAACTAATTGCAGAGTTACAGGTGTTACAGCTATCTTCAAAGTAGTGTCCGGCAGAGTAGAATAGCACCAACCCTTTACACTCGTGGGTGTCGTACAAGACGACTAATGTTTTCGACGCAAAAGATATAGAGCCTCCGTAGACTGGAAAGTGGGCAGCAGCTTTTTCCATTGTTATATTTATAACACTGCGATCTCCAACCCGTTTGCTAAGCATGGAGATTATGGCAATAACCTTGCCATTCGTGAGAGAGGCCCTAAGTCCTGCAGTGGACTATTATAATAATCATCATCATCATGATGATAAAGTGTTGCAGCTACGCTATTCTTTCAAGTTACTTTTTAGCTGTAGGCTCATCAAATCAAATCAAATAAAATATGTTTATTCAGTTTAGGTTTTCACAAATACTTATAAACGTTATACAATATAAAGTGAAAGCTAGGCACCACAGCACCATCGAGCGGACAACGGTTTCTTGGCCAGTATGAAAAAAGCCACATAAAAAAGAAAACAAAATAATAGACTCCGCGGCCAAAGATTTTATTCTTTGTCAGCGACGAATGAAAGCGGCGGCGGCCGCCGGCCACTTGTCTCTGTGACATTGACAGTTATGTAATGTCATTCGATATGTCACCTAGCGCATCGATGATGCCGCTCGTCTGTAGTGATTAAAAAATGCAATATCTCTTAGATCATATGAAAATACAGCTAGGTACTTATTTCCCACGAGAAAAGAGGGTTGCCTTAAAAAGTTGTTTGATTCCGCTTTTTACTACACATTCTTCGAGGTAAAAGAGCCGAGAAATATTACCATATCTGCAGGATGAAACAAAGGTCAGGAGGTTAATATGGACTCAAAATGCTTTCAATTATGTATTCATATACCTAATGTACGCGTCCGTAGAGATGAATACGTACTTAGATTAAAAACCGTTTATGTAAGTGTTTTCAGTAGATATTTAAATGACGTAATACTAAACTTATATCGATAACATACTTTAAGCAGTTGCAATAATAAAAGACAATTCAATTTAAATGAAACGTTGAGAGAATTTGTCTTTTCTCATGGTTACTCTATTATAATATACATGTATTATACACATAAATCTTCCTTATAAATCACTCTGTCGATTCACTAATAATAATTTTCATGCGGTTTTCACTAAAATTAATTATAAAATTATAATTGTAGCTTCCTATAATTATGTATTAGTTTAGTATTTGTTCGGAATTTAGATAAAGAAATTAGCATTTTAAGTAAACTAACAAACAAGAAGCAACATCAGCTTCACACAATACTTAAGTTAAAGCCAAAACACCCCTTTTCTCGAAGCAACTCAACGGATATTCGAGCTATTTATATCATTGTTAGGGACTGAAGAAACTGCCTGAATTTTATATTCTATTGTCTACGTAATTGAAAATAACAAGTTTCTGCCTTTAAAGGTTATTAAATATCGCTTATCGAATTTCCAATATTCGTCACTCACTCACTCACTGACTTACTGACTGACTCTTTGATAATCAAAAAGATAGACCATTTCCAGGTGAATTAGAAAGTTGAAATTTGGAATGGAGTTTATAAAAATGAAATAGATGTTGACTGAATGAGTTTGTATGGAAGTCCGATTTCAAAGCAAAGGACATAAAGTTGTACGTGTATATTTATACGGGATACAGGCTTATGGTGAGATATGAACATGTACCTGTTTAATAGTTTTTTAAAATTTCACCCCTTAGGGTAAAATGGGTTGACAGTCTGTATGGAAGTCTAACATAATAAATATAATAAATAAATGAAATATTTATTTTTTTAGAGTTAGTTGCTAGTGCAGCCAGCGTTATGGGCACCATTCCCAACAGTGGCAGCGATCTGGGGGACATTTGTAGATATAAATTTTTAGATTAGGGTTGTAGGTTAAATTAACTTTAGTAAGATAATAATTTTATTATTTTTGTATGTTGTCCTTTTTTAATAAATCTTGATTATGTGGCTAGTTACAGTTGTAGATACTTTCTATTAGGTATACCTGTGTAATTTTCTAAGAGATATGAAACTACCTATTTATAGACATTTGTCTCAAACTTGTCATGTGTAGCGTATGCAACAATGCATAATATAATAAATATGGGCCTCAGTTGCCTGAAATAAATAAATAAAAGTCAAGGCATAAATCTGTTTAATGCTCTTAAGACATTGGTTCTGCAGTGTTCTCGTGCGGTCAAGCCTATATGGCAAGAGTGCTTTGGGAGTATCAAAGCTCAGAAATCGGCAATAGTAGAATAAAATCGTGTAAGAAGTGTTTACCGTCCGGTCTTGTCAAAATGAGATAAGACGAAATCTCGTAGAAAAACTAACAAGAAAATGATTTGCCAAAGTCCAAGAGTAGTCAATACAAACAAATAATAAAACTCAAGTCAGTAGGATTAAGCAAATTAACCAACCCTTTCCAATAGACATAACTCAGTTATTTATTGTTATGCCAGTTGTATGCGCGTTAATTTTAATTCTGGGAATCTCAATTAATTGCAAAAATAATTGTAAATCCCATTTGACCTTGATTAAGTAATATTTTTAATAGTCTACCCCTCTTTCCATTAACCTACTTCAAATTTAATTTACATGTGATTATAAAATCCGAGAACTGTACTTGTAGATATTGTTTTGGGCTACCGTACCTCGCAAGAAAAAAAACAGAACCCTTATACACTTTGTTGCCTATCCGTCCGTCTGTAAAGACCATTTTTATAATGAACGCGTAAAGATCATCATCATCATCATATCAACGAACGAACGATAGACGCCCACTGCTGGGTATAGGCCTCCCCCAGAAATCTCCACAAAAGTCGGTCCTGTTCCCTCCGCATCTAGCTGGCACCTGCGATCTTTATCAGGCCGTCGGTCCACCTCGTGGTAGTCCTACCCACGCTGCGTCTTCCGGTACGTGGTCGCCACTCGAGAACCTTACTGCATCTACCTTCGTCCATCGGTTGTTCGAGCTATGTGCCGTGCCCACTGCCACTTCAGCCTGGCTATCCTTAGGGCTATGTTGGTGACGTTGGCTCACTTGCGCATCTCCTCATTTCTGATTCAATCGCACAACGAGAAGATATCAAGGTGAAATTAATATCAAATACTCAGGTCTGCAATCCCATGGAGTGAAAACTTCTAAGTCAACGCAATCAAAAGATACGACCGTTTATGCTCCGTTTACGCCTCACATTTTGACACTCGCAAGAAATCAAAACCTTTAGGGTACTGTCCGTTAATATAGAATCATTAAATTATGGTTTTTATGAGGATTATAGGAACAAAGATAAATAAGGGTTTGGCTCAAGTGCTAGAAAAACTCAATTACGTTTATAATGTAGTAGAAGATAGTGCGGCGGCTTATCTGAAACCATAAAACATAATCAACACCAATAACTAGCATAAATTTATAAATGCGGGCAATAAAAATTAAAAGCTTGAATTCCACACTTATATTAATAAAAAATCGCTTTGATAATTTGAATGTATTTTATGTAAAGGGAATTTTATTGAAACTCCAGTAACTTATTCTTGTTTCAAGCTATTTCAAACATTTTATTCTCGTTACCCACACCTAATATTGTAATTACAAAAATCTATACAACTTGCATATTATTAGCGCTAACGTTAACCTACTCGTATCTCTGATCTCAATTTGGCGTTAATGTCCCGGATGTGCTCAAGTGCGCGAGGGCCCGGGGTCCACCTTGACCATGATCCAGGTTTTGGCAGATCAGGTAATTACAGTGGACCGACTGCTATCTGACGTCCGTGACCCTGTTAACAGGGGAACTAAACCAGATCGGACCACGGTTGCACATTCAGTCGCCTGAATGTGCAGGTTTTATAATTATGTTTTCCCTCACCGTAAGAGCATAGGTTAGTGTTCAGCTAATCACATAACTCAGAATAGATTCATTGGTACATGGTGGCACTGGGGTTCGAATCCGGTATCTTGGAGTAGGTACGATTCGGACCCCGAGGCCACCGACGCTTCGGATAATATACTCGATCACAACGTGTTACAATTGCATTCGCCATCTCAGAAACTGAATCGAATCGCTAACAAAAAAATACACTAATATCGTTTTTAATCCTACAGTACACATTTGCGAGTGTCTCGTGTGGAATCCTAACCAAACGGCCATCGAGTGTTACAGGTACAGCGCCTTTAACTTTAACACCCTCTTTAAAAAGTATTTTTCATTTGATTTTTTTAAAGATGACTTGAATTTTTAATACAGCGCCTTTAACTTTAACACCCTCTTTAAAAAGCATTTTTCACTTGATTTTTTTAAAGATAACTTGAGTTTTTAATATTTAATAGTATTATACATTACAGTATTAAACAACAAACTCCTTACGCATCTTGAAGGTAACGATCTCCTCAGCGATCACCAGTACGGGTTCCGCCGTGGTCGATCTACTGGGGACCTTCTGGTGTATGCCACACAATTGTGGAGTGAGGCCATTGAGAGACATGGCGAGGCCCTTGCTGTGTCTCTTGATATCTCCAAGGCCTTTGACAGGGTTTGGCATGCGGGCCTTCTAAGCAAGCTTCCTTCATTTGGTATTCCTGTTGGCTTTTGCACCTTGTTATCGGATTTTCTGAGTGAACGTTCAATCCGTGTAGTTATCGATGGCTACTCGTCTAATCTTGAGGCTATCGACGCGGGAGTTCCTCAGGGATCGGTACTGTCCGCGACTTTATTCCTGCTGCATATTAACGATCTGCTAACAGTACCAGGTACCTTTGGGTACGCAGACGACAGCACAGTGACGGATAGATATCTGGCAGATGCAAAAGCCAATAGGAACGATATTCAGTGTTGTCGAGAGGTTACGGTTGATCGTTTGAACAACGCTCTCAAGGCAGTCTCTGATTGGGGTGAAGCCAATCTGGTGACGTTCAACGCAACCAAAACTCAGACGTGTTTGTTTTCCGCCAAAAGGAGTCCATTCCATCTTACTCCAACTTTTCGGGATGTCCCTGTGGAAATTACCGGCAACCTACAGCTTCTAGGTGTTGAGCTTTCTACCAATCTCAACTTCGGTCAGTACATCGAATCCAAGGCAAAAATTGCAGCAAAAAAACTTGGTGTCCTCTCGAAGGTTAAGCGGTACTTCACTTCAAGGCAGTTGATTCAGTTATATCAAGCACAAGTCCGATCCTGCATGGAGTACTGCTGCCACCTCTGGGATGGATCAGCCAAATATCAACTGGCGGCTTTGGATTCGGTGGAAAAACGTGCAAAGAAGATGATTGGTGACCCACAGTTGATTGAAGCTAGGCTGCAGAGCCTCGAGCATCGGCGTAGGGTTGCGCGTCTGTCGGTCTTCTACAGGTTACATTTCGGTAAGTGTGCGAAGCAGTTGCACGACCTCATTCCGCCGTCCCCTTTCCGCCATCGGGAGACACGATCCGGGCGAGTGCTTCATCCTTATATCGTGGACCTTCCAACTATCCGCATGAGCCGCTTTGGCTTGACTTTTATAATGCGTACGGCTAAGGAGTGGAACGCGTTGCCTGCGAGTGTGTTCCCTGATCAATATAATCTGGATGCCTTCAAGGCTAGAGTGAATAGGCTGTTCCAAGACGAGCATGCTCCATCTTCGGCCGCATCGTCACTTACCAACAGGTGAGATGGCGGTCAAATGCTTGTCTTGTCTAATATAAAAAAAAAAAAAAAATATATATATATATATATAGTATTATAGGAAGCAAGAGACAAGTAGGTACTCACTTAACGGATTTTGTTTTGAATTTATGGAATTGTATTCCACTCCGTCATTGTTAAAAATGTTGCGAAATCTTTGGATATAATTCGGAATGAAATCATCATCAACGTCCTAGCGCCAATCCCGGCTTCTGACAGTGTCCGCTTTCCTACTCTTTCTTCTCCACTTCACCCGGTCTTCGGTATCCTCGCGTCGTAGGCCGTTGGCTCTCGCATTAGACTCAGCGATGTCAATCCATCGCTTCTTGAGTCTGCGACGGGGCCTCTTTCCTGATACCGGCAGGTTCAGGTATCCATTTCCCTTTTATCCCTGAGGCTTACGCAACACGCGATCTAACCAGCGTAGGCGAGCCTCCTCGATTTCTTTAATTGTACTCCACTGTATGTGTCCGTCATTTATACATTCTTGCTAAATTCACGGGTTTCGAATGAGATATTACATTATAATATAATTTCCATAATACTTTTTCCGCCCTGATCTGGAGGCGGTTCTTATAAACAAAACATATTTTAGAACAAGAGTCAATCTCGTATGACATTTTCCGAAAGGGGATTACGGATAGCACTCCCATTTTATTTATATTATAAATATTCCTGAGTAAGTTCGGATAAACTGCTTTTATAGATAACAAAATCGAGATGCCTCCATTAAGGGTTTAGAGAACAAAGGAAAAACTATAATGTATTCAACTAATATGGTTTCACCACATTTTGATCCGACTCGTGAGTAGTATGACACTGTTTTCTTGGTTTATCTTGTTATTCTTCTAATCCTCTCTTTATATTATTAGTATAGATCAAATATTTGATGGTTTGTCGTTTTGTTTGTTTTACAAACTAATTGTTTTTGTAATGTTTGACAAACTAGAAACATTCATAGTGGGTAATTTGTTACGGTGCTATCCCAACACAAACATAACGAAGTAAATGTTTGTTTATTGTTTAATTTTAATGTAAATTTTCTACTGAATCACTATGTCAATGACAAACAGGGCAAGTCCCGAGCAAGTGGAATATAATTCATTTTTATTCATATTCGATTTATAGGTATCAAGTGTAAAGTCTCAGTTCCTCATAAACAAGAGGTACCGGGTTCGACCCACAGTCTCACTATGTATCAAACACATTTTCTGAGTTGCTAACTAATACTCTTACGATGATGGCAAACATCGTGTGGAAACCTTCACATTTAGGGGGCTGAATAAGTAATCTTGATCCAATTGTCAGGTTCCCCAGATAACAGGGTCGCTCTACTGTACTTACCTGATCTGCCAAATCCTGGATTACGGTTAAGGCGGACCTCGGGTCCTCACGCGCGCACAACCTGGAAATATTAACAATTTACAAGCTTTTATTTAACATGCACTGTTCGTATGTAGGATTTCCGTCAAAACTAAAACAATTTTCGACTATTTTTTGGTTGCCGATCGAGCTGAAACTTGGTACCTATATAGCTTAGATGACAATGAATTAATATAGTAATTAACAAAGGAGCTGGTCTGATGATGCAGTCGGAAGGTAGTCATAGGAACTAATGAACGCAATAAGATAACACCATCGTATTTAGGTTCTTTATAATGGTCTTGATGAATAGGTACTATACCGCGCGATAAAACGTTGTTATAAAAAATAATTTTCATTTGAGAATTTATTAATATCTGTAAAGGTAGTCAATTATAAACAAAATATGTAATTTATTGGCCCTAGGATCTAGAATGCTGAGCAAAAAGATGGCCGTGATCGTCGCGCTGGTGGTAGCGCTGCACTGTGTTGCCGAAGCCAGAGAAGCGAACCCTGATTTACTGGCAGAAGCCCTCAAGAGGCTTGAGGCCCGCTGCATGCAGGCTGATAGGCCGAGGTAAGGGAGATTTTTCTATAAAATAACGAAACAAATATATGCTGTCTACTTTTTGACAGAAAAACAGGCAAGCGGGCCCCGTGATGGAAATGTTTACCGCTGCCTATAGATATTAGCAATGCCATGGGTAAGAAAAGGGTATTAAAAAGTAATTTAAATTGAGTGGCATTATGTACAGTCGCCTGCTTTTACTAATGTGTGCTAGAGGATCCGGTCAATCTGCAGGCGACTGTATCAATGAATACAAAATTTGAGGGTTAAAAAGAGAATCGACGGATAGTCTTACTACAGATTTTGATATCTTTAGCTGCAACTATGATCCAGAATGATAATTACCTACTATCTAAGATTTATATATTTCGATTTCATCATAGTATTCTATCACTTGAATACAATATTACAGGCATTTTTACATTACCCTATCCTTCAAACTAGAAGTAAACATTGCGAGCTGTTCCCTGGGGCAGAAATAGATAAGGAGGCAGTATCCAGCTAAATGACTTTCTCATGCTTGACAAAGTCAACGATTAGTTACGATTAGATCCTGAAGATCAATACCAAGATCAGCAGGTACTCAATCGTTGTAAGCTAGGGATTCATTTGGCTTCGGTACTATTCGGGAAGGACTTCGTAAGTTTCCTGTTATTTCGTTTATTTCTTTTCTTATTTTCTTTTGGTTGTGGATTCTCAGCTGGGTAATCGAAATGTTAAACGTGATAGTTGAACAGCTAGTTGGGAATTATTTAGGTAAGTATATGAAAATGTTTAAAGTATCAAGAACCACTTTAGATTTTTATTGTTATTGCATTGTACCTATTAAAAAAAAAGTGTAGGTATAAGTAGTTTATTATCAGTTATCTGACAATAATAACACCCGCGAAAAGCCGACTATCAGTTGGCGTGACATAAGACATCATGTCAAGTCTGACCGTGTCGGGAGAAATTTTGGAAGAACGTCAAAATAGGCGGAATCAAGCTTTTATTAGATACCTATCAAGCCTTTTTTTTTCATGCCGAACGGACAGTCAGCATGAAGATGAGTGCAATGGTGTCCATAGGTTTCATTACACAACTCCTGAACCGGGAGTAATGTGCCTCATCGAGATTTTATCTATTTCTGCCATAGTCCATTCAAAATTCCGTGAGACAAAGTATAAACAAAGAAACAATGGTTGTCAAACTTTTCATTCACGGTTCACTCATTTTCATCCGAATCAACCTTCAGATAAGAGAAACTCAACAATAACAGAATGTAAAACGTATCGCTACAATAAAACTTAACATAAATGATAACTTTAACAGGATTAATCAGAAATACGAAATTAATCGGAGAGGAAAGTCCTATTGAAAAATATATTTTTTCATGGTTAGTGGACATTTTGAATCACGGCAAAGTAAATTGAGCATAGAGAAACTATTACCAGCGTATTTGGTTTTCTTCGTTGTCCTTGTCGGGTCATAACAATAACCTCAACATTATAAGGGCAAGGTGTTAAATCAATCCTCTCAAATGAGTGAACCCAGCATTACTTAAGGAGTTTCATAAAAGTGTACGAAGTTCCACGCGTAGGATGTTTCCAACTGTAGCGGTTTTCTTTTAGCATTTGATCGATGATTTAACCTGGATATTCGTGGGTGTCACAGACCACGTGTAAATGAAATATATACAATACAATAATATTTTTATTAGAGGTATCAACATTGAGTTACGGACGATTTATGGGGGTAGAGGTTGTAGATATATCACCAGACTTTTTGGTCGATTGTGAGACCCACCTCTGTTGCCTCTCAATCAATAACAAAAAAAGAAAACATAAACTTATAACTTGTAAGTGGCATGCCAGAAACATGTTATCGCAAAGATCGACCACGATACCTACGTGCACGTTACTTCTTTACAATTAATTTATGTACAAAATCCAAGAAGTAAACTAAATGATGAAAAATGTTGGCCTGTTGTTGTGTTACCTTTAAATCGTGAGTCGTGACCGCTAAAAGCAAGGTATTATTGATGAGTAAAAACAACCCATTCACCCAACAAAAACAGTCCCCCTTCTTAACAGTGATATTAGCTGAAGCCCTTTCCCCTATTTCGGTCTGAAGTCGTTCAAATATAATAAAATAGTTATTTATTTCCATAATTGTTTCTTACAATTTTATACACTGCTTCTCGAGCTAGGTTCATACTAATTACTAGCTAGGTAAAAATTGATTATATTAAGCATCTGCTATCATACAAGTCAAACACTTGTCTTAATATTTGTGTATGTGGTTGGTTGAGTGTGTGAATGTGTGTTGGTTGTCAAAACTGACAAATTGCGTTGTTTGTGTTTTCATAACGGGTCTATGCTCTAAGAGCAGAGAGTTGAGTCGTGGGCGGAGATTATATGTTCGTCAAAAAACATTAAGCAAATTATTATCTCCAGTAGCAATATTTATTTTCAATTTAGCATAGTATTTCTTCCTTCCGGTTACAATCTCTTGGCGAATTAATATCGAAAGTAGAGTATCGAATTGTCCTGTTTCATTCTGTAATGGGATCTCTTCCAATTCAATACACTTTGTATAGGTCTGGGGCTATATTGTGTATTAAAGGCGGTTAAATAATACCTAACTTACGAGATTGAACTAATTGTGTGCCTTCTATTATTTGACTTTGTATTGTGACAAGGAAAGTGGCGTCCTCACTAATATTAGTCATTGACTAGCTTCTGTCCGCGACTTCGTCCGCGTAAAATTATGTTTTGCCGCGTTGCAGGAACTACATTGAATTTCGGGATAAATTATAGCCTATGCGTTTTTATGTGATATATAATACATATAAGTAAGTGCCAACACTGCAAAGTTTGATTATAAAAATCCATTAATACAGTAGTTTTTGCATAAAAGAGTACCAAAGCTTTTTTTGCTATTTCAAAGTTAGTGCCATAGTAAAGGTTGTTTATTATCACGATCACATGCATACGGTACGCATTTGTATCATCAATTTGAAATCACCCTGTAGAGACAAAACAGCTTAGCTCAAATTATCTTTACAAGCATCATAGCTAGTGTGCTCTATCGGCTCCCCATCGAACTTCGAGTACTATTAGATTATACGTCAGCTTGCATCGATAACAACCATGTCTAGCTAACGTGGAACTGAACGTACGTAAAATACATAACATACTGGGATTTTAAAAAAGAAAATGGTTTTGTGACTATTATGCTTTCTAATTATACTGAAATGGTTATAAATTACTAGCTTCTTCGCTCGCGTCTTCGCGTAAAATTCGGTTACTACGTTCCGAAACCGTAGCCGTCAGAACCACATTTAATTTTGAATAAAAAAATAAACTATAGCCACGCTTTCACCCCTTACTACTCGCTGATAATGAAGCTTCCTATCGGTGAAATAATTGTTTAAATCCATTAAAAATAAACAATAAAAAATTTCTCTTCATAATATTAGTCGCAAACATTAGTCTCCATGTACGACTCCCATGAATGTAAGGGGTTGGTGCTATTTTACTTTGCCGGACGCCATTCTTTTTCATTCTTTAGAATCCACCTCACGTAATTCAATGTAACAACACCTCGCAATAATTAAGGCAAGGCACAGGGCGCATCCGAGCAGAATGCTTACGGTAGCCGTTCAAAGGCGCCTCCGGTAATTTGCACCTGACAACCGGACCTTAGCTCGTCATGTTGCATTGTGACGTCACGCCCGGGGCTGACAAGCGCACGAACAGTTCTCGGCGGGAAATTACACATCGGGCGTTGGAAATTGTAGAGCGCTGTTATCATTCGTATAAGCCTTGTTATCTTACATATACACACAAAGCTCACGCCTCTGTGCCATAGGTTAGGTAGACAGAGACTATGGACCGCCACTTTGCTCTGTCCGAACACAACTCGCATATATTCACAATTCTTTTCATACATCTCCATTTATTCTTGCCACTTCGGACCCCATATTTTTGAGCTGTTATCTTTGTCTTGTAGACTGTCGAATTGCAGGCTACGTTATCCAACAAAATGTTGTAAGGCGAAAGAAAAAGACAAGGCGTTATTACCCATCTACGCCGACTCCTCAGTCTTGACAGAGCCCTGCCACCGGTAAAGGTTTTATTTGCCTTAAACTTACAAAGTGATATTTTTCTAATAGAAACAATGACTGGTATTATTCGGTAAGATACTATAATACCGCATATCATAAGTTAACAACGCCATTGTACCAACAGCATGTTTAGTTAGAGGTAGGGCATAGCGGGACATGTCGTTCACTTGACGCCGCCCGATGGGCAAGTACCTCCACCTTACAGAATACCGCTGCCAAACACCACTATTTTAGTTTGTTTTCAGTGTTGTGCTTGCCGGTAAGTAAGGTCTTCCTTGCTCGGAGAGCCGTGGCTTTGGCAGTGGATGGGGTTTACAAAGTCAGCAAGCTAGTGATACCCCTGGTACTGCAAGAGTCCATAGGCTACAGTAACTGCTACCCATTAGGCCGTACGCTTGTTTGCCACCTTAGTGCTATAAAAATGTACGAAGAAGAGAATAATGTAATGCGGGCAGCAAGTAAACATAAGATATACGTAAGAGATCAAATGTCAAACACAAATCAAACGGTACGATTTTAGATATCGCCCTAATTAGATAGCTACCTACACACATGATAGACATGTTATTTTTACCTTTTTTCCTCATACGAAATAAGTAACACATATGTTAGCAATAAGAATGGCGATGGCTTAATGGTTAGCGTGGCCACCGTAAGTGAGAGCCGAATTCGATCCCCATTACCGGCAAGTACTAATGACTTTTTCTGAGTTATGTAAATAGATTTAATGGAACACTTATCATCAGTAAGAGGGTCAACATCGTGAGGAAAGCTGCACATTCAGGCGACTAAATGTGTAACCATAACCATGATATACAATGTAATTAGATTCCCCTGTTAACGGGGTTTAGGAGTTCAGATGACGTTCGATCTGACTACCTACCAAACACTTTGCCATGATCTGGCTCTGACCTGATCTACCAAATCCTTTATCATGGTCAAGGCGGAACCCGGGCTTTAGCGCGATATTGAAGCCAAGGTGATTATTATTTTTATGCAAGCTGGTAGTTTTTTGTATTCTACTTAGTGACAAACGAGTAGATAGCCCGCCCACAGCAGGTGTGTTGTCACTGTGAGGACTAAGATGAAATGCCTCATGCCGTATTTGAGCTGGCTACCTTATCCTTCAAGCCGGAACACAACAATGCAAGCATTGTTGCTTGGCAGCAGAAATAGACAAGTGGGACTCACCCAGGCAGACTCCTTAGGCATGACAGAGTCCTAGCACCTGGTAATGCTTGTGGGTTGAGATAATTATTAAATTATCTCTAAATTAATTAAAGCAACCGCAAAGTGATTCAATTCAGCCACCAGCGCCAGGCCATATTGTAAGTAAACTAGAACTTGTAAAAGATCCCATAGAACGAAGAATTATAAGGTAAATGAAATGTAAAAATATTTACATATAATTACTATTCACTTTAGCCCTGTAAAAGCTATTTTATCATTTCGTCCTTTTATATGAATATTTTAACGTGATATGAAATCACCAGTTTTATTTTCGTGGTCAGGACGAGGGTTCTCGTTTCGCTCTTGGCTTTTTAGTCTATTTCCTTTGGCAATTTTGGTGTTTTACCTAAGTTAGATTGGGTATAGCTATTTCTACGTCCCTGCGTAATATGAGAAATCTTTAATACGAGCGTTTCATTATTTTTAGTACAAACTTTGGCATTTAATAAATGCCATGAATCATTTACTTGTTTATAGTTGATAATTAGTCGATACCTACCTATTTGTAGATTCGTAGAAATTTATATTTGTAGGATTTGTTTTCCCCTTTTATCCACGTTCGCAACTGTTTATGGATTTGGATGAAGCCACGGAGATTTCTCATAACCGTAGCAACGATGTGGTCTCTGGTGTGAGGTTATGTATGAGGTATACAATTACGTGATATTTTTACACTATGTGGTAGTCTATATTGGATGTACTAGTTAAAAGATCAGTCACCCAGTCCTGTCACCAACAGAACGATATTTTGGGATGTTTATTTAAAATATTTCTTCATATTATCGCGCTGCATTTTCGTCCTATTTTCTTTACAACGCGATTTCTTATTATAGTCTCACAAATCTCACAATCAAATAAATAAAACCGACTTCATATTGGGAACGAAACTTTAGATATTATAACGAACAAAAGAACAGCACCAAAAATATTTCATGTAAAATTGGTTCACCAAGCCTTGCAACCATGAAACGGTTCCACTGTGAAAATGTTATTAGGTCTCATAAAGAGCAAAGGCCGTGACTCTACAAAGCCCAACTCAACCAACTCAGCGATGTTAAAGACATAGGTAAATTGTTTACCTAGTTTAGGCATTTAGTTAATGTAGGTTTTAAGACTTTCGTGGTTATTCACTACACTTTCACTACACATATTATCGGGTTCGGCCCGATGTGTAGTGAAAATTTAGTTAATGATTTTATTATGTATGCTGCATGTAAATTCTTTATAGCTTAATAAATAAGTATAGTAGTTACAAAAGTATAAATTACATAGCAAAGGTGGGCTTATCGCACAATGGGATTTCTTCCAGCCAACATTAGACCCTCTGAAAGGAGATCTAAGAAGCGATGGAGGCAATATTGAGTACTTAAATTACTTAGCTTAAATAACTTTGGTTGTAAATGACTTTTAATTGTTCTATTCATATTTTATCATAGGTACTTTAAAATTTAACTACAGTATGGTGTAATTTTAGACTTAAGTTTCTTGAATAAATTATTTAATTATTATTTATTGGATGTGGAATGAGCTCCCAGCCACAGTGTTTCCTTTGGACTATGACATGGGATCGTTCAAGAGGTATATTGGAGGACTCCTTAGTGGCGGGCAACGAATTGGCACCGCCCCTGGTGTTGCTGATATCCATAGGCGTCGGTGACCACTTTCAATCAGGTGGCTCGTATGTCTGTTTATCTGCAGTATTACATAAAAAAAATTTACTCTACGTTTCTGCGGACAGTATAGCTTGGCCGTTTCTTAGAACTATTGTAAGATACATTACGTTGTATTTGATTTCGACGCTACTGTCAAGGCAGACATCAGCCAGATCAAGCTAGCGCGTAGCTATTCCATTCTTTCCAAGCTTTCCAACCAAAATGTAGGGTTTGTAAAGGCTTCATGGCATTGGCTCTTCATGAGAGCTGATTACTTTGATCATAGTAATCACCGATCACAGTGAACCCATTATTTATAAGCTTGACAGGATTGACAAACCAATTTTACGTGAAATGTTTTTGGTGCTTTTTGCAGTTTAAAGACCCTACTTCTTTCTAGACTACGAAATAAATTTCAGCTTTATTGGTGATGATGTAATTATTTATACAGAATTAATGATTGCGATTGATCAAATGATTTGACAGATCAAAGGTAGGTAGCAGAGAAAAGGTAGGTTCACAGCCAGCCTATATCATAATCATTTGCCCCTTATTTTTTGTTCATCTTGGCGGGAACACTTCCGTGCCCGCCACGTCACAGTATAAAGAACGGCTCCAAGTAACATTGCGGTTTGTAGTATACCGCGGTACTACCTACTCGTCCCTGAAATTTGTATGTAGGGAAGCAAGATTGTTCTATGCATTACTGATGTTATATTAATAAATTAGGAATGAAATGAAAGTTTCCATACAACTAGTTTACTGTTTTAATCCACATGCCGTCCTCGTGCGAGTCCTTGCAGAACTTTACGTGGCCTCCTTAAAAATTTCGGGATAGTCTATGTGTCATTCTGAGCTATAAGCTACAATATAGAACAAAATGCCTCGAAATTCGTCATTCACTCTCAACTCTCTTATTAAAATATTTGTATTATAGGAGTAGGATAGCAAGATTTACATACTGTAATCTATACATAGTATAAAACAAAGTGGCTTACCGCCGTCTGACCCTCCGTATATATGTAGGTATGTATCGAGGCCAAAAATCAAGAGTCTCCGTAGTCTGGAAATTGGGCAGCAGCATTTTCCATTGTTATATTGAAACACTGCGATCTCCAACCCGCCTGCCAAGCGTGGAGATTATGGCAATAACCTCCCCTTTTGTGGGAGAGGCCCAAAGTTCTGTATTGGACTGTTACGGGCTGTTATGAGGATGATGATGTATCTATGTACGGTTAGATCTTTTACACTACGCAAGAGTGATTCAAGAGGAATGTTTATAAGCAAGAAAAAAGGGTACGTAGGGGTAAAGTAGGTGTATTCCAACAAAGTCGCGCCGGGAAAGAGAAATTATTATTATAACTATAAAAAAGATATCTGATAAATATGATAAATGAATAAATCATACCATATTTTTATTGTATAGAATTTCCAACAGTCAAATTAGTTGAAATTTATTTAATAATAGACTTACACAATTGTCAATTCCTGTCTTACAGCCGACTAATGGTGAAATAGAGTATTTTCTAAATGCCGTGGACGTGACGCGCTTCGTTGAGAAGCTTTGAGAAAAGCTCCTTGCAAGTTGCAAGTGAAGCTTTGTACTGTTACACAAGTTTTCCTATTGAATTCGATAAGAGTTCGCTGGAGAATGCATGTTTCTGCAAGCTACTTTTTCGAGAGGAATCAATATGAAAGTAATATTATGAAAAAGAGCGCTACTTATGTTTTAAAAGAGTATTCTTTTCACAATTACTGTCCAATTGTAATAAAGAGTCTAATATTATTAGGAATGGAATGCGAGAATTGAAATGGAAGCTTTATGTTCGGAACAGTTTTTTTTTATCAAATTGTTTTTACTGGGTTGGCAACACAGGAATGATACCTCTGGTATTGCAAACGTTCATAGGCTGCGGTGACTGCTTACCGCAGGCAAGCGTAATCCAAAATATGAAGAGCAGCGTGTTCTGTTCTGTAAACACTGCGATCTCCAAATCTCCTGTCAAGCGTGATGGTTATGTCAAAACCCTTTACTGATATGGATAAGGCTTAAGTCCAGCAATGGACAGATCGCTCTCACATTCCATCAATTTACCGATATCAATCCATCGCGTCTATTGGGCATACATGGGTTCCCTTACCTTTTCCCTAATATCGACAGGTTTAGGCAGGCACCTATTGTTTGCCTCTAATAATACATTGTTTTGGCGTCAATATCTCGGTTGTGTTATCGCATATGAGGGCCAGGGGTTCGTCTTCAACATGATGCAGGATTTTGCGGATCAGGTAGTTACAGTAGAGCTACTACCATCTAACCTCCATGATCCTGTTAACAGAGAAATCTGATTGGATTGGATAACGGTTACACGTGTGTAGGTGTTTTCACGATGTTTTCTCTCACTGCAATAATAACTATCGAATAAAATATTTCCATTCACATAGCTTATATGCCTCTGATCCCATTGTGAGAAATTATATTACTCGTACTCATATTTTAAGCCAAAAATATATCCAAAGACGAGGTCGGATTATGCGACTCCATTTATTTTATTTGTGACATTTATTAGTAGAAAGATTTGAATGGAATATTGGGATAAAAATATCCTTGTGTGGGTTTTTAGCTTATGCAATCTCATATCTTCCTAATGGAGCTGTTTTTCTATATTTGTATTTGGTGGTATTTTCTTTCATACAAAAGTGCACCCTGGGCCCTTGCGTGCCGCGCGGGGGCGCAACCGGGATATCACGCCAAGTGTGGTATTTTTAATCACACATAACGACTGTATCAATCATGAAAATAATACGTGTGTGTTTATTAAATAAATTACAGGCATTTGTGCTACTTAAATTTCTGCCCGGCCGCCAATCGAATTCGGGACCTCTGCGTAGCTGACCATGTTAACCACTGAACCACTCTGTTCACAGTAAGCTTCGCATTAGTAAAAAAACCAAAATTGCAATAACATTTGGGACAAACCATGCAAAAGTCGTGTATGTACGTCTGTATGGGCTCTCAACCTAAGTATAGTTTCAGATTGACCTATTTAAGGTTGCTCACCTGTAGGGTATTTGACAAACGAATTAGTCATTAGTCGGAAATGTTTAAAATAGTTCCGTTAACCCTCATTATGTCGATGGGTCAATTCGACTCGGACAGTTCCCAGCGGTGTTGTCAAATTGATTGCGTTGGCAGGTTAATCGTACCCTGGCGTGCTTACCACGAATTAATTGATTAAAATTAGGGGTAAAAATCAAACTTTTGTGTGCCTAATTCGTTGTCAGTAGTTATATCGTTTGTTTCCGTTATTGCTTGTTGTACTTATAGGTAAGTAGAAAAAACGTAATTAATTTGACTACCGAGTAGTATATTTATTACCTAATCCATTGACAGGTTTAGCCTTTTTCTAGGCTAAAAGTGTCTCTTTTAAATGCTTTTTTACAAGCTTTTATTTAACTTGCACTGTTTGTATGTAAGTTGAACGTTAACATTTGCAAACAATTTTCCGACCATTTGTTCGTATCCGATTGAGCTGAAATTTGGTATACCTATGTAACTTGGGTAACAATATTTTAATATGGTTGAAGTAGTAAGGTGGTCATACGAACTAATTAACGCAATAAAATTATAGCGTTTGGGCTCTTTGGAATGGTCTTGATGAGTAGGTACTATACCGAGCTTAAAAGCTTGAAATAATACTTTTCATTTAAGAACTTATTCTGCCCTTACCTTAGCTTTTAAATAAGTTAATTCGTTAAACAAATAAACCTTCCATTGGCATACTAATGTGCCTAAAAAGCCGATCCCTTGAGCTGCCCACATCCGCCGCATTCCCGAAACCTTTTACAAGTAGTCGGCCCACTTTGAGGGATAGCTCGCGTTGCGTTTTCCTGTGCGTGGTCACACCACTTATGAAACTTTCCGTCCCACTCCGCAATTTGTATCCAAAATAAAATAAAATACATTACGTTTAAAGAGTTGTTTGACATTTCTGCGGGATAATGTTACAAAGACATCGTTGTTTGACGAGGATGCGAGTGCGTTCGGGTAATTTCGGGTTTTGGATGCCAAGTAGTTCGTAAATAGCTGGTAAACGAGCCTGCCTCCTACGGGTTAGGGTAGAGACTATTCAACTATTTTCGCTGTTTATCGTAATGAAACCTTTATCCAATTTGAGGAGGGCAGGATTGTGTAGTACTTTGTATCAGCACATGTAACTTTCATTACTCGTCAGCCTTATAATCAGTAGGTATTTCTTACCAAACGATTATTCAGTTTGTAGAAATTTAAATGCTAAAATCTTCTGTAAAAAGTTAAATAATCCGAAAGATAGTTCAGTATGTTTAATGCATAATACTCAGTAACATAATTAGATTATTGGGACGCGGATTGTGGATGGAATCTTTGATTCTTTTCTTACTTGAATACTTCTTCTCTTCTTGAATACTTCAATCGGTATAATTGCGTAACATTGGTAATTAAAATAGAAATCATATTTTTTTTTACTATAATTTTTTACTGGTGTAATTAATACACAGATCTACAATTTTATATTACGTAATATTTAATTTTTTTTACGTAATAGGCCCGTTTCTTGAAGGTTTCGATGTCGTAACACAACTGAAGAATTCATTTGCAGGAGCTTTAAATAAATGAAAATGTTTGAACAAATTCACACAGCGCCATTTAGCCCTGAAGTAAGCAAAGCTTATGTTATTGGTGTTACTTAACTGATATAAGTAACTACTTATATACTTTTTTAACATCTTAAATGATTAACAACATTGAATAGGTGAAAGTCAAATTTTATAATGATGTTTGATGAAGCATTATAAGCTTAAAATTAATAATTTAAAATATTTATGAATGATTATCTATTTGATTAATTACATTATTTAAATTCGTAAATTTATTAATATTTCTAAAATTTGTATGCCGATGGCAGGTCGCAGAGGCTCCATTCTACTTAAACTGTACCTAACAATTGTATAACCTGTGCACCACAATTGAATAAATGATTATGATTATGTTTATGATTAAATACATACTTATTATACATACCACACCCAGACCAGTAAAATAAATCAAATTTATTCATTTCAATTCTACTCGGGCGGGACTCGAACCCGGGACCTCTGATTGGCAGACCTCTGATGTTAACCAACTGAATCACTCAGGTCCTTAACTTTAAATGTGTTCTTTTTTTCCAAATTACTAGGCTTGCACACTTCCCTCCGTAATCGCGCATCCCCGGAGGGTAAACTATGTCCAATCAGTTCGTTGACCCTAAAATGCCAACCTGTAATTAAAATCCTTTCTGATTAATTAAGTTACTAAACTTAATTAATTAATCTGGCGGAAAATCGTCGATGCTTATTTCGAGTGACTCAATTCATATAGGTTTACATTTCATAGGTGATTTAGTTGTAAATTTGTACTTAAGTCCTAATTCATTGAAATAATTTGCCTAAATAGGTAAGACTAGTTTTAGAATTATACAAAAGCACACACACGTACACACATACACTCGTTTCCCATGGGTATCGGCAGAAACTATTGCCACAAGCTACGATACTGACCACAGAGCAAAAAAAATTGCCAGTCTCAGCCATGAAGGTCGCTAAGTTTCCAATCTTTTTGATACTAACGTACCTGTTTTGCCTCTTCCATATTCCACAGTGTGCTCTTGTCCTGCGCTTTTTGGATATCTGAATTTTTTACCAAATTCGTTGTATGGATCTTATTTTATTTTAATACTTGTATTTGGGATAGTTACATTTAATATCATCAACACGGAACTTTAGTCTTCACATTAAGGATATTGCCAATAATCTCCACGTTTGGCTGTAGGATGGAGATCGCAGTGTAAAAGCTACTCAACATAATATGCTGATACCCATTTTCTGGTTTAAGAAATATGTTCGAATTTATGTACCCATTTCATCTAATCATTAGGCCGGAACTCCATTGGCGCGGTGCAGTGCACTGCGCGGCGCGCCGCGCGGTGCCACGTCACGGTGACAACCAAAGAAACGGTGGTGTTATTCTGGTTTTTCAAATTAGGAAAGGTTCGCACGAGGGATTTTAAGTTAGGCAACGTTTGCACGAGAGCCTTTTCAATGCTTTTACGCGCGTTATTTGAAATGACTCGCATAATTATTGACCAAATGTCTTCTCGACTGTGTGTTTACACCCAGGCGTAAAAAGTAAATAGAGATTTTTTAAATCTGCCGACTCAAATGCAACCAAGAGAAACGTACGAAAAAGATATAATTCATTAAAACACTGAAAGTAGATTAAAACACTTTCAGTGCCGGCCCGAAAAATATTATGCGATTTTCAGATACAGCATACGGTTTCTATAATTTTTTACTATGGTGCCAAACCTGTACGCCCACCACCACCGCTATGTAAAGAAATTGAACCACCTCGATTGGTCTTCCTCGAATACTATGATAACTTTTCCTTTTTACCCGACTACGAGGAAGCCAAGGAAGGAAGCTTTTTTTTTATTATCAATAGGTTTGCATTTGACCTCAACTCACCTGATGGAAAGCGACGATGGGTAGTGAAGTTAACAGTCTATGTAAGTATGATGAAGCCACAGAGATTTGTCAGGACCGTAGTAAGTGGAACAATGACGTATCTGCCTATCCCTACGGGAAAAAGGCGTAACCGAATGAATGTGTGTCATTGTTGGTTGTATCAATGAATGTTGATCTCGACAACCACTATCATTTCTATTTAGGAACTAGTGTTGTTGACGAGCACTATCACTTCTCTTCAGGAACTAATGTTCTAGGAGCGATCGCTTGAAAGTTATCACAGTATTAAGATTGACAGCTGTCATCCGAAATGTAGATCTTGACGAGCACTATCATTTCTCTTAAGTAACTAATGTTCCAGAAGCGATCGTTTCAGAGTTATTACAGTTTTAAGTTTGACAAGTGTCATCCGAAATGTAGATCTCGTCGAGCACTATAATTTCTCTTTAAGAACTAATTTCGTTCTAGGACCAAAAGTTACAGAGTTATTAGTCTTAAGTTTGACAGCCGCCATCCGAAATGTAGATCTCGACGAATGCATTTATTTTTAGAAACTTGTGTTCTAGAACAAAACATGCCGTATTTACTATTCGGGAGGAACTGAGAACAAAATGACGAAAGGATCACGAAAGCGAAACAACTACGATAATGTTGCAGAATCACAAAAAGGGGCGGGGCTTACGCATGAGCGGTCAAAATTTCTTTGACTAGGTCGAATTCCTATTTCAATCATACGCGTTGAATCTGTACTAAAAGAAGAAGACAGATATATGTGTGTAAACTGTGTCACATAAGGAGGAGAGATTCGAACTGTTGGTAAAAAGAAACATTCAAGTGTGACGTCTCATGTTGACATCTGCTGACAGCGCGCCGCACACTGCACGATGGGGCCAAATTGAAAAAATGTGGACAAAATTCATACAAACTGACATTTCGGGCTTGGATTGCGGGTTTTGCCTAATCATGCAGTGCGCCGCGCGGCGCGCTGCACAGTGGGGCATTTCGCCACCTGTCAATGTACTTGCATACAAACTGCTCGGCGTGGAACAAGTTTTGCCACATTGTGCAGTGCGCCGCGCGGCGCACCTCTTCAATGTGTTCCAGCGCTTATTCTTACATGTTAAGTAGAATACTTCTTCCTAGACAGGCATGTTCCACTATCGGCCGAATCGCCACTTATCAGTCAAATAAAAAAAAAATATATACTAAAAAAAATAAGCTATCGAACATAGAACAGTGTATCAGTGTATCGAACAAGTGGTACAGTTATCTGCAAAGAGAGGTATCCCCCAGCACTAAAACTACCAATGTGGTATTCCTTTGTTTTTGAAGCTACAAATGAAGCCTCACAATTTTCCTTTAAAATTTAATGCTACTCTTCACTCAACCTCGCGTTACACATTATTCCTATTTTACACTAGAGGGGTGACCCAGTGACTAATGACTGTGTTTAAATAAAGAACTCCCATTCTATTACCACGAACCTAATGTACATGTCAGCTTAGAGCGTTGCTATATTTTCGTAGCCATATTTTACAGACGGTAGGGCTCAAGCGTGAGGAGTATGCATCAATGGGTGCTTCCCCCTTACCTATTTCTGCGTGCAAGCAATATTGCTTACGTTATTTTGTCCCTATTTCAATGATAAGGTAGTATTTTACAGGCATGACTAGGCTCGAGACAGACTGCTTAGTCCGCAAAAAGGTTTTATTCTGCATTGTAAAAGGTTTTATTGTTACAAGGTACGGCGCAACGGTCACATAGAGGTTATACTGTGATAAAGCTGTCGTGGTGTGGAATTATTTTTATATTAAAGTGATTCTTATTAAGTAAACAACTTCAAAACCACATAAATAAAGGAAAAAATAGGCTCGTAGTACATATATCTTCACAGGGAAAATCAGGGGCTCCGTATTTTTGTTACTTGAAAACTTAATGGTGTAGGTAGATGTTATGGGCAACAGTTACCGCTTGCTTCAGGTGGGTCTCTGCTTATTTATCACTGATTAATAAAAAGGTATCTAGCTCCATACACCCATTACAATCTAAATAGTTTAGATTTTTTTGTTTTCAGACCGTGGATCGCTTTTCTGATTTATAACATCAACGATAAGAACAACAAATAAAAAGACATCATTAGTACATCGTGTCATCTTTGTAAAAATAATCATCTTGGCGTGGACATGAGTCCCAGTTGTGCTCTTGCGCGCGAGGTCCTCTTTGACCATGGTCCACGATTTGGTTAGACCAGCTAATTACAGTGAAGCGATTGCCATTTGATCTCCTAGTCTAAGATCCGACCATAGAATATCTTCTATCATCTATCTTGCATAATACGAAAGAATATTACATAATTAGGAAAAAAAAATACGGATTGCCTACTCTCACCCTGGTCCTTCTATGGGGTTGCCATGGAGACAATCTATCCTCATCTGTTATTTAATCAAATTATCTGTCAAATGAAAGGTTTTTCTTTCCACTATCCAACAATATATGGTTGTCTATCCATAAGTCCGAACGGAAATATTGGTAAACATTCATAACTTAATTTTCATTCATTTATTTTATGAATATTTACCGACATTTCCGTTCTAACCAATACAAGGTCCATATTCATTTTATTTATTTTTATATTATTTGCTTCACATTTGGCAATCTAATTTTTTTTATGCAATTCGGTGACAAACCAGCAGATAGCGCATCTGAATGTAAACGTTTTGTTTTTATCGCATTTAGAAATAAATTATTTGCAGTGAACCATCCGTGAATTAATTCAAGTTCGCCTTTTATTGTGGGTCCCGCCTCATCGGCAAATAATACGATTTCTGAAAAATTCTGGACAATTAATGACAAATCTTTTATACATATTAAAAACAAGAATGGACCCAAAATAGTTCCTCGGGGTACTCCCATATTATTCATTGAGAGGAATTTAACCTATTAATTTGGACTTTCCTTAACCTCTTTGATAAATACGACCTACATCGTGTCATCACTGTATGAAACTATAACAATACTAGATAGGCAATCGCACACGACCTAACAGGATAACGAGTTTGCAAAACTAGCAGAGCAAACTCGCAGTCGATCTGAAAGCAAACAGGTAATACTAACAACGCTAACAAGCATGACATATCCAGCGGTAGGCGTATAATTCTGAACTCTAACAGTTTCTAAACTAATAAAGTACTACGTTGATATTAACGCTCTTATACCCCGTTTGATGAGATATCGCATGTTATGCTAATTAGTTGACACGATAACCTGTTATTATATCGGTATTATCGACACCATTCTGAATGTCGATTGCGATTGAGCTTTGTTTTAAATTTGTTTAGGTACATTTGATTATACCCTTGTACACTCAAGCGTATGAGAATATATTCTTCTCGAAGAGAGCAAAGAAGTATGTCAGGATCGTAGTTTGTGGCACTCGATAATCTCTGCCTTGTAGGCCGAGATTATCGAGTCTTTATGGACTAAAAACATTATCTTGGCGGTTATGTCCCGGTTGTGCTCTCGTGCAAGAGGGTCCTGGCGGTCGCCTTGACCATGATCCAGGATTTGACAGATCAGTAAATTACAGTGGAGCGACTGCCACCGAAGCTCCGAGCTGCAATGCACCATATTAAGTTAGATCCTTTGTCCCAGAAAAATAAAAATATCCCTAGGGATAGTTTAGCATTTACAGAGTTTCGAACTGCGTGCGGGTAAATAATGCACATCGTATAGATCAGCATTTTGGAGTATCGTCTCTGTCGCACGCCTGAGTAAAGACAAAACTGAAACTAACCAATGTGCATTATTTACAGCCGACTACAATCCAGGAACCAGGAACGTCGGTGACCGAGTGGTTAAGATGGACTCGTAAGCGAGAGATACTGGGTTCGAATCCCGCTGCGGCCATGTACCAATGACTCTTTTCTGAGTTATGTACATTAGTTGAATGCTAAACGATGCTCTTACAGTGAGGGAAAACATCATGATGAAACCTGCACATTCAGGCGACTGACCAACTATGATCCAATCTGGTCAGGTTCCCCTAGCAGGGTCACGGAAGTCAGATGGCAGTCGCTCCATTGTAATTATCTGATCTGCCAAATCTGTGAGCACAACCGGGACATTAACGCCAAAATGATTACTATTATTATTATACCCACCTATAGTATTTCTTTAGTCTATAAAGACTGACACTGTTACCAAGCTATTTTTACTTCTAAATGAATGTAGGTTTCAGCCTCTGTAATATTACTTTCATAAATATTATAATGAGAAAGCGTACAGCTGTACTAATCTATCGTGTGAACTACTAACTTAAATTATTCATTTCCCTATCTAAATGACTGTCGTATCTTGGTCGCCATCTTCTAAATATGAAATACCAGTGTTGTATGTTACATCGATGTCGATATATTTGCAGGATTGACCGCCGCGATGTCACAGATGGGGAACGGCTCAACCCTTGTTCGTTAGATCGCAAGATGAAACTGCTCAAACTGTTGGTCATAGATCACTATTACTCCAACCTCTCGCTACCAAGGTACGATAGTCGATGTTGCCCCCATAGTCTGCATGTAAATGGTTATTAAGTCTGACGACAGTAGCCTAGAAAGTCTAGTCTCTAATGTAAAAGAAGATATTGTAATTGGAGTTATACTTGTGAAATGAAGGTATAAAATATATCAATTAAATTGAAATTGTTGTTCGTTCACATCGCTAGAGTGCCTTATTGTTTGACGTTGTAACCGGTTAAAAGTCTTTAGAGATTAGCATTAATATTTCAGAAACAATTAATTCATGTCTAAAGTTGCCACTAAATAAGAGTATTTTTGGCACGAGTTTCGAATATTGATTTAAAATTAGAAGAAAGGTGAAGAGTTGAACATAATAACTTTTACACTAAATTTAAACAAGTAAGCTACAGTTTTAACATTAAACTTTAAAATAAAAACTAACTAACTGACATCATAAAGATTTGACTGAAATAAGTATAATAGAGAGTATGAAGTTAAATATAATTTTAAACATGGCGAATTTAGTACTGTACAACTTTCATATTCTTATATCGTATAGAATATAGGTTATAAGTGGCAGGCTAACGCAACACATTCTATAAAAACAACCTACCTACCTATTTACCTACTTTTTGGGTGTACTACCCAAAACTTCAGGTCAGAACGTGAAAAAATAATATTTTCTTCTACATCTTCCATTTCGATTAGCTTATTAGGTTACCGTCGTTAAAATTCATTAATGCATGGTTTACTGACGCTTTATTAACTAGGTAAACTGGCTATCTTCTAATCAACTTAAAAGCGAAAAGTCTTTTGACATAATTAGATAAATTCCGGGATAATCAAGGGATGATAATTATCAGTGAGCTTTTGTATAGTTTGCATATGTCCCAGCTTTAAAATTTATCTAATTATGTTTGGATTAAGTTTTTTGTGAACTAAGCTTGAAGAGGTTATTAGTGTTTTACAAGTAACCCTGTAGGATATTTGATATGAAACTTTTATGCATTACTTATAATTTTATTTAAAGAAAATATTGTTTTGTTCACAGATTTGGGAAACGCTCCGTCTATGCGAACTGGGAGCGTGATGTGGAGGAAAGAAATGTAAGTAACTATTAAAAATTATATTATACCATATAATAAGCTATAGATACTCGGAGTTTCGCTACGTGATAAGATTATTAATAAGGTCAATCCCGGATTCCTGCCCTTTTTACCCGACTGCGCGACGCAAAGGAGGGTAATGTGTTTATCAGCCTATGTATGTATATTTGTTCCTTTGTGGCACTCTAGAGTCCAAATGCGTGGGCCGAATTTGATGGTTTGGATTGTCAATCGATTTGTCTTAATCTTGCGAGTGTCACTCAAGACATGATATTGATCAAAATTCAATATGGCGACTACCAGCCGCCATTTTGTGAAATATTAAAAATATGAAAGTCGACAAACTATTTCATGTGGGGTATCGTTGAATAGGTATTAAAAATCAGCTAGGTTTCTTTTATCATTTTTATTTAGAAGGACCGTTTAGGATCTTAATGTTAGTTAGCAACCTTACTTTTTTCACGTCACTTGCATCATTATCATCAAACAAAAAAGTAGTACATATACTAAAAACCCGACTGCTATTAAAAGACTGAAAGGTTAGAAACAGGCCGAATGGTGTAAGTAAATAGGTGAATAAAGTGCAAACGTTAGTTTAATTTAAACTTGAAAGCGGGCGGGGACCCATTTTCGTAAAGTAGGTGGACACGGATGCTTATTTTATTTTTTATTTTCATTAATAGAAATGTACTACATTTTTATTCGCCACTTTTCCCGATCTTTGGCATCCTCAAGTCGGCGATGACAATCTATCGCTTCTAAGGTGTCCCGTTATACTGGTATGTCTTAGAATATTGAACGTAAATATGACCTGAAAGACTACTACATCGGCGTAGGGATGCGCGTCTGTCGGTCTTCTACAGGTTGCATTTGCGTTTGCATTTGGAGAGTGTGGGAAGCAGTTGCGCGACCTCATAGCGCCGGCCCCTTTTTGCTATCGGGGTACACGATCCGAGCGAACGCTTCATCCTTATGTCGTAGTTCTTCTAGCTATCCGCACTCGCCGCTTTGGTTCGACATTTATAATGCGTACGGCTAAAATGAAACACGTTGTTAGCGAGTGTGTTCCCTGATCATTATAATCTGAACTACTTCAAGGCTGTTATAGACAGGCATGCTTCATCTTCGGTCGCATAGTCACTTACCACCAGGTGAGATTGTAGTCAAATGCCTGGCTAGTCTGAAAAAAAAATACTGTTGCGCTTAACTCGTAGCCCTACAAATGACCTCTGGGTGACGACGAACGAGCATTAGATACCTCCATTCAATTTTATCAACAAGTTTAATTAACACTGATATTTATTTTTCTTCGGAAATTAATTTGCTATTTTAGAATAAAGATTCACTGTTGAACCCTTTTGTTTATTTTTTAACTTCTACGTTGTTATTAGTAGTAGAGAGTAATGTTATTGTTAAGTTGTTTGTTAATGGAAATATTATTTAATGGATTTCTCTGCTTGTCTAGATTCTGGATATTATTTGCAATAAGTTTTTAATGTAATCTTATATGAAATGTATAAATGGGATCGGCAGGAGGTAGGAGGGAGATAGAGAGGGGAGGGGGGAGAGCCAGGGGGTTGTTGTAGTCGTAGTGATGTACGATGAATTCCGGTACGGTATCTTGAAGGTTGCCAGAGTGAGCAGTCGACTAATGTCGATCGAAGCGCTGATAGAGGTATCAACGATTAATCTTATCAATGCCTATGGTCTTCAAACCGGCCGCCGATAGAAGTATGCTTTCTGCTTATCAAAGCAGGAATAGAAGTTTCCCTGCTTAAATTTCAAGCCTGAGTACTGTATAAATACTACTAGTACTATAAAATAACTACAGTGACCGTTGTATTACTCAGGTCATCCAATAAAAGTCATAAAACGAAAGATAAACATTTTAAATATCTTGTTACATTACAAAGTAAGTACAATCAACACAAAATATGCATGAGTTGAAAAGTGATCGCTGTCCCTAATAGATAAGTAGGAAATAAAACACTACAAAATAAGGGATCAAACGTAACATTTGAATCTGCCCACAACCTTTTTACCACAGTATCCCAATTCGGTCATATTACGATCCCAATTTGTAAATCAGATGCGCTCTATTGACCAGTTACTAAATTAGCTGCTTGAAAGGGTTACCATATGTCGAAATATTTCGTACATTCTAAAATAAGAAAGGTCCCCATCTCTGACACATGGTTAACAAAATATTTTGACATAATCATTTGATACCATTCTCTATTACTTACAATAGTGCTGTACTTAAAAGAAATAATAGAATCTTCCGAATCTTAAAATTAGAGGTTATCAAAATGCAGGATACGATGACATCACACCAATCCGTCCACTGTTGGACTTTGTAACTCGTCTACATCATCATCATTCTAGAACTTTCCTGCCCCATCGCCCATCTGTTCTTCGAGCTATGTGCCCTGCCTACTGCCACTCTAGCCTGGCAATCCTTCCACATAAATAGATTTATGTACATTGTATGTACAAATAACATTCAAATTTTTGTTATATTATACTAGTGGGCCCGGCGCGACTTTATTCGCGTACACTTTACCACTACTTACCCCTTTTATTCTTGTTTATAAGCCTTCCTCTTGTATCACTATCTATTGTTGAAAACTGCATTAAATCGCGTTAAGCGTACATAGATACAGACGGCGGGAAGCGACTTCGTTTCAAACTAAGTAAAAATTTAAGTATATGTACAAAAAACTTTCTCCGACCGAATCCTACATGCTACTTAAATTTCTGAATTATTTTCATTTCAGAGTTTAAGGATACGAATCTGTTATAATTTTGACTACACATAGTTATCCATTCCAAAGCTGATGGTGAAGGCATAGAGAAATGTTTTCTTTTAATTTATCTCAAGTTTCCTTTTCCACTTTGGTCAGAGTTGTGATCGTTTTTAATTAATAACCGTAATAAAACGTTCCTATTATATTTATCATTGAGGTCAAGTTTAAGTGTCGAAAGAAAAGGTCTAAAATAGATACGGTAACAGACGGAATGTACCTACATGTTTTGTGTCTGTGTCATAAGGACTTGTTCGTAAAGTAGAATTATATCAGTTAGTATTGCTCGCGGATGACAAAGGAACAAAATTTTACAGACAGCCAACAATGACAACTCACAACATAAATAATGACAGGAACGCCATAACCTAAAAGCAGAATTACTAGGGCAGACCTTACTGTCAATAATAATTAAGTAACTAAACTATCTTTTTCACTAACTGTGTCTGTGTGAATTGAATATGTGAATTTTGATAACTAATACTATTGATAAATAGTTACATAAGACGATAGAAAATCCAACTGTGAAAACGTATTCCGCCCCCGTTTCCAATATCAATTTTCATATTATCTCTAAACGCATAACGCTCGCATTTGCAATACGTTTTATTCAAGTAATAATTGTAAAAATGATATCCAAGATACTTCAGAATCCAATATGCGATGGCGGATTCGTATGAAGGATAAACGTTACCGCTTTATTGTATCTGGATCACAGTGAGACGTCCAGGGATTTACCATCCACTTTATTAACTTATTGAAGAGGATATATCGACTCCTGGTATGTATGTGCTGCTTTTTCCTTTGCCTACTTTTAATGTTATTTTATTGTGATAGAAATTCACACACATTACACCTATTAAAAATGATTCAACTACCACGATGATGACATTTAAAATGCTGGTGTATTGTTAACTCTTGGATATTACCTACCTATAATGATTTAATATATTTAACTAATTAAGTTAACTGTATATATGTAATTGTATATCCGAAATATATAAACGGCCATAGGCCATTTTGTTGCAAATCAATAAAGTACTTACTTACTTACCCGATAAGAGAAAATTGATGCAAAAAGAGTCACTTATCAGTCGAATATCCTAACCTATCGGCCACCGACACTCCGTGACCCAATATCCTTTATTAATTATGAGGCATAAACCACTTAATAATAGACAGACAACGTATGTAGGTACAATGCTAGAGAATTTAGACTGAAATAAAGCAACCAGACCCCAGGAAACCCTAGAAATAGCATCAAAGCCAAAAAGTTTCCCACTCCCATTTCAAGTCTAGGTTTGTTTTGCTAATAAGTTCACTAAAACTGCATCCAAATGGAAACCTGAATAGAACGTTTCTGGTAGTAAAGACGTTCCAGGTAAAACTTTCTTGACTTGCAAACTACATAACAAGGGTTTCTTAGAACTATCAACTGTGCTCACACAACTTGGAAACAATTCCTCGGGGCCTTCATTACAACTTGTATACGTATTAGGCAAACTGAGGCTTTTTTCTAGTCAAATTTTAATGCGATGATTGAATCATCTACATTTTGAACTTTAGGAAAATTGAATAGAAATAACTATCTTAAAATATAGAAAATAGAAATAGCAAATAAAAACAACGACAACAACAACAGAAGTAAGTGTGACATGACCCAATACAAAATGTTTAAATAAAGTAGAGGCGTCGGTGGCCGAGCGATTACAGTATCCGACTCGTAAGCCAGAGGTACCGGGTTCGAATCCCGCCCCGGCCATGTACCAATGACTGTTTTCTGAGTTATGAACATTAGTTGAATACTAACCGTTGCTCTTACGGTGAGCAAAACATCGTGATGAAACCTGCACATTCAGGCGACTGGATGTGTAACCATGATCGAATCTGGTCAGGTTCCCCTGGTAGCAGGGTCATGGAGGTCAGATGGCAGTCTGTCCACTGTAATTACCTAACCTGCCAAATCCTGCATCATGGTCAAGGTGGACCCCGGGCCCTCGTGCGCGAGAGCACAACCGGGACATTAACACCAAGATGATGATGATGATTATTGAATCATCCACCTTAAGAGAAGTCAGAAGAAACAGTCTTTTAACAAAAATGGCTGATTTTTCAATCCTCAGATAAAATATATCGGTTTAATAAGTTATTGTGTGACTAAAATGAAATCGTATCGTTACTTCTTGTGGAAATTAGTTAACACGTCATTGATTTCACCAAAACTCCTCATTTAGCATGGAAGTTAGCCACAAGAGTATTATAAATAAATAATGCAAGGAAAGTTACTAAACTGCCAAATCAAAATTACACAATCAATAAATTTAAATTATATACCATTTTATTTATCGTTATTTTAATCTATACATCACAGTACAAAACAAAGTCGCTTCCTGCCGTCTATCCCTCTGTATGTACGCTTATATCTTTTAAACTGCGCAACGGATTTTAATGCGGTTTTCACTATCATTTCGAGAATTTCTGCTCAAAGGTTTATATGCATAATACATGCATATTAAAATAGAGTAATCCCGAGAAAATCTGTGCGAAGCCGGGGCGGGTCGCTAGTGTTATTTTAGTGGTCTATATACATTTTTTGGGTGTACATGCGTGTTAATAAATGTTAAACTATACTTAAGAAAAGTATAGTATATCTTCACTATGCTCATGCATACGTATATTGTTGTAGGAGGAAGTTCTTAGATAAAGTTAAAATGTTTATTATGTCGAATTACCTATAAGATGTTGAACAAGGTACAAGGGCTTTTATCTCGCACTGCGAAGTTTTTCTTTCTCTTTGTCATAAGTCTTTCTTCACTAACGAAATGCCAAGTTGAAGTTGTCGTAGGTGTTGCTGGTGGTATTTAACAACCCTCAATTATGGCACAATATTGAATAAAAACTTTTCGACTCAAAAGCTCTTGTGTGTACGTTGTACGTGTGTTACTCGTAAGATCATTTTTATATACTACGCAGTGATAAGATATACAGTTTTGATGTTCTTTTGAAAACGAAATATGTTCGACACCACTTCAAAATCGCAGATTTTAGTTTTGATGGTGACATAGATTTTTGAGCGCAATTCCACTTTGTTCCTGTTTACTTTGTTTCTCTATCAGTGATATCGTACTAATTAAATCGAGGGACATAGTGTAGTAGTAATCTACATATAATATCCATATAGTATAATATATCTAAATTACTCTACCAATTGATATGCACTGTTATTCAACAAATTTGCCGACTTGTTTTATATTATTAAAATATGGTCAGGTTGTCAGCTGGTTGCATGGCTATTGCATATTGATTAATTAAACTAAGCTAGTTCTACTCAGTTCAGATACCACTTAACATCAGGTGGGCTGTCTTTTCGTTTGTCACTAAGTAGCATAAAAAAGACTTCCGAAAAAGCCGCCCGAAAATGCATCCGTTCTAGAGCTGCCACAGACTGATACACAAACTCGTTTCTAAATTCCACATCTCCGTTGTTTCAGAAGCCGGATCTCCCCACGTGGCTGGCGTAAGCTAAGAGGAGATGAGGGATGCAACAGCCCCAGGCCCATCACCAATCACAGTAAACATTGTAATTACCGCAAACACTTAACTTGTATAACTGAATCAGTATGAAATTTGTCGCCAGGCACGATGCTTCAGTTTAAACAAAACTCTGTTTTGAGGAATCTTAATGTAGTTTAATCGGAAATTGTTTCTTTTTTTCGAAGATATTTTGATGCATGATATGTGGTCAGCTGAATTAAAAATGTCATACATGTAATTTATACTAATCTTATTGTATAAGTGATACTTGTAAAGCATTTATATCTGTACCTAAGAACAGGTAGGTAAGTACTGGGTGAATTTTTATTCTGTGCGCACGTTTTGTTTGAAAATTTTTTGAAAATTGTTTAAAAGACTTTTGCATGAGAAAAATATTTTATTTATCAGTAGAAAAAATCAAAATTAATATGAAATTTTCGTTCGAATGTTATAAAGTAAAACGAAAGTTAGTAAATATTGATTATCAAAAGTATATACGAAAAATGCACTGCTTAGATTTCGCCCAATACATACATTACTTACGCCTAACTTATCCTGAAATTTACATGCAACATCTCTGTCTTTATAAGTACCTAAGTGTAACGAATAACCAAATTGTTTTCGGTATAAGATGTTGATAGTCAATTCGATGTTAGAGTAAATATTATGTCTGTGTAATGTACATCTTTCTTAATTCTGACAAAAAAATTAAGGTTTTGCAAACTATACCTTCGTAAATAAACCAAGCATATTTCCGTATTTTGTATCCGTAACTTATATAAAGCGCAGTGCTTCTATCTTGTCCTGACTGTACTAAAGTCCTAAAGTTATTTTATGATCGATGTATACCTATCTACTTCCAATGAAATTATTCTTTGTATGTTAATAGCATTGGAAATAAACTGTATATTAATAAAATAAAATAAATATCATTATAATGTTATAAATGAATACAAGCAATTGAAAAAACGTAATAAATAATCTATTGTTTCATTTTAATTGACGTAATAGGTGAGTGAATATGCAGATACCCATACGTAAGTATGGTGTATTATCATTAGAATCATCATTATAGGAGCCCGAAAGACGCCCCCCCCCCTCTCCTGTACCATCCGCATCCAACTGGTACCTGCGATCTGTACCATGCCGACGGTCCACCTTGTGAGAGGCCATCTACAACCTACCCATCGGCCATCTATTCTTTGAGTTATGTGCCATTGGTTCGCTAGGTCAATCAATATCAATAGCCAATAATAGTCAACTGCTGGACTTAAGCAGGCCTTCTATGTTAGTAGCAGGTATTGACATAAAGTCCACCGCTGGCAGGCAGGTTACAGTTCGCAGTATTGAAAATATTAAAAAGAAAACGCTGTATTTTCTGGTATACGGAGAAGTCAGCTGGTCTTTTGTTATAATTAATAAGGGGAGGCAAATGAGAGAGCTAGTCATGTGACAACAAAGAAAGAGCTAGTCATGTGTAACAAGTGATCACCCCCGGCCCTAGACATCTGCAACAACAAGTTTGCTATATGCGAAAGCTGTAGCCTCGTTTGTAGTTACACAAACATTTCAAATACCTAGCGAAAGATCAAAAGGCTGTCTCCCATATTTTTGGGCATAACAGACAGTTAATGCCCCCTAGGACGTCACGGACAGCTGATTGCCGTGTGGTATCCAGCAGAGTAGAATAGCACAAACCCTTGGATGTCGATCAAGGCGACTTATGTTTTTGAAGCAAAAGATTGAGAGTCTCCGTAAGCTGGAAAATGGGCAGCAGCGTTTCCCAAAGAAGCGTTTCTGGTTTGTCAAAGTTAAACCGGATTTAAGATTTGTATTGAAATATTATATCTCGTGTAACTTTGAAACAAACAACAGACATAAACAAATCAAAGCCAATGTAATATAAAAAGCGTGATTTAGAAACCTATTTCATTGGCTTTGCTTTGATTAGTTAATATGGAAATTATGATCAAGCTTCGTTTATATGGAGCATGCCATTTTTCGTTAATCGACCTATATTAGAGGTTTTATCAGCCGAGCTACTGCAGCGCGACTTAGCAACGCTATAGTCGCGCTACTAAAACGCCAACTGTGCGCCCGCGCATTCATGGCCATCGGGCCCGACCGTTTCGGGTGACCCGTTATTCTGTTTGACTGCTGTTATAATATTAAATTTTGTACTTCCGATTCTGTATTAAAAATTATATTTTCTTAATATAAAATAAGAAAAACATGATGCTAAATACTGATATCAAATTCCAGTATATCATAATTTGTCTACAACAAAAGAAAAGTTTTTCTATTCAGTACATTAGTCACGCTTGTTCAGATGAAAAATCGTTTGAGTCATTTGAACGTCTGCACAGTCAATGATTGTGTTTGTATATTCTTTTTACAGGCAAACACCTACCTATTTATTTTGTCACAGAAAAGACAATAAATTTGATCGACAGTATACAGAGTGTTTTGGCAGTTTCTTTTCGCATGTTAAGTATACTCCAGAGACTGTGGAGTTGATAGAGTGCCGGTAGTCTAATGGTTAAGGGGCCCGACTCGTAAGCGAGAGATATCAAGTTCGATTCCTAGTGAATCCATCCAATGACTCTTACTTAGTTATGGTTAGTTGAACACTAACCGATAGTATTCGAGGGAAAACATCGTCATGTAACCTGCACATTCAGGATACTAAATGTGTAACTACTATCTAATCTGTTCAGATGGCAATCGTTTCACTGTAATTACCTAATCAGCCAAATCCTGGACCTACTAAACTACTTAAATACTTTTTAATAAATACCTATAACACCCAGATCTGTAACAGAAATTATAATTCATCATTTCATTTTCTGTCCGGCCTGGAATCGAATCCGGGACCTGTGGGTGGCATACCGGAGACGTTAACCGCTTGACATCAGAGCTGGTCGACATTGGACGCGGTAATTGCCACGCGTGGCGTAGTACTTCCCTTTTTTGTCACCGGGTGGTTCTACCATTGGCGGTGCTTACGCATATCACAACATTGCTTTTCGTTCCGCGTAAGGTCGATCGTCACGTCGATTTGCTTTACTTATCACATCTCTCTTCTGTAGGCCTGCTGGAAGAAATTTCTTTTAGAAATAAGTAGTGCCTGTTGTGTCGTCTATATGTATGATGTTTCTCTATGTATTTTACTATGTGCAATAAACTGTTAAATAAATAAATAATTAAGGTCCCTTCTTTGGAAGTATCAAGCTACTTCTCCTCGGTAGCTTCAGGCCCTTACTGGATGGTACATCCGCTCTAGAACACGCGCTATAGTTACAAGAAGTCGTAGTAGAATGTTGAATTCACAACCGTAAGATATCCATGTGTATAAGTTTGAGGTTGAGGAACATAACCGGTTTGTCTAAATTTTTCCAAGGGGTCCTTCAAAAGGTAGGTAGTAGAGGGCGCCACCCTCAAGTAAACAATAGTTCTACGTTTATTAAAATATTAAAAATAATTAACACACTCTTAAGACAAATAAGTGTTATAGTCTAGTGTACTAAAGTGCAAATTCGAGTTTAAGTGTTATCTGTACATATAGTAGAATAAATACGTTTAAATTTAGCAAATTATAAGACGAAGACTAACGACATCTATCGATGTATTTGATTACCTGAAACTACAGAAACCAGTGTGTTGTGAAATGCGCTAAACCTAAAATAAACGCAATATTAAACAATATCTAGTGACAAAAAAACAATTTTAATTCATAAATATGAATAAATCCGAACAAAGGATTAGTGAAGTGCAACCTACCGACAAAACAAATAGACACATAATATAAAATGTGACACAACACGTTGCTTACAACCTATATCACTTTTCGACCTTTGCCGTATCAGTCAAGATAGCTCAAACAAGAGTGTATCTGACTTGCGAACCGAGGTCGGCGGTTCGATTCCCATCTTCGGATTATTTTTCTTCTACTTTGTAGGATAGCGCAGAGAATAGCGTATCCGACGTGCGAACCGCATGGTCAGAGGTTCAAATAGCAGTTAAAGAAAAAAAAAAATTTTTTTTTTTTCCTTTTATACTTTTTTGCCAGAGGCAACTATGACTACTCGCAGAATGCATGCAATAAAACTGGAAGACCAGCTGAAGGAAGCTCTCGTGGACCTAAAATATTCAAGGGACGAAGTTCAGAAGCTACTACTGGAGAGGGAAGATTGTGAAGCGGAAATTCGTGTGGTAAATGAGAGGAACCAGGACCTGAAGGACCAGCTTGTGGAGATAGATATCCAATTTGAGGATGTATGGGCTCAGCGGGACGAGCTTCGGGCAGAGATAGACTTCTTTCACGAGTGCAGTGAGCATCACGTGGCATTGCTTAACCGTATTACAGACCTGGAACGACAACTTCAAGCTGCGCACCGAAACGTCGAGCAGTGTGAACTGCAGAAATTTGAAGCACAATCTTTACATACTCAAACTTTGTACGATCAGCTTCTGTCTAAAAATGTAAACAGTAATGTAAATACCTGTCCAAAAAATAACAAGCGAAAGCGCCGAAAATACAAAAATAAAAATAACACAAACATTAAAAAAATCATTCGTAACAATATAAATTTAAAAAAATGTTTCAATCACACAAGATTCAAACTACAACAATGTACGGATATTATGGAGAAAAATCAGTCACAATATAATAAAAATACGTACAACTTAGAGATTAAACTTCGTGATATGGAGGCAGAATTAATCAACACCATGTCTCAATATCAAAAATCACAACATCTCATCACAGAATATTCAGAGTCCATGAGCAAATTACTTCTTGACTTAAAGGACACCGAAAACAGATTTAATTCCCTAATAGAAAATCAAACTTGTAACTGCGAGTTCTCACGAAATAATCAGGAGGGTAGAAATAAAATTAGTAAACGCGTAGTAGGAATTAAAAGTGCGACGGTGGCGCCGCAAGTGGATATTGTCACTATGCCACGTAGGACAATATTGTTTTCCGATGGGATTGGGCGCCATCTTGGACCACTATTATCTGTTTATAATAATAATAATAATAATAATAATAAAGTTCTTTATTCAGCCAATAGAGCCATTGTACTATTACATATAATAATATTGGATCATAATAATTAAAATAATAATAAAATAAATTAATAATATTTGAAGCAAATTTACATTATTTCTTGTTTGGGTCACGATGTATCGATAACCAATGTCTTATAATAGGGCTTGTCAGGTCCCGCGTAACTAATAATAAAATATGATTATTACTATTGCGTATTCGTTCCCAAAAGGAAACTATACGTGTCCTAATAATGGCAAAAAAGTCGGGCATCGCCGCCTCGGCGAACATGCCAGATGCGCTGCAGTATCTCGGCAACTTCATAAAAATGCGGTATGCATCATTATACTGCACTCTTATTTTACTGAAGGACACCCTCTTATACCTGTACCAGAGTTGGCACGTATAAAAACACTGGCAGAATGCCCTGAAAAGAGTGCCCTTCACCTCCTTACTGCTTTTCGCAAACCTACGTGCAAGCATATTGCACCGAACCGACAATGCACGTCTTTCTCGCTCTACGTCAAGATCATCTTTGCCATCCTCCGTAATGATGTGGCCCAGATATTTGAATTTCGCAACAATCCGAATTACTGAGCCATTTAAAAATACACCCGGGACTTTCTCCGGACCTTTTCCCGCCCTAAAAACCATCATTTCGGTCTTGAGAACATTATACTTCAGTCCATGAGAATTTGCATAATCCTCACAGACCGAAAGGAGCTTTCTCAATCCGCTGATTGACGGACTGAGGAGCACCATGTCGTCTGCGTAACTAAGGTTGTTAACGCAGATGCCGTCGATATGACATCCGATGCCGGTACCCCTCAGCTCACCAATCAGGCCGTTGACATAGGCGTTGAAAAGGTCCGGAGATGTTAACCCACCTTGGCGAACACCGCATTCTAACCTGTATGCGTTAGATGTCGTGTCGCCCCATCGTACATGGTTGGTTTGGCCCCCGTACCAGTGCCTCAACAGCTCAACGACATACTTAGGAACCCCTGAGCCGAGCAGTTTGCTCCAGAGAATGTTGTAATTCACTAGATCAAACGCACGGCTCAGGTCCAGAAAACAGGCATACACCGACGTATCACGCTCAACGTAATAGTCGACTGTATGCTTGAGGCTGACTATTGCCGAGTCTGTTGAGACACCGGCACGAAACCCAAACTGAGCGTCATCAAACTGCATATTCTTCAGCAATTCGGGCTGCAGCAGTCGTTCAAACACCTTTCCTATGACTGTTCCCAAGGAGATAGGTCTATAATTACTGGAAGAGCCTAGGTCACCCGTTTTACTCTTCACAATCGGCACTACAACCGTCTTCATGAGAGAGTCGGGTAAGTATGTGTGCTTCACACATAAATTGTAAAACACACATAGTTTGGACCATAGTTCCTCTCCTGCATGTAACACATGCTCTATCGACAGATTGTCGTGGCCAGGCGACTTTCCCCGTTTGATAGCTCGCACTGCTTTGGCCACATCTTCTAGAGTGAACTGAATCACTGCCTGCTCATCCACAGAGCAAGCGGACTGATTCGATTGCGACTTTATAGAAAGGGGACTTATCTTAAATTTAGACGCGAACAAATTTGCTATCTCCTTAGGTTCTTGTAGGCCATCCACAGACACGGGTAAATTTAACTTAGGCTGAAATTTTTTTGTAGCATTCCAAAATTTGGGGAAATTTTTATTACTCCTGTGCGTCGCTAAAATATCCAATTTAATGGTTTCCTCGTTACGGATACACCATTTCAATTTGTTTTTAAAGGCTTTCCTTGAGGAAAGCATATCATTATAAATGTCTCCCGTGGATGGTCTGCCGGCCAAGAGCCAACACTCGTAACGAAGTCTAGCAGCACGATGACTTAGTTCAACGTGAGTGTTCCATCCTGTCACTGGTTTTCGCCTGTTATGCACAACAGAACGTGAACAGTCACTCTCCATAGCCCCCATTTGCAAGACATGCACAATATCATTATAATAATTATCAATACATTTAAATTTACAATTAAAGTTGTCATCTTTACAAGATCGAGTATTACAATTCACATTACACATATTATATTTAACATTCAATAGATTTCTCTGACAATATTCATAATACATATCTATTTGACTAGCATTTTTATCTCGCCATACTATCTTATCACGGCAGGACGGATCATGCCCCCCGCTGGTGGTCAAACGCGCACACTGTCCCAGGTCACACTCCACGCGCAGTGGCAGGTGATCTGAGCTATACACACCGTACATAACACTGACCGACACAATAGTGTCTCGCGCAGCCGCGGTCGTGACACAGTGGTCCAACCACCTGCGGGAGCCATGCGCCTCACTCACGAAAGTGTGGGAGTCCGAACTCAACCCTAGGAAATCAATATCCGCACATACTAGTTCATTTTCGTCACAAAAAATTTTTAATTCATTACCAAATGAGGACGAGGGATGAGCATTAAAATCGCCCAAAATAAATGCCATTGGCGTGTTATGTTCGTCAATAATAGCCTGCAGACGAGCGAGACATTGAGTAAATTCGACAATATTTTCACTTTTGTCAGTTGGTAAATATGCACTGAATATCAAAAACGATTCCGTGCTATTAGTTATTTTCACTGCTATTAAACGCTCGCTGTCGCACTCCACAATAGACACTTTTGGAAATTTTGATTTCCTCCACATCAATGCTAAGCCGCCGTAAGGGCGACCCCTCAGGACCCCCGCAGCCGTATCCACCGATGACCTGGCCAAGCAGCTGAAATCCGTGTCAATGGTGTCAATTAGGTTGAGATCATGGGGCAGTAACCAGGTCTCCTGAAGGGCAATAATGTCCGCTTCCAGGCATAGCTTTCTAACTTGCTGTATGGACGTTTTAATATTCTTACAGTTGAATGATATGATTTTAGTTTGTGTTGATGTACTATCCATGATTTTATTTATTTTTGGTCAACTCTTAAAAATCGTTCTCTGTACCTCCGGTATACCAAATTGACAGGCCAAAATTCACTGTTTAACAATATATCCAAATTATTTTTTGGTACGGTAATCTTAAATGATCTAAAATCTAGTTCTTTTCTCTGCTGTAATAATTGAACATCGTTGACTTGTGCTCCTTTGGATATTATGTAGTCTTTAACGTCCTCAACAGTACAAGTAGATTTCAATCTAGATAAGTAAATAGCACCGGGCATCTCCGCTACTTCAAGTTTACTCGGACCTGTCGCTGTACCACACTTATTATTGTTCCGCAGCGGACGTTTTTTCTTATTCACTACGACAGAGAACCCATTCATGTTTGCATCGTTACACTGCATTCCGGTGTGTGCAACGCTAGTTCGTTGTATAGATGAGCGTATAGCTACATCACGGTAAGACGGCGGCGTAACAATTGTCTCAGTCGAGAATGTTCGAGTGCGCGGGCGCACGGGCGTTTTATGTGTGCGTGACTGAGCGCCGTCCGATCGGCTATTATCACTTGTATTGTGGAGTGCCACTTGTTGAATTTGCATGTTATCAACCTTACCGCGACGTGTAGTAGGGTCATGATTGCTTGTATTTTTGCACTGTCTTGACGGTATAGTGATAAGCGAAGATACCTCCGACACAATACTCGATCTCATTTCGTCGATATCCGATTTGTTTATTGTTTCCTTACGCACGTTCTGTAACTCTGTTTTGAGGATAAGTATGTCCTTCAGGAGGCGTGTCACATCCACATGATCAAAAGAAACCGGTGGAAGCCGGTTCAGGTCCTTTGCGACGTATGTAGGTTGGACCTCAGGGTTGGTTTCCTTGAGAGCCTTAATAACATATTTTATGTTCTTTTTCTTCTTGTCCTCACCTTTTCTCTGAACCAACTTTAATCCTTCCCCCGAAAGGTCTTGAAATAGAGTTCCTTTCCCAACATCAATTTCTTCGTCCGTAAAATTTGACACACAAATCTGCACTATACTAATTTCATCAATTATTTGAATTTTGTTCTGACAAAATGTCAGAAACTCGTTAATTACGACTTTATTTGACATCGTTTTTTATTTTATTTACACTTCTCATACTAGCAATAGGTAATTACAATAACTAAGAGAACCGTTACGTCCTTTCACTGTCGTGCGCAGGTGAGGACTGATATAGAGGAGAGGATAATAATCTAATAAACTATTGTTATCACGGAATATCCGTAATCAACATGATATTAAGAATAAAAGAATACGAATTCACTGATAATGATACTCTAATTTTTACAATGAGTGATAGACATAATCTGAATAAACATGACATATTGAATTTATTTAATACATTAAATGCTATTGATAATATTGGAAAAATAGTAATATGTTGTTTTCCTTATTCGAATAATTGTAATGATTGGCAAAATAAAAAAATTTGTTCCGATAATAATTTATTACATAATCAGACATGTAAAAATCATAAAATAAATCTTTTTGACATCAATAAAAATATTATGCAATTCAATTATAATAAACACTATGTTTATTTAACACTAAAAGACAAAAAGTTATTTGCTAAGTTATTAGCATCTTCTATTTTTAATCCTGTCATCGTAAATAATTCTAATTCCATTGACACACATAGTACAACTAGTACTTCTCTTATACCGTCGAATTTAAACAACCAATTTTGACAACGGCTATGTCCTGCTGCAAAATAAATTGTATAAATGTGGTTTATCAAAATATTCAAGAATTAAACAGTAAAGAACTTGAACTAAATTTATTCTTAGTTGATAGAAACGTTGATGTTATGTGTATATCTGAGCACTGGCTTACAAAATCAACCTTAGGTCCCAAATATAATAACTATAATATAATCAGTAAATATACGAGGCCACATGCAATTCATGGTGGCTCATTGATCTTAGTAAAAGATTCCCATAAAAGTAAGGATCGTAAATATATAGTTAGATTATCCATAGAACGAGTAATTGAACTTTCATATGTCGAACTGCATACGTATGTAATCGTTTGCGTCTACAGGCCTCCTAATGGCGATTTCGATTTGTTTGAGGAAATCATGGACGATGTATTGCATAAATTGTCGAGAAAAAGTAAACATATTATAGTCTGTGGCGACTTTAATGTTGATTTACTTGAAGATACTTCACGATGTAGGTGGCTAAAGTCGTTATTTAAATCCTGCGACCTACTAAATTTATTTGATGAACCTACTAGAATAACTGCAACAACAGCTACATGCCTAGATAATGTGTTTTGTGGTTGTAAGGTGTCGTCAAAGTCTCTTGTAAATTGTCTAGGTTCTGACCATTGCGGTCTATAAATTAAATTAAAACATAATGTTAAAACCAGGTCATGCGTAATAAATTATAGACCATTGACAGCAGAACGCTTAAAACGTTTCAAGGAACAGGTGGAAAATCATATACTGACTTTGTCTTCAGCTTACAAAGAGTCTAATTGTCAGTACAATGAGATGTTTGAAATAGTGAAAAACGATTTTGAGGCTATATTTAAAATGAAAACGGTAAATAAAAACACAAATCTTGGCTTCTGTGATTGGGCCACAGAAGGTATACATACAAGTAGAAAGCGACTTTATGAGCTTTACCACTTAAAAAGCTTCAACAAATCAGCCGCCTTTGCAGATTATGTAAAAAACTATTCGAACATTTTTAAGAAAGTTTGTTACGATGCAAAGGCAAATTTTATCAGGAAAAAAATTTATGGGGCGTCTAATAAAAGCAAAACAGTATGGAACATTATTAATGACGAAACAGGTAGAAATGATCGTAGGGATCGACAATACAAATTAAAAATTAATTCGGACATTATTAAGACTGACATTGATGTAGCGAATAGCTTTAACAACTTTTTTTCTAAAATAGCAGTAGACAAGACAAAAAAACTTCAGTCTTCCTCCTTTACAGCACTTTCATTGCTCCAAAATAGTATTGGTCGTTGCAACGCTGACTTCAAATTCAGTCCAATAAATGAAATCAACATAATTACAGCGTTCAAATCTCTAAAGATGAAAAAAACAGAAGATATATGGGGCATATCGGTCACTGTTTTAAAGCCCATCATATAGCCGTTAGCACCACACCTCGCACAATTATTTAATAATTGTATTGATGAGGGTGTATTTCCAGATTTGATGAAGTTTAGTAAAATAGTGCCACTTTACAAAAGCGGCGAAAAGCATGATATGTCCAACTTTAGACCCATATCTGTACTACCAGCGTTAAGTAAAATCTTTGAACGAATAATATTGGATCAACTGCTTGCTCACTTCAGTACAAATAAGTTATTCCACAGTAATCAATTTGGTTTTACCAAAGACCGATCTACTGTGGATGCGGGCGTAGAACTTATAAAACATATTTATGATGCTTGGGAGAGATCGCAGAATGCTATTGGCATTTTCTGTGATCTTTCCAAAGCATTTGATTGCGTTAACTATGACACGCTCCTACAAAAATTTGAACATTATGGTGTCAAAGGAAATGGACTATCTCTTATAAAATCCTATCTTAATAACAGGTTCCAAAGTGTAAAAGTAAATATGTAGTTCGACATCTGAAAAAATTGCTGTAGACATGGGTGTCCCGCAAGGCTCAATTTTAGGTCCTTTTATGTTTCTCGTTTACATAAATGATATGCCATTTTATCTAAATAAACGCTGTGAAGCAGTACTGTTTGCTGATGATACTTCATTAATATTTAAAGTCGATAGAAATAAAGATAATTTTGACGATGTGAACAGCCCTCTCACAACTTCACACATGGCTCACAGCGAATAACTTACTTTTAAATACAGTAAAAACTAAATGAGTTTTGTTTCACATGCCAAACGTACGATTGCGAAATATGAACCTTTATCTACATAAGGAAGCACTTGAATTTACGGAATCAACTGTTTTCTTGAGATTGACTCTCGACAATAGACTTCAGTGGAAATATCAGATTCAAACCCTGTCTGGAAGGTTAAGCTCTGCGGTTTACGCGATAAAAAAAATTCGTGGTCTTACGAATATCGAAACCGCCCGGATAGTTTATTTCAGTTACTTCCATAGCATTATGTCATATGGCTTAATGCTGTGGGGTTCTGCGGCAGACATTCAAGAGGTTTTTATTCTTCAAAAAAGGGCAATACGTGCAATTTACAATTGGGGTTCTCGGGAGTCACTAAGAGAACATTTTAAAAATATTGAAGTATTGACAGTGGCTTCACAATATATATACCTTAACCTAGTACACATTTTTAAGCATAAAACATCGTATTCAAAACTTTCAGATAATCACAACCATAACACTCGAAATAAAGATAAGATTATTACTGAATGTTTTAGATTAACAAAAGTTAATCTTCCTTTGTGGGTCATTGTGTATCTTTTTTTAATAAAATACCGGAAGATATTCGAAAACTATCACTGAACAAGTTTAAAAGCACTATTAAATCTAAACTTATAAATAAAGCTTACTATAAAATTAAAGATTATTTGGAAGACAAAAATCCTTGGAACTGAGGGATTTATGTAGTTAAATTTAATATTATGACCTATTTCGTTGTATAATTATTTTATTTTGTCTAGTGTTTGACATGTTATTTAACTGTACCCAATCAGGATGCTGCGACCTGAAATCATTTCTAATATTAATTCTTATTTTAATGTGTTTGTTGTTGAATATTATTTTTGGATGTTGTTGTCTGTCTTGACATAAAAGTATAATAACTTTATTTCTCATTGATCGTAATTATAATAAGTTGACAGTAACTACAAAAATTCCAATTACCAATATTAAATAATATTCAATGACATACCTGATATATATGTATAATTGAATTAAGTTTGACATTAACATATGTGTAATAATATGATATTTAGTGAAATTAGTCTGAATTTATTACTAATTTTGTAGTAATTATTAAGTATAATGAACACTTAAAAGATGTTTTTTTTTTTAATGTAATTTCTAATGTTTTGTGCACTGTAATTTTTTTATAATTGTTTTTAGTTTGACTTTCATAAGTGTTTTTTAAATAGCCTAAACTGAATAAATATGTTTGACTTGACTTGACTTGTACCCCAGAGGCCAGTAATACATCCGCTCACTTTCCATCAAGTGGACCGTCCGACGGTGTACCTCCCTAAGGTGGTTCTATGTTAGGATAGATAAACGACGCTCAGAATTTTAAACTACATGTCAATTAATAAACTCAGCTCTGCCGGAAAACACGTGGTCAATAAAACCTCTTTAAGTAAATTATTAAGTAATTTCCCTTAATATAAATGAGATGCCCATTATTTGGTCATCGTTAGAAGTTATTTTTAAATCACAATGATGACATTAGGTATGAATTTTAAAATCTGTACATATATCACATAAAATACATATATATTTTTTCATACAATTTCCTAAAAAATTAATTTTATTATACAACTTATACATAATACACAAACAATATATAATCACTAAAACTTAAAAAATAAAAAAAAAAAACCTTAAAATTACTTAAATAGATAAAATATTTGCCCCAAGTCCCCTGAATGCGGAAATGTGCCCAGAAGGCTGGCCGCGTTGTCCCGCTGGATGGCGAGGCTTATACGCTGTCCCAAATAGAGGCCAGCCTTCTGGTCATTACTAATATCGACCAGGCGCTTGGCTAGTTCCCTATATAGGATATGTGCGCCTGGTCCCCACGGCCCAAGAGTTTCCACGCCAAATGGCGCAAATATGTAGTCGCCACTGAGACATGCGTATTTGCAGCGTTTGACGTTTTCAGCAGAGGCGGCACCGGCCCCTGCTTGACACGCGGTGGCTGGAAGATGGGACGGCGCGAGGGTATCGATGCACGTAGCATCCCAGACCAAGGGCCGTCCCAGTTTCCAGGGCGTGAGTGTCATTCCATCGGGTCTTTTCCCATCATCGCGGGCTAAACCGTTGGGTTCCACTGTTGTTGGGTTGGGTGCACCACGGGAGCACCAGCGAAAGGAAAAAGGCCCGACGGATGACATAATTGCGGTCCGGCGCTCCTACTACACGACAAATCATGGTGGCCGAGCTAGTCAACAGGGCGGCCACAGTGGCAGTCGTGTGGATTACCTAATAAGTATTTTTCACACAAGTGGAATTTTAGTTCTGGCCTAACAAGATATTTTTATTAATTCTAAATAATATTATAAATTCTGATAATTGTGAACAAGCGACGTCACACAAAAACAATGGTTTAGAGCCATTGTACGCTCCTATAAGCAAGCACAACGCATTGATTAATTAATTTCCTTTCAGAATGGCCTTTTCCTTTGAACCAACAAAAGTAGGTCGCGTTTTTATTGTATGGAATATTTTCCTGCGTAGGCTGTACAAACAAAGAAGTGACTAACTACGCAAATAATTTTCTTTAATTGAAGTGAATAGGTTTCCTGACACGAGGAACAAAGTGTGACAACAATTAGCAAATGGTTGAATTTAAAATTCGTTGACTCCAATGTACGTACGTACCTTCATTTGTAGCGCTGCTGACCGATATGGACTACGACTATCTGATATGTTTATTGCCTTTTAGCTGGCTCGGCGCGACTTTGTTCGCATGGCGTCTTACTCATACCATACGCTACATCTACCCTATCCCTACACCTATCCTACACCTACATTACCGGTTCCCACCAGAGGCACCTTAGTATCCGCTTCTTCCATTTGACCTTGACCAACACAAAGTACGAAAAGTTAGCTACATTCGTTCATAAGTTCGTATTTTTCTTTCAATCTCTGTGGCGATCAACGTCAGGCGGCAAGAATTGTCGACGACAAGTCTCACCTATCGGCTTGTTAAGCTGGCTTTACGGCGAGGGACTATCTCATTGTGCATCGGCTATCGTCTTTAACATTAGGAGTGCTGTGAGGAATTGTCCGGACTGATACCAGCTGCCGAATTTCATGACCGTAACCCGCCGTTAATTCGAATTCAATGAGTATAAGTATATTGAATCAGTATACCGTATATGAGAATTACGTGCTACGAATTTTCGTAGCATTCACGTAGCAGTCACGTAGCCCTTAGGTAGCGTAATCGTAGCATTGGTTCTACATTTTAGTAATGTAGCTTACAAAATAATTCCTGTGGGACAAACTAGTTACCTGTTATAGGTATATGGTATAACTATGGTATTTTAGTTAACCATCAGGAAGAATTGGGGTTTCTGAAATTACATCCTAGGTTAAATATTTTTTTACACCTCTTGCTCGACAATGACTAATAATACGTCAAGAAATGTCAATGTTAAGCATGGCACTGTTTCCCGCAGAGAAATAATATTATATGAAATTCCCAAGGGAAATAACGGCATTTGAATTTGGAACGCTCAAATTCGTATGAAAACTTTGGGCAGATCGATATTGTAAAGAGAGTTTATTTGTTGTCAACTTTTTTCTTTTTTACCACAATAAAAAATTAAAAAAGGGCCGATTGCAAATACTGTTACTAAAGACTGGACCGAATAGTTGCAGAACCCTAAACTGCCAAAATCGAGCAAATGGAAAAAGCAGAAAAATGTAATGTAAAAAGTGTTTCGTGTTATTATAATTTTAACAGTTCCAATTTATTTCCAATTTTTATTTTTACTTTGACACGGAAATAATTTCAGTTTCTTGAATCAGATGCTGTAATTGCTTTGGCAACCCTCCGATAGCTGGTCGTGAACTTTTTTTTGCGAATCTCGCGACACTTCGGCTACTGGTTGCCTACCGTAACAGTAATTTAGTCGTATTATGTATGTTTTTCTTTGGGAGCGTCGGTGGACGTAAGCGAGAGGTACCGGGTTCGAATCAGGCTGCGGCCGGTACTCTTCTCAGAGTTATTTACTGTAGGATCTTGCCCGGACGAATGGTTGTGTCATTCGGTGTCGTATGTACTTACTGTTATTAGGACTCCTGTTCAAACAACTGTTGACACTTTTATTTTCAATCTTTATACATATAATAGGTATATTCCTGGGTTTGGCCCTTCAGGCTCTGATTGCTCATCATCCTTGCCCGGAAAATTAGTTAATACTGTAAATTCTGACTACGTTGTAACTACGTTCTACAAATGTTTTGATTCGAATCGAACTTCGATTAGAGTATTTTCTTTTGGGGATGTGATCTCTCGTTTACTAAATATCCAATTAGTAAAAGTAGTTATGGTTTTTGGACAAATACAAGGGTATTGGGGTGTGTGTCTGGATTGTTACCGCTGTAACTTTTTGTTTTCCTTTTATTTAAAATCCAGATGGACCCCCATGCCACGGGAATCATTTTTCCATCACATTAGGGTGTTTATTTCGTGGAAAATATTAGATATTGTACATAAAATATCACATTTTCCAAACTAATGTCTACCTTTTCTTATTTTATTCTTTGTACGTCATATGTTGTCATGCGGACACAGTTCATAGTCGGTGGAGATTTTAATCTTTTTTGTGCTCCTCTTATTCTTGATAATAGCTGGATCCAACTCTTCATCATGTCCTCATGGATTATATCCTTGGCTGCCAAACACGAGGTCGTCCGAAAGTTAATATCGACCTCTTCGGGAACTGGCTGGTTGACTATGAGTACTGGCCATCAAGACTATATCTTCTTTTGTGCCAAATCGTTCTCGAACGTGTTTAAGTGAAAACCCGAGCCTTCGTTAGAGAGTGCAGCTGATGAGTGGGCAGAGTTCTCCCAGCCTTCGAACTAGAAGGTGGATCAGTATCATAGCTAAAAGAAGCTATTTTCATAAACTAAATGAAATACAAGTGACCGGTCAAAATATGCACATGGCTGCATCAAATCATTATCTTTGAAATTCTCTAACTAACATAGTGTCGGGTCAATCTGCAATCTGTACTTTTTCGGCCAGCTTAAATGAAATCCAAATGAACACAGTGATCCAGCCTGGATATAGGTTACGTGGAGTAGGCTTTCGTAGGAACTTTCGTGCTTAACTTTTAAATTCTTTTTATAAATTTCTTGTTGTGTAGTTTGTAGTTTCTGGACTGATCGAATATAAACCCATTGCCCTGAATATTTGTGTTTCCTTATTAACTGAACCTAGCACTGTCCATGGGACAGTGTCACGTTACAGTACTTTAGTTGAATTCTAACCGACGCTCTTACGGCGAAGGAAAATATCGTGATCAAACCTGCACATTCAGGCGAATGTGCAGGTTACTGTGTGAAGTTACTGAATGTGTAAACATGATCCAAACTGGTCAGGTTCTGGTCTCGGCAGTCGCTCCACTGTAATAACCTGATCTGCCAAATCTTGGATTATCGCCAAGGCGGACGCCGAGACCTCGTGCGTGAGATCACCAAGATGATTATTTCTTTATTTTATCTGTATACTCAACTACATACATTGTATTTATATCGCCTGTAAAAGTATCGAAATAAATTATTATGTTACATTATTACGATTTGCTTAAACAATGTAAGGGCTAGTAGCAAGCCAAAAAAGATGGCATCTTATATGTATGTGTTAAAGATAAAAAAAGTGGTTTGTTTTCATGCCCTTCAAAATGACCTTAAAACGGCTTCTAAAAATCAATGATTTTGATAACATTTTATACGAATATGTTGTGAACCTTCTTTACATTTATATTGAATGTTTGTTTATTTATCAACACATTTATCATGCGGGCGACACCGGTGTGACGCCCGTGGGCACGATTTACGCAACGAGACCTCGCCGAGAAAAATCTCCAGCACTAAGACCAAAATCAGCTGGCCTCTCGGAACGGATTTCCATGGCAATATAATTTATTTTAGCCGACTTTTCAAAAGTTTTTTGATTAATTTTTAAGGGGAATTGGGTATATAAAATTTGTGAATTTTGAATATCTCGGAAATCGTTATCTGAAATGTCTTTAATGATGTTTTACGAGCAAATAAAAAATACACGAACTTAGTTTACTAACTTGTGAATTACTAACAAAACACTGTTTATTTGTCCTATCTATCGCGTTGAATCGCGATTCAGAAAAACATAATTAAAAAAACGAAAATGGTTTATTTTAAGGCTTAACTTATTCAAGGGAATGAGCACAAAAATTAATGTTGTATTTAATAGTGATTCATCATCACAGCCCGTAACAGTCCACTGCAAGACTTAGAGCCTCTCCCACGAAAGGGGAGGTTATTGCCATAATCTCCACGCTTGGCAGGCGGGTTGGAGATCGCAGTGTTTAAATATAACAATGGAAAATGCTGCTGCCCATTTTCCAGACTACGGAGACTCTTGATTTTTCGCCTCGGAAACAATAGTCGCCTTGTACGACACCCATGAGTGTAAGGGGTTGGTGCTATTCTACTCTGCCGGACACCACACGGCCAATTTAATAGTGATTAATAATTTTTATTCGCTGAAAATGCCATAACAATACGAAAACCGTTACCTACAGTATCACAGAACGTACGAAAGCTAATTGTGAACAGACATAACAAACCAGGCTCTCACGAAAGGTATCAGAGCAAGACAGGCTATTAGTACATTCCGCGCTCCAAGCATAAAGCTTCAAGTAATCTGGTTGACCGGCTACGATGGCCAATGTAACTTGACCCATTTGCAAATGCACGTGCTATAACAGCTCGGGTCAAACGCTCTGGCCGTTTTGGAGGTTGTATAGTGCTAACAGAAACTATTTATGTTGCAACATGATTTGTATGAGAACAGCGTTAACGCATGGCCCGCAGTTTTCTGAGCTTTTTTATAGCGTTGTTCTTTGCTCCAGCAAAGAACGTATAAAGTACCTACATAAAAATGTTACATAGTACATGATAACGTAGGCTCGATGGAAAAATGTTTCAATGGACTTTAAAGATAATAAATTCAAATGTAGCTTGATCTCTGGTAATTATCATTGCCAGTGCGTACATAAAGTCAGTCAGACCAACGTTTCGTGGGTTTCCCAAACGTCTACTATCGTACTATTTACCTAAACTCTATAACGTAGGATAACATACGGCGTGCTCACAGTCTTCTACTTCAAGTATTATTAGTTATTCCTTGCATGTGTTATAATATAATGTTTTAAACTATCGCGGTTTTAATCACACATTTTAGGGGTATGTCCCGGGTTTCCTACCGCGTACCTTTGTTGACGCATGATGCATGCAACTGCGTCGAAATACCGGGCTAATCGTCAACAAAGGTACGCGGTAGGAAACCCGAAACATACCCTTAAAATATGTGTTATAATGTGAAAAATGCAATACTTTTGCATGCAGATATCAAACTGTAGATTAGTTTTAGCTTCGCACAGGTATAAAGAAAATGTCAAAATTTTCTTCGAGAAACACTGTATGCGTTGGAGAAAACGGCATGAAAGTAAGTACCACCTTTGTAGACCTTTATTTTGGTTCAATTTAATAAATTAGCTGACCATTTAAATATCAATATTATGGTCAAGGTTCAGCGAGTGCGTTCAGTATATACGTGTGTTTACTTTAATTACGCAAGAATAAGTACGTCACTCATACTTATTCGTCAGGAATAGGGAAATATACCCAGGTAAGTATTCATGCGGTAAATAACTCCTTATATGGAGTCTCTCTCTGGTAATTATGGACTACTCTTAACATCAATTCAAAGAAATCGGTGACATAATTGTTGAATAGAAAATCCAATTAAGTTGTATGGCGTAGCGTCTAGTAGGTATTAGGTATCAACACTAAGGTAAGATTTTAATTAAAAAAGTCGTTCTTTTTTATTTAAACTCGTTTCATATGCATAGTGGTAGAACACAAAAAAGTAAAGCTGCTCAGTTTTCCTTATTCACCTTGGTATGTGGTAAAAATATTGTTATTCAATTTCAAATCGATAGATGAGTCACAACGTATTTGCATTTAACATCAACTATAATTAATTTCTATGATTGCCATATAAAAAAAAATGCCAAATGACTTATACGAAATTGCAAGAGAATACATTTATAAGTTAGAGGTAAATTATAAATGAATTCCCTGTTTTTAAAATTACATCTGACGGAAAGGATCATATTTAGGATACAAGTATTTAAGTAAAATGCAAAAAAACACAATGTCTCGTAATAAACGGAAATTTCTGTTAATTAATAGGTATTAGTACATTCTTCACAAAAACTGATTTGCAACTAACATAGTCTATTGTACGACGTTGTTACTGAACGAAACGATCCCTATTTTTCGCTAGAGACTAACAATCCATCAGCTTCATCTCCTAAATACGAAACTTAATCAAGCATTTAATAATCCCCAGCTTGATAAAGCTCACTAGGATCTCATACAGCTTTCCGCTAGAGTTAATTCACGTAATTCGTTATCTTGGTAAGCTCTAAATCGTAGAGAAAGATTATAATTGAGTTTTGATATAGAAAGTGTCTCCACGAGCACATTTTGTGTAAGATATGAGTATTTATACTTATTACTTTGTTTTAGATAAATTTTCCACAGATGTAAACAAATATTGCCTTTTGATAAATTCAATATAAACTGTTAGTAATTAATGATGCGTATTAATTTAAGTGGTTATTTGTTTACAAAACTGAATCAATATTAGTTACATCTTGTGTGAATTCACATCTGTTCTTACGTTTTGGTGGATTGACGAGGTATGTAAGTGGTGGCCTTTAACATGCAACCTACACAAGGTTAGCAACAAATTTTGGGATAATAGAGACGTCTCATTGGCGCTCCAAAACTCATGTAAAATAAAGACAGACAAACAGGCAAGCGGGCCACCTGATGGAAAGTGGTCATCGCCGCCTATGGACATCAGCAACACCAGGGGAGTTACCAATGCGTTGCCCGCCTCCGAAGATACCCCTTATATTTATTTATTTAAACTTCTTGCACAAACACAGATTAATAATTTGAATACAGATTAATAATGAGTAGAGAAGAGCTAGATACAGGCATCTATCAGTTGTTTTGACAACTGCTTGCCTGCTTAATGATAATAATAATAATAATAATAATAAACTATACTGGGACAGAGACATAATAACAGATAGAACAACAAATAACAATAGACCTGATATCACCCTTACCATCCATAGCACAAAAACCACTTACCTGATAGATGTGTCCGTACCAAATACAGAAAACCTCAAACAAAAACATATTGACAAAATTCAGAAATATATCCCGTTAGCGGAAGAGATTCAACAAATGTGGCACCAAAACAAAGTACGGATAATACCCATAATTATTTCGTCCACTGGAGTCATACCCAAAACACTACATGCATGCATCGCCGAACTTGAACTCCCAAAAACTACATACATTGGCTTGCAAAAATCAATAATATTAGATACGTGTTCAATAGTCCGCCGATTCCTCACACATTCCGATATATCCTCTACACCGCCATCCGCAACACCTAATACCGATTAGATTGGTAAGCCGTGCGCTAAGTTCTCTGGCTCTGAGCCCGTTCTTAGTACACGTTAAAGTACCAGATCTCTCTGAGAATAATAGCCACATGCTAAACATAATAATAATAAACAGTACATTGGCGGATTAATATCTTGAACGATCTCATGTCATAGTCCAAAGGAAACTTACTACATCTACAACAACAAATAAATTATAAGCAAAGGTGCTCCTTTACATTAAGGTCTGTGATTTTTACGACAGAAACTGTCGAAATTTAATATTTACGCGGTCACAAATGTTCAAGACTGGAACCATAATTGGATTTTAATCGTGCCTTAATAACCTCTCATTTCAAAGGCAGAGAAAGCCCTCCGCTTTTAGCCGTAAGTGCCATATTGATTAGGCATCCAGAATACTAATATCTCGTGTTTATGGTATTTTTACTATATTAGCCTTTATGTTCGTCACCTCATCCCATTAATGGTCGTGCCATATACCATAATCTTGGCATGTCCCTGTTGTGCTTTCGCGTACGAGGGCCCGAGGTCCGTCATGACCATGATCAAGGATTTAGCAGATCAGGTAATTACAGTGGAGCAACCGCCATCTAACCTCCGTGACCCTGCTACCAGGGGAACGTGACCAGATTGGATCATGGTTACATATTCAGTCGCTCTGAATGTGCAGGCTACATGACGACGTTCCCTCATCGTAAGAGCGTCGGTTAGTATTCAACTAATGTACATAACTCAGAAAAGAGTCATTGGTGGGCCGGCCATGGCCGCAGAGTGGGATTCAGGACATTCTTGCTTACGAGTCGGATACCTTAACAACTCGGCTACTGACGCTCCTTGGACGCATAAAGAATACTAATATCTCGCGTTTGAGGCGTTTTTACTATATTTTATTAGCCATTTTGTTCGTCACCTCTTCTCGTTAATGGTCGTGCCATATAAAACATGATCAAAAAGAACTATAGTCAACTGTAACAACTGAACAAAGTCAAAAGTAGTAAACGACGATATTTCTTAAACTGCATAAAAAAAGATAACGTCATGCAACAAAAAGTATTTAAATAGATTTTCATTTTAATAAAAAAATTCTTTGTACTTATACTTGAATGTTCGCTTGACTTTATTGTTTATGTGATATCGCCGTTTAAGCGACTAGTAATTTTTTCTCGTTTATTTTTGAGTGTAGGTATGATCCAATTTGACATGATAATTTCCTCATCGTCCTAACATCTATTAACACAGAAAAGGACAAAAATATGTTATCTTATTTAAAAAGAAAAAGGGCAAAACTGCAAAAAAATCTTCACTGCAACTTTGCAGTCCAATAGGATGCAGTTTTAAATACTACGATGTCTGGTATTTTATTTTAGTGCTTAATTGATATCCACTTCCGATATATTAGTCATTCAATAACAGAAGCATTTAGCGTTTAATTAGTATGTCTCATAGGTCATCATTAGTCACCATGTTTCCCTACGTGCTAATAGGTATGACAAGTTGATCAAAGGACAATAAATAATATTAATATGAAGACAGCCACATTATTATCTCACAACTTACAATATAAAATATCATTAAGTATTCTAAAATTATTTTTTTTACTTAAATCAACTTTCATCTACTTTCCAAATCGAACAACGTGCTTAAGCTATGTAATAATTACTTAAATATCTCTTACCTTGCGTTATACAATTCCAATGTCCAAACACGGTATCACAGTTACAGAACCAAAACTAGTGTATTATCGAACGTGAATGCACCAACCGCCTGTGAACTTGACGTCATGCGTTGCTATAGCAATGCTCTCCCTGGGAAAATCACCCCTAGCTCTCATCCGTTCGCACTTTAACAAAAAAAAAATAGAAATAAAAACACTGGCAGGTTCCAATTCCAAAAAATTAACACAGTTTCGATGCCCGAATTCGAAATCGCTGGCTGGTATTTTATTTCCTTTTTATTTCAAAATTAGAACGTTGTTTTTTCGGATTGCGTTCGGAAACGCGCGTCTACGCGGCGGCTCGGGTCGCACTACGTAAATGTCAGCGCGCTCGGCACATGTGCGGTAAAGCCTTGGTAAAGCGCAGCGCACACTGGTGAACGTTTCCTTCGCTACTTTTGTCGTCTGGCAGTTTAATTGAATAAAGGTGATCAGTGTAATTGGGTACGTCCTTCCGTATTGATTATAACTTTGTTGCAGTTTCTCGAGTAAAGTATTCTTGTTTCAATTATCCGTTTTTAGTGACTTAGAAGACATTTTTCTTCATGTGGTTTCTTGGCATACCTATTTTTTTACAGGATATATGTCTTAAACTACCAAAGGGAAAATACTATTTCGTTGCGTACGTATGTTTTAATTATATAGGTAGGTACGCGTAAGTACTAGATTAAGGAGATATTTTGTTAGTTACAAACCACAGTGGAAACCGCATTATAAAATATAATATTATTTTACTTCCTAACGGAGACTAAGATTATTTTATTTTATTTAATATATTATCTTCATATCTTATAAATAATTATAATTACTTGATCATTTTCTACGAATACTACATAAATTATAACGTCACGTTGTGCTAATCGGCTTTCGAAACTGCTAAACTGTAATATATGTGGGAGATAATATTATTATTGTATTTATCTTGATTTTTATAAAATGAAGGTTCTTTAATTAAAAACCACATGCGGGTACACCGCAGTCTATAAAAAGGCGGCCATCGCTCTCGACAGGTCAGACGTTGTCCGACTGCGGATACGGCACCACCAGTGCTCTGAACTGTCTTCCTCAGGTAATTTTGCTTAACCCTTTAACCGCCACGCTTAGAATCAGTTGGCGTGCCCTCAGCGCCACGCACAGTAAAACGAAAAATAAATACCTACAACAAATAGTGATGTTCAATAGTATATCGATATGGGTAATTCCCCTTCAAACGCTTACAATTTCATCTAAATATCGTAACAGACAGTAGATAGAAAGCGTTACTTTGTAATTTTATTTCTAATATTAGCAGGTATTTTGGTAACACAATGAAACAAAAAGCGTTTACAGATCTTGAAAGATTTATTGATTTCCGCACAATAAAATTGGTCATGAAAAGAATTTCGTTATTCTTATTTTTCAATGCAGTCCTATAGAGTATTCTTTATCTAAATGCAACAGTTAACAAACAACATTGGTCAATTTCTTAACAAACATGATTATATTGTGGTGGTGTGTAGTGCCGCCACCTAAAAGAATAGCACCACCCCATATCTTCCCGTGGGTGTCGTAAGAGGCGACTAAGGGAAAAACCCGAAAGATGGGCAGCAGCATCTTTCTGGGTACATTTACATCTATTGTACTGCGATCGCCAACCCGCCTGCCAAGCGCGGCGATTATGGCAACTCCCCCCAATGACAAGCACACACAGGCCACGGCCCCCAGTACCCGGCGGCCCCGCTATTCCCGACAAAGCGTGTTGCCAGTGATGACTTACGGAACTGAAACGTGGCCGCTCACTGTGGGCCTTATAAAAAAGCTCACTGTTGCCCAAAGGGCAATGGAAAGAGCTATGCTCGGAGTTTCCTTGCGCGATCGAATCAGAAATGTGGAGATCCGCCTAAGCTTGCAATAATAATATTAAGTCATTCATATAAACTTAATCTATTTATTTAATACAGTTTAGGTTAAATAAAATAATGCAATAAAAATTACCTCTTCATCGATGTTAAACTCTTCATCTGATTCAAATTCTTCATCTTCATCACCTTCCAGAATACGTATTAATTCTTCAGCAGTTGCCATGTTGAATCACATTTATCGATAACACGAACATAATAATAACACACATAAGCACAACACCAATGGAAAATTCCAGAAGGCGGCACTCGTTTATGACGTCAGAAGCGGTCGTCTTTTTCCGTCCGTGGCGCTGGGTGTACTAGCAACATTAGTTTCTAAGCATGCAGACTAGGGATGGGAATTGTCGATTCAGTTACTGACATTTTTAAGCTTTATTTATTATAAATAAAATAAAATAAACACATTTATTTATAGAAATAAATGTGTTTACTATAGAGTAACATTTGCTTTATTTGTTTTATAATAACTTAGTAAGTATAAACAGAAATAGTTTAATTTATGTGGATTTTTCTACCAGTAAATCATTGCTTATGTCCCATCCTTATTGTCGGATTTTTCCGTCACTGGCGTTGGACACCAATACACTTTTCGAATAATACTATCAGTAATTTATTCAACTTTAGACATTATTTTTGAGTCTTCTAATTAAGAAACTAAAGTGTAAGCAATTGTATATGATTACTTCATCAACTATTTACCAAATTATGAACATTATTTTAATATAATACAGTGCTATCAAACAAAAAGGCAGATTAACCGAGTAGTGGTATTTGGTCGTAAATATCCGACCTTGGCGAAATGAGCACGAAAATTTTTGACGGATATATCCGACCTTGGCGGTTAAAGGGTTAACCGTATAACGCATATTATTTCTATGTTCTATTTTGTTATTTCTATAGAAATAACAATTAATTATTGTCAACTTGTCTGTATTTTGCTAAATCTAAGTACATCACTTAAGCTACTAAAATATGTCCTCTCCATCTGTTGCTGTCCATTTATTATATTATTGGTAATAATATACATAGATTTATTATTCATATTTCTTTGTTTAATTTCTATACACGTTCTCCCACATCAGAAGTGGGGTAAAGGATCCCAACGTCCCACAATATTTCTAATGCAATGTCCTTTGTTTTCATTTACATCGTGATCTTTTCGCACCGCCCGCATGAGGCTGAGGAAACTGGATGCTTCCGACGACGCGAAGTGTCGAGTGCATGACCAGACATCATAGCGTCCACAACAACTACAGGCTGCAAATTAGCATTCGGTGAGTCGTTACGAGTTTACTTGGTTCAAGTGAGTTTATAACCGAATTAGAATCATTTGTTTCCGCGTAGAACGTGTAAAGAACAAAATTGAGAAAGTCCGACTAAGTTTTTATGTACCAAATTACGGAGTTACAATTTAATTTTGTTTTACAATGAATTATTACTGTCTAGAAACGAATACGAACACAAAAGTAAACGTCGAACAATATTTTTTTGCCGAGGGTATGATTTTATTGTGGTTTTAACGTTGACCGCCAAAATACGATTATTCTGAAAAGCTACCTCCAACCTTGAAAAAAATAAAGTCAGTTTGATTAGTAGGTAACGTCATTTTTGTTAGTGACAATTATTTTATCGAAAGGAATGTAAATATATTGACGGTAGATAGTTTCAAATTATGTTTTGAGTGACTTAGTTAATCCTGTGACTTTCTTAAGTTCGACCTGTTTAAGACTTTGGTAGACGGATTTAAGCAACTAAGTCCATACGTGACGACTATCGAGCAAAGGTTTTTATGACATTTATGTGGTTGGTTTTGTTAACTCAAAGCTTGTGGCATCACCGGATGGAGATGATGTTGGTGTTTTACGTACTAGGCTGACGGAGCCTCTGGGAGCGTGGCCAACAGATGGTAGTTGTTTCAAGCTTTGTGAAAAGATGTTAAGCATGATGATGATGATAAAAAAGTCCACATATTTTGGTGATTGCTCAATAGTCAGTTACATAATGTTAACTTTAGCTTCGAGCACTGAAATATCATTGATTACCGATACCAAGTAACTATTTCGAGTTCTGTTATTGTGCCTGTAAGATGAGGCACTGTAAGCAATGGTGAGATTTCATATCCTTCGGCTAGTACGTGTTTGGTAGTACCTACACTGTTGTTGAGGTTAAACACCCCGATTTATTTTGCTGATTTGGAGTGGCCCGGGAGTCGTGTGTGTGACTCTTTGGGCTGAGAGCCCCAAAAGTCTCTTTTCTGAAGAAGTTTTTGTTCTGATTTCTTTGGAATACGGCTGGATATGAGACCTCTTCGTTATTACAAACATTGTTAAATTGTTTAAAATGAGAACTTACACCTAACGTAGTCACAGATAGAGTAGACTCGATCGAACAGTGAAAAAAAGTGATGACGATTACTTTACTTGTTTAGTTGTTTTGGTGTGGTAACCGATAGACACATAAACTTAATGAATGTAATATCTTATTCTTATAGGTAAGAAGTACAGTACTAAAAATGTTACATAGTCTGTTTTATAAATCCATGGGGTGGGAGCCTGGTGACCTGTATCACAGGTTCTATGTAACCTATTTCAGGCACCAGTTTCCCACAAATAAATATAGCTACAAAAATTATATAGTACTGACCTACTTGCGTATCATTTATTTGTTTGTGAAAAAATAATAAATGCTGGTTTCATTTTTATTATTATACTGTTACCTAAAACTGTTGAAGGCAGAAAGAAGCTTTTCATTTCCAAATTTGGAAATTATGTATCTAATGTAAAGAACGATACATTTTTAGAGACGTTTACACAGTTGAATGAAAGCGTTTTACCGCGCTGGTAGACAAATAAAAGTAGGTAATATTTTGAATTTGATTACTAATGAGACCTGAAGCAAGTGACTTAATGGAAAATGAATTTCCGATTCTGTTAACCACGTACCGTGACCGTGGCAAAACTCAGTTGCTCTTTTATGACGCTGCTGATATTGGCTAAATAGAAGTTGCAGCGCTGGGAATTTGCATTGCATACTACTGGCAGTATAGTTGTTTAGGTTGTGGAAAGTTTCTACATGATTTACGATAAATCAAATACAAAAAATATGGAGACTAGTCAATTGTTTTGTCTAGGGTACAAGAGTAGAGTGTAATTTCTTTAATAAAATGTGATTCCGATGAAAAGCCCTAGAGTTGGCTAGTATGTAATCACGGGGATTGGAAATCCTACCTAATGGATGATCACGGCGATGATCATCAGGTTGATCACAGATGACGACTGATGGATAATTATAAAGTTGAAATTTTTATTGTAAGTTCGGGTAGAGCAACCGGGATAGCTCTGTGTGATTGTATTTGAAGATACAGACACCTTGCAATAACAGAGGTGACATGTTCTGAGATGTTTATTTTGGGTACATTATTAACGATTAACGACTCAGTAATTGAAATTTGTGACTTTGATGCCTAGAAGTTGTTCATTGGTAAAATCCTGATTCAATTTTGATGTTAGGCGGTAGAGATCATGTTATTTTCGTGGGGATGACCATTGAATGTTGGTTTGGGTCTAGGACGATTACTTGTTGTGTAACTCACGTGTTTATTATCACGTGTTGTGATGGCAGATGGACTGCATTACTTGTGATAGTCTGTATACGATGTACTGAATAGATTTGATCGAAGGACTGACCACGAGCTGATAAAGTAAAGTGGGCTTGGTAAAGTAAAGTTTGTTAAATTTACTATTTTACGATTTTAGCAATTTTATATTGAGATACTGTATAGTCTAACAGTAGTTTATCTACATACAAGAGTACGGCCAATACTGTATAGCTTCTATGTATAACAAAGGTACTACTGGAGTCTATAAGTACTTACGAATTACAAAAGTACGACGAATCAACGTCACTGAGTGGAAGCGTTAGCAATGTTTATTGATTTCGATTTGTATTTCCACGAGTTAAGATTCCTTTTGAGTTTAGAATGATAAGAGGAGAGCTAGTATAGTCTTTTACAACCATAGGGTCAGGAATGATCGAGCGAACATGGTACTGTGCTGTGGTATTTTAGTTTCAGATAACACACGAGGTCTTGAGCCTAGACATCATGTTGAATAAAATACGCAACGTCAATCGAAGCACCGCCTTGCGGATTGCTGGAAATACTGTGATGACATCATATTTGGCTCGCTGCCGTGGTCAGGACGTGGAACTAGCTGCTCATCCATTAATGAGAGAAGAACTCTTGATTTATTGCCTCACGTCATATGGCCGTTCTCCATAAATGCATAAATGGGAGTGCTGCATAATGGATCATCAAGGGACCTTCGTTCTTCGTTCATCGGTGCTCCGACGAATTGTGCTGTACAATATATCGATGGCCAACGATGTTATACTGGGTGTTTGGTGCGATGTGCGGGTCATTTGATTTGACCGTTGCCCTGTGATTTGGCATTTAATTGTAGTTGATTTGGCCACTGATTTGAGAATTGGCATTTGGGGTCATATGATTTGACCATTGCCATGTGTTTTGGCCACTGCCGTGAGGATTGGCATTCAGGTACCTGTGATTTGACTATTAGTACCATGTGATTTGGTGTTTATATGGCTCATGTGATTTGGCCATTGCCATGCAATTTGGCGTATTCTACCAACTACAGAAGGAACACCTTTCTATCGTGAGTGAATTTTAATGATTTATTTAGGAGAATTAATCTTGATTTAATGTTGTGGCATTTTTCAAACCATGTTATTATGGAGTTGACTATTGTTGCATTACTTTGGAGTATTGTAGGTATATTTTAGTTTAAACTTGAAAAGTAAGTTAAAACTCGTAAAGTCTTGTAGACTTGACTTTTAGTTAAGTATGTATTAAATTATTCAGTTTTTATCGGTGGAAGCCTGTAATTGGTTCTGTGCTAATATAAAATAATACTGGTATTATTTTATATTGTAATCATTGCTGTTGGTTTTCCTTAAGTAAATAGGATAAAAAGTATGATTTCGGTCACGTTTGACAAATTAAATTGCTACGATCATGAGACCTAATCAGTATTTCCTAAATAGATAATTTAATTGGATTTTACATTGATGCTAGTTGATGTAAATTGATTATCTTTTTAGTAAATTGTCATAATGTCACTCGAGTAAAGATACGTGCATTGCATTGTCATGATATGATTCGACCCTAAGTATTCTTTAAGGATTGAATTTTATTGTTTCCTAATGTTAAATATCTGTTTCTTATGTTACACATACATTTTTGTTTAATTGTAATTTGGAGATAGTGTATCGCAGGCCAATTAGGCTGCTTGTCAGTATGGCCGTGTGGGAGATAATATTATTATTGTATTTATCTTGATTTTTATAAAATGAAGGTTCTTAAATTAAAAACCACATGCGGGTACACCGCAGTCTATAAAAAGGCGGCCATCGCTCTCGACAGGTCAGACGTTGTCCGACTGCGGACACGGCACCACCAGTGCTCTGAACTGTCTTCCTCAGGTAATTTTCCTTAACCGTATCACGCATATTATTTCTATGTTCTATTTTGTTATTTCTATAGAAATAACAATTAATTATTGTCAACTTGTCTGTATTTTGCTAAATCTAAGTACATCACTTAAGCTACTAAAATATGTCCTCTCCATCTGTTGCTGTCCATTTATTATATTATTGGTAATAATATACATAGATTTATTATTCATATTTCTTTGTTTAATTTCTATACACGTTCTCCCACATATAGGTTATAAGACTTTCGTGGTTATTCAGTACACTTTCACTACACATTTGATCAAATTTATTACCACGGTTAGTATTTTTTTTATCTCGATATTTCGAAGCAGTCGACTGATGAAAGTGCTAAACTGTATACTAAGTAAAAATAATATATACACGCTAGTAACAGTTAATTTTACAAAATCGCATACTGACACTTATGTATACCACCAAAACGAAATCCAAATCGCTCGAAAAACACCGACCTTAACGCGTGCCCTAACAAAGAGGGAGCGGGACAGCCAACCGCCAGGGGTTGTACATCCGCTTTTCTCGGCGTTATGTAAGCGACGGCCCTGGAGCCTGGCGCTCGCGACACACCCCCGCACCACACCCCTACCCTCAGACACCCTTGCTGCGCAGAGGTCATTCAGACACACCGCCTCGGCTTCCCCTCTCTTTTCCCAACCCGTAAGGTCCCACGTCAAAGTAATAGATACAAAACGTAAACAAATCGCTGTCACACCTCATTATCGATTTCCTCCTGAATTCTACTATTCAAATTGACGCAACCAAATCGAATGGCAATATAACGCGTCATTACAATTTAGAATGGAAATCGATTGTGCACTCTTTTTGTTTAATTAAGAATAATATTTTTTGTTTCATTAGCTCGATAAAACATAACATACACTAATGTCGTATTTATTTTCCTTTTTGGCGCTGTCTTCATTATGGATTTTACGACACTGTGTGCACCTAACCCCCGCCAGGGACCCGCGATTTCGGAACCGGAATTCGAGCCCCAATGTCTACGCAAACAACTCATTATGTCCCCAATTTGTTTATCAATTGCGTTGTGCTTTTATTTTATTGGCTGCCAGTACGACTCCGGGTTTCCTTTTGTTTTTCGGCCAACACGATAAGGTTTTGTTTCGCCACTTTTTTTTCAAATTTCGAACAACGGATTTTGAATACCGGTGTCGGATTCGTAATTAAAAGTTAGGACGTCAAAGCTGTAACGAGCGTTGGAACGATCAACTGTAGGATACAGGAGTGGGTAGTACTCCCCTATTGATTTCGACGAAATGGCTTTGCGAACTCATTTAGGACTGCGATTTCATAGTGGGAACAATAAAGAAAGTGGAAGAGGTGCTTAATCCAAGCATTGAGTTTAATTAAATTAGCCTGAGGGGCCTCACAGCTGGCGAGAATGCAAATTTATGCTTTACATGAGCTCTAAAATTTATAATTAATAGTCACTAGCGTTCGCTGTGGTATAATTTCATGTAATATTTTTGAAAAATGTAAGTTTCAAAATAAAAAGATAAAAGTAGAGTACATTAAAACAAAGTCGCTTCCCGCCGTCTGTCTTTCTGTATGTCTGTGTGTACGCTTAGATATTTTAAACTAGGTACGCAAGATTTTAATGTAGGATTTTCAACAATAGGAGTTTTCAAGAGGAAGGCTTATAGTGTAGTACAACCCGCGAACGAAGTCGCGGCGGGCCAGCTAGTATTTAAATAAATAAAGATTCTTCTATAAATTTCTTCGGACAATACATTATATAAGTCCATTTATTTAGATTTATGTGTATAAACTCACCATTGTCGTGCTCTACCTTTGTTTTTTTCTATTGAAACGTACTTTACTTGGCTTATTAACTAGTTACCTCGATATCTACTGGTAAATCAATTAGGTAATTGTACAATAAGTAATTCAATGTAATAATGAGAATAAACCGTGTGGTGTCCGGCATATAATAAGACCACGCTAAGTCCGAATCGCTTATTAAAAATATATCTTTGTATGGCAATGTTTTAAAGGTCATGGAACGTCATTTATAAAAGTCATAAAAAGAAATTATTTCTGTGGGATTGTTTATTTTCGTGAGTTATGAAAAATATTATTAAATAATGGGCAAAACAATTAAAAAGGATGTGCGGGAGATAATTTTCAGCATGATTAATAATTTAGTCAAATTAAAAATACAAGTTCAAGCTAATAGTGACCAAATAACTAAATGTTTACAAACGGGACTGACAAGGACAGATTTTTTCCAGATTATTGCCATATCCACATTTTATAATTTTTACTACTGGCAGTCAATACGGACTTATCGTGTTCCTATTATAGTAGATGGCATTACTGTCCACAAATGTGGAAGAGGCTCCAGTCCAGCAGTGGACTGTTATGCGCTGCCGATATGATGTTATCGATAGGTGTAGTTGCCAATTTCGCGAAGAAAGTAGAAGAATTTCAATACAAAACTAAGCAAAACTGTTAAAATATTTATGTTCATCTTAGAAGATCATGTATTAGTATTATAGCGTACTTAGCTATATTTATACCTATACATATAACCATTACGTGAAATTTAAGGTAACTAATACAGTGCGTTAATTAAGTTCCAATACAATCTGTGTTATCGGTAATGAATCTATTCCGATTTCTCGAGGCCATATTTGACGTAAAACTAAATAATTACCGCATGGAGGTAAAGCAGCGAAATTCGTTAATTATGAGTATACCTACTACCAATATTGTAACGATGGTATATCACTTCCTTATGATATACCATCTCTTACTGTTCAAAATTCTAAATTATTTTTCAAAATCATAAATTCAAACATTTAAAATTCGGCTTGATTTTATTTTACTTTCCTCACTCACTTTTTATATTTGAACCATGTAATAGCCCTTACGAATGGGCAAAGCTTCTGCCCTAGGGCTCTGCCTAAGCCCTCAGCATTAAATATTTTTAATAAAACTTCTATAGAAGCAGTGTTATTTATTATGTTTAAATAGTGTAACGTCAGTAGTAATATAACCTCTTACAGCTTTTTCGACGTTTAATTGCCTCACCCGAGTTACAGTTCCACCGCCTGCTTCCATCATCACAGCTCTTATTTTCAACCGCCTACTATGTCACAGTAAGCTAATTACGTAACGCTGTTGCCAACATTCTCTGATTTCAATAATTGAGACTATTACTTTTGCAATTCCGTATCATCGATTTCATGGGTTCAGTTGTTAACAAACTTCCATTGCAATAAACTGAAACTATTGAATCGATCATATGTAATCACAAAGTAATCACGAAGTAATCACAAAGTTGTTAGGTATGTGGTATATAGGTAGAAATTTATCGATAGTATAGTCTAGTTTTACTAATTAAATATTTATGTACGTAATTATTTATTATTATTGTGCACGTCTTAAACTGCTTCCAGTCATCACATTCTCTTTGCTGTAGGCCTGCTGGAAGAAATTTCTTTTTAGAAATAAGTAGTGCCTCTTGTGTCATGTATATATTTGCCATGTCTCTGTTACCATTTTTGTGTGCAATAAACTATAAAATAAAATAAAATAAATAAATAAAGTAACAATTTCAAACTCAGAGAATTGTTGGTAACAGGGTTACGCAATTAGCTACAGGCCATAGACCGGGCGTAGCGCGACAATACTACATTCCAAACTACCTCAGACCAAATAAGAAATAAAGTCTGAATCTTCCGAACAACATACTGACACACGCAAAACTATGCCATGCGGTATGTCGGTCACGGTCACACTGGTCACACACGTACACATTGACAACCAATCTATTGGTTGCTACTGACAAATAAAGTAGTGACAAGAAATTTTTGTGATTTACCATGATTTATAATTTTAAGAACGTTTTCGCCATGTCGCTGACGTATATGAAAGTTGTAATTTATAAGGGGATTATCCGACTACTCGAGAAGTGTTTATGTAGATAAAAAATTTACCACATTTCCAAGGAAATTTTTAGAGATTTGCCTAATTTAAATATTTAAATTCGTTTTCACCATGTTGTTAACGTATATGAAAGTTGTAATGTATGAAGAAATTGTTGGGTTATTCAAGAAGTGTTTACATGAATGTTTTATTTCCCCGGTTTTTAAGCAATTTCTGGGATTTACCCCGATTTACATTTATAATCGCATTTTGGTTGTGTTTTTGACGTTTCCGAAAGTAGTCATGTACTAGGAGATTGTTGGGCTACTCAAGAAGTGTTTACACAAATGAAAAATTACCCCGTTTTTAAAGAAATATTTTAAGATTTTCCCCAATTTATAATTTTAGGTGCGGTTTCGCCATGTTGTTGACGTATATGAAAGTTGTAATATAGGAGGGGATTGTTGGGCTATTCGAGGAGTGACACTACAGATGAAAACCACCGTTTTTAAAGTAGTTTTTAGATATTTAATCCGATTTATATATCTAAGTGCGTTTTTGCCTTGTTATATGAATAAAAAGTTTAATCCGTTTTTAAGGAAATTTTTGACATTTATCCTGATTTATATTTTTAAGTGCGTTTTCGCCATGTTTTTGACGTATATGAAAGTTGTAATGTATGAGAGGATTATCCGGCTAATCGAGATCTGTTTATATGGATACAAAATTTACCCCATTTTTAGGGAAAGTTTTAGAGATTTGCCTGATTTAAATTTTTAAATGCGTTTCCACGATGTTGATGTATATGAAAGTTGTAATGTATGAAGGGATTATTGAGTTATTCAAGAAGTGTTTACATGGATGAAAAATTTACTCTGTTTTTATGGAAATTTATAGAGATTTACCCTGATTTACATTTATAAGTGCGTTTTCGACATTTTGTTGACTTATGTGAAAGTTGTAATGTATGGGGGGATTGTCGGATTCCTCAAGAAGTGATTACATGGATATTTATTTTACCCCGTTTTAATATAAATTTTTGAGATTTACCCCTATTTAGATTTTAATCGCATTTTTGGTTGTGTTTTTGATGTTTTTGAAAGAAGTCATGTATGAGGAGATTGTTGAGCTACTCCAAAAGTTTTACATGAATGAAACATTTACCCCGTTTTTAAGGATTTACCCCGATTTATATTTTAAAGGGTATTTTGGCCGTGTTGTTGACGTTTATGAAAGTTGTAATGTATTGTTCATGTCATTGTCACCACAGATAAAAATTTACCCTGTTTTTAAAGAAATTTTTAGAGATTTACCCCGATTTATATTTTAAAGTGTGTTTTCGCCACGTTGTTGACGTATATGGAAGTTGTAATATTTTAGGGGATTATCGGGCTACTCGAGAAGTAATTACATGGATAAAAAGATTAATTTGTTTTTAAGGAAATGTTTTGAGATTTACCCCGATTTAGAATTTTAATCGCATTTATGGTTGTGTTTTTGACGTTTTTAAAAGTAGTCGTGTATAAAAAGATTGTTAGGCTACTCAAGAAGTATTTACATGGGTAAAACATTTACCCAGTTTTAATAAAAGTTTTTAGAGATTTACCCCGATTTATATTTTTAAAAACATTTTGGCTGTTTATGACGTTTCTAAAAATCGTAACTTAACCGTACTCTTCTCTAACTCTTCCCTACCCCTACGTCACATACCCTACCATATCCGACCATAAACTACTGTAACCCAACTCTACTCTACTCCTTGACTACCCAATCCTACCCAATCCTACTCTACCCTTCCTCTACCTTTTCGTTACCTATCCTACCCTCACTATACATACCCTACTTTAACCTACTGATTTCCTTCCCTGATCAACCCTCCCCTTTCCCATCCACAAGCAACCTCCTTCCTACGTCTACTCTACCCCTACCCTAATCTTACCCTACTCTACTATATCCCTTGCCTAACTTTCACCACTCTACCCCTTCCCTACTTTACCCTACATACAACATATACCCCACTATACCTATTATCTATCCTACCCTAGGCGTTTCGCACCAATGTGTCCATCCTCAAAGAACTTGAAATTAAGGAAAGGCTTTCGTCAACTGTGCAACTACGAATACTCAAGTTCTTTCGTCACATCTCCATAAATGTGAATTCCATGGAGAGATTAGTCATTCAGGGCCAGGTCGAAGGCAAGAGAACACGATGCCGATCACCAACTCTGTGGACTATCTGATAAAGAAAGCTACAGAATCCACCATGGTCCAATGTACTCGCAGCGTCTCTAACCGGCAGAAGTGGAAGCAAATCGCTGAGAAGGCAATCCTCGGGGAGGTCTGCGACGCAATGGGTATCTCTCTGGGTACTTCGTCTACGCAACCACGACCACTCTGACAAGAGTGTCGACTAAGAAGGTCCTACTCAACTTCTACCCGACCCTATCCTATCCTAGACGACCTCTACTACACCTTAACCGACCCTTGCCTACGCCTACCCAGCCCTATCCTACCCTACTTTCTTATACCATATCTACCATATCCTACGCTTCCCATATCCTCTATACTGACCTACCACTACCCTAACCCATTCATACTCTACCCTTCCCCACTACACCCCCTACATACCCTTCATCACTCTACCCCTTCCCTACCCTACCCTACATGTAACATATACCCTACCCTACCATACCCCTACCATACCCCTACCATACCCCTACCATACTCTATCCCAGTCTACCCCTTCTCTGTCCTGCCCTACCCTGACCTACTCTTACCCTACCCTAACCTACCGTATCTCACCCTACCTCCAACTTACTCTACCCCTACTTTCCCGTCCCCTACCCTTCCCCTTTCTCTCTAACCCTTGCCCACATACCCCTCTCTACTACTACCCTACCTTTACCTAACTTTACCCTAATTCTACAACTACTACTTTACCACACCCTACAACTATTCCCTACCCTACACTACCTTAGTCTACCACCTTTTATCCCAGTCTACCCTACCCTACTCAACTTCTACCGCACTATCCTACCCTACTCTATCTCTATTAAGCCCTTCCTTACCCTTCATACCCAACCATATTATGATAGGGTAGGACTGAAACTAATCCAACCCTACCCTACTCTACTCTACATCTTCACTACCCGACCCCACATAACCCCTTGTCTACCTCGCCCCTTCCACCCCTTCCCTACCCTTACCTACCTCTGCGCATCATTATGTAACATTACCATTTCCCATCTTACATACCCTACATATCCAACACATTGTACCAGTATCTCTTTTATCTCAGTTTTTTTTTCAGTATCTACTCCTTCATCATACCCTACTCTATTCCTACTTCTACTCTACTCTAGCCTTCCCCGTCCGACACTTCCTTGCCCTATCCTACCCTACTGTACCCCTAACCTACCCTACCCTACAATTTTCCCATAAGTGTTAGCAATGAGTTGACAAAGTTTTCTCTTAATCAGTAGAACGCTGTGGCAACGCACGAACGAAGAAACAAACATTGTTTTATATCATGAAAGGTTACTTTCGAAGGACAGTACCATACATTGAAAATGACCACTTTCCTCTACGTCTACTCGAGTAGATACATACATTTTATAAACATGTTATTTTTCTCTAAAACTCTGGACGTCTCGTGGACTCTTCCACGTTGTATCTATCAATATAAAGCGCGTTTTGACTGTGTTGTTTATATTGCTACATCTGAAATTATGACGGTGACTATAGCACAGGAGTTTTTTTCTCCTATTTTAGTCACCAGATTTTTGATGTAACAGTGTTTCCTTTGGACTATGACATGGGATCGTTCAAGAGGTATATTAGACGTTTCCTTAGAAACGGCATTAGTAGCACTGTTATAAGCTTATAAAAATCATCTTGTTGGCGTTAATGTCCCGGTTGTGCTCTCCAGAACGAAGGCCCGGGGTCCACCTTGACCATGATACGGAATTTGGCGATCAGATAATTACAGTGGAGCGAGTACCATTTGACCTCCGTGACCCTGCTACCAGAGGAACCTGACCAGATTGGATCATGGTTACATACTCAGTTGCCTGAATTTACAGGTTTCATCACGATGTTTTCCCTCAACGTAAGAGCATCGGTTATTATTCAACTAATGTACATAACACAGAAAAGAATTATTGGTACATGGCCGCAGCGGGATTCAAACCCGGTACCTCTCGCTTACGAGTTGGATACTTAACCGCCTAGCTGCCGACGCTCTCATAAATAAGCTTATAAGTATAAACATAAGAATACCCTGAATAAGTATTTACCCGTTTGAAATTTACATTTGAATTTTGAATAAAGATTTTGCCCCGTCTTATGACAATTATGACAGTTTACACTATTTACAATTTGTACCTCAGTTTTATTGTGGATTCGGTGTTTAGGAAAGTTATCATTATGAAAGTAGTTAAGTCGGTATGCTTCTTTTTTCCTTCCGTGATAGTGCTATACAGTAAAACTGTTAAGACTCCGACTTTTTGGTAAATTTTGATTGGCCTTATCACTTTTAGCCATTTCTTCCAGGCAATGTAAGCGTTTCCTAAGTAGCGTTGCCATGAGTTAGAAATTTATGCCGTTATTTGTTAAATTAGTTATGCAATAAAAGTTAGATGTTTAGCGCGTTTTGACTGTTTTTACAATATGTGACCCATTTATGATGTGATAAAACAATTAATAGTCGAAGCCAGTCTGATATTACCAGGGTGAAAATGAATTTCCCATTTCTTGGGAATAAGAGAATATGCAAGAGGGCTGCATTCATACAGCCATGACAAATTTTAGCACAAACTTTTTTTTTTGAGATTTGGCTACTAGCGATTTTATGTTTAGGCTATAAATTCATCAGTGACAACATGATGATGCCAATCTATATTTTATTAGACCTTTAGCTAATAGAGGTTTATGAATAAAGAATTTTAAAATACGTTTTAAACACCTAATGAGAGTTTTAGCTTATAAACGTTTTACACCTATCTTACTATAAGGTTTTTTTTATAAATAAAGTCTGATATTACCAGGGTGAAAATGAATTCCCCATTTCTCGGGAAAAAGACGTATCGAGGGTGACCGATAATAACAGACTAAATTATTAACTCTTCTTAAGCGACCCCTGGCACTGTTTTCAAGTATTGCCAGACACAAAAATAATATCCCGTTTTTTGGGGAAAAGTTACAAGATTAACGCTTCCCAAGCATCCCCCCGCTGGCACTTAGCCACGAGGCCAGCTTTGCTGGCCGAGAACAGAGCGAAACACTAGTTATAATTAGTATATATAAACTTCGACTACCACTGACTCACTCACTCACTCACTGACATGGTTGTTCTCCCAGAAGGAGGGTAGATGGGTGAAAACGATGTATGGGCGACATGGTCACGTGACTCTGGTGAGTATGGGAAAAATCCGACTTTTGCAAAAAACAAGATGGCGGCTCCAAGATGGCGGCCGATTTTTTTGTTTTCTATCCGATTGCGGTGAAATTCTCCAGGTGGGTACTACTTGACAAATAAAAAATGGGCAATTTTGAAAAAAATTATAAAACAAAATGGCCGCCGCGCAGGAGCCATTTGAAAATTTTCAATTTCAGACCCGATTTTAGAGTCTCGGGATTTTTTAATCTGTGGGCGGATTTAGAGATTCATCACATCGGTGCGTTGCTTTTATGCTCGATTTAGGGTAGTCGGCATACAGATTCCGAAATCAAAGATGGCGGCGGCCGTGGCGGCCATTTTGAAAAACGGACAAAAATTTGCACTTTTCGGAGCGTCTTTTTGCGGTGTTGCCACCTTAATCGAGGTTTGTAGTGTATGAGGCGGTTGTAGGTCCGGTCGAGTAGTGTTGCTCGGTAAAATAAAAACTGCCACGTTTTAGGGAAATCTGGGAGATTTTCCCCGAAAATATGAAAAATGGAAATAATTACTTTTCGCAACTTTCTGGTATAGGGGTCGATGGTCGGGGAGAGAATTAGTGTCTTTTTGGTATTTTCAAACTTTTCATCAGGCAACACTGGATGTGAGAAAAAAAACAAGTTTTTTCGACATGGTTCCATTGACAGGCCCGTAGCGAGGGCTGGGTAGACGCTGGAAATTTTTTTTTGATGCAGTCTTGCTCCGAGTATCCTGTATTATAATATTCTTGTGACGTGTTACAAAAATTAAAGATGGCGGCGGCCGTGGCGGCCATTTTGAAAAGCGCACGAGAAATTGCACTTTTCGGAGCGTCTTTTCGCGGTGTTGCCACCTTAATCGAGGTTTGAAGTGTATGAGCCGGTTGTAAGCCCGGCCAAGTAGTGTTGCTCTGTGCAATAAAACTTGCCACATTTTAGGGAAATCTGGGAGATTTTCCCCGAAAATACGAAAAATTGAAATATTTACTTTTTGCAACTTTCTGGTATGGGGGTCGATGGTCGGGGAGAGCATTAGTGTCTTTTTGGTATTTTCAAGTTTTTCATCTGGCAACACTGGAAGTGAGAACAAAAACAATTTCTTTCGACATCGTATCATTGCCAGGCCCGTAGCGAGGGATGGGTGGACACTGGGAAAATTTTTTTAATGCAGTCTTGCTCCGAGTATCCTGTATTTTAATGTACTTTTTGACGTTTTACAAAAATTCAAGATGGCGGCGATTGTGGAAGCCTATTTGTTTCAATTTGGGTATTATTTTAACGTTAAGTCGTATTTTCTTAGTGTTGCTGATGTTTGTGGCAGTTGGCGTGTATGGCAAACTTGTAGGTCTAAATGATGAGTATTGCTAGGGGTAAAAATATTACCCCACTTTATGGGAAAATTTGGACTTTTATCCAATTTAAATTTTAAAGAGCAGTTTCGCCGTGATGGTGACGTTTATTCAAGTTGTAATGTATGAAGGGATTGTTGGGTTATTTAAGAAGTGTTCACATAGAAGATAAATTTACCCCATTTTTAAGGAATTTTTTAGAGATTTACCCCGATTTATATTTTTAAGTGCGTTTTCGACATGTTGTTGACGTATATGAAAGTTGTAATGTATGAGGGGATTATCCTCCTACTCAAAAAGTGTTTGCATGGATGATTAATTTTCCCCGTTTTTAGGGAAATTTTTGAGATTTACCTTGATTTATATTTTTAAGTGCGTCATGAAAGTTGTAATATATGAGGGGATTATCTGGTATCTTGAGAGGTGTTTATATAGATAAAAAGTTTACCCCGTTTTTAAGGAAATTTTTGACATTTACCCTGATTTCTATTTTTAAGTGCGTTTTCGCAATGTTGTTGACGTATATGAAAGTTGTAATGTATGAGGGGATTATCCGGCTACTCAAAAAGTGTTTGGATGGATGTTTAATTTTCCCCGTTTTTAGGGAAATTTTTGAGATTTACCTTGATTTATATTTTTAAGTGCGTCATGAAAGTTATAATGTATTAGGGGATTATCTGGCATCTTGAGAGGTGTTTATATGGATAAAAAGTTTACCCTGTTTTTAAGGAAATTTTTGACATTTACCCTGATTTATATTTTAAAGTGCGTTTTCGCCATGTTGTTGACGTATATGAAAGTTGTTATGTATGAGGGGAAGATCCGGCTAATCAAGATATGTTTATATGGATACAAAATTTACCCAATTTTTAGGGAAAGTTTTAGAGATTTGCCAGATTTAAATTTTTAAATGCGTTTCCACCATGATGACGTATATGAAAGTTGTATTGTATGAAGGGATTGTTGGGTTATTCTAGAAGTGTTTACATGGATGAAAAATTTACCCTGTTTGTAGGGAAATTTATAGAGATTTACCCTGATTTACATTTTTAAGTGCGTTTTCGACATTTTGTTGACGTATTGGAAATTTGTAATGTATGGGGGAATTGTCGGGTTCCTCAAGAAGTGTTCACATGGATATTTATTTTACCCCGTTCTTTAATAAATTTTTGAGATTAACCCCGATTTAGATTTTAATCGCATTTTTGGTTGTGTTTTTGAAGTTTTTAAAAGTAGTCATGTATAAAAAGATTTTTGGGCTACTTATTCTGGGCTTGGCATTTACCCTGATTTACATTTTTAAGTGCGTTTTCGACATTTTGTTGACGTATGTGAAAGTTGTAATAAAAAAGTGCTTACATGGATATTTATTTTACCCCGTTTTTAGGTAAATTTCTGAGATTTACCCCGATTTAGATTTTAATCGCATTTTTTGTTGTGTTTTTGACGTTTTTTAAAGTAGTGATGTACGAGGAGAATATTGGGCTACTTCAGAAGTATTTACATGGATGAAACATTTACCCCGTTTTTAGGAAGTTTATAAAGATTTACCCCGATTTATATTTTTAAGGGTATTTTGGCCGTGTTGTTGACGTTTTTGAAAGTTGTAATGTATGAGGGTATTGTTGTTCTATTCGAGGAGTGTCACCACAGATAAAATATTACCACGTTTTCGAAGAAGTTTTTAGAGATTTACCCCGATTTATAATTCTAATTTCGTTTTTGCCATGTTGTTGAAATATATGAATTTTGTAATGTATTCTCAAGAAGTATCACCATGCATGAAAAATTTAGCCCATTCTCAGGGGTTTTTTTAGAGATTTACTTGATTTATATTTTTAAAAACCTTTTGGCTGTTTTTGACGTTTCTAAAAGTATTAATGTACAACCTATCTTTACTATATCCTACTGTACCCATACTTAACGGAACTATTCTCTAACCCTTCCCTACCCCTATGCCACATATCCTACCATATCCGACCATTAACTACTGTAACCCTACTCTACTCTACCCCTTGACTACCCAGTCCTACTCTACCCTACCTCTACTTTTCGTTACCTATCCTACCCTCACTACACATACCCTACTTTAACCTACTGGTTTCCTTACCTGAGCAACCCTCCCCTTTCCCATCCACAGGCGACCCCTTTCCCACGCCTACTCTACCCCTACCCTAATCTTACCCTACTCTACTATATCCCTTGTCTACCATACTCCATCCCTTCTCTACTCTATATTACACTACCCTACTCCTATCCTGCCCCACTGTACCCCTTTCCTACCCCACCCCTACCCTACATACTCCTACTATATCCGTCCAACCCAATCCTTCCCAACTCTACCTCTACTTTGTCTTTCCCTACCCCTATCCTACATACCCTACCGTATCCTACGCTTCCTCTAACTCTACACTGACCTACCCTGACCTTATTATACTCTATCCCACTCTACCCCTTCACTGCCCTACGCTCATACCACCCTCATCATCATCTTGGCGTTATGTCCCGGTTGCGCCCCCGCGCAGAACGCGAGGGCCTAGGGTCCGCTTTCCTGCTATTCTTGGCCCACCTCGCTCGATCTTCGGCGGCCTTAGTGGTGAGCTTATTGGCACGCATATTATTCTTGACAAGGCATCGCTTCTTGGGCCAGCTTCGCTCGCCCGACGCGGGCGGCATGGCAGACACTTGTTCCCCACATAACTTGCCGGTATGCGCAAAACGTGGCCATACCATCGAAGCCGGCATTCTTGAACGTCATTTGCTATGTCACGGACGCCAAGGCTACCCCGGATGTGGGCGTTTCGAAAGCGATCCTTCCGTGAAACTCCGCTCATCCATCGCAGCATCTTCATTTCCGTGACGCGCAGCTCCTTCTTGTGTCGCTCTAATAGGGGCCAAGTCTCGCTACCGTAAAGGAGAGCAGGTCTAATGATGGTCTTATAGACCTGTACTTTCAGCTTTATCGGCATTTTGTCGTCACAATTTTCCTACGCCACCCTACCTGTAACATAGCATTTTCTTTTTTTACCCTTTTCTGCCTTACATATACTACATATCCCACATACTCGACTACTCCGTTCCTACTTTACCCTACAAACACCCTATCCTACCTTACCCATACCCTATCCTATCATACCCTAATCTACATTTTATGTTATCCTTCTCTACCCTACCCATTCCTTATCCTACCTTACGCACACCCTAACCTACCCCTACGTTATCCTTCTCTACCCTACCCTACTCAATTTCTGCCATACTATCCTACATATTGTACCCCTATCTACTCCTTACCTAACCATACCCTACAATATCCTACTCTACCCTAATCCTGACCCTACTCCACTCCATCCCTTTCCTACCCTACACCACTGTACCCCTTGCCAACCCTACCCCCGTCTTCCTCTTCCTTACCCAACCCTACTTCTACCGTACCCTTCCCTAACTATCATATCCTACCATATTTTACCATACTCTTACTACTAGCCATAACCTAACCCTACCACATTCTACCCCTACTATACCATACTCACAGCTATATTCTATTATCACACCGCTCGCCACCGACAGGGAGTTTATCCTCACACCTTGGAGAAAATTTGGTAACGAACTGTGCGGTTCCAAAGGAACTTTCTCCCACGCACACTAAGGTTGTGGAATGAACTACCTGTAGAGGTTTTCCCTGGAGAGTACAATATGGAGTTCTTCAAGAAAGGGGGTAAAAGGTTTTCACGGAATCAGCAACGCGTGGATGATGCCCATGGTATTGCAAACGTCCATAGGCTGCGGTGACTACTTAACATCAGGCGGCCGTAGGCTTGTTTGCCACCTTAATGGTATAAAAAAAATAACTCTACACCTTGACTACCCTACTCCTACCATACATACTCTACATACAACACTATACCCTTCATCTAACCTAGCCTATCCTACTCAACTTCTATCCGACCATATCCTATTCTACACGACCTCTACTGGCTACACCTTAAACGACCCTTCCCTACACCACACTCTATCCCACTCTAACCCTTCTCTATCCTATCTTATCCTGCCCTCCTCTTACCCTACCTCCAACTTACTCTACCCCTACCCTACTCTACTCGTCCCCTACCGTTCCCCTTCCTCTCTAACCCTTGCCTACCCTACCCCTCTCTACTACTTCCCTACCTTTCGGTAACTTTACCCTAATTCTACAACTACTACCTTACCACACCCTATACCTATTCTCTACCCTATGCTATCCTACCCTTCCCATACCTTAGTCTACTACCTTTCATCCCCGTCTACCCTACCCTTTTTAACTTCTACCGCCCTATCCTACCCTACTCTACCTCTTTTTAGCCCTTCCCTTCCCCTTCCCTACATACCCAACCATACTATGATAGGGTATGACTTAAACTACTCCAACCCTACCCCTCTCTACTTTACCTTTTCCCTACCCGACCCCACATAACCCCTTGTCTACCCCTCCCCTTCCACCCCTTCTCTACCGTAACCTACCTTTACGCATCATTATGTTACACTACCCTTTCCCATCTTACATACCCTTCATATCCAACCTATTGTACCAGTATCTTTTTTATCTCAGTTTTTATTTCAGTATCTACTCCTTTGTCATACCCTACCCTATTCCTACTTCTACCTTACCCTACTGTACCCCTAACCAACCCTACCCTACAACTTTCCCCTAAGTGTAAGCAATTAGTTGACAAAGTTTTATCTTGATCAGTAGAACGCTGTGGCAACGCACGAACGAAGAAACAAACATTGTTTTATATCATGAAAGGTTACTTTCGAAGGAAAGTACCATAAATTGAAAACAACCACTTTCCTCTACGTCTACTCGAGTAGATACATACATTTTATAAACATGTTACTTTTCTCTAAAACTCTGGACGTCTCGTGGACTCTTCCACATTGTACACTATCAATATAAAGCGCGTTTTGACTGTGTTGTTTATATTGCTACATCTGAATTAATGACGGTGACTATAGCACAGGAGTTTCTTCTTCTATTTTAGTCACCAGATTTTTGAAGTAACAGTGTTTCCTTTGGACTATGACATGGGATCGTTCAAGAGGTATATTAGAGGTTTCTTTAGAGGTTGACAACGCATTGGTAGCACCTCTGGTGTAGCTAATCTCTATAGGCGACGGTGACCACTTTTCATCAGATGGCCCGCATGTCTGCCGAATAAAATAAAAAAAAGACAAATACTGTTATAAGCTTATAAAAATCATTTTGTTGGCGTTAATGTCCCGGTTGTGCTCTCCAGAACGAAGGCCCGGGGTCCGCCTTGACCATAATCCAGAATTTGGCGATCTGGTAATTACAGTGCCGTGAAGCGACTACCATCCGACCTCCGTGAACCTGCTACCAGGGGAACCTGACTACATTGGATCATGGTTACAAATTAAGTTGCCTAAATTTACAGGTTTCATCACGATATTTTCCCTAACCGTAAGAGCATAGTATTGAACTAATGTACATAACACAGAAAATAATGAGTGGTACATGGCCGCATCGGGATTCAAACCTGGTACCTCTCGCTTACGAGTTGGATACTCAACCGCCCGGCTACCGACGCTCTCATAAATAAGCTTATAAGTATAGAAGACGTAAGAACACCCTGTATAAGTATTTACACAAATTAATGTTATGTTATAATATACTACCCGTTTGAAATTTACATTTTAATAGGTAGTTTTATTATTTATAAATGGAACCTTATTATAATATGTACAATAAATGGAAAAATAAATTAACTAACTTAAAATATGTAAAAATTTGGGCCGTGTGGAAGCGTACCCAAGATGCTGGCAGCATTACCTCTCTGAATAGCAATGCTTATTCTTTGTGCGAGGTAACTGCCAGCTCTTCGGTCACCTGTGGTGTCGACCAATTTCTTTGCAATTTCTCTGTACAAAGCGAGCGCCCCGGGGCCCCACGGACCCAGGGTCTCGACACCAAATGCAACAAAATTGTATTGGGTGCCGATACCCCGACATTTTACAATTTTTTGCCTTTCGGCGGTCTCAGCCGCAGCAGCAACCTTTTTCGAAGTAAATGGAAGATGGGAGGGTGCCAGAGTGTCGACACATCTTCCAAGGGATGAGCGACATTCCGTCCGGTCTCTTGTCATCGTCACGTGCGATACCGTTCGGCTCTAGAATAGCCGGCACGTTGACGGTAGCGAGAGAGCGGCGCAAAATGTCGTTCAAGGCTGCATGGCGTGAAAAGCGGCCTGCGCTTTTTTGGCAGGATAGACCGTGGTGTCCCAGGTGGTCGACGTCCACTCCACACGGGCATTTATCTGGGGTGCAGACCTCACCACCGAGGCGGAGAGCCACGGCCAAACGAAAGGTGGAGTTATCTGAAAAAGTGCCGGTATTGGCCGATAGATAGGCCTCCAGACTCCCACCTGGACACAGCTTCCAACTTGGCGCAGGTAGAGTCGGTGCAGTTGCTAAATTGTGTTAAACGTATAAATTGGGATTGAATTTCATCCCAGCTCTTTTGACTGTTAGGGCATAATGGTAAATTTGGACTCGAGACAGCCGTAACCCAAACGTTAGTAGCCTCGCCCAGACACGCCACCTCTAAGTTTAGGACGGAAGGATTTGGAATTTTTTTTATGAGGTTGGACGTGCTGTGGATTGAAGATAAAAAAGCTGGTAAAGATACGTTTGAAATTTTGCGGATACCCAAGCCCCCAAAACGGATAGGCAGAGAGGCTTGAGTCCAGGCCTGCTCGGAAAGGTTGACATTTAAAATATATTCTAATTGACTTTTGACCAGATTGTCAATAGAATCAGTTAAATTTTTGAATTTCCAGTGAGGACAACACCGGACTAGATAAGTAAATTTGGGTACATAAAGGCAAAATTTCAAAATAAAAATAGCCGAATGTGTGTTGATTTTAATTAGGCGGTCCGAATATGAGTTGAATTTAGAAATCGAATGCTGTACTAGGGGTGTTATGGAGTGTTCGAAGATGGGTGACCCTAGGAGGCTAAGTGATGTCTTGGAAATAATTTTGATGTTGGGGGTCAGAATGTTGAAGTTATTAGTAATGGTTATGACATCTACGGAAGGGACGTTATCTGATATGAACAGTTCACATTTGTCTAAATTCAGTTCGAGACCTATTGCTTGAAATTTCTGACTTACATTGGCGAGGTCACCTAAGACGGAATCTGCTGAGCCTCCCAGGGTCCCATCATCTAAGTACCAAACGTTAAATTTAGATACCAGACTTTGGATAACGGGGTTAATGGCGAGGCTGAAGATGGCTGGCCCGAGAGGGTCACCCTGTTGACAGCCCATAGCGGAAGATATTTCATTATTTTTATGCATTAATTTTGAAGTGCTGGAGTAGCACTGGTGAAGATAATTACAAATTTCTGGCAGGTTTGTTTTAATTTTAACGATGACATCACTGTGGTCAGGGCTATTCAGAGAGGTCCGCAGGGCGTGGACGGCAGCTTCGCACCCGCCCTTCGTCCCGAAACCTAACTGAATTGGTTCAAAAATAGGTTTTAAATTTTGTAAGAATGCCGAACGCAAACTTTTGACACCAAACGCCTGAAAGTTGAACTCACAGCGATGGGCCTGACTACGCCGTCCTTCTTAGAAAGAGCTATGAGATTGGCACCGTACAGTATGGAAGTGATTAAAGAATTAACTTTACCGGCGAGCATGAAATTTACAAGATGTGTGGTAGATTGGGATAGACGATGGCCCGAGTCCCCTATAAAATTTGAGTTGAGATCTTTTAAATGTTGTGGTGATATCCCGTCTAAGCCTGCGGCTGACCCAGTTTTGAAAGAACCAATCGCAGACAGGATATCCTTTTCAGTGACACGGAGGCAGGCTTCTGGGGCAGTTGGGGGATCTATTGCCGGTAGTACATTAGGAGCTGGGGGATGCTTGCTACGCAACGCAGCGAGGGTGGCAGGTGTGTCCGGAGACAGAACGTCACTGGAGAATAAAAGTCGAGCGGCGCCTTTAAGATCTCCGTCGCTTACTTTAGTTTCCACCTTTCGATAGACATTGAAGGAGTTTGAGTTATTACGGTTACTGTTGAATGAAGAGGAATGATTTGAGTTAGTAAATGAGCAGTTGTTTTTAATTTTTTGGGTGAGCGATGTTCCTGAATTGTACGATTTTGCATGTAGGGTAACAAATGAAAATGTAAGTAACTTTTTCCAGTCATCGAAGCTATTGCTGCTTATGCATTTTGATATAATATCCATCGCAGCATCTTCATTTCCGTAACGCGCAGCTCCTGTTTGTGTCGCTCTAATAGGGGCCAAATCTCGCTATCGTAAAGGAGAGCAGGTCTAATGATGGTCTTATAGACCAGTCCCTTCAGCTTTATCGGCATTTTAGGGTCACAAATGACACCTGTTACCTCCCGCCATTTGGCCCAAGCAATGGATATTCTGGCCTCGACGTCGCCATCGATGTCCACGGTTTAGCTACGTACAGATCCCAAGTATCTGACCTGATCCGTGCACTTGATTCCCTCAACGCCTATTCGCACGGGTAGGGGATCCGCACTGTTGCAGCCCATGTACTCTGTTTTCGACACATTAATCTTCAGACCGCCGTTCTCAAGTGCCTCCTTCCAAATTATTACACGTTGTGTTAGTCGCCCCTTGTCAGAGTCTGTCAGCGCGATATCGTCAGCATACATAAGCAGTCATGAAGGTACCTCATGATAATCTCGGATGCTGTCTGATAATACGTCGACATATATGACTGTTGTAATGTACAACAGGCATACCCTAACTATACTTAACTCTACCCATAACTTTACGTACTGCTCTCAAACCCTTGCCTACCCCACCCCTTCCCTACGCCACACTATTTGTAACACATCATTTTCTTCCAATACCCATTTCTACCTTACATATACTACATGTACCACATACTCGACCCCTATCCACTCTATCCCTACTCTAACCTACAAACACCCTATCCTACCCTACCCATACCCTATCCCATCCCACCCATACCCTAATCTACCCTTCTGTTATTCTTCTCGACTCTACTACACTCTACATATTGACTACCCTACTCCTACCATACATACCCTACATACCCCATTATACCCATTATCTATCCTACCCTATCCTACTTTACCCCTACCATATCCCACACTACTTTATTCTCCATACCATATCCTACGTTTCCCCTATCCTCTACATTGACCTACCTTTATCCTTACCCTGCTATACTCTACTCTACCCCACTCCACCCCTTACCTAGCTTTCTCAACTCTACCCCTTCCTTGCTTTACCCTACATACCTACCCTACATACAACATATTCCCCGCTATACCCATTATCTACCCGACCCTATCCTATCCTACACGACCTCTATTACACCTCTACCGACCCGTCCCTACACCTACCCAGCCCTACTTTACCAATACCTTTTCCTACCCTACTTTATTCTCCATAACATATCTACCATATCCTACGCTTACCATATCCTCTAAACTGAACTACCCCTACCCTTACCCTATCATACTCTACCCTTCCCCACTCCACCGCCTACATACCCTTCACCACCCTTCCTTACCCTACCCTACATGCAACATATACCCCCTACCATACTCTGTCCCACTCTACCCCTTCTTTATCCTACCCTACCCTACCCTGCCCTACTCTTACCCTACCCTAACCTTCCGTATCTCACCCTATCTCCAACTTACTCTACCCCTACCCTATACTTTCTTACCCTTCCGATACTTTAGTCTACCACCTTTTATCCCCGTCTATCCTACCCTACTCAACTTCTACCGCCCTATCCTACCCTACTCTACCTCTATTTAGCCCTTCCCTACCCCTTCTCTACATACTCAACTATGTTATGACATCGCAAAAGTGACAATTAAAATAATTGAAATCACAGAATTGTTGGCAACAGCGTTACGTAATTAGCCCTGCCTGTGTAGCATTTTAGGCTCACCGACTTCCCGCCATTTGGCCCAAGCAATGAATATTCGGGCCTTGACGTCGCCATCGATGTCCCCGGTTAAGCTAAGTACAGATCCCAAGTATATGACCTGATCCGTGCACTTTGGATACGCACTGTTGCAGGCCATGTACTCTGTTTTCGACACATTAATCTTAAGATCACCGTTCTCAAGTGCCTCCTCCCAATTTTTTACACGTTGGGTAAGTGGCCCCTTGTCAGAGTCTGTCAGCGCGACCCTATCCATACCCTATCCCACCCTACCCATACCCTAATCTACCCTTCTGTTATCCTTGTCTACTCTACTACACTCTACATATTGACTACCCTACTCCTACTATACCTACCCTACATACCCCACTATACCCATTATCTATCCTACCCTATCCTACTTTACCCCGACCCTATCCCACACTACTATATTCACCATACCATATCCTACGCTTCGCCTATCCTCTACACTGTCCTACCCCTACCCTAACCCTACAATATTCTACTCTATCCCACTCCACCCCTTACCTACCTTTCACCACTCTACCCTTTCCCTACTTTACCCATCATACCTACCCTAAATACAACATATACCCTGCTATACCTTTTATCTATCCTACCCTATCCTACTCAACTTCTACCCGACCCTATCCTATCCTACACGACCTCTACTACACCTCTACCGACCTTTCCCTACACCCTATCCAGCCCTACTTTACCTAAACCCTATCCTATCCTACTTTATTCTCCATACCATATCTACCATATCCTACGCTTCCCATATCCTCTACACTGACCTACCCCTACCCTTACCCTATCATACTCTATCCCACTCTACCCCTTCTACATCCTACCCTACTCTGCCCTATTCTTACCCTACCCTAACCTACCGTATCTCACCCTATCTCCAACTTACTCTACTTCTACCCTACCCGTCCCCTACCCTTCCCCTTCCTCTCTAACCCTTGCCTACCCTACCCCTCTCTACTACTTCCCTACCTTTACCTAACTTTACCCTAATGCTACAACTACTACCTTACCACACCCTATAACTATTCCCTACTCTACACTATCTTACCCTTCCCATACCTTAGTCTACCACCTTTTATCCCCGTCTACCCTACCCTACTCAACTTCTACCGCCCAATCCTACCCTACTCTACCTCTATTTTGCCCTTCCCTACCCCTTCCCTACATACCCAACCATATTATGATAGGGTAGGACTTAAACTACTCCAACCCTACCCTACTCTACTCTACCTCGTCCCTACCCGACCCCACATAACCCCTTCCCTACCCGCCCTTTCCACCCCTTCCCTACCCTAACCTACCTCTACGCATCATTTTGTAACACTACCCTTTTGCATTTTACAAACCCTAAATATCCAACAAATTGTACCAGATTTTTTTTATCTCAGGTTTTATTTCAGTATCTACTCCTTCATCATACCATAACCTATTCCTACTTCTACCCTACCCTAGCCTTCCCCGTCCGACACTTTCTTGCCCTATCCTACCCTACTATACCCCTAACCTACCCTACCCTACAACTTTCCCATAAGTGTAAGCAATAAGTTGACAAAGTTTTATCTTAATCAGTAGAACGCTGTGGCTACGCACCAACGAAGAAACAAACATTGTTTTATCTCATGAAAGGTTACTTTCGAAGGACAGTACCATAAATTGAAAATCATCACTTTCCTCTACGTTTACTCGAGTAGATACATACATTTTATAAACATGTTACTTTTCTCTAAAACTTTTGACGTCTTGTGGACTCTTCCACGTTGTACACCATCAATATAAAGCGAGTTTTGACTGTGTTGTTTATATTGCTATGTCTTGTAATTATGACGGTGACTATAGCACAGGAGTTTTATCTCCTATTTTAATCACTTGATTTTTTATGTAACAGTGTTTCCTTTGGACTATGACATGGGATCGTTCAAGAGTTATATAAGATATCGATCGAGAGATCTCTCATAAAAAAGCTTATAATTATAGAAGACGTAAGAATACCCTGAATAAGTATTTACACAAATTAATGTTATGTTATAATATACTTCCCGTTTGAAATTATGGATTGCCGAAACGTGTTGTTTTGAATAAAGATTTTGCTCCGTTTTATGACAATTATGACAGTTAACACTATTTACAATTTGTACCTCAGTTTTATTGTGGATTCGGTGTTTAGGAAGTTATCATTATGAAAGTAGTTAAGTCGGTATGCTTCTTTTCCCTTCTGTGACTCTACGCAAGATGTTGCTATACAGTAAAACTATTAAGACCTATTTTTAGTAAATTTTGATTGGCCTAATCACTTATAAACATTTCTTACATTACATGTTAGCGTTTCCCAAGTGGCGTGGCCATGTTTCAGAATTGTATACTGACATAGTTGTTCTCACTGGCATTGTAAGCGTTTTGAAAGTAGCGTTGCTATGTGTCAGAAATTTATACCCTTATTGGTTGAATTAGTTATGCAATAAGAGTTAGATTTTTAGCGCGTTTTGACTGTTTTTACAATATGTGACCTACATGAAACAATTAATAGTCGAAGCCAGTTTGATATTACCAGGTTGAAAATGAAATCCCCATTTCTTGGGAATAAGAGAATAAGCAAGAGGGTTGCATTCATACAGCGATGACTTCTATAATTTTCTTTGGATCTCCGTTTTGATGGCAAATTTTAGCACAATAAACTTTTTTTTTGAGATTTGGCTTCTAGCGATTTTATGTTTGGGCTATAAATTCATCAGAGTGACAACATGATGATGCCAATCTATATTTTATTAGACCTTTAGCTAATAGAGGTTTTTGAATAAATAATTCTAAAATACGTTTTAAACACCTAATGAGTGTTTTAGCTTATTAACGTTTTATACCTAAATTACTATAAGGTATTTTTATGAATAAAGTCTAATATTACAAGGGTGAAAATGAATTCCACATTTCTTGGGAAAAAGACGTATCGAGGGTGACCGATAATAACAGACTAAATTATTAACACTTCTTAAGCGACCCCCGGCACTGTTTTCAAGTATTGCCAGACAAAAAAATAATATCCCGTTTTTTGGGGAAAAGTTACAAGATTAACGCTTCCCAAGCATCCCCCCGCTGGCACATAGCCCACGAGGCCAGCTTTGCTGGCCGAGAACAGAGCGAAACACTAGTTATAATATATAAACTTCGACTACCACTGACTCACTCACTCATTCACTGACATGGTTGTTCTCCCAGAAGGAGGGTAGGTAGGTGAAAACAATGTATGAGCGATATGGTCACGTGACTCTGGTGAGCATGGGAAAAATCCGACTTTTGCAAAAAACAAGATGGCGGCTCCAAGATGGCGGCCAATTTTTTTGTTTTCCATCCGATTGCGGTGAAATTTCGCAAGTGGAAACAAGTGGGTGAAAAAAAAATGGGCAACTTTAAAAAAGTTGAAAAAACAAAATGGCCGCCGCGCAGGAGCCGGTTGAAAATTTGCATTTTCCATACAAACAAAACCTGAATTGATCTCCCGGAAGGAGCAGAGGTGGGTCCACACATTGTATGGCAAAAGTGTCCAGTACCAGTCGAGTGTATGGGAAAAATCCGACATTTGCAAAAAACAAGATGGCGGCTCCAAGATGGCGGCCGACTTTTTTATTTTCCATCCGATTGCAGTGAAATTTCGCAAGTGGAAACACATAAAGGAAAAAAAAATGGGCGACTGTAAAAAAATAAAAAAAAACAAAATGGCCGCCGTGCAAGAGCGATTTAAGGATTTTCAATTTCAGACCCGACTTTAGAGTCTCGGGATTCTTTAATCTGTGGGCGGATTTTGAGTTTCATCACATGGGTGCGTTGCTCTTGTGCTCGACTTAGGGTAGTCGGCAAGCAGATGCAGAAATCAAAGATGGCGGCGGCCGTGGCGGCCATTTTGAAAAACAGACAAAAAATTGCACTTTTTCGGAGCGTCTTTTCGCGGTGTTGCCATCTGAATCGAGGTTTTCAGTGTATAAGGCGGTTGTAAGCCCAGCCGAGTAGTGTTGCACGGCGCAATAAAAATTGCCACATTTCAGGGTAATCTGGGAGATTTTCCCCGAAAATACAAAATATTGAAATAATTACTTTTCGCAACTTTCTGGTATGGGGGTCGAAGGTCGGGGAGAGAATTAGTGTATTTTTGGTATTTTCAAGTTTTTCATCTGGCAACACTGGAAGTGAGAACAAAAACAAATTTTTTCGACGTGGTCACATTGTCAGGCCCGTAGCGAGGGCTGGTTTTTAGGGAAATTTTTGAGATTTACCCTATTTTATATTTTTAGGTGCGGTATGAAGTTGTAATGTATGAGGGGATTATCCGGCTACTCAAGAAGTGTTTGTATTGATAAAAAATTTACCCCATTTTTAGGGAAAGTTTTAGAGATTTGCTCGATTTATATTTTTAACCACATTTTGACAGTGTTTTTGACGATTCTGAAAGTAGTCGTGTATGAGAAGATTGTTGTGCTACTAAAGATCAGTTTACATAACCAAAACATTTACCCCGTTTTTGAGGAAATTTATAGAGATTTCCCCCGATTTCTATTTTGAAGTGCGTTTTCGCCGTGTTGTTGACGTATGAGAAAGATGTAATGTATGAGCGGATTATCCGGCTACTCGAGTAGTGTTTATATGGATAAAAAGTTTACCCCGTTTGTAGGAGAATTTTTGACATTTACCCTGATTTATATTTTTAAGTGCGTTTTCGCCATGTTGTTGACGTATATGAAAGTAGTAATGTATGAGGAGATTATCCGACTATTCGAGAGGTATTTACATGGATCAAAAGTTTACCCCATTTTTTAAGGAAATTTTGCGAGATTTGCCCGATTTATATTTTTACCTCATTTTGGCTGTGTTTTTGACATTACTGAAAGTAATAATGTATGAGGGGATTGTCGGGTTTCTCAAGAAGTGTTCACATGGACGTTTGATTTATCCCGTTTTTATGGGAAATTTTGATATTTACCCTGATTTATATTTTTAACATGTTGTTGACTTATATGAAGGTTGTAATGTATGAGGGGATTATCCGGCTACTCGAGAAGTATTTATGTGGTTAAAAAAATTACCCCATTTTTAGGGAAATTTTAGAGATTTGCCTGATTTAAGTTTTTAAATGCGTTTTTACCATGTTGGTTGGTGTACTATATCAAGGAAAGTTGTAATATATCAAGGATTGTTGGGTTATGCAAGAAGTGTTAACATAGATGTTTTAGCGCGCCATCTTAGCAAACTAATAATGACGAAGGGGTGGATATCACGGGATTTCTTCAAACATTCAAATTCAAATACTTTTATTGTGACACACAGGTTGGTATACATAATGTATTGTAATGTATGAAGAGCTTGCCGGGCTACTCGAAAAGTGTTTACATGGATGTTTAATTTTTACCCGTTTTTAGGGAAATTTTTGAGATTTACCCTATTTTATATTTTTAGGTGCGGTATGAAGTTGTAATGTATGAGGGGATTATCCGGCTACTCAAGAAGTGTTTATATTGATAAAAAATTTACCCCATTTTTAGGGAAAGTTTTAGAGATTTGCCCGATTTATATTTTTAACCACATTTTGACAGTATTTTTGACGTTTCTGAAAGTAGTCGTGTATGAGAAGATTGTTGTGCTACTAAAGAACAGTTTACATGAACAAAAAATTTACCCCGTTTTTGAGGAAATTTATAGAGATTTCCCCCGATTTCTATTTCGAAGTGCGTTTTCGCCGTGTTGCTGACGTTTGTGAAAGTTGTAATGTATGAAGGGATTGCTGTGCGATTAGAGTAGTGTACCAAGGAATAAAAAACTTACCTCGTTTTAAAGACATTTTTAGAGATTTCCCCCGATTTATATTTTTAAGTGCGTTTTCGCCATGTTGTTGACGTATGAGAAAGTTGTAATGTATGAGCGGATTATCCGGCTACTCGAGTAGTGTTTATATGGATAAAAAGTTTACCCCGTTCTTTAGGAATTTTTTTGACATTTACCCTGATTTATATTTTAAAGTGCGTTTTCGCCATGTTGTTGTCGTATATGAGAGTAGATGAGGGGATTATCCGACTATTTGAGAGGTATTTACATGGATCAAAATTTTACCCCATTTTTTAGGAAATTTTGAGAGATTTGCCCGATTTATATTTTTAAACTCATTTTGGCTGTGTTTTTGACGTAACTGAAAGTAATAATGTATGAGGGGATTGCCGGGTTTCTCAAGAAGTGTTCATATGGACGTTTGATTTACCCCGTTTTTATGGGAAAATTAGATTTTTACCCTGATTTTTATTTTTAATATGTTGTTGACTTATATGAAAGTTGTAATGTATGAGGGAATTATCCGGCTACTCGAGAAGTATTTATGTGGATAAAAAAATTACCCCGTTTTTAGGGAAATTTTAGAGATTTGCCTGATTTAAGTTTGTAAATGCGTTTTCACCATGTTTTTGACGTATATGAAAGTTGTAATGTATGGGGGGATTGCCGGGTTTCTTAAGAAGTGTTCACATGGATGTTTAATTTACCCCATTTTTAAGTAAATTTTTGAGATTTACCCCGATTTAAATTTTTAAGTGCGTTTTCGCCACGTTGTTGACGTATATGAAAGTTGTAATGTATGTGGGGATTGTCGGACTACTTGAGAAGTATTTATATGGATAAAAAGTTTAACCCGTTTTTAAGGAAATTTTGGAGATTTACCGCGAATTACATTTTTAATCGCATCTTGGTTGTGTTTTTGACGTTTTTGAAAGTAGTCATGTATGACGAGATTGTTTGGCTACTCAAGAAGTATTTACGTGGATGAAACATTTACCTCGTGTTTACAGAAGTTTTTAGAGATTTACCCCGATTTATACTTTTTAGTGTATTTTGGTCGTGTTGTTGACGTTGATGAAAGTTGCAATGTATGAGGGTATTGTTGTTGTATTTGAGGAGTGTCACCACAGATAAAAATTTACACCGTTTTTAAAGAAGTTTTTAGAGATTTACCCCGATTTATATTTCTAAGTTCGTTTTCGCCATGTTTTAGACGTTTCTGAAAGTTGTAATGTACAACACGCCTATCCTTACTATACCCATACCGTACTCCACTCTAATTCTTCCCGACCCCTACCCCACATATCTATATAATATATATATACCATAAACTACTGTTACCCTACCCTACTCTACTCTATCCTACCTCTACCTTTCGTTACCTATCCTGCCCGCACTACACATACCCTACCTTAACCTACTGGTTTCCGTCCCCTTTCCCATCCACAGGCAACCCCCTTCCTACGCCTACTCTACCCCTACCCTAACCTTACCCTACTCTACTATAACCCCTGCCTACCATACTCCATCCCTACTCTGGTCTACACTTTAATTCTCCTATCCTGCCCCACTGTATACTTTACTCTACCCCTACCCTACATACCCCTACTATATCCCACCACTACCCAACCTAATCCTTCCCAACTTTTACTTTACTTTGCCTTTTCCTACCCCTACCTTACATGCCCTACCGTAGTCTACGCTTCCCCTAACTCTACACCGGCCTACCCTAACCCTATCATGAAACCTCACTACCCTATCTACCCCACTCTTTCCCTTCACTTCCCTACCCTACCCTACGCTAATCCCTTCTTATACCACCCTCATCATCATCTTGGCGTTATGTCCCGGTTGAACTCCCGCGCAGCACGCGAGGGCCCAGGGGCCGCTTTCCTGCTATTCTTGGCCCACCTCGCTTATGGCACGCATGTCATTCTTGACTACGTCAAGCCATCGCTTCTTGGGCCAGCCTCTCCTTCTCTTGCCCGGCGGGGGCGGCATGGCCAAACACTTGATCTCCACATAACTCTTCGGTCTTTGCAAGACGTGGCTATACCATCGAAGGCGGCATTCTTGAAGCTTAGCTTTTCCTGCTTGTGTGCTCTAATAGGGGCCAACTTTCGCTACCGTAAAGGAGGTCAGATCTAATGATGGTCTTATAGACCTGTCCCTTCAACTTTATCGGCATTTTAGGGTCACCGACCTCACGCCATTTGGCCCAAGCAGTGGATATTCGGGCCTTGACGTCGTCATCGATGTCCCCGGTTGAGCTAAGTATATATCCCAAGTATGTGACCTGATCCATGCACCTAACTTCCTCATCGTCTATGCGCACGGATAGGGGATCTGCACTGTTGCAGGCCATGTACTTTGACTTGAACTTCCACTTTTGTAAACGTTGGGTTAGTCACCCCTTGTCAGAGTCTGCCAGCGCGATATCGTCAGCATACATGAGCAGCCATGGAGGTACCTCATAATTATCTAGGATGCAGTCTGACAATACGTCTAATATCACGTTGAACAGAAGTGAGCTGAGCACAGAGCCCTGGTGTACCCAAAAGGTAATCAGGAACAGTTACCCAAAATTGACCCCGTTTTTTGAGAAATTTATAGATATTTACCCGATTTATATTATTATCCAAATTTTAGCTGTGTTGTTGACATATACAAACTGTTGTAATATACAACACGCATACCCTACCTATACCTAACTCTACCCATACTTTAACGTACTGCTCCCTAACCCTTGCCTACCCAACCCCTACCCTACGCCACCCTACCTGTAACATAGCATTTTCTTCCCTTATCCATTTGTACCTTACATGTACTACATATCCTACATACTCGACCCCTATCTACTTTATCCCTACTCTACCCTACAAACACCCTATCCTATCCTACCCATACCATAATTTACCCTTCTCTACCCTACCCTACTCAACTTCTACTATAATATCCTACAAATTGTACCCCTATCTACTCTTTACCTACCCATACCCTACAATAATCTACTCTACTCCATCCCTTTCCTACCCTACACCACTGAACCCCTTCCCTACCCTACACCACTACACCCCTTCCGTACCCTGCCCTGTCTACCACTTCCCCACCCAACCCCACCTTACCGTACCCTATCCTAACTCACATATCCCACCATATCCTACCCTACTTTCACTACTATCCATAACCTAACCCTGCCACATTGTACTCCTACTCTACTACACTTTACTCATTGTCTACACCACTCCTACCATACATACCCTACATACCCCACTATATCCATTATCTATCCTACCCTATCCTACTTTAACCCTATCCTATCCCACCCTACTTCATTCTCAATACCATATCTACCATATTCTACGCTTCCCCTATTCTCAACACAGACCTACCCCTACCCTAACCCTACTATACTCTACTCTTCCGCACTCCATCCCTTACCTACCTTTCACCACTCTTTCCCTTCCCTACTTTACCCTACAACTACTACCTTACCACACCCTACACTATCTTACCCTTCCCATACCTTAGCCTACCCCCTTTTATTCCCGTCTATCCTAACCTACACAACTTCTAAGGCCCTATTCTACTCTACTCTACCTCTATTTAGTCCTTTCCTACCCCTTCACTACATACCCAACAATATTATGATAGAATAGGACCTAAACTACTCCAACCCTACCATACTCTACTCTACCTCTTCCCTACCCGACCCCACATTAACCCATGTCTATCCCGCCCTTTCCACCCCTCCTCTACCCTAACCTACCTTTATGCATCATTATGTAACGCTACCCTTTCCCATCTTATATAGCCTTCCCATCTTACATTGCCCTATCCTACCATACTGTACCTATAACCTACACTATCCTACATTTTTCCTATAATTTTCCAACTTTCCAATAAGTTTTATCTTAATCGGTAGAACGCTGTGGCAACGCGCGAACGAAGAAACAAACATTGTTTTATATCATGAAAGGTTCCGTTGAAGGACATTACCTTAAACTGAAAATGCCCGCTCTCCTCTACGTCTACACGAGTAGATACATTCATTGTAAAAACCTTACTCGTCAAGCGCGCGTTGGTATCCGCGAATGTCCCATGCATTTTGGAACCGCCGGGGTTGTGCAGAACGGATGGGAAGCGACCCGATGGACTGACGTTGATCCCCTGGAAACAATGCCGGTGTTTGTTGTGGGATTCCACGGGTTGCTGCACATATGCGGCAACTCATTTTCCGGGGTCTGCGCAATCAGCGGGGTCTGCTGCGGAGACAGCGGCCCGAGCTAAACATGTGAAGTATGCTGGATTGAAGTCGGCGTACCTGTTTGTTCCGGTGGCAGTCTAAACAGCAGGGGCGTGGAGTTCGGAGGCAAAAATATTCATTGGCGAAGTGGGTCGTCGTCTGCGTGAAAATGGTTTGGGTCAATATTCTGGATCCTACCTCGTGCAGCGGATTTCGTTGGCGATTCAGCGTGGCAACGCGGCTTCGATAATGGGCTCTTTTGAGCGTGGTGCAGTAATTGTCGTTCTTTCACGATGTTTGGTGACTTATGCAGATTGTTTTGTTTGTGTTGCTGGCTTTTCTTCTCCTATTTCTTTGACGTTAAATTATTTACTACCCTCATTGACTACACGCATTTTGGACGAAGCATTATTGTGAATTAGATTGTATTGACGGTTGTATTATTATTTAATAATATTGTCATTTTTTGACATTAATTTATATTATAAACCATTTAGTAAATAATGAGACTGTTATTAAGAATTATTGTATAAACATGTTACTTTTATGTTTATTTTTTAACCGGTTTACGTAGCGTCTACGTTGTACATTATCAACATAAAGCGCGTTTTGACTGTGTTGTACCCGTTTGAAATTCACATTGTAATTATTATGGATTGCCGAACGAGTTGTACTGAATAAAGATTTGTCCCGTTTTTATATTTTACACGTATTTTTGACACTTAACACTATTTACAATTTGAACCTCAGTTTTATTGTGGATTCGGTGTTTAGGAAAGTTATCATTATGAAAGTCGGTATGCTTCTTTTTTCCTTCCGTGACTCTACCCAAGATGTTGCTCTACAGTAAAACTGTTAAGACTCCGATTTTTGTTAAATTAGTTATGCAATACAAGTTAGATTTTTAGCGCGTTTTGACTGTTTTTATAATATGTGACCTAATATGCAATAAAAGTATGATTTTTAGCGTGTTTTTACAAAATGTGACTTACATGAAACAATTAACAGTCGAAGCCAGTCTGATATTACCAGGGTGAAAATGAATTCCTCATTTCTTAGGAATGAGAGAATCAGCAAGAGGGTTGCATTCATACAGCCATGACTTCTATAATTTGCGTATCGAGGGTGACCGATAATAACAGACTAAATTATTAACACTTCTTAAGCGACCCCCGGCACTGTTTTCAAGTATTGCCAGACACAAAAATAATATCCCGTTTTTTGGGAAAAAGTTACAAGATTAACGCTTCCCAAGCATCCCCCCGCTGGCACTTAGCCACGAGGCCAGCTTTGCTGGCCGAGAACAGAGCGAAACACTAGTTATAATTATAATATATAAACTTCGACTACCACTGACTCACTGACTGACTCACTGACATGGTTGTTCTCCCAGAAGGAGGGTAGGTAGGTGAAAACAATGTATAAACGAATTGGTCACGTGACTCTGGTGAGTATGGGAAAAATCTGACATTTGCAAAAAACAAGATGGCGGCTCCAAGATGGCGGCCGATTTTTTTGTTTTCCATCCGATTGCAGTGAAATTTCGCAAGTGGAAACAGATGGGTGAAAAATAAATGGGCGACTTTGAAAAAATTGAAAAAACAAGATGGCCGCCGCGCAGGAGCCGTTTGAAAATTTTCAATTTCAGACCCGACTTTAGAGTCTCGGGATTTTTTAATCTGTGGGCAGATTTTGAATTTGATCACGTCGGTGCGTTGCTTTTGTGCTCGATTTAGGGTAGTCGGCAAGCAGATGCCGAAATCAAAAATGGCGGCGGCCGTGGCGGCCATTTTGAAAAACGGACAAAAAATCGCAATTTTCGGAGCGTCTTTTCGCAGTGTTGCCACATTAATCGAGGTTTGCAGTGTATAAGGCGGTTGTAGGCCTGGCCAAGTTGTGTTGCTCGGTGCAATAAAAATTGCCACATTTGAGGGTAATCTGGGAGATTTTCCCCGAAAATACAAAATATTGAAATAATTACTTTTCGCAACTTTCTGGTATAAGGGTCGATGGTCGGGGAGAAAATTAGTGTCTTTTTGAAATTTTCAAATTTTTCATCGGGCAACACTGAAAGTGAGAACAAAAACAATTTTTTTCGACATGGTTCCATTGCCAGGCCCGTAGCGAGTACTGGGTGGACGTTGGAATTTTTTTTTTTATGCAGTCTTGCTCCGAGTATCCTGTATTATAATTTTATTGTAACGTTTTACTAAAATTAAAGATGGCGGCGGCCGTGGCGGCCATTTTGAAAAGCGCACGAGAAATCGCACTTTTCGGAGCGTCTTTTCGCGGTGTTGCCACCTGAATCGAGGTTTGAAGTGTATAAGCCGGTTGTAAGCCCGGTCAAGTAGTGTTGCTCTGTGCAATAAAACTTGCCACATTTTAGGGAAATCTGGGAGATTTTCCCCGAAAATACAAAAAATTGAAATAATTACTTTTCGCATTTTTTTGGTATAGGGGTCGATGGTCGGGGAGATAATTAGTGGCTTTTTGGTAATTTTAAGTTTTTTATCTGGCAACACTGGACGTTAAAACTAAAACAATTTTTTTCGACTTGGTCTCATTGCCAGGGCTGGGTGGACACTGGAAAAAAATTTGTAATGCAGTTTTGCTCCGAGCATCCTGTATTTTAATGTATTTTTTGACGTTTTACAAAAATCAAGATGGCGGCGATTGTGGAAGCCATTTTGTTTCAATTCAGGTATTATTTTGACATTAATTCGTATTTTCTTAGTGTTGCTGACTTTTGTGGCAGGTGGCGTGTATGGCAGACTTGTAGGTCTAATTGATGAGTATTGCTAGGGGTAAAAATATTACCCCACTTTTAGGGAAAAAATTGACTTTTACCCCGATTTAAAATTTAAAGCGCATTTTCGTCAATGTAATGTATGAAGAGATTGCTGGGCTACTCGAAAAGTGTTTACATGGATGTTTAATTTTCCCCGTTTTTAGGGAAATTTTTGAGATTTACCCTATTTTATATTTTTAGGTGCGGTATGAAGTTGTAATGTATGAGAGGATTATCCGGCTACTCAAGAAGTCTTTGCATTGATAAAAAATTTACCCCATTTTTAGGGAAAGTTTTAGAGATTTGCCCGATTTATATTTTTAACCACATTTTGACAGTATTTTTGACGTTTCTGAAAGTAGTCGTGTATGAGAAGATTGTTGTGCTACTAAAGACCAGTTTACATGAACAAAAAATTTACCCCGTTTTTGAGGAAATTTATAGAGATTTCCCCCGATTTCTATTTTGAAGTGCGTTTTCGCCGTGTTGCTGACGTTTGTGAAAGTTGTAATGTATGAGGGGGTTATCCGACGATTCGAGAGGTATTTACATGGATCAAAAATTTACCCCATTGTTTAGGAAATTTTGAGAGATTTGCCCGATTTATATTTTTAACCTCATTTTGGCTGTGTTTTTGAATTTACTGAAAGTAATAATGTATGAGGAGATTGTCGAGTTTCTCAAGAAGTGTTCATATGGACGTTTGATTTACCCCGTTTTTATGGGAAATTTTGATATTTACCCTGATTTTTATTTTTAATATGTTGTTGACTTATATGAAAGTTGTAATGTATGAGGGGATTATCCGGCTACTCGAGAAGTATTTATGTGAATAAAAAATTACCCCGTTTTTAGGGAAATTTTAGAGATTTGCCTGATTTAAGTTTTTAAATGCGTTTTCACCATGTTGTTGACGTATATGAAAGTTGTAATGTATGGGGGGATTGCCGGGTTTCTTAAGAAGTGTTCACATGGATGTTTAATTTACCCCATTTTTAAGTAAATTTGCGAGATTTACCCCGATTTATATTTTTAAGTGCGTTTTCGACATGTTGTTGACGTATATGAAAGTTATAATGTATGAGGGGATTATCCGGCTACTCAAGAAGTGTTTGCATGGATGTTTAATTTTCCCCGTTTTTAGGGATATTTTTGGATTTACCTTAATTTATATTTTTAAGTGCGTCATGAAAGTTGTAATGTATGAGGGGATTATCGGCATCTTGAGAGGTGTTTATATGGATAAAAAGTTTACCCTGTTTTTAAGGAAATTTTTGACATTTACCCTGATTTCTATTTTTAAGTGCGTTTTCGCCATGTTGTTGACGTATATGAAAGTTGTAATGTATGAGGGGATTATCCGGCAACTCAAAAAGTGTTTGGATGGATGTTTAATTTTCCCCGTTAATAGGGAAATTTTTGAGGTTTACCTTGATTTATATTTTTAAGTGCGTCATGAAAGTTATAATGTATGAGGGGATTATCTGGCATCTTGAGAGGTGTTTATATGGATAAAAAGTTTACCCTGTTTTTAAGGAAATTTTTGACATTTCCCCTGTTTTTTTTTTAAGTGCGTTTTCGCCATGTTGTTGACGTATATGAAAGTTGTAATGTATGAGGGGATTATCCGGCTAATCAAGATCTGTTTATTTGGATACAAAATTTACCCAATTTTTAGGGAAAGATTTATATTTTTAAGTGCGTTTTCGCCATGTTGTTGACGTATATCAAATGATGTATGAGGGGATTATCCAACTATTCGAGAGGTATTTACATAGATCAAAAGTTTACCCCATTTTTAAAAACATTTTGAGAGATTTGTCCGATTTATATTTGTAACCTCATTTTGGCTGTGTTTATGACGTTACTGAAAGTAATAATGTATGAGGGGATTGTCGGGTTTCTCAAGAAGTGTTTACATGGACGTTTGATTTACCCCGTTTTTATGGGAAATTTTGATGTTTACCCTGATTTATATTTTTAACATGTTGTTGACTTATATGAAAGTTGTAATGTATGAGGGGATTATCTGGCTACTCGAGAAGTATTTATGTTAATAAAAAAATTATCCCATTTTTAGGGAAATTTTAGAGATTTGCCTGATTTAAGTTTTTAAATGCGTTTTTACCATGTTGGTGACATATATGAAAGTTGTAATGTATCAAGGATTGTTGGGTTATTCAAGAAGCGTTCACATAGATGTTTTATTTACCCGGTTTCAAGGGAATTTATTGAGACTCACCCCGATTTACATTTTTAAGTGCGTTTTCACCATATTGTTGACGTATATGAAAATTGTAATGTGTGAAAGGGTTATATGGCCACTTGAAAAGTATACACAGGGATACTGATTTTACCCCGGTTTTGAGGAATTTTTCATAGTTTTTGCCCGATTTATTATTTTAAGTGCGTTTACGCCGTGTTGTTGACGTACATGAAAGTTGACATGTATGATAGGATTGTTGGGTTACTTGAGAAGTGTTCACATGGATGTTTAATTTACCCCGTTATTTTAAAAAATTTTGAGATTTACCCCGATTTATATTTTTAACCACATTTTGGCTGTGATTATGACGATTCTGAAATTTCTCATATATCAAGAGATGGTTGGGTTACTCAAGAAGTATTCACATGGATGAAAAATTTACCCCGTTTTTATGGAAATTTATAGAGATTTACCCTGATATACATTTATAAGTGCGTTTTCGACATGTTGTTGACTCTACACTATCCCTTTCCTACTCTACACCACTGTACCCCTTTGCTGCCCTACCCCTGTCTACCACTTCCCTACCCAACCCTTCCTTATCATACCCTTTTCTAACTCACATATCCCACCATATCCTACCCTACTCTCATTACTATCAATAACCTAACCCTGCCACATTTTACTCCTACTCTACTTCAGTCTACTCATTGACTACCTTACTCCTATCATACATACCCTACATACCCCACTATACCCATTATCTATCCTACCCTATCCTACTTTACCCATACCCTATCCCACCCTACTTTATTCTCTATACCATATCTACCATATCCTACGCTTCCCCTATCCTCTACACCGACCTACCCCTATTCTAACCCTACTATACTCTACTCTACCCCTTACCTACCTATTACCACTCTACCCCTTCCCTACCTTACCCTACATACCTACCCTAAATACAACACATACTCTACCCTACCCTACCTCTGTCATACTCTACTCCACTGTACGTACCCCTTCCCTACGCCACCCTACCTGTAACTTATCATTTTCTTCCCTTATCCTTTTCCAGCTTACATACCCTACAAATCCCACATACTCTACTCCTATCTACTCTATTCCTACTCTATCCTTCCCACACTCTATGCTACCCTAATCTTCCCTTCTGTTATCCTTCTCTACCCCACCCTACCCAACTTTTACCATGCTATCCTACATACTCTACCCCTATCTACTCCTTACCTACTCTACCCGTACCCAAAACTAAGATACTCTAATCCTACCTTGCTACTACCGTACCCCAACCTATCTCTAACTCTACCCTTTGCTACCCAAACCTACTCATACCCTACAATAACCTACTCTGCCCAAAACTAATTCTAACCCTACTCTACTCCATCCCTTTCCTACCCTACACCACTGTACCCCTTGCCTACCTAACCCCCGTCTACCCCTTCCTTAGCCAACCCTATTTCTACCGTACCCTTTCCTAACTCACATATTCGACCATATCTTACCCTACTCTCACTACTAGCCATAACCTAACCCTACCACATTCTACCTCTACTCAGCTACATTCTATCATCGCACCGCTCGCCACCGACAAGGAGTTCATCCTCACACCTTGGCGCCAAATTGGTCGCGAACTGTGCGGTTCCAAACTTTCTCCCACGCACACTATGGTTGTGGAATGAACTACCTGGAGAGGTTTTCCCTGGAAAGTACAACATGGAGTTCGTCAAGAAAGGGGTTAAAAGGTTTTTACGGGATCGGTAACGCGTGGGTAATGCTCCTGGTATTGCAAACGTGTATAGGCTGCGGTGATTGCTTACCATCAGGCAGGCCGTTAGGCTGTTTGCCACCTTGGTGGTATAAAAAAAAATATCTACACCTTGACTACCTTACTTCTATCATACCCTTTAACGACCCTTCCCAACACCATACTCAATCCCACTCTAACTCTTCTCTATCATTCCCTACCCTACCCGTCCCCTACCGTTTCCTTTCCTCTCTAACCCTTTCCCACCCTACGCCTCTCTACCATTTCCCTATCTTACAATAACTTAACCCTAATTCTACAACTACTACCTTACCACACCCTATATTCTCTACAATACGCTATCGTACACTTCCAATAACTTAGTCTACCCCCTTTTATCCCCGTCTACCTTTCCCAACTTCTACCGCCATACCCTACCCTACTCTACCTCTATTTAGCCCTTCCCTACTCCTTCCCTACATACCCAACCATATTATGATAGGGTAGGACTTAAACTACTCCAACCCTACCTTACTCTACTCTACCTCGTCTCTACCCGACCCCACATAACGCCTTGTCTACCCCGCCCTTTCCACCCCTTCCCTACCCTAACCTACCTCTACGCATCATTATGTAACGCTACCCTTTTCCATCTTACATACCCTACATATCCAACACACTGTACCAATATATTTTTTGTCTTAGGTTTTATTTCAGTATCTACTCCTACTCCTCTACTCTATCCTTACCCTACCCTAACCCTACGCTACTACTATCAAACCCCACCCTATTCCTAATTTTACCCTACCCAGCCTTCCTGTCTCTCTTACTCTACTCTTAACCTACCCTATAACTTTCCCATAAGTGTAAGCAATAAGTTGACAAAATTTTATTTTAATCGGTAGAACGCTGTGCCAACGCACGAACAAAGAAACAAACATTGTTTAGTATTATGAAAGGTACATTGTATTAACGTGTTACTTTTTTGTTTATTTTTTAACCGGTTCACGTAGAGTCCACGTTGTACACTACTATTCATATAAAGTCCGTTTTGACTGTGTTGTACCCGTTTGAAATTTAAATTGTTATTATTATGGAATGCCGAAACGTATTGTTTTGAATAAAGATTTTTCCCCGTTTTATGACAATGATGGCAGTTAACACCATTTACAATTTGTACCTCAGTTTTATTGTAGATTCGGTGTTAAGGAAAGTTATCATTATGAAAGTAGTTAAGTTGGTATGCTTCTTTTTCCCTTCCGTGATGTTGCTATACAGTAAAACTGTTTAGACTCCGATTTTTGGTAAATTAGTTATGCAATAAATATTAGATATTTAGCGCGTTCTACATGAAACAATTGATAGTCGAAGCCAGTCTGATATTACCAGGGTGAAAATGAATTACCCGTTTCTTGGGAAAAAGACGTATCGAGGGTGACCGATAATAACAGACTAAATTATTAACACTTCTTAAGCGACCCCCGGCACTGTTTTCAAGTATTGCCAGACACAAAAATAATATCCCGCTTTTTGGGGAAAAGTTACAAGATTAACGCTTCCCAAGCATCCCCCCGCTGGCACTTAGCCACGAGGCCAGCTTTGCTGGCCGAGAACAGAGCGAAACACTAGTTAGTATATATAAAGCTCGACTACCACTGACTGACTGACTGACTGACTGACTCACTCACTGACATGGTTGTTCTCCCAGAAGGAGGGTAGGTAGGTGAAAACAATGTATGAACGAATTAGTCACGTGACTCTGGTGAGTATGGGAAAAATCCGACATTTGCAAAAAAGAAGATGGCGGCTCCAAGATGGCGGCTGATTTTTTTGTTTTCCATCCGATTGCGGTGAAATTTTCCAGGTGGGTAGTACATGACGGAAAAAAAACGGACGATGGTAAACAAATTAAAAAAGCAAGATGGCCGCCGCGCAGGAGCCGTTTGAAAATTTACAATTTCAGACCCGACTTTAGAGTCTCGGGATTTTTTAATCTGTGGGCGGATTTTAAGTTTGATCACGTCGGTGCGTTGCTTTTGTACTCGATTTAGGGTTTTCGGCAAGCAGACTCCGAAATTAAAGATGGCGGCGGCCGTGGCGGCCATTTTGAAAAACGGACAAAATATTGCAAATTTCGGAGCGTCTTTTCGCGGTGTTGCCACCTTAATCGAGGTTTGTAGTGTATGAAGCGGTTGTAGGTCCGGCCGAGTAGTGTTGCTCGGTAAAATAAAAATTGCCACGTTTTAGGGAAATCTGGGAGATTTTCCCCGAAAATATGAAAAATGGAAATAATTACTTTTCGCAACTTTCTGGTATAGGGATCGATGGTCGGGGAGAGAATTAGTGTCTTTTTGGTATTTTCAAACTTTTCATCAGGCAACACTGGATGTGAGGAAAAAAACAAGTTTTTTCGACATGGTTCCATTGACAGGCCCGTAGCGAGGGCTGGGTGGACGCTCGAAATTTTTTTTTGATGCAGTCTTGCTCCGAGTATCCTGTATTATAATATTCTTGTGACGTGTTACAAAAATTCAAGATGGCGGCGGCCGTGGCGGCCATTTTGAAAAGCGCACGAGAAATTGCACTTTTCGGAGCGTCTTATCGCGGTGCTGCCACCTGAATCGAGGTTTGAAGTGTATGGGGCGGTTGTAGACCCGGCCAAATAGTGTTGCCCGGTGCAATAAAAATTCCCATGTCTCAGGGTTATCTGGGAGATTTTTCCCGAAAATGCAAAATATTGAAATAATTACTTTTTGCAACTTTCTGGTATGGGGGTCGATGGTCGGGGAGAGCATTAGTGTCTTTTTGGTATTTTCAAGTTTTTCATCTGGCAACACTGAAAGTGAGAACAAAATCAAATTTTTTCGACATGGTCTCATTGCCAGGCCCGTAGCGAGGGCCGGGTGGACACTGGGATTTTTTTTTTAATGCAGTCTTGTTCCGAGCATCCTGTATTTTAATGTATTTTTTGACGTTTTACAAAAATTCAAGATGGCGGCGATTGTGGAAGCCATTTTGTTTCAATTTAGGTATTATTTTAACGTTAAGTCGTATTTTCTTAGTGTTGCTGATGTTTGTGGCAGTTGGCGTGTATGGCAGACTTGTAGGTCTAAATGATTAGTATTGCTAGGGGTAAAAATATTACCCCACTTTTTGGGAAAATTTGGACTTATATCCTATTTAAATTTTAAAGAGCATTTTCGCCGTGATAGTGACGTTTATTCAAGTTGTAATGTACGAAGGGATTGTTGGGTTATTCAAGAAGTGTTCACATGGAAAATAAATTTACCTCCTTTTTAGGAAAATTTTTAGAGATTTACCCCGATTTATATTTTTAAGTGCGTTTTCGACATGTTGTTGACGTATATGAAAGTTGTAATGTATGAGGGGATTATCCTCCTACTCAAAAATTGTTTGCATGGATGTTTAATTCTCCCGTTTTTAGGGAAATTTTTGAGATTTACCTTGATTTATATTTTTAAGTGCGGCATATAAGGTGTAATGTATGAGGGGATTATCTGGCATCTTGAGAGGTGTTTATATGGATAAAAAGTTTACCCCACTTTTAGGGAAAAATTTGACTTTTACCCCGATTTAAAATTTAAAGCGCATTTTCGTCGTTGTAATGTATGAAGAGCTTGCCGGGCTACTCGAAAAGTGTTTACATGGATGTTTAATTTTCCCCGTTTTTAGGGAAATTTTTGAGATTTACCCTATTTTATATTTTTAGGTGCGGTATGAAGTTGTAATGTATGAGGGGATTATCCGGCTACTCAAGAAGTGTTTGTATTGATAAAAAATTTACTTCATTTTTAGGGAAAGTTTTAGAGATTTGCCCGATTTATATTTTTAACCACATTTTGACAGTATTTTTGACGTTTCTGAAAGTAGTCGTGTATGGGAAGATTGTTGTGCTACTAAAGAACAGTTTACATGAACAAAAAATTTACCCCATTTTTGAGGAAATTTATAGAGATTTCCCCCGATTTCTATTTTGAAGTGCGTTTTCGCCGTGTTGCTGACGTTTGTGAAAGTTGTAATGTATGAAGGGATTGCGGTGCGATTAGAGTAGTGTACCAAGGAATAAAAAACTTACCTCGTTTTAAAGACATTTTTAGAGATTTCCCCCGATTTATATTTTTAAGTGCGTTTTCGCCATGTTGTTGACATATGAGAAAGTTGTAATGTATGAGCGGATTATCCGGCTACTCGAGTAGTGTTTATATGGATAAAAAGTTTACCCCGTTTGTGAGAGAATTTTTGACATTTACCCTTATTTATAGTTTTAAGTGCGTTTTCGCCATGTTGTTGACGTATATGAAAGTAGTAATGTATGAGGGGATTATCCGACTATTCGAGAGGTATTTACATGGATCCAAAGTTTACCCCATTTTTAAGGAAATTTTGCGAGATTTGCCCGATTTATATTTTTAACCTCCTTTCGGCTGTGTTTTTGACATTACTGAAAGTTATAATGTATGAGGGGATTGTCGGCTTTCTCAAGAAGTATTCACATGGACGTTTGATTTATCCCGTTTTTATGGGAAATTTTGATATTTACCCTGATTTATATTTTTAACATGTTATTGACTTATATGAAAGTTGTAATGTATGAGGGGATTATCCGGCTACTTGAGAAGTATTTATGTAGTTAAAAAAATTACCCCATTTTTAGGGAAATTTTAGAGATTTGCCTGATTTAAGTTTTTAAATGCGTTTTCACCATGTTGGTGACGTATATGAAAGTTGTTATGTATCAAGGGATTGTTGGGTTATTCAAGAAGTGTTCACATGGATGTTTTATTTACCCGGTTTCAAGGGAAATTTTTGAGATTTACCCCGATTTACATTTTTAAGTGCGTTTTCACCATATTGTTGACGTATATGAAAAATGTAATGTATGAAAGGATTATATGGCCACTTGAGAAGTATTCACAGGGATACTGATTTTACCCCGGTTTTGAGGAATTTTTCATAGTTTTTGCCCGATTTATTAATTTAAGTGCGTTTACGCCGTGTTGTTGACGTACATGAAAGTTGACATGTATGATAGGATTGTTGGGTAACTTGAGAAGTGTTCACATGGATGTTTAATTTACCCCGTTATTTAGGAAATTTTTGAGATTTACTCCGATTTATATTTTTAACCACATTTTGGCTATATCAAGGGATGGTTGGGATACTCAAGAAGTATTCAAATGGATGAAAAATTTACCCCGTTTTTATGGAAATTTATAGAGATTTATCCTGATTTACATTTTTAAGTGCGTTTCCGCCACGTTGTTGACGTATATGAAAGTTGTAATGTATGAAAGGATTATTAGGCTACTTGAGAAGTATTTATATGGATAAAAGTTTAACCCGTTTTTAGGGGAAAATTTTGAGATTTACCCCGATTTAGACTTTTAATCACATCTTGGTTGTGTTTTTGACGTTTTTGAAAGTAGTCATGTATGAGGAGATTGTTGGGCTACTCAAAAAATATTTACGTGGATGAAACATTTACCCCGTTTTGACAGAAGTTTTTAGAGATTCACCCCGATTTTTTTTTTTTGTGTATTTTGGCCATGTTGTTGACGTTTATGAAAGTTGCAATGTACAAAAGTATTGTTGTTCTATTCAAGAAGTGTCACCACAGATAAAAATCTACCCCATTTTTGAAGAAATTTTAAGAGATTTACCCCGATTTATATTTCTAAGTGCGTTTTCGCCATGTTTTTGACGTTTCTGAAAGTTGTAATGTACAACACGCCTATCCTTACCATACCCATACTTAACCGTACTCCTCTCTAATCCTTTCCGACCCTTACCCCACATATCTATATATACCATAAACTACTGTTACCCTACCCTACTCTACTCTACCCTACCTCTACCTTTTCGTTACCTATCCTGCCCTCACTACACATACCCTATCTTAACCTACTGGTTTCCTTCACTGACCAACCGTCCCCTTTCCCATCCACAGGAAACCCCCTTCCTACGCCTACTCTACCCCTACCCTAACCTTACCCTACTCTACTATATCCCCTGCTTACCATACTCCATCCCTACTCTGCTCTACACTATCCTTCTCCAATCCTGCTCCACTGTATACTTTGCCTTCTCTACCCCTACCCTACATACCCTTACTATATTCCACCACAACCCAACCTAATCCTTCCCAACTTTTACTTTACTTTGCCTTTTCCTACCCTTACCTTACATGCCCTACCGTATCCTACGCTTCCCCTAACTCTACACTGACCTACCCTAACCCTATCATGAACCCTTCCTACTCTAACCTACAAACACCCTATCCTACCTTACCCATACCCTATCCTACCATACTCATACCCTAATCTACATTTTATTTTATCCTTCTCTACCCTACCCATACCCTACCCTACCTTACGCATACCCTAACCTACCCCTACCTTATCCTTCCCTACCCTAACCTACCTTTACGCATCATTATGTTACACTACCCTACCCTATTCCTACTTCTATCCTACCCTAGCCTTCCCCGTCCGACACTTCCTTACCCTATCCTACCCTACTGTACCCCAACCAACCCTACCCTACAACTTTCCCATAAGTGTAAGCAATAAGTTGACAAAGATTTATCTTAATCAGTAGAACGCTGTGGCAACGCACGAACAAAGAAACAAACATTGTTTATTATTATGAAAGGTTCCTTTTGAAGGACAGTACCATAAACTGAAAATGCCCACTCTCCTATACGTCTACGCGTAGATTGTATTAACATGTTACTTTTTTGTTTATTTTTTAACCGGTTTACGTAAAGTCCACGTTGTACACTATTATCCATATAAAGTGCGTTTTGACTGTGTTGTACCCGTTTGAAATTTACATTGTAATTATTGCCGATTGCCGAACTGTGCGGTTCCTAAGGAACTTTCTCCCACGCACACTAAGGTTGTGGAATGAACGATCTGTAGAGGTTTTCCCTGAAGAGTACAATATGGAGTTCTTCAAGAAAGGGGGTTTTCACGGAATCAGCAACGCGTGGATGATGCTTCTGGTATTGCAAACGTCCATAGGCTGCGGTGACTACTTAACATCAGGCAGGCCATAAGCTTGTTTACCACCTTAGTGGTATAAAAAAAAATCGTCTACACTTTGACTACTCTACTCCTACCATACATACCCTACATACACCACTATACCCTTCATCTAACCTGGCCTATCCTACTCAACTTCTACAAGCTCTATTGGCTACACCTTAAACGACCCTTCCCTACACCACACTCTATCCCACTCTAACCCTTCTCTATCCTATCTTATTCTGCCCTCCTCTTACCCTACCTCCAACTTACTCTACCCCTACCCTACCCTACCCGTCCCCTACCGTTCCCTTTCCTCTCTAATCATTGCCTACCCTACCCCTCTCTACTACTTCCCTACCTTACGTTAACTTTACCCTAATTTTACAACTACTACCTTACCACACCCTATACCTATTCTCTACCCTACGCTGTTCTTCTCTTCCCATACCTTTGTCTACTACCTTTTATCCCCGTCTACCCTACCCTACTAAACTTCTACCGCCCTAACCTACCCTACTACTCTACCTCTATTTAGCCCTTCCCTACCCCTTCCCTACATACCCTACCATATTATGATAGGGTAGGACTTAAACTACTCCAACCCTACCCTACTCTACTCTACGTCTTCCCTACCCGACCCCACATAACTCCTTGTCCACCCCGCCCCTCCCACCCCTTCCCTACTCTAACCTACCTCTACGCATAATTATGTAACACTACCCTCTCCCATCTTACATACCCTACATATCAAACACATTGTACTAGTATCTTTTTTATCTCCGTTTTTATTTCAGTATCTACATCATACATCATACTCTACCTTCATCATACTCTACCCTATTCCTACTTCTACCCTACCCTAGCCTTTCCCGTTCAACACTTCTTTGCCCTATCCTACCCTACTGTACCCCTAACCTACCCTACCCTACAACTTTCCCAGAAGTGTAAGCAATGAGTTGACAAAGTTTTATCATAATCAGTAGAAACCGTGGCAACGCACGAACGAAGAAACAAACATTGTTTTATATCATTAAAGGTTACTTTCGAAGGACAGTACAATAAATTGATAATGACCACTTTCCTCTACGTCTACTCGAGTAGATACATACATTTTATAAACATGTTAGTTTTCTCTAAAACTCTGGACGTCTCGTGGACTCTTCCACGTTGTACACTATCAATATAAAGCGAGTTTTGACTGTGTTGTTTACATTGCTATGACTTGTAATAATGACGGTGACTATATATAGCACAGGAGTTTTTTCCCCTATTTTAGTCACCAGATTTTTTATGTAACAGTGTTTAATTTGGACTATGACATGGGATCGTTCAAGAGGTATATTAGAGATCGATCTCCATAAGCGGCGGTAACCACTTTCCATCAGGTGGCCCGCATGTCTGCCGAATAACATAAAAAAAAAAAAAAAAATACTGTTATAAGCTTATAAAAATCATCATGTTGGCGTTAATGTCCCGGTTGTGCTCTCCAGAGCGAAGGCCCGGGGTCCGCCTTGACCATGATCCAGAATTTGGCAAGTAGGTAATTACAGTGGACTGACTACCATCTGACCTTCTGTGACCCTGCTACCAGGGGAACCTGACCAGTTTGGATCATGGTTACATATTCAGTTGCCTGAATTTACAGGTTTCATCAAGATGTTTTCCCTTACCGTAAGAGCATCGGTTAGTGTTCAACTAATGTACATAACACAGAAAAGAATTATTGGTACATGACCGCACCGGGATTCGAACCCGGTACCTCTCGCTTACGAGTTGGATACTCAACCGCCCGGCTACCGACGCTCTCATAAATAAGCTTATAAGTATAGAAGACGTAAGAATACACTGTATAAGTATTTACACAAATTAATGTTATGTTATAATATACTACCCGTTTGAAATTTACATTGTAATTATTATGGAATGCCGAAACGTGTTGTTTTATATAAAGATTTTGCCCCGTTTTATGAAAATTATGACAGTTTACACTATTTTTGTGGATTCGGTGTTTAAGAAAGTTATCATTATGAAAGTAGTTAAGTCGGTATGCTTCTTTTCCCTTCTGTACACAAGATGTTGCTATACAGTAAAACTATTAAGACCTATTTTTGGTAAATTTTGATTGGCCTTATCACTTATAGCCATTTCTTCCAGGCAATGTAAGCGTTTCCCAAGTAGCGTCATGTGTCAGAAATTTAAACTGACATAGTTGTTCTCACTGGCAGTGGAAGCGTTTCCATTGTAACGTTGCTATGTGTCAGAAATTTATACCCTTATTGATTAAATAAGTTATGAAATAAAAGTAAGATTTTTAGCGCGTTTTGACTGATTTTACAATATGTGACTTACATGACACAATTAATAGTCGAAGCCAGTCTGATATTACCAGGGTGAAAATGAATTCCCCATTTCTTGGGAATAAGAGAATAAGCAAGCATTCATACAGCCATGACTTCTAAAATTTTCTTTGGATCTCCGTTTTGATGACAAATTTTAGCACATTACACTTTTTTTTTTAGATTTGGCTACTAGCGATTTTATGTTCAGGCTATAAATTCATCACAGTGACAACATGATCATGCCAATCTATATTTTATTAGACCTTTAGTAATGAGGTTTATGAATAAAGAATTTTAAAATAAGTTTTAAACACCTAATGATTATTTAAGCTTATGAACGTTTTAAACCTATATTACTATAAAGCGCACTCCACACATGTGGACAGTTCCGCGGGAACACGAGACTGTAGAGGGAGTATTCGCCTATATTTGTGTAGTCCCATGCATGTATGGCAAGTCTCGACTATTTTATAGGCTTAGTTAGACTTTAGTTCGCTGTCGTCTCGATTCGATCGATTTTATATTTGTATTTCTAGCGCTTTTTTCAGTAACAGGTTCAGGGTACACTTGACCATGATCCAGGATATTAGTAGATCAATCACCTCTGTGACCCTGTTTACAGCAGATTAGCGATATTATACCGATGAATCGATATAATGTCGACAAGTTTTGACACCAACCACATCCCTAATAGGTGAGAATGTAGAGGGTCGACCAAAGTCCCGGCCAAAGTTTCGCCGAACATGTGGAGTACGCTTAAGGTATTTTTATGAATAAAGTCTGATATTACCAGGGTGAAAATACATTTCCCATTTCTTGGGAAAAAGACGTATCGAGGGTGACCGATAAAAACAGACTAAATTATTAACATTTCTTAAGCGACCGACCCCCGGCACTGTTTTCAAGTATTGCCAGACACAAAATTAATATCCTGTTTTTTGGGGAAAAGTTACAAGATTAACGCTTCCCAAGCATCCCCCCGCTGGCACTTAGCCACGAGGCCAGCTTTGCTGGCCGAGAACAGAGCGAAACACTAGTTATTATTAGTATATATAAACTTCGACTACCACTCACTCACTGACTCACTGACATGGTTGTTCTCCCAGAAGGAGGGTAGATGGGTGAAAACGATGTATGGGCGACATGGTCACGTGACTCTGGTGAGTATGGGAAAAATCCGACTTTTGCAAAAAACAAGATGGCGGCTCCAAGATGGCGGCCAATTTTTTTGTTTTCCATCCGATTGCAGTGAAATTCTCCAGGTGGGTACTTCCTTACGAAAAAAAAATGGGCAACTTTGAAAAAATTGAAAAAACAAAATGGCCGCCGCGCAGGAGCCGTTTGAAAATTTGCATTTTCCATACAAACAAAACCTGAATTGATCTCCCGGAAGGAGCAGAGGTGGGTCCACACAATGTATATCAAAAGTGTCCAATACCACTCGAGTGTATGGGAAAAATCCGACATTTGCAAAAAACAAGATGGCGGCTCCAAGATGGCGGCCGACTTTTTTGTTTTCCATCCGATTGCGGTGAAATTTCGCAAGTAGAAACACATAAAGGGAAAAAAAAGGGCGACTGTGAAAAAATAAAAAAAAACAAGATGGCCGCCGTGCAGGAGCGATTTAATGATTTTTAATTTCAGACCCGACTTTAGAGTCTCGGGATTCTTTAATCTGTGCGCGGATTTTGAGTTTCATCACGTGGGTGCGTTGCTCTTGTGCTCGACTTAGGGTTGTCGGCAAGCAGATGCAGAAATCAAAGATGGCGGCGGCCGTGGCGGCCATTTTGAAAAACGGACAAAAAATTGCACTTTTTTGGAGCGTCTTTTCGCGGTGTTGCCATCTGAATCGAGGTTTGCAGTGTATGGGGTGGTTGTAAGCCCGGCCGAGTAGTGTTGCACGGTGCAATAAAAATTGCCACATTTCAGGGTAATCTGGGAGATTTTCCCCGAAAATACAAAATATTGAAATAATTACTTTTCGCAACTTTCTGGTATAGAGGTCGATGGTCGGGGAGAGAATTAGTGTATTTTTGGTATTTTCAAGTTTATCATTTGGCAACACTGGAAGTGAGAACAAAAACAAATTTTTTCGACATGGTCTCATTGTCAGGCCCGTAGCGAGGGCTGCGTGGGCCCTGGGAATTTTTTTTTAACGCAGTCTTGCTCCGAGAATCCTGTATTTTAATGTAATTGTGACGTTTTACAAAAATTCAAGATGGCGGCGGTTGTGGAAGCCAGTTTGTTTCAGTTTAAGTTATATTATGACATTAATTCGTATTTTCTTAGTGTTGCTGGCTTTTGTGACAGTTGGCGTGTATGGCAGACTTGTAGGTCTAACTGATGAGTATTACTAGGGGTAAAAATATTACCCCACTTTTTGGGAAAATTTTGACTTTTACCCGATTTAAATTTTAAAGCGCATTTTCGCCGTGATAGTGACGTTTATTCAAGTTGTATTGTATGAGGGAACTATTCGGCTACTCAAAAGCCATTTATATGGATAAAAAATTTACCCCATTTTTAGGGAAATTTTTGGCATTTACTATGATTTATATTTTTAAGTGCATTTTCACCGTGTTGCTGACGTTTATGAAAGTTGTAATGTATGAGCGGATTATCTGGCATCTTGAGAGGTGTTTATGTGGATAAAAAATTTACCCCATTTTTGGGAAAAGTTTTAGAGATTTGCCTGATTTAAATTTTTAAATGCGCTTTCACCATGTTGTTGATGTACATGAAAGTTGTAATGTATGAGGGGATTGTCGGGTTTCTTGAGAAGTATTTACATGGTTGTTTAATTTTCCCCGTTTTTAGGGAAATTTTTGAGATTTACCCTATTTTATATTTTTAGGTGCGGTATGAAGTTGTAATGTATTTGGGGATTATCCGGCTACTCAAGAAGTGTTTGTATTGATAAAAAATTTACCCCATTTTTAGGGAAAGTTTTAGAGATTTGCCCGATTTATATTTTTAACCACATTTTGACAGTATTTTTGACGTTTCTGAAAGTAGTCGTGTATGTGAAGATTGTTGTGCTTCTAAAGAACAGTTTACATTAACAAAAAATGCACCCCGTTTTTGAGGAAATTTATAGAGCTTTCCCCCGATTTCTATTTTGAAGTGCGTTTTCGCCGTGTTGCTGACGTTTGTGAAAGTTGTAATGTATGAAGGGATTGCTGTGCGATTAGAGTAGTGTACCAAGAAATAAAAAACTTACCTTGTTTTAAAGACATTTTTAGAGATTTCCCCCGATTTATATTTTTAAGTGCGTTTTCGCCATGTTGTTGACGTATGAGAAAGTTGTAATGTATGAGCGGATTATCCGGCTACTCGAGTAGTGTTTATATGGATAAAAAGTTTACCCCGTTCTTTAGGAAATTTTTTGACATTTACCCTGATTTATATTTTAAAGTGCGTTTTCGCCATGTTGTTGTCGTATATGAAAGTAGTAATGTATGAGGGGATTATCCGACTATTTGAGAGGTATTTACATGGATCAAAAATTTACCCCAATTTTTAGGAAATTTTGAGAGATTTGCCCGATTTATATTTTTAAACTCATTTTGGCTGTGTTTTTGACGTTACTGAAAGTAATAATGTATGAGGGGATTGCCGGGTTTCTCAAGAAGTGTTCATATGGACGTTTGATTTACCCCGTTTTTATGGGAAAATTTGATATTTACCCTGATTTTTATTTTTAATATGTTGTTGACTTATATGAAAGTTGCAATGTATGAGGGGATTATCCGGCTACTCGAGAAGTATTTATGTGGATAAAAAAATTACCCCGTTTTTAGGAAAATTTTAGAGATTTGCCTGATTTAAGTTTTTAAATGCGTTTTCACCATGTTTTTGACGTATATGAAAGTTGTAATGTAAAGGGGGATTGCCGGGTTTCTTAAGAAGTGTTCACATGGATGTTTAATTTACCCCATTTTTAAGTAAATTTTTGAGATTTACCCCGATTTAAATTTTTAAGTGCGTTTTCGCCACGTTGTTGACGTATATGAAAGTTGTAATGTATGTGGGGATTGTCGGGCTACTTGTGAAGTATTTATATGGATAAAAAGTTTAACCCGTTTTTAAGGATATTTTTGAGATTTACCGCGAATTACATTTTCTATCGCATCTTGGTTGTGTTTTTGACGTTTTTGAAAGTAGTCATGTATGACGAGATTGTTTGGCTACTCAAGAAGTATTTACGTGGATGAAACATTTACCTCGTGTTTACAGAAGTTTTTAGAGATTTACCCCGATTTATACTTTTTAGTGTATTTTAGTCGTGTTGTTGACGTTGATGAAAAATGCAATGCATGAGGGTATTGTTGTTCTATTCGAGGAGTGTCACCACAGATAAAAATTTACACCGTTTTTAAAGAAGTTTTATATTTCTAAGTTCGTTTTCGCCATGTTTTAGACGTTTCTGAAAGTTGTAATGTACAACACGCCTATCCTTACTATACCCATACCGTACTCCTCTCTAATTCTTCCCGACCCCTACCCCACATATCTATATATATATATATATATACCATAAACTACTGTTACCCCACCCTACTCTACTCTATCCTACCTCTACCTTTCGTTACCTATCCTGCCCTCTCTACACATACCCTACCTTAACCTACTGGTTTCCGTCCCCTTTCCCATCCACAGGCAACCCCCTTCCTACACCTACTCTACCCCTACCCTAACCTTACCCTACTCTACTATAACCCCTGCCTACCATACTCCATCCCTACTCTGGTCTACACTTTAATTCTCCTATCCTGCCCCACTGTATACTTTACTCTACCCCTACCCTACATACCCCTACTATATCCCACCACTACCCAACCTAATCCTTCCCAACTTTTACTTTACTTTGCCTTTTCCTACCCCTACCTTACATGCCGTACCGTATTCTACGCTTCCCCTAACTCTACACCGGCCTACCCTAACCCTATCATGAAACCTCACTACCCTATCTACCCCACTCTTTCCCTTCACTTCCCTACCCTACCCTACGCTAATCCCTTCTTATACCACCCTCATCATCATCTTAGCGTTATGTCCCGGTTGAACTCCCGCGCAGCACGCGAGGGCCCAGGGTCCGCTTTCCTGCTATTCTTGGCCCACCTCGCATGTCATTCTTGACTACGTCAAGCCATCGCTTCTTGGGCCAGCCTCTCCTTCTCTTGCCCGGCGGGGGCGGCATGGCCAAACACTTGATCTCCACATAACTCTTCGGTCTTTGCAAGACGTGGCTATACCATCGAAGGCGGCATTCTTGAAGCTTAGCTTTTCCTGCTTGTGTGCTCTAATAGGGGCCAACTTTCGCTACCGTAAAGAAGGTCAGATCTAATGATGGTCTTATAGACCTGTCCCTTCAACTTTATCGGCATTTTAGGGTCACCGACCTCACGCCATTTGGCCCAAGCAGTGGATATTCGGGCCTTGACGTCGTCATCGATGTCCCCGGTTGAGCTAAGTATAGATCCCAAGTATGTGACCTGATCCGTGCACCTAACTTCCTCATCGTCTATGAGCACGGGTAGGGGATCTGCACTGTTGCAGGCCATGTACTTTAACTTCAACTTCCACTTTTGTAAACGTTGGGTTAGTCACCCCTTGTCAGAGTCTGCCAGCGCGATAACGTCAGCATACATGAGCAGCCATGGAGGTACCTCATAATTATCTAGGATGCAGTCTGACAATACGTCTTATATCACGTTGAACAGAAGTGAGCTGCGCACAGAGCCCTGGTGTACCCAAAAGGTAATCGGGAACGGTTACCCAAAATTGACCCCGTTTTTTGAGAAATTTATAGATATTTACCCGATTTATATTATTATCCAAATTTTAGCTGTGTTGTTGACATATACAAACTGTTGTAATATACAACACGCATACCCTACCTATACCTAACTCTACCCATACTTTAACGTACTGCTCCCTAACCCTTGCCTACCAATACATAGCATTTTCTTCCCTTATCCATTTGTACCTTACATGTACTACATATCCTACATACTCGACCCCTATCTACTCTATCCCTACTCTACCCTACAAACACCCTATCCTATCCTACCCATACCATAATTTACCCTTCTCTACCCTACCCTACTCAACTTCTACTATACTATCCTACAAATTGTACCCCTATCTACTCTTTACCTACCCATACCCTACAATAATCTACTCTACCCTACCCTGATCCTGACCCTACTTCACTCCATCCCTTTCCTACCCTACACCACTGTACCCCTTGCTAACCCTACCCCCGTCTACCCCTTCCCTACCCAACCCTACTTCTACCGTACCCTTCCCTAAATCGCATATCTTACCCTACTCTCACTACTATCAATAACCTAACCCTACTACATTCTACCTCTACTCTACTACACTTTGAGCTACAATCACAGGGACTTTATCCTCACACCTTGCGAAATGATAGCGAACTGTGCGGCTCCAAAGGAAATCTCTCCCACGCACACTAAGGTTGTGGAATGAACTACCTGGAAACGTTCTACCTGGAGAGTATAACATAGAGTTCTTCAAGAAAGGGGGTAAATGGTTTTCAAGTGATCAGCAACGCGTGGATGATGCCCCTGGTATTGCAAACGTCCATAGGCTGCGGTAACTACTTAACATCAGGCAGGCCGTAAGCTTGTTTGCCACCTCAGTGGTACCATATATATCCTACATACACCAGGATACCTTTCATCTAACCTAGCCTATCCTACTCAACTTCTACCCGACCATATTCTCTCCTACACGACCTCTACCGGCTACATCTTAAACGACCCTTCCCTACACCATACTCTATCCTACTCTAACCCTTCTCTATCTTATCTTATCCTGCCCTCCTCTTTTCCTACCTCCAACTTACTCTACCCCTACTCTACCCTACCCGTCCCCTACCGCTCCCCTTCGTCTCTAACCCTTGCCTACCCTACCCCTCTCTACTACTTCTCTACCTTACGTTAACTTTACCCTAATTCTACAACTACTACCTTACCACACCCTATACCTCTTTACCCTACGCTATCCTACCCTTCCCATACCTTAGTCTACCACCTTTTATCCCCGTCTACCCTACTCAACTTCTACCGCCTTATCCTACCCTACTCTACCTCTATTTAGCCCTTCCCTACATACCGAACCATATAATTATAGGGTAGGACTTAAACTACTCCAACCCTACCCTACTCTACTCTACCTCTTCCCTACCCGACCCCACATAACCCCTTGTCTACCCCGCCCCTTCCACTCCTTACCAATTCTCACCTACCTCTTCGCATGATTATGTAACACTACCCTTTCCCATCTTACATACCCTACATATCCAACACATTGTACCAGTATCTTTTTAATCTCAGTTGTTATTTCAGTATCTACTCCTTCATCATACCCTAACCTATTCCTACTTCTACCCTACCCTAGCCTTCCCCGTCCGACACTTCCTTGCCCTATCCTACCCTACTGTACCCCTAACCTACCCTACCCTACAACTTTCCCATAAGTGTAAGCAATGAGTTGACAAAGTTTTATCTTAATCAGTAGAACACTGTAGCAACGCACGAACGAAGAAACAAACATTGTTTTAAATCATTAAAGATTACTTTCGAAGGACAGTACCATAAATTGAAAATGACCACTTTCCTCTACGTCTATTGGAGTAGATACATACAATTTAAACATGTTACTTTTCTCTAAAACTCTGGACTCTGTCGTCTTCCACGTTGTACACTATCAATATAAAGCGCGTTTTGATTGTGTTGTTTATATTGCTACATCTGAATTGCTATGTCTCGTAATAATGACGGTGACTATAGCACAGGAGTTTCTTCTCCTATTTTAGTTTCCAGATTTTTTATGTAACAGTGTTTCCTTTGGACTATGACATGGGATCGTTCATAGGTAAATTAGAGGTTTCCTTAGAGGCGGGCAACGCATTGGTAGCACCTGGTGTTGCCGTACTCCATAGGCGGCGCAGACCACTTTCCATCAGGTAGCTCGCATGTCTGCCGAATAACATAAACAGCTCATAAAAATCATCTTGTTGGCATTAATGTCTCGGTTGTGCTCTCCAGAACGAAGGCCCGGGGTCCGCCTTGACCATGATCCAGAATTTGGCGATCAGGTAATTACAGTGGAGCGACTACCATCTTACCTCGTAGCCTGAATTTACAGGTTTTATTACTATGTTTTCCCTCACCGTAGGAGCATCGGTTAGTTTTCAACAACTGTACATAACACAGAAAATAATTATTGGTACATTGCCGCACTGGGATTCGAACCCGGTACCTCTCGCTTACGAGTTGAATACTCAACCGCCCGGCTACTGACGATCTCATAAATAAGCTTATAAGTATAGACGTAAGAATACGCTGTATAAGTATTTACACAAATTAATGTTATATTATAATACACTACCCGTTTGAAATTTACATTGTAATTATTATGGATTGCCAAAACTTGTTGTTTTGAATCAAGATTTTGCCCCGTTTTATAACAATTATGACAGTTAACACTATTTACAATTTGTACCTCAGTTTTGTTGTGAATTCGTTGTTTAGGAAAGTTATCATTATGAAAGTAGTTAAGTCGGTATGCTTATTTTCCCTTCTGTGACTCTACGCAAGATTTTTATTAATTTTGATTTTATTAAGATTAAGACCTATTTTTGGTAAATTTTGATTGGCCTAATCACTTATAGACATTTCTTACAGGCAATGTAAATCGCACTCCACATGTGGACAGTTCCGCGGGAACACGAGAATGTAGAGGGAGTATCCGCCTACATTCGTGTAGTCCCGTGCATGTTTGACATGTCTCGCCTATTTTATAGACTAAGTAGAGATAGGTTGTTGTCGTCTCGATTCGATCGATTTTATATTTATATTCCAAACGGGTAAATACTTATTTACCCGTTTGAAATTTACATTGTAACGTGTTGTTTTGAATAAAGATTTTGCCCCGTTTCATGACAATTATGACAGTTAACACTATTTACAATTATTTGTTCCTTAGTTTTATTGTGGATTCGGTGTTAAGGAAAGTAGTTAAGTCGGCATGCTTCTTTTTCCATTCTGTGACTCTATGCAAGATGTTGCTATACAGTAAAACTAATAAGACTTCGATTTTAAGTAAATTTTGATTGGCTTTATCACTTATAGACATTTCTTAAAGGCAATGTAAGCGTTTTCCAAGTGGCGTGGCCATGTGTCAGAAATTTATACCGTTATTTGTAAAATAAGTTATGAAATACAAGTTAGATTTTTAGCGCGTTTTGACTGTTTTTACAATATGTGACCTACATGAAACAATTAATAGTCGAAGCCCTTTCTTAGAAAAAAACGTATCGAGGGTGACCGATAATAACAGACTAAACTATTAACATATTTCAAACGATCCCTAGCATTTTCTATTTCACCACTCTATCCCTTCCCTACTTTACCCTACAACTACTATCTTACCATAGCCTATAACTATTCCCTACCCTGCACTATCTTACCCTTCCCATACCTAAGCCTACCTCCTTCTATCCCCGTCTATCCAACCATACACAACTTCTACCGCCCTATCATATCCTAACCTACCTCTATTTAGCCCTTCCCTACCCCTTCACTACATACCCAACAATATTATGATAGAATAGGACCTAAACTACTCCAACCCTACCCTACTCTACTCTACCTCTTCCCTACCCGACCCCACATAACCCCTTGTTTATTCAGCCGTTTCCACCCCTCCTCTACCCTAACTTACCTCTACGCATCATTATGTAACGCTACCCTTTTCCATCTTATATACCCTACATATCCAACACAATGTACCAGTATATTTTTTGTCTCAGTTTTTATTTCAGTATCTACTCCTTCTCTACTCTATCCTTACCCTACCCTAACATTATCCTAACCCTACGCTACTACTATCATACCCCACCCTATTCCTACTTCTACCCTACCCCAGCCTTCCGTCTGACACTACCTTGCCGTATCCTACCATACTGTACCTCTAACCTACACTATCCTACAACTTTCCCCTAATTTTCCAACTTTCCAATAAGTTTTATCTTAATCGGTAGAACGCTGTGGCAACGCACGCACAAAGAAACAAACATTCTTTAATATTATGAAAGGTTCCTTTCGAAGGACAGTAACATAAACTAAAAATGCCCACTCTCCTCTACGTCTACCCGACTAGATACATATATTGTATTAACATGATACTTTTTTGTTTATTTTTAACCGGTTTACGTAAAGTCCACGTTGTACACTACTATCCATATAAAGTGCGTTTTGACTGTGTTGTACCCGTTTGAAATTTACATTGTAATTATTGCCGATTGCCGAAACGTGTTGTTTTGTATAAAGACTTTGCCCCGTTTTATGACAATTATGACAGTCAACACTATTTACAATTTGTACCTCAGTTTCATTGTGGATTCGGTGTTTAGGAAAATTATCATTATGAAAGTAGTTAAATCGGTACGCTTCTTTTCCCTTCTGTGACTCTACCTATTTTTGGTAAATTTTGATTGGCCTAATCACTTATAGACATTTCTTACAGACAATGTAAGCGTTTCCAAAGTAGCGTTGCTATGTGTCAGAAATGTATACCCTTATTGGTTAAATTAGTTATGCAATAAAAGTTAGCAGCCATGACTTCTATAATTTTCTTTGGATCTCCGCTTTGATGACAAATTTTAGCACAATAAACTTTTTTACTTACTTTTTTTTTTAATTTGGCTACTAGCGATTTTATGTTTAGGCTATAAATTCCTCAGAGTGACAACATGATGATGCCAATCTATATTTTATTAGACCATTAGCTAATAGAGGTTTATGAATAAAGAATTTTAAAATACGTTTTAAACACCATACCAGTATCTTTTTTATCTCAGTTTTTAATTTAGTACCCCTAACCAACCCTACCCTACAACTTTCCCATAAGTGTTAGCAATAAGTTGACAAAGTTTTATCATAATCAGTAGAACGCCGTGGCAACGCACGAACGAAGAAACAAACATTGTTTTTTATCATGAAAGGTTACTTTCGAAGGACAGTACTATAAATTAAAAATGACCACTTCCCTCTACGTCTACTCGAGTAGATACATACATTTTATAAACATGTTAGTTTTCTCTTAAACTCTGGACGTCTCGTGGACTCTTTCACGTTGTACACTATCAACATAAAGCGAGTTTTGACTGTGTTGTTTATATTGCTATGACTTGTAATAATGACGGTGAGTGTAGCACAGGAGATTTTTCCCCTATTTTAGTCACCAGATTTTTTATGTAACAGTGTTTCCTTTGGACTACGACATGGAATCGTTCAAAAGGTATATTAGAGATCGATCTCCATAGGCGGCGGTGACCACTTTCCATCAGGTGGCCCACATGTCTGCCGAATAACATAAAAAAAAAGCAAAATACTTTTATAAGCTTATGAAAATCATCATGTTGGCGTTAATATCCCGGTTGTGCTCTCCAGAACGAAGGCCCGGGGTCCGCCTTGACCACGATCCAGAAATTGGCGATCAGGTAATTACAGTGGAGCGACTACCATCTGACCTCCGTGACCCTGCTACCAGGGGAACCTGACCAGTATGGATCATGGTTACATTTTCAGTTGCCTGAATTTACAGGTTTCATCACGATGTTTTCCCTTACCGTAAGAGCATCGGATAGTATTCAACTAATGTACATAACACAGAAAATAATTATTGGTACATGGCCGCACCGGGATTCGAGCCCGGTACCTCTCGCTTACGAGTTGGATACTCAACCCGTAATAATACCGCTACCGACGCTCTCATAAATAAGCTTATAAGTATAGAAGACGTAAGAATACCCTGTATAAGTATTTACACAAATTAATGTTATGTTATAATATACTACCCGTTTGAAATTTACATTGTAATTATTATGGATTGCCGAAACGTGTTGTTGTTTATAAAGATTTTGCCCCGTTTTATGAAAATTATGACAGTTAACACTATTAAAAGTGTTAAGACTCCGATTTTTGGTAAATTTTGATTGGCCTTATCAGTTATGGCCATTTCTTCCAGGCAATATAAGCGAATCTCGAATTGTCGGAAATTTATACCGTTTTTTGTTAAATTAGTTATGCAATAAAAGTTAGATTTTTAGAGCGTTTTATTTCTACTGTTTTTACAATATATGACCTACATGAAAAAATTAATAGTCGTAGCCATTCTGATATTACCAGGGTGAAAATGAATTCCCCATTTCTTGGAAAAAATGATATCGAGTGGGAACTACAATAACATTAAACTAACAACGATTGTTAAGCATCCCCTAGCAGGGTTTTCAGGTATCGCGAGGCACAGAACTAATATTCAGTTTTTTGGGGAAAAGTTACAAGATTAACACTTTCTAAGCATCCCGCCGCTAGCACTTAGCCTCGAGGCCAAACTGATATTACTAGGGTGAAATTGAATTCCCCATTTCTTGGGAAAAAGACGTATCGAGGGTGACCGATAATAACAGACTAAATTATTAACATTTCTTAAGCGACCCCTGGACTGTTTTCAAGTATTGCCAGACACAAAAATAATATCCCGTTTTTTGGGGAAAAGTTACAAGATTAACGCTTCCCAAGAATCCCCCCGCTGGCACTTAGCCCACGAGGCCAGCTTTGCTGGCCGAGAACAGAGCGAAACACTAGTTATTATAATATATAAACTTCGACTACCACTGACTCACTGACTGACTCACTGACATGGTTGTTCTCCCAGAAGGAGGGTAGGTAGGTGAAAACAATGTATAAACGAATTGGTCACGTGACTCTGGTGAGTATGGGAAAAATCTGACATTTGCAAAAAACAAGATGGCGGCTCCAAGATGGCGGCCGATTTTTTTGTTTTCCATCCGATTGCAGTGAAATTTCGCAAGTGGAAACAGATGGGTGAAAAATAAATGGGCGACTTTGAAAAAATTGAAAAAACAAGATGGCCGCCGCGCAGGAGCCGTTTGAAAATTTTCAATTTCAGACCCGACTTTAGAGTCTCGGGATTTTTTAATCTGTGGGCAGATTTTGAATTTGATCACGTCGGTGCGTTGCTTTTGTGCTCGATTTAGGGTAGTCGGCAAGCAGATGCCGAAATCAAAAATGGCGGCGGCCGTGGCGGCCATTTTGAAAAACGGACAAAAAATCGCAATTTTCGGAGCGTCTTTTCGCAGTGTTGCCACATTAATCGAGGTTTGCAGTGTATAAGGCGGTTGTAGGCCTGGCCAAGTTGTGTTGCTCGGTGCAATAAAAATTGCCACATTTGAGGGTAATCTGGGAGATTTTCCCCGAAAATACAAAATATTGAAATAATTACTTTTCGCAACTTTCTGGTATAAGGGTCGATGGTCGGGGAGAAAATTAGTGTCTTTTTGAAATTTTCAAATTTTTCATCGGGCAACACTGAAAGTGAGAACAAAAACAATTTTTTTCGACATGGTTCCATTGCCAGGCCCGTAGCGAGTACTGGGTGGACGTTGGAATTTTTTTTTTTATGCAGTCTTGCTCCGAGTATCCTGTATTATAATTTTATTGTAACGTTTTACTAAAATTAAAGATGGCGGCGGCCGTGGCGGCCATTTTGAAAAGCGCACGAGAAATCGCACTTTTCGGAGCGTCTTTTCGCGGTGTTGCCACCTGAATCGAGGTTTGAAGTGTATAAGCCGGTTGTAAGCCCGGTCAAGTAGTGTTGCTCTGTGCAATAAAACTTGCCACATTTTAGGGAAATCTGGGAGATTTTCCCCGAAAATACAAAAAATTGAAATAATTACTTTTCGCATTTTTTTGGTATAGGGGTCGATGGTCGGGGAGATAATTAGTGGCTTTTTGGTAATTTTAAGTTTTTTATCTGGCAACACTGGACGTTAAAACTAAAACAATTTTTTTCGACTTGGTCTCATTGCCAGGGCTGGGTGGACACTGGAAAAAAATTTGTAATGCAGTTTTGCTCCGAGCATCCTGTATTTTAATGTATTTTTTGACGTTTTACAAAAATCAAGATGGCGGCGATTGTGGAAGCCATTTTGTTTCAATTCAGGTATTATTTTGACATTAATTCGTATTTTCTTAGTGTTGCTGACTTTTGTGGCAGGTGGCGTGTATGGCAGACTTGTAGGTCTAATTGATGAGTATTGCTAGGGGTAAAAATATTACCCCACTTTTAGGGAAAAAATTGACTTTTACCCCGATTTAAAATTTAAAGCGCATTTTCGTCAATGTAATGTATGAAGAGATTGCTGGGCTACTCGAAAAGTGTTTACATGGATGTTTAATTTTCCCCGTTTTTAGGGAAATTTTTGAGATTTACCCTATTTTATATTTTTAGGTGCGGTATGAAGTTGTAATGTATGAGAGGATTATCCGGCTACTCAAGAAGTCTTTGCATTGATAAAAAATTTACCCCATTTTTAGGGAAAGTTTTAGAGATTTGCCCGATTTATATTTTTAACCACATTTTGACAGTATTTTTGACGTTTCTGAAAGTAGTCGTGTATGAGAAGATTGTTGTGCTACTAAAGACCAGTTTACATGAACAAAAAATTTACCCCGTTTTTGAGGAAATTTATAGAGATTTCCCCCGATTTCTATTTTGAAGTGCGTTTTCGCCGTGTTGCTGACGTTTGTGAAAGTTGTAATGTATGAGGGGGTTATCCGACGATTCGAGAGGTATTTACATGGATCAAAAATTTACCCCATTGTTTAGGAAATTTTGAGAGATTTGCCCGATTTATATTTTTAACCTCATTTTGGCTGTGTTTTTGACTTTACTGAAAGTAATAATGTATGAGGAGATTGTCGAGTTTCTCAAGAAGTGTTCATATGGACGTTTGATTTACCCCGTTTTTATGGGAAATTTTGATATTTACCCTGATTTTTATTTTTAATATGTTGTTGACTTATATGAAAGTTGTAATGTATGAGGGGATTATCCGGCTACTCGAGAAGTATTTATGTGAATAAAAAATTACCCCGTTTTTAGGGAAATTTTAGAGATTTGCCTGATTTAAGTTTTTAAATGCGTTTTCACCATGTTGTTGACGTATATGAAAGTTGTAATGTATGGGGGGATTGCCGGGTTTCTTAAGAAGTGTTCACATGGATGTTTAATTTACCCCATTTTTAAGTAAATTTGCGAGATTTACCCCGATTTATATTTTTAAGTGCGTTTTCGACATGTTGTTGACGTATATGAAAGTTATAATGTATGAGGGGATTATCCGGCTACTCAAGAAGTGTTTGCATGGATGTTTAATTTTCCCCGTTTTTAGGGATATTTTTGGATTTACCTTAATTTATATTTTTAAGTGCGTCATGAAAGTTGTAATGTATGAGGGGATTATCGGCATCTTGAGAGGTGTTTATATGGATAAAAAGTTTACCCTGTTTTTAAGGAAATTTTTGACATTTACCCTGATTTCTATTTTTAAGTGCGTTTTCGCCATGTTGTTGACGTATATGAAAGTTGTAATGTATGAGGGGATTATCCGGCAACTCAAAAAGTGTTTGGATGGATGTTTAATTTTCCCCGTTAATAGGGAAATTTTTGAGGTTTACCTTGATTTATATTTTTAAGTGCGTCATGAAAGTTATAATGTATGAGGGGATTATCTGGCATCTTGAGAGGTGTTTATATGGATAAAAAGTTTACCCTGTTTTTAAGGAAATTTTTGACATTTCCCCTGTTTTTTTTTTAAGTGCGTTTTCGCCATGTTGTTGACGTATATGAAAGTTGTAATGTATGAGGGGATTATCCGGCTAATCAAGATCTGTTTATTTGGATACAAAATTTACCCAATTTTTAGGGAAAGATTTATATTTTTAAGTGCGTTTTCGCCATGTTGTTGACGTATATCAAATGATGTATGAGGGGATTATCCAACTATTCGAGAGGTATTTACATAGATCAAAAGTTTACCCCATTTTTAAAAACATTTTGAGAGATTTGTCCGATTTATATTTGTAACCTCATTTTGGCTGTGTTTATGACGTTACTGAAAGTAATAATGTATGAGGGGATTGTCGGGTTTCTCAAGAAGTGTTTACATGGACGTTTGATTTACCCCGTTTTTATGGGAAATTTTGATGTTTACCCTGATTTATATTTTTAACATGTTGTTGACTTATATGAAAGTTGTAATGTATGAGGGGATTATCTGGCTACTCGAGAAGTATTTATGTTAATAAAAAAATTATCCCATTTTTAGGGAAATTTTAGAGATTTGCCTGATTTAAGTTTTTAAATGCGTTTTTACCATGTTGGTGACATATATGAAAGTTGTAATGTATCAAGGATTGTTGGGTTATTCAAGAAGCGTTCACATAGATGTTTTATTTACCCGGTTTCAAGGGAATTTATTGAGACTCACCCCGATTTACATTTTTAAGTGCGTTTTCACCATATTGTTGACGTATATGAAAATTGTAATGTGTGAAAGGGTTATATGGCCACTTGAAAAGTATACACAGGGATACTGATTTTACCCCGGTTTTGAGGAATTTTTCATAGTTTTTGCCCGATTTATTATTTTAAGTGCGTTTACGCCGTGTTGTTGACGTACATGAAAGTTGACATGTATGATAGGATTGTTGGGTTACTTGAGAAGTGTTCACATGGATGTTTAATTTACCCCGTTATTTTAAAAAATTTTGAGATTTACCCCGATTTATATTTTTAACCACATTTTGGCTGTGATTATGACGATTCTGAAATTTCTCATATATCAAGAGATGGTTGGGTTACTCAAGAAGTATTCACATGGATGAAAAATTTACCCCGTTTTTATGGAAATTTATAGAGATTTACCCTGATATACATTTATAAGTGCGTTTTCGACATGTTGTTGACTCTACACTATCCCTTTCCTACTCTACACCACTGTACCCCTTTGCTGCCCTACCCCTGTCTACCACTTCCCTACCCAACCCTTCCTTATCATACCCTTTTCTAACTCACATATCCCACCATATCCTACCCTACTCTCATTACTATCAATAACCTAACCCTGCCACATTTTACTCCTACTCTACTTCAGTCTACTCATTGACTACCTTACTCCTATCATACATACCCTACATACCCCACTATACCCATTATCTATCCTACCCTATCCTACTTTACCCATACCCTATCCCACCCTACTTTATTCTCTATACCATATCTACCATATCCTACGCTTCCCCTATCCTCTACACCGACCTACCCCTATTCTAACCCTACTATACTCTACTCTACCCCTTACCTACCTATTACCACTCTACCCCTTCCCTACCTTACCCTACATACCTACCCTAAATACAACACATACTCTACCCTACCCTACCTCTGTCATACTCTACTCCACTGTACGTACCCCTTCCCTACGCCACCCTACCTGTAACTTATCATTTTCTTCCCTTATCCTTTTCCAGCTTACATACCCTACAAATCCCACATACTCTACTCCTATCTACTCTATTCCTACTCTATCCTTCCCACACTCTATGCTACCCTAATCTTCCCTTCTGTTATCCTTCTCTACCCCACCCTACCCAACTTTTACCATGCTATCCTACATACTCTACCCCTATCTACTCCTTACCTACTCTACCCGTACCCAAAACTAAGATACTCTAATCCTACCTTGCTACTACCGTACCCCAACCTATCTCTAACTCTACCCTTTGCTACCCAAACCTACTCATACCCTACAATAACCTACTCTGCCCAAAACTAATTCTAACCCTACTCTACTCCATCCCTTTCCTACCCTACACCACTGTACCCCTTGCCTACCTAACCCCCGTCTACCCCTTCCTTAGCCAACCCTATTTCTACCGTACCCTTTCCTAACTCACATATTCGACCATATCTTACCCTACTCTCACTACTAGCCATAACCTAACCCTACCACATTCTACCTCTACTCAGCTACATTCTATCATCGCACCGCTCGCCACCGACAAGGAGTTCATCCTCACACCTTGGCGCCAAATTGGTCGCGAACTGTGCGGTTCCAAACTTTCTCCCACGCACACTATGGTTGTGGAATGAACTACCTGGAGAGGTTTTCCCTGGAAAGTACAACATGGAGTTCGTCAAGAAAGGGGTTAAAAGGTTTTTACGGGATCGGTAACGCGTGGGTAATGCTCCTGGTATTGCAAACGTGTATAGGCTGCGGTGATTGCTTACCATCAGGCAGGCCGTTAGGCTGTTTGCCACCTTGGTGGTATAAAAAAAAATATCTACACCTTGACTACCTTACTTCTATCATACCCTTTAACGACCCTTCCCAACACCATACTCAATCCCACTCTAACTCTTCTCTATCATTCCCTACCCTACCCGTCCCCTACCGTTTCCTTTCCTCTCTAACCCTTTCCCACCCTACGCCTCTCTACCATTTCCCTATCTTACAATAACTTAACCCTAATTCTACAACTACTACCTTACCACACCCTATATTCTCTACAATACGCTATCGTACACTTCCAATAACTTAGTCTACCCCCTTTTATCCCCGTCTACCTTTCCCAACTTCTACCGCCATACCCTACCCTACTCTACCTCTATTTAGCCCTTCCCTACTCCTTCCCTACATACCCAACCATATTATGATAGGGTAGGACTTAAACTACTCCAACCCTACCTTACTCTACTCTACCTCGTCTCTACCCGACCCCACATAACGCCTTGTCTACCCCGCCCTTTCCACCCCTTCCCTACCCTAACCTACCTCTACGCATCATTATGTAACGCTACCCTTTTCCATCTTACATACCCTACATATCCAACACACTGTACCAATATATTTTTTGTCTTAGGTTTTATTTCAGTATCTACTCCTACTCCTCTACTCTATCCTTACCCTACCCTAACCCTACGCTACTACTATCAAACCCCACCCTATTCCTAATTTTACCCTACCCAGCCTTCCTGTCTCTCTTACTCTACTCTTAACCTACCCTATAACTTTCCCATAAGTGTAAGCAATAAGTTGACAAAATTTTATTTTAATCGGTAGAACGCTGTGCCAACGCACGAACAAAGAAACAAACATTGTTTAGTATTATGAAAGGTACATTGTATTAACGTGTTACTTTTTTGTTTATTTTTTAACCGGTTCACGTAGAGTCCACGTTGTACACTACTATTCATATAAAGTCCGTTTTGACTGTGTTGTACCCGTTTGAAATTTAAATTGTTATTATTATGGAATGCCGAAACGTATTGTTTTGAATAAAGATTTTTCCCCGTTTTATGACAATGATGGCAGTTAACACCATTTACAATTTGTACCTCAGTTTTATTGTAGATTCGGTGTTAAGGAAAGTTATCATTATGAAAGTAGTTAAGTTGGTATGCTTCTTTTTCCCTTCCGTGATGTTGCTATACAGTAAAACTGTTTAGACTCCGATTTTTGGTAAATTAGTTATGCAATAAATATTAGATATTTAGCGCGTTCTACATGAAACAATTGATAGTCGAAGCCAGTCTGATATTACCAGGGTGAAAATGAATTACCCGTTTCTTGGGAAAAAGACGTATCGAGGGTGACCGATAATAACAGACTAAATTATTAACACTTCTTAAGCGACCCCCGGCACTGTTTTCAAGTATTGCCAGACACAAAAATAATATCCCGCTTTTTGGGGAAAAGTTACAAGATTAACGCTTCCCAAGCATCCCCCCGCTGGCACTTAGCCACGAGGCCAGCTTTGCTGGCCGAGAACAGAGCGAAACACTAGTTATAATATATAAACTTCGACTACCACTGACTGACTCACTGACTCACTCACTGACATGGTTGTTCTCCCAGAAGGAGGGTAGGTAGGTGAAAACAATGTATGAGCGATATGGTCACGTGACTCTGGTTAGCATGGGAAAAATCCGACATTTGCAAAAAACAAGATGGCGGCTCCAAGATGGCGGCCGACTTTTTTGTTTTCCAACCGATTGCGGTGAAATTCTCTAGGTGGGTACTACATGACAAAAAAAAAATGGGCAACTTTGAAAAAAATGAAAAAACAAAATGGCCGCTGCGCAGGAGCCGTTTGAAAATTTTCAATTTTAGACCCGACTTTAGAGTCTCGGGATTTTTTAATCTGTGGGCGGATTTTGAGTTTTATTACGTCGGTGCGTTGCTTCTGTGCTCGATTTAGGGTAGTCGGCAAGCAGACGCAGAAATCAAAGATGGCGGCGGCCGTGGCGGCCATTTTGAAAAACGGACAAAAAATTGCATTTTTCGGAGCATATTTTTGCGGTGTTGCCACCATAATCGAGGTTTGCAGTGTATGAGGCGGTTGTAGGCCCGGCCGAGTAGTGTTGCCCGGTGCGATAAAAAATCCCATATTTTAGGGTAATCTGGGAGTTTTTCCCCGAAAATATGAAAAATAGAAATAATTACTTTTCGCAACTTTCTGGTATAGGGGTCGATGGTCGGGGAGAGAATTAGTGTTTTTTTGGTATTTTAAAATTCTTTATCTGGCAACACTGGAAGTGAAATACAAAACAATTTTTTTCGACATGGTTCCATTGACAGGCCCGTAGCGAGGGCTGGGTGGACGCTGGAATTTTTTTTTTTATGCAGTCTTGCTTCGAGTATCCTGTATTACAATATTCTTGTGACGTTTTATTAAAATTCAAGATGGCGGCGGCCGTGGCGGCCATTTTGAAAAGCGCACGAGAAATTTCACTTTTCGGAGCGTCTTTTCGCGGTGTTGCCACCTGAATCAGGGTATGCAGTGTATGGGGCGGTTGTAGGCCCGGCCGAGTGGTGTTGCCCGGTGCAATAAAAATTCCCATATTTCAGGGTAATCTGGGTGATTTTCCCCGAAAATACAAAAACATGAAATATTTACTTTTCGCAACTTTCTGGTATGGGGGTTGATGGTCTGGGAGAACATTAGTGTCTTTTTGGTATTTTCAAGTTTATCATCTGGCAACACTGGAAGTGAGAACGAAATCAAATTTTTTCGACATGGTCTCATTGCCAGGCCCGTAGCAAGGGCTGGGTGGACACTGGGAATTTTTTTTTAATGCAGTCTTGCTCCGAGCATCCTGTATTTTAATGTATTGTTTGACGTTTTACAAAAATTCAAGATGGCGGCGATTGTGGAAGCCATTTTGTTTCAATTTAGGAATTATTTTAACATTAAGTCGTATTTTCTTAGTGTTGCTGATGTTTGTGGCAGTTGGCGTGTATGGCAGACTTGTAGGTCTAAATGATTGGTATTGCTAGGGGTAAAAATATTACCCCACTTTTTGGGAAAATTTGGACTTTTATCCTATTTAAATTTTAAAGAGCATTTTCGCCGTGATAGTGACGTTTATTCAAGTTGTAATGTATGAAGGGATTGTTGGGTTATTCAAGAAGTGTTCACATGGAAGATAAATTTACCCCATTTTTAGGGAAATTTTTAGAGATTTACCCCGATTTATATTTTTAAGTGCGTTTTCGACATGTTGTTGACGTATATGAAAGTTGTAATGTATGAGGGGATTATCCTCCTACTCAAAAAGTGTTTGCATAGATGTTTAATTTTCCCCGTTTTTAGGGAAATTTTTGAGATTTACCTTGATTTATATTTTTAAGTGCGGCATGAACGTTGTAATGTATGAGGGGATTATCTGGTATCTTGAGAGGTGTTTATATGGATAAAAAGTTTACCCCGTTTTTAAGGAAATTTTTGACATTTACCCTGATTTACATTTTTAAGTGCGTTTTCGACATTTTGTTGACGTATGTGAAAGTTGTAATGTATGGGGGGATTGTCGGGTTCCTCAAGAAGTGCTTACATGGATATTTATTTTACCCCGTTTTTAGGTAAATTTCTGAGATTTACCCCGATTTAGATTTTAATCGCATATTTTGTTGTGTTTTTGACGTTTTTCAAAGTAGTAATGTACGAGGAGAATGTTGGGCTACTTCAGAAGTATTTACATGGATGAAACATTTACCCCGTTTTTAGAAAGTTTTTAAAGATTTACCCCGATTTATATTTTTAAGGGTATTTTAGCCGTGTTGACGCCGTTGTTTTTGACGTGTTACAAAAATTCAAGATGGCGGCGCTTGTGGAAGCCATTTTGTTTCAGTTTAAGTATTATCTAACTGTTAATTCGTATTTTCTTAGTGTTGCTGACATTTGTGGCAGGTGGCGTGTATGGCAGACTTGTAGGTCTAATTGATGAGTATTGCTAGGAGTAAAAATATTACCCCACTTTTTGGGAAAATTTGATCTTTTATCGGATTTAAATTTTAAAGCGCATTTTCGCCGTGATGGTGACGTTTATTCGTAAGTAAGTTGTAATATATGAAGGGAATGTTGGGTTATTCAAAAAGTGTTTACATGGAAGATAAATTTACCCCATTTTTAGGGAATTTTTTAGAGATTTACCCCGATTTATATTTTTAACATGTGGTTGACGTATATGAAAGTTGTAATGTATGAGGGGATTATCCGGCTACTCGAGAAGTGTTTATGTAGATAAAAAAATTACCCCATTTTTAAGGAAATTTTTAGAGATTTACCTGATTTAAATTTTTAAATGCGTTTTCACCATGTTGTTGACGTATATGAAAGATGTAATGTTTGAAGGGATTGTTGGGTTATTCAAAAATGTTGTGTCTACTCAAGAAGTGTTTACATGGCAGAAAAATTACCCCGTTTTTAAGGAAATTTTTAAGATTGTCCCTAATTTATAATTTTAGGTGCGTTTTCGTCGTATTGTTCACGTATATGAAATGTGTAATGTATTAGGGGATTGCTGAACAATCAGAGTAATGTCACCACTGATAAATACAGTCCCGGTTTATAAGTGAGTTTTTAGAGATTTACCCCGATTTATATTTTGAAGTGTTCGTGTTCTATAATAATATAACGAATGCATATTTAGCCATAGAGTGCGTATTGGTTGATGAAACTTAGGATTGCATTCGGACAAGAACGACTTGTCTTGCATCATATCTTCACGTAAGTAAACTTTAGGTTGCCACAGAGGTAGGTACTCTGGGAAACCGTCGAGACGCCCATTCGCCTGACTGCGCGCCGCGGGGAGGGAGACGCAAAGAACTAACCCCGACGACGTCCTGAATTTCGTGGCTCGGGATGTCAACAGGATACCACCGGTGACATTCGATCACATTGATGTCACCCGGTTCCTAAAGGACATCACCTTGTTGAGAACCGATGTCACGGAGCTCAAAAATAGGTTCGGTGCATCAGAGAAGGAATGTGCCGAATTGCGCATCGAGTTGGCTTTGGTACGTGCCGCCGGTATTGCTGCGTCAGCACCTTCGAGGAAACGACGAAAGATATATCTAACGCACCAACCGGGCCGGGCCACCAACGAACCGGTGTTGCCCCTATGCCGTCTCCACGTATCCCAATAAAAATAAGCAACACTTAGGTTTAATGGTATTACTAACAATATATGGGCTTTGATAAGGTACGTACGTAGTATAAAACTTATAAACTTATTGCCTGAAATAAACGTTATATTTTTATTATATTATACAGATCTCTCGGTGCGCGAGTTCGAATATAGCCCGTTTTTTTATTGAGAGCAAGACAATAAGTTCTCAAATGAATAGGTCCATCTAAGTACCTACCTACCTACTTGTCAAGACTAATTGTTCGCTTGTAGAACATAAGGTTTATTTAAAACATATAATGAAGTGGTTCAAAACGAAAGTGTGCACAAAATCCTTAACACATATTTCGAACGTAGATTTTGCTCTAACGAAACATAAAGGCGCTATCGTGAGCTCTGAGCGGCAACACTAATCAAAGGTGCCAGTTTTGAAGCTCTTGCCTTTTCGTCTTCATCATCAGAAGATCTCGATGGTATAAATCATAAATTCATACTTCAAGTTCTTCAAACTTGCTAATCTCTACCTATGTAAAACTTCAACCCGATCGGAAACCAGAAACTTTGCAAAATTTTCTTTTAGATAAACAATGCACATTCACTATTGCACAAAAACAAAGAAACATAGTCAAAATGCAATGTACAAAGGTAAGCTTATCCGTAAAAGATGTCTCTTCCACCGAATTGATGTCACCCGGTTCCTAAAAGACATCACCTTGTTGAGAACCGATGTCACGGAGCTCAAAAATAGGCTCGGTGCATCAGAAGAATGTGCCGAATTGAGCATCGTATTGGCCTTGTCACGTGCCGCCGGTATTGCTGCGTCAACAGTGACCCAATTGCGCGCGTCCCCTGTGCCTCGGCCCCCGCCGTCGTTTGCACGTCGTTGTCGATAAAGACGGATTCATACTGGTCCAGAGGAGGAAGCGCAACCAACGCGGCACTGCATCGTCGAAGCGTTGCAAATTAAAGGCCGCTGTCGCCACGAGTCTCAGCAAAGAGACAACGGCCGAGTAGGTTGAAGACCATATAAAAGCATACGAGGAGATAAGAGTCAATCTCATTACAAGGTGTGATGCGAAGTGGTTCAAAACAAGGGTGTGCACAAAGTCCTTAACACATATTTCGAACGTAGAGTTTGCTTTAACAAAACGTAAAGACGCTATCGTGAGCTCTAAGCGGCAACACTAATCAAACAAGCTCAAACTTGATTGATTTCTCAGTTTTTAATTTCTGCCTTTTCGGCTTTATCATCAGACTCTGATTACCACGCCAAGTTGCAATTTATTTTATATATAAAGCAAACAAGACATGGGTGAATAGGTATAGTTTAAGAATACAAAAATACCAACAGCCACCTTTCGTCTCCATCATGGGACAGGTGAAACTAAATAAAAGCTTGTAAATACTTATATACTCTTTATTGCACAAAATCATAGTCAAAATACAATGTACAAAGGTAAGCTTATCCCTAAAGGATATCTCTTCAAGTCAACCTTACATTAATTAATTTACAGGAATATAAATCAAAAATACAATATTATTATTTATTTATATTATTATCATAAATGTGGTATAGAGATATTTCCTTAGTATATTTCGTGTTGGCAAAGATTTGCACACTCTATCTCTATGCTTGTACCCTACTAACATAGTATAAAAGAAAACTAATCTTTACACTTATACCTAATTTGTATCTAGATATAGACTCTGAATGAAGTTATGAATCACCAGGCATTTCAGCGTTGTCTTAGGTATATGTATGTCTGCTCCCGGTTGCTTCTATATCAACTTCATTCAGAATCAGATGATTTACTATGATTTATTTCATTGTCTTTTAATTGTTAGCATTATAGAGCAGTAAATACACAAATTTGGTTGTAAAATCTTCTTCACAAAATTTGATGTGTCTTGCAATCCACTGTAACAGCAACCTCTGTGGTCAATGTTCCTGAAAATTTCAAGTAATATTAATAAAAATACATACACAACATACCTACATAATAATATGTAACAACGTTACATCTCTTTCATCATCACAGCCCACAACAGTCCACTGTAGAACTTCGGGCCTCTCCAGCGAGAGGGGAGGTTATTGCCATAATCTCCACGCTTGGCACGCAGTGTTGAAGTTATAAAAACGGAAAACACTCCTGTATGTCATAGTGTCTCATAGTCACCTTATATGACACCCACAAGTGTAAAGTGTTGGTTAGTCCTTTTTAATTTTAAACAATTACTTTGCAGTACTTACTCATTACTCGAACATTAATGTGAGGGAAAACATTGTGAAGAAACCTAAGTATTCAGGGGACTAATTGTGTAATCATGATCCAGTGTGTTTAGGTTCCTTTGTTATCATGGTCATGAAGGTCAGATGGCAAACCCCTGTCCCTAATCCTAAACACACTTTCGGTATTTCAAAATTTTAGTAGTTTTTACGTGAAAAATAATCAATACTCCACTTTATTAGTGTACCCCATGATGATTATGAAAATTTATTATCGCATGCCAATGCTTGACCAACGACCAAAAAGTCATTAAGTTTTTTATAATAATTTTATGCATTTTGTTTCAGTGTTTTTAACATCACTCGCATACTACACGTGACCTGTTCATCAACATCACTTTCTGTTCTGTTCAACAACACACCCTCGAGTGACGACGTGTGACGCACTGAACTGCTCTATAATAGAAGTAAATCTGACTTCGAGTAGATATGAAGTGAGTTGAAAATCGTGATCTACTACCACCTTGTACTTACTACTTACAAAGTATTCCTCTTTATAACATTTGAATAGATATAGAAATATCCTATCGTCTTAGTGTTGAATATCTCGGTTTTGATTTCGCACATGAGAACCTTTGGTCCGCCTTGACCTAATACACTGGAGCGACTGCTATCTAACCTCCCTGACTCTGCTACCACGGAAACCTGACCAAATTGGATCATGTAAAAGCGTCGGTTAGTATTCAACTACTATTCATAAGTCAGAAAAGACTCATTCGTACATGGCAGCAGTGTATCCGAACGCAATTCGTCTCGCTTACAAGTCTGATGCCTTAACCACTACGCCACCGACGCTCCCATAGAAATATCCTATATATAGGATATATGGACTATAACAATAGAATGTTACCAGATAATATAAAAAATATTATGTTATTTTCAGATGCAGTATTGGAAATGATAATGGAGATCCTACAACAGAAATATAAGAAAAAAAAAGAAACAGTAATCTTTAACTGGTATAAGTCAAATCTCAAATTTAACCCTGATTCACACATATTAGATTGTTAAGGGTCTCTATGTACTGTTTTAAATATTTACTAAATTGTTGACTATCGTAGTGGCAAAGGTTATGGATAACTTGATCGACAGCTGTGCAAATTCATTTAAATGATGCGCTACTTAGTTCTAAACCGGTCGCTCAAGCCTAACTATACTATGATCTGTCCAGACTGACTTGTCTTATTTGGTTATGGAAATAATGTATGAAATGGATAATTAGCGCCTCGGCCTCCGCGGTGGAGCGGGGCGCAGCGGTCGCGACGCCGTCCTGAGCCCTAAGCAATATCTGTAAAAACTACTAACATACATTATACCTGACATTTATTACTAACATTGATGGATTTTTATTGCCTTACAAATGAATGTATTTATATTTAATATACTTAATACATATGTCGAACTAACTCTGTATTGGAAGATTTGTCACTAAAAAGAAACCCATTTATTATAAGTAGATAATGTAATAATGCTCTTTTGTACTTTTTGTCTAATTTCATATGAATAACAAAAATGGATTTATAGATTTAGGAATGTACCGCTATCAAATTTTAATTCAATACACTGTTTTCATTTAAATGTTCTGTTTCATTTAATTCTGCAAACAGTAACAAAAGAAAGTCACGTACAGAAGACAGCGCATACACCTACCCACCACCAGTTTAAAATCAACTTCTTGTGATGTGCATATAAAATTACAAACGATACAGTCCGAAATTTATACAGGGTAGGTTGAGAGGCTGTCTTCTGTATAATGCCCTGACCCGGTGGCTTGTGGCTTGTCACCTTTAAGGTGGTTCCTATGCCACCGCTTAATATAAACATACGAAGGTATACAATCTTCCAGGAGAAATTCTCAACGGATTGTAAAAACCGCATCAAAGTCCGTCGTGTGATTTAGCAATTCACACTAAAAGGCAAATTTAATTTATACGATGTATAGATAATAGTATAACTGCATAATTTATAGATTATTAGCGACACGCGGTTATGCACGTGTAGTAACAAATTATACACCTAAACCTTCCTCATGAATCACTTGTCTTGGTGAAAACTGCATGAAAATCCGTTCAGTAGTTTTTTTAATTAACAGTAATAGACACGCAGCTTGGAACTTAAATGTAGGCAACAACTGACTACCTATTCCCATGTAAAGCGCCCACCAAGCGCCATCTCTTAATAATTATAGATACCAACTGGCTTGTTGATCTCCTTGCGTTGCGTCGCAAAGCATCTTTCAAAGAATTCAAAAATGAGCACAGGTAAAATAAAATTTAGTATTTCTTAAAGATATTGTATATTGAATAAAATGTAAAAATGTATATTTTAAATAAAATGTAAAATTGCATAAGTAAAACGCTTAAGGGTCCCGCGGCCGCCTGCGTGAACCACCGCTACCCGATTTCGAATCTTTCATAAACTTTTGCCGCACGGCCATTTTCAACAGCTCTTCTGTTAGGTCGTATCGGCAAGCAGCCCGGGAATCCGTTTGGGCCAAGCCGGCCGCACCTTCTCGGTTCCCCGAATCTTGACTACTTAAGAATTTAATAACATTTGACGTGTAAATTTATGTTTATCAAATAAATGAATTGAATTGAATTGAATTGCACCTCGGAGATAAGTGGTGATCAGCGGCTTGCAGCTCGACCTGCCCGCCTGGCACGCCATGTTAGAAATATCAATGCGATCGAGCTCCTTAGCTGCCAATTTGGCTTCGCGTTCAAACTGAAGGATCCCCAACGCCTCGAATAATTCTTTTTCGGCGATGCATCGCTGTGCCGTGGCCTTAACGGCGACCGCGCCCGCAGCCTCGACCTCCTCGCGCAGTTGCCGAATTTGATGATCGATCTCTTCCGTTTTCATTTGAGACGACCGCAGCGCCGAGACTTGCTTATGCAATATTTGGTTCTTTTTGTCCAAATCTCCGACGTCCATCAATACTCCCTGTTCGCGTTGCCGGACTTCCCTCAGCTCGGCGCACAAGGCTGCTCGTTCCGCCTCCCACGTGGCCTTGTCCACATCCAGCTCACAGCTCTCGGCCAATATCCGATAACGCTCTTGAATCACGCGCTCTAGCGCACTATACGTAGCCTACATGAAATCTGCACAGCCACTAATTCCTTGAGGTGATCGCTTTCCTCATCTATAGCACTTTGAGTCGTTACTTTCTGCATGGATTCTATCTTCCTTAGTGCCTCTCGTGTAATGTAAAAATCGTGCTTGGTATTCTCGTATAGCTTTTCGAATTCGTCGCAGCGTTGCTGCAATGCCTTCTTTTCCTCGAGTAGCGCGAGCCCCAGCTGCGCGGATTGAATCGCCTCGCCGTTAGCTAGGTCCAGCTCTCTATTTAGCCTCTGAATCTCCATCTGAAGCTCGCCCATCGAAAGTTCGTTCTGAGCCGTGGCTGCCATTATGGGACTGATCAAACTTTTTCAAAATCTCTAAAAAGCAACAATTCGATTTAGATATTTATAAAACTAATAAATACATACAACCAACTTCAAATCACAAAAAACAAAACTACACTATCACTAATTTGAATAAAAAACCTGTCAAATAAACAATAAAAGTAAGAACCAAAACTTACTTTACTGAGCTTCACTCACATCAAAATAACCGCCAAATTTTTTGTTTCATTAAGGGAAAAACAAAGGGATTTAACCCATTCAGCCAAGTCATCGTTTTTATTTACTAAGCGTATCCTAGCAGTGCTTTCAGGTACTCGAACGGTACCGCCTATCTCCAATCGCATGATACCTTCGGTGGTTTGTAGAAAGGGCGAAAGCGCTATTTCTACAATTTTACAGTAGTTCAGTTTTTAAATTTCAATGGCAGTTTAAATTATTATCGTTTTATTTATTAACTTATTTCTGTGCCTTATAGTACGGGTTTATTTTAGTTGTTGTTTGCCGAATAATATTTTCGCTACCAATAATCTGCGTAAGAAGATACAGACAAAAAAAAATGATTTTCGCCCTTTAAACCGCAGCTCTTGAGTAAGCTTCTTGTACATTCGTCCCATATTAGGTACTAATAGTATTTAACTATAATTTTAACTTGAAAATTATACCTATATTGTTTTACTTAACAAAACGTCAAATAGTATCGCAAAAAAATGTTTATTTTAAAATTATTATTACTCGTGTCAGGAACCTACAAGTTTATTATAAACAGCTGTATCGAAAAATAACTTTTTAATCATTATGCAACACTTTTCTTTTTTTAATTTTTGTCGGGCGCCGGGACACGGCTAAATATAGGCTGAATACCTAAATATCTTCAACAAATTCGAAATTAAAATTTTCCTGTTTATATTTGTGATCAGTTCATAGTCTGTGGTTGTGATTGTGTACATTTGGAATTATTTTCCCGCTAAACAGAATATTTTTTCTAATTATTGTAATTTGTGTTTGTGAATGGTTTTTCTTATTTGAATCGAATAAATAGATAAATGTGAAAGTAGTGAAGTGAATTTTCCGCCGCTTGTTTTCCTCGACGCGTAGATACAACAGAACTGACTCGCAGTTACTTCCAGCAAAGTTGAAACATTATAGGTACGAAATTTTAACATGAAAATATGAGTGTAGATAAAGTAGTATATGCAACTGCATATAATTAGGAATTAAAACACACGTGTCAAACTATTATCAGACACTTATATTTTAATACCCCCTTTTATATGACAGTTGCATAAACTACTATTAAAATACGTTTTAAACACCTAATGAGTGTTTTAGCTTATGATCGTTTTATACATCTATGTAACTATAAGGTATTTTTATGAATAAAGTCTGATATTACCAGGGTGAAAATGAATTCCCCATTTCTTGGGAAAAAGACGTATCGAGGGTGACCGATAATAACAGACTAAATTATTAACACTTCTTAAACGACCCCCGGCACTGTTTTCAAGTATTGCCAGACACAAAAATAATATCCCGTTTTTTGGGGAAAAGTTACAAGATTAACACTTCCCAAGCGTCCCCCCGCTGGCACTTAGCCACGAGGCCAGCTTTGCTGGCCGAGAACAGAGCGAAACACTAGTTATAATATATAAAGCTCGACTACCACTGACTGACTGACTCACTCACTGACATGGTTGTTCTCCCAGAAGGAGGGTAGGTGGGTGAAAACAATGTATGGGCGACATGGTCACGTGACTCTGGTGAGTATGAGAAAAATCCGACATTTGCAAAAAACAAGATGGCGGCTCAAAGATGGCGGCCGATTTTTTTGTTTTCTAACCGATTGCAGTGAAATTTCGCAGGTGGGTACTACTTGACAAAAAAAAAGTGGGCAATTTTGAAAAAGTTGAAAAAAGAAAATGGCCGGCGCGCAGGAGCCGTTTGAAAATTTGCATTTTCCATACAAACAAAACCTGAATTGATCTCCCGGAAGGAGCAGAGGTGGGTCCACACATTGTATGGCAAAAGTGTCCAGTACCAGTCGAGTGTATGGGAAAAATCCGACATTTGCAAAAAACAAGATGGCGGCTCCAAGATGGCGGCCGACTTTTTTATTTTCCATCCGATTGCAGTGAAATTTCGCAAGTGGAAACACATAAAGGAAAAAAAAATGGGCAACTGTAAAAAAATAAAAAAAAACAAAATGGCCGCCGTGCAAGAGCGATTTAAGGATTTTCAATTTCAGACCCGACTTTAGAGTCTCGGGATTCTTTAATCTGTTGGCGGATTTTGAGTTTCATCACGTGGGTGCGTTGCTCTTGTGCTCGACATAGGGTAGTCGGCAAGCAGATGCAGAAATCAAAGATGGCGGCGGCCGTGGCGGCCATTTTGAAAAACGGACAAAAAATTGCACTTTTTCGGAGCGTCTTTTCGCGGTGTTGCCATCTGAATCGAGGTTTTCAGTGTATAAGGCGGTTGTAAGCCCAGCCGAGTAGTGTTGCACGGCGCAATAAAAATTGCCACATTTCAGGGTAATCTGGGAGATTTTCCCCGAAAATACAAAATATTGAAATAATTACTTTTCGCAACTTTCTGGTATGGGGGTCGAAGATCGGGGAGAGAATTAGTGTATTTTTGGTATTTTCAAGTTTTTCATCTGGCAACACTGGAAGTGAGAACAAAAACAAATTTTTTCGACGTGGTCACATTGTCAGGCCCGTAGCGAGGGCTGGGTGGGCCCTGGGATTTTTTTTTTAACGCAGTCTTGCTCCGAGGATCCTGTATTTTAATGTCATTGTAACGTTTTACAAAAATTAAAGATGGCGGCGGTTGTGGAAGCCATTTTGTTTCAGTTTAAGAACTATTTTGACATTAATTCGTATTTTCTTAGTGTTGCTGACTTTTGTGACAGTTGGCGTGTATGGCAGACTTTTAGGTCTAATTGATGAGTATTGCCAGGGGTAAAAATATTACCCCACTTTTAGGGAAAATTTGACTTTTACCCCGATTTAAAATTTAAAGCGCATTTTCGTCGTTGTAATGTATGAAGAGCTTGCCGGGCTACTCGAAAAGTGTTTACATGGATGTTTAATATTCCCCTTTTTTAGGGAAATTTTTGAGATTTACCCTATTTTATATTTTTAGGTGCGGTATGAAGTTGTAATGTATGAGGGGATTATCCGGCTACTCAAGAAGTGTTTGTATTGATAAAAAATTTAGCCCATTTTTAGGGAAAGTTTTAGAGATTTGCCCGATTTATATTTTTAACCACATTTTGACAGTATTTTTGACGTTTCTGAAAGTAGTCGTGTATGAGAAGATGTTTGTGCTACTAAAGAACAGTTTACATGAACAAAAAATTTACCCCGTTTTTGAAGAAATTTTGAGAGATTTGCCCGATTTATATTTTTAAACTCATTTTGGCTTTGTTTTTGACGTTACTGAAAGTAATAATGTATAAGGGGATTGCCGGGTTTCTCAAGAAGTGTTCATATGGACGTTTGATTTACCCCGTTTTTATGGGAAAATTTGATATTTACCCTGATTTTTATTTTTAATATGTTGTTGACTTATATGAAAATTGTAATGTATGAGGGGATTATCCGGCTACTCGAGAAGTATTTATGTGGATAAAAAAATTACCCCGTTTTTAAGGAAATTTTAGAGATTTGCCTGATTTAAGTTTTTAAATGCGTTTTCACCATGTTTTTGACGTAAATGAAAGTTTTAATGTATGAGGGGATTGCCGGGTTTCTTAAGAAGTGTTTACATGGATGTTTAATTTACCCCATTTTTAAGTAAATTTTTGAGATTTACCCCGATTTAAATTTTTAAGTGCGTTTTCGCCACGTTGTTGACGAATATGAAAGTTGTAATGTATGTGGGGATTGTCGGGCTACTTGAGAAGTATTTATCTGGATAAAAAGTTTAACCCGTTTTTATGGAAATTTTTGAGATTTACCGCGAATTACATTTTCAATCGCATCTTGACGTTTTTGAAAGTAGTCATGTATGACGAGATTGTTTGGCTACTCAAGAAGTATTTACGTAGATGAAACATTTACCTCGTGTTTACAGAAGTTTTTAGAGATTTACCCCGATTTATATTTCTAAGTTCGTTTTCGCCATGTTTTAGACGTTTCTGAAAGTTGTAATGTACAACACGCCTATCCTTACTATACCCATACCGTACTCCACTCTAATTCTTCCCGACCCCTACCCTACATATCTATATATATATACCATAAACTACTGTTACCCTACCCTACTCTACTCTATCCTACCTCTACCTTTCGTTACCTATCCTGCCCTCACTACACATACCCTACCTTAACCTACTGGTTTCCGTCCCCTTTCCCATCCACAGGCAACCCCCTTCCTACGCCTACTCTACCCCTACCCTAACCTTACCCTACTCTACTATAACCCCTGCCTACCATACTCCATCCCTACTCTGGTCTACACTTTAATTCTCCTATCCTGCCCCACTGTATACTTTACTCTACCCCTACCCTACATACCCCTACTATATCCCACCACTACCCAACCTAATCCTTCCCAACTTTTACTTTACTTTGCCTTTTCCTACCCCTACCTTACATGCCCTACCGTATTCTACGCTTCCCCTAACTCTACACCGGCCTACCCTAACCCTATCATGAAACCTCACTACCCTATCTACCCCACTCTTTCCCTTCACTTCCCTACCCTACCCTACGCTAATCATTTCTTATACCACCCTCATCATCATCTTTGCGTTATGTCCCGGTCGAACTCCCGCGCAGCACGCGAGGGCCCAGGGTCCGCTTTCCTGCTATTCTTGGCCCACCTCGCTTATGGCACGCATGTCATTCTTGACTACGTCAAGCCATCGCTTCTTGGGCCAGCCTCTCCTTCTCTTGCCCGGCGGGGGCGGCATGGCCAAACACTTGATCTCCACATAACTCTTCGGTCTTTGCAAGACGTGGCTATACCATCGAAGGCGGCATTCTTGAAGCTTAGCTTTTCCTGCTTGTGTGCTCTAATAGGGGCCAACTTTCGCTACCGTAAAGGAGGTCAGATCTAATAATGGTCTTATAGACCTGTCCCTTCAACTTTAACGGCATTTTAGGGTCACCGACCTCACGCCATTTGGCCCAAGCAGTGGATATTCGGGCCTTGACGTCGTCATCGATGTCCCCGGTTGAGCTAAGTATAGATCCCAAGTATGTGACCTGATCCGGGCACCTAACTTCCTCATCGTCTATGAGCACGGGTAGGGGATCTGCACTATTGCAGGCCATGTACTTTGACTTCAACTTCCACTTTTGTAAACGTTGGGTTAGTCACCACTTGTCAGAGTCTGCCAGCGCGATATCGTCAGCATACATGAGCAGCCATGGAGGTACCTCATAATTATCTAGGATGCAGTCTGACAATACGTCTAATATCACGTTGAACAGATGTGAGCTGAGCACAGAGCCCTGGTGTACCCAAAAGGTAATCGGGAACGGTTACCCAAAATTGACCCCGTTTTTTGAGAAATTTATAGATATTTACCCGATTTAAATTATTATCCAAATTTTAGCTGTGTTGTTGACATATACAAACTGTTGTAATATACAACACGCATACCCTACCTATACTTAACTCTACCCATACTTTAACGTACTGCTCCCTAACCCTTGCCTACCTAACCCCTTCCCTACGCCACCCTACCTGTAACATAGCATTTTCTTCCCTTATCCATTTGTACCTTACATGTACTACATATCCTACATACTCGACCCCTATCTACTCTATCCCTACTCTACCCTACAAACACCCTATCCTATCCTACCCATACCATAATTTACCCTTCTCTACCCTACCCTACTCAACTTCTACTATACTATCCTACAAACTGTACCCCTATCTACTCTTTACCTACCCATACCCTACAATAATCTACTCTACCCTACCCTGATCCTGACCCTACTCCACTCCATCCCTTTCCTACCCTACACCACTGTACCCCTTGCTAACCCCACCCCCGTCTACCCCTTCCCTACCCAACCCTACTTCTACCGTACTCTTCTCTAAATCACATATCTTACCCTACTCTCACTACTACCAATAACCTAACCCTACTACATTCTACCTCTACTCTACTACACTTTCAGCTACAATCACAGGGACTTTATTCTCACACCTTGCGAAATGATAGCGAACTGTGCGGCTCCAAAGGAAATCTCTCCCACGCACACTAAGATTGTGGAATGAACTACCTGAAAACGTTCTACCTGGAGAGTTTAACATGGAGTTCTTCAAGAAAGGGGGTAAATGGTTTTCAAGGGATCAGCAACGCGTGGATGATGCCCCTGGTATTGCAAACGTCCATAGGCTGCGGTAACTACTTAACATCAGGCAGGCCGTAAGCTTGTTTGCCACCTCAGTGGTACCATACATATCCTACATACACCAGGATACCTTTCATCTAACCTAGCCTATCCTAATCAACTTCTACCCGACCATATCCTCTCCTACACGACCTCTACCGGCTACATCTTAAACGACCCTTCCCTACACCATACTCTATCCTACTCTAACCCTTCTCTATCTTATCTTATCCTGCCCTCCTCTTTTCCTACCTCCAACTTACTCTACCCCTACTCTACCCTACCCCTCCCCTACCGCTCCCCTTCGTCTCTAACCCTTGCCTACCCTACCCCTCTCTACTACTTCCCTACCTTACGTTAACTTTACCCTAATTCTACAACTAGTGCCTTACCACACCCTATATCTCTTTACCCTACGCTATCCTACCCTTCCCATACCTTAGTCTACCACCTTTTATCCCCGTCTACCCTACCCTACTCAACTTCTACCGCCTTATCCTACCCTACTCTACCTCTATTAAGCCCTTCCCTACATACCGAACCATATAATGATAGGGTAGGACTTAAACTACACCAACCCTACCCTACTCTACTCTACCTCTTCCCTACCCGACCCCACATAACCCCTTGTCTTCCCCGCCCCTTCCACTTCTTACTAATTCTCACCTACCTCTTCGCATGATTATGTAACACTACCCTTTCCCATCTTACATACCCTACATATCCAACACATTGTACCAGTATCTTTTTAATCTCAGTTGTTATTTCAGTATCTACTCCTTCATCATACCCTAACCTATTCCTACTTCTACCCTACCCTAGCCTTCCCCGTCCGACACTTCCTTGCCCTATCCTACCCTACTGTACCCCTAACCTACCCTACCCTACAACTTTCCCATAAGTGTAAGCAATGAGTTGACAAAGTTTTATCTTAATCAGTAGAACACTGTAGCAACGCACGAACGAAGAAACAAACATTGTTTTAAATCATTAAATATTACTTTCGAAGGACAGTACCATAAATTGAAAATGACCACTTTCCTCTACGTCTATTCGAGTAGATACATACATTTTAAACATGTTACTTTTCTCTAAAACTCTGGACTCTGTCGTCCTCCACGTTGTACACTATCAATATAAAGCGCGTTTTGACTGTGTTGTTTATATTGCTACATCTGAATTGCTATGTATCGTAATAATGACGGTGACTATAGCACAGGAGTTTCTTCTCCTATTTTAGTCTCCAGATTTTTTATGTAACAGTGTTTCCTTTGGACTATGACATGGGATCGTTCAATAGGTATATTAGAGGTTTCCTTAGAGGCGGGCAACGCATTGGTAGCACCTGGTGTTGCCGTACTCCATAGGCGGCGCAGACCACTTTCCATCAGGTAGCTCGCATGTCTGCCGAATAACATAAACAGCTTATAAAAATCATCTTGTTGGCATTAATGTCTCGGTTATGCTCTCCAGAACGAAGGCCCGGGGTCCGCCTTGACCATGATCCAGAATTTGGCGATCAGGTAATTACAGTGGAGCGACTACCATCTTACCTCGTTGCCTGAATTTACAGGTTTCATTACTATGTTTTCCCTCACCGTAGGAGCATCGGTTAGTTTTCAACAACTGTACATAACACAGAAAATAATTATTGGTACATGGCCGCACCGGGATTCGAACCCGGTACCTCTCGCTTATGAGTTGGATACTCAACCGCCCGGCTACTGACGCTCTCATATGAGGGTGGTATAAGGAGGGATGAGCGTAGGGCAGGGTAGGGAAGTGAAGGGGTGGAGTGGGATAGAGTATAATAAGGTTAGGGTAGGTCAGTGTAGAGTTACGGGAAGCGTAGGATACGGTAGGGTATGTAGGGTAGGGGTAGTGAAAGACAAAGTAGAGGTAGAGTTGGGAAGGATTGGGTTGGGTAGTGGACGGATATAGTAGGAGTATGTAGGGTAGGGGTGGGGTAGGCAAGGGGTACAGTGGGGCAGGATATTAGTAGGGTAGTGTAATGTAGAGTAGAGAAGGGATGGAGTATGGTAGACAAGGGATATAGTAGAGTAGGGTAAGGTTAGGGTAGGGGTAGAGTAGGCGTAGGAAAGGGGTCGCCTGTGGATGGGAAAGGGGAGGGTTGCTCAGGGAAGGAAACCAGTAGGTTAATGTAGGGTATGTGTAGTGAGGGTAGGATAAGTAACGAAAAAGTAGAGGTAGGGTAGAGTAGGACTGGGTATTCAAGGGGTAGAGTAGAGTAGGGTTACAGTAGTTTATGGTCGGATATGGTAGGATATGTGGCAAAGGGGTAGGGAAGGGTTAGAGAGGAGTTCCGTTAAGTATGGGTACAGCAGGACATAGTAAAGATAGGTTGTACATTAATACTTTTAGAAACGTCAAAAACAGCCAAAAGGTTTTTAAAAATATAAATCAAGTAAATCTCTAAAAAAACCCCTGAGAACAAGCTAAATTTTTCATGCATGGTGATACTTCTTGAGAATACATTACAAATTTCATATATTTCAATAACATAGCAAAAACTCAATTACCTACATTATGTCCCGGTTGCGCCCCCGCGCAGAACGCGAGGGCCTAGGGTCCGCTTTCCTGCTATTCTTGGCCCACCTCGCTCGATCTTCGGCGGCCTTAGTGGTGAGCTTATTGGCACGCATATTATTCTTGACAAGGCATCGCTTCTTGGGCCAGCTTCGCTCGCCCGGCGCGGGCGGCATGGCAGACACTTGTTCCCCACATAACTTGCCGGTATGCGCAAAACGTGGCCATACCATCGAAGCCGGCATTCTTGAAGGTCATTTGCTATGTCACGGACGCCAAGGCTACCCCGGATGTGGGCGTTTCGAATGCGATCCTTCCATGAAACTCCGCTCATCCATCGTAGCATCTTCATTTCCGTGACGCGCAGCTCCTTCTTGTGTCGCTCTAATAGGGGCCAAGTCTCGCTACCGTAAAAAAGAGCAGGTCTAATGATGGTCTTATAGACCTGTCCCTTCAGCTTTATCGGCATTTTATCGTCACAAATTCCCTATGCCACCCTACCTGTATCATAGCATTTTCTTCCCTTACCCTTTTCTGCCTTACATATACTACATATCCCACATACTCGACTACTCCATTCCTACTCTACCCTACAAACACCCTATCCTACCTTACCCATACCCTATCCTATCATACTCATACCCTAATCTACATTTTATGTTATTCTTCTCTACCCTACCCATTCCCTATCCTACCTTACGCACACCCTAACCTACCCCTACGATATCCTTCTCTACCCTACCCTACTCAATTTCTGCCATACTATCCTACATATTGTACCCCTATCTACTCCTTACCTAACCATACCCTACAATATCCTACTCTACCCTAATCCTGACCCTACTCCACTCCATCCCTTTCCTACCCTACACCACTGCACCCCTTGCCAACCCTACCCCCGTCTACCCCTTCCTTACCCAACCCTACTTCTACCGTACCCTTCCCTAACTATCATATCCTACCATATTTTAGCATACTCTTACTACTAGCCATCACCTAACCCTACCACATTCTACCCCTACTTTACAATACTCACAGCTATATCATCACACCGCTCGCCACCGACGGGAGTTTATCCTCACACCTTGGAGAAAATTTGGTAACGAACTGTGCGGTTCCAAAGGAACTTTCTCCCACGCACACTAAGGTTGTGGAATGAACTACCTGTAGAGGTTTTCCCTGGAGAGTACAATATGGAGTTCTTCAAGAAAGGGGGTAAAAGGTTTTCACGGAATCAGCAACGCGTGGATGATGCCCATGGTATTGCAAACGTCCATAGGCTGCGGTGACTACTTAACAACAGGCGGCCGTTAGCTTGTTTGCCACCTTGGTGGTATAAAAAAAATAACTCTACACCTTGACTACACTTCGACTACCACTGACTGACTGACTGACTCACTCACTCACTCACTGACATGGTTGTTCTCCCAGAAGGAGGGTAGGTAGGTGAAAACGATGTATGGGCGACATGGTCACGTGACTCTGGTGAGTATGGGAAAAATCCGACATTTGCAAAAAACAAGATGGCGGCTCCAAGATGGCGGCCGATTTTTTTGTTTTCCAACCGATTGCGGTGAAATTCTCTAGGTGGGTACTACATGACAAAAAAAGAATGGGCAACTTTGAAAAAAATGAAAAAACAAAATGGCCGCTGCGAAGGAGCCGTTTGAAAATTTTTAATTTCAGACCCGACTTTAGAGTCTCGGGATTTTTTAATCTGTGGGCGGATTTTGAGTTTGATCACGTCGGTGCGTTGCTTTTGTACTCGATTTAGGGTTTTCGGCAAGCAGACTCCGAAATTAAAGATGGCGGCGGCCGTGGCGGCCATTTTGAAAAACGGACAAAATATTGCAAATTTCGGAGCGTCTTTTCGCGGTGTTGCCACCTTAATCGAGGTTTGTAGTGTATGAGGCGGTTGTAGGTCCGGCCGAGTAGTGTTGCTCGGTAAAATAAAAATTGCCACGTTTTAGGGAAATCTGGGAGATTTTCCCCGAAAATATGAAAAATGGAAATAATTACTTTTCGCAACTTTCTGGTATAGGGGTCGATGGTCGGGGAGAGAATTAGTGTCTTTTTGGTATTTTCAAACTTTTCATCAGGCAACACTGGATGTGAGAAAAAAAACAAGTTTTTTTGACATGGTTCCATTGACAGGCCCGTAGCGAGGGCTGGGTGGACGCTGTAAATTTTTTTTTGATGCAGTCTTGCTCCGAGTATCCTGTATTATAATATTCTTGTGACGTGTTACAAAAATTCAAGATGGCGGCGACCGTGGCGGCCATTTTGAAAAGCGCACGAGAAATTTCACTTTTCGGAGCGTCTTTTCGCGGTGTTGCCACCTTAATCGAGGTTTGAAGTGTATAAGCCGGTTGTAAGCCCGGTCAAGTAGTGTTGCTCTGTGCAATAAAACTTGCCACATTTTAGGGAAATCTGGGAGATTTTCCCCGAAAATACAAAAAATTGAAATAATTACTTTTCGCAACTTTTTGGTATAGGGGTCGATGGTCGGGGAGATAATTAGTGGCTTTTTGGTAATTTTAAGTTTTTTATCTGGCAACACTGGACGTTAAAACTAAAACAAATTTTTTCGACTTGGTCTCATTGCCAGGGCTGGGTGGACACTGGAAAAAAATTTGTAATGCAGTCTTGCTCCGAGCATCCTGTATTTTAATGTATTTTTTGACGTTTTACAAAAATCAAGATGGCGGCGATTGTGGAAGCCATTTTGTTTCAATTTGGGTATTATTTTAACGTTTATTCGTATTTTCTTAGTGTTGCTGATGTTTGTGGCAGTTGGCGTGTATGGCAGACTTGTAGGTCTAAGTGATGAGTATGTGGTGAGGTAAAAATATTACCCCACTTTTTGGGAAAATTTGGACTTTAATCAGATTTAAATTTTAAAGCGCATTTTCGCCGTGATGGTGACGTTTATTCAAGTTGTAATGTATGAAGGGAATGTTGGGTTATTCAAGAAGTGTTCACATGGAAGATAAATTTACCCCATTTTTAGGGAAATTTTTAGAGATTTACCCCGATTTATATTTATTACATGAGGTTGACGTATATGAAAGTTGTAATGTATGAGGGGATTGTCCGGCTACTCGAGAAGTGTTTATGTAGATAAAAAATTTACCCCATTTTTAAGGAATTTTTTAGAGATTTACCTGGTTTAAATTTTTAAATGCGTTTTCACCATGTTGTTGCCGTATATGAAAGTTGTAATGTTTGAAGGGATTATTGGGTTATTTAATAACGTTGTGTCTACTCAAGAAGTGTTTACATGGAAGAAAAATTACCCCGTTTTTAAAGAAATTTTTATGATTTTCCTTAATTTATAATTTTAGGTGCATTTTCGTCGTGTTGTTGACGTATATAAAATGTGTAATGTATGAGGGGATTGCTGAACAATCAGAGTAGTGTCACCACTGATAAATAAAGTCCCGGTTTTTAAGTAAGTTTTTAGAGATTTACCCCTATTTAGATTTTGAAGTGTTCGTGTTCTATAATAAATTAAATCTATAGCGTACTCTTCGAAGGAATTTTCTCTGTATTTTCTCCAACTCGTATTTGTGCTTCGAATATAGTGGATTCCAAACAGTGGAGGCATATTCCAGGTGACTTCTAACCAACGAATTATATAAAAGTATGTATGTATTTATGTTTTTGAAGTCACTACACTGTCGAAACATAAACCCAAGCATTTTATATGGTTTTTTAGATATTTTATTAATATGCGATGTAAAATGAAGTTCACTATCCAGCTGGACCCCAAGATCTCGCACCTCGGTTACCCTCTTTATATTTTTACCCAACATTTTATAATTGAAATTGATTGTCTGTTTTTTACGAGAAAATGTTATGGTATAGCATTTGTCTACATTTAAAATTAATTTATTATTGCGACAATAGTTACAAAATTCCAACAAATCGTCTTGAAGCAGCATGCAATCGCTGGTAGACTTCACTAAGGCAAAAAATTTTGTATCATCCGCGTACAATAAGCTCTTGGAATTTCTAAAACATTTCACGACGTCATTAATGAAAAGATTAAATAGCAACGGGCCAATATGGGAACCCTGGGGCACGCCAGACTTGACTTGCATCATATCTTCACGCACGTAAACTTTAGGTTTCCACAGATATAGGTACTCTGGGAAACCGTCGAGACGCCCATTCGCCTGACTGCGCGCCGCGGGGAGGGAGACGCAAAGAACTAACTCCGACGACGTGCTGACTTTCGTGGCTCGGGATCTCAACAGGATACCACCGGTGACATTCGGTCACATTGATGTCACCCGGTTCTTAAAGGACATCACCGTGTTGAGAACCGATGTCACGGAGCTCAAAAAGAGGTTCAGTGCATCAGAGAAGGAATGTGCCGAATTGCGCATCGAGTTGGCTTTGGTACGTGCCGCCGGTATTGCTGCGTCAGCACCTTCGAGGAAACGACGAAAGATATATCCAACGCACCAACTGGGCCGGGCCAACAACGAACCGGTGTTGCCCCTACGCCGTCTCTACGTATCCCAATGAAAATAAGCAACACTTAGGTTTAATGGTATTACTAACAATATATGAGCTTTGATAAGGTACGTACGTAGTATAAAACTTTTAAACTTATTGCCTGAAATAAACGTTATACTTATTGTATTATTATATTATACATATCTCTCGGTGCGCGAGTTCGACTATTGCCCGTTTTTTTTATTGAAAGCAAGACAACAAGTTCTCAAATGAATAGGTCCATCTAAGTACCTACCTACCTACTTGTCAAGACTAATTGTTCGCTTGCAGAACATAAGATTTATTTAAAACATAGAATTAAGTGGTTCAAAACGAAAGTGTGCACAAAATCCTTAACACATATTTCGAACGTAGATTTTGCTCTTACGTAACGTAAAGGCGCTATCGTGAGCTCTGAGCGGCAACACTAATCAAAGGTGTCAGTTTTGAAGCTCTTGCCTTTTCGTCTTCATCATCAGAAGATCTCGATGGTATAAATCATAAATTCATAGTTCAAGTTCTTCAAACTTGCTCATCTCTACCTATGTAAAACTTCAACCCGATCAATAACCAGAAACTTGCAAAATTTTCTTTTAGATAAACAATGGAACAACTAAAACTAAATAAAAGCTTGTAAATACTTGTATATTCATTATTGCACAAAAACAAAGAAACATAGTCAAAATGCAATGTACAAAGGTAAGTTTATTCCAAAAAGATGTTCCACCCAATTGATGTCACTGTGTTCATAAACGACATCACCTTGTTGAGAACCGATGTCACGGAGCTCAAAAATAGGCTCGGTGCATCAGAAGAATGTGCCGGATTGAGCATCGCATTGGCCTTGTCACGTGCCGCCGGTATTGCTGCGTCAACAGTGACCCAATTGCGCGCGTCCCCTGTGCCTCGGCCCCCGCCGTTGTTTGCACGTCGTTGTCGATGAAGACGGATTCATACTGGTCCAGAGGAGGAAGCGCAACCAACGCGGCACTGCATCGTCGAAGCGTTGCAAATTAAAGGCCGCTGTCGCCACGAGTCGGATCTATATCTCCCGTCTCAGCAAAGAGACAACGGCCGAGTTGGTTGAAGACCATATAAAAGCATACGAGGAGATAACACTCATTCTCATTACAAGGTGTGATGCGAAGTGGTTCAAAACAAGGGTGTGCACAAAGTCCTTAACACATATTTCGAACGTAGAGTTTGCTTTAACAAAACGTAAAGGTGCTATCGTGAGCTCTAAGCGGCAACACTAATCAAACGAGCTCAAACTTGATTGATTTCTCAGTTTTTAAGCTTCTGCCTTTTCGGCTTCATCATCACTCTGATTACCACGCCAAGTTGCAATTTATTTAATATACATATAAAGCAAACAAGCCCAAACACGGGTGATCCTGTAGGCATAGTTTAGGAATATAAAGATATCAATATCCACCGTCCGTCTCCGTAATCAGAGTACCAAACGAACCCAAACATGGGTGAATAGGTATAGTTTTAGAATACAAAAATACCAACAGCCACCTTTCGTCTCCATCATGGGACAGGTGAAATTAAATAAAAGCTTGTAAATACTTATATACTCTTTATTGCATAAAATCATAGTCGAAATACAATGTACAAAGGTAAGCTTATCCCTAAAGGATATCTCTTCAAGTCAACCTTACATTAATTAATTTACAGGAATATAAATAAAAAATACAATATTATTATTTATTTATATTATTTATTATCATAAATGTGGTATAGAGATATTTCCTTCGTTAGAGCAAAAATAAAATATTATTATTTATTTATATTATTTATTATCATAAATGTGGTATAGAGATATTTCCTTAGTATATTTCGTGTTGGCAAAGATTTGCACACTCTATCTCTATGCTTGTACCCTACTAACATAGTATAAAAGAAAACTAATCTTTACACTTATACCTATTTTGTATCTAGATATAGACTCTGAATGAAGTTATGAATCAGCAGGCATTTCAGCGTTGTCTTAGGTATATGTATGTCTGCTTCCGGGTTGCTTCTATATCAACTTCATTCAGAATCAGATGATTTACTATGATTTATTTCATTGTCTTTTAATTGTTAGCATTATAGAGCAGTAAATACACATATTTTGTTCTAAAATCTTCTTCACAAAATTTGATGTGTCTTGCAATCCACTGTAACAGCAACCTCTGTGGTCAATGTTCCTGAAAATTTCAAGTAATATTAATAAAAATACATACACAACATACCTACATAATAATATGTAACAACGTTACATCTCTTTCATCATCACAGCCCACAACAGTCCACTGTAGAACTTCGGGCCTCTCCAGCGAGAGGGGAGGTTATTGCCATAATCTCCACGCTTGGCACGCAGTGTTGAAGTTATAAAAATGGAAAACACTCCTGTATGTCATGGTGTCCCATAGTCACCTTATATGACACCCACAAGTGTAAAGTGTTGGTTAGTCCTTTTTAATTTTAAACAATTACTTTGCAGTAGTTACTCATTACTCGAACACTAATGTGAGGGAAAACATTGTGATGAAACCTAAGTATTCAGGGGACTAAATGTGTAATCATGATCCAGTGTGTTTAGGTTCCTTTGTTATCATGGTCATGAAGGTCAGATGGCAGTCATTTTACTACACCTGTCAAATCCTGGATCACAGACAAGGTGTGTGCATAAGGCCAATTTGATTATTACTCTATGTAGTAGTTTATGAACAGCAAAATTTACATACCTTAACATGTCCTTGCAAACATTTCTGATGCAACAGAGTAGCTCAACACTAATTGTGCAGGCAATTTGTCAATTTTATGGCTCCATTTAGAAACACCTGAAACCAAATAGTCCATAAAAAATTAATCAGTTATTAATTGAACATTCTCATTCTTGGGGTTATTGTAAAGAAATTTTCTAAAGATCTGAGCGACTTTGTTTTAAAAACTATTCTGTTCAAACGAAAATCAGACCAACTCTTATTGTGAAGGAAAACATTCTAATGAAACCCACAAATTCAGGTTTTTTCAGTAAAGGATTGTGTAAGTAGTTGGTTGGAGTGTTCTGCCAAATCCTGGATTACAGACAAGGCGGACCCCAGGCCCTTGCGCGAGAGCACAGCTGGGACATTGATGCCAAGATTATTGTTTTAGCTATAGATTTAGTTTATTATGAACAGCAAGATTTTACGTACCATCAGATATCACTACATCACGCCTGAGCCATTCACTGTCCCTGCACATGTGCTGGGATACGCCAGAATCGATGTACCAGCTGCTTTCATCCAATATAATAATGATTCCTGATTGTTTTGTGTATTGCAGATGAACTTGACATGGTCAGTGAATTTTTTTTCACCTTTTTCTTTCTATACGACCCGTTTTCACTCGTTATTCATCTGTGTCGCATTGTACTCACTGTCTAGAATTCATTATTGGCAAAACAAAAGTTTGATGTTGAAAATTAATTAGTAATCGCAACAAAATATACTAAAACGAAAAAACCAGTTTCTTTCAAATGAAACTCGCAGCGGAATAATGTCAATGCATTCCATCACTTTCTATTCGTACACCGTTAAAAAGAGATGCCGATATACCGATATACGGAAAAACCATAAAGAAAAACAAAAACAATACTCTTTAATGGCTCAACGGATGGGGTAGAGTTTTAAATCATTTTATTTACTCTCAATATCATATTTAACCAAATTAATCATATTGTAGTGCTATTTAGTGGTTAATAAATCAAAAGGAATATTTAAATATGATGATTTAATGCGTGGACTGCAAATTATATGTATTTATCAAGGAATTAATTCATTAGATTATTTGCGCCATTCCCGGAAGTACAATGCGCCCATTTCGCAGGGACGCCATCATTATTTTCTTGTTCGTGTTTCAGGTGAGATGCTTTTTTATCATCTTGTAGTAATTATGTAATTAGTAAAATTGTACGTCCTAACTGTATTCTCTTTGATGTAATGTAATACTGTGTCGAGTAGAAAATACGAAAGGGGGGAATAAAAAAATAGTATTGTGCCGTTTCGATGTGTTTCTTGAAAATTTAGTTGAACCCACGCTCAACTTCGCTCCGCCCGGCGCCCACAGTGACTAAAAGTGATGATGAGTTCATTGTGATTCCTACTGATATTCGATTAACCACAAAGTAGGTATATAGCCACTAGACCCACGCCGACGCCGCCGCCCTACTTCCATTTAGTATTGTGTTTCAACATCGTTTTTTGTTTTGACTGCGTCATCAGGAGGCTTATGTTTTTCGAGCGTAGGTATGTATGTTTGGATATCTATTTTTCTTGACACGGGCTATTTACAGGTTTACAATACAACCTACGGCTTAACAAATTTTACATGACGCCGACGATTCAAAATGGCGTAGGTATTTGAATTTTCCTGGCGGAATTGACCTAGGTACCTACTTACTTGTTGTTTATGTTTGCATAAAGATACTAACAAAGAGGACTACAAAATGAAGAGGTCAACATCGTGCGAAGGAGCCGTAGAAGAGACGAAGAGGGCGAAGCAGCCGGGCGCCGGCGCCGACGCCGCGGGAGGAACCATCGCGTGTAGCTGTGTTGCAACAGGTGAGTACTTTTTTAAGTTGCACCCTTTTGTATCCTCTAAGTAGCCCACTGTGTTTTATTCCAAATCCAGACCCTAATCTAAGTGCCTAAGTATCTACTCAACAAATAAAGAGTGAAATCTGTGCGTCATTGCTCCCGAAGGGATGGACTGATTTGAAGGCGGTTTTCTCTGTTTGAAAGCCAGTTTCATCGAGATGGTTCTTAGTTTTGTTTCATTAAAATCAGTTTAGTAATTTAGAAAATATTTGAGTTTATGGAAATTTGGTCAGGGGTTATATATGATTTTCTTTGAATTTCGGCACCCGTAAACGTACCCACTGAAGTATGTAGGTATACTCCTACGTTGTCGTGACTGTCTAACTAAGTACCCATAAACCCTACGTGATTGTCGCATTATGAGGCGGTTACGTTAATCCTGTTATTGCTGCTAAACATGCGTAGGTACAAATCCGCACAGTAGAGGGAATTTTGCGCAGGTACACTCGCGCTCACAATATAAATTGAAATACATCAGCATAAGTTAAAAATATTTGGTAAAATTCACAATTCTCTTTACCGTAATTTCCGACGTTTTAGTTGCGGCCATGTACCAATTACTCTTTGAGTTATGTAGATTAATAGAATGCTCACCGATGCTCTGTGAGGGAGAACGTCGTAACGAAACCTATATATTTAGACAATGTGTGAACATGAAGTAAGTTGTAGGTAGCGTCGGTGGCCGAGTGGTTAAGGTATCCGACTCGTAAGCGAGAGGTACCGGGTTTGAATTCTATAATACCTATGAATAATTTCTGAGTTATGTATATTAGTTGAGCACTAACAATTCGTTCGTTTTAGTTTGTTGTATTGTTTACTTGATGACCTGATGATGATTCAGTGGTTAACATGACGGTCTGTCGTGCAGAAGTCTCGGGTTCGATTCTTGATCGGGCAGAAATTGAAATGACGTACTTTTTGTCACGGGTTATACATATATGTAGGTATAATAAGTATGTATTTTTAAAAGTACATTCATAGTTTATAAAATGTTTAGCACCTATAACAAGTTTTGATTACTTTGGGACTAGATGGCGCTGTGTGAATTATTTAGATTTATTATTGTTATTACTTCGAAATGACTAACCAGCCACCAAATTTTATCAACAATAACAAAATAATTATCGATCAAAAATCAAAACTAATGCAAACGCGACATATAAGTTCGCGTTCCGATCACTTTTCAAAGCAAGTGTACAGCACCGCGCCGCGAAAGTAAGCGCCATCTTGCGCACACGGTCCGAAGTTAAGCAAATTAGACCGACGAGACAGTCATCTCGCTCGCACGCGCTGGCTTGTGAGCAGTATGTCTCTTACAGTTTACCTCTGAAAACTGTCCTTGAAACGATTAGTTTTTTTATGCGTATGAAGTTGTACACGGATTTGTAAAAATGTGAATTTTTGCGCATATAGGTACCTACGTTTGTTAAACGCTGGAATACGATAGAACTTCATTGTTTTGTATAAGCGGACAAGTAATTAGTTTTTGGTGTTTCAGTTGTGTTTTGTAGTAAAAGTGATTAAATTGGATTGATTGACAATAGTGGAAGTATGATTTTGATGATTTAAAGTGTGCACCAATTTTGATTAGCAACGAAAAGGTAAAGATTTTAAATTTCGCTCAGTAAAAACAGTTTATTTTCTCGCCAAAACCTATGACCGATTTGTGTATTTCTCAGATTAATACCTAAATCGTTTATAACACAATGTCATTGATCGGTATACATGGGTTGTTTGTTGATTGTTCTCACACTAAAAACTTATATTGCTGGTATGAAACTCAGGTGTGATAAGTGAGGATTGATCAGTAATGTAGCAAAAAGGAGGATTTATTGTCAATAACCTAACATCTCTCGGCTTACAAATTAGGCACGCCGCTGTTACTTATAAGTAATGTACCTATAATGTTTAGATTTGAATTTTAACATGTCATCTATTCAACACCAATATGACTTGAGTGAGCATCACCATGCACACACGTACAAATTGGTATATAACAAGCAAAGCAATGGAATTTACCTACTTTACGTTTCTTGTGCATCGGATTGCCTAGCCTACCTATCTTGCACCTACCGAGAGGACCTATCAACTTAACATTCCATCCAATTTTTTGGTAGATTAGAACAACTACGGAATATACCTACCTATCTAATTACTTACTGTGAAAAGGTTTTGCTTCTCTTGTCAATAAATAAGAAGTAGGTATCGAGGCAGGACGACACTATCGTATAGCTAGGACTCACTCCCTAATAAAAACGGCATTTACAAAACCTAGATCACAACTGGATACCTAAACACTGAGCTACTACAACTTGCCAACGCAATGTTTTTTTCTCCGTGACTCGGACGCGGACGCAGCACGAGCTGTCCGACGGTGCCAACGGTCAGTCGAGCTTACCTAAAGCACAACTTGAAAGACGACGAAATAAAACACCTTGGTGGCCTGGGTTGGGTTTTTGGGGTCGTCTTCGATCGTTATTTACCTCTAGCTACCTAGGTAGGTACCTACCTGCCTTCTTCTTTCATCTTATCAGCCGTACGTAGGACGCTGATAAAAAGTCCAGTCCAGTGCTGGTCAAAGACCTCTCCGGACGATTTCCATTCCACCATTAATGAGCGACCTTTATTAGATCGTCGGTCCATGTACTACCTAGATACCTTTCTATCTATCTATCTACATTTTCATAATGCAAGCATGTAGCTAGAGGTATTGGTCATTGACCCCTTATATCCGTTCATCCTTGATCGCGAAGGAAAATGTGAATTCATACATGTAAGTAGGTACCTACTTTAGCATCGGTCACTTAAATAACCATTTTATATCCCGGTTTTGCTCTGGGTCACGAGGGCACGGGGTCCGCCTTAACCATGATCCAGGATTTGGCATATTAGGTAATTACAATGGAGCGACTGACATCTGACCCTGCTACCAGGGGAACCTGACCAGATTGTATCATGGTTACACATTTAGTCGCCTGAATGTGCCGGTTTTCCCTCATCGTAAAACCTTGGGTTTGTGTTGTATTCAACTAATGTACATAACTCAGAAAAGAGTCGTTAGTACACTCTGCCACCGACGCTCCACTTAGGCATCACTTAAAACTCGTGTGATAATGGTTTAGGTATGCTCGAATTCGAAATTAAGGTAGGTACTAAGTCATTAATCAATGACCTGGGTCTAATACTTGATACAGTTTTCCTTAGTACCTTGGCAGGTACTTATTGCGCCTTTGGTCCGATGACCGGTTCAGTTCTCGTGTCGTGCGCGTCTGACAAATGAGTACCTATTTCTATTTACTGGGTTCGATTCGCTGCCACACAAAAGCCCGTAGGTGACTGTCCACTGCTGGACAAGGGTCTCTGTCAAAGGGTTTGCCTTAATCTCCACGGTTCGGTCGTGTGATGCGAATTGGGAATGTTCGTAATACAAACACGTTACTTTGGTATCCGGTCAGCCGATCAGACAGGTGGTCCGCGCGGCGGTATGTAGATACCTCCTACGTTCAATTCTCATAGTAGGTAATGTCACGACTCACGATGGTCGTGACGTGATACAATTATATACCTAGGGTAGGTATTGGACTATCGATGGTGAACTTTACTGCTAATATAGACGATAGGTCCGTAAGCAACCGTATAAGTAATGTAGGTAGGTATGCGTACTCCTGTCGTATTGGAACATTACTGAGTGCTGGCATGGCAGTTCCGCTGGCTGCCCCATGGTCATGGGCCCACGGGCGGCCGGTGGCGGAATGGTACAAGCGCGGCCGCTCTAGATAGTAATACCAATCTCCGGGCGCGCGGCAGCGAGTAGGTAGAGAGTGAGTGCGGCCGGGCGGGCTGCACGCTTTACATTGATTTCTTGTACTTACAGTGCATTGATTTCAACTTAAATTTGAACTTTAGGTTTAGTTATCGATATTTGATACTTAAGACACAAATACATTTTGAGTACATAAACACATTTTTTTTTTAGTATATCGGATTTTGCCTAAACTAAGTTTCCGCGTGTATGTTTCATGGGGAAAGTTGTTCAGTTTCATGGGTAGAATATAAGGTTTCAATAATTACTGGCGGTCTTTTTACACCTTTTTTATAAGTAGGAATAATGAAAGGTTACTTATATTTTTATGTTTCTGGGATTAATCAGAGGACAAATTGCGGCGTTCAATTACGCTGAAATTTGATAAAGCTATGTAACTTGGATGACAATGCATTAATATGGTACCATGGACCTAGTCTGATGATGAAGTCGGAACGTGGTCATGGGGACCAATGAACGCAACAAGATGATCCCATCGTTTTTGGGCTCTTTACTATCATCATCATCATCACAGCCCGTAACAGTCCACTGCAGGACTTTGGGCCTTTCCCACGAAAGGGGAGGTTATTGCCATAATCTCCACGCTTGGCAGGCGGGTTGGAGATCGCAGTGTTTCTTTACTATACCGCACGATAAAAGCTTATAATGAAAAAATATTTTTTTATTATGTATGAGCTTATAACTTTGTATGATTATAGTACTTATATTATAGATACTAAAGTATAACAACTAAATGTTAACCTAAGAATTTGTTGTATTAATGATACGAAAGTTTTTGTATGCGACGAGTTCTACTCGCACTTGTCCGGTTTTTTTATTTGTTATAGTTTATTATTTATTGCATATTTATCTTATTTGTTTTTTTTTTTTGTTACAGCAAGTACTCATCAGGGCAACCTTGGAGGTACGGGCACACAATGTATGGGTATTGCAACATACGCGGCCGTTTCTTCAGTAATTTCAGGTAGGAATCTATTTTCCTATTCTGAAATGAACTCCATTTTAAGAAATGGAGATTCATTTTATAGTAACATTATCGATGATTTAAAAAGGTCTGGAAGATATCAGAATGATATGTTAACGGCTGATGAATTGCCCACCGTCATTAACTTAGAAAATCATTTGGCTACAATTAAAAAAATGGACCTTAATACTGTAGTGGCACAGGGTAGTTTTAATCAATCCTTAACCATTTTTGTGGAAACACTGGAACGAGTATTTTGCGGTAATAATAATGATGCGAAGGACAGTTATCTTTTTACTGGCCAAAATAAAACTATATCGTTTTGGAGAAAAGTTGTTGGAACAATTCCAAACACAAACGAAAATGAGCCGGCTCGCCCTAATTATGTTTATTATTTATTTAACAGCCACGCGGTAAACGTTGCTAATAAGACCGACGGAGACGGCGTTGCGCGTTTGTTCCAGTGTAGTAGTTTACCGTCCTTGGCCGCGTTAATATTAGCCGGGTATAGTGAGGGCAACCACTATTACTCCATCGATAGGATCACAGTTCTAAATCATAAACTCGTAACAAAACCATGCCGCGTTAAAATTGAAAAACTCGACTGTGCCAAACTAGGATATCCGAAAGTCGACCCGCAATTCACAGTATTAAGACCAACCGTGGAACTTGTCAAAATTGATATTTCCGAATATTTAAAATCAGACGAGTCACCCGCGAACGTTGCGCGTAAGGGTCGGCCAACAAAAAAAACGCGTGGACCGAAACCTGAAAACGATAATTCTCACGCGAAAGCCGCCAAAAAATATGCTCAAAAAAAACCGGATGTTAATAGAGATGCGGTTAAAAAGTACACGGCTGAGCGTCCAGATGTGAATAGAAAGGCGGTTAAAAAGTATGCTGTAGAGCACCCAGAAATTAATAGAGAGGCGGTCAAGAAGTATGCTGTAGAGCACCCAGAAATTAATAGAGAGGCGGTCAAGAAGTATGCTGTAGAGCACCCAGAAATTCATAGAGAGGCGGTCAAAAAGTATGCTGTAGAGCACCCAGAAATTCATAGAGAAGCGGTCAAAAAGTATGCTGTAGAGCACCCAGAAATTCATAGAGAGGCGGTCAAAAAGTATGCGTCAGAGCATCCGGACGTTCACAGGGAATCGGTAAAAACATACGCTGCAGAACATCCGGAAATTAACCAAGCGGCCGTCGAACGATACAATACGGGCGGTAACAGACATACAGAGTCGGCGCTACGCGGAGAAACGTTAATAGCCAGGGATATTGATCTGAATACCGTTCCGTTGTTTTCGTTAAAAAATCCGTCTTTGCAGAACTCAAATACGTATACGTGTCCAAATTGTCGTGCAAAGCTTTTCCTCGAGGAAACAGCTCGTAAGATGGCGTGTTGTGGTCAAGGAGCCTACAAAGTTCAAAATTTAAATCCATTAACGGAAGAATTTTATTCTCATTCGGACTTTTTGCGCAGGCCACGCGCGTATAATAACTTGTTTGCGTTTTCGGCATTAGGTGTTTCGCATGGCTACCTACAACAGCCTCAGGGTTTAAGTTTTCTCAAGATTCAAGGCCGGGTGTACCATCGCGTTTTTGACCTTGAATCTGATTCCTTTAAAAACATTTCGTATTACATTCACGATAGTAATGCACGCGAACAACAAGCTCAAAATCTTACGCTAGATATAGGAGTGATTCGTAGCATCACTAATTATTTGCACAATGTAAATCCGTACATTGAGTGTTTTAAACGGCTTCACCGTGAACCATCATCAAATGCTCATTTAATATTTGAACAGACTACACGTCGCTCACACGGGAATGTGTTAGGAGACATGCCCACGGGCAATGAAGTAGCAGCTGTGATTAGCACAGAAGCGGAAACATTTACACCACACTGCATTGCAGTTTGGAAACATGGGAGTAGCCCGCATTTTGTTGATTTGTTAAATCCCCATTTTGAAAGCTTGCAATATCCATTGCTCTATCCACATGGCAATCCCGGTTGGTATCCTAACATGAAAGATAATAGTGGGAATAAATTAACTCAGTTAAAATATGTTCGTTGTTTGTTGCTGTCGGAACCGCGTTTTTCACAACTCAACCGTTTATCTGAGGAGTGGATTATAGATATGTTTAATCGAATCAGTGAGGAACGTCTTAGATTTTTATCCAACCAGCAAGTATCATTGCGATCAGCACCTCTTTCAGAATTAATTGGGGACGAAACTGTTCAGGGCGAAGGCGGCGTTGTACCCGGAAAAATTTACCTACCCTGTACTTATACCGGAGGTCCACGGTATATGAAACTGAAATACCTCGATTCGATGGCTTTGGTTAATAGACTAGGCACCCCTTCATTTTTTGTAACAATTACATGTAATCCAAAATGGCCTGAAATTGTAAACTCTGTCCCTGAAGCGAATAAAAATCCACTTATTTGTGCGCGAGTATTTGAGCTAAAATTGCGACAACTTATTAGAGAGATTCGGTCGGGAAACTGGTTTGGAAAATCTGTATACATTATGTACGTTATAGAATATCAAAAAAGAGGACTGCCGCATGCCCACATTTGCTTCCGTGTACAGGGGGGAGGTCCTATGCACAACATTGACATTGATAAGTTTGTGAGAGGGCTGAATTTAGGGTCTCGATTTAGGGTAGTCGGCATACAGATTCCGAAATCAAAGATGGCGGCGGCCGTGGCGGCCATTTTGAAAAACGGACAAATATTTGCACTTTTCGGAGCGTCTTTTCGCGGTGTTGCCACCTGAATCGAGATTTGCAGTGTATGAGGCGGTTGTAGGCCCGGCCGAGTAGTGGTGCTCGGTAAAATAAAAATTGCCACATTTTAGGGAAATCTGGGAGATTTTTCCCGAAAATATGAAAAATGGAAATAATTAATTTCCGCAACTTTCTGGTATGGGGGTCGATGGTCGGAGAGAGAATTAGAGTCTTTTTGGTATTTTTAAGTTTTTCATCTGGCAACACTGGAAGTGAGAACAAAAACAAATTTTTTCGACATGGTCTCATTGCCAGGCCCGCAGCGAGGGCTGGGTGGACGCCGGAAATTTTTTTTAAATGCAGTCTTGCTCCGAGTATCCTGTTTTATAATCATCTTTTGACGTTTTACTAAAATTCAAGATGGCGGCGGCCGTGGCGGCCATTTTGAAAAGCGCACGAAAAAATGCACTTTTCGGAGCGTCTTTTCGCGGTGTTGCCACCTGAATCGAGGTTTGCAGTGTACGGAACGATTGTAGGCCCGGCCAAGAAGTGTTGCCTTGTGCAATAAAAATTCCCACATTTCAGGGTAATCTAGGAGATTTTCCCCGAAAATACGAAAAATTGAAATATTTACTTTTTGCAACATTGTGGTATGGGGGTCGATGGTCGGGGAGAGCATTAGTGTCTTTTTGATATTTTCAAGTTTTTCATCTGGCAACACTGGAAGTGAGAACATAAACATTTCTTTTCGACATGGTCTCATTGCCAGGCCCGTAGCGAGGGCTGGGTGGACACTGGGAAATTTTTTTTAATGCAGTCTTGCTCCGAGCATCCTGTATTTTAATATTCTTTTGACGTTTTACAAAAATTCAAGATGGCGGCGGTTGTGGAAGCCATTTTGTTTCAATTTAGATATTATTATAACGTTTATTCGTATTTTCTTAGTGTTGCTGATGTTTGTGGCAGTTGGCGTGTATGGCAGACTCGTAGGTCTAAATGATGAGTATTGCTAGGGGTAAAAATATTACCCCACTTTTTGGGAAAATTTGGACTTATATCCGATTTAAATTTTAAAGCGCATTTTCGCCGTGATGGTGACGTTTATTCAAGTTGTAATGTATGAAGGGATTGTTGAATTATTCAAGAAGTGTTCACATGGAAGATAAATTTTTCCCACTTTTAGGGAATTTTGTAGAGATTTACCCCGATTTATGTTTTTAAGTGCGTTTTCGACATGTTGTTGACGTATATGAAAGTTGTAATGTATGAGGGGATTATGCTCCTACTCAAAAAGTGTTTGCACGGATGTTTAATTTTTCCAGTTTTTAGGGGAATTTTTGAGATTTACCTTGATTTATATTTTTAAGTGCGTCATGAAAGTTGTAATGTATGGGGGGATTATCTGGCATCTTGAGAGGTGTTTATATGGATAAAAAGTTTACCCCGATTTTAAGGATATTTTTGACATTTACAATGATTTATATTTTTAAGTGCGTTTTCGCCATGTTGTTGACGTATATGAAAGTTGTAATATATGAGGGGATTATCCGGCTACTCAAAAAGTGTTTGCATGGATGTTTAATTTTCCCCGTTTTTAGGGAAATTTTTGAGATTTACCTTGATTTATATTATTAAGTGCGTCATGAAAGTTGTAATGTATGAGGGGATTATCTGGCATTTTGAGAGGTGTTTATATGGATAAAAAGTTTACCCCGTTTTTAAGGATTTTTTTGACATTTACCATGATTTATATTTTTAAGTGCGTTTTCGCCATGTTGTTGACGTATATGAAAGTTGTTATGTATGAGGGGATTATCCAGCTACTCAAAAAGTGTTTGCATGGATGTTTAATTTTCCCCGTTTTTAGGGAAATTTTTGAGATATACCTTGATTTATATTATTAAGTGCGTCATGAATGTTGTAATGTATGAGGGGATTATCTGGCTTCTTGAGAGGTGTTTATATGGATAAAAAGTTTACTTTAGATTTAGATATTGTTCTTCAAGAAAGGTGATAAGGCTCTCTTGAAGAACTTCAGACCAATATCGCTGCTGACCCATGTGTATAAGCTGTTTTCGAGAGTCATTACGAATCGTCTCGCACGCAGGTTTGATGACTTCCAGCCTCCCGAACAAGCCGGATTCCGAAAAGGTTTTAGTACCATAGACCACATACATACGCTGCGGCAGGTTATACAGAAGACCGAAGAGTATAACCGGCCATTATGCTTGGCATTTGTGGACTATGAGAAAGCCTTCGATTCGATCGAAACTTGGGCGGTGCTCCAGTCTCTACAGCGGTGCCAAATTGACTATCGATATATCGAAGCACTGAAGGGTTTGTACGAAAACGCCACTATGTCAGTTCGTCTCCAGGATAAGACCACAGAACCTATTCAGCTGCAGCGGGGTGTTAGACAAGGTGATGTCATATCACCGAAGTTGTTAACCGCTGCACTGGAGGATATCTTTAGGCTTCTGGACTGGGACGGACTTGGCATCAATATTAACGGCGAGTACCTCACTCACCTCAGATTTGCTGACGATATCGTAGTCATGGCTGAAACCCTGGAAGACTTGGGCAAAATGCTCGATGACTTTTGTAGAGCCTCTCAACAAGTAGGTCTTAAAATGAACATGGACAAGACGAAAATTATGTCGAATGTCCATGTTGTGCCTACTCCAGTGACAGTTGGAGGCATTCTACTTGAAGTTGTTGACGACTATTCATACCTAGGACAAATAGTTCAGTTAGGTAGGTCCAACTTCGAGAAAGAGGTCAATCGACGAATCCAACTCGGTTGCAAAAATGCTGCTCGCATTCGGGAAGCTACTCCATATATTTTCGTCCCAATTACCGCAGTGTCTCAAAACGAAAGTCTTTGACCGATGTGTGTTGCCAGTGATGACTTACGGAACTGAAACGTGGCCGCTCACTATGGGCCTTATAAGAAAGCTCACTGTTACCCAAAGGGCAATGGAAAGAGCTATGCTCGGAGTCTCTTTGCGCGAATCAGAAATGAGGAGATCCGCAAGCGAACCAAGGTCACCGACATAGCTCTAAGGATAGCCAGACTAAAGTGGCAGTGGGCAGGGCACATAGCTCGAAGAACAGATGGCCGATGGGGCAGTAAAGTTCTCGAGTGGCGACCACGTGCCGGAAGACGCAGCGTGGGTAGGCCTTCCACAAGGTGGACTGACGACCTGGTAAGGATCGCAGGTACCAGCTGGATGCGAAAAGCACAGGACCGGCCTTTGTGGAGATCTCTGGGGGAGGCCTATGCCCAGCAGTGGGCGTCTTCTGGCTGATATGATGATGATGATGATGATAGGGAAATTTGTGAGATTTACCCCGATTTATATTTTGAAAGTCGGGTTTTGTCAAGAAGTGTTTACATGGATGTTTAATTTACCCCGTTTTAAGGGAAATTTTTAAGATTTACCCCGATTTACATTTTTATGTGCGTTTTTTCGCCACACGTATATGAAAGTTGTAATGTATGGGGGGATTGTCGGGTTTCTTAAGAAGTATTTACATGGATGTTTAGTTTATCCTGTTTTATGTAAATTCTTGAGATTTATATTTTAAACACATTTCGGCTGTGATTTTGATGTTTATGTAGGTTGTAATGAATGAGGGTATTGTTGGGCTATTCGAGCAGTGTCACCATGCATGCATGCATGAAAAATTTACCCCGTTCTTAGGGATTTTTTAGAGATTTACTCGATTTATATTTTTTTTAACATTTTGTCTGTGTTTTTGACATTTCTAAAAGTTGTAATGTACAACCTATCCTTACTATACCCTACTGTAGCCATACTTAACCGTACTCCTCTCTAACCGTTCCCAACCCCTACGCCGCATACCCTACCATATCCGACCATAAACTACTGTAACCCTACTCTACTCTTCCCCTTGACTACCCAATCCTACTCTACCCTACCTCTACCTTTTCGTTACCTATCCTACCCTCACTTCACATACCCTACCTTAACCTACTGGTTTCCTTCCCTGATCAACCCCCCTCTTTCCCATCCACAGGCAACCCCCTTCCTACGCCTACCCCTACCCCTACTACCCATACCCTAACCTTACCCTACTCTACTATATCCCTAGCCTACCATACTCCATCCCTACTCTACTCTACACTACACTACCCTTCTGCTATCCTGCCCCACTATACTCTTTGCCTACCCTAGCCCTTTCCTACATACCCCTACTATATTCGTCCACTACCCAACACAATCCTTCCCAACTCTGCCTCTACTTTGCCTTTCCCTACCCCTACCCTACATACCCTACCGTAAAATACGCTAACTCTGCACTGACCTACCCTAACCCTCTCATACTCTACCCCACTCTACCTCTTCACTTCCCTACCCTACCCTACGTTAATCCCTCCTTATACCACCCTCATCATCATCTTGGCATTATGTCCTGGTTGCTCAACCGAGGATCCACGCGAGGGCCCAGGGTCCGCTTTTCTGCTATTCTTGGCCCACCTCGCTCGATCTTCGGCATCCTTAGTGGTGCACTTATTGACACGCATATCATTCTTGACTACGTCAAGGCATCGCTTTTTGGGCCGGCTTCTCGCCCCCGGCGGGGGCGGCATGGCAGACATTTGTTCCCCACATAAATTGCCGGTATGCGAAAAATGCGTCACGGACGCCAAGGCTACCCCAGATGTGGGCGTTTCGAAAGCGATCCTTCCGTGAAACTCCGCTCATCCATCGCAGCATCTTCATTTCCGTGACGCGCAGCTCCTGCTTGTGTCACTCTAATAGGGGCCAAGTCTTGCTACCGTAAAGGAGAGCAGGTCTAATAATGGTCTTATACACATGTCCCTTCAGCTTTATCGGCATTTTGCCATTTGGCCCAAGCAGTGGATATTCAGGTCTTGACGTCGCCATCGATGTCCATGGTTAAGCTAAGTACAGATCCCAAGTATTTGACCTGATCCGTGCCTCGATTTCCTCATCGCCTATTCGCGACTCTGTTTTCGACACATTAATATTCAGACCGCCGTTCTCAAGTGCCTTTTTCCAATTTTTTACACTTCGGGATAGTCGCCCCTTGTCAGAGTCTCTCAGCGCAATATCGTCAGCATACCATTGAGGTACCTCATGATATTCTCGGATGCTGTCTGACAATACGTCGACATATATGACTGTTGTAATGTACAACACGCATACCCTAACTATATCTAACTCTACCCATACCTTTACGTACTGCTCTCAAACCCTTGCCTACCCCACCTCTTCTCTACGCCACACTGGTTGAGGCTAGGCTGCAGAGCCTCGAAAATCGGCGTAGGGTTGCGCGTCTGTCGGTCTTCTACAGGTTACATTTCGGAGAGTGTGCGAAGCAGCTGCACGACCTCATTCCGCCGGCCCCTTTCCGCCATCGGGAGACGCGATCCGGGCGAGCGCTTCATCCTTATGTCGTGGATGTTCCAGCTATCCGCACGAGCCGCTTTGGCTCGACCTTTATAATGCGTACGGCTAAGGAGTGGAACGCGTTGCCTGCAAGTGTGTTTCCTGATCAATATAATCTGGATGCCTTCAAGGCTGGAGTGAATAGGCTGTTCCAAGACGGGCATGCTCCATCTTCTTGGGAAAGAGATGTATCGAGGGTGACAGATAATAACAGACTAAATAATTACCATTTCTTAAGCGCCTCCGGCACTGTTTTCAAGTATTGCCAGACACAAAAATATTATTCCGTTTTTTGGGGAAAAGTTACAAGATTAACGCTTCCTTAGCATCGCCCCGCTGGCACTTAGCCTGAGGCCAGTCTGATATTACCAGGGTTAAAATGAATTCCCCATTACCTGGGAAAAAGACGTATCAAGGGTGACCGATAATTACAGACTAAATTATTAACATTTCTTAAGCGACCCCTGGCACTGTTTTCAAGTTTTGCCAGACAAAAAATAAATATCCCGTTTTTTGGGGAAAAGTTACAAGATTAACGCTTCCCAAGCATCCCCCCGCTGGCACTTAGCCCACGAGGCCAGCTTTGCTGGCCGAGAACAGAGCGAAACACTAGTTATAATATACAGGGTGTAAAAAGACCGCTAGCATTAATTGAAACCCCATATTCTACCCATGAAACGGAACAACTTTCCCCAAGAAACATACCCGCGGAAATGACTTCATAATTTCGCTACCTAAAAAAAATAATTAATTGCGACGCGCAATGTACATCGTCCAGCGCACGGCTCTCGCTTGCCCACGTGACCAGTGGCCATTGACCCCGCGCGGCGGCCGCTTTGGCGTATTCTACCTAACTAGTAGGGATACCTAAGCTTGACTATTGAGTACCTACCTATCTTCTTTTTTTTTGCTTTAGTCTCCACGGTTCGGTCGTGTGATAGGAATTGGGAATATTCGTAATACAAACATGTTGGTTTGGTTCATCCGTTCATCCTGTCAGCTGATGACAAATGGTTCGCGCGGCGGTAGGTAGTTACTACCACAGGAACTACGTTCAATTCTCATGTTCCTAGTAGGTATTGGACTATCGATCGTGATCTTTACTGCACATATCGACAGTAGGTAGGTAGTAGGTACTGGGCTCGATTCTCGTATGATGTGAATGTCCGTAAGCAAACGTGTACGTAAGTTAGGTAGGTAGACAGCTGATCCTGTGCCTGATCATGCAAGTGCGCGCCGCGGTAAATACCTACTATGTTAAATTTTCATGTAATGTGTATGGTCATCATACAATCATTTACCTAGGTAGGTAGAACTTTCGATCGTGAACTTTACTGCTGATATCGACGATAGGTAGGTGCTGGGTACGATTTTCGTATAATGTGAATGACCGTAAGCAAACGTCTAGGTAATGCATTAAGGTATGCGTACCCCTGTCGTGTTGAACTTTACCGAGTGGGAGCATGGCAGTGTTGCTGTCCCATGGGCATGGGCCCACGGGCGGCCGGTGGCGGTTGGCGCGTGCGCGGCCGCTGTAGGTAGTACCTACCTCCGGGCGCGCGGCAGCGAGTAGATAGGTAGTGAGCGCACGTGGGCGGCGCTTTACATTGCGTTCTTTTACTTACAGTGCATTTATTTCAACTTAAACTTGAACTTTGAGTGTATAAATTAATTGTGAACGATTTAGTTATCGATACTTGATATTTTTTAGTACAAAAATACAACTTTATTTTTAATTTTTAATCTCGATTTCTGCCGAAACTAAGAGTTTCCGCGGGTGTGTTTCTTGGGGAAAGTTGTTCAGTTTGATGGGTAGAATATGAGGTTTCAATTAATGCTAGCGGTCTTTTTACACCCTGTATAAACTTCGACTACCACTGACTCACTCACTCACTCACTGACATGGTTGTTCTCCCAGAAGGAGGGTAGGTAGGTGAAAACAATGTATGAACGAATTGGTCACGTGACTCTGGTGAGTATGGGAAAAATCCGACATTTGCAAAAAACAAGATGGCGGCTCCAAGATGGCGGCCGATTTTTTTGTTTTCTATCCGATTGCGGTGAAATTGGGTGAAAAAAAAATGGGCGACTTTGAAAAAGTTGAAAAAACAAAATGGCCGCCGCGCAGGAGCCGTTTGAAAATTTGCATTTTCCATACAAACAAAACCTGAATTGATCTCCCGGAAGGAGCAGAGGTGGGTCCACACAATGTATGGCAAAAACGTCCAATACCAGTCAAGTATATGGGAAAAATCCGACATTTGCAAAAAATAAGATGGCGGCTCCAATATGGCGGCCGACTTTTTTGTTTTCCATCCGATTGCGGTGAAATTTCGCAAGTGGAAACACATGAAGGAAAAAAAAATGGGCGATTGTAAAAAATTAAAAAAAAACAAGATGGCCGCCGTGCAGGAGTGATTTAATGATTTTCATTTTCAGACCCGACTTTAGAGTCTCGAGATTCTTTAATCTGTTTGCGGATTTTGAGTTTCATCACGTGGGTGCGTTGCTCTTGTGCTCGATTTAGGGTAATCGGTAAGCAGATGCAGAAATCAAAGATATCAGCGGCCGTGGCGGCCATTTTGCAAAACGGACAAAAAATTGCACTTTTTCGGGTCGTCTTTTCGCGGTGTTGCCACTTGAATCGAGGTTTGCAGTGTATGGGGCGGTGGTAAGCCCGGCCGAGTAGTGTTGCACAGTGCAATAAAAATTGCCACATTTCAGGGTAATCTGGCAGATTTTCCCCGAAAATACAAAATATTGAAATAATCATTTTTCGCAATTTTCTGTTATAGGGGTCGATGGTCGGGGAGAGAATTAGTGTATTTTTGGTATTTTCAAGTTTATCATCTGGCAACACTGAAAGTGAGAACAAAAACAAATTTTTTCGACATGGTCTCATTGTCAGGCCCGTAGCGAGGGCTGGGTGGGCCCTGGGAATTTTATTATGATGCAGTCTTGCTCCGAGTATCCTGTATTATAATATTCTTGTGACGTTTTACTAAAATACAAGATGGCGGCGACCGTGACGGCCATTTTGAAAAGCGCACGAAAAATTGCAATTTTTGGAGCGTCTTTTAGCGGTGTTGCCACCTGAATCGAGGTTTGCAGTGTATCGGGCGGTTGTAGGCCCGGCCAAGTTGTGTTGCCCGGTGCAATAAAAATTCCCATATTTGAGGGTAATCTAGGAGATTTTTCCCGAAAATACAAAAAATTGAAATATTTACTTTTCGCAACTTTCTGGTATGGGGGTCGATGGTCTGGGAGAACATTAGTGTATTTTTGGTATTTTCAAGTTTTTCATCAGGCAACACTGGAAGTGAGAACAAAATCAAATTTTTTCGACATGGTCTCATTGCCAGGCCCGTAGCGAGGGCTGGGTGGACACTGGGAATTTTTTTTTAATACAGTCCTGCTCCGAGTATCCTGTATTTTAATGTATTTTTTGACGTTTTACAAAAATTCAAGATGGCGGCGATTTTGGAAGCCATTTTGTTTCAATTTAGGTATTATTTTAACGTTAAGTCGTATTTTCTTAGTGTTGCTGATGTTTGTGGCAGTTGGCGTGTATGGCATACTTGTAGGTCTAAATGATGAGTATTGCTAGGGGTAAAAATATTACCCCACTTTTTGGGAAAATTTGGACTTTTATTCCGATTTGAATTATAAAGAACATTTTCGCCGTGATGGTGACGTTTATTCAATGTATGAAGGGATTGTTGGGTTATTCAAGAAGTGTTCACATGGAAGATAAATTTACCCCATTTTTAGGGAAATTTTTAGAGATTTACCCCGATTTATATTTTAAAGTGCGTTTTCGACATGTTGTTGACGTATATGAAAGTTGTAATGTATGAGGGGATTATCCGGCTACTCAAAAAGTGTTTGCATGGATGTTTAATTTTAGAGATTTACCTTGATTTAAATGTTTAAGTGCGTCATGAAAGTTGTAATGTATAGGGGGATTGTCGGGATCCTCAATAAGTGTTTAAATAGTTAATTATTTTACCCCGTTTTTAGGTAAATTTTTGAGATTTACCCCGATTAAGATTTTAATCGCATTTTCGGTTGTGTTTTTGACGTTTTTGAAAGTAGTCATGTATGAGGAGATTGTTGGGCTACTCCAGAAGTATTTACGTGGATGAAACATTTACCCCGTTTGTAAGGAAGTTTTTAGAGATTTACCCCGATTAATATTTTTAAGGGTATTTCGGCGGTGTTGCTGACGTTTATGAAAGTTGTAATGTATGAGGGAATTGTTATTCTATTCAAGGAGTGTCACCACAGATAAAAATTTATCCCATTTTTAAAGAAATTTTTAGAGATTTGCCCCGATTTATATTTTTAAGTGCGTTTTCGACATGTTGTCGACGTATATGAAAGTTGTAATGTATGAGGGGATTATCCGGCTACTCAAGAAGTCTTTGCATGGATATTTAATTTTCCCCTTTTTTAGGATAATTTTTGAGATTTACCCTGATGTATAATTTTAAGTACGTTTTCGCCATTTCGTTGCTGACGTTACATATGGGAGAGCAGGTCTTATGATGGTCTTATAGACCTGTCCCTTCAGATTTATCGGCATTTTAGGGTCACAAATGACACCTGTTACCTCCTGCCAATTGGCCCAAGCAGTGGATATTCGGGTTTTGACGTCACCATCGATGTCCCCGGTTAAGCTAAGTACAGATCCCAAGTATCTGACCTGATCCGTGCACTTGATTTCCTCATCGCTTATTCGCACGGGTATGGGATCCGCACTGTTGCAGGCCTTGTACTCTGTTTTCGACACATTAATCTTCAGACCGATGTTCTCAAGTGCCTCCTTCCAATTTTTTACACGTTGGTTAGTCACCCCTTGTCAGAGTCTGTCAGCGCGATATCGTCAGCATACACGAGCAGCCTTGGAGGTACCTTATGATAATCTCGGATGCTGTCTGACAATACGTCGACATATATGACTGTTGTAATGTACAACACGCATACCCTAACTATACCTAACTCTACCCATACCTTTACGTACAGCTCTCAAACCCTTGCCTACCCCAGCCCTTCCCTACGCCACCCTACCTGTTACATAGCATTTTCTTCCCTTACCCTTTTCTGCCTTACATAATTATACTACATATCTCACATATTCGACTACTCTATTCCTACTCTACCCTACAAACACCCTATCCCACCTTACCCATACCCTATCCTACCCCTACTCATACCCTTATCTACCCTTCTGTTATCCTTCTCTACCCTACCCATACCCTAACCTACCCCTACGTTATCCTTCTCTACCCCACCCTACTCAACTTCTGCCATACTATCCTACATATTGTACCCCTATCTACTCCTTACCTACCTACCTACCTACCTACCCATACCCTACAATAACCTACTCTACCCTTATCTTGACCCTACTCCACTCCATCCCTTTCCTTCCCTACACCACTGTTCCCCTTGCCAACCCTACCCCCGTCTACCCCTTCCCTACCCAACCCTACTTCTACCGTACCCTTCCCTAATTATCATATCCTACCATATTTTACCTTACTCTCACTACTAGCCATAACCTAACCCTACCACATTCTACCCTTACTCTACTATACTCACAGCTATATTCTATCATCGCACCGCTCGCCACCGACAGGGAGTTCATCCTTACACCTTGGAGCCAAATGGTAGCGAACTGTGTGGTTTCAAAGGAACTTTCTCCCACGCATACTGAGGTTGTGGAATGAAGTACCTGTAGAGGTTTTCCCTGGAGAGTACAATATGGAGTTCTTCAAGAAAGGGGGTAAAAGATTTTCACGGGACCAGTAATGCGTGGATGATGCCCCTGGTATTGCAAACGTCCATAGGCTGCGGTAACTACTTTACATCAGGCAGGCCGTAAGCTTGTTTGCCACCTTAGTGGTATAAAAAAAAGCTCTACACCTTGACTACCCTACTCCTACCATACATACCCCACATACACCACTACACCCTACATCTTACCTAGCCTATCATACTCAACTTCTACCCGACCATATCCTATCCTACACGACCTCTACCGGCTACACCTTAAACGACCCTTCCCTACACCATACTCTATCCCACTCTAACCCTTCTCTATCCTATCTTATCTTGCCCTCCTCTTACCCTACCGCCAACTTACGCTACCCCAACCCTACCCTACCCGTCCCCTACCGTTCCCTTTCCTCTCTAACCCTCGCCTACCCTACCCATCTCTACTACTTCCCTACCTTACGTTAACTTTACCCTAATTCTACAACTACTACCTTACCACATCCTATATTCTCAACCCTACGCTATCCTACACTTCCAATACCTTAGTCTACCCCCTTTTATCGCCGTCTAACCTACTCAATTTCTACCGCCCTATCCTACCCTACTCTACCTCTACTTAGGCCTAACCATATCAGGATAGGATAGGACCTAAACTACTCCAGTCCTACCTTACTGTACCTCTTAACCCCTTGTCTACCCCGCCCCTTTCCCACCCTAACCTACCTCTACGCATCATTATGTTACGCTACCCTTTCCCATCTTACATACCCTACATATCTTACACTCTGTAAAAGTATCTTTTTTGTATTAGTTTTTAATTCAGTATCTACTTTTTCTGCTATACTCTATCCTTGTCTTACCCTAACCCTACGCTACTACTATCATACCCCACCCTATTCCTACTTCTATCGTACCCAGCCTTCTTCGTTTCTCTTACTCTACTCTTGACCTACCCTACAACTTTCCCATAAGTGTAAGCAATAAGTTGACAAAGTTTTATCTTAATCGGTAGAACGCTGTGGCAACGCACGAACAAAGAAACAAACATTGTTTAATATTATGAAAGGTTCCTTTCGAAGGACAGTACCATAAACTGAAAATGCCTACTCTCCTCTACGTCTACCCGAGTAGATACATACATTGTATTAACATGTTACTTTTTTGTTTTTTTTTAACCGGTTCACGTAAAGTCCACGTTGTACACTACTATCCATATGAAGTGCGTTTTGACCCGTTTGTGTTGTACCCGTTTGAAATTTACACTGCTATTATTATGGATTGCCGAAACGTGTTGTTTTGAATAAAGATTTCGCCCCCTTTTATGACAATGATGATGGTTAACAATATTTAGAATTTGTACCTCAGTTTTATTGTGGATTTGGTGTTTAGGAAAGTTATAATTATGAAAGTAGTTAAGTCGGTATGCTTCTTTTTCCCTTCTACGAAAGATGTTGCTATACAGTAAGACTATTGAGACTCCGATTTTTGGCAAAAATTGATTGGCCTAATCACTTATAGCCATTTCTTACAGGCAATGTAAGCGTTTCCCAAGTGGCGTGGCCATGTGTCAGAAATTTATACCGTTATTTGTTAAATTAGTTACGCAATACAAGTTAGATATTTAGCGCGTTTTCACTGTTTTTACAATATGTGTCCTACATGAAACAATTAGTAATCGCATTTTACAGTAGTGCAGTTTTTAAATTTCAATGGCAGTTTTAATTATTATCGTTTTACTTATTAACTTATTTCTGTGCCTTATAGTAAGGGTTTATTTTAGTTGTTGTTTACCGAATAATATTTTCGCTACCAATAATCTGCGTAAGAAGATACAGATAAAATAATTGATGTTCGCCCTTTAAACCCCAGCTCTTGAGTAAGCTTCTTGTACATTCGTCCCATATTAGGTACTAATGGTATTTAACTATAATTTTAACTTGAAAATTATACCTATATGTATTGTTTTACTCAACAAAACTTCAAATAGTATCGCAAAAAATGTTTATTTTGAAAATGTTATTACTCGTGTCAGGAACCTACAAGTTTATTATAAACTAGCAGCCCCCCTCGGTTTTCGCCCGCGCGTAGTTCGGGTCTCTGTCAACATTAGACTATCCCGCAGGGCCCTATTATTTTTCTGGGATAGAAAGTAGCCTATGACAATCGAGAATATTGCAGGTTCATAGTAGTACTATCAGAGATCGACGGTACCACCCCAGCTGCTTTTATTAGCTTACTGATTGATTGTGATTGGCTTGTGACTCCATTCTTCAAGAGAATAAGCAACAGGGTTGCATTCATACAACCATGACTTTTATAATTTTCTTTGGATTTCCGATTTGATGGCAAATTTTAGCACAATAAAATTTTTTTGTGAGATTTGGTTACTAGCGAATTTATGGCTATAAATTCGGCAGAGTGACAACATGATGATGCCAATCTATATTTTATTAGACCTTTAGCTAATAGAGGTTTATAAAAAAATAATTTTAAGATACATTTTAAACACCTAATGAGTGTTTTAGCTTATAAACGTTTTTTATACACCTATATTACTGTAAGGTATTTTTATGAATAAAGTCTGATATTACCAGGGTGAAAATGAATTCCCCATTTCTTGGGTAAATGACGTATTGAGGGTGACCGATAATTACAGACACTAAAAAAATTCTTATGCAACCCAGTGCCAGCACTGTTTTCAAGTATTGCCAGACACAAAAATAATATCCCGTTTTTTGGGTAAAAGTTACAAGATTAACGCTTCCCAAGCATCCCCCCGCTGGCACTTAGCCACGAGGCCAGCTTTGCTGGCCGAGAACAGAGCGAAACACTAGTAAAGATATATAACTCTATGGTTGACCCTTAGTCCACTCGTTCCTTAAGAGATATGATACTCGTTGACAGCTGTCAACCTTAAAGGGGTTATATGTCTGATTCTATTGGTTTTGGAAAACTAGTTCCTATATAGACATGATAGTACTTGTCGAGATCTACATTTCGGACGACAGTTTTAAGTTTGACGGCTCTCTTACGAAATGTAGATTTCGACGAGTATCTACTATCATTTCTCTATAGAAACTAGTCTTCTAGGACCTATGGTTCTCGAGTTATAACAGTTTTCAATTTGATAACTGTCACTTGAAATGTATTTCTCGACGAGTGATATATTTTTTCTTTAGAAACTAGTGTTCTAGGACCAATAGAATCATAGTTATGACGGCTTTAAGTTTAACAGCTGTTATTCGAAATGTAGATCTCGACGAGTACTGTCATGTCTATATAGGAACTAGTGTCCTAGAACCAATAGAATCAGAGATATAACCCCTTTACGTTTGACAGCTGTTACCCGAAATGTAAATCTCGACGACTGCTATCATCTCTTATTAGGAACTAATGTTCTAGGACCAATCGTTTCCGAGTAGAAGGATAGTAACCTTCGGCTGAACCCTGGTCGAGCCCCAGGCTAAACATAGCCAATTCTTGACCTGAGTCAAATTCATGTATTCATGAAGACTAATGGCAGTAGACCGATACTGCCCACCCGCATTTATTTTCTCCTCCTCATCCAATCTACCTTCTTTCCTTTTTTTATTAGATTTTCGCGCCAATCAGAAAGACGACGCACATTAATTCATTGTCGTCCATTTCTACCCGCAAACCATTCCCGGCAAGCGCTTGATTACGATTGAATGAACATTTTAAGAATGTGTACCGGTAGGGCCCGGCCATTGCCCCGCACAAAAGCAGGGCTTTTACATCAACAGGGCAAGGAGTTTATATACTGAAAAATGAGTTTGGCTAGAGACTGGGAGACTGTATATCACAAAGAGTTATATCCATAGAGTTATATACCTCGTATAGTAACTCTATGGGCTATCCATAATAGACCCTTACCTTACACAGGCGTGGGCGATGTGGTCGCGTTCTATTGGACTAAATGCGCCCGCGGACAGACCATCATTATATCAGCCAAAAGACACCCACTGTTTAGCATATGCCTCTCTCTGAGATCTCCACAAAATCCTGTCCTGTGTGTCCTGTCCTGTCCTTTTGCATCCGGCTGGCAGCTATCGCCCTCAGATTTATAGCTAGCAGTCGCCTCTAGATACTTCTTCTTCTTTACCTGCATTTTCATTTCAAACTTAATTTCCAAGCCAATCCAAGGTCTGCCGTCTATGCGGACGTGTGGTGAGAGCATTATATAGAAGTCTTTGGATGAGAGGCATTTTTAATGGGCACCATTAAAAATTACTTTCCATTATTACAACTCCTGTGTAGCCAGGATCTACCGCTGCGACTACACAAAGGTCCTGAGTTTTCACACTCAGGCGCGCCCATAGAATGCGCCCGAGCACAAGCTAGTCTGTACTGTCTTGAAACCAGCAACAAATTTTATTACGAAATTTCGGATAGGATTAGTAAGGATAGTGTTTCCGCCTTCCATCAGGTGAGTTGAGGTCAAATGCAAGCCTATTGTCAATGAAAGAACAAAATAATAATAAACTACACCCCAGTTACATCGGTCAGAGGCATTCCTAACCTCCGAAAGATAGCCCATGCATGACCTGCGCAGCGGCGAAGGGGGATGTCACGACCACCCGCTTGCAGATCGCGTCGTGGGTTATCTGTTGTATTCCCTTTAATAACTACAGATCGCCCCTGTTTGGGGAAAGCTTTTTGTGACAAATAATTGTCATTTAAATTTCGCCACAAACTTATCTGGCCCGGTGGCCAAAAGCTGAACTAAGTGTCGCCATTTAAAAATGACATTTTGTTTGTCAACAACAGCGACGCCGTCACCGAGTCGTGTAAGTTTGTGGCACCTACCATTGAGTATTGCAAAGTAATAAGTTTGGCGTAAATATCCAACTTATTAATAATCAGAAGTTGCCCGCGACTTTGTTCGCGTGGAAAGCTCATCTTCAACCCATTCTATCAAAACCCTATGAAAATAATTACACATAAATCTGTAATTATCTTAAAAGGATATCTGGTGAACTGGTACGGCACTGAGCATAAGTAATGACTTTCAAGGTTACCTTTTACTGTTCAGATTTATTTTGCTGAATCTGTTACATAGTTTCGGTTTGGTCAAATTCAGCAAAAGCATTGCAGGAACTCAGAGTCACAGGTTATGAGGCTGCGCTAGTAGGCCAGGTTCACGAAGGAGTTTAGATCTTAGAAGAGTATAGGATCCGCCAGAGGGCGCTGTAATGTAAACATTGCGCTGCTACGATATTTTTAAAAAATAATAGAAAAGTGTTAATTTCCCAGTGATAAGGTGTAATTACTGTGATTAGTGTTACAATTAACAGAGTGTTTGTGACAATTTTAGTACAATATTAAATACCTAAATCTTAACTTAAAAACCGAACAGTCAAATCAGTACAAAGTGGACTATTATAAACATATAAGGACAAAATGACAAATAAGATTAAGCAAAGTGATAAAATAATAAAGGACTACACCATAAAACTACAATCAATTAAGTGTAAATCAGTGAAATTTTAAAAAATACATCGCCAACCGGCATTTTTCGAGTATTTATATCAAATGGACTTTGACCTCCAACGTAGGTACAACAACTGGTGACCACTGTATGACGATTATGACATAACACAAAGCAGGCCGAATGTGATATGAAATTTCACGCTGAGCGTCAACAGAACAGTAGCTGAGCGGTTACTACACCTGACTGTTGATCAGAGGTCTCCGGTTCAAATCTCAATAAAAAACTCTTTTTATTTTATTTTATTTTTTTCGTTTTCGTGATGTTTTGAAGTTATCGTATATTGGAAAAATTGTATGACATGGCACCACTTTGCATGAAATGTAAAAACGAAATTACAAACAAGTATTACCTAGCATGTGTAAGCTGTCACAAGGAACACCATATTGAGTGTACAAATGTTTCAGACCAGAGGTTTTTACTGATGTCGCATGAAAGGAAAAATAACTGGAAATGCAGTAAGTGTTGGGAAGAAAATATTACAAAGCCTAGTACCTCCAAGTGCACGGAAAAATCTGTATCGACGCCTATATGTTACGTAACACAACGAAAACCGGCTGCTATAAATATTACATTGGAAAACTCTTTTGCATCGTTGGACTCAGAGTATGAGGAATCGTTTTCTTCTGAGATATGTAATAGAAGCTGCCCTAACGTATATAAGACTAGCGATGCGGAACTGTTAGAAACACTAAAAAATAAGATATTTGTACTGGAGCAGAAGCTGAAATCGGCGGACAATGAAATAGAAGACTTGGTATCTGAAAATGGTTTATTAAAAACGGAAATACAAAAATATAAAAATGACATAAATAAGCTTACCTATATATGTAAATCGACTCCAGTGAAAAGCAATAGGAAGCGGAAAAGTATTAATAAAACAAGATTGGACTTCTCTGGAGCTGATTCGACACATTATGACCAAAGGGTAGAGAGTAAAGTCAATAACTCACTGGCTACGCGTCCAAAATCTGACCATGACTTACCACAAAAAAACTACGTCATATTATACACGCCAAGTCCGACAGCACGTGCCTCAAAGGTCCCCCCGCATAGAATTTTATTGTTAAGTGATCAGCAGGGCAAAGGAATTGTATATAATCTTAAAACAATACTAGGTAATGGTTATAGCGTATCCTCTATCTTGAAACCTAATGCTCAAATAGAAAATGTGTTAATGTCATGTGATAAAATATGTGATAAGTTTACAAAATCCGACTATGTAATAATTTTTGTAGGTTGTAATGAATTGAATCCCCTAAAATTTCAATCAAACATATATCAATATTTACATTTACTTTCGCACACTAATGTATTAGTACCAGAAATTAACTCATGTAAGGCCTTAAATGTAAAGAAAATGAATGAGTTGCTACAAATTATATGTTCTCAATTCCGTCATGCACACTTTGTACCACTATATAACTTCCATGAGTACGTAGACCTCAAATTATGTATTAGCCGATTGATGGTAAGAGAAATACTGCGCTTAAATTATAAGTATGAATATGAAAAGTATATAACTAGGTGCTCGTTTCGCGAAATTCTTGAAAACAATGGAATCGGTAACAGTTTAAAAAATAACAATAAGAAACTCGTGCAAAAACCCATAACCTCTTATTACACAAGAAATTTCAAAATTCCAATCCACTCAAAATCCCGAAATGATTCAAACAAACAGACAGAGTGCCCACAAACTCCTATCACCATAAATAACTCACCTTCGATATCTGGCGAACCCGCAACGCAGCAGTTTTTTCGAGAATAAAGTGCATGATAAACTTAATATCCTTCATATTAACATTCAGGGGTTAAAGTCAGTGAGAAATAATCTTGAAATATTACTAGATGAGCTCAACGTAGACGTGTGTTGCCTCAGCGAAACATTTTTAAAAGAGAACGAATCCAAAACTTTGCAACTTGAATCCTATGAAAATGCGGCTCATTTTTGCAGGAACAAAATTAACAAGGGTGGTGTTTCTATTTATGTAAAAAAGTCTATTAGCTATCAGAAATTGCAATGGATATCGGATATGTCAGTAGAATCACACTTTGAGTGCTGTGGTGTTGCCGTGACCGGTTTAAATTGCCTCATTATATGTGTTTACAGGTCACCGAAGAATAAACTTGACACTTTTATGGTGAACATGGAATGGTTACTAAGAAAAATAATAAACAGGTCGAGAAATTTATACAAAAAAATTATTATTGCTGGTGATTTTAATGTGAACCTCTTAGAAAATAACAAAAAGTGTCAAACATTTTTAAATCTCTTTCGAATGTTTAAACTAAAGCCGACTATCCACGAACCAACAAGAATCACAGCGCTATCCAAATCATGCATAGATAATATCTTTACAAATATTAAACAATATCAGACACAGGTATTACAGGTAGGGTTGTCTGATCATACCGGGCAATTAATATCAATACCATGCAAAATTAATATCAGGGAGAAATATTGGTTTGTTTATAAACGTAATTTAAATAAATACATAGATATTTTTCTGAAATATATGTCACAAGTTAGCTTCGAAGAAGTATATAAGCAAACTGATGCGAACAAGGCATATGACATATTTCACGACTTGTTTTCCCTGATTTATGACCTATGTGTACCTTCGTACACAAGACGAAAAAATTGGTTAACTAGAGGTTTATTAACATCCAGTAAGAATAAAAGAAAACTGTATCTGAGTACAATTCGTAACAGTAACTCTCTAGTAATAAAAAAATATAAAAAATATTGTAAAGTTATGAATATGGTAACCAGAGCTTCCAAAAAATTTTCAAATATTAAGTATATACATGAAAGCACAAACAAAAGCAGAGCTATTTGGACTATAATAAAGCAAAATACATCTCAAATAAATAATCTGATAGAGACTGTAGAAATGATAAAAAAAGACAATATAGCTATTACAGATCCATTACAAATTGCAAATGCTTTCAATAATTTCTATGTCACCACGAATCATAACACAAATAAAGATACAGCTAAGGTATTCCACTCCAGGGGCGAACCGACTTGTCATAGCATATTCTTGAAACCAGTAACCATTGATGAAATAAAGACAGTCGTCAAAGGGTTAAAAAACAAAAGCAGCGTAGGTTATGATAGTATACCAATAAAAGCGATCAAGTCGACGGTAGATGTTATAGCTGCTCCACTAGCATATATAGCTAATCTGTCATTGGAAACGGGTTGTTTTCCAGACAAATTAAAAAAGTCACTTACAAAACCTTTGCATAAGAGGGGCAGTAAAACAGATATGAACAATTATAGGCCAATTGCACTGCTGCCAAATTTCTCAAAAATATTCGAAACCATAATATTAAGTAGATTAACATCCTTTATAAATAAAAATGACATTATTAACGCGAATCAATTTGGATTCCAGAAAGGCAAAAATACAATATCAGCTATATTTAAATTTTTAATGGATATTTGGAAAGCAATAGATAATAAACAATCATGTATTGGGCTATTTCTAGACTTGAGTAGGGCTTTTGATTGTGTTTCGCATCCTATACTTTTAAAGCAACTAGAACATATCGGAATACGTGGAAACGCAATTACACTAATGGAATCTTACTTAACAGGGAGAGAACAAGCGACAATATTGGATAAATTTGACAAGGACAATACAGTTCTGGAACGAATTCAATCGACATTTCGTAGTACACATTTAGGTGTCCCCCAGGGAAGCATCCTCGGACCTTTGCTATTTCTGGTGTACATAAATGAACTACCTTCAATAACTAAACAGGCGTGTGTATTGTTTGCTGACGATTCCACTATATTTATGACTAATAACAATGATCAAAGTGACGATGACTTCGAAAACTAAATATTATGTACATTGGACACTGTTATAAGTTTGTTAGCATCTATAAATTTAACAGTAAATATGGAAAAAACCAAAATAGTGCAATTCCGAAACTATAAAAAGGTTCCATTGTCGTTAAAGTCAATAAAGAGTACTAGAAAGATGGAAGAAGTATCTCAAACAAATTTTCTGGGTCTCACCATTGATACGCATCTTAATTGGAAGTCGCACATTGACAAAATAAATAAAAGGATATCTGGTTACTGCTTTGCTCTATCGGTTATAACCAACGTGTCCTCTGATGTTATTGCAAAAAACGCCTATTATGGGTACGTCTATCCTCTATTGACTTATGGTATAATTTTTTGGGGAAATTCAGTAAATGTAGAATCCACATTCATACTCCAAAAGAAGTGCATAAGGATTGTATTTGGTTTATACAGAAACGAATCCTTGAGAAAACTGTTTAAGGAGAAGCGAATTCTCACACTGACGTGTATTTACTTGCTAGAAATATGTGTATTCATTAGAAGTAATAAACATTATTTTACTTACATAAGTGAAATTAAGGAGAACGTGCGTGTTCAATATAAGTACGATATACACTCTGTACAAACAACTAGCGCTATTCTTGGGAAAAGTCCTTATGTAATTGGAATTAAAGTCTTTAACCACCTACCCGATAAAATAAAATCGTTGCACGGAAAAACATTTAAAGCAAAACTTAAAAAATGGTTGCTCGATAAAGCATTTTATAAATTAGAGGAATTTTGGATGTACAGAGATGTAACTAATGATTGATGGAAATTGATTAATTTACTAATTTATTTTATTTGAAATCTGAATTTAATGGGACATTATTATTTATTACTTATACCATCCAATGATTTTGTTTACAATATTGACATCTGAAATTACAATTTTGACATTTTGAATTTTTTATTTATAAGACATTGTTACTAAATGTTTTAAATTATGGAGATAAATATGTATCCTGACATTGGATTGGAATGTTGACATGTAAATCATATAATTTTAAAAGTATTGTACGTCCGTAATGGACAAGCTGTTGGAACTACTTATGTAATAACATCTGCATACCTGTATACTAACACAGTTTAACAATAAAGTCTATTCTATTCTATTCTATTCTATGGTAGTATTCTACACAATCTTGTCGCCCTCCCTTAACACAAGCTTTGCTTACTTTGGAGCTAGATGTGCTGTGTGAATTGTCCAAGTATATTTATTTATTTATTTAATATTCTTGATTGATAATATAGATCTGAGGTCAACTTAAATCGGCAAAGTCAAAATCTCTGAAACAGTCCATTTAAAAAAAAATTACTTTCAATAACATCTAATTAGTTGACTAAAGTTTCAGCCAATTCATCTAAACAATTATTTTATAGTATTTTTATCGAACAAAATGTGTTTAAATTGATATAACTTTTTTAATTTACGAACTCATTTACTTAAATAATATATTAAACAAATACTAAGTTTTATGTGAAGGTCTAGTGAAGGACCACAATACGTTATTAAACCTGCACCCAAAATGGTTAAGCCGTTTCTGAGGTTAGCGCGTACAAACGCAATGACAAACAGACAGCACTACGTAACAAGTTTAGATGGTTGGTTTTTCTTCAGTTACATTCTCTACAGATTTTTTGTACTGGTAATAGAGACTGAGCATAGACTTCTAAACTGCCGTTTTTAAAATTCTGTTGCGACGCGATACTGCGCGTGACTGTAGTCAAAGATGTGTAGTGTTAGGCAGGACAAGCTTTTAAATAGAGTTTGTTGTCAAACACAAGATATCAACAGTTTAAATAGGTATAAACCTTCAGATATTTTATGTACTTGATGACGTAGGATGCAACTTGGAACTTGCAACTTGCAACTTGGAACTTGCAACTTGCAACTTGCAACTTGCAACTTGGAACTTGGACTTTGCAACTGGGAACTTGCAACTTGCAACTTGTGACTTTTATGTACTTGATGACGTAGGATGCAACTTGCAACTTGGAACTTGGAACTTGGGACTTACTACTTGGAACTTGCAACTTGCAACTTGCAACTTGCAACTTGGAACTTGCAACTTGAAACTTGCAACTTGCAACTTGAAACTTGCAACTTGAATTTTGCAACATGAAACTTGCAACTTGCAACTTGGAACTTGGAATTTAGAATTTAGAATTTTGAATAATAGTCACAGTTTTTGTCATCATTACGGTCCATAACAGTCTGCAGGACATCGGGCTTCTCCCACGAAAGGGAACGTTATTGCCCTAATCTCCACGCTTGGCAGGCGGGTTGGAGATCATAGTGTTATAATATAACAATGAAAAAAGCTGCTTCTTAATTTTTAGCTTACGTTGCAAGATTAGCGTATTAATATTTACCCATTAACTACGATGTGCTTAGGCAGGCCAACGTTTATTGAGCGCATATTTTATGTTCTTGACGTAGGATGCAAGTTGCAACTTGGAACTTGCAACTTGCAACTTGCAACTTGCAACTTGGAACTTGCAACTTGCAACTTGGAACTCGGAACTCGGAACTCGGAACTAGGAACTCGGAACTCGGAACTCGGAACTCGGAACTCGGAACTCGGAACTAGGAACTCGGAACTCGGAACTCGGAACTCGGAACTCGGAACTTGGAACTCGGAACTCGGAACTTGGAACTTTGAACTTGGAATTTAGAATTTAGAAATGAATTTAAAATTTTGAATAAAAGTCACAGTTTTTGTCATCATTACGGTCCATAACAGTCTGCAAGACATCGGGCCTCTTCCACGAAAGGGAAGGTTATTGCCATAATCTCCACGCTTGGCAGGCGGGTTGGAGATCATAGTGTTATAATATAACAATGAAAAAAGCTGCTGCTCAATTTTCAGCTTACGTTAACTGCACTGCAACGACAATTCTGAACGCATTGTTGCGACGCGATACTGCGCAACTTGCAACTTGGAACTCGCAACTCGCAACTCGGAACTCGGAACTCGGAACTCGGAACTCGGAACTCGGAACTCGGAACTCGGAACTCGGAACTCGGAACTCGGAACTCGGAACTCGGAACTTTGAACTTGGAATTTAGAATTTAGAAACTTGAATTTAGAATTTTGAATAAAAGTCACAGTTTTTGTCATCATTACGGTCCATAACAGTCTGCAAGACATCGGGCCTCTTTCACGAAAGGGAAGGTTATTGCCATAATCTCCACGCTTGGCAGGCGGGTTGGAGATCATAGTGTTATAATATAACAATGAAACGTGACTGCAGTCAAAGATGTGTAGTGTTAGGCAGGACAAGGTTTTAAATAGAGTTTGTAGTAGCGGTCCCTCATTTTATTTTTTTAAGCCAGCTGTTTCTTAAGTTTAACTAAAGTTCAGCCGTATATACCAGGAACCCGATTCCATATGTTAGTCTAAGAAACAGTTCGTCATAGTTCGAAAATAAATGAATTTTTATATCATGCACGTAACTATTTGCGATAAAGACGTTCTTCCTTGTACGAAACCAGTTGCGAACATAAGTCAAGATACACATACCGTGGACAGTATTACTTTTAAAATCTCATACACCTATGTCTGAAAGCTGAAATAATCATATCATCAAATCGAACCATGTTAAGCACACGTGACACATGACACACGATTCACGATTCACATTATTATCGCACCGGTTCGGCTGAATGCGGTGCAGGTGGTGCTATACACTCGTATGGACGGTGCACGCCATCATTAAACCTGTCTGTCGACGCTGCGTTTCTCAACATAAGTGCATATAAATCTTTTGACTATTGACATGGTCAAAGGTTTATACCTGTGTAAACTGTTGACATCTTGTGTTTGACAGCCCGACGCTACCTGCGTCGGCGACGCTACTTGCGTTATTGACGCTTCTCGCGTCGGCGACGCTTGTTATAATCCGGGCCAAGTAGGACCTATATTTTTTTTATATTATACGGCAGACAAACAGGCAAGCGGGCCACTTGATGAACAGTGGTCACCGCCGCCCATGGACATCAGCAACACCAGGGGAGTCATCAATGCGTTGCCCGCCTCTGAAAAGACCTCTAATATACCTTCTTGAACGATCCCATGCCATAAAGGTTCTTGAACGATCCCATGCCATAGTCCAAAGGAAACACTGACAACAGGATTATGTGAAGTCTGATAAATACCTTTTCTTTTCTTAACATAGAAAACTCAAACTCGGTTGGCTAGTGCGTAATATAAGCGTTACTATTACAGTCCGCCGCAGAGCGAATGGACCTCTCTATCATACATTTAATGTATGTAGGGGGAACATTTCACTCTTACAAGTATTTACATACATTCTTATAAGTTTAATTTGGTTGAAGCCAAAACAACTCGAAATGGACCAAAGAAACGGAAGATAAAACCAAGTCTGTAGGCAACAAATAAATATAAAGGAAAATAATGATGCCAGTGTGAGTAGTGAGTCCATTGGGCACCTGTAGACAGGCTACAATTCGTGCTAAATCGGTTTTACCCTCTTTCCTTCGCCACACGGCATTTGGTAGGCTTCCCTTCCGACTACCTACCTAGGCAACACACAGCCTAACTGTAACTTGATAGGTATTGCGTCATGTTCTGTGCGTGAAAGCCAATATCGTCTGGCTGGATATAAGTATAGTTTTTTACACCACATCGATGAGCAGTTGGACGATATCATAGACTATCGACGGTTAATAGAATTTCACAAAAACCTTTTCACCCCTATTCCGAAGAGACCTTGCTGTTGGTACTCTGAAGACAAAACTTATAAAAGTATAGTCTTAAATTTTGTAATTTCTGTATGTTATTTATTGTGTGCAATAAACTGTTAAATGAATAAAAAACATTAGGCGCTGTCTTAATTGGTGAGGGTTGAGTCGTCCGAACATGGTCGTACGACGGACGTCGCCCGACCAAAGAGAAAACCGTCCGTCGCACGACCATGACCGCAGGACTGTTAGGGTAGCGCCTCATACCACTCGATAGCAAACAAGCCTAGGGCCTGCTCTATGGTAAGCAGGTACAAGCAGGTTAATACCAGGGGTATCCTGAGTGTTGCCGACCCTTTAAAAATATTTTAATCTGAAAAACTAGAACTTCCCATGAAATAATCTCGACAGGTAACTCATTCTACAACCTTAGTTTGCTTGGGATAAAGTTCCTTTACCCTGCACAGTCCGCCACCAACTTGATTCCGGTTTCGAAGAAGAATTCCTTGCCTGTGGCGAGCAGTGCGATAATAAAAACGTCTCCGCTCCTTGGAGATCAATCCACAAACTAAGTGTGCGTAGGTAAAGTTTTGTGTTGTTATCTGTGTGGGCTCCGTAGGTTATACTACGTCATCGAGTACAAGAAAAATTCCACATTGTAGCGATAGCAGAGGTTTAGGAGACCCACAAACCGTTGGTCAGCCCGTGCATAGCTGGGCACAAAAAAAAATTATTGACCCAAACTAAGTATTTGTGGCGATAGTGCATACATTATTCTCTTGTGTAATTCCCGACATACAAATGAAGAAGAATAAAACAAATGAAGAATAAAGGGGATGAAAGATTTAAAGGGATTTTTTTTTAATTTTGTTGTTCGTTATTTTTGTGCATCCAGCGAAAGTTTTCTTCTGCCCCCTTATTCTTCAGCTCCCTTATGCTTAAGCTTAAATATTTTATTAACGTATTGGAAAAACAATGCTTTGATAACAATATATCAAAACTTTAAACAGGAAATCTATATTATCTAAAAAGAAGAGTGGAATTCACTTTTAATTCTTATCCGAAGTTACCAGTGGAGGTAAATGTAAAATCGGGTTTCCATTAGATAACTACGTACTTCATAAACTCTGATATTAGGTAGAGTTATTTTCCTCTAAGAAAATTAAGTTTGAAGACAGAGTTGATCGTACCTTCGCCGAGGTTGACCGCATCCCTCCACGCTTTTTAGTTTCCTTCAACTTATTCTCTTTTAGGCGTTATATTGTGCAGAATAATTTTGTGTAGACGAGATAGAGCCACAGAATAAAGGCGTTATAAAGGGGTAACTGTTAAAGGGTAGAAATCGCGCTCATAGATTTTATTGCAAACTAGCTTTTGGGGAAATAGTTTTTGGGGTGTTTATTTCTTTCCCAACCGTGTAACGTAGCACTATCCGACGGACAGTGCCAGGCTCAGTAAATAATAAAAACAACTAATAACAGGGTAATGGGTTTATGTACATTCAGTCCAGAAACTATAATCAACTAAACAAGAAATTTTTAAAAAGAATTTGAAATGCTAAAAGTACGAAAGTTCACGAAAGTCCACAACTTATGCCCGGGCTGGATCACTGCGTTCACTTTTGGTCGAAAAGTACAGTTTGCAGATTGACTTTGAAAACTTCGAGGATAACTTTTATGACGTCACGTGCATAATTTGACTTTGAAAACTTCGAGGATAACTTTTATGACGTCACGTGCGTAATTTGACCGGTCGATTGGTATTGAATTTTTAGTTTCTGAAGATAGCTTCTTCTAGCTATGATTTAGTTCACCTTCTAGTTCTAAGGCTGGGAAGACTCTGCCCACTCATCCGCTGCACTCTCTATCGCAGGCTCGGGTCTTCATTTAAACACGTTCGAGAACGCATTTGGCACAAAAGAAGATATAGTCTTCATGGCCAGTACTCGTAGTCGGCCAGCCAGTTTCTGAAGTGGTCTGTATTTATTTTCGGACGACCTCGTGTTTAGCAGCCAAGGATATAATCCATGAAGATATGATGAATAATTGGATCCAGCAAATATCTAGAATAAGGGGAGCACAAAAAAGATTAAAATCTCTGCCATCTATGGACTGTGTCCGCATGACAACATATGACATATAAAGAATAAAATAATAAAAGATTAACGTCAATTTAGAAAATTTGCTATTTTTAATTAGAAAATAAATATTTGATACGAAAGAAACCTTCTAATGTGATGGAAAAATGACCCCCGTGGCAAGGGGGTCTGTCTGGATTTCCAACAAAAGGAAAACAAGAAGATACAACGGTAAGAATCCAGACACACACCCCAATACCCTTGTATTTGTCCAAAAACCCTCATTACTTTTACCAATTGGATATTTAGGATACAAGAGATCATTTCCCCAAAAGAAAATACTCTAATCGAAGTTCGATTCGATTCAAAATATTTGTAGAACGTAATTACAACGTAGTCAGAATTTACAGTATTAACTAATTTTCCAGGCAAAGATGATAAGCATTCAGAGCCTGAAGGGCCAAACCCAAGAATATACCAATTATATGGATAAAAATGGACAATAAAAGTGTCAACGTGCTGAACAGTTATTTGAACAGGAGTAACCGTAAGTACCTTCAGGGCGAGACCCTACATATTACCCCAAAAACCCGGGAAAAAAAAAATTTGATACTATAAAAAAAATTTTTTTTTTAGCTTACGTCCAAGTGAGTTATATATAACCTGTATTAGGCAGTTAAAACAATGGCTTATTTAAGGAGTTGTTAGCCGCTCCAAGTAATTGCTATATCCCCTTTGAGAGGTTAAAGGTTACCCAAACCCTTTAGAGGGGTTAAAGTAAACAAGAACTCCCTAACCCTTTAGAGGGGTTAAAGTAAACAGAAACACCCTAACCCTTTAGAGGGGTTAAAGTAAACAGAAACACCCTAACCCTTTAGAGGGGTTAAAGTAAATAAGAACTCTCTAACCCTTTAGAGGGGTTAAAGTATAGAGACATCCCTAATCCTTGAGAGGAGTTAAAGTATAGGGACAACCCTAACCCTTTAGAGGGGTCAAAGTATAAGAAAGAACCCTAACCCTTTAGAGGGGTTAACATGTAGAGGGAGAAAAAAAAAAATATGGGTAATATGTAGAAAATCCCCTGTTACAACAAAAGTAAAAAAAAACATTAAAGTAGTTTTATCATTTTACAATGTTTAAAAAAAAACTAAAATCTTTAAATATTTACAGAAATAAAAGAACACAAGAGAAAAAGAAAAAACAAGGTTATTATGAAAGTGTTTAGTAAATGTAAGAACATGTTTGTTAGTTATTTTGTAAAGAAAATATTGTATCAATCACCATACAATAAGAATGAAATTGGAATATGAAGTTCAAATAAAATAAAGTTTGTAACATGTTTATATTATTTTCCCTAACATTCCAACATAACAGTTAAAAATGTATTTATTTTTAATAAAAGAAAATAAAGTAAAACTTTTCCGACTGTAAAATATTATAAATAAACATTAAATAAATACGTTAGGATAAATATTAATAAGAATAAATAAAAAGGGTGACTCAAAGATTCGAATGTTCTGTGCGACGTAAATCTGAGTCACCACCCGCTCAGAACGAAACGTGTAGGCTTTAGGTAGATGTCACGATCCGCATCAGTGAAAGGCTAATTTTTTTTACCTACCACACAGAACACGCGAATACTTGATAATCAATAAATACGTTATAATAAATATGTTTTATATTAATGGAAATATACGATGACCGCAAACGGGATTCAACAAGTTCATCTCATTTGCGAGCGCTCGTAGCATCCACAACGAAAAGAATGTACAAGAGGACAGGCGGTACCTTACACAGGATTGAAGAGTCACCAACCGCTCTAAGAGGTACAGCATAAGGCTTTTTTAAAGTGTCGCAATCCGCACTCAGTGTAGGCTTTTTATACCGGCGGTCCGACCCATAACCCAGGAAAAATAAACAAAAATATAATTAAGAGATAAATTGATAAGTTCAAGAAGTTTAAATCTTGAAGTCCTTTACATGCCATCTAGCACGAGATCCATTAGGATCTTCCAGAAGATAAACCAAAGCAGAGAGCTTTTGAATTATCTTACATCTAATGAAACGCGGAGCTAACTTTTTAGAAACATATGAACCAGCATCACTAATTACATAGTTCTTACGCCATACAATATCACCGACGTTAAATTCTTTAAGAGATCGCCTCGTATTATAATGAGACGCATTCTTCATATGAGCACTATGCAGAGCAACCTGCACTCTGTCAAAAAGATGTGCCAAGGTACCAATATTTTCAGCATAAGTGTCTCTGGGTAAAAAGATCAGCTCATCAATATTGCTTACTTGAGAGTACAGAGTACAAGTAATGATCTCACGACCAAACACAAGAAAAGTTGAGGAAAATCCAGTAACAGAATTAACTGAATTGTTCATAGCCGATTGGACAACTGGGAGAAACGTATCCCAGCTGCGATGATCATTACCGACCAGGGAAGCTAAGGCAGTAATAATAGTTTTGTTATATCTTTCAGTAGGATTCACTTGCGGGCAATAGTTAGGAGTGAAAGAAGCGAAAGGAATTTTATATTTTCCAATCAGATCGTGGAACTGACGTGATTGAAACTGGGAACCATTATTCATAATAATAGTCTGAGGGACACCATGTATCAGAAATACAAGTTCTTCTAAAATTTTAATAATAGCAGCCGCTGTGGCCTTTTTAAGAGGGAAAAGAAGAGAAAATTTTGTGAAACAGCAATTTACTACAAGAATATGCTGACTTCTTAAACGAGTCATTGGCAAAGGTCCAATTAAATCGAGGGAAATGCATTGGAAAGGTCTGGAACAGATTCTAGGCTTACCCATTAACCCATAAGGAGAATGATTGGTGTGTTTATAAGCAAGACACGACTCACATGAAGAGACGTAGCGAGCCACGTCCTTGAACATCCCCGGCCAAGAATATAATAGTGTTAGTTTTTTATAAGTTTTAAAAACCCCAAGGTGTGGTTCTGATGGCAACCCATGACATCCATTAATAAGACTCTCCCTTTCGTCAGGATGTGGAATCTGTTTCCAAACAAAATCATTCGTTAGAGAACATGAGCTACGCAAATTATGAAATAATTTATCTTGAGTGATTCTATAATCAGGAAAACGTTCCGGTTCGTTACGACATCCGAGGAAAAGGTTATTGAACTTTGTAAGTGCAGGAGATTGGTTAGTGTCCCCAGCTATCGGAGCTACCGGTAATGAATCAACTTCGTTTTCAGGGAAACGAGATAAATAATCCGGCACTACGTTATCCTTTCCTTTTTTATGTTTAAGTACGAAATTAAAACAAGAAAGTCGTAGAGACCATCTCGCTAATCTTCCCGTAGGATTAGATAGGTTCAGGAACCATTTTAGAGCTGCATGATCAGTGAAAACAGTAAACTGTTTGCCATTATCCAAATAACAACGCCAATGTTCCAGCGCAGAAATGACAGCGAGAGTTTCCCTTTCAGTTGCGGAGTAGTTTTGTTCATGCCTATTCAGAGATTTGCTCATGTAGGCAATAACAACTTCTGAACTATCGCGCGTTTGAGTAAGCATAGCACCAATTCCCAAATTCGACGCATCACAATGTACATTAAATGGCAAGTCAAAGTCAGGACTAGCCAAGACTGGAGTAGACATCAAAACTTTCTTCAACTTCAAAAATGCAGCATGGGCCTCAGGGGTCCATGAAAACTTTGGCGCATTTTTCCCCGAAGAAGAAAGTTTGTTTAAAGGAGATATTATAGTACTAAAATTAGGTATAAACCTACGGAACCAGCTGCACATGCCATGAAATTGCCTGTAAAAATTTCAAATGCATTATCGAGCAGCCGCTCATGGGTTAAATTTCGCGAGATTCGAAACTCCTCGAGTTTTTGTAAAAAAGATTTAGGGCAAGTGTCGCCTGAATAAGATAATTTTTTAATGTCATTTATAATGTAAGTCATCTGAACTACCGGAGGTTGAAAAGTGGGAAACGCAGTAACCGGTGTCTGTTCCTGAATTAATGCAGAAGGCCAGGGAGCATCAACAGGTGCAGCAGGAATTTGCTCCACCGCATGTGTTGATACAATAGTTGATTGATGTATTGGGTCGAAAAAGGTTTGCTCCACCTCACCCGTAATGGAAATATATTTAGATTCACAGCGTTCAAAAACTGTTTTTAGTGAGTCAATCTTAGTCGTTAAAGAAGGGGAGCAACTATCGTAGTCCAGGCGCTCAAATCTATAGTATAAATGATTAATGTAGGTCCGGACTTTATTAGAAGTCACAGATGTGAACTTCTTCTGGAGAGAGTCTAGTCTCTCCTCAACATAAAGTAGAGTTGACTCCACCTGGCTAATATCCTCTTCTAAAGGCAAAGTCGAAATAATGACCTCTTCAGTCGAAAAAGTTTTAGATATAAGCAATATCTGCTTTTTAAGACTAACTAAGTCCGAAGCGGGCGTTTCCAAACGTATCCTTACTTCATACTCCAACTCACTCTTATTTAGTAGCGTAAAATTGATAGGACGTGCCATGATTAAATAGTAATTGCCAAAATTAGAGCCGAAATACTATATGACTTTATAGACAAGTGTGTGTCTTTTTTAGAATTTAGAGAAAAAGCAAGTTAGATATGTAATAGGTATGTATATGAGTATATATGTAAACACCGCCAGAGGGTAGCCCTGGGACCGATGCCAATGTCAGTATATGAGTATGTATGTAAACACCGCCAGAGGGTAGCCTGTAGGGCCTCGCCCTGATGGTACTTACGGTTACTCCTGTTCAAATAACTGTTCAGCACGTTGACACTTTTATGGTCAATTTTTGTCCATATAATTGGTATATTCTTGGGTTTGGCCCTTCAGGCTCTGAATGCTTATCATCTTTGCCTGGAAAATTAGTTAATACTGTAAATTCTGACTACGTTGTAATTACGTTCTACAAATATTTTGAATCGAACCGAACTTCGATTAGAGTATTTTCTTTTGGGGAAATGATCTCTTGTATCCTAAATATCCAATTGGTAAAAGTAATGAGGGTTTTTGAACAAATACAAGGGTATTGGGGTGTGTGCCTGGACTCTTACCGTTGTATCTTCTTGTTTTTCTTTTTTATGAATTTAAGTTTGCCCCCTTGCCACGGGGGTCATTTTTCCATCACATTAGAAGGTTTCTTTCGTATCAAATATTACATTTACATATACAATAGCACATTTTCCAAATTGACGTTAATCTTTTATTATTTTATTCTTTATATGTCATATGTTGTCATGCGGACACAGTCCATAGATGGCGGAGATTTTAATCTTTTTTGTGCTCCCCTTATTCTAGATATTTGCTGGATCCAATTATTCATCATATCTTCATGGATTATATCCTTGGCTGCTAAACACGAGGTCGTCCGAAAATAAATATAGACCACTTCAGAAACTGGCTGGCCGACTACGAGTACTGGCCATGAAGACTATATCTTCTTTTGTGCCAAATGCGTTCTCGAACGTGTTTAAATGAAGACCCGAGCCTGCGATAGAGAGTGCAGCGGATGAGTGGGCAGGGTCTTCCCAGCCTTCGAACTAGAAGGTGAACTAAATCATAGCTAGAAGAAGCTATCTTCAGAAACTAAAATTTAAAATACCAATCGACCGGTCAAATTACGCACGTGACGTCATAAAAGTTATCTTCGAAGTTTTCAAAGTCTTATGCACGTGACGTCATAAAAGTTATCCTCGAAGTTGTCAAAGTCAATCTGCAAACTGTACTTTTCGACCAAAAGTGAACGCAGTGATCCAGCCCGGGCATAAGTTGTGGACTTTCGTGAACTTTCGTACTTTTAGCATTTTAAATTCTTTTTAAAAATTTCTTGTTTAGTTTATTATAGTTTCTGGACTGAATGTACATAAACCCATTACCCTGTTATTAGTTGTTTTTATTATTTACTGAGCCTGGCACTGTCCGTCGGATAGTGCTACGTTACAAGCCCTGGGACCGATGTCAATGTAAGTATATGAGTATGTATGTAAACACCGCCAGAGGGTAGCCCTGGGACCGATGCTAACGTAAGTATATGGGTATGTATGTAAACACCGCCAGAGGGTAGCCCTGGGACCGATGCCAATGTAAGTATATGAGTATGTATGTAAACACCGCCAGAGGGTAGCCCTGGGACCGATGCCAATGTAAGTATATGAGTATGTATGTAAACACCGCCAGAGGGTAGCCCTGGGACCGATGCCAATGTAAGTATATGAGTATGTATGTAAACACCGCCAGAGGGTAGCCCTGGGACCGATGCCAATGTAAGCATATGAGTATGTATGTAAACACCGCCAGAGGGTAGCCCTGGGACCGATGCCAATGTAAGTATATGGGTATGTATGTTATGTAATGTTAAGTAATATTTGTAATGAATATATTTAAATATATATTTAAAGATTTTATGTACGCAAAATAATTAAGAGTGAACCGACTGAATAATTATGAATGAATCTACTAGACTAGACTTCTGGACTGAAAGACCACAGTTTACGGCACCAAACTGTAACGTAGCACTATCCGACGGACAGTGCCAGGCTCAGTAAATAATAAAAACAACTAATAACAGGGTAATGGGTTTATGTACATTCAGTCCAGAAACTATAATCAACTAAACAAGAAATTTTTAAAAAGAATTTGAAATGCTAAAAGTACGAAAGTTCACGAAAGTCCACAACTTATGCCCGGGCTGGATCACTGCGTTCACTTTTGGTCGAAAAGTACAGTTTGCAGATTGACTTTGAAAACTTCGAGGATAACTTTTATGACGTCACGTGCATAATTTGAATTTGAAAACTTCGAGGATAACTTTTATGACGTCACGTGCGTAATTTGACCGGTCTATTGGTATTGAATGTTTAGTTTCTGAAGATAGCTTCTTCTAGCTATGATTTAGTTCACCTTCTAGTTCGAAGGCTGGGAAGACTCTGCCCACTCATCCGCTGCACTCTCTATCGCAGGCTCGGGTCTTCATTTAAACACGTTCGAGAACGCATTTGGCACAAAAGAAGATATAGTCTTCATGGCCAGTACTCGTAGTCGGCCAGCCAGTTTCTGAAGTGGTCTGTATTTATTTTCGGACGACCTCGTGTTTAGCAGCCAAGGATATCATCCATGAAGATATGATGAATAATTGGATCCAGCAAATATCTAGAATAAGGGGAGCACAAAAAAGATTAAAATCTCTGCCATCTATGGACTGTGTCCGCATGACAACATATGACATATAAAGAATAAAATAATAAAAGATTAACGTCAATTTAGAAAATTTGCTATTTTTAATTAGAAAATAAATATTTGATACGAAAGAAACCTTCTAATGTGATGGAAAAATGACCCCCGTGGCAAGGGGGTCTGTCTGGATTTCCAACAAAAGGAAAACAAGAAGATACAACGGTAAGAATCCAGACACACACCCCAATACCCTTGTATTTGTCCAAAAACCCTCATTACTTTTACCAATTGGATATTTAGGATACAAGAGATCATTTCCCCAAAAGAAAATACTCTAATCGAAGTTCGATTCGATTCAAAATATTTGTAGAACGTAATTACAACGTAGTCAGAATTTACAGTAATAACTAATTTTCCAGGCAAAGATGATAAGCATTCAGAGCCTGAAGGGCCAAACCCAAGAATATACCAATTATATGGATAAAAATGGACAATAAAAGTGTCAACGTGCTGAACAGTTATTTGAACAGGAGTAACCGTAAGTACCTTCAGGGCGAGACCCTACAACCGGCCATTTTAAATGACCTCCCATATGTATGAAAGCTAGTACTACAGAGAAGTCAAGCTGTAATTCTGGTTCTACCCAATCAAATTAGATGAAACATGGCCTAGATTTTAAGTTGGATTCCAAACTATCAAAACCTAATCAAAATCCGTTCAGTACATTTTCCATATTTCTTATAGTTTAGCTGGTCTCCTAAGGTTCTACATCAGGTGTTCTAGTTTCCAAAATAAATAATACTCTATATATGCAAGATTTAATAGATATACAACAAAAAAGTTTCATTTAAATCCCTCCCGTAGTTTCGTTCGACAAAATTAAAAAAAAATATGTATGTTACTATTTCTCCAATGCCCTAAATATTTTTATTGTAAATAATAAAATATTCAATGCACAAACTCACTTTTTTACTGTTTTATTATATTATAGATGTCAGCTACTGCTTACCATTTTCTACATCTGAACTTTTTCATAAAGGATTTCTTTATGAAAAAGTTACGCCAACTTACAATTAATTTGTCAATAAACTGACTGAAAATTCCGTATGACTGTTGACTTGAAAACTCTAAAATGTAACCAACGGTCTCCTCTTTAATAATGAAAAGATACTTATAAAAGCAGTCATATTCTGCTCACTAATTGCCGTTTTCACTAAACTTAGGAATCGGCTAAGTTCTTTCTTATCTCAATTTGGACGTTGCTGATTGTCTAAAAACTAGTTACGACGGAACTTAAGCGATTCCTAAATTTAGTGAAACCGGTCATAATTTTCATAAAAATCCTCCCAGTCCGCAAAGTAAACAAACACTCCAGAGCTCGACTAACTGTATACCTGCAATCAGCAAAGAAAAGGCTCAACTTCCAACAAAAATGCAAAATTGTATGAAGTCCGCGCGTCGCGACGACAATATGTCGGAATGAGGTCGCTGAGACCACCGTGTATTCAACTCGGCTGGGTTAATTAAAATATTCACAAACTTTGCTAGATACGGGTCGGCGAGACCTCTATTTAGATAAACGGAGTCACAGTGTATATCTATGTATATACTCTATATATATATGTCTATCTATGTACTCCTATATCTCTTCTTCTTTTTCCTTGCACTATCCACGTTATGTGGGGCCGGCTCTCGTAATTTGTCTGCGCCATGATATTCTGTCTAGGGTTGCCTGGTCCGGTAGATTTTCATTGCTTATATATAAGGCGCTGTCCTAATTGGCAACGGTCGTGCGACGGGCGGTTTCGAGGTCTCCTATTGGTTGTCCGTCGTACGACCGTGGTCGGACCATTGATAATTAGGACAGCGCCTGAGGATGATCATGCTAGTGTACCACGTATATGGAGGTCGTCCTCTGCCTGTCTTTTTCTCTGGCATATTAAACACTCTCTTCACTGCATAGTCCTCAACTCGTCTGATGACGTGTCCGTACCATCTTAGACGGCTTTCTTTGAGCATCTCGGCTATTGGGGCTACTTTAAAACAGCCATGTATGACTCTCATAAAACAAGTAAATGAATAGATACATATCAAAATGTGTACAGCTCTAAAGAGCGCCGAGCGGGTCCGACTCGTAAGTGAGTAGTATTGTGTTCGATCCCAGTACTAATGACTTTTTCTGAGTTATGAGCCCGCCACGGGCTGGGTACTCATCGCCACTACGTAGACCCTCTGTTGGTGTCCACGCGAAGGTACGAAATAACGTTATTTTTAGTACAACTTGCTTAAGAGTCGGTCTCATTACCCATTCAGTCACCGACGCTCTAGTGGTATTGATTATTTATGACCTTATTTATAACTAAGTAACTAACAAACCTAGTTCCATTATGTCTTCCGTGGTTCTCGAATTAAAACTACCGCTAACTACACCATCATTATCCTTACAAGTAACGTACCTACAGCATGTCATGGAAACTGCGATTACTCATGGCAGCCAGTTGACCCACAGCTAGGCAATTACACTTACGATCCTACTTACGTACAGACGGACGGTCCAACTATATAATTGTCCGCCTACGATTAAATGTACACGTGCAAGCATTGCACCACTGCATTTGCTTGCAACGTGTAAAAACATTTCTAGTTCGAATGTTTTCCCTGTTTTGTGGATGTAATTCCCAACTTGAATACCCAAAAAACTACTTCTACCTTTTATGTTGCGGGCGTTGTCGCTTCCGATGAAGCCATGAAAGCTCGTCCAGGCTAGTGGCGTCCCCGAGGTGGTACGTTTAGTGTGTAGCGGCTTAGGTTTTCATAGCGAGTCCCACATCAGGACAGTACTTATTATGTGGAGCTCGTGTTGGCCTTGTGTCAAAACCCAGTAGCTCTTCGGAATCGGAACGCTGATGTATCTTGGCTGTTTAGCCAAGATATCTCCTGTTTAGGAGTTGCAGCAGTGGGGGCGGTTGGTGGAGCAAAGCCGCAAAAATGGCATAAGTACCTAAGTCGCAACCTACTTACTTAGTAGCTAGGTGAGTAATCATCTTGGCGTTAATGTCCCGGTTCTGCACTCGAGCACGAGGGCTTACAGTGGAGCGACTGCCATCTAACCTCCGTGACCCTGCTACCAGGGGAACCTGACCAGATTGGACCATGGTTACAAATTCAGTTGCCTAAATTTGCAGGTTTCATCACGATGTTTTCCCTCGCCGTAAGAGCATCGGTTAGAATTAAACTAATGTACATAACTCAGAAAAGAGTCATTGGTACATGGCCCCAGCGGGATTCGATCCCGGTACCTCTCGCTTACGAGTCGGATATTACAGGCATTAGGCATTTCATCTTAGTCCTCACAGTGACAACGCACCTGCGGTTCTACATATTGTTGTCTGAGATCTAAATGTATGAATTGCCGATGTATGATTGGCTGTCTTCTCGTTTGTCACTGTTTACGATAATAAAAGTAGCTAGTAGAAGTTGTGGAAAAGAAAGGGGTGAAAAGGTTTTTAGGTTTTGGAAACGTCCATAGGCTGCGGTGACTGCTTTCCATCAGGCAGACCGTAAGCTTGTTTGCCACCTTAGCGGTATAAAAAAAAGCTACCTACCCATCCTTTATTCTGATACAAAACATGTATATACCTACTTCTGATTCCACTCATTCTTCGGGGATAGCGCAGACGTGCGAACGTTTAAATAGGTTAACTAAGTTAGTGCCTATTTGGCCTCTCCACTTCTACTCTGGACAAAAGGTCAGGGCTACCTGATTTCTAGGCAATAACGACTCACTGTCTGAACGTGATATGTGTAATTGACTAAACGTGTCTAACTTTTTACATTATTGATGGTATTCGGCTCGTAGGTATGATTTGTCAGTCGGTACTTAATAGGTATATCGATATCGTCACACAATTTTAAGATTTATTCGGTGATTACTAACGGTGAAATTATAGAGCCTAATAAGGCCTTGTGACTCTACCTTCCCAGTCAACTGAAATTGAATTTGAAACTGAAAGTGCGTAGCATGAGCGTAGCGTGAAGTAGGTCCCTAGGTCAAGGATTTGATAATTCTATCTCTCACTCTATGTGTAGAGCCGTAGTAGAGTTGTACAATTCGAGAGCATAAATGCGTTAGTTGAATACCTTAAGAATCATATTCCTTTGCACTACTGTGCAGTTGTTAAACTGTTTTTAATGAATTCATGTTTTTTTTTTATAATTTAAAAATACCTAGGGTTCAAATACGAATCCTTTCGACATAAGGGACAGCTAATGCTTCCTTCTTTTAGCAAACTGATTATGGCTAGAGATGCACGGAATACCGTGAATGTTGCTGTAGCGGCAAGGGAACATTTTCTTGAAGTGGTAATGCACTATCCTCTTGCACTGTACCTATCAATATACATAAAATACCTACCTGCCTGTCTATGGTTCATTTTCTTATTATGATAAGAAATGAACGCTCCGTAACTATAACCGAACAACCCAAATTAATTTGATAAACAAGTACCTAGTAGGCATTCGAAAAGGAAACCGAGAAAATATCCACGTATCCATTCACACTATTTCACTTATTTAACGTCCTGGATTCATCATAACGTCCAGCCTTACCTATCCCTCTAAACGAGGTAGGCACATGTCTCGCTTCTAACATCCCTGATTCATTATCGTCATCTTAGGCGCTGTCCTAATTGACCTAATCGTACGACCACAACTAGATATGGTTTTGTTAGAACTTTTTAATGTAATTCTTGTGTGAGCAATAAAAAAATAATTTATACGACCATGGTTGTGCCTCGGGTGGTTTGAGATTTTCTATTGGTCGGGAGTCGTCCATCGTACGACCATGGTCGCACGACCGTTGACAATTAGGACAGCGCCTTAGCGTCTATCCCGGGTTATGCCAGCGCCCGCTCTAATTTTCTTTCTACACTTCGCCCGGTCGCCAGCATCCTTACATCGTAGGCCATAGGCTCTCGCATTCGACTCGGCGATGTCAATCCATAGTTTTCTGGGCCTCATACCGGCAGCTTTAGACACCTATTTTCTACGTATCCCTGGTGCTTATGGAGAACTTTACTAGCGCAGATGAGCATCCTCAATCCTATCCGCAATGTCTCCTACCCCAATTCTGCCACATCTCCGATTATCACACAGAAAACAGCATTTGTTTTAGACGATTACGAACAGAGAGCACCTTTTTAGAAGTAGGTAATCGACACGAACACACCATATGGCTTCACTATAATTATAGCCTTTTCCAGTAGGTGGTGCGGGACAGTCATGTCTTAGTATTGGACTATTGTGTCAAGGCCAGTATAAACCGCTTACGGGGTTTAGGCATATTAACCGGACTAATACAATTCGACGAAGGTTACTTTATTTATTAGCAGCCGCTGTAAGTTTTCAGGTGCGACGTTCTAATTTTTGTATTTCATAAATATAATATTTAAGTAATATAGGTAAGCGTGCACTTAGCTTTTGTAGAGTTCTTGCAAATTGTAAGACGGGTTGGGGATCCCACTACTATAAAAGACACTAGTGGGGTGATCAACTTTATGGGCTCATTTTACAGGACATATGATCTAAAATTATTGACAGACAGGATGTAAGGAAAAAAAGGAACAACGCGGATTTATCGTTAATTTTGTTTTTAAATAATTTTTCCTCTTTCCTGATACCAACAGGTTAAGGCAGCTATTTCCCACATACCACTAAGGCTTACGCAACACGTGACCAAACACGCGCAGCGAGCCTCTTCAATCTTGTATATCCCCCATTCGTTCGTCAAAACGGATATAACATGGTAACTGTCGAATTTCTGAGAAACAGTATGACATATTCCTATTAATAGGGGTCTATACAGCATTCACAACCATTTTCGTTTTTTCGTGGCAATCCTTCATTGGCAAAAGAGGAATAAAATATACTAGGAGAAAATATTTCGCCGGAACTGAGTGTTTTAGTGTCTATCTTCTGTACTACTGGTACCCAATATAATAAACAAAGTCGGCGCGTATAGTAGGTCCTTGTATGGTGTTATAAACAGAGTAACGTGTAGGTTCAGGTATAGTTACAATTAATAACTACATAAAGTTACCCATGAGGTCGCCTCGAAAGTGATAAGGGTGAATATTGATTGCATAATTATAGGTAACTTACTTCCGACTGGAGGTACACTTCTCTCAGCTATTATGCTGTTATTAGTACCTGTTATTGGTCCAGGGGATCCCAATATTTTTCACACAATTTCCCTTACCTACAACCTGTCGTTTTTTGTTACGTCTTCTTTAAAAGAAGATCTAATGTAGCCACAGATTAAAAATTCTGTGACTTTCAAAAACATTAATTTCAATTCAATTCATTCATTTTCAATAAGTATGGTGTTAAATATGTCTTGATTATTTCCCAAAAATACTCAATCCTTTCGGATATGAAAATGTCAAGTACAATTGTATGTTACATAATAATTTTAAACATTTTAATATTTATTCTTAGGTAACTATTCGGTAAGAGTTCGATCACAGAATAAAATCTTTTCAAGTAACCAGCTTTTTAGTTTCCTTTGGAAAAGTTGAGCAGGTAAACTTTTCAGACTCTCCGGCAGTGCGTTATACACCTTAACACACATCACTGGATAATTTTTACAGTAATTTGTTGTGTTAGGAACTTTAAAATAAACAATATTCGTTTTATTTCTAGTACACCTTGGATATATACTTGCGACAGTAGTAAATTAATTCGGGACACATTTTAAAAATGTTGCTCTTTCAAAAATATACAAACATGGTAGAGTTGAAATATATGATTCTGAAAACCTCCCACGGCACGGCTCCCAGGGCGGCAATTCGCATATTGCACGCTATCATTTGAGCTATAAACGCTCTATTGGAATCAGTAGAGTTTCCCTATAAAATCACACCATACCTCAGTGTAGAGTCAACGTCAGCATAGTATACTGTCAGTAAGGTACTAAGCATTGCAGATTTTCTAAGAGAGTATAGTACAAAAACGTATTTGTTGAGTTTATCACACACCTTGTCAAGAGGGCCGCCCAGTTGCATGTTTTATTAAAAGTTAAACTTAAGAATGTTGTGTTGTCCACTTGTTTAATAATTTCATTATCATATTGTATGTCAAGGTTTTAATGTATGCTGTTATAATTACAAAATTGAATTTATGTCGTTTTATTAATATTAATTTGTAGATTATTATTTTTAAGCCAGCCAATTTTATGTCTAAATTATTGAAATGTCATCAGCGAACAAAGTACCTACATAGGTGGCGGGTTAAATACACAAAATCATTTATATAGAGCAAAAACAAGAGCGAGCCGAGCACGCTCCCTTGTGGTAACTTGCTTTGAAATCGCTAAATACTCTCTTTTAATTTTCTAAATGGATTTGGGCCATTTTGATCGTCCGTCTTAGGATGGGGCGTCACTACGCCCCAGGGCGTCTCGGCACAGTTTGGGAACCCCTGCCTTAGTAACTAACGATAATAGTTACGGGTGTTTACAGCCTAATTATCAAGGTACTGTGAAGTTACGCAGTGTTTAGTCATTCATAACGTAATGTTCTTCATGCCGCCCGCTAGTCGGTATGTTTACAACACATCCTTATTAAGGGCTTCTATACTTACCTAGTATTTACCTAGTATTAAAGAGTGAGTAAAATATATAATGTTTTTAACAATAACTGTGATCTTAGTGGTTCAGTTGGTTAACACGTCTGCCACGCAGAGGTCCCGGGTTCGATTCCCTGAAGGGCAGAAATTGAAATGATAAATTTTAATTTCTGTTACGGGTCTGGGTGTGTATAATAAGTATGTGTTTAAAAAAAATATAAGTAATTTATCAGTTTTCTGGCAGCCATAACACAAGCTTTGCTTACTTTGGGGCTAGATGGCGCTGTGTAAATTGTAAAAGCATATAAAAAAATAATTAGACTACACAAAAAACGCGCTATCACAGGAATTCCTAGTGTCCATTAGGGTTGTGACATCTATATCGTCTAACTTTATATATAACTATGCTTTATCGTATACATTTTTTATACTTAACCTATTGATCATTGAAACGATAAAAAGATATCATCTAACGTCAAATCAGTCATAGTGTTGGACCATGTCCTCGATGTCCTATCTATTTAAAGACTAGCACTAAAATATCTAGACCGACCATGAGCAGAAATTAAAATTGGTCCCTGCAATTTCTGCTTGGCGTACAAGGTGACCGCGTGGGTCACCTTTGCTTTAACTATTCAGCTTGTCGGAAATAAAGCAATAGCGATACAATTAAAACATGGCATGTAAAGGATTATTTTTTTATCAATTTATGCAAGGAAATTTCCACAAGAGGCGAGAGCACAACCGGGACATTAACGCTAAGATGGTGATGATAATTCCACTCCGACGGTATCATACCGATGTAGGTACTGTAACACTCGGGAATCTAGGGGCTTTAAATAAATACTGGTAACTCGTTAATTGAAGTTATAGTCGTGAAAGTATACTGAAGAACAAAAGACACCTTACATCTAATTTAAATGGAACCCATTTGAATTCCTGCCTAGCCAGTGCTATGTGTGCTCATAGAGACAGGCTAAAGACCTAAGTCCTGCTTGCTCCGAACTATCCAAGCCTACCGACCTTCTTCCTACATGTTTCAAACTACTTAACTGATTAAAGCCCCGGCTGCCCTATGGGAGCAGCAACCTCACCCGGAAGCCTACTTAACCTAAAGCCCATCCAGACATGAGGCCTCCGAACGCCTACCTGCCTTGGGATCCGTCCTAACCTAGGGCTTGCCCGAGCACACATGCTACAGTACCGTACCGCTTAAATGGGGTTACTTTGTTTTGCGATGACAACGATCATTTACTTTAACTTTTAAGTAAGCACAAAAAGGTTTGTTTTTTTATTTTTGTCACTATGTGTTCGCGTATCACGGTAAAACTACTAAACGGATTTTGATTGTCGGATTGTGAAGTCCAGGGTACAATCTAACCCATGTTTCATCTAATTCGGGTAAGTAGAACTAAAGATACAGCTTGACCTCTCCGTAGTACTAGCATTCATAGGATACGGAGGTCATTTAAAATGGTCACTTTGGCAAAAGCTAAACTGTCATAAAACCATTTTCCACGCATTTTCCTAATAAAGTTAATATAGGGCAAGTATAAACTCTTTTACTTACAAATTCTGAACAAAGCAGGCATACAAAATCAGCCAAACACCAGCCACAGATATAGTGTGTTCATCATCCGTATTTACGACGCCCACCGCATGACCCAGTCGGTAACGATTGTCCAAACAAGCCCCGAATAGCGCACAATATGATTGAGTAACACTGGATAATTAGCGCACGTGGCTCTTTGCGTGGCTCATCCCATGTGCAGGCGTGTGAGGAAGTGTGTAAGTAAGTAGATATGCAAGTGAAACATAGGTACCTATAATACCACAAACTTGTCTATATCGGTGCACTTATGTATTTGCAGCGTGGGTAGGCCTCCCACAAGGTGGATCGACGACCTGGTAAAGATTGCAGGTACCAGCTGGATGCGGAAAGCCAGGCCGGATTTAGAGGTCCAGAGGCCTCGGGGCAACGAAAGAGCGGTAGTCCAGTACTAAAGTTTTATAATAACGAACCACGAAAGATCTCAAACGCGACACCTCGTCGATTTCAAAGTGTCATTTCTTGTAGGCACTGTAACGCCATCTACCGATATATTAAGAACTATTTAGAGTTTTAGAGAATGCAAGGAGACTGTAGCCTTCCTACAGGTTAGTGATTCTGAAAGCTTTAAGCAGATGGCGTTAAATAAGTTGCTAGTTCACGTCCGGCATACTGACGAAGTAAAATATAGGTTTTCCGCGAGATGTCTCACTTATGTGCGTGCCAAATGGACTGGCAATAGCAGACATTGATCTCTCGGTCAGAAATAATTTGTAAGCATTCAAAGCGATAGCAGTAACGTTACAATTAAACGAAATAGAAAAGTTTAGAACAGTTTTCATGTATTTTTCATTCATGCCAGTAGTTGAACCGAGAGATCAAGGAACGTTATTACCAAGTCCAATAAACGAAGCAAAAATTCGAAAGTACGAAATAACACGAACGAATACGGAAAGATGCGTAGTAAACGAAGGAGCTCACACTTCATAAAATGACTTTCTCTGTATCTGACTCATTAGCGTCACTATCTGTCTCACTCACCTATTAGAATATTTGACTCGAAAGCGTCACTACCTGTCTCACTCACACTTCATGAATGACTCTCCGTCTCACTCGGTCTTAGGCAAGCTTTGAACGCACTAGAATAATTTTTAGTAGGTAATGAAAAAATTTTCGAAACTGGGTTTCTTGAAGGAATTTTTTTCCCCCGTAATCAAAGAAATAATGTAGCAAGTATTATACCATTTTAGAATCCATATTAAATGCGTCAACTTTTCGTGCTACTTGCCAACCTAGCGTAGTACTTTTTTTTTTCAGTACAGTCCATTAAAGTTGGACGAAATATTAATTGTCTATTCATTGTACGGCATAATGTGACACTTTCTTCCAAGCTGGAGCAGTTGACTTAGAATCCTAAGTAATAGGTTAGATTAACACTATTCGGGATTACATAAGAAAAATAAAATTGAAAAAAAGTTGAGATTTGTAGCAACAGGAGCTAAAAAACCATCACAGGGTGTACATTTTCTCGAAAAAAAAAAAGAAAAGCCTAAAATTTAAAAAATTCAAGACTTAGATTTTATTTTTTATTTTTCTAGTAACTATTATGATTTGGACTATCACCCGATTCCGGCTTGACGTCGACTTACGGGACACCCTGTATATATACCTACCTAACCGTGAGTCGTGTCATTTATTACTTTCCACACAACACACTTTAATATAATAGGTGTCGGGCTGGTACTTGCATTGAGAGTCCACGCTATCGTACCCCGCCTATACCTATATTGGTGACCCCGAAAAGGACACATAAACCAAGATGGTTGATCCACGTGGCGACAAACAAAGCAACAGCAACAACGCAACAGATCAGGTTCCAGGCCTAGCCGACGTCGCAGTCAGTCGTCCTCCAGGCAGCGGTCGCAGTCCAGCTACCGGAATAATCTTCTGTGCTGGTACCACGGCAAGTTCGGGGAGAAGGCCACCAAATGCATCCGCCCTTGCAACTTCAAGGCGGAAAACTCCAAGGGCAGTCGGTAATGGCGGCTGACGATTGCCCATCCTCTGCTGGTCGCCTATTCGTCACCGACCATTCCTCGAAGACGCAATTCCTGGTCGACACTGGCAGCGACCTCTGTGTCTTCCCACGGGCGGTGCTGCGTGATCGTCGTGCTCCAAAGGGTTTTCAACTCTGCGCTGCGAACGGATCCAGCATTTCTACCTATGGTTACGTACATCTAGATTTAGATTTTAGCTTACGTAGAACCTTTTCATGGCGTTTCGTAGTGGCAGATGTAACAAAACCTATCATAGGTGTTGATTTTTTAAAATTTTACAACCTAATTGTAGATTGTAGACTCAAACGCCTCATAGATGGTACCACATTTGTATCTGCTGTAGCTAGACCTGTAGTTTGTACTAGTAGCCTGTATTCGGTGAAGGTCTCAACTGGTGACACTCAATTTCATAAAATCCTCAACGAGTTTCCCGAAATTACTCGACCTGCTGGTACTCATCGCACAATACCACATAACACCCAACATCATATACGCACGACATCAGGGCCTCCAGTAGCTTCATCTCCTCGCCGTCTCGCCCCTGACAAGCTCAAAATTGCCAAGCAGGAGTTTCAGTCCATGCTTGCCAATGGAACAGCTAGACCTTCGGAAAGCCCTTGGTCATCTCCACTACATCTAGCTCCGAAAAAGGACAATGGCTGGCGTCCGTGCGGCGATTACCGCATGTTGAATGCCCGCACTGTGCCTGACAGGTATCCGATCAGGCATATCCACGACTTTGCCCAGTCGATTGCCGGCTGCAAGATCTTTAGTACCCTAGATCTCGTAAAAGCCTACAATCAGATACCTGTCAGCGCAGCGGACATTCCTAAGACCGCCATCACCACGCCATTCGGACTATTTGAGTTCCCATTTATGACTTTTGGGCTCAGGAACGCTGGTCAGACCTTCCAGCGGTTTGTGGACGAGATGACGAGGGGGCTAGATTTTGTTTATTGCTATCTCGACGATTTTCTTGTATTTTCCAAAAATTATACAGAACATGAGGAGCATCTCCGTGCCATCTTCGGCAGGCTGCGGGACTACGGCATGCTGGTCAACACGTCTAAGTGTGTTTTCGGGGCAGAGGAGGTAACTTTTTTAGGATACAGTATCTCCGAACGAGGCTCCCGACCACTGGACAGCAAGGTGCAGGCCATCAAGGACTTCCCAGTTCCCACCACCGTGCGAAAGCTTAGAGCTTTCTTGGGTATGCTGAACTTTTATAGGAGATTCCTTCCTCGTGCTGCCCAAATTCAAGCTCCATTGCATGCCCTACTCACAGGCTCGGTGAAGGGATCACATCCGGTCACCATAACTGGTGAATCATTGGCTGCGTTTGATGTTTGTAAGGGCAGTCTATCTGACGCCGCACTCCTAGCACATCCGGACTGCATGGCGAAACTTGCTCTGGTGACAGATGCATCGGACAAGGCAATTGGTGCAGTTCTCCAGCAGCTGAAGGACAGCGCCTGGCAGCCTCTAGCCTTCTTTTCTCGAAAGCTGAGCCCGTCCCAGGTCAAATATTCGCCGTACGACAGGGAGTTGCTTGCAATTTACGAGGCTGTCAAACACTTCCGGCATATGCTCGAGGCCCGACATTTCATTATCTATACTGACCATAAGCCGATTAGTTTTGCATTCCATGAAAGGAAGAAAAACTGTTCGCCCAGGCAGTATAGACTCCTGGATTTTATAGCCCAGTTCACAACTGATATACGACATATATCAGGCAAAGATAATGTCGTTGCCGATACCTTGTCTCGTATTGAAGAACTGGATGCGCCTGTAAACCTCGAGACTTTAGCCGAAAGTCAAGCCACCGACCCTGAACTCCTTAAATTATTAGACGATGGTTCATCACTGCGTCTCGAAAGGCTTCGGCTACCTGGAAGTCGTATACCGCTGTACTGCGACGTCAGTACCCCGACATCCAGGCCATTTGTTCCGAAGTTCTTTCGGAAGCAAATTTTTAGCAGCCTGCATTCTTGCAGTCACCCAGGCGCCAACGCATCGGCCAAGTTAGTCGCCGAGCGGTTTGTCTGGCCCGGCATACGCAAGGATTGCAGGGACTGGGCGCGCGCTTGCTTGCCGTACCAACGAGCAAAGGTGACTCGTCATGTCACTGCTCCTCTGGGCACGTATAATTTACCAAGGGCGCGCTTCAAACAGATCCATATTGACCTGGTAGGACCCCTTTCTCTGCCTTGTGGTTATCGGTATTGTTTGACGGCGGTAGATCGATTTACTCGATGGCCAGAAGCAATACCGATAGAAGATATCACGGCAGAAACAGTTGCCAAGGCCTTGTTGTCAAGCTGGATAGCTCGATTCGGTTGCCCGATACACATAATAACTGACCGTGGTCGTCAGTTCGAATCGGCACTGTTTAAATGTCTGTCTCAAATAGCAGGATTCGAGCATAAGCGGACAACAGCCTACCATCCGGCATGCAACGGCTTAGTGGAGCGATTTCATCGCCAGCTCAAAGCCGCGATCGTATGCCATGGCAATGACAGGTGGACTGAATCTTTACCGTGGGTATTATTGGGTATCAGGTCTTCCTTCAAGGAGGATTTGCAGACCTCATCGGCTGAACTTATGTATGGTGAGCCGTTGAGGTTACCCGGCGAATTTTTGACCCATCTACGACCGGTACAACAGATATGTCTGAATTTACCGCCCGTATTCGGAATTTCGCCATAATCCTACAACCTACACCTACATCCCAGCATGGTAAACCTAAAACCTTCATTTATAAGGATCTCGCTACTTGTGATCACGTTTTCCTTCGCGAAGACGCATTACGTGGCTCACTACAACCGGCTTACTCTGGTCTACATAAAGTCGTTTCTAGGGGGGATAAAGTTTTTAAAATTCTTCTGAAAGGTAAAGAGGTCACGGTATCGATAGACTGAATTAAACCGGCCTTCATACTGTCTGTCCATGACGCCAATAATGAAGAACCCTCGCCAGGACCTATAAAAGACTACGTCACACGTTCTGGACGTCGGGTGAAATTTCCCGATTTTTATCGCCCTTGACGGTCTCTGGAGGGGGGTGGTGTAGGGAACCTTCCTACACTTAGGTGTTACACCCCAGTAAAAACACTAATAATTGTTTCACTTAAAACCTTAACCTATATATAATAACATTTCTATTTACATATTTACACTTACACCTAGACACTTAATATAGCTAAATATAATATTCATTTTCAATAACTAATATAATACATTATTTATATTTACATTTTATTTATTACAATATTTATGTCAACACACCTGTGATGAGTATAAGTTTATCGATGTTATCGATATCAGTAATATCGACCATCGCTACTTCACTACTCCGCGCAACACGTTACGTGTATTCACCGCCGCCCGCATGCGCGGCGCCAGCGCACCAGTCGAGACTCATTCACGGCTCTGTGTCTACGCGTGGCTGCTTAAGATTTTGTGTTACCTACCCTTGTTGGTGCTTACTATTGTGCTTATATGCTTAAGACTTTCCTTTCTTTGAACTTTATTCTTCCTTCCAAAAACTATTGCTGTGCCTTCTGTTTAGTGTGTCTGGAATATTATATATATACCTACCTAACCGTGAGTCGTGTCATTTATTACTTTCCACACAACACACTTTAATATAATAGGTGTCGGGCTGGTACTTGCATTGAGAGTCCACGCTATCGTACCCCGCCTATACCTATATAACAATATCTATGGCCATGAACTTTCAACAATTTTTTTACTTTAATTTGACTTGGAATAAACTATAGGCTTGAAATCGCGGTTCGCGAATAACATATAAATAAACCAATTATGGAGGAAATTTCACGATTTTCAAATTGCAATTACCTGATAACAGCGTTCCAAATGCCAGCTATGTGGAACGAGTGTCCAAGCAGTGCCATGACCCTGGTATATTCCCATGTGGTCTTCTCTACAGCCACTTGGGCGACCAGGGACAACGCCTGGGGCGGTCGCGAACGCAGGTTCTTCAGTACTTTACCGGCTTGAGAATGGCCCCTTGACAATTTGAGTACTAGCTTCGATAGATAGGTCTTGTTGTTTGCGTCAATCTGTAAGCAAAATTATATTTTTAGTACGTCAGTCCGCGCTGACCCTAAGAGTGACTTTACAATACTTAGTATAATACTCACAAAAGGACGAATCTTGCCAGAAGATATGAATTTCAGTGCTTGTATAAGTAGTGTAATAAGCTCCTCGGCGGTTTCACTGTCTGGAAGGTGAGAAATCAACATAAAATGAGAAACGCAACAACTAAGCTTAATTCGTGGTCACAAAACATTTATTTTATACCACTGACGTCTAGTTGCAGAATGATAATTATAGTCAATCGTCCATTAAACATATTACTGTCTTTTTCTGTATCAAAAAGACGAAACATGAAAGCATGAGATTAAATAGAGCATACACTTTAAATATTGTTTCTGCAGCTGGTAGTAAGTTGGCAAACAGGCTCGCGTTGCCGCCTGCCTGATGGTAAGCAGTTACCTCAGCCTATAGACATATACAATACCAGGGGTTGCACTTTCGTGTTGCCACGGTACTTATCGCATGTTTGATGGTGTGGGCATGGTATTATAACTGGACAATTAAATCTTAATTGTTGAGAAAAAATTCAAAAAATGCCGATGTCCTTTTTACTGGAAGACCATGGCTTAGCAATAGAAAAAAAAACCTTGCTGGAGCCCTCACTGCACATTGCTCTGAGGCACTGTCTTAGTGTGGTCGTCTCATCCGTGATGCAAATGCATCCACCGGCTGGATACTCTGCTGTGTACGCGTACATTTCAATCTCATTTAACAGGTTGTTCAGCCGCTTTGTGTTGTCTCGGCGTTTTGCGCCGGGGATGTTGTTGCTGTGGAGTAGAAGGGTTAAAATGGAATGATTACAAGTTCAAGGTCACTCAGCATGCTATGGAACGTGCTATGATCGGAGTTTCCCTGAAGGACAAATTTCGCAATGCAGAATCAAAGTTACAGACATAGCGCACAGAATTAGCACGCTAAAGTGGCAGTGGGCTAGCCACATCTGCTGACGAACCGACAACTGCTGGAGTAAACGAGTTCTTGAGTGGAGTCCGCGACTCGAAAAGCGTAATGTAGGAGGCCCTTCAGCCAGATGGACTGACGATTTGCGAAAGGTTGCGGGTGGATGCTGGATGCCGTAAGTGAGGATAGGGTGCATTGGCGCTCCTGTGGGGAGGCCTATGTCCAGCAGTGCACTAGTATAGGCTGATGATGATGATGATGACTAAGAAGTGAGATAATAAAGTGAGGGGGTGTCAGGACCGTAGCAAGTACAACAATGTTGTCTAGCCTTACGGTCTTCTTCTTATCGTGTCAATGATAAATAATGATAATTATGATCAAATGATAATTATTATTACGGTAAAAACGCGTGACGTTATTCGTATGCATTTTATTTTGTTATGCTTTCTATGGTACCTACCTACTACTCAAATCTTGACAGCTGCATCCACGGGCGTTCTGCCTGTATGTGTTAGTAACCACCCTCCTCCTGAATGAGCTTGCTTAACACATATTCTTATTAAGATTTTGCGATCTGGCTGGTCTAATCTCTTTGAACAGATTTCTAAATCGGAAAACTCAACAACAAGCCATACAGAGCGATGTCCTTGGCTGTTAACCTGTTAAGCTTGGCTGTTGTCCTTGGCTGTTAAGCTTTTGACCTGGTATCCTACGACATACTATGGGCAAAGCTACAGGACGTTAATCTACCAATAGAACTTGTGAACCTCTTCAAGTACTGGTATGGACACCAGGTGAATAGTGTCAGATGGGCTGGCGCGCTGTCGGAGTCTTACAGACTAGAATGTGGGGTAAGACAGGGTGGTCTGACCTCTCCTTCATTATTTAACTTGTACGTGAACGCACTGATCGACGAGCTCAGCAGTCAGCGTGTTGGCTGCCATATTGACGACGTCTGCGTCAACAATCTGAGTTATGCAGACGACATGGTGCTGCTGAGCGCGTCGATCTGTGGTCTAAGAAGGCTTTTACAAGTGTGTGAAAGGTACGCAATAAAGCACGGGTTGCAATATAATATAAATAAAACTCAGTTTATGGTGTTTAAGGCGGGTCTAATAAGACCTTCATGTGTACCGCCCCTTAAACTATATGGTGTTCCTCTGAAAAGAGTTGAAGAGTTTAAGTACCTCGGACATCTTATCACCGCTGATTGTAAAGACAATGCTGACATTGAGCGGGAGCGGAGGGCTTTGTCGATAAGAGCTAATATGATCGCCCGTAGGTTTGCACGATGTTCCAAGGAAGCTAGAGTTACGCTTTTTAAAGCATATTGCACGTCACTTTACACGTGTAGCCTATGGGTAGATTATACGCAGAAATCGTACAGTGCCCTACGCGTCCAGTTCAATAACGCGTTCAGGGCGGTGGTGGGGCTGCCCCGCTACTGTAGCGCCTCTGGCATGTTCGCGGAGGCACGCACCGATTGCTTCTTTGCCACAATGCGCAAGCGGTGCGCGTCTCTGGTGCGCAGAGTGCGGGCCAGCTCCAACACCGTCCTGGCGATGATTGCCGGCAGGCTAGACTGCCCATATATAAGACACTGCTGTAACTTGCACGTCACAGCAGTGAAGACTTTACTTTAATACTAACATTAGATTAAGTTATTGTATCTACCTACTAACAAATTGTATGAGTTTTAAGATACTTGAAATAAATGATTATTATTATTATTATTATTAAAATACCAATGGATGTCATGCATCAATTTCCCCCAACATGCAACATGTTTAAAAATTCAGATTTACCGTATTACAGCTTTCTCCAGGTCCACAGAAGATTGTCCAGCGGCTGTCATGTCCACTAGCAACTGGTTGATGTTGTGCAGGGCACAGACTGACTTCCAAATCGCTATGCAGGGGCTGGCTAGGTGACCTACAATTACTTCTTGTTGCTGAAATGATTAGAGTGCGAAATGTAATGAGAAGCTATGCATCCTAGTACAGTAAACATAAAAAATACTTCGATTGGCATCAAATAAACTTACAAATTGAACCTTACAACTAATAAACAATGTTTGCAATGTCTTTGTTGACCACTCGCACTGCAATTCTGTTAGGCCACACTGTGTGGAGCATTCACTAACTCATCACTGTTGTGGGATCCATATCATATTCCTGAGAGTAAGTATTTGCAGTCAACCGATACATTAACCTGTAATGGCAGAAATTAAATGTAGACAATTATATTGTAATAAAGTAGATGTATTACTACTAAAGTAAGTATAACTATAATCAATTAATAAAAAATTAAAAGTAACAGTTTGGCTCTTACAAACAGACTACTTACATGAATGCATGAACCACAGTGCAGTGCCACCATGTACTAATTAAACACTAATCAATGCTCTTACTAAGTGAGGGAAAACATTGTGAGAAAATCTGCACATTCACTTCATCATGCAATCGGGTTGGAGATCATAGTGTTATAATATAACAATGAAAAAAGCTGCTGCTCAATTTTCAGCTTACGTTAACTGCACTGCAACGACAATTCTGAACGCATTGTTGCGACGCGATACTGCGCGTGACTGCAGTCAAAGATGTGTAGTGTTAGGCAGGACAAGGTTTTAAATAGAGTTTGTAGTAGCGGTCCCTCATTTTATTTTTTTAAGCCAGCCGTTTCTTAAGTTTAACTAAAGTTCGGCCGTATATACCAGGAACCCGATTCCATATGTTAGTCTAAGAAACAGTTCGTCACAGTTCGAAGATAGATGAATTTTTATATCATGCACGTAACTATTTGCGATAAAGACGTTCTTCCTTGTACGAAACCAGTTGCGAACATAAGTCAAGATACACATACCGTGGACAGTATTACTTTTAAAATCTCATACACCTATGTCTGAAAGCTGAAATAATCATATCATCAAATCGAACCATGTTAAGCACACGTGACACATGACACACGATTCACGATTCACATTATTATCGCACCGGTTCGGCTGAATGCGGTGCAGGTGGTGCTATTCACTCGTATGGACGGTGCACGCCATCATCAAACCTGTCTGTCGACGCTGCGTTTCTCAACATAAGTGCATATAGACCTTTTGACTATTGACATGGTCAAAGGTTTATACCTGTTTAAACTGTTGACATCTTGTGTTTGACAGCCCGACGCTACCTGCGTCGGTGACGCTACTTGCGTTATTGACGCTCCTCGCGTCGGCGACGCTTGTTATAATCCGGGCCAAGTAGGACCTATATTTTTTTTATATTATACGGCAGACAAACAGGCAAGCGGGCCACCTGATGAAAAGTGGTCATCGCCGCCCATGGACATCAGCAACACCAGGGGAGTCACCAATGCGTTGCCCGCCTCTGAAAAGACCTCTAATATACCCCTTGAACGATCCCATGACATAGTCCAAATGAAACACTGACAACAGGATTATGTGAAGTCTGATAAATACCTTTTCTTTTCTTAACATAGAAAACTCAAACTCGGTTGGCTAGTGCGTAATATAAGCGTTACTATTACAGTCGGCCGCAGAGCGAATGGACCTCTCTATCATACATTTAATGTATGTAGGGGGAACATTTCACTCTTACAAGTACTTACATACATTCTTATAAGTTTAATTTGGTTGAAGCCAAAACAACTCGAAATGGACCAAAGAAACGGAAGATAAAACCAAGTCTGTAGGCAACAAATAAATATAAAGGAAAATAATGATGCCAGTGTGAGTAATGAGTCCATTGGGCACCTGTAGACAGGCTACAATTCGTGCTAAATCGGTTTTACCCTCTTTCCTTCGCCACACGGCATTTGGTAGGCTTCCCTTCCGACTACCTACCTAGGCTACACACAGCCTAACTGTAACTTGATAGGTATTGCGTCATGTTCTGTGCGTGAAAGCCAATATCGTCTGGCTGGATATAAGTATAGTTTTTTACACCACATCGATGAGCAGTTGGACGGTATCATAGACTATCGACGGTAAATAGAACTCCACAAAAACCTTTTCACCCCTATTCCGAAGAGACCTTGCTGTTGGTACTCTGAAGACAAAACTTATAAAAGTATAGTCTTCAGTGATAGTGAGGGCTCCGTAGGTTATCCTACGTCATCGAGTACAACAAAAATTCCACATTGTAGCGATAGCAGAGGTTTAGGAGACCCACAAACCAAAAATCTTATTGACCCAAACTAAGTATTTGTGGCGATAGTGCATACATTATTCTCTTGTGTAATTCCCAACATACAAATGAAAAATAATAAAACAAATTAAGAATAAGGGGGATGAAAAATTCAAGATTTTTTTTAATTTTGTTGTTCGTTATTTTTGTGCATCCAGCGAAAGTTTTCTTCTGCCCCCTTATTCTTCAGCTCCCTTATGCTTAAGCTTAAATATTTTATTAACGTATTGGAAAAACAATGCTTTGATAACAATATATCAAAACTTTAAACAGGAAACCTATATTAAATAAAAACAAGAGTGGAATTCAATTTTAATTCTTATCCGAAGTTACCAGTGGAGGTAAATGTAAAATCGGGTTTCCATTAGATACTACGTACTTCATAAACTCTGATATTAGGTAGAGTTATTTCCCTCTAAGAAAATAAAGTTTGAAGACAGAGTTGATCGTACCTTCGCCGAGGTTTACCGCATTCCTCCTCGCTTTTTAGTTTCCTTCAACTTTTTCTCTTTTAGGTGTTATATTGTGCAGAATAATTTTGTGAAGACGAGATAGAGCCACAGAATAAAGGCGTTATAAAGGGGTAACTCTTAAAATGCAGAAATCGCGCTCATAGATTTTATTACAAATTAGCTTTTGGGGAAATAGTTTTTGGGGTGTTCATTTCTTTCCCGACCGACCATTTTAATTGACCTCCCTTATGTATGAAAGCTAGTACTACAGAGAGGTCAAGCTGTAATTCTTGTTCTTCCCAATCGAATTAGATGAAACATGGCCTAGATTTTAAGTTGGATTCCAAACTATCAAAACCTAATCAAAATCCGTTCAGTACATTTTCCATATTTCTTATAGTTTAGATAGTCTCCTAAGGTTCTACATCAGGTGTTCCAGTTTCCAAAATAAATAATACTCTATATATCCAAGGCTTAATAGATATACAACAAAAAAGTTTCATTCAAATCCCTCACGTAGTTTCGGAGATTAGCGCGTACAAACAGACAAAATTAAAAAAAAATATGTATGTATGTTACTATTTCTCCAATGCCCTAAATATTTCTATTGTAAATAATAAAATATTCAATGCACAGACTCACTTTTTTACTGTTTTATTATATTATATAGAATAGAATAGAATAACTTTATTGTATAGATGTCAGCTACTGCTTACCACTTTCTACATCTGAACTTTTTCATAAAGGATTTCTTTATGATAAAGTTTCGCCAACTTACCTGTACGTACCTACCTTAAAACTAAGCTCCATTAGGAAGCCTAGTAGGAAGCACCGATGAGGTCTAAGATGTAATTTGTCAATAAACTGACTGAAAATTCCGTATGACTGTTGACTTGAAAAATCTAAAATGTAACAAACGGTCTCCTCTTTAATAATGAAAAGATACTTATAAAATGTCTAAGCAGTCATATTTTGCTTACTAATTGCCGTTTTCACTAAACTTAGGAATCGGCTAAGTTCTTTCTTATCTCAATTTGGACGTTGCTGATTGTCTAAAAACTAGTAGTTTTTAGACAATCAGCAACCTGCGTAGTTGTGCCCCTGAGTTGTCTCCTGTACTTACACGCCTGTATCGCCTCTCACTTGAGACTGGTATTCTACCCAAGTCGTGGAAGCTTGCCAATGTGCAGCCCGTGCCCAAAAAAGGCAGCCGCGCCGACCCTGCCAACTACCGCCCTATTTCGGTCACTTCCATACTCTGTAAGATTATGGAACGTGCACTGAATAACAAACTCCTTGAGCATCTTGAAGGTAACGATCTCCTCAGCGATTACCAATACGGATTCCGCCGTGCTCGGTCTACTGGGGACCTTCTGGTGTATGCCACACAATTATGGAGTGAGGCCATTGAGAGACACGGTGAGGCCCTTGCTGTGTCTCTTGATATCTCCAAGGCCTTTGACAGAGTTTGGCATGCGGGCCTTTTAAGCAGGCTTCCTTCATTTGGTATTCCTACTGGCTTTTGCACCTGGATATCGGATTTTCTGAGTGGACGTTCTATCCGTGTAGTTATCGATGGCTACTCGTCTAATCTTCAGGCTATCGACGCGGGGGTTCCTCAGGGATCAGTACTGTCCGCGACTTTATTCTTGCTGCATATTAACAATCTGCTTGTACCAGGTACCTTTGGGTACGCAGACGACAGCACAGTAACGAATAGATATCTGTCAGAGGCAAAAGCCAGCAGGGACGATATTCAGTCTTGTCGAGAGGCTATGGTTGATCGTTTGGACAAAGCTCTCAAGGCAGTTTCTGATTGGGGTGAAGCTAATCTGGTGGCGTTCAACGCAACCAAAATACAGGGTACCGATTCTGGTGTGCAATGCAGTTGTTATGATATTGCAATGTTACTGTAATGTTACTATAACTACGTCGAGGTATCAACTCAGTCGCAGTAACATCGCAGCATCATCCCAGCATCATCCCAGTTAAATTGCAGTTAAATCGTTAGTTGCATTTTTTCTCTCTATGATTCAAAATCATGCAACCATGCAAAGAGAATATTTTTAATTTTTTTATTCCTCAAATATTTAGTATTTTTGACATATTAATTGTTTGTGATTCTTAAGGCGCGTTTTCACTACGGAATCCTTACATATTATAAAATAAAGTCGCCTCTCGCGTCTGTCTGTTTGTATCCGCTAACTCCTCGTAAATCATGTCATGGATTTTTCACCACGATTTGGATAATTTATCTTGGAAGGTTTATAAGGTATCACCATCATCATCTTGGCGATATGTGCTTTCGCACATGAGAGCCCGGGGTCCGCCTTGGGCCAGGATTTGGCGGATCAGGTAATTACACTGGAGCGACATCTAACCTCCATGACTCTGTTAGTAGGGGAACCTGACCAGATTCTTTTACGCGGTATTCGGCAGGTTTGGAATAAAGCAGAAACAGGATTAAGCAGAATCTTATTTATGGCAGAAGTACAGATGAGTTTAAATATTGATTGGATCATGATTTCTCAGTCAGTCGTCTGATTATGCAGGTTTCAACACGATATTTTCCCTTACAGTAAGAGCAGGTCAAGCGGACTTTCTTCTGGGCTAAAGTCTTTAACCGAGTTCGCTATCGACCCGGTAGACCAAACCCATTTAGCGTAACCATATTATCCTGTCCATATTATCAAGTCCTGGCGATGTTGGCGAACAGGATGGACTGTCCTGTAATAATTAGATTTGTTGACTTGCATATTTGATTGTCTTTGTAATGTTCATGACATTGTGTAATTTAAGTTGACATTTCCGATTGATATAATTATGAATTGTTTTGACATTTATTTAGAATTGAACTGACATACTTATATACTTCATATTTAATAATGTTCCTAATTAATTTCTTAAGACACTAACCTAGTTAATAAGACCTTTAATACTAACACAATATGGACAAAAAGGTATTATTTTATTTTTTATTTTATTTTATTATTTTATTATATTAATATTCTGAGGCTTATCGCAGGAGTAGGGTGATCTTCCTGCGCGTCATCCTATCCGTGTCTTCTATCATTGCTTTTCATGTAAAATTAACTTGATGTTGTGGCTTTCTACATACGACGACCACCGCCTACACTACCAGTTCACAAGAATGGAAAAGTCTACTGCTATAAATACATATAGGTCATGCTAGGGTGTCGGCATGTGATATCCGGCAGAGTAGAATACCACCAACCTCTTACTCTCGTGGGTATCGTACAAGGCGACTAATGTTTTTGAGGCAAACGTTCTAGAGTCTCCGTAGGCGTGGAAATGGGTAGCACGTTTTCTATTTCTATATTGTCCGGTTAAAACCGCATGAAAATCCGTTTAGGAGTTTTTAAGTTTATCGCGAACAGGCACACAGACACACAGACGCGTTGTAGGACTTTTGTTTTATGATATTTAGTGATGATGAAACAGATTACAGTGAAAGCCCGGCTTTATCTCATTCATTTTCATTTTGTAAACATAAATCATACGAAAGAGGTCAAGTGACGGAAAAGTTGACAATATATCTATGGTTGGCTGTCATAGTAACCAATCAAACAATATTGTATTGTACTAAAATAATTGTACTATTTAATGTATTTATTCTAGTCATTGATTACATGTGTAAAAAGTACACAGCGATCACAATAATACATAATTCCTAGTGCGCCTTTAGACAGAGCACGAAGGAAATGGTAACGTACCCTGCTTCATCAATAAAGCTCATCATCTTGCCATTAATGTCCCGGTTGTGCTCTCGCGCACAAGGGCCCGAGGTCCGCCGTGACCATGATACAGGAGTGGAACAACTGCCATTTGACCTCCGTAACCCTGCTACCATAGGAACCCGGCCAGATTGGATCATGATTACACATTCAGTCGCCTGAAAGTGCAGGTTGTTTGCGATGATTTCCATTACCGTAAGATTATCGATTAGTATTCAAGTAATTTACATTCAGAAAAAAGTCATTGGTTCATGGCCGCGGTGGGATTCGGACCCTCGGTACCTAGTGCTTACGATTCCGATACTTTAACCACTTGGCCACCGCTTCTAGGGTGTGCATTTTATTTTATAGGTTTAAAATGGATAGGCCTATTGTCCAAGTCAGACAACTCCAAAGAAGTCAGATATTGGCAAATTATATTTTTTCATAAAAATCCTATCCTTTCTATTCTAAACTTCAAAAGAAGCGCTTTGTGCCAGACCCGGTCGACGATTTTTGTAATGTCTAAGCTGCCCACTAGGCTGCTGCCCATTTGTGGGTCAGATATACCAACAGATCACCAGTAAATCGGCCCGATGGAGTCCTCACTGGTGATCGCTGATGAGCTGTTGCTCTAGGTGACGCATCTGTCTGTCACACACGTGTTGTGTCAGCTTTTCTTTTGTCAATCAATTACAAATATATTGGCGTAAATGTCCCGGTTATGTTCTCGCGCACGAGAGCCCAGGATCTGCCTTGATCATGATTCAGGATTTGACAATTTTATCTCATCATCATCATCTTGGCGTTAATGTCCCGGTTGTGCTCTAGCGCACGAGGGCCCAGGGTCCGCCTTGACCATGATCCAGGATATTGCAGGTCAGATAATTACAGTGGAGCGACTGCCATCTGACCTCCATGACCCTGCTACCAGGGGAACCTGACCGAGGATTTGGCAATTTGATCTATTTGAAGGAAAACGACGACTTGTGACATCCTGGATGGTGGTGACATTTGCAAAGATTGTAATTTTAGGCTGAGAAAGGAAATGACAACCCCTTTTTTCCAGAGCAATTTTTTGCCAATGCTTTATTTAGAGTCATAGCGTGGATTCCAACCACGTTTTCTCCAATTCCTGAATTTTGCCGATAGCTTCATTTCCATTCCATATTTAAACCGTATGAATTGAATTCGTATGCGAATTAGCTACCTATATCTTTCACACTTGTGATAAATTGCAACGAGTGTGAAAAACATAGGTAGCTAAATCGCATACAAATGTAATCAGAACGGGTTAAAAATGCGGCTCCTGGACCTGCGCCTGGACCTGGACCTGGACTTTGTTCTGATCCTGCCACCGTAATTCTGAACCGTTCGAATTGAATTCGGATGCGAATTAGCTACTTATCTCTTACACACTTGTGGTAAATTGCGACGGGTGTGAAAAATATAGGTAGCTAATTCACATACGAATGTAATCGGAACGGTTCAAAAATACGACCCGTGACCAGCGTCCATATTCTGGTCCACGTTTCTGATAATTAAAACTGGGGAAATCTGCTAAAGATAAATTTGTAGAGAGGAGAAATTTATTGATACAAAAGTCAGAAACGGGAAAAAATGGGATTGGAAATTACGCTACTAGCAAAATTAAGGAATGGGGAAAATAACCCCCCTGGGGGCAATAAACAATGTCTATGTCTATGTCTATATCTATGTCTATGTTGCGGGCGTTGTCGTTTCCGATGAAGCCATGAAAGCTCGTCCAGGCTAGTGGCGTCCCCGAGGTGGTACGTTTAGTGTGTAGCGGCTTAGGTTTTCATAGCGAGTCCCACATCAGGACAGTACTTATTATGTGGAGCTCGTGTTGGCCTTGTGTCAAAACCCAGTAGCTATTCGGAATCGGAACGCCGATGTATCTTGGCTGTTTAGCCAAGTTATTTCCTGTTTAGGAGTTGCAGCAGTGGGGGCGGTTGGTGAAGCAAAGCCGTAAAAATGGCATAAGTACCTAAGTAGCAACCTACTTACTTAGTAGCTCGGTGAATAATCGTCTTGGCGTTAATGCCCCGGTTCTGCTCTGGAGCACGAGGGTTTACAGTGGAGCGACTTCCATCTAACCTCCGTGATCCTGCTACCAGGGGAACCTGACCAGATGGGATCATGGTTACAAATTCAGTTGCCTAAATTTGCAGGTTTCATCACGGTGTTTTCCCTCACCGTAAGAGCATCGGTTAGAATTAAACTAATGTACATAACTCAGAAAAGAGTCATTGGTACATGGCCCCAGCGGGATTCGATCCCGGTACCTCTCGCTTACGAGTCGGATTTTACAGGCATTAGGCATTTCATCTTAGTCCTCACAGTGACAACGCACCTGCGGTTCTACATTTTGTTGCCTGAGATCTAAATGTATGAATTGCCGATGTTATAGGCGACAGTCACCGCTTACCAGCAGTCTACTCGTTTGTCACTGTGTACGATAATAAAAGTAGCTAGTAGAAGTGGTAGAAAGAAAGGGATGAAAAGGTTTTTAGGTATTGGAAACGTCCATAAGCTGCGGTGACTGCTCTCCATCGGGCAGACCGTAAGCTTGTTTGCCACCTTAGCGGTATAAAAAGAACCTACCTACCCATCCTTTATTCTGATACAAAACATGTATATACCTACTTCTGATTCCACTCATTCTTCGGGGATAGCGCAGACGTGCGAACGTTTAAATAGGTTAACTAAGTTAGTGCCTATTTGGCCTCTCCACTTCTACTCTGGAAAAAGGTCAGGGCTACCTGATTTCTAGGCAATAACGGCTGACTGTCTGAACGTGATATGTGTAATTGACTAAGCGTGTCTAACTTTTTACATTATTGATGGTATTCGGCTCGTAGGTATGATTTGTCAGTCGGTACTTAATAGGTATATCGATATCGTCACACAATTTTAAGATTTATCCGGTGATTACTGATGGTGAAATGATAGAACCTGTTATTTAGGTATGCCTTGTGACTCTACCTTCCCAGTCAACTGAATGTATGCATGAGCGTAGCGTGAAGTAGGTCCCTAGCTACCTATCGGGGATTTGATAATCCTATCTCTCACTCTATGTGTAGAGCCGTAGTAGAGTTGTACAATTCGAGAGCATAAGTGCGTTAAGTTGGATACTTTAAGAATCATATTCCTTTGCACTACTGTGCAGTTGTTAAACTGTTTATAATGAATTCATGTTTTTTTTTTATTATTTAGAAATACCTAGGGTTAAAATACGAATCCTTTCGGCGTAAGGGACAGCTAATGCTTATTTCTTTTAGCAAACTGATTATGGCTAGAGATGCAAGGAATACCATGAATATTGCTGTAGCGGCAAGGGAACATTTTCTTGAAGTGCTAATGCACTATCCTCTTGCACTGTACCTATCAATATACATAAAATACCTACATGCCTGACTATGGTTCATTTTCTTATTATGATAAGAAATGAACGCTTCGTAACTATAACCGGACAACCCAAATTAATTTGATAAACAAGTACCTAGTAGGCATTCGAAATGGAAACCGGGAATTCACACTATTTCACTTATTTAACGTCCTGGATTCATCATAACGTCCAGCCTTACCTATCCCTCTAGACGAGGTCGGCACATGTCTCGCTTCTAACATCCCTGATTCATTATCGTCATCTTAGGCGATGTCCTAATTGGCAACGATCGTATGACCACAACTAGATATGGTTTTGTTGAAACTTTTTAATGTAATTCTTGTGTGAGCAATAAAAAAATTATTAAAATATCTACGACCATGGTTGTGCCACGGGCGGTTTGAGATTTCCTATTGGTCGGGAGTCGTCCATCGTACGACCATGGTCGCACGACCGATGCCAATTAGGACAGCGTCTTACCGTCTATCCCAGGTTATGCCAGGGCTCGCTCTAATTTTCTTCCTACACTTCGCCCGGTCGCCAGCATCCTTACATCGTAGGCCATAGGCCCTCGCATTCGACTCGGCGATGTCACTCCATAGTTTTCTGGGCCTCATATCAGCAGGTTTAGACACCTATTTTCCACGTATCCCTGGCGCTTATAGAGAACTTTACTAGCGCAGATAAGCATCCTCAATCTTATCCGCAATGTCTCCCACGCCAATTCTGCCACATCCCCGATTATCACACAGAAAACAGCATTTGTTTTAGACGACTACGAACAGAGAGCACCTATTTAGAAGTAGGTAATCGACACGAACACACCATATTTCTTAGCCTTCACTATAATTATAGCCTTTTCCAGTTGTTGGTGCGGGACAGTCATGTCTTAGTATTGGACTATTGTGTCAAGGCCAGTATAAACCGCTTACGGGGTTTGGGCATATTAACCGGACTAATACAATTCGACGAAGGTTACTTTATTTATTAGCAGCCACTGTAAGTTTTCAGGTGCGACGTTCTAATTTTTAAATTTAATAGATTCAATATTTAAGTAATATTATAGGTAAGCGTGCACTTAGCTTTTGTATCGTTCTTGCAAATTGAAAGATGGGTTGGGGATCCCACTACTATAAAAACGCTGGATGGCCACTTTCGATGATCAGGGTCTGCCTTTAAGAGATTAATTGCCAACGACACTAGTGGGGTGTTCAACTTTATGGGCTCATTTTACAGGATATATGATCTAAAATTATTGACAGACAGGATGTAAGGAAAAAAAGGAACAACGCGGATTTATCGTTAAATTGGTTTTTAAATAATTTTTCCTCTTTCCTGATACCAACAGGTTAAGGCAGCTATTTCCCACATACCACTGAGGCTTACGCAACACGTGACCAAACACGCGCAGGCGAGCCTCTTCAATCTTGTACACGATATCCCCCATTCGTACGTCAAAACGGATATAACAAGGTGACTGTCAAAATTCTGAGAAACAGTATGACATATTCCTCCTAATCGGGGTCTATACAGCATTCACAACCATTTTCGTTTTATCAAATTTCGTGGCAATCCTTCATTGGCAAAAGAGGAATATAATATACTATAAGAAAATATTTCGCCGGAACTGAGTGTTTTAGTGTCTATCTTCTGTACTACTGGTACCCAATATAATAAACAAACTAGGCTCGTATAGTAGGCCCTTGTATTATAAACAGAGTAACGTGTAGGTTACCCATGAGGTCGCCTCAAAAGCGATAAGGGTGAATATTGATTGCATAATTATAGGTAACTTACTTCCGACTGGAGGTACACTTCTCTCAGCTATTATGCTGTTATTAGTACCTGTTATTGGTCCAGGGGATCCCAATGTTTTTCACACAATTTCCCTTACCTACAACCTGTAGTTTTTTGTTACGTCTTCTTTAAAAGAAGATCTAATGTAGCCTCAGAGTAAAAACTCTGTGACTTTCAAAAACATTAATTTCAATTCAATTCATTCATTTTCAATAAGTATGGTGTTCAATATGTCATGATTATTTCCCAAAAATACTCAATCCTTTCGGATATGGAAATGTCAAGTACAATTGTATGTTACATGATCATTTTAAACATTTATATTTATTCTTAGGTAAATATTCGGTAAGAGTTCGATAACAGAATAAAATATTTTTAAGTAACCAGCTTTTTAGTTTCCTTTGGAAAAGTTGAGCAGGTAAACTTTTCAGACTCTCCGGCAGTGCGTTATACACCTTAACACACATCACTGGATAATTTTTACAGTATTTTTTTGTTTTAGGAACTTTAGAATAAACAATATTCGTTTTATTTCTAGTACACATTGGATATATACTTGCGACAGTAGTAAATTAATTCGGGACACATTTTAAAAATGTTGCTGTTTCAAAAATATACAAACATGGTAGAGTTGAAATATATGATTCTGAAAACCTCTTTGCACGGCTCCCAGGGCGGCAATTCGCATATTGCACGCTATCATTTGAGCTATAAACGCTCTATTGGAATCAGTAGAGTTTCCCTATAAAATCACACCATACCTCAGTGTAGAGTCAACGTCAGCATAGTATACTGTAAGTAAGGTACTAAGCATTGCAGATTTTCTAAGAGAGTACAGCACAAAAACGTATTTGTTGAGTTTATCACACACCTTGTCAAGAGGGCCGTCCAGTTGCATGTTTTATTAAAAGTTAAACTTAAGAATGTTGTGTTGTCCACTTGTTTAATAATTTCATTATCATATTGTATGTCAAGGTTTTAATGTATGCTGTTATAATTACAGAATTGAATGTGTGTCGTTTTATTAATATTAATTTGTAGATTATTATTTTTAAGCCAGCCATTTTTATGTCTAAATTATTGATATGTCAGCAAACAAAGTACCTACATAGGTGGCGGGTTAAATACACAAAATCATTTATATAGAGCAAAAACAAGAGCGAGCCGAGCACGCTCCTTTGTGGTACCCCACACTTATTTGTACGAAAAGTAAGATAATGTTTAGTACCTACATTTGGCACAATAAATAGAGAATAATACATAACTTGCTTTGAAATCGCTAAGTATTCTCTTATCCTTTTCTAAACTGATTTCGGCTTTTTTGATCGTCTGTCTTAGGATGGGGCGTCACTACGCCCCAGGGCGTCTCGACGCATAGTTTGGGAACTCCTGCCTTAGTAACTAACGATAATAGTTACTGGTGTTTGCAGCCTAATTATCAAGGTACTGTGAAGTTACGCAGTGTTTAGTCATTCATAACGTAATGTTCTTCATGCCGCCCGCTAGTCGGTATGTGTTTACAACACATCCTTATTAAGGGCTTCTATACTTACCTAGTATTTACCTAGTAATAAAGAGTGAGTAAAATATATAATGTTTTTAACAATAACTGTGATCTTACTGGTTCAGTTGGTTAACACGTCTGCCACGCAGAAGTCCCGGGTACGATTCCCTGAAGGGCAGAAATTGAAATGATGAATTTTAATTTCTGTTACGGGTCTGGGTGTTATATGTAGGTATAATAAGTATGTATTTAAAAAAAATATAAGTAATTTATCAGTTTTTTAGCGCCCATAACACAAGCTTTGCTTACTTTGGGGCTAGATGGCGCTGTGTAAATTGTAAAAGCATATAAAAAACTAATTAGACTACACAAAAAACGCGCTATCACAATAATTCCTTGTGTCCATTAGGGTTGGGACATCTATATCGTCTAACTTTATATATAACTATACTTTATCGTATAAAAAATGTATAGATACTTAAGCTATTGATCATTGAAACGATAAAAAGAGATCGTCTAACGTCAAATCAGTCATAGTGTGTGGAGCATGTCCTCGATGTCCTATCTATTTAAAGACAAGCACTAATATATCTAGACCGACCATGAGCAGAAATTAAAATTGATCACTGCAATTTCTGCTTGGCGTACAAGGTGACCGCGCGGGTCACCTTTGCTATAAATATTCAGCTTGTCGGAAATAAAGCAATAGCGATACAATTAAAACATGTCATGTGATGGATGATTTTTTTACTAATTTATGCAAAGAACATTCCAGGAGGTGAGAGCACAACCGGGACATCAACGCCAAAGATGATTATGATGTACCGGAAGACTCAGCGTGGGTAGGCCACGTGGGTGGGTGGACAAGGTGGACCGACGACCTGGTAAGGATCGCAGGTACCAGCTGGATGCGGAAAGAACAAGACCGGCCTTTGTGGAGATCTCTGGGGGAGGCCTATGCCCAGCGTCGTCTGGCTGATATGATGATGATGATTCCACTCTGACGGTATCATACCAATGTAGGTAGATACCGCTTAAATGGGGTTACTTTGCTTTGCGGGGAGACAACGATGACTTACTTTAACTTTTAACTAAGCACAAAAAGGTTTTTTTTTATTTGTGTCTCTGTCTGTTCGCTTATCACGCAAAAATTACTCAACGGATTTTGATTCGGTTTTGATAGTTTGGTAACTTGAAGTCCAAGGTACAATCTAACCCATATTTCATCTAATTCGGGTAAGTAGAACTAAAGATACAGCTTAACCTCTCCGTAGTACTAGCATTCATAGGATACGGAGGTCATTTAAAATGGTCACTTTGGCAAAAGCTAAACTGTCATAAAACCATTTTCCACGCATTTTCCTTATAAAGTTAATATAGGGCAAGTATAAACTCTATAATACTTATTTACTTACAAATTCTGAACAAAGAAGGCATACAAAACCACACACTGCAGGCCCTATCCGTTCATTCGGCGTAAAGCGTACCGATATCGTGTGTTCATCATCCGTATTTACGACGCCCACCGCATGACCCAGTCGGTAACGATTGTCCAAACAAGCCCCGAATAGCGCACAATATGATTGAGTAACACTGGATAATTAGCGCACGTGGCTCTTGCAACGAAAACTGTGTAAACACCACATCCCATGTACAGGCGCGTGAGGAAGTGTGTAAGTAAGTAGGTATGCAAGTGAAACATAGGTACCTATAATACCACAAACTTATCTATATCGGTGCACTTATGTATTTGCAGCGTGGGTAGGCCTCCCACAAGGTGGACCGACGACCTGGTAAAGATTGCAGGTACCAGCTGGATGCGGAAAGCCAGGGCGGGATTTAGAGGTCCAGAGGCCTCGGGGCAACGAAGGAGCGGAGGCCCCCTCGCTCCTAATTATTTTCCAAATAAAGTGAACAATTTTTTTAAGTCGAGTGTTTCGATAAATAATTTATTGTGAAACCAAGTAGATTCTCTTAGTATTGGACAAACACATATAAATATAATCGGAAACAAGAATTATCTGAAATTAAATTTTAGGGTTAACGAACGGTTGCAGGTAAAGGTAAAAGAGCAAAAAAAAAATATCAAAGGAAAAGATGTTTACTAGTGTTTACTAATTGGAATTTGAAAGATTTATTTTTCCGAAGTCTATTGTGGGGGCCCCCCGTTAGTGGAGGCCCCGGGGCTTTCGCCCCGGTTGCCCTCCCCTAAATCCGGCCCTACGGAAAACACAGGATCGGCCTTTGTGGAAATCTCTGGAGGCCTATGCCAAGCGTGAGCGTCTACTGGCTGATATGATGACGATGATAACGATCTATATCGGTCGGTGGCATTGACATGTTATTTCAAATATATTTCAAAATGAAGTGCCGCCACTTTTTGTGGCGCTGTATTTTTCTTTTGACGTAAAAAGTGTTTGAAATCACACAAGGAGTTATGTTCAATTTTTCGGACATGGTATCCTAGTATCCCGAATCGAATATGAACGTAAACAAACTACTTTTACCTCGTCAATCCGAAAAACAAAAGAACAGATGTGACACCATGGGTCACTGACTTTGCTACAATTTCGTAACCAAATAACCACACTCTAAATAAGTAGTTTGGTAAAAAAAGAAAATGATTTATTAAATACATGGAAAATTGATAAGCCAAAGTAACTTATGAACTTATAGCTAAGTTTTTTTTTTCGGAGACCGTAGTTCATTTTATCATTATTGTCAAAGCATTAAAATAAATAACTTTTCTCTCTACATAGGGCTGGTGCGGACACCACGAACTTAGTTCCCGAACTAGTTAAACTCAGACCTAATTGGTTTCCTGACAGCAGGTAGGTACTGAATTTGTAACTAAATAAATTATCAATTCCTTTGAAACCAGTTTGAAACTAACCAGTGTAACTCTGAAACTTCTTCTCTCGACTGTACCGGTTGTACCTACCTACATTATGCAGAAAACATAAATCGTCGCAAACGATCCACACGATATCTGGATTAAGGGGGCACGGGAAACGGTCGAGATTCGCGACTCATGCTTCCTGCTATATTTCGGGTCAAATTAGGGATATTGTTTGTGAAAAGAATATACAATGAAATAAATATCAGTCCTATAGGTAATAATTTAATTTCTAGACCTACCTGCTGCGTAACGGTATTTTTAGTAGTACAGTTAAGATTTTGAACCATTCATCCCTCATATAGATATACAGGAAATAGTGCAACACAAATCAAAACTGGAATGGTGGTCACCGTAAATTGACCATAAAGTGCGTCCACAAATGTATTTGGTGCTAATTTGGTCCTAAACCTACCTACTATAACTGCTCAAAATTCTACTGTAATGCCTTCGATATTTAGCTACTAAAATAAACCCAAGTCGAACCTAAATTAAACAGCTTGAAATAATTTTAAACCGCTGATTTAAAAAATACTTAAATAAATAAATACCAACCGTTGATCTTTAAAATAAAAGAACTCGCAAGCAAGTAAACCGAACAAAGTCATACAATTTAAAAAGACAGACTTGTTTCAATCTCTGAAAGATCAGAAAGAAGGACCGCCGAGAAAATATACAAATCCGTAATTCCTAAAAATAAAATGGCTTTACGTATCGTAAACGCAGCACGAAATGAGCGCGTTTCCTATTCTTTGATCTCGGAGGTTAATAAACTGGTTACGTATTGATTGAATGAGGTTTACTAGCTATTGATAGATATTGGGCACGACAGACAGGATAGATGACATCCTATAGCACTTTCCAATAAAACAATATAAGTAAAGTACTTATCCAGACAGTTCAATTTATAGGTTGACTAGCGAACCCGGCGCAACTTCGTTCGCGACTTCACCCCTACCTACTCATTTTGTTGCTTGTAAACCTTCCTCTTGAATCACTCTATCTTTTGTTGCAAATTGCATTAACCGCATCCATTGCTGTGTTTAAAAGATATGGATGCCCGATACATACATAGATACTTAGAGACAGACGGCGGGAAGTGACTGTTTTATACTACGTGAGTAAATATTCTTCCTTCCATTTAAGCGATGTTTAGACATTTTAAATTTAACAATTTAGGGCAAATTTATACGCCGCTGGTTACAAACCGGACAGTAAGCGCGTACGCGTCGTGCCCGCATACTCACAGCGTAGCAACCGGACAGAAAACTTGCAGTCTACCCTATTGGTGCGCACGACGCGGCGACTGTGCGGCTGCGACATGATTACTTTGCGGGTGCGATGCCGTCGCTGCGCGTTTGTTTACAAATAAATAAAATAAGCTGTCTGTCATTAATATAGAAGGCAAAATTGCAAAAAACATTTGTCACAAATCGTGTACGACTGTATGCGCCATTAGAGAATCGCGGTTATAAAATTATCATTTCACTCCTCAGAAGAATAAAAATCGAAATTTTGAGAGAAGAGAATTTTATATTTTGAGGATCCGATAAAATACCCCCGCTGTTTCGATCACTATCAATCATCTCATCATATACAATAATATGGTCACAGGTATTCTAACATTTGTTTAGAAGTTTATCAGTGTTAGTTAAAAATCTAATAAAAATTATTTTTCTTACTGTAGGTGGTGGTTAGGACTCAACATTGGCACTGTTAAGTAAATGAAACTATAATTATTTATGCATGGCAGAACATGAAATGACTAACTCAACTAAATATGTCCGAACATTGTGTCACACACGATAGATCCGCCTTCTCACTAGAAAATAAAACAAAAATTTTTGATATAAAAAAATATATATAATTTACAGAATTCTTTGAACCAATATGGCAACGTGTACATTTTAATTTATTCAAATAGCCAATTTGCTGGACAGTCTGTTACATAGATACGTGTATTTGGTGGAATGGTATTTGAGCTCTTCACCCATCGTTGTCACTTCCGCCACTTCTTCGGTTGGGGGTTCTAGAAATGAAAACAAAATTGCATGTTCAATATTTACTGATAATAGTAGGAAGTCCAGTACTAAAGTTTTATAATAACGAACCACGAAAGACCTCAAACGCGACATCTCGTCGATTTCAAAGTGCCATTTCTTGTACGCACTGTAACGTCATCTACCGTTATATTAAGAACTATTTAGAGTTTTAGAGAATGCAAGGAGACTGTAGCCTTCCTACAGGTTAGTGATTCTGAAAGCTTTAAGCAGATGGCGTTAAATAAGTTGCTAGTTCACGTCCGGCATACTGACGAAGTAAAATATAGGTTTTCCGCGAGATGTCTCACTTATGTGCGTACCAAATGGACTGGCAATAGCAGACATTGATCTCTCGGTCAGAAATAATTTGTAAGCATTCAAAGCGATAGCAGTAACGTTACAATTAAACGAAATAGAAAAGTTTAGAACAGTTTTCATGTATTTTTCATTCATGCCAGTAGTTGAACCGAGAGATCAAGGAACGTTATTACCAATTGAGTTTTGTTTTATGAGTATTGTGATGTAAAAATAAATAATGTCTATGTCTATGTCAATTTATGTAGCACAGGGCACCATGGTCCTAGAGCAACATAGCCCATTCATTATCCCAACAGAGGCTCACTTCACCGAGAGCATCATCATCCAATACAAGCCTTGACCATGAACCTTGGAATTTTGTAATGAGCCTTCTCCAAATCAGACTTCATTATCTTAACCTGGCAGGTTGTTTGGTGATAGCAAAGTTGAAAAGCTTGAATTTTTTATGTCCCAGTCATTGGAGCGGAGTGGAAAAAGATAATTAGGAAGGCGGACATCGGGCCCTGCTCGAGAGCACAACGGGGATTGACACCAAGATGATGATGATGATGATGGATGAGTCATTGGAGACGCTCAAAGCGCCTCCGAAGTGACTTATGACTAACCTAACCTAACCTGCACATTCAGGCGACTGTGTAACCATGATCCAATCTGGTTTCCCTGTCACAGTATCATGGTAGTCCCACCACTGTAATTACCTGTTAGATAATTCTACACTACATCATATACGTTGGCCACTGGCTATAACGCCTACCAAATTAGAGTAGTGTAAGATTGTTATATGTCAAATTGAAATCTATCTGTCAAATCTTGGATCATGGTCAAGGCAGATCCCGGGCTCTCGCGCACCAGAGCACAACCAGGACATTAACGCCAAGGTTTTTTATTGTGTACTGACCTAAATGCTGCCAAACAGTTGGAGGGAACACCGGTTGTTGTGAGTAAACGTGGACGGATCGGGTCTCGCGACTCGGCGGGGCACCTCGCTCCTTCCGACTCAGCGATACGCGGTACCAGAAGGCAGGTTTCCTGTAAATATAATTATTATATTATGCAATAAAAAATAATCATCTTGGCGTTAATGTCCCGGTTGTGCTCTCGAGAACGAGGGCCCGGGGTCCGCCTTGACCATGATCCAGGATTTGGCAGGTCAGGTAATTACAGTGGAGCGACTGCCATCTGACCTCCATGACCCTGCTACCAGGGGAGCCAGACCCGATTGGATTATAGTAACATATGAATGTGCAGGTTCCATCACGATGTTTTCCCTCACCGTAAGAGCATCGGTTAGTATTCAACTAATGTACATAACTCAGAAAACAGCCATTGGTACATGGCCGGAGCGGGATTCGAACCTGGAACCTCTGGCTTACGAGTCGGATACTGTAACCGCTCGGCCACCGACGCTCTTATTTATATTAAGCAATGTGTGGTTATAATTTTTTGTGCTACCTACTCAAATATATTAGACGATGTGTTGTTTCATTTGTGCTACTCAGTGACCAACGAGCTGACAACCTTATGGAAAGTGCTATCTGTGGCCAGAGAGACCACGTACGATCGTAGACACGATTCATGCATTCTTCTCGGACCAGCCAGTTAAATTCTCAGAATGTTGACATTGCAAAAAAGGTAATTTGCAAAATGCTGTATCCCAAAATGTTAAAAGTTGAAAAAAGTTGAATTATCATTTCTCAAAAGTTGAATGGAGATGATGACGGAAAGTTTTTAGTTCCCTAGCAGACCCTGCCAAATACTGCAATATTTTGCATTTAGGTTGTAGGGCAGCGTGCTTGCGACACCGATTTAAAGTCAAGCAACGCTCGCAATGTCCGGAAACTGGGTGGGTGACCATTTCATACTCTAAGTCGGCCCTTCGTGGCACGCAATGGATGATACATCTGCAGATGTATAACAATAATACATACATTCACAAACCGTCACATTATTATAAATAGGATTAAATTCAACAAGTATCAATACAACGCCCTCACTTCAAATGATCCTGTACGACGTTATTGGCTACGGGCATAGTCACTCGTTGCACCGGGTCACTGCAGAGCTGCCCTGCGCTTCTGACTGGGGACTTCTCCGACACGTAGTACTCCAGTAGGGCTGATGCTATGGGTTTGAGCGATGCTGTGGGAAGAAGTAAGGGTTATTGAGTGGTCGAAATTTTTATGGCCGACAGGACATGTTTATAATCATCAATAATAATAATAATCTTAGTGTTAATGTCCCGGTTGTGCTCTCGAAGACGAGAGCCCGGGGCCCGCCTTGACCATGATCCAGGATTTGGCGATCAGGTAACTACAGTGGAGCGACTACCATCAGACCTCCGTGACCCTGCTACCAGGGGAACCTGACCAGATTGGATCATGGTTACAAATTCAGCTGCCTGAATTTGCAGGCTTCATCACGATGTTTTCCCTCACCGTAAGAGCATCGGTTAGTATTCAACTAATGTACATAACTCAGAAAACAGTCATTGGTACATGGCCGGAGGGGGATTTATAATCATCAATACCGGTCATAATGATCAATCATCGACCAATCCCGATTGCCTGGTTCCAGCTTCCACTTCATATAGTTGGCCACTTTTGTTTTACTCACTGAAATCGGCTCTGAGGCACGTCTCTGCGCGGTACAGATGCTCCAAACACACGTGGACTTGAGCGAACTTCATCAGGAGATTCTTCCAAGGGCTTATGTCTATTTCGTCTGCTATTAGTGGCACCTGAAACATAAACATATACATTTTCTTTTAACAGGGATACAGGGTGTCCAGTTTAAACAAGAGGAAACAATCGAATGCAGCACAGTATATCAGACTATAACAAGGCACTCTTTATGCTTCACAGGTTTGACACAAATATCACAGTTACGCCAAATATTAAACAATACATATAGCAATTCGGGTCGGTAGAGGGCGCCCTAGAAGGACATAATCATCTTGGCGTTAATGTCCCGGTTGCGCTCTCGAGAACGAGAGCCCGGGGTCCGCCTTGACCATGATCCAGGATTTGGTAGGTCAGGTAATTACAGTGGAACGACTGCCATCTGACCTCCATGACCCTGCTATGCTATCAGGGGAACCTGACCAGATTGGATCATGGTTACACATCCAGTCGCCTGAATGTGCAGGTTTCACCACGATGTTTTCCCTCACCGTAAGAGCATCGGTTAGTATTCAACTAATGTACATAACTCAGAAAACAGTCATTGGTACATGGCCGGAGCGGGATTCGAACCCGGGACCTCTGGCTTACAAGTCGGATACTGCAACCGCTCGGCCACCGACACTCTAAGGACATAATACTGATCAAATAAATGACCTCCAAACAAGGCAGGTGAGGAATACTCTTAACCGGCATAAATGTATGAGAAGATGTATGCATGTGGTATGGGCACAAGAGGTGTCTCAGGTTCCTAGCTTCTGGCACTCGATACTCTCAGCCTACCCCTACGGTATACGGGCGTGAGTGTGTACGTATATAAGAATGAGGTTTACTAAGCTATTGATAGATATTGGGCACGACAGACAGGATTGGTGAAATGCTATAGCACTTTCCAATAAAACAACATAAGTAAAGTACTTATCTAGACAGTTCAATTTATAGGTTGACTAGCGATTCCTCTTGAATCACTCTATATTTTGTTGAAAATCGCATTAACCGCATCCATTGCTGTGTTTAAAAGATATGGATACCCGATACATACTACATAGAGACAGACGGCGGGAAGCGACTGTTTTATACTACGTGAGTAAATATTTTTCCTTCCATTTAAGCGATGTTTAGACATTTTAAATTTAACAATTTAGGGCAAATTTATACGCCGCCGGTTACAAACCGGACAGTAAACGCGTACGCGTCGTGCCCGCATACTCACAACGTAGCAACCGGACAGAAAACTTGCAGTCTATTGCGGTCTATATAGACTGTGCGGCTGCGACATGATTACTTTTCGGGTGCGATGCCGTCGCTGCGCGTTTGTTTACAAATAAATAAAATAAGCTGTCCGTCATTAATATAGAAGCCAAAATTGCAAAAACATTTGTCACAAATCGTGTACGTCTGTATGCGCCATGCCATAAGGGAATCGCGGTTATGTAATTATCATTTCACTCCTCAGAAGAAAAAAAATCGAAATTTTGAGAGAAGAGAATTTTATCTTTTGAGGATCCGATAAAATACCCCCGATGTTTCGATCAATATCAATCATCTCATCATATAATATGGTCACAGGTATTCTAACTTTGCTTAGAAGTTTATCAGAGTGAAAACCTAATAAAAATTATTTTGCTTCCTGTGGGTGGTGGTTAGGACTCAACATTGGCACTGTTAAGTAAATGAAACTATAATTATTTATGCATGGCAGAACATGAAATGACTAACTCAACTAAATATGTCCGAACATTGTGTCACACACGATAAATCCGCCTTCTCACTAGAAAATAAAACAAAAATTTTTGATATAAAAAAATATATATAATTTACAGAATTCTTTGAACCAATATGGCAACGTGTACATTTTAATTTATTCAAATAGCCAATTTGCTGGACAGTCTGTTACATAGATACGTGTATTTGGTGGAATGGTATTTGAGCTCTTCACCCATCGTTGTCACTTCCGCCACTTCTTCGGTTGGGGGTTCTAGAAATGAAAACAAAATTGCATGTTCAATATTTACTGATAATAATAGGAAGTCCAGTACTAAAGTTTTATAATAACGAACCACGAAAGACCTCAAACGCGACATCTCGTCGATTTCAAAGTGTCATTTCTTGTACGCACTGTAACGCCATCTACTGATATATTAAGAACTATTTAGAGTTTTAGAGAATGCAAGGAGTCTGTAGCCTTCCTACAGGTAAGTGATTCTGAAAGCTTTAAGCAGATGGCGTTAAATAAGTTGCTAGTTCACGTCCGGCATACTGACGAAGTAAAATATAGGTTTTCCGCGAGATGTCTCACTTATGTGCGTGCCAAAGGACTGGCAATAGCAGACATTGATCTCTCGGTCAGAAATAATTTGTAAGCATTCAAAGCGATAGCAGTAACGTTACAATTAAACGAAATAGAAAAGTTTAGAACAGTTTTCATGTATTTTTCATTCATGCCAGTAGTTGAACCGAGAGATCAAGGAACGTTATTACCAATTGAGTTTTGTTTTATGAGTATTGTGATGTAAAAATAAATAATGTCTATGTCTATGTCAATTCATGTAGCACGATTTACAGGGCACCATGGTCCTAGAGCAACATAGCCCATTCATTATCCCAACAGAGGCTCACTTAACCGAGAGCATCATCATCCAATACAAGCCTTGACCATGAACCTTGGAATTTTGTAATGAGCCTTCTCCAAATCAGACTTCATTATCTTAACCTGGCAGGTTGTTTGGTGATAGCAAAGTTGAAAAGCTTGAATTTTTTATGTCCCAGTCATTGGAGCGGAGTGGAAAAAGATAATTAGGAAGGCGGACATCGGGCCCTGCTCGAGAGCACAACGGGGATTGACACCAAGATGATGATGATGATGATGGATGAGTCATTGGAGACGCTCAAAGCGCCTCCGAAGTGACTTATGACTAACCTAACCTAACCTGCACATTCAGGCGACTGTGTAACCATGATCCAATCTGGTTTCCCTGTCACAGTATCATGGTAGTCCCACCACTGTAATTACCTGTTAGATAATTCTACACTACATCATATACGTTGGCCACTGGCTATAACGCCTACCAAATTAGAGTAGTGTAAGATTGTTATTTGTCAAATTGAAATCTATCTGTCAAATCTTGGATCATGGTCAAGGCAGATCCCGGGCTCTCGCGCACCAGAGCACAACCAGGACATTAACGCCAAGGTTTTTTATTGTGTACTGACCTAAATGCTGCCAAACAGTTGGAGGGAACACCGGTTGTTGTGAGTAAACGTGGACGGATCGGGTCTCGCGACTCGGCGGGGCACCTCGCTCCTTCCGACTCAGCGATACGCGGTACCAGAAGGCAGGTTTCCTGTAAATATAATTATTATATTATGCAATAAAAAATAATCATCTTGGCGTTAATGTCCCGGTTGTGCTCTCGCGTACGAGGGCCCGGAGTCCGCCTTGACCATGATCCAGGATTTGGCAGGTCAGGTAATTACAGTGGAGCGACTGCCATCTGACCTCCATGACCCTGCTACCAGGGGAACCAGACCAGATTGGATTATGGTTACATATGGATTATCCAGTCGCCTGAATGTGCAGGTGCACGATGTTTTCCCTCACCGTAAGAGCATCGGTTAGTATTCAACTAATGTACATAACTCAGAAAACAGCCATTGGTACATGGCCGGAGCGGAATTCGAACCTGGAACCTCTGGCTTACGAGTCGGATACTGTAACCGCTCGGCCACCGACGCTCTTATTTATATTAAGCAATGTGTGGTTATAATTTTTTGTGCTACCTACTCAAATATATTAGACGATGTGTTGTTTCATTTGTGCTACTCAGTGACCAACGAGCTGACAACCTTATGGAAAGTGCTATCTGTGGCCAGAGAGACCACGTGCGATCGTAGACACGATTCATGCATTCTTCTCGGACCAGACAGTTAAATTCTCAGAATGTTGACATTGCAAAAAAGTGAATTTGCAAAATGCTGTATCCCAAAATGTTAAAAGTTGAAAAAAGTTGAATTATCATTTCTCAAAAGTTGAATGGAGATGATGACGGAAAGTTTTTAGTTCCCTAGCAGACCCTGCCAAATACTGCAATATTTTGCATTTAGGTTGTAGGGCAGCGTGCTTGCGACACCGATTTAAAGTCAAGCAACGCTCGCAATGTCCGGAAACTGGGTGGGTGACCATTTCATACTCTAAGTCGGCCCTTCGTGGCACGCAATGGATGATACATCTGCAGATGTATAACAATAATACATACATTCACAAACCGTCACATTATTATAAATAGGATTAAATTCAACAAGTATCAATACAACGCCCTCACTTCAAATGATCCTGTACGACGTTATTGGCTACGGGCATAGTCACTCGTTGCACCGGGTCACTGCAGAGCTGCCCTGCGCTTCTGACTGGGGACTTCTCCGACACGTAGTACTCCAGTAGGGCTGATGCTATGGGTTTGAGCGATGCTGTGGGAAGAAGTAAGGGTTATTGAGTGGTCGAAATTTTTATGGCCGACAGGACATGTTTATAATCATCAATAATAATAATAATCTTAGCGTTAATGTCCCGGTTGTGCTCTCGAAGACGAGAGCCCGGGGCCCGCCTTGACCATGATCCAGGATTTGGCGATCAGGTAACTACAGTGGAGCGACTACCATCAGACCTCCATGACCCTGCTACCAGGGGAACCTGACCAGATTGGATCATGGTTACAAATTCAGCTGCCTGAATTTGCAGGTTTCATCACGATGTTTTCCCTCACCGTAAGAGCATCGGTTAGTATTCAACTAATGTACATAACTCAGAAAACAGTCATTGGTACATGGCCGGAGGGGGATTTATAATCATCAATACCGGTCATAATTATCAATCATCGGCCAATCCCTATTGCCTGGTTCCAGCTTCCACTTCGTATAGTTGGCCACTTTTGTTTTACTCACTGAAATCTGCTCTGAGGCACGTCTCTGCGCGGTACAGATGCTCCAAACACACGTGGACTTGAGCGAACTTCATCAGGAGATTCTTCCAAGGGCTTATGTCTATTTCGTCTGCTATTAGTGGCACCTGAAACATAAACATATACATTTTCTTTTAACAGGGATCCGGGGTGTCTAGTTTAAACAAGAGGAAACAATCGAATGCAGCACAGTATATCAGACTATAACAAGGCACTCTTTATACTTCACAGGTTTGACACAAATATCACAGTTACGCCAAATATTATACAATACATATAGCATTTCGGGTCGGTAGAGGGCGCCCGAGAAGGACATAACACTGATCAAATAAATGACCTCCAAACAAGACAGGTCAGGAATACTCTCAACCGGCGTAAATGTATGAGAAGATGTATGCATGTGGTATGGGCACAAGAGGTGTCTCAGGTTCCTAGCTTCTGGCACTCGATACTCTCAGCCTACCCCTACGGTATACGGGCGTGAGTGTGTACGTATATAAGAATGAGGTTTACTAAGCTATTGATAGATATTGGGCACGACAGACAGGATTGGTGAAATCCTATAGCACTTTCCAATAAAACAATATAAGTAAAGTACTTATCTAGACAGTTCAATTTATAGGTTGACTAGCGATTCCTCTTGAATCACTCTATATTTTGTTGAAAATCGCATTAACCGCATCCATTGCTGTGTTTAAAAGATATGGATACCCGATACATACTACATAGAGACAGACGGCGGGAAGCGACTGTTTTATACTACGTGAGTAAATATTTTTCCTTCCATTTAAGCGATGTTTAGACATTTTAAATTTAACAATTTAGGGCAAATTTATACGCCGCCGGTTACAAACCGGACAGTAAACGCGTACGCGTCGTGCCCGCATACTCACAACGTAGCAACCGGACAGAAAACTTGCAGTCTATTGCGGTCTATATAGACTGTGCGGCTGCGACATGATTACTTTTCGAGTGCGATGCCGTCGCTGCGCGTTTGTTTACAAATAAATAAAATAAGCTGTCCGTCATTAATATAAAAGCCAAAATTGCAAAAACATTTGTCACAAATCGTGTACGTCTGTATGCGCCATGCCATAAGGGAATCGCGGTTATGTAATTATCATTTCACTCCTCAGAAGAAAAAAAATCGAAATTTTGAGAGAAGAGAATTTTATCTTTTGAGGATCCGATAAAATACCCCCGATGTTTCGATCAATATCAATCATCTCATCAAATAATATGGTCACAGGTATTCTAACTTTGCTTAGAAGTTTATCAGAGTGAAAACCTAATAAAAATTATTTTGCTTCCTGTGGGTGGTGGGTAGGACTCAACATTGGCACTGTTAAGTAAATGAAACTATAATTATTTATGCAGAACATGAAATAATTAACTCAACTAAATATGTCCGAACATTGTGTCACACACGATAAATCCGCCTTCTCACTAGAAAATAAAACAAATATTGTAGATATAAAAAAAATATATATAATTTACAGAATTCTTTGAACCAATATGGCAACGTGTACATTTTAACTTATTCAAATAGCCAATTTGCTGGACAGTCTGTTACATAGATACGTGTATTTGGTGGAATGGTATTTGAGCTCTTCACCCATCGTTGTCACTTCCGCCACTTCTTCGGTTGGGGGTTCTAGAAATGAAACCAAAATTGCATGTTCAATATTTACTGATAATAATAGGAAGTCCAGTACTAAAGTTTTATAATAACGAACCACGAAAGACCTCAAACGCGACACCTCGTCGATTTCAAAGTGTCATTTCTTGTACGCACTGTAACGCCATCTACTGATATATTAAGAACTATTTAGAGTTTTAGAGAATGCAAGGAGTCTGTAACCTTCCTACAGGTAAGTGATTCTGAAAGCTTTAAGCAGATGGCGTTAAATAAGTTGCTAGTTCACGTCCGGCATACTGACGAAGTAAAATATAGGTTTTCCGCGAGATGTCTCACTTATGTGCGTGCCAAAGGACTGGCAATAGCAGACATTGATCTCTCGGTCAGAAATAATTTGTAAGCATTCAAAGCGATAGCAGTAACGTTACAATTAAACGAAATAGAAAAGTTTAGAACAGTTTTCATGTATTTTTCATTCATGCCAGTAGTTGAACCGAGAGATCAAGGAACGTTATTACCAATTGAGTTTTGTTTTATGAGTATTGTGATGTAAAAATAAATAATGTCTATGTCTATGTCAATTCATGTAGCACGATTTACAGGGCACCATGGTCCTAGAGCAACATAGCCCATTCATTATCCCAACAGAGGCTCACTTCACCGAGAGCATCATCATCCAATACAAGCCTTGACCATGAACCTTGGAATTTTGTAATGAGCCTTCTCCAAATCAGACTTCATTATCTTAACCTGGCAGGTTGTTTGGTGATAGCAAAGTTGAAAAGCTTGAATTTTTAATGTCCCAGTCATTGGAGCGGAGTGGAAAAAGATAATTAGGAAGGCGGACATCGGGCCCTGCTCGAGAGCACAACGGGGATTGACACCAAGATGATGATGATGATGATGGATAAGTCATTGGAGACGCTCAAAGCGCCTCCGAAGTGACTTATGACTAACCTAACCTAACCTGCACATTCAGGCGACTGTGTAACCATGATCCAATCTGGTTTCCCTGTCACAGTATCATGGTAGTCCCACCACTGTAATTACCTGTTAGATAATTCTACACTACATCATATACGTTGGCCACTGGCTATAACGCCTACCAAATTAGAGTAGTGTAAGATTGTTATATGTCAAATTGAAATCTATCTGTCAAATCTTGGATCATGGTCCACAACCAGGACATTAACGCCAAGGTTTTTTATTGTGTACTGACCTAAATGCTGCCAAACAGTTGGAGGGAACACCGGTTGTTGTGAGTAAACGTGGACGGATCGGGTCTCGCGACTCGGCGGGGCACCTCGCTCCTTCCGACTCAGCGATACGCGGTACCAGAAGGCAGGTTTCCTGTAAATATAATTATTATATTATGCAATAAAAAATAATCATCTTGGCGTTAATGTCCCGGTTGTGCTCTCGCGTACGAGGGCCCGGAGTCCGCCTTGACCATGATCCAGGATTTGGCAGGTCAGGTAATTACAGTGGAGCGACTGCCATCTGACCTCCATGACCCTGCTACCAGGGGAACCAGACCAGATTGGATTATGGTTACATATGGATTATCCAGTCGCCTGAATGTGCAGGTGCACGATGTTTTCCCTCACCGTAAGAGCATCGGTTAGTATTCAACTAATGTACATAACTCAGAAAACAGCCATTGGTACATGGCCGGAGCGGAATTCGAACCTGGAACCTCTGGCTTACGAGTCGGATACTGTAACCGCTCGGCCACCGACGCTCTTATTTATATTAAGCAATGTGTGGTTATAATTTTTTGTGCTACCTACTCAAATATATTAGACGATGTGTTGTTTCATTTGTGCTACTCAGTGACCAACGAGCTGACAACCTTATGGAAAGTGCTATCTGTGGCCAGAGAGACCACGTGCGATCGTAGACACGATTCATGCATTCTTCTCGGACCAGACAGTTAAATTCTCAGAATGTTGACATTGCAAAAAAGTGAATTTGCAAAATGCTGTATCCCAAAATGTTAAAAGTTGAAAAAAGTTGAATTATCATTTCTCAAAAGTTGAATGGAGATGATGACGGAACGTTTTTAGTTCCCTAGCAGACCCTGCCAAATACTGCAATATTTTGCATTTAGGTTGTAGGGCAGCGTGCTTGCGACACCGATTTAAAGTCAAGCAACGCTCGCAATGTCCGGAAACTGGGTGGGTGACCATTTCATACTCTAAGTCGGCCCTTCGTGGCACGCAATGGATGATACATCTGCAGATGTATAACAATAATACATACATTCACAAACCGTCACATTATTATAAATAGGATTAAATTCAACAAGTATCAATACAACGCCCTCACTTCAAATGATCCTGTACGACGTTATTGGCTACGGGCATAGTCACTCGTTGCACCGGGTCACTGCAGAGCTGCCCTGCGCTTCTGACTGGGGACTTCTCCGACACGTAGTACTCCAGTAGGGCTGATGCTATGGGTTTGAGCGATGCTGTGGGAAGAAGTAAGGGTTATTGAGTGGTCGAAATTTTTATGGCCGACAGGACATGTTTATAATCATCAATAATAATAATAATCTTAGCGTTAATGTCCCGGTTGTGCTCTCGAAGACGAGAGCCCGGGGCCCGCCTTGACCATGATCCAGGATTTGGCGATCAGGTAACTACAGTGGAGCGACTACCATCAGACCTCCGTGACCCTGCTACCAGGGGAACCTGACCAGATTGGATCATGGTTACAAATTCAGCTGCCTGAATTTGCAGGTTTCATCACGATGTTTTCCCTCACCGTAAGAGCATCGGTTAGTATTCAACTAATGTACATAACTCAGAAAACAGTCATTGGTACATGGCCGGAGGGGGATTTATAATCATCAATACCGGTCATAATTATCAATCATCGGCCAATCCCTATTGCCTGGTTCCAGCTTCCACTTCGTATAGTTGGCCACTTTTGTTTTACTCACTGAAATCTGCTCTGAGGCACGTCTCTGCGCGGTACAGATGCTCCAAACACACGTGGACTTGAGCGAACTTCATCAGGAGATTCTTCCAAGGGCTTATGTCTATTTCGTCTGCTATTAGTGGCACCTGAAACATAAACATATACATTTTCTTTTAACAGGGATACGGGGTGTCCAGTTTAAACAAGAGGAAACAATCGAATGCAGCACAGTATATCAGACTATAACAAGGCACTCTTTATGCTTCACAGGTTTGACACAAATATCACAGTTATGCCAAATATTATTTATTTATTTATTTATTTATTTATTGGAGTACCAACAGCTATAGAAAACATAATAAATATTATCTTAGAATCAATAAGCCAATTACAGGTCCTCGCTAGTAACAACAAAACAAATAAAAGGGAAGTAAAACTGCACTACAATAATATGACGACAGAATACAAAATAAAATGATTGCATACACAAAAAGAAAAAGAAAAAATTGAATGCGCTTACATTATTCCCATTTGAGTACATTATACGCTGCCGACAACAACCCATTTCACACAAACTATTTTGTCTATAAAATAATACACACGCTTACCGCTCCAAACCAGACATGAAAAATAGAAATGTAGGTGGTAACAATTCAGGAAGTACCGTCAAAGAAAGACCGAGTCAACCGCCGCCTCACCACTTCAAATTTAGTGTTGAATAAATCAATGTCGTTCTCCTTGCACAACCCATTGAAACAATTACAAGCGCGCCACAGGAATGTGTTCCTCCTGTAGTTTGTGGAAGCATTAGTTACTGACAACACAGAATTAGCACGCAGGGCCATATTGGGGGGTCTAAGTGAAATTTTCTCCAGAAGACGGGGACTATCAATAGCGCCAGATGTTATTTTTAAAAGAAACACTACATCCGCAATCTCACGCCTCTTATACAAAGGTAAAAGGTGGTGTTTCCTGCAAATACGAATGTAATCATTGGAACTAAAACGATCCCTGGTTCGAAAGCATAAATATCGCAAAAAAAAATTCTGGATATCCTCAATACGGTTAATATATGTGGCATAGCATGGGTTCCACACCTGAGACGCATACTCCAAATGACTTCTGACATATGTGCAGTACAACACCTTAAAAGTTTTAATACAATTGAAATCCTTTGAGGCCCGCATGATGAAACCCAAAGCCCTAGAGGCCTTCGCAACGATACTGTCTACATGACTACCGAACAGAAGTTTTACATCGTGGATAACTCCAAGATCTCGCACTGCTACATCCCTACCAATCAGTTCGTTTTTCATCGCATAGTCATAGTGCAACGGATGCCGCTTACGAGTGTAGGAAACAATACTGCACTTAGAAGGATTTAGTTACAGACAATTGGCTAAACAGTACTGTTCAAGTCTGCAAAGGTCTGACTGCAAAGCCTCAGCGTCCTGCAAGGAATTAACATTGGCGAATATTTTCATATCGTCTGCAAAATACAGCAGACGTGCATGGCGGAAGCACATATCGATATCATTCACAAAGATCACGAACAACAACGGTCCCAGCAAGGACCCCTGAGGAACGCCGCTGGGAGCAGAGACCCATCCAGAAATATAGTTGTTGATAACAACCGCTTGCGACCGATTTTCAATGTAAGAGGAAAACCACCGAAGCAAGTCTCCCCTCACACCGATCTTACACAATTTAGCTAATAATATGTCATGCTGGATTCTGTCAAAGGCCTTACTGTAATCTGTGTAAACAACATCAACCTGCGAACCGCCATCCATAGCTTCTGTTATAAAATTGTTCAGTAAAACCAGATTGGAGACCGTTGAACGACCTCTAAGGAAACCATGTTGATTATCACTGAAGGAGTGCTTCAGAGCCGGGTATAGTTGATTGTATACTAACCTCTCAAGAACTTTAGAGACTATGCATAGCTTAGAGATCGGACGATAATTGGACACTTCGCTCTTAGACCCTTTTTTATGTACCGGTGTTATATAAGCACGCTTCCACACACTAGGTACGGCACCCGTTGCAAGGGACTTACGGAACAAAATAGTGAGAGGCACCGATATCGTTTTTGCACAGTGAATAAGAAATCCAGCCGGCAAGTTATCAGGTCCAGCCGATTTACTCGGATCCAGACCCTCAAGCAATTTGCAAACGGAATTGACATCCACACGAATTGAAGCGATATCCGACACGGTGCTACAGAAGGCGGCGTCATCATTACCAACATTACGGTTGGGGGAGTGCAAAAAAGTGGATTGAAAATAGGTCGAAAATGCATTGCAAATGCCCTCGCCAGTGCTGAATACCGAATCATCGTGTCTTAAAGTATTTGGCATTACGTTAGTTTTTGTTTTAGAATTAAAGTAGGACCAAAAAAATTTCGGGTTTTTAACGATGGCCATTTCGACCACTTCAATATAGTTCTTGTAACAAGAAGCCTCCAGAGATCTAACCCTATCACGTAATAACCTGTAAGAATGTTCATCAGTACGATTACCGTACTTTCTGCACTTCACTAAATACTTACGTTTCTCCTTTATAGTTCTGATAAGCGCCTTTGAATACCATTTAGGGTAAGAATTACTGGAGACTAACCTTGAAGGCACGTAGGAGTCCCTAAGACGAAAACAGATGCTATAAAAATAGGACACTGCGTCCTCCAACGAACGACAACCGAGCTCATTAGCCCAGTCAATAGTTAATAATTCACTATTTATTGATTCAAAATCACCTTTATCATATAGATATTTTGTAAATTTCGGGTGATCCAGATATTGATGGTTAATGAAGCTCATTTCGCAGGTGAGAGCGCCATGATATGGATCTACGGGCACGAGCGGGTTATCACTGCTATCTGTAACAATAACCTCACTAGTTCCAAATATTAGATCCAATATCTTACCATAATCGTTTTTGATATAATTGTATTGAGATAAATTTAACGCGTTAACGGTGTCAACCAAGAGCATCTCATCGCCAGTGACGTAATTGGAGGGAGCACAGGACCTATCACTCGCATCAGAGCTAGACCATACAACACCGCTCAAATTAAAGTCCCCAATGACGAGGAAGGTGTTATCACAGTGCCTATTAACAATTATTTCCAAATTATTTAAAAAATTGTTCAGTTGTTGTGAATACGAAAATCCTAAGTTTTGTTTACATAGGTAAACTGCGCAAATGTGCAAAGTGACCGTTTCCATAGCTCGCCTGCCCCTCAAACAAACCGTCAGCCAAAGATCCTCAGCACTACAGTGAAACGAAGGTTTAGGCGTGACCATTAGCTCCTTACGAGTGGCTATAAGTACACCTCCGCCATACCTTTGTTTTGTAGCTGCATAATCACGATCCCGGCGCCAAACTACGTATCGGTCATCAAAAAATTCCGAGTCCATTATTCCCGCGAGCAGCCAAGTCTCTGTAATAATCACAACATCATAGTCATGCAGACAAATATTACGATAGAATACTGCAGATTTAGTGCGTAAACCCCTAGCATTCTGGTAATAAATACTTAATTTACGTGCAGAAGCCATCTATAAGCATAAAATTTAGTAGGTAGTGCGAAGAGAATAACCAAGAAGCTAAAAAGAACAGCAAAGCGGGCGAAGCGTTCGGCGGGTCTCAAGGTCAAGCTAGTCGGCAGGCGCAATACGCCAGGCATGCATAACATTTTACAATTTTTCATTACGTCTACTAAGCAAAACAAATTAGTGCGGCAAGTTAAGGGCAGCGAAACAAACAAATCATCAAAAAGCAGAAGCAAAATCAAGAACATTAAGATGCAATCTACGACAGCTTGTTTAAAAATTTCTCATTGACGACAACTAGAATCTTAGCAGAATCATTTTATCTCACGTGTATCTTGCAGTACTTGATCCAGACAAACTTATAGTTTTTCTCTTTAGCCACAGCCTTCGTCTTGGACAACAGTTGTTTGTTGTGTGGAGTTAGGTGATCGTTGACGTAAACCCTTTGCTTAGCGTCACCATCGCCAAGAACATCAACCGTAGATAGTGTTTTATATTCACGGGCGGCAGCGACAAGATCCTCCTTGACATATCGGTTATGGAGACTCAAAACTATTGATTTCTCGTTCGGGTTATGGGTGGGGACTCTAGCTATATAATTAATCTCCGATTTGGGAAGGTCAAATCCAACAGCTTTCCCAATGTTCTCCACAATCTTAAAGAGATTCTCGGACTTTTTCAACGGCACTCCCTTAATCTCGATGTTGTTTAATCTCGATCTTTGATCTCGATCCTCCACTTCACCCCTTAGTGCCGCAATATCAGCCAGGGCAGCATTTAAATTATCCTCCAACGTCTTCATTCCGGAGATCTTGCTTTCTAGCGTGGAGATCCTGCTTTTGTGCTCGTCCAGAGTTGAGCCATAAAAATCACATGTCGCCTTAAGGTCAGATATGTCGCTTTTAATTATTTTGACATCCTCGATTAAAGATGGTAGACCCGTTAGCTGCTTCTTAATAGAGATAATTTCCTGGAAAATCATTGACAGGGATACAGCCTCAGAATCGGGGGGTGAAGTAATTTCAGTGGTAGCGCCAACAGGACCAGCTGCAGCAGCGCTATCGACGAATGGACTGACACTGCCACTCAGTTTGCATCGGGAGCACCTCCATGCCGCTCTACGTTCAGGTCCTAGTTTGCGGTACCCCGCCTCAGTTATACTTGCACAGCAGAATCCCAGGTCTCTCTTGCAGGCGCTGCACTGAACACCATCATTAAAGTTTTCCCCGCATGAAGCGCAATTCATTTTAATATGTATTTTTATAATATATAAAAAACGTTTATGAACCCTGGGAGGGGCGTGTTGTTGATGTGATCGCAGAGGATTATTGCCTTGTAAAAGTAGTGCTTGCGTTTAACGGAACGCTGCGCCAGCGCATCCGCAGTGATTTGTATTTTTGTCGTGTGGCAACACCGACGGACTATGACACTGACAATTCGCGATTGACGTTTCTTCGTAAACAAAGTAAACAAACGCCGGTGACAAAGATTTTTGGCAATAGAAAGTTCTAATTTCTCTTCAAAATGCCCTCAATTCTAATTTTTACACTTGTAGAAGAGTCTCACCTTGGTGAAATTTTGATTTTGCGCGGCAAAAATGTCCACTTTCACTCAATTTCAACACTAAAAAGTACCACACAACGGAGTCCGCGGGTTAAGCGAATAAATTATAACCTATTTCGGTTCCACAAAGGCTAATTTTCAACCGAAATCTATTTAATTAATGGAGCAAATGAAAAAAGATGTGTACGTAAGTGACAGTTTTGACAGTACTGATTATACAATACATATAGCATTTCGGGTCGGTAGAGGGCGCCCGAGAAGGACATAACACTGATCAAATAAATGACCTCCAAACAAGACAGGTCAGGAATACTCTCAACCGGCGTAAATGTATGAGAAGATGTAAGCATGTGGAATGGGCAAAAGAGGTGTCTCAGGTTCCTAGCTTCTGGCATTCGATACTCTCAGCCTACCCCTACGGTATACGGGCGTGAGTGTGTACGTATATAAGTGATAATTTACATCTGAATAACTGACCTCATTGGCATCTTTCTTCTCAGCCACCAGCCCGTGTTTCTTCAATGAAGCAAAGTCATCGACGGTCAACTCATTGGGATCTTCGTCATAGAAAGACTCGCAGTCCAGCCTTATTGAGTGCTCACCAGCCGTGGAAAAGTTCTCGAAAGGGTTCAGGGTGAAGTCTCCGCCACTCATTGTCATGTCTTGGATGGTCTGGTTTATCTGTTCTATGGATTCGTGGGACCTAGAATAGTGGGATAGTAGAAGAGATGAATGTAAATGTATTTCTGTTTACTGAATGAATGAATGAATGAATAACACTTTATTGCAAATAAAATAAAAATTAACAGCAGGAGAAGCAACAGGCGGCCTTATCGCTTAAAGCGATTTCTTCCAGGTAACCATTTTGGGTAGATAACCGTCGACAAAAATGCAAGATAAGAAAATAAACTGAGAGTTTCCTGTTTATGAATTTGAGTATGACTGGACGCATATATTTGCGGACCGGGATTTTGCGATCTCAAAATATCGCAAATGTTGTGAGTTATAGAGTTATTTCTGAATCGCGACCCCACATAATGAGACTCGTTCATACATGGTCATGGTTGAAAACTAATATAACAATATCTATGGCCATGAACTTTTAACAATTTATTTACTTTAATTTGACTTGGAATAAACTATAGGCTTGAAATCGCGATTCGCGGATAACATATAATATAAATAAACCAATAATGGAGGATATTTCAGGATTTTCAAATTGCAATTACATGATAGTATCTTCTATTGTGTAATTACCTGATATCAGCATTCCAAATGCCAGCTATGTGGAACGAGTGTCCAAGCAGTGCCATGACCCTGGTATATTCCCATGTGGTCTTCTCTACTGCCACTTGGGCGACCAGGGACAACGCCTGGGGCGGTCGCGAACGCAGGTTCTTCAGTACTTTACCGGCTTGAGAATGGCCCCTTGACAATTTGAGTACTAGCTTCGATAGATAGGTCTTGTTGTTTGCGTCAATCTGTAAGCAAAATTTTATTTCTAGTACGTCGGTCCGCGCTGACCCTAAGAGTGGCTTTACAATACTTGTATAATACTCACAAAAGGACGAATCTTGCCAGAAGATATGAATTTCAGTGATTGTATAAGTAGTGTAATAAGCTCCTCGGCGGTTTCACTGTCTGGAAGGTGAGAAATCAACATAAAATGAGAAACGCAACATCTAAGCTTAATTCGTGGTCACAAAACATTTATTTTATACCACTGACATCTAGTTTCAGAATGATAATTATAGTCAATCGTCCATTAACCATATTGCTGTCTTTTCCTGTATCAAAAAGACGAAACATGACAGCATGAGATTAAATGGAGCATTCACTTTAAATATTGTTTCTGCAGCTGGTAGTAAGTTGGCAAACAGGCTCGCGTTGCCGTCAGCCTGATGGTAAGCAGTTACCTCAGCCTATAAATATACAGAGTGTTTCATAATATATGTATAAAGCCGTGAACTGGATGGAGTGCTAAACGTATTAAAACGATAGGTACAATTATTTTTTTCTTGCGTGGAATAGTTAGCGAGAAAATGACTATCGAACTTTTTCTTTTTCAATGTCGATAATGACATTTTGAAAACGAAAGACCGCATCTCTAGAAACCAGTTGTAATAGGTTACTCAAGTTCATAATCAGGTCAATCAACCGAAGACTACAAATTTACCAATTACAGATAGGATATAGGTTTTGTCTCTTTAAGTCTTTTCTGCCAACCGTTTCATATGAGTTTTAAAATTCAATCTAAAGATCACTACGATCAATACCTGAAGTGGCTGGTTAATAAAATTATTATCATAAGCAGCTCGTGAGTAGCCTGGCACAAAAACAAGACATTTCAATGCTTGTTTCTACTTTAATTTATTCGTTTGTTTTTTTTGCCTTCAACACAATGTTCGCACATAGGTACATAGTCGACAAATTAATTGCGAAAACACAATAAACATTAGTAGGCAAAAAAGTCACAGCTTGATTTCGCGTCTGCGCCATATCTTCTATTTTACTAGGCTATCATGACTGAAGCAGGTGGACTAGGTACGGGATACTGATATCATAGGGTGTCCAAAAGTTTTAATACTTTTGGAAAGTGTTTTACAACAAAAGTACAGGATATTGTTGTTACAATTTTTTGCCCTATTTTTTCACATAGTCAACATCCCGTTGAATGCATATGGTGAGCCTTTGCACAAGTTTATGCACTCCTCGAAGAACTTTTCCGCCAGCTCCGAAATAAGGAAAGACGTCATTTCAGTTCCTACCTATTTAATAGTAATAATTAAATTCTACTCATGTATGAATTCAAGAAGGTGAATAATCAATTTGAAAAGCTGAAAAACTACCTAGCAACACTATTTACGTACTAGGTACGGTCAGGAGACCCGGTTTTACCATTTCGTCAATTTACTAGTAACAGACGCTACGATTTGCCTGGAGCCGACCAACCATCAGTTGCAGTCGATACTAATCCTTACGAAGTACAAAATAAAGCAGCTTTTGTTTTAATACGGATGCGCGGGCATGCCTTCCTTGGTCGGACGTCCGAACACGTATTCCGCACTCAAAAGCAACTATTTTATCCTGCGTAAGGATAAGTATCAACTACAACTAACGGTTGGTTGGCTCCAGAAAAAGGGGAACGTTTGTTACTAGTTTTTAGTGTCAACAACAAGCATGTACAAACATGTACCTAGTGGCCTAGTGGCAGTACAATTACTTGTTTTATGCTACGTAGTGATAGTCCACCTGAAGGCAAGCGGTAACCGTCGCCCATAACATTAGGTTTACGACGATTACTACTACGATTCAACCATTTAGGTTGCAGGCAACAAAAATGCAGAACAAGAGATGCGTTGCCACTGTGAGGACTAATGCGCGTATTACACCTGGCTAAATTCAGTCGACTAAATTCAGAAGCAAAAAGCGTGAAAGGCAATCAAAGTAGAATGTATTGCTCATAGTATAAGGTCCATTTTTGTATCACTAATATTATCTGATGTGACGCTCCGCTCTTCAAAAGGCGTGATTCAAAAATGGACTTTAGTTTTTAGACTAAATTTAGCCAAATGTAATAAGCGCATAAGATGAAATGCGTCATGCCTGTATTTGCGCTCGCTTATTTCGTAGACACCCTACGTACTAGGCGCAATGGGATATTAAAGAGGTCTAAATTATCGTTATGTATTTTTTGGTTCGAGGGTTCTGTACAAAAAAATATTGTAATCAATTATGATTTTAATTCAAAAGGTTCATTCATAGTTTTCTTGAAAGTGCACCACCACCTAACTAATAGCAAAGTAGTCTAATTCAAATTACTGTAGCATATTAATGTAGCAGCTCTAATAATGTAACATCTTTGTCTCTACGAGTTTGCTTTCTCAAGACATGTCTGTCAGTAATGTGTCAGTGTCGCGTAGGTAATCGTACCTATCTGCCATGAGATTTTTCGATACCTACACTGACACATATTTTAGTATTAAGTAAAATAAATAAAATACCCTAGCGCCGCCGGCCGTAATGAATGTAACATAAATAAAACAAAGACTGTAGGTAGTGGAGCTTAAGACAGAACCCTCTACTGATGTGGGGAAGGCTCAAACTCTCTGTGGATTGTTATCGGCTATTAATGATGATTAAAATGCGTAAGATTTCACGAACATTTCTCATCAACTAAAATTAACTAAATGAGTCTTAGTTGATGGAGCTATACCTGTAAATATCCCATACTTCACCCAGTTGGAGAACCTAGGCAGGAGCGTAGCTACCGCCGTATCAGCCGTATCAATGATACGGGGCCCCCGGGCCACAGGGCCCCCAGTACGCGTGTAAGCAAAAATTCGTACTGTTGTCCTCAATTTCAGTTAAACCCTATTTCCCGGAAAAAACCTTTAGTAAATTTCAGACCAGGGCCGGGAGCCCGCTCCGCCAAAGATACAAATGAATCAAGTGATACAATCCGTTTTCATTCCCCTTTCGCTTAGAGATAATTAACATTTTAAAAGAAAAAACAACAACTTAGGGCGCACTCACTCATTACTTCATTGAAATTGTGTAAAAAATGCACCAATGGCAAAAATGAGAAAAATCTTGATCTCATGTACAACATTTTCAGCACTATCGGTGAGGTCATAAGACTTAAGAAACTCCTTACTCCGTTCATTCCTCAACGGGTCAGATCGACCTGGCTCATAATAAAATAGTTTTGGCCCACACGCCTTCACGATCTTGACGAATTTGACTGTTTTTAAGTTTTCACTACACATATTATCGGGTCCACCCCGGCTTTTAAGGAGTCTCTTGTCATACAAACTACCAACATAAAAGATGAACAAATTATACACCTAAACCTTCTTCATTAGACAAAGTGATACCACTTTGTCTATTGGTGTAAACCGTATGAAAATCCGTTCAGTAGTTTTTGAGTTTATCGCGAACAGGCAGACAGACTCGGTGTGGAACTTTGTTTCATAACAATATTTTTATTATTAAGGTGATTCGACGCTCATACTAAATTTCTCTCGATATACTTTCATTTGTTTGAGTGTTTAGTATTTTTTTTTTTTTTTTTTTTATCCGGCAGACAAACAGGCATGCCGGCCACCTGATGGAAAGTGGTCACCGCCACCTATGGATATCAGCATCACCAGGGGTGCTACCAATGCGTTGCCCGCCTCTAAGGAGACCTCTAATATACCTCTTGAACGATCCCATGTCATAGACCAAAGGAAACACCGTGGCTGGGAGCTCATTCCACATCCGAATCGTACGAGCGAGAAACGTTCTTTCGAATCTTCGCGTGGACACCACTAGAGGGTCCACGTAATGGGGATGAGTACCCAGCTCACGGCGGGTGGTGCGATGGCGGAATTGTGCTGTGGGCACCAGATCAAATAATTCCTCAGAACACTCCCCATTGTACAGCCGGTAGAACACACACAGGGAGCCAAAGTCCCTTCGATCAGCCAGTGGTTCTAACTTGCCTGTCAGTATGGTATCGTCGACAATTCGTACGGCGCGCCTCTGTATAGAATTCAAGTGATTAAGCAGGTCGGCGGTTTCCCCGGCCCAAAGATGGGAACAATACTCCATATGTGGCCGCGCCTGTGCCTTATACAGCAACAGGCGCTGTTCTGGGGTGAAGTATCGCTTAGACCGGTTAAGCACACCAAGTTTTTTCGAGGCTAGTTTAGCCTTACACTCCAGGTGACTTCGGAACCGTACGTCGTCTGATATGTCGACAACAAGGATCCCGATACTTTCTGAGATGGAGAGGAATTGTGTTATGATTTCTGCTCTTGTGTTATGATTTCCCATTTTGCCTACCATTGAATACAAATGTATGCGTGCAAATGTAGGTGCGCAAAATGGGTATCTTTTCAAAAGCAGTTAAATCGAAAAAAAGCACAAGTCGCCGCTAGATGGCGTTGTTTTGTGATTTCATTATTTTTCTTTTTCATTGCTTTGTTTTACAATATTAACATGTAGAAATCTATTTCGCGCACAATTGGACACATTTTCTAATGGCCAATTGCAAAAACTTACATTAAAAATATCAAACCCTTGAAGGAATGTCGATCAAACGTTACATAAAATTTGTATGAAAATCGTACCGCTTTAACACGTGAATGGCTTGGATTTAAGTTACTTATAGCATCCCTTGTAGTTGGGGGTACTAACTAGGGGGGGCCCCCAGACAGCTATTGATACGGGGCCCCTGGAGGGCTACGCCACTGAACCTAGGTCACCTAGGTGGAGCACGGACCCAAACACAATATTAGAAATTACGGTCTAGGTTACTGTCATTGTACCAAATTACCCGATAAAATAGTGGTAAGCAAATGAAATCCATCACCGAGATCGTAAGGATTATTATTAGTCCACTGTTGGACTCGTTTGAGCCTCACTTTATCAAATAAACAATCAACATTACGGTGCATCTACCAGGAGAACATAAGAGGCGAAATAAGTACGACCCCTAACACGCGGATCCCTAAAGCGTCGGCCGCCGCCGCGCCTCTAGCCACCCGCGCCATTGCGCGCCTCTCTCAAGGTCGGCCCCGCCACGAGGCCCACGAATCCGCGCGTAGCGTTGGCAGTGTGCGTGCCGCACACTCGGGTGTGCCGTGTACCCGTTTGAACCGAGACGCTGGCGCCGACGGCGCGACTTCTTGTGTTACAATTTACCTATTTTCGAATCGTGTTCGTTTATTCGGTTTTTAGCTTTTCGCGTGATCGGTGTGATTGTTTGTTGCGTTGTATTTATAGGAAACCTAAGTATTGTGAAGATAACTGTGATAAGACTGTTAACGATATGAATGAATTAATGATTTATTGCTTCAGGTACCTCAGGTACATTAGTGTAGTCTTGTTTGTGTACAATGTTCAACAGTTTAAGTATTGTGATAATCATTATTCTGTGCATAAGTGCAATTGTTCCCAGTAGTCCCCTCTAGCCCTGTCCCCCGGGGAGACAGCTGGGAATTGTCTTCCCAGTTGTCACCGGGGTGACAGTTCGTGCCGATTGTTCCCTTTGAAAGCTGAATGGAGGGGACAAATGGGAAGTATATTTCTCAGTTGTCACGGGGGGAGGTGACAATTGCTACGATTACTTCCCAGAAAATAAAAGAACATGTAACTTTTTCCATTAGATTTCAGCATTTTTATTTGTTGTGTTATATAGAATCAAATAAAAAACCAATATTATGTTACGCTTACTTATACATACAATCATTAATCTTATTAATACTCATCGTTTTTTGATAATTACAGATAACCACTAATATTAATAAAAATAATAATGTTTTTAAGAATGTCTATAAAAAAAAACCAAAAAATTAACATTATGTTCCACTTGCTTACTTAAAGGTACAGTCATCAAACAATCACAGATATAATACTTATTAATAATTTGTTAATTATCACAGATAATCACCAATATTTACAATCATTTATTAGGAAACTAAATACTTACTAAGGTCATAAACTTAATGTCTAAGTGCTTCCAAAAAATGACCAACAGACATATCCCCTTGCAGAAATTCCATTTGCATTTTTTGTATGAACTCGTCCTTGAGTACATATTTCTTCTGCCTTTCTTTAAATATTTTTAATTTGTTTTTAATCATTGTGTGTCGAACTGTGAAAAATGATGCATCTTTTTGTATGATGTTAAGAAAATGAATGATGTTGGGCTTCTTTCTTCCTACTTCGCGATTCAATTTGTTGTGCCAGCCCTCCAAACAGTTAGTTGTGCGATGCTGACTTCCGTATACATTCCAAATTTGTATAAATTCTTCTTTTAACCATTGTTTTGTCATATAGGCTCGAAACTTTATCATGTCCTCTTCTTCTGTTTGTTTCCGTGTGATGTATGACCAACCTTTAATAACTTCGGATGGCGGTAGTAAAGGGAGCACAGCGCTTAATGCCACTTCGCGAATTTTTGTAGGATTATTCGATTTCGTGATTTCAAGCTCGCGTCCTTTACGCCAAATAGCCTTGTTAAAATGATAGTAACATCCGCTCACTATTACAGAAGGAAAAACCTTAGCGATGGCGCTCATAGCTGCTGTTTCATAATCAGTTTTATATTTTATGGGATTCCATCCAGGTACTTGGGATTTAATTAAAGAAAATAAAGCCACATAGGACGATTGTTGTCTGTCACTCATTAGAGAGTACACAAGTGGCACAATGTTTGTATTGCTCACAGTACTTCCTATATCACCATGTATGGTGTATAGTTGATCAAACGGTTTTGGACAAATTTTAAAGGTTCCATCGCTGTAATAATCCTCAACTGTAAGTAATAACTCTTTTGCTCTTTGTGAACAAAAGATAATGATTCGTTTATTATCGTAGTAATAATCTGCCATTAAGAAATCTTCATATCCAGTGGGAATTTGAACCTCTTCTATTTTGTCGCATTGGATTTTATCAACTGCAGCTACTTTATTTCTATATCTATACATTGATGATTTGACAGATTTAAAACTTGGAATTTGAGCAATAAGTTGCAGTCCTTTGTTTTCGTATGAAGCGACCATATCATTGTAAGTTTGAGGAACTGCTTGGTAATTGTGTGTAGTCAAATCTTGTTTGCATCGATAGAGGTGCTCGTCGATGTCGTTTTTAGCAAAATTGGGCGTACACGTGTGAATAGTTTCTTCTAGAATATTTCCGTCCTGAAAAACAAAAATTCTTTCAATAGCATCTAAAATAAATAATTACCCACTAGTTATTCCAATAAACGTTACACCGTACCTATCAACCTAATAAATTAATAATATTATTTTATAATTATTAGCATTATGATAAATAACTACACAGTAAATTATAAAATGTATTGAAAAAAGGTACCTAGTTAAAAAAAAATTGTGGGTAAGTTAAGTACTTAATCATTTTAAATCCCAAACTTTGTTGACATGTCATATGTAGATTAAGTAATTAAAGAAATCTATACTTAAATGCTTACTTTTATCCTGATACGCCCTTTACACATTTTCCTTCTCTGGCTACACTCCCATACTGAAAGACCAGTATTGTACTGTTTCTTCTTATAAAATTGATGGCCTGCTCGTAACAGTACGCTTCCAGTTCCTCTTTGTATTATCACAAAAGTAGATTCACACGAACTGGAACATGCTCTATTACCCGAACTGGAACATGCTCTATTCCCGGACATATTTGCAGTATTTAACAGTAAGTGACACAGCGGGCGGAACTAACGAAGTTTATCGTAGGAAATGCATCATCCATTTGAAAAATATGTTTCTACCTACATGTTGAAAAAATATCTTACTCGGTGTTGCCGTAGAAAATAATAGTAGCATAGTTATAAAATTGAATTAGGAAAACGATAAGTAATTAATTGATTATAAGATGATAATAACCCTGTGATTGTTTGATGACTGTACCTTTAAGTAAGCAAGTGGAACATAATGTTGATTTTTTGTATTTTTTTAGACATTCTTAAAAACATTATTATTTTTATTAATATTAGTGGTTATCTGTAATTATCAAAAAACGATGAGTATTAATAAGATTAATGATTGTATGTATAAGTAAGCGTAACATAATATTGGTTTTTTATTTGATTCTATATAACACAACAAATAAAAATGCTGAAATCTAATGGAAAAAGTTACATGTTCTTTTATTTTCTGGGAAGTAATCGTAGCAATTGTCACCTCCCCCCGTGACAACTGAGAAATATACTTCCCATTTGTCCCCTCCATTCAGCTTTCAAAGGGAACAATCGGCACGAACTGTCACCCCGGTGACAACTGGGAAGACAATTCCCAGCTGTCTCCCCGGGGGACAGGGCTAGAGGGGACTACTGGGAACAATTGCATAAGTGCAACCAAGCAGTAGACCAAAGACCATGTTACCTACCTACTTACGTATTGCATAGCAACCAGTGAAGTATGGTTAACAGCGCTGGCACCTGACGCTGTTAGTTTTTATAAAATAACTTTTAAAAGATACGTACCTAAATGCTTTTAAGGTCTAGGTTCTAGCTAGACTAGGAGACGCTACCTACCACCTAATCGTGACGTTAGAAGCGCAACCGTCGCCGTCGGTTCTTTTCCGACGGGAAATAGATAGAAAAGACAGAGCTTTTATCTTTTCATAAAAACATGTAGATATTTAGTGGAACCTGCCTGTAATGTGTTTCACCAAATCGAGACTCGACTCATAAGTGGTTCCCTACGCTACGTAGGTACTTAGATGAGGAACCCGTGTTAGTAGGTACCTAGTACTTACCTATCTGTGTAGAACTATTTTGTCAATTGAACGAAAGCCGTTTTAGTTTAGTAGATATCTATTAAGTAGGTAGGTAGCTGACTATTTTTATTTTTATTTAGTTGAAGTACCTAGGTATCTACCTGCGGCAGTCCACACCACGGCTCCGGCTGTCTCCCAGACTGATTAACATTTTATTTTGTTTTTTATTTACTTAGGTTCCTACTTACCTAACCTACATAGATACTGTTTTTAGGTCTTTAGTTAATAACTAAGTATTAGTAATTTAATTCTTATTTTACCTTTGTTGTTACTCCTGTTAGGTACCTAGTAGAAATCATCTCGGTCTTAATGACCTGGTTTCGCTCTCGCGCACGCGGGCCTGGCCTTGACCATGACCCAGGATTTCGCATTTCAGGTAATTACAGTGGAGCGACTGCCATCTGACAGTCCTGAGTTCTGCCTGACCCTGCTACCAGGGGAACTTGATTACCTGACCAGATTGGATCATGGTTGGACATTCAGTCGCCTAAATGTGCAGGTTTCATCACGATGTTTTCCGTCACCGTAAGAGCATCTGTTAGTATTCAACTAATGTAAGTACATCGGAACGTTAGAAAAGAGTCACTGCTACATGGCGGCAGTGGGATTCGAACCCGGTACCTCTCGCGTACGTGTCGGATACCGTAACCTTAGGCAATTATTCGCACGTTTGTTCGGTGCCCTTCGGTATTCGCCCAAACTGCGTTTGGTCGATTGCTTCTATGCGTTTGATGTTCCCGCCACGCTGCGCTGCGGATCGCCGGCCGGCACACGCCAACAGACAATCGTTGGCCGAAACCGGTGTGTGTGTGTACGTAGTATTAGGCTCCTGGTAGTAGGCTTAAGGAGGTTGCTCTATTTTCATAGGGGTCGACGAGGTTATTAAACTGCTCCTTGTAGGAGCATGAACTTGAAATAGAGCTGCGCTTCAACGTAGTCGATATGGTTATTATTCTTTAAAAACGAAGGTTTTTTATGAAAATTAAAATTCAATGTCCGGATAATATGAAGTCGCCAGTGTACTCTTTGCAAGCTATACTTTAACACCCTTTCGGCTTTATACATGTATTACGTAACACCCTGTATACAATACCAGGGGTTGCATTTTCGTGTTGCCACGGTACTTATCGCATGATTGGTTACAACTGGACAATTAAATCTTAATTGTTGAGAAAAAATTCAACAAAAATGCCGATGTCCTTTTTACTGGAAGATCATGGCTTAGCAATAGAAAAAAAACCTTACCTCTCAATATATCCCACAGCTTGTAAGTAAAATCATTGCTGGAACCCACACTGCACATTGATCTAAGACACTGCCTAAGTGTGGTCGTCTCATCCGTGATGCAAATGCATCCACCGGCGGGATACTCTGCTGTGTACGCGTACATTTCAGTCTCATTTAACAGGTTGTTCAGCCGCTTCGTGTTGTCTTGGCGTTTTGCGCCGGGGATGTTGTTGCTGGGGAGTAGAAGGGTTAAAATGGAATGATTACAAGTTCAAGGTCACTCAGCATGCTATGGAACGTGCTATGATCGGAGTTTCCCTGAAGGACAAATTTCGCAACGCAGTAATCCGACAGAGAATCAAAGTAACAGACATAGCGCACAGAATTAGCACGCTAAAGTGGCAGTGGGCTAGCCATATCTGCCGACGAACCGACAACCGCTGGAGTAAACGAGTGCTTGAGTGGAGTCCGCGACTCGGTAAGCGTAGTGTGGGAGGCCCTTCGGCCAGATGGACTGACGATTTGCGAAAGGTTGCGGGTGGATGCTGGATGCCGCAAGTGAGGATAGGGTGCATTGGCGCTCATGTGGGGAGGCCTATGTCCAGCAGTGCACTAGTATAGGCTGATGACGATGATGATTACAAAAAAAAAAATAATCATCTTGGCGTTAATGTCCCGGTTGTGCTCTCGAGAACGAGGGCCCGGGGTCCACCTTGACCATTATCCAGGATTTGGCAGGTCAGGTAATTACAGTGGAGCGACTGCCATCTGACCTCCATGACCCTGCTACCAGGGGAACCTGACCAGATTGGATCATGGTTACACTTCCAGTCGCCTGAATGTGCAGGTTTCATCACAATGTTTTCCCTCACCGTAAGAGCATCGGTTAGTATTCAACTAATGTACATAACTCAGAAAACAGTCATTGGTACATGGCCGGAGCAGGATTCGAACCCGGGACCTCTGGCTCACGAGTCGGATACTGTAACCGCTCGGCCACCGACGCTCTCTAACGATGATGATTACAAAGAAGTGAGATAATAAAGTAAGGGGGTGTCAGGACTGTTGTACTTGCTACGTAAATATTGTCTAGCCTTACGGTCTTCTTCTTATCGTGTCAATGATAAATAGGTTAAGTATATACATTACGGTAAAAACGCGTGACGTTATTCGTATGCATTTTATTTTGTTATGCTTTCTATGGTACCTACCTACTACTCAAATCTTGACAGCTGCATCCACGGGCGTTCTGCCTGTATGTGTTAGTAACCACCCTCCACCTGAATGAGCTTGCTTAACACATATTCTTATAAAGATTTTGCGATCTGGCTGGCCTAATCTCTTTGAACAGATTTCTAAATCGGAAAACTCAACTACCAATCAAATACCAATGGATGTCATGTATCAATTTCCCCCAAAATGCAACATGTTTAAAAATTCAGATTATACAGACATAATCTGAGAGATACTAATAAACTCCAGCTTCCACATTAAAATACGGATGCGTTGACCATAGTGTTTGAGGGAGCACAGCTTTATAATAATTTACCAAGTGAAGTAAGCGGCTTTTTGTATTGCAACTGATATGTAGTGTTAAGCAATATGTTTTTGTAACCTCGTTTTAAGTGAACTATGTTGTTCTTATGAGGAATAAAGTTCTTTTAAACCGAGATTTACCGTATCACAGCTTTCTCCAGGTTCACAGAAGATTGTCCAGCGGCTGTCATGTCCACTAGCAACTGGTTGATGTTGTGCAGGGCACAGACTGACTTCCAAATCGCTATGCAGGGGCTGGCTAGGTGACCTACAATTACTTCTTGTTGCTGAAATGATTATAGTGCGAAATGTAATGAGAAGATATGCATCCTAGTACAGTAAACATAAATAATACTTTGATTTGCATCAAATATACTTACAAATTGAACCTTACAACTAATAAACGGTGTTTGCAATGTCTTTGTTGACCACTCGCACTGCAATTCTGTAAGGCCACTGTGTGGAGCATTCACTAACTCATCACTGTTGTGGGATCCATATGATATTCCTGAGAGTAAGTATTTACAGTCAACCGATACATTCACCTGTAATGGCAGAAATTAAATGTAGACAATGATATTGTAATAAAGTAGATGTATTACTTCTAAAGTAAGTATAACTATAATTAATTAATAAAAAATTAAAAGTAACAGTTTTGCCCTTACAAACTGACTACTTACGTGAATGCATGAACCCCAGTGCAGTGCCGCCATGTACTAATTAAACACTAATCAATGCTCTAACTAAGTGAGGAAAAACATTGTGAGAAAATCAGCACATTCAGGCAGCCATGTGTAGGTAACCATGATCCAGTCTGGTCAGATTCCCCTGTCAACAGGTTAATGGAGGTCAGATGGCAGTCATCACCATCACAGCCCATAACAGACCACTGCAGGACATAGGGCCTCTCCCACGAAATGGGTGGTTATTGCCATAACCACGACACTTGGTATGCAGGTTGGAGATCACAGTGTTGTAAATAAAACAATGGAAAACGCTGCTGAACGTTTTTCAGCTTACGGAGACTAGATCTTTTGCTTCAAAAGCATTTAGCACCTTCCTTATATGACACCCACAAGTGTAAGGGGTTGATGCTAATCTATTCTGCCCGACACATTACGGCCAGCTATTCTACTCTGCCGATGGCTGATTCTAGTATCCCCACTGTAATAAAATGATCTGCCAAATCCTGAATCATGGCCAAGGCGGCCCACAGGTCTTTGTGCATGTAAGCACAACCAGGACAGTAACGTCAAGATGACAAATTGACTAGTTAGAAAGGAAAATTGTTTGTCAGTTTGTTATATTTTACAGTGAAATAATTAAATCATCATCATGCCTTAATCTAATCCACCTGGTGGAAGGAGGAGTGAGCTTTATGAATATAAATATTAAATAATCGTACCATATCATCTGTAATGCCTTCTTGTTTCAAATACTCTTCAATTAAGTCTTCCACATCAATATCATCCAGAGTTATGGAATCTTCATAACCCACAATGCCTCGGATAAATCGTTTGCAGTCTGATTGTATGGTCAAAAGTAGAGGTTTTCCTGGAGATGATGGATTGCAAAGTATCCACATTGGTAGTGCATCTTCGGAAATACTCATGGATTGGTTGTACAGGTTGGCTATCTCTCTGGAAACAAATCATAAGTACATTTAAGGCTATACTTAACTTGATTTAAAATATTCCTAACAAGAAATAGCATTGCACCAACACAAACCTTAAATGAAAACTAAATTTTCTAAGTCACTCTTAAGTTTATGACACCGATACTGTGATGCCTAAATACTTTGGAGTGTCTTAAGATATCAACTTCTAAGTTTAGTGCAGTTGCGCATTAATATTATAAAGTTAAATCAAGAAAATTACAAGACCATTTGTAAAATAAAATAAAGTTAGTACTTAATTGATCCACCCTAAATAATAAGCGGTTAGGGTGTAGCAAAGGGGGTGCGGAGCAATGAGACTAGTAACATCTTTGAATAGCCCTTTTTTGGATCCTCTAACCAAAATAAGGGGCAAACTAATTTCTTTTCTTCATTTAAACATTAAGTATTATTATGTAAAACTACTACAAACTGACCTTGCTGTCTCAATGGCCACAGGGACATGAGTTGCTTCCTCTTTACTCCACAACTGGGGTTCATCAGACACCATGGTATCATCAAGAATAGTGTGCAAACTAAGATCCAGCTTTAACGGGGACCCAGTTAAATCCAATTCTTCTGAAAAAATACTTTTTGGTAATAAGCAGTTGGGCCTGAGTTAGTTAATGTTGCGGAAAAATGAATAGAATAGAATAGAATAGTCTTTATTGTTAAACTGTGTAAGTATACAGTTATGATTGTATCTTACCATTAATACAGGTATTCTTTCCTACATAGTCACTTGTAGCGTACGACTGTTTATTCTGAAATTATTGTGGTCATTAGTAAATTAAAAGAAATACTGTATTGTTTTTAAAGCACAATTTGAAAAATCCAACCTTAGCGTACACCATCACAACTTCATTTCTACATTTTGTATACATATTTACGTAATTTGGGCATGTCTGTTTATCGAACGTTAATTTTGGATACTTTTCTAGTACTGGCTTTAATTGTATATCCATAATTTAATTGTTATTAACAAAAACAAAACAATATAAATAAGAAAACCGAAACCGATACCGTTTTGTTTTGAAATTTTTGAATTTTTTTTTGTTTCGTGGTGATCTTGATTTAGGCAACAGGAGTAACGCGTATACAGCCAAGTCTTCATGCTGTCATGTTTCATTTAAAAAGCGTGTTTTCAATCAAAACTTTAGATGAACTTATTATCTAAGTCTAATTAAAGTAATAAGTTACATTTTAAATAAGTTACATTTACATTGCTTAATCAATAAAAGTCTTTATTTCTAACTCTAGACTCTAGCATATTTCTGTTAAAAAGTATTAAATTTGTATTCACCATCATTAACTACGTTGTAGTCATCCATCTGAAACCAAGTCGGACCTTTCGGTTAAAGTAGGTATAGGTACCAACCGACTACAGAGAGATGTAGTACTACTAGGTACTGTAGCATGTGTGCTCGGGCAGGCCCTAGGTTAGGACGGATCCCAAGATAGGAAGGCGTTTGGAGGCCTCATGTCTGGAGGGGCTTTAGGTTAAGTAGGCTTTCAGGTGCGGTTGCTGCTCCCATAGGAAGGCGTTCGGAGGGCTCATGCCTGGAGGGGCTTTAGGTTAAGTAGGCTTTCAGGTGCGGTTGCTGCTCCCATAGGAAAGCGTTCGGAGGGCTCATGCCTGGAGGGGCTTTAGGTTAAGTAGGCTTCCGGGTAAGGTTGCTGCTCCCATAGGGCAGCCGGGGCTTTAATTAGTTAAGCAGGTTAGGTTAGGTTAGAACATGTAGGAAGGAGTTCGGTTAGCTTGGACGGTTCGGAGCAAGCAGAACTGGGGTCTTTGGCCTGTCTCTATGAGCACACATCACACTGGCTAGGCAGGAATTCAAATGGGTTCCATTTGAATTAGACGTAAGATGTCTTATGTATTTTTATATCATTCTTCATTCATAATTCTTGAGTTGACTTTCATAAATATAACTATAATAACTTCTATCTCGAGCTACGAGTATTTATTTAAAAGCCCCCCACGATCCCGAGTGTTACATTTTTAGCAGGGTTCTTCTGCACAATGCCGGCGTTTATATTCCCCCGTTTAGGTAGAATAATTTAAGACTAGTATGTAGTTATTAATCCAAGGTTAGGATTTAATCATTGTATTCAAGGGGATTAGGAATAAATATAGAGGTTCTTTTAAGAAATTACTAGGTAATTTCTTTATTTGGGGCGTGGGTAGATGTAGCATGTGTGCTCGGGCAGGCCCTAGGTTAGGACAGATCCCAAAACAGGAAGGCGTTTGGAGGCCTCATGTCTGGAGGGGCTTTAGGTTAAGTAGGCTTTCAGGTGCGGTTGCTGCTCCCATAGGAAGGCGTTCGGAGGGCTCATGCCTGGAGGGGCTTTAGGTTAAGTAGGCTTTCAGGTGCGGTTGCTGCTCCCATAGGAAGGCGTTCGGAGGGCTCATGCCTGGAGGGGCTTTAGGTTAAGTAGGCTTCCGGGTAAGGTTGCTGCTCCCATAGGGCAGCCGGGGCTTTAATTAGTTAAGCAGGTTAGGTTAGGTTAGAACATGTAGGAAGGAGGTCGGTTAGCTTGGACGGTTCGGAGCAAGCAGAACTTGGGTCTTTGGCCTGTCTCTATGAGCACACATCGCACTGCCTAGGCAGGAATTCAAATGGGTTCCATTTGAATTAGACGTAAGATGTCTTATGTATTTTTATATCATTCTTCATTCATAATTCTTGAGTTGACTTTCATAAATATAACTATAATAACTTCTAGCTCGAGCTACGAGTATTTATTTAAAAGCCCCCACGATCCCGAGTGTTACAGTACTTTGCTCGGTATTCGACATCCGTGAGTGAATTTGTTCGCACGAGTTATTTACGAATTATGATGTAGGTACCTAACCTTTTAAGTAGTTACATTCTTGCAAAGGTTTGGTTTTTAATGGATGTTTGTACAATTGTGCAATAGTATATGTATCAAATTAACCGCGAAATGGAATACTACATCTTTACAAAGCAATGAAAAATAAATATTATAAAATCACAAAACAACGCCATCTAGCGACGAATTGTGGTTTATTTGATTTAAGTGCTTTATTTTATATCATTAAGGCATATAAAGCCATTTCGGGAATACATTTACTAAGAGTAACAATAATACAATTTTGTAGAGAAATTGAGTACCTATGGGTGACGAACCACCGTAAGTAATGACGTCACGCCAAGCCAGCGCTTCTTGGGCAGACTACTTTTCCGTGCCTGGTTGGCGAAGGTGGTATGGCCAAACATTTGACATGTTTTCTATGCAATTTAATGAGGAGGCTTATCTACTCATACCATCACCAAGACACTCTTGCAGCTTAACTTATCAACGATAGCATCGTCATATCCGTGAAGCGCTGATCCTGCTTGTTCCGCTCTACTAGAGGCCAAGTCTCACTGCCTTATAAAAAGGCAGGTCAAATTGGTCAAATGGTCTTGGTTAGGTCTTATTTGACCCCTTCAGCTTTAGGGTCATTTACTACTGGAATTTTAGAGTCACAATTAATACCGTCACATTTCGCCATTTGATTCAAGCCGCGGATGCTCGGGCTTTAATCGACGTCGCTGTTGATGTACCGATTTGCGCTAAGTACCTACAGATCGTATGATCAGTGCGTTTGACCAGATTTTTGTCTATCTATATACAGACGGTAGGGAGGGGATCCTGATTGTTGCAGAATATGTACTCTGTCTTCGCTACATTTAAGTTCAGGGACCTTATTTTTGAACCGTTCGCATCCACGCGATCGCTTGCGTGCGCTACCTACCTCTTCCACATTTGAGAACATTATCATACCTACACGGTCAGCCACGAATACTGGCTGACAGTACCTTTGTCTCACACCGGACAGAAATGGGCTGAGCACTCTGACGGTAGGTAATGAAGGAACAGGTTAATGTCTTATTATTAATCTGTGGCAGCCACCAACAGCAGCTCTAACTATGGAATATGCGCACCCCATTCCCATGGAGATTCGCATCCGATGAAACTTGAAAAGTCTCCCCGGCTAAAGGCAGTCCTAAGGCGTTTAGCACGCTAAGCGCTTGGCTTTATTTATTGCGAGTCATTTATAACCAACCGGCCCACCGGCTACTACTCTTTGAGAGTTCTCCTCCTCCCTCCCCTGTTGGGCGCAAAAAAGTAAGTAAGCACATAGATGTCCCGAGCAATGTCAACAAAGGCCTCAGGTACTCAGCTTGGACCGCAACGCCCACCAAGATTTATCGCGAGGGACATAGTCGAAGGACTTCTACATCGACTTCTATAAGAGTCGAATTTGTGATCCGCCTTGAAGGATAAGGTAGCAACAAAATTACAGGCTTGAGGCATTTCATCTTAGTCCTCCCTGTGACAACGCACCTGCGGTTCTGCATTTTTATTACCTGCAACCTACTTAAATGCATGAATTGTAAAAGTTATGGGCGACAGTTATCTACAACTTACCATCAGGTAGGCTGTCTTTTCGTTTGTCACTAAATAGCGTAAAAAAATCAGTTAAATATCTGTAGATACACAATCTACCTAGGCACCTACGCATTCTCACAATAGGCATTATTTTACACCCTCGGTTGATTGTGAATTTCATTGTGGATCGAAAGGCTTATAAGTGTAGCCAACGGAACTATCAACACTCGAATAACCTACATACTTAAATCCTGTTTCTGACAAATGCTTGATAGTAGTTAGTAGTAGGCGTTCTATAAATAAAAATTAGGTAGACTATGCACCTGTATGGCAAGGCCATAGGAGCGATAAACAATTATTAGAGCGATCAAAACCTAGCTTTATTTTTCACAACATTAATGATCTTCTTTTACTACAAACACACTTCCATGTTGTTAGTTGTTAAGGTAGGTATGAGGATTTTTCAAAATAGGTCATTCTTAAAACAGAGGATTTTCTAAAATGTGGATTATCTTGTCCTGACCAAAATTATCTAAACAATGATTTTAGCCTTCTCCACATTAGTGGAGAGGTTTGCCACAGTAGGGGTCTATCCATGTTTGACAGGCGAGTTGAGATGGTATAAAAACCCTGCTGCCCATTTTCTGTGGTCCACACTACGGTGGTCGGTCTGCCTCCATTAAGCTTGGAGTAGTCGTCATATTTTGTGTCCGATAGTCTGTTCCGTCCGTCTATAGGGTTGCATTCACCCTAATAAACTTATAAACATCCCACCAAAAACACTTTTGGCCAAAACTTGGTCTAATTTTAGATCTAAGTGCTTTAAGAGGACGGGAGGATTTTTGAACCCTTGGGATTATTTTACAAGTGATTTTGGTGGGATTTAAACTCTATTTTCGGAGCTCATCATCAGAGTGGTTAGCATCCTCGCCTCGCTGGTAAACAATTGGCTCTTGCATCCGAATCGTTGATGTCAATCCATCCTCTTTTTTCAATCCAGAGACCTCTTTTTTGATATCGGCAGGTTTAGGTTTTCATATAATTCCCACGTATCCCTGAGGGCTTACGCAACACGTGACCAAACTAGAGCAGGCGAGCTTTTTACCCGACTGCGACAGAAGGAGAATTATTCAATGTTATCAGCAACAGCGAAATGTTTCTATAACTTAGAAGAATTTTTAAATGTTTAGATAGTATTTGCCAATTTTGTTAATCTATATAATTTTAATCAATTGACATTTATCTACTATTTAATTATGAAGCACTTGACATTATTGTATTGTTACACATTTTTAAACACTTCATTGTTATGACATTTCTTTTTTTTATCAATTTAATCGTAATTGTAATTTTTTTATGGGAATACAATATTCGATAGGTATGACAATAATCATAAATATATCTGTAATATTTATTTTACTCTAATTTGTGCTAATTTTAAACGACATAAGTTGTACTATGAAACTATTGTTATCATTAAAGAATCTGATTCTGAATCATCCCTTACGCCAAACCTGCCGCGAATGACTCGTTACATTCAGTCAAATTGTTTAACTCCGCACGTCCACAGTAGCATTTTCATTTCGTTCGAGCGGAGTTCGCTGACGTGCTGTGTTAGTGTCGGCCAGGGGCCCTATTTTTGAACCGTTCACTTCCACGCGACCGCTTGCATGTGCTACCTGTCTCTTTCACATTCGTGGTGAGTTGCTAGAGACTTAAAAGACAGGCATTAGAAGGCGGACGCTCAAGTGGATGCAAGCGGCTCAAAAATAGGGCCCCAGGTCTCGCAGCCTTAAAGCATCACAGGCCCAATTATAGTTAATATGACCCGTAAGTTATGTGAGCTCCCACCACTTGGTCCAAGTGGTAGTGATACGAGACTTGACATAGGAATGGACATTTCCGCAGCACGGATACAAGCTAACTGAATTTATTTGTTTTATTGCCAGCTTGATCCCCTTTATGGATAGTTATTTGCGCTGCTGCTAACCATATAGGTACTCTGTTTTACAAACCACCATTTCCTAGCACTTCCTTCCACGTTGAACAAGTCTGTAGCCGAGCGTAGGTCAAATACCGTCGTCGGGTCGAATTTGGTCGAATAGAGCGTCGAGCGGTAAGTATTACATACTAGCTTATGAAGCAGAAAGCAATTGTCTTAAGTAAGTACTGTAACTACTGTAAGTTCATGTACATGTACAGATGCATGCAAAGCTTTTGCCCGCGACTTAGTAAAATTCGTTAAGAACCTGTTACATAATTTTCCTAGTAAGAGTAGGATAGAATAGTATTAGGATGTTACCTTCTCAGTTTGACAAGACTTACCTAAATATGGTTAGGACATTTCTAATGCGTCGTCGTCGTTCTAATAAGAATAAAATGGAGTAAATTAAAAATTTATGATCGTGGCCTTAAAATCCCGGTTGTACTCTCGTGCACGAGAGCCCGGGGTCTGTATTGACCATGATCCAGGTTATGGCAGATCAAGTAACTATATAGTGCAGCGACTGCCATCTGACATTCGTAACTCTCCTAAAATGGAACCTGACCAGTTTGGATCATGGTTACACATCCAGTCGCCTGAATGTGCAGGTTTTATCACGATGTTTTCCCTCACCGTAAGAGCATAGGTTAGCATTTAACTAATGTAACTTTGATAAATGGTCGTAGTGGGATTCAAACTCAGGTCCTCTGGCTTACGAGTCGGATACCTTAACCGCTCGGCCACCGACGCCCCATGAATAAATTAATTCTAGCTTACATACAAGTACAGAATCCTTTACAATAAGAATTTGCACTTACAATCCGTTTTTATGGAAGGAAAGCTGGGAATTAATCCTCTTAGTTTGATTGGAAGATACCTTTCAAATTAAGCATAGGAACCTCGTTGAGAGAGGGCAATGGGTGCGTGGGTGAGGTTATGGCGATTTCAATAGGTACCTAGATACACGTGTAACTTACCAACATCAAGACTTACCATATCGATTGGCCGCACCGCCTAAGTAAAATAAAATCTGATGATGACGATGAAGAATTTTTCCATTTCTTTTCTTTCTTCGATGGAATATTAGAATACCGATCTATGCGTGGGGTACACTGAAAGTTTTGTATAACTCATTAATTGTTTGTAGTAGTTAATAGAATTGTCGGCAAGAAATTCGATGGTAATGTGTGTAATGATGGTCCAAAATGGTCATGATGAGGTCAAATGGCAACCGCTTCACTGCAATTACCTGACCTGCCAAATCCTGGATCATGATCAAGGCGGACCCTGGGCTGTTTGTCTCTCCGCTCTCGACCGAGAGAGTATAACCGGGACATTAACGCCAATATGATTATTTTCGTTAATAGGATAAATATGTTACATTTTATTATGATGTCATTTAAATGAGACTAGGACTTTACACAAAGTTATTTGGAAAACTTCACTGCGAATTTGTCATAATCGCCACTGACGCGTAATACACAAGGGAAATAATCATATTAATAATACAACCATGTATGTCATGTAGGGAAGCCCAGAATTTCTCATTAGATCATCACCACTACACTCTGGTGGTCACTACGCGAAGGTTCGAAAGAACGTTTCTCGCTCGTACGATTCGGATGTGGAATGAGATCCCAGCCAGTGTTTCCTCGCACTATGACATGGGATCGTTCAAGAGGTATATTAGAGGTCGCTTCAGAGGTGGGCAACGCATCGGTAGCCCCCCTGGTATAACATAAAAAAAAGAAAGAAATGAAGTGCGAAGCTCAGTATCGATTTTGTTGCCTTCTGCCCTATCTAGGGGACTTCGGATCGTAAGTTAAGTCTAATGCCCGATTACACGAAGCTTGCGACGCTTTTGCACTTGAATTATATAAAATATTCCTAACAAGCAAAGCACTGCACCAAATATAAACTCGCTAATTGCCGTTTTCACTTAACTTAGGAATCGGCTAAGTTCTTTGGACGTTGATGATTGGTTAAAAACTAATGAAAACGGAACTTAGGCGATTCACACCTAACGTTGTAGCACCGATTTCGTACCTCCTAAATGCTTAGGAATATCGTAAGAAATCAACTAAGTTTAGTACAATCGTTTAACTAATAGGTAGGTACTCAAACTAAGCGCCATTAAATTCGGTGCATTCGAGTTTATTCCCGGTCGTACCACATGTCTAACAACAACAACGTCCATAGGTTGCGGTAACTGCTTACCATCAGACAGGCCGTAAGCTTGTTTGTTACCTTTGTGATACAAAAAAAAACAAAAAAACTGCTCGTGAACTACCTTCCCATTAATTTGTATGTAACAAAGAAAAGCTGGCTTCTATTCTGCGTGCGTAACCAAAATTGTAGCTTGCAACTTGCAAAGTCGGGAAAACGTAAGTAGAGAGCGGTGTTTCGTTCAGAAACACACATGAATACGTGGATAATTGTCGGCAAATTTGCCATGACCAATAGAAATAAATAAAAAGTCATCTTGGCGTTAATGTCCCGGTTGTACATAAGCTTACGAGGGCCCGGGGTCCGCCTTGAACATGATCCAGGATTTGGCAGATCAGATAATTATAGTGGAGCGACTGCCATCTGACCTCCATGACCCTGCTACCATGGGAACCTGACCAGATTGGATTATGGTTAGGCTACATATTCAGTCGCCTGAATGTGCAGGTTTCATCACAATGTCTTCCCTCAACTTAAGAGCATCGGTTAGCATTTAAGTAATGTACATAACTCAGAAAAGTGTTCTAGGTACATGGTCGCAGTGGGATTCGAACTCGGTAACTCTCGTTTACGAGTCGGATACCTTAGCCACTCGGCTATCGACGCTCCAATTCGGCCACCGTCACTTCTTAAATTAGCTATGACCTATTGACACCTATTCTCTATAGAAAAAAGTGTAAAATAACTATCTGTCCAATGCGGCCTTATTGACTAAAAGCGATCTTTACATGACAACCTTCATATTTGTTTTTACGCGATGTTCATATCAAATAAAACACATTTTCAAAGATTAATCGCAGTTTTTTTTTCGTTTTGTCCAGACTTTCTACGGTCTACCCAGGACCAAGAGAACGGTAAGATGATCGAAACGTCGTGGTAAATAAAAATACAGGGTGTCCCGTAAGTCGACGTCAAGCTGGAATCGGGTGATAGTCCAAATCATAATAGTTACTAGAAAAATAAAAAATAAAATCTAAGTCCTGAATTTTTTAAATTATAGGCATTTCTTTTTTTTTCGAGAAAATGTACACGCTGTGATGGTTTTTTAGCTCCTGTTGCTACAAATCTTAACTTTTTTTCAATTTTATTTTTCTTATGTAATCCCGAATAGTGCTAATCTAACCTATTACTTAGAATTTTAAGTCAACTGCTCCAGCTTGGAAGAAAGTGTCACATTATGCCGTACAATGAATAGACAATTAATATTTCGTCCAACTTTAACGGACTGTTCTGAAAAAAAAAAGTTCTACGCCAGGTTGGCAAGTAGCACGAAAAGTTGACGCATTTAATAAGGATTCTAAAATGGTATAATACTTGCTACATTATTTCTTTCATTACGGGGGAAAAAAATTCCTTAAAGAAACCCAGTTTCGAAAAATTTTTCATTACCTACTAAAAATTATTCTAGTGCGTTCAAAGCTTGCCTAAGACCGAGTGAGACGGAGAGTCATTCATGAAGTGTGAGTGAGACAGGTAGTGACGCTTTCGAGTCAAATATTCTAATGGGTGAGTGAGACAGATAGTGACGCTAATGAGTCAGATACAGAGAAAGTCATTTTATGAAGTGTGAGCGAGATAGATAGTGACGCCACTTTTTTAATATTGGCACACGCAATACAGATTAGTACGTTACGCTCCTTCGTTTACTACGCATCTTTCCGTATTCGTTCGTGTTATTTCGTACTTTCGACTTTTTGCTTCGTTTATTGGACTTGTTTGTTTGCTTGTGATTTGGACAGTTTCGATCTCTTTACAACGACCTTTGCTTTCTCCTGGACTATCGTGTGATTGTGTAGTGCCACCATGCCTGTGTACACCACTCAGGAATATGCCAACATGCACTTTATTTATGGCGAATGCAGAGGGAATGCTAGTGCTGCGGCTAGACTGTATCGCGAGAGGTACCCAAATGCTGATCGTTATCCAGATCACCGAGTTTTTACAAATGTGCACCGTCTACTCTCCACAGAAGGCATACTTCCAAACCGAGCACATGGTGAAGGAAGAAGTTCCTTGCCTTACGAGGACGTAGTACTTCAAGCAGTTGAAGAAGATCCAAGTATTTCGGTACGTGCAATCCGGCAAAGCACAGGAATGCCCAAAACTATAGCTCACCGAATTTTACAAAAACATGAGCTCCACCCATACCATGTACAGCGAGTACAAACCCTGCATCCTCAGGATTATCAACTTCGGGTTGCGTTTTGTCAAACGATGCTACAAAGACACCGGGAAGATCCGCGATTCTTAGAGAAAATTTTGTGGTCGGATGAATCGACATTTAAAAAAGACGGTTACATAACCTACACAACTTACACGAGTGGCACGTAGAGAATCCGAATTTAATGAGACAAGATAGATCTCAGTATCGTTTTAAAATAAACATGTGGACCGGAATTTTAAATGGAAGAGTCATAGGACCTTTTGAGTTGCCAGAGATCTTGACTGCTGAAGTTTATTTAGATTTTTTACAAAACAGTTTGCCTAGTTTACTGGAAGACGTGCCACTCAGTATTTACAGAGAGATGTGGTATCAACAAGATGGCTGCCCAGCGCACTATGCCCGCTCAGTTAGAGCATTTCTCAATGAAGAATATCCGGGCAGATGGATAGGTTGGTCTGGTACGATCTCGTGGCCAGCCCGTTCACCGGACTTAAATCCATTAGATTTTTTTTACTGGGGAGCAGTGAAAGAGAAAGTTTATTTTAAGCCAATCGAAAATGTAGCTGAGCTTCGGCAAAGAATTACGGAAGCAGCTGAATTTGTCAAAAACGGAAGATTTGCCCGTGTGATAATCCGATCTTTTTTAAGAACATGTCGAGCTTGTATTGCAGTTGAAGGAAGGCAGTTTGAACATCTTTTGTAAATAATAAATATTTGCATCTAATTGGTGTTTAATTTTAAACTTAAGGAAAAATTGTCCTAAATTTAACAAAAAGTTAGCATCTCTGACTTAAAAGCATCACTACCTGTCTCACTCACATTTCATGAATGACTCTCCGTCTCACTCGGTCTTAGCTTTGAACGCACTAGAATAATTTTTAGAAGGTAAAGAATAAATTTTCGAAACTGGGTTTCTTGAAGGAATTTTTTTTTTCCCGTAATCAAAGAAATAATGTAGCAAGTATTATACCATTTTAGAATCCTTATTAAATGCGTCAACTTTTAGTGCTGCTTGCCAACCTGGCGTAGTTCTTTTTTTTTCAGTACGGTCCGTTAAAGTTGGACGAAATATTAATTGTCTATTCATTGTACGGCATAATGTGACACTTTCTTCCAAGCTGGAGCAGTTGACTTGGAATTCTAAGTAATAGGTTAGATTAGCACTATTCGGAATTACATAAGAAAAATAAAATTGAAAAAAAGTTAAGATTTGTAGCAACAGGAGTTAAAAAAACATCACAGCGTGTACATTTTCTCGATAAAAAAGAAATGCCTATAATTTAAAAAATTCAAGACTTAGATTTTATTTTTTATTTTTCTAGTAACTATTATGTTTATATAACAACAGTGTGTATATATAACAATGAATAAATCGATTTTAGCAGAACCATGATTGATTCGTTAATAAAAATTATTTGCTTCAATTTCTTCACGCTCAGAATCGAACGCGGGACCTCCGCGGGAATTTGATCACGGGACCCTAGTCGTTAACCTATATCACTGCAATCCCTATTTTAGCCATGATTGCCTTATTTTTTAGAGTCCATTCAAAACAAATGGTCGATAAGGCGCTGTCCTAATTGGCAACGGTCGTGCGACGGGCGGTTTTGAGGTGTCCTATTATTCGTGCGATATCTGTCGTACGACCATGGTTGCATGACCGATGCCAATTAGGACAGCGTCTTAGTCTATACTATATTACTGTATCTTACTATATTAGTAAATATTACATTACTGTAAAATATTCATCGACTCTATATACTAAGAAAGTCAGGTACTTACTATTACTAATTACTTACTACTTGACTACCACATACTATTTTACTTACTACATAAAAACTAAAAAAAAACATTAATAAATAAAAAGTTTATTCAGTAAGAGCTTACTAGATTCTGGTACTTCCACTGGTTGGTCTGATACCTACTTTAGGTACTTATACACACATAAGAAATGGGTAGACCTATACTACCCTTATACTTAGTTACTGTGCCGGTATAACTTTCCGTAATTGTGCTAAACGTGTTAAACTCATAATTAATTAAGAATTGGTATCGGTAATTGTTCTACAAATAAGCCGGTAGGCTTTACATTAGTCATAGCGTACGTAGGTTCGTGACGTCATGTGATGGCTTAATGCGGAAAATAACGAATTCAGTGGTAACGTAGGTAAACCTAGTATGTTTGTAATTTTGATAGAATAGTGTTATAGAATTCTTTATGATTATATTGTATTTATGTATAAGTATATATTATTTAGAAGCATCGAAGCTTATTTGTTCATTGTTATTTTTCGCTACTATTTACTCTTGCACAACTTACTCGTTCAGGTGAAACATTACCTCTTCCCAAGTCGTCTGGAAGAGATTGCAAAGCGATAAGGCCGCCTTTATGCGCATGTTTATTGTGCTGATTCTTGTATATTGTCTTGTAATATGTGTGTAATAGTAGTAGTTTATGCAACTGTCGTATAAAAGAGGGTATTAAAACATGAGTGTCATACGAGGCGTAGCCGAGTATGATAATAGTTTGACACGAGTGTTTTCATACCTAATTTTATGCAGTTGCATACACTACTTTATCTACACTCATATTTTCATGTTAAAGTTTCGTACCTATAATTTTTTCAACTTTGCCTGAGGTAACTGCGTGTCAGTTCTGTTGTAACTACGCGTCGAGGATATCAAGCGGCGGGAAATTCTTTTCACTACTTTCACATTTAACTATTTATTTGCTTGAAACAAGAAAAAACATTCACAAACACAAATTACAACAATTATAAAAAAATTCTGTTTATCGGGAAAATAATTCCAAACGTACACAATCACAACCACAGACTATGAACTGATCACAAATATAAAAAGGAAAATTTGAATTTTGAATTTGCTTAAGACATTTAGGTATTCAGCCTACATTTAGCCGTGTCCCGGCGCCCAACAAAAATTTAAAAAAGAAAAGTGTTGCATAATGATTAAAAAGTTATTTTTCGATACAGCTGTAATGAAAATAGTATGGGAAATGCTGTATCGAAAGATAATTTTTTAAAATTATATAGACTGGCAAGAAAAAAGTGTATCCTTAAACAACTGTTTTCGAATATGTAATTGGAACATTACGCTATGAGTGTAGATAAAGAGTTTTTACTTACTTAGTTATTTATGTAAGTATATTACGTAGGTATTTTCTCCATATAGGTAAAGGGCGGGAACATAGTTCGCAGAATCGATAGCCAGTGGGTCGCAAAGGAGCTTTAGTGAACCTACTCAGTACAGTGTGTAGGTATTATTCATATGGGTAAAGGGTGGGTAACATAGTTCGTAGAATAGATGGCGTGGGCCGCAAAGGTTCTCATTCGTATTTTTGATACCTCTCGAGTTGAAAGAAAGAAAGAAAATACATTTATTACACATAGCACACCACGACACAATAGCAGTTACAGACAACGGAAACATTAATAATAAAAATATCTAAATCAATAGGTACGTAGCCTCCCATGCACCTGTCGGTGCCGCAGCGGCCAGCGTAAATGGTGACCACTCAGCATGTGCTGTGAGGTGCAAGAAACGACTCACAGCGCTGGTATTCTGTGGGCCCATTTTTTAGATACGTCACGGGCGTCATACTACCTAAATAGTCATCTTGGCGTTACTGTCCCGGTTGTGCTCTCGAGAACGAGGGCCCGGGGTCCGCCTTGACCATGATCCAGGACTTGGCGGGTCAGGTAATTACAGTAGAGCGACTGCCATCTGACCTCCATGACCTTGCTACCAGGGGAACCTGACCAGATTGGATCATGGTTACACATCCAGTCGCCTAAATGTGCAGGTTTCATCACGATGTTTTCCCTCACCGTAAGAGCATCGGTTAGTATTCAACTAATGTACATAACTCAGAAAACAGTCATTGGTACATGGCCGGAGCGGGATTCGAACCCGGGACTTCTGGCTTACGAGTCGGATACTGTAACCGCTCGGCCACCGACGCTCTATATACCTAAATAAATACCTCTATATACGTCATACTACCTAAATAAATATATATAAATAACTAATAAGAAATGTAACAGTAATACAAAATATGTAGGTAGGCCTGTAAATTAATTATTATATTAGTTCAGTTGCTGATGTCCATGGCGGCAGTGACCACTTTCAATCCAGGTGAAAGATTGGCAGCTTGCATGTTTGTCTACAGATTATCATGAAAAAAATTACCTACACGATCTCACCGATTACTTTTTCCTAATTTAGGTACACTTTTCCCGAAGTGAAGTAAATGACTTTTCCTTGTATAAAACATTATAAAACAAATACAAACACCGATTAAAAATTAAAAAGACGGTCAAGTGCGAGTCGGACTCGCACACCGAGGGGTTTTTTCCTTCTTCGTCAACAAACTTATATAGTGTAGTTTGATTAGCAAATATTTCATACAATTTGTTTAGAAGCTGGGTGCATTTGTAACTTTAAAATGTGTATGTATCAAATATGGCAATAGTATCAAAATCTCTCTTTTTTAGCTATTGACAGGCGACTACCGTACACTACACGTGGCCCAACACGTTTAGGCCGGTTTTTTTTGAGGTACCGAAAATTTACAAGTTCTCTCTCCTTATAGAAAGCCGTAGTTACATTAGCCGTAGTTACGTAACATGCTTTGTACCTACTTTTGGTGTCAGTATCTACATTACTACAATACGACGTTTGAGTTTAGAATAAAAGATTTTGACACATACACCCATATAGAGGGCTGGAATATATTCCAGCCAGATCGAATTCGAAACCACAAAGACACACCTAAGTAAAAACTTTTTCGAAATTCGAATGCAGTGCAGTTTTCCGGCCAGTGTCGACAGCCAACAACTTTTCTCGGCTTTAGCCATCGCCGACGTCACGAAGCCTACGCAAGCGTGACTCCGCCTCCAGCCCGCCCCACGGCGCCCTATAAATGATCGCAGCAGGAGCCCCGGCGCGCATTCCTATCCGAAGCAAGTACGCCTGGACACCAGTCGTGCCCGCACAAAGTTTCCGAACGAGCCCGCCAAAAAGGTAAGTTTAAAGTAAGTTAGTTTGGACGACTAATAATATTTTCTTTCAGTGCGTAGGTAATTTTGTGTAATAAAATCGGTGTGGAGTTCACATAAATTATTGTTAGGAATTTTATTTAAATTATAGTATATTAATTCGTTCTCCGGGAAGAAAATAAACCTCTATTATATTACAAAAATAAATTAATTCCAAAATTAGATACAACCAAATATATTCAACAGTTCGTAACAATTAAACTGGACCCTCCTCAATTTTAAGTAATACATTATTGTAGAACATATCTAAGACAGATCTGTAGAATTAAATCACTTTATATCTGTCTATCATAGTAGGTATTATAAATTACTAAAGGTAATACCATACCCGGCTTCGCTCCCTAAATGGGTGTCATTTAGGGAGCGTGTAAATTTCGCGAAATTCGAGCGCTCCCTTAGAAAAACAGAGACGAAAAAAAGACATAAACCTTCTTTAAAAAAACACTATTTAACGATGAAAATCGAATCAAAATTCGTTGCGTAGATAAGGAGGAGTTAGCGGATATACAGACGCGACTTTGTACTAGGTGCTCGTATTTAAAAATTAATAGGAATTGTAATAAAAAATCTAGATACGCGGCTAGCAAGTTCAAGCGAAGAAAATATTACACGAATCATTTGAAGCCATTTTTAAGCCCAATCTAATATTGCTCAAAATCTATGGTACACAACATATGAAATTTTATTTATTTAAAACCCTTTAGGCTAACTAGACACCCAAATTTCTTAACTAGTATCTAAAGCTCAAAATATTTTTGAGATAATTCACTAACACAGTATATTAGGTCTATACTACTACTTACCCGTGTAATTTGAACTTTGTTTGACTAAAATGACGTAAACTTTAATTTTCATACATGCAAATTTTTAATTTTCTTGGAAATGGTAAACCTGATTACAATGAAACTTTGTAGGTATAATCTGACAATATTAAGCTATCTGGTGTATACCAATTTATTGTGAAAACTACCTTCTTCATAAAATTACACCTAGTTAAAGAGGCAAACCTGACGACAACTGAAAAGGGGTGTTTTCATACCCTTATAAAAAATTAATATAATATTTATTATTTAATTTTAAGGTTTTATCGGCATATAAACATACCTATTTAAAAATAAAGTGTTAATTTTGATATGTTAAAAGGATATGATAATTAAAAATATTGGAGCAAATAAATTACTTGCGAAAAAACGCGGATTTCATAGGTAAGGGCAATTATGTAGATAAACCCACTTCAAGAGAACCTAGCAAGTTCAAATTTGGCGTAGTTACGTATATAGTTACAAAGGAAAAAATCAGAAAATACCGAGTAAACTTTTAGAATTTGAAATATTTTTGCAATCGATTTTCATCCGGTCTCACGTTGGGACTCACTTGTACTGGTTGAACGTGTAGGTTTAAAATTAAACAATTTATTCTTAGCGAAAAACATGTCACATAATTGCGAACAATATAACGAAAGAAATACAACCTTACTACGTACTTATATTTGAAAATAGCACAAGTCTATATATAAGCTTAAAAAATTTACACCGAATGTCTTTTTCTCTAATGAGCATAATAATTGTCTCACGGATTTTCCGGTTTATGCTAGAGCCTCCTTCTCCTTCCTCTTCTTCCTTCACTTCCCCCGGTCTTCAGCATTCTCACGTCATACGCCAGCTGTTGGCTTTCCCGACTCAGTATCAGGTCTCTCGCGGGATCTCTTCCTATTTCCCACTTATGCATGAGGTTTACGCAGCATATGACAAAAGCAACGCAGGCGAACATCTTCAGTCTTATTCGCGATATCTCTCACGCAGATTAGCATGGATGTACTCTCTATACGTTCGGTAAAGTCGCGTTACACCGCATATCCTTCGCAGCATTTTCATTTAGTAGCTGGCATGAAGTTCGCAGCACATTCATCATATCAGCCGAAAGACGCCCACTGCTGGGCATAGGCCTCCCACAGAGATATCTACAAATGCCGGCCCTGTGCCTTCTGCATCCAACTGGTACCTGCAGAGTACCTGGTACCTCGATAAGAAATCCCACGTTTCATCAAAATATTAGACAGATATAGACGTAGGTATTTTAGTTGCTCCAAATCAAAACTAACAATTACTACATATTATAAAACAAAGTTCCAACTCGCGCCGGTCTATCTGTCTGTTCGCGATAAACTCAAAAACTACTAAACGGGTTTTCATGCGGGTTTCTTACTTGGCGTTAGTGTCCCGGTTGTGCTGAGCCAGGCTTGGCGATCAGGTAATTACAGTGGAACGACTACCATCTGACCTCCGTGACCCTGCTACCAGGAGAACCTGACCAGATTGGATCATGGTTACAAATTCAGTTGCCTGAATTTTCAGGTTTCATCACGATGTTTTCCCTCACCGTAAGAGCATCGGTTAGAATTTCACTAATGTACATAACTCAGAAAAGAGTCATATAAGTACATAATAAGGAAGTAGAGCGATGCGTCGTCGGACCAAACTCGATAAGCCTCAGGATAATGCCATGAATGGCAGCAGTCAATTCAGTGCTGCTTTTCAGACTGACCCAATAAAGAATTCTAAGTATAGTATCCTTCAGCGCAAATTCACGTAGCATATCGCATATAAGTAGGTAGATCTAGTAAACTAAAAACCCAGCGGCACAGGATACCTAGACTACCTACGCGTCGAGGATATCAAGCGGCGGGCAATTCACTACACTACTTTCAGATTTAGCTATTTGTTTCCTTAAAACAGGAAAAAAAAATCATTCAAAAACACCAATTACAAATATTCTGTTTAGCGAGAAAATAATTCCATATTACACAATCACAAACATATACAGGAAAGTTTGAATTATGAATTTGATAATGACATATTTAGATATTCAGCCATGGTTCATCGCCGATACAAGGCGCCCATAAAAATATTTTTTTTGCTTAATTAATGATAAAAATAGTAGTTTATGCAACTCGCATATAAAATGGGGTATTAAAACATGAGTGTCTGTTTATCATACGAGGCGTAGTCGAGTATGATAATAGTTTGACACAAGTGTTTTAATAGCTAACTATATGCAGTTGCATACACTACTTTATCTACATTCATATGTTTACGTTAAAATTTCGTATCTATAATTTTCTCAACTTTGCTGGAAGTAAGCTGCGATTCAGTTCTGTTGTATCTAAGGATAAGAAGCAGCGGGTAATTCACTTCATACTTTCACATTTATACAAAAAAAAAAAAAAAACACATTTAATTCATAAACCCAACAGGAAAATTACAACAATTAGAAAAAATATTCTGTTTAGCGGGAAAATAATTTCATACAATCACGAACATAAACAGGGAAGTTTGAATTTTGAATTTGATAGTGACATTTTTAGTTATTCAGCTTACATTTCGCCGAGTCAGGGCGCCCGACAAAAAATAAAAAATAAAAGTGTTGCTTAATGATTAAAATAGTAGTTTATGCAACTGTCATATAATACCTAATTATATGCAGTTGCATACACTACTTTATCTACACTCATATTTTCAGTTTAAAATTTCGTACCTATAATTTTTTCAACTTTGCTGCTAGTCAGTTCTGTTGTATCGAGGATATCAAGCGAAATTCACTTTACTTCTTTCACATTTATCTATTTATTTGCTTCAAACAAGAAAAAATATTCACAAACACAAATTACAACAATTAGAAAGAATATTCTGTTTAGCGGGAAAATAATTCCAAATGTACACAATCACAACCACAGACTATGAACTGATCACAAATATAAAAAGGAATTTTGAATTTGTTGAAGACATTTAGGTATTCAGCCTACATTTAGCCGTGTCCCGGCGCCCGACAAAAATTTAAAAAAGAAAAGTGTTGCATAATAATTAAAAAATTATTTTTCGATACAGCTGTAATGAAAATAGTATGGGAAATGTTGTATCATAAAGTAATTTTAAAAAAATTTATAGACTGTCGTGAAAAAAGTTTATCCTAAAACGACTGTTTTCGAATATGTAATTGAAAAATGAGGACATCGCGGTTGGCCGTGTGGTGTAAGTAAGGCAGAGTTTAAAATTTCGATGTACCCAGATTCATTTATCTTTAATTAGTTGACTGTGGCTAACGATATATGTTTTTAACCCCCGACGAAAAAATTGGGGTGTTATAAGTTTGCCGTGTGTATCTGTGGCTTTGTCTATGTCTGTTTGTGGCATCATAGCTCCTGAAAGGATATCCAATGAAAATCCAGTTTAATCGAGATGATTCTTAGCTTTGTTTAATTAAAATCGGTTCAATAATTTAGGAAATATTTTAGTATATGTAAATTTGGTAAGAGGTTATCCGACTTTTTCTGTGGTTAGGGTATATAAAAGTAACCATAAGGTTCAATTTTCTTGGACATTACAGCCCTATGTATCTACACATACATTCCTATTGTTTCGTTTATGTAGGTACCTAAAATGTTAGTTTTGGCTAAACAATCCAAATACAAAGCGAAAACGTTTTCATTGTTATAAGTCTCGTCTCAATATAATAGAAAGCGATTAACCTGTTGCTGATGTTCTAGCGCTGTATAAAACACCTATAAAATACCAGAACTCTCATTATCTTAGAACGACCTAGAGATAACTAATTGCAGAGTTACAGGTGTTACAGCTATCTTCAAAGTAGTGTCCGGCAGAGTAGAATAGCACCAACCCTTTACACTCGTGGGTGTCGTACAAGACGACTAATGTTTTCGACGCAAAAGATATAGAGCCTCCGTAGACTGGAAAGTGGGCAGCAGCGTTTTCCATTGTTATATTTATAACACTACGATCTCCAACCCGTTTGCTAAGCATGGAGATTATGGCAATAACCTTGCCATTCGTGAGAGAGGCCCTAAGTCCTGCAGTGGACTATTATAATCATCATCATCATCATCATGATGATGAAATGTTGCAGCTACGCTAATCTTTCAAGTTACTTTTTAGCTGTAGGCTCATCAAATCAAATCAAATAAAATATGTTTATTCAGTTTAGGTTTTCACAAATACTTATAAACGTTATACAATATAAAGTGAATGCTACGCTAGTGAGGCACCACAGCACCATCGAGCGGACATCGGTTTCTTGGCCAGTATGAAAAAAGCCACATAAAAAAGAAAACAAAATAATAGACTCCGCGGCCAAAGATTTTATTCTTTGTCAGCGACGAATGAAAGCGGCGGCGGCCGCCGGCCACTTGTCTCTGTGACATTGACAGTTATGTAATGTCATTCGATATGTCACCTAGCGCATCGATGATGCCGCTCGTCTGTAGTGATTAAAAAATACAATATCTCTTAGATCATATTAAAATACAGCTAGGTACTTATTTCCCTTGAGAAAAGAGGGTTGCCTTAAAAAGTTGTTTGATTCCGCTTTTTACTACACATTCTTCAAGGTAAAAGAGCCGAGAAATATTAGCATATCTGCAGGATGAAACAAAGGGCAGGAGGTTAATATGGACTCAAAATGCTTTCAATTATGTATTCATATACCTAATGTACGCGTCCGTAGAGATGAATACGTACTTAGATTAAAAACCGTTTATGTAAGTGTTTTCAGTAGATATTTAAATGACGTAATACTAAACTTATATAGATAACATACTTTAAGCAGTTGCAATAATAAAAGACAATTCAATTTAAATGAAACGTTGAGAGAATTTGTCTTTTCTCATGGTTACTCTATTATAATATACATGTATTATACACATAAATCTTCCTTATAAATCACTCTGTCGATTCACTAATAATAATTTTTTAGTGAAAACCGCATGAAAATTCGTTGAGTAGTTTTTGAGTTTATCTCGAACAGACAGACAGACACACGTGGCGTGGGACTTTATTTTATAATATGTAGTGATGTTAGTGATCCAATGCCTGACCAGGAATAGATCAGCCACAATACTATTTCTCCCGAATTCTTTCCAAGTTTCCTGAATTCAGCCTAGTTTTAGTCTGCTCTCTCTTAAGACCAGCTCTGTACAGGTCCTAAGTACTATGTAAAGTCGATATTGATTTTAAATATGGTATTTTTATATTAAGTGAGTACTTAATACTTAGCAGTTTTCACCCACCTGCAATTTGAACCCCTTAAAATTGAGTTATCCCAGTGGGACTCTTTTATTATGCAACAAAAATGCTCTACGTCTCGGCGAAATTGATACCTGTAGCTTCCTATAATTATATATTACTTTAGTATTTGTTCGGAATTTAGATAAAAAAATTAGCATTTTAAGTAAACTAACAAACAAGAAGCAACATCAGCTTCACACAATACTTAAGTTAAAGCCAAAACACCCCTTTTCTCGAAGCAACTCAACGGATATTCGAGCTATTGATATCATTGTTAGGGACTGAAGAAACTGCCTGAATTTTATATTATATTGTCTACGTAATTGAAAATAACAAGTTTCTGCCTTTAAAGGTTATTAAATATCGCTTATCGAATTTCCAATATTCGTCACTCACTCACTCACTGACTGACCGACTGACTCTTTGATAATCAAAAAGATAGACAATTTCCAGGTGAATTAGAAAGTTGAAATTTGGAATGGAGTTTATAAAAATGAAATAGATGTTGACTGAATGAGTTTGTATGGAAGTTCGATTTCAAAGCAAAGGACATGAAGTTGTACGTGTATATTTATACGGGATACAGGCTTATGGTGAGATATGAACATGTACCTGTTTAATAGTTTTTTAAAATTTCACCCCTTAGGGTAAAATGGGTTGACAGTCTGTATGGAAGTCTAACATAATAAATATAATAAATAAATGAAATATTTATTTTTTTAGAGTTAGTTGCTAGTGCAGCCAGCGTTATGGGCACCATTCCCAACAGTGGCAGCGATCTGGGGGACATTTGTAGATATAAATTTTTAGATTAGGGTTGTAGGTTAAATTAACTTTAGTAAGATAATAATTTTATTATTTTTGTATGTTGTCCTTTTTTAATAAATCTTGATTATGTGGCTAGTTACAGTTGTAGATACTTTCTATTAGGTATACCTGTGTAATTTTCTAAGAGATATGAAACTACCTATTTATAGACATTTGTCTCAAACTTGTCATGTGTAGCGTATGCAACAATACATAATATAATAAATATGGGCCTCAGTTGCCTGAAATAAATAAATAAAAGTCAAGGCATAAATCTGTTTAATGCTCTTAAGACATTGGTTCTGCAGTGTTCTCGTGCGGCCAAGCCTATATGGCAAGAGTGCTTGGACGGGTTGCTTTAAGAAACATAGACTTTGGGAGTATCAAAGCTCAAAAATCGGCAATAGTAGAATAAAATCGTCTAAGAAGTATTTACCGTCCGGACTTGTCTAAATTAGATAAGACGAAATCTCGTAGAAAAACTAACAAGAAATTGATTTGCCAAAGTCCAAGAGTAGTCAATACAAACAAATACATTTTGTGATTGTCTAGTCAGAAAAACATCAGTCTCGAAAATAATAAAACTCAAGTCAGTAGGATTAAGCAAATTAACCAACTCTTTCCAATAGACATAACTCAGTTATTTATTGTTATGCCAGTTGTATGCGCGTTAATTCGAATTCTGGGAATCTCAATTATTTGCAAACATAATTGTAAATCCCATTACACCTTTTTGTAACTTGATTAAGTAATATTTTTAATAGTCTACCCCTCTTTCCATTTACCTACTTCAAATTTAATTTACATGTGATTATAAAATCCGAGAACTATACTTGTAGATATTGTTTTGGGCTACCGTACCTCGCAAGAAAAAAAACCCTTATACACTTTGTTGCCCATCCGTCCGTCTGTCAAGACCATTTTTATAACGAACGCGTAAAGATCATCATCATCATCATATCAACGAACGAACGAAAGACGCCCACTGCTGGGTATAGGCCTCCCCCAGAGATCTCCACAAAAGTCGCTCCTGTTCCTTCCGCATCTAGCTGGCACCTGCGATCTTTATCAGGCCGTCGGTCCACCTTGTGGTAGTCCTACCCACGCTGCGTCTTTCGGTACGTGGTCGCCACTCGAGAACTTTACTGCCCCATCGGCCTTCGGTTATCTGTTATTCGAGCTATGTGCCCAGCCCACTGCCACTTCAGCTTGGCTATAGCTAGGGCTATGTTGGTGACGTTGGTTCGCTTGCGCATCTCCTCACTTCTGATTCAATCGCGCAACGTGAAGATATCAAGGTGAAATTAATATCAAATACTCAGGTCTGCAATCCCATGGAGTGAGAACTTCTAAGTCAACGCAATCAAAAGATACGACCGTTTATGCTCCGTTTACGTCTCACATTTTGACACTCGCAAGAAATCAAAACCTTTAGGATACTGCCCGTTAACCTAGAATCATGAAATTATGGTTTTTATGAGGATTATAGGAACAAAGATAAATAAGGGTTTGGCTCAAGTGCTAGAAAAACTCGATTACGTTTATAATGTAGTAGATAGTGCGGCGGCTTATCTGAAACCATAAAACATAATCAACACCAATAACTAGCATAAATTTATAAATGCTGGCAATAAAAATTAAAAGCTTGAATTGCCACTTAAATTAATAAAAAATCGCTTTGATAATTTGAATATATTTTATGTAAAGGGAATTTTATTGAAACTGCAGTAACTTATTCTTGTTTCTAGCTATTTCAAACATTTTATTCTCGTTACCTACACCTAAGGATGTTATTACAAAAATCTATACAACTAGCATATTATTAGCGCTAACGTTAACCTACTCGTATCTCTGATCACAATTTGGCGTTACTGTCCCGGATATGCTCAAGTGCGCGAGGGCCCGGGGTCCACCTTGACCATGATCCAGGTTTTGGCAGATCATAACTACAGTGGACCGACTGCAATCTGACGTCCGTGACCCTGTAAACAGGGGAACCAAACCAGATCGGACCACGGTTACACATGCAGTCGCTTGAATGTGCATGTTTTAAAATTATGTTTTCCCTTACTGTAAGAGCATAGGTTAGTGTTCAGCTAATGACATAACTCAGAATAGATTCATTGGTACATGGTGGCACTGGGGTTCGAATCCGGTATCTTGGAGTACGATTCGGACCCCGAGGCCACCGACGCTTCGGATAATATACTCGATCACAACGTGTTACAATTGCATTCACCCTCTCAGAAACCGAATCTAATCGCTAACAAAAAAATACACCAATATCGTTTTTAATCCTACAGTACACATTTGCGAATATCTCGAGTACGAATTTATGGCACATATACCTAATTGATATTTAGAAGTAGCCAAAATGGTATCTTAATTCTCCATGTTTGATGACATCCTTGCAATATCTCTACACTATCATAAGGTAGAACTTCTGCCTTCCACGTATTACTTCACCAAATGACACAGTTCTAGTTGTTTTGTTGCTAGCAGTGTAATTCTATTTAGAGACAAGAGACTTAACAGCTTAGTCGCTATAGTGGCGACGCATCTTTTCCGCCTTACTTTCTTAATGAATCTTTCGTGTTGTGTTTGTAGGTGTTACCCAAGCGTTATCTAGATGTAAGAAGGGCTAAAATAACAAAAAAAATACTTTTTGCTGATAATAAAAGCGTAACCCACTTACGTGATTTCTGTGTGATTCGTTCCAAATGTTTTTGCAATGTAAAATATTGGAAAATTAGCTACCTTCACGGGCATCCGTGGCTGTGTGGCAATTTTTTTTGCTCTGTGGTCTACGTCAATAGAGTAGATATAGATTTAGATTTTTAAGCGGCTAATTAACAAGTAGTGTACATAAAACCTTTTTCGGTCACTACTTCCGCGCTTACTGCTACAATAGATCAAACCAATTTTCCCTTTGACTTTTATATTTTTTTTCTGTTTTGAATTTTTCTAAAATTATTGTTCTGACATAGTAAAGTATAATACAGTCAATTTATTATAATGTTATTGCGTGCGTATAGCCAATACCTTTTAGAAAAATGTAGCCTTATAGTAACAAATGACATTATTTTGAAACTCCATTTCGATTTCATGGATATTTTTAATGTTGCTCTCATAATCATTAAGTACGTGGAATAATAGGTACCAATGCCCGGGGTTGTAGATCTAAACAGCGGTAAAAACACTTTGAAAAAAAAAGCTTTGGGTTTCAATGTATTAAGTTTATTTAGGATTAAATATGTTTGCGTAACAATCAATAAGGGCTTTGCAAAAGATTTCTCATTAACAGTAATGTAGGTACGTGTAGGTTTGTAAACATGGCGTTATGAACTAAACATAATCTGACAATTAAGGTTGTATAATATATGTATGATAACAGTCCAAATTGTTGGAGTACTTTCCACTTATATTTATTTATTATTTGGGAGCCATCGGTGTCCCACTGCAGGGCAAAGGCCTCTCCCCCATTTTTCCATGTAGACTTATTTGTTACAGGTCTCTACACTCTTTCGCATACGTCGCTAATTCGTCGTGCCATCTTTTTCGAGGCCGACCACGACGTATTTTTGCGTTAGGTTAGGTTAGTTAGGGTGCCCCATTCGATAATTCGTTTCGCCTACTTATATTATTGTTAGTAAATCATTATCATTTACATTTAAGTTTATTAAGTTGGAACATTACTAGGAGCATGGCTACACGGCTACCATCGTGAACATAGCTTGGTATTTCAGAATTAATTAGGCAGCCATGTAGATTCGAGTAGGTGAATCTGAAACTAGCAACAGAGCGGATTTTAATACCCTTTTGAATAAATTAAAATATTGACAGTATCTTAACTAGTTTTTAGACAATCAGCAAGGTCCAAATTGAGATAAGAAAGAACTTAGGCGATTCTCAAGTTTAGTGGGAATTACACACATTAATACCTATGTATGCTGATTTTTACATAGCTCTTTTTCACCGAGAATCTTTACCTGTACTATCTCAAACCCGTAATGAATCGTACAATTTCCCGTAATAGAATAAATAGGTGTAACGCAAAAACGGAACATTCTAAGTAAATGTTGCCCTCTGACATGGAATACGAGCCATCCCTCGCGGCTCAGTCATATTACAAATGAAGTTTCGGCGACAGTTTGAGGAAAACAGAGTTAATAGCCTGTCTTGGCTTCTCGTGGGCGAGGCTCGTGACGGATTTTTGTATATGAATGAGTGAGGTGATACGCATGCCTCGGAAAAGTCCGTTTTTAGATATATTTTAGACTATTTTAACTGCTTACCGGAAGACGCAGCATGAGTAGGCCTCTTACAAGGTGGAAAGACGACCTGGTAAAGATCGCAGGTACTAGCTGGATGCGAAAATCACACTCAAGTCTTGCGGTCCGTAGCTCTGTCGCCATGTTGTGCAATTACTCGCAAATATGAGGAATGAGCTCTCAACCACAGTGTTTCCTCTGGACTATGACATGGGATTGGTCATGAGGTATATTAGAGATGGCAGACAGATGGCAACCGCTTCACTGCAATTACCTGACATGTCAAATCCTGGATCATGGTCAAGGCGGACCCCGGGCTGTTTGTCTCTCCGCTCTCAACCAAGAGAGTACAACCGGGACATTAACGCCAATATGATTATTTTCGTTGATAGGATAAATATGTTACATATTATTATTATGTCATTTAAATTAGACTACGCATTTACACAAAGTTATTTGGAAAACTTCACTGCGAATTTGTCATAATCGCCACTGACGCGTAATTCACAAGGGAAATAATCATATTAATAATACAACCAAGTATGTCATGTAGGGAAGCCCAGAATTTCTCATTAGATCATCACCACTACGTAGACACTCTTGTGGTCACTACGCGAAGTTTCGAAAGAACGTTTCTCGCTCGTACGATTCAGATGTGGAATGAGGTCCCAGCCACAGTGTTTCCTTCGCACTATTAAATGGAATCGTTTCAGAGGCGGGCAACGCATTAGTAGCGCCCTTGGTGTTGCTGATGTCCAGCAATGTAGGCGGCGGTTACCACTTTTCATCAGGTGGCCCGCTTGCCAGTTTGTCTGCCGTATAACATAAAAAAATCGATTGATGTGCAAGCAGGCCACGTGATGGAAAATGGTCGGTCACTGCTGTCTACACACGTAGGCAGCACTTGAGGTCAATTCAAAATTTTCGGCGCATTTACTAAATCTGGACGTACCAGAAGTCATACATTCTATATTCGGTATCTACATTCGATAAGCAAGTCGACTATGTTGACTCATTAAATTTTGTAATAAAACTCCTAAAGAGAAAACATAAAAAAGACAATGATGAAGTGTAGCTATTAATAAAATTTATGTTAGGAATTATTTATTATTAGACCCGACAGTTTACCTCAGAAATTTGTATAATAGTAAATAAGTATAGCATAGCTAATACCTTTGTATATTTTTACCTCTTAACATTTAAAAGCGGTAATACCATTATAGTATATTAAAAATAACCTTTTAAATAAGGAAATTTGGTGGCATATTATATGAAGTTACGGTTTTCGAAGACTTAGAAACTTCGCTCTAAAATTATACGTCCAATTTAAGAAGAAAAGTACAGGAAGCTGCACATAAATAAGAAGATAATAAAAAGACTTATGTTTAAAAATAAAGGTTAAGCGTCTGCCAAGCGTGGAGGAGGCTCAAGTCTTGCAGTGCAATGTTACGGGCTATTGATGATGATGATGAACTGTCCATTCTAAAAGTCTCCAAGACCAGAAGGGTTTGCCATAATCACCTCAATACTACAGACCGTAGACAGTCTGGTAGACTTTTTCTGAGACCTTAGATAGTCTGCATTTGAAAGATTCGAATCTTCCCTCTAGGTCGAAATTCGTGAGTGAATGTAAATGGCATGCGTGAGGACACGCCAATAAATTTAAAAAAATCGAAACAGAACGGAACTTTTTTAACGGGTTTTATTATGTAGACTAAATAATTGTTTACCTAAACCTGCCGGTATCAGGAAAGAGGTACCGCAGAAGGCCCAATAAGCGATGGGTTGACATCGCAGAGTCGGATGCGAGAGCCAACGACTTCCGACTCGAGGATGCCAAAGACCAGACAAAGCTGAGAAGAATCAGTCGGAAAGCAGACCCTGGCAGAGGCCGGGACTAAACACTCGAAAGTAATGATGATGATGAAATCAATTTGTGTTTGTAAATTTCACGAAATTTTTTCTAACTTCTATTTGATGTCCAAAAAGAACAGAAGCGCCTTCCTTAATTATTATTCAGTTAATCTGTTTTAAAATAAAAATGTCTCGTTTTCTGGAAATTAATTAACGTTTTTCGTTTGCTTAACGACAAAGAAACGGGGAAATTAAAGTATGATTAGTGAATAACAAACAAAACTCCAATTAACGAGTAGCTAGGTAATTTGTTACTTATATTTCGGCAATCAGACTGTTTTTTTCTGAATTCTTAAATAATTTTTGACGATTGAAAATGAGCATTGGGTTTTTTACTAGACAAGAATTGAACCTGCTCCTTTAAACTTACTTTTGTCAGTGCCTATCTCCACTCAAGCCAAAATTCTTTGATAATAGCCGCGATAACTTACGCTTTGGTAACAAACCTTTCGAACATATCTATAACTTACTCACATACCTACTTTCAGGTACATAACAGTGTATACCGTTCAATTTAAAAGTTCCACAATGGCTCATAGACAGCTTGTAAACCGCAACTCAAACCAATCGGAGCTGAAACTCAAACAATCTGTGGACATTGTGGAGCGAACCACTCTCTCTGTAGCCACCGAGCCTTTTTACAAACCGATAAAAATTTTGCAGTGTATTTTATAACTGGTTCCCTGCAGTGCCGCTTGCAATGGCATTGTACAGTATTCGTGTACAATATTTTTTGATATTTCGTTTAGAATTTTATCTTTTACGTCATGGAGTAAGAATTTTATATTTAAGACTTTGAGGACGCCGTCGGTTATTCTACGTCATCAAGTACAAGAAAAATTCGACGTTGTAATGATAGTTATGGTTTAGGTGGCCCACAAAACAACCTTGATCTGTTATAGTCATTGCAGTGACAAAAGAGAAAGGGACTTTATTGTGGCTGAAAAGCGAAACTGGCGAGAGGATGTGAGGCACAAGTTATCTCTTCGAAAAGTCGAAGTTAGGAACAAAAAAAAAATTTTTATTGTCAGGCAGACGACCGTTTTGTGGGTCTCCTAAACGTGTACTCTCACTACAAAGTAGAATTTTTCGTATTCGATGACGTAGGATAACCTACGGATCAATCATAGTCTAGGAGCATTAAGTAGATATTTCTGTTGAGGCGTTATATAATATTGCTCTACACTTTTTTCTAATAAAACCTAAAGAAGTCGTATCGCGTCATAACCTGTGTATCTGTGGCTCTATTTCCTAATTTATTTATTGGTAATAAAATGTTTACAGTTACAATACAAATATATCTATATACATATACCTACCACTACGTTTACTTATTCATTAACACATAAAATATATACTAAAAATTAAAAAAGTCGTCCACCGTCATAACCTACAAATAATTCTTGTTCTTGTAAATTTTGTGTGGATTTATACATCATCTTTGGATCTCGGAGTACTTTATGGACGACTCAAATAATATTGTCTTTATCTTAGACATTTCTTTATTCGGAGACTTTTTCAACGACGCAAAAACTTTGAATGTAACAACACACGGTGGAGTAGTCAGAATCTAAATCGATGGAAGTTCGCGCGAAAAAGGACTTGTTCCGAACTCAATTTCGCGCAATGTTGCTCTTTACAATCAAAGTAATAAGGTTCGAAATAGTAAATACAATATTAACGTCTGTAGTATAGATTCTACTTCCAATTGTATTGTCTCTGAATATCTTTTACTCATATATATGTATACGAATAGTTGTTTTGTAGATATTGGAAGTCCCTAAAACCAGACTAGCTTCAAACTTTCTTTAATGAAAAACAGTTTAGACCATATTCTATCACGTATCCAGACTAGAAAAAAAACACTTACATTACTTGTTGCTCAGTCATCAATATCTTATTGCTTAAGGAGTTCCTTAACAAGGGAAGAATTCTTCCCTTGCGAGTTTTACTCAAACTTGGCCGCTTTTTAAGTTACTATCATTATGACATGTTTTCATTCATTAATTATGCTTGTATGAATTGGGGGCGATTCATTTATTGAGATGAATTTGTGTATAAGTACGAAGTGACAGCAACGACATGATACTTAAAAATAGATGTGTATTATTTTTAAGATTTCTAATTTTAAATAGGTCTCAGCTCAGTGATTTGAAGAAGAATAAGAAACAAGGAATTTGCTAGACAAAAGTATAGAAACGGAATATTGAAACTTAAAGCCATATGGTGACGTAATTTCGTACTCAGTACTAGTTTATTGGTAGTAATAACTTAACTTAGTACATATTGCCATACGTCCCCATTGGGTTACGTATGACATTATTGCCTAATGGCATTATAGTAATAAATTATTAATAACCGATCCATTAAAGGTGAAAACTTAATATTGTTGACGCGCTCTCTGTGTACATCACAATTAGGGGAACGGAAGTCGTCAAATAGTTCGATAACAGTCGGGTATTAACATAAGAAAGTGTATTTACGTCGGTTATTAATGTAGCTTCGTTACTATTTTTGACATAGCCTAGCCTAGCCCATAGGAGCAATCACCTCCTTTTTACAGGCATGATCAGATAGTCTGAACTCAGTACCAGAAAAAAATATTTATTTTAGTTTTCTACAAGTTTAGGTTCAGTCTTCTAAACGTTAAGGATATGGCAAAATGTCGTCATAAAAGAGGCGTATGTTGACTCGTCCAGGGACCATTTTTTAAACTGCTCGCTCGTTGAACGGTTTTCAATTATGATTTTCGGCGTGAAAAATTCAATAATTTGATTCATGACGCTGATTTTCCTTTATTTCTGAACCATTGCCAATGTAATTAAAAAATATTAAAATTTCATCCCGAAAATCCACATTAGACACCGTTCTACGCGAGGCAAGTGGTTCAAAAAAAGAATCTCTGGTCGCGATGCTGGCAATTATATTTTGGCTGTTACACCGCTGTTGATAACTGATTACGAGTTATACTACATATAAACATTCTATTCAATAATAACTTAACAATAAGTAAGGTTTAGTCCTATTTTAAAGTATTAAATTAATAACTATTTCTACGTAAGGTGAAAAGGTGATGTCTTTTTGAACTAAAAATGGATCAGAATATAATAGTGACAGTTTACTGCCAGTTTCGTTTTTTATTAATTATTTATCTCCCGTTTTATATCGTATCGGATTCACATTCCTGTCATTCTTACTTTTCGTAGCATTTATGATTTAATAATGCGTTACGCGCCCCCGTTTGAGATACTTGTAATATATATTTATGTTCACGCCGATAGCTGTCATGATTATAGAGAGGATAGATTGTTTCAGTTGCATTGCAGGGCAAGTAACATACCTTTTCGTAGACAAGTACGTTTGGGGTGTACTGGGTGGATTAATAAACTGATGTGTTGTATGTAAAGCACCAGAATGGTAGCCATGAACTCCATGTTTCTGGCTGTTGTCTGTTTGAATACGTAAATAAGATCTTTTGGCACTTGAGTGAGGGCGTTGGTGTCAAATATCAACTCCATCTGTCTGTCAAAAGTGACTTTCTACAAGATTTGGAGGCAGCGTTAGTTCTGATTTCGGCCACGTGCCAAATTGCTCTGGCGATTCCACTCTGAAATTGTCATTAATTTGCAAATTCTTATTGGCTAGACCTGCTGCACTCCTTCAAGCCAAACTGGATGAATAGGCTGTTTCTAGTTAGCCTTGCTCTATCTGCGGACGCATTGTCGCTTACCGTTAGATGTCATTAATTTGCATATTGGCTAGACCTGCTGCGCTCTTTCAGTATAAGCTCAGTGAATAGACTGTTTCTAAATAGGCTTGCTCTATTTCGGCCGCATCATCGCTTAGCGTCAGGTGCGATAGCTCTCAAATCAATGTCTGATATCTACATAGTAAAAAATTTGATCATATTTTTACTTTCACTAAATTAATTACGTTTTATTTTCTGTATTCCGCCTCCTTAGTCGTACACTCTTGACAGAGTGGTCGTGGATTCATGATGATGCGTCTTCTCTGGATAACGCAGCCCTCGCGATGCGCCTCCACTTGTTACGGTCTTCGACGTTACAGGAATATTTTACTATAGTACATTTTGTGTGAACATTGGAGTATAGTATTTTCTGTAATAGACAATGAATAAAATAATATTTGTTTAACTGTAGAGCACGGTTAGATTCAGTAAAATAGCGAAAGAAGTTTATCAGGAACGTGGCGTGAAACAACGTGATCTCTGCTTATCGTTGTGTACTCCTAGGGAAATTATTTATCAGGTAGAATACCTCGAATTCATTTCCACATGGACCAACCACATGCCTTGTAAAATAATTATTCTCAATTAATTTGATATCTATTGTAACTAATAAATATAAAGATAAAATTCATATAAAATTGGGACATCTAAGATCTAGTTATAACGTGGGTAGATATTGTTGCCAGAAGACATTGTTTCGTTATAGAAACTACTTGGAAAGACGAAACTATTCAATATAAGATATCTAATTGGGTATCAAACATAATAACACGTCAATTTTCCCCTATCTCCTGTCTACTTTGGTAGTTGAGAGCTAAATTGTTGTTTACCAATCATTGTTTAGTTGATATATTACTTTTCTATAAATAGTGATTGGTTTTGTTAAAAATATACAGCATACCTACTGAAGGGAGAATAAATTGGACCGGGTTCGCATCCCAGTTGAGAGCTTAAAAATCTAATGCAGTTATAATTTTTTCAAAAGTTTCCAAAATCGACCCTGTGGTTCCTGAGGACAAATTCTGCAAGAGATAGCGTCAGGCGCTGTTCTAATTGGCAACAGCCGTGCGACCATGGTCTGACGATGGGCCGTTTAGAGCTCTTCTATTGGTCGGCCGACGTCCGTAGTGCGACCATGGTCGCACGACCGTTGCCGATTAGGACAGCGCCTAAGTTTCGAATTTCTTCCATTTGGTTCGCTTTCTGTACATTCGTTTATTTATACCGTTCCATAGTCTGAAACTTTTCCGGAATGATATTGAACCCGTGATTTATAAAAATAATTATTAACTCATAATTGGAAATATCCCGTCCATTCTTCCCTTTCACCTTTTCAGTAATAAAAATATAAAATTTTCGTAGAAGGATTTTCATTTTTCCATTGTCAAAGCCGACCAAATACCACAAAGTTAAATTGACACCCTCGTAGTATAAGTAAACACGTTTTATTCGAATGTAAATAAGAATGGAATGATATTTCGCATTGAATGAAAACATTTATAAGCCGATCAGTCAATGAAACTGAATACTTAAAATACATTTAACTTTTTTTATAATAAAGTAATAATCTTGGCGTCAATGTCCCGGTTGGACTCTCGCTAACGAGGGCCCAGGGTCCGCCTTGGTCATTATCCAGGATTTGGCAGATCAGGTAATTACAGTGGAGCGACTGCCATCTGATCTCCGTGACCCTGCTACCAAGGGAACCTGACCAGATTGGATCGTGGATACACGTTCAGTTGCCTGAATGTGCAGGTCTCAAGACGATGTTTTCTTTTACCGTAAGAGCATCGGTTAGTATTCAACTAATGTACATTACTCAGAAAAGAGTTATTGGTTCTTGGCCGCAGTGGGATTCGAACCCGGTACCTCTTGCTTACGAGCTGGATATCCTAACCAAACGGCCATCGAGTGTTACAGGTACAGCGCCTTTAACTTTAACACCCTCTTTAAAAAGTATTTTTCACTTGATTTTTTTAAAGATGACTTGAGTTTTTAATATTTAATAGTAGATGGAATCAAGAGGCAAGTAGGTACTCACTTAACGGATTTTGTTTTGTATTTATGGAATTGTATTCCACTCCGTCATTGTTAAAAATTTTGTGAAATCTTCGGATATAATTCGGAATGAAATCATCATCAACGTCCTAGCGCCAATCCCGGCTTCTGACAGTGTCCGCTTTCCTACTCTTTCTTCTCCACTTCACCCGGTCTTCGGTATCCTCGCGTCGCAGGCCGTTGGCTCTCGCATCCGACTCAGCGATGTCAATCCATCGCTTCTTGGGTCTGCGACGGGGCCTCTTTCCTGATACCGGCAGGTTCAGGTATCCATGTCCCTCATATCCCTGAGGCTTACGCAACACGCGATCTAACCAGCGTAGGCGAGCCTCCTCGATTGTTTTTAATTGTACTCCACTGTATGTGTCCGTCATTTATACATTCTTGCGAAATTCACGGGTTTCGAATGAGATATTACATTATAATATAATTTCCATAATACTTTATCCAGCCTGATCTGGAGGCGGTCCTCATAAACAAAACATATTTTAGAACAAGAGTCAATCTCGTATGACATTTTCCGAAAGGGGATTACGGATAGCACTCCCATTTTATTTATATTATAAATATTCCTGAGTAAGTTCGGATAAGCTGCTTTTATAGATAACAAAATCGAGATGCCTCCATTAAGGGTTTAGAGAACAAAGGAAAAACTATAATGTATTCAACTAATATGGTTTCACCACATTTTGATCCTACTCGTGAGTAGTATGACACTGTTTTCTTGGTTTATCTTGTTATTCTTCTAATCCTCTCTTTATATTATTAGTATAGATAAAATATTTGATTGTTTGTCGTTTTGTTTGTTTTACAAACTAATTGTTATTGTAATGTTTGACAAACTAGAATGATTTTTCTATACCTATATGTTATTGGATATATTTTTGGTATAGTAGCAGATTTTCAAACATTCATAGTGGGTAATTTGTTACGGTGTTATCCCAACACAAACATAACGAAGTAAATGTTTATTTATTGTTTAATTTTAATGTAAATTTTCTACTGAATCACTATGTCAATGACAAACAAGGCAAGTCTCGAGCAAGTGAAATATAATTCATTTTTTATTCATATTCGATTTATAGGTATCAAGTGTAAAGTCTCAGTTCCTCATAAACAAGAGGTACCGGGTTCGACCCACAGTCTCACTATGTATCAAATACATTTTCTGAGTTGCTAACTAATGCTCTTACGATGATGGCAAACATCGTGTGGAAACCTTCACATTTAGGGGACTGAATAAGTAATCTTGATCCAATTGTCAGGTTCCCCAGATAACAGGGTCGCTCTACTGTACTTACCTGATCTGCCAAATCCTGGATTACGGTTAAGGCGGACCTCGGGTCCTCACGCGCGCACAACCCGGAAATATTAACTATTTACAAGCTTTTATTTAACATGCACTGTTCGTATGTAGGTTTTCCGTCAAAACTAAAACAATTTTCGACCATTTGTTGGTTGCCGGTTGAGCTGAAATTTGGTATACCTATATAGCTTAGATGACAATGAATTAATATAGTAATTAACCAAGGAGCTGGTCTGATGATGCAGTCGGAAGGTAGTCATAGGAACTAATGAACGCAATAAGATAACACCATCGTATTTAGGTTCTTTATAATGGTCTTCATGAATAGGTACTATACCGCGCGATAAAACGTTGTTATAAAAAATAAGTTTCATTTGAGAATTTATTAATAACTGTAAAAGTAGTCAATTATAAACAAAATATGTAATTTATTGGCCCTAGGATCCAGAATGCTGAGCAAAAAGATGGCCGTGATCGCCGCGCTGGTGGTAGCGCTGCTCTGTGTTGCCGAAGCCAGAGAAGAGAATCCTGATTCAGTGGCAGAAGCCCTCAAGATGCTCGAGGAGCTCGACCGCTTCTACATGCAGGCTGCTAGGCCGAGGTAAGGGAGATTTTTCTATAAAATAACCAAACAAATATATGCTGTCTACTTTTTGACAGAAAAACAGGCAAGCGGGCCCCGTGATGGAAATGTTTACCGCTGCCTATAGATATTAGCAACACCATGGGTAAGAAAAGGGTATTAAAAAGTATTTTAAATTGAGTGGCATTATGTACAGTCGCCTGCTATTACTAATGTGTGCTAGAGGATCCGGTCAATCTGCAGGCGACTGTATCAATGAATACAAAGTTTGAGGGTTAAAAAGAGAATCGATGGATAGTCTTACTACAGATTTTGATATCTTTAGCTGCAACTTTGATCCAGAATGATAATTACCTACTATCTAAGATTTATATATTTAGATTTCATCATAGTATTCTATCACTCGAATACAATAATGACAAATTACAGGCATTTTTACATTACCCTATCCTTCAATCTAGAACTAAACATCGCGAGCTGTTCCTTGGGGCAGAAATAGATAAGGAGGCGGTATCCAGCTAAATGACTTTCTCATGCTTGACAGAGTCAACGATTACTTACGATTAGATCCTGAAGATCAATGCCAAGATCAACAGGTACTCAATCGTTGTAAGCTAGGGATTCATTTGGCTTCGGTACTATTCGGGAAGGACTTCGTAAGTTTCCTGTTATTTCGTTTATTTCTTTTCTTATTTTCTTTTGGTTGTGGATTCTCAGCTGGGTAATCGAAATGTTAAACGTGATAGTTGAACAGTTAGTTGGGAATTATTTAGGTAAGTATATGAAAATGTTTAAAGTATCAAGAACCACTTTAGATTTTTATTGTTATTGCATTGTACCTATTTAAAAAAAAACGGTAGGTATAAGTAGTTTATTATCAGTTATCTGACAATAATAACACCCGCGAAAAGCCGACTATCAGTTGGCATGACATAAGACATCATGTCAAGTCTGACCGTGTCGGGAGAAATTTTAGAAGAACGTCAAAATAGGCGGAATCAAGCCTTTATTAGATACCTATCAAGCCTTTTTTTTCATGCCGAACGGACAGTCAGCATAAAGATGAGCGCAATGGTGTCCATAAGTTTCATTACACAACTCCTGAACTGGGAGTAATGTGCCTCATCGAGATTTTATCTATTTCTGCCATAGTCCATTCAAAATTCCGTGAGATAAAGTATAAACAAAGAAACAATGGTTGTCAAACTTTTCATTCACGGTTCACTCATTTTCATCAAAATACCTTTCAACCTTCAGATAAGAGAAACTCAACAATAACAGAATATAAAACGTATCGCTACAATAAAACTTAACAAAAATGACAACTTTAACAGGATTAACCAGAAATACGAAATTAATCGAGGGAGGAGAGGAAAGTCCTATTGAAAAATATATTTTGTCATGGTTAGTGGACATTTTGAATCACGGCAAAGTAAATTCATTATAGAGATACTATTACCAGCGTAATTGGTTTTCTTCGTTGTTCTTTTCGGGTCATAACAATAACCTCAACATTATAAGGGCAAGGTGTTAAATCAATCCTCTCAAATGAGTGAACCCAGCATTACTTAAGGAGTTTCATAAAAGTGTACGAAGTTCCACGCATAGTATGTTTCCAACTGTAGCGGTTTTCTTTTAGCATTTGATCGATGATTTAACCCGGATATTCGTGGGTGTCACAGACCACGTGTAAATGAAATATATACAATACAATAATACTTTTATTAGAGGTATCAACATTGAGTTACGGACGATTCATGGGGGGAGAGGTTGTAGATATATCACCAGACTTTTTTGTTGATTGTGAGACCCACCTCGGTTGCCTCTCTAGTCAAAAAAAAGTATGAAAACATAAACTTGATAATGACATGGCAGAAACATGTTATCGCAAATTTCGACCACGATACCTTGCACCTTACTTCTTTATAAATAATTTATGTACACAATCCAAACAAACAAAAACGAATAAAAAGTAAACTAAAATAATTATAGATATCTACATATCAAAAGCAGTTATTCATATCATTGATGTGTAAAAACAATCCATATACACATATATTTAAGAACAGTCCACCGTCTTAACGGTTACGCTATCCGAAGCCCCCCTATTTGGGTCCGAAGACTACTAAATATTACCATAAGAGCTAAAAAAATAAAAAAATAAAATAGTTATTTATATCCATAATTGTTGCTTACAATTCTTGACACTGCTTCCCGAGCTAAGTATATACGTACCTGTGTTATGAGAAACAGTTACATTTCCATTAAATTGCTATTATAATTAGAAAACAATTTTTATTAAACAAAGAATAAAATTTAATTATATTAAGCATCTGCAATAATAGAAGTCAAACACTTGTCTTAATATTTGTGTATGTGGTTGGGTAAGTGTATGAATGTGTGTTGGTTGTCAGAACTGACAAATTGCGTTGTTTGTGTTTTCATAACGGGTCTATGCACTAAAAGCAGAGAGATAAGTTGTGTGCGGAGATTATATGTTCGTCAAAAAACATTAACCAAATTATTATCTCCAGTAGCAATATTTCTTTTCAATTTAGCATAGTATTTCTTCCTTCCGGTTACAATCTTTTGGCGAATTAATATCGAAAGTAGAGTATCGAATTGTCCTGTTTCATTCTGTAATGGGATCTAAATATAAGCTCTTCCAATTCAATACACTTTGTATAGATCTGGGGCTATATTGTGCATTAAAGGCGGTTAAATAATACCTAACTTACGAGATTGAACTAATTGTGTGCCTTCTGTTATTTGACTTTGTATTGTGACAAGGAAAGTGGCGTCCTCACTAATATTAGTTATTGTCTAGCTTCTGTCCGCGACTTCGTCCGCGTAAAATTATGTTTTGCCGCGTTGCAGGAACTACATTGAATTTCGGGATAAATTATAGCCTATGTGTTTTTATGTGATATATAATACATATAAGTAAGTGCCAACACTGCAAAGTTTGATTATAAAAATCCATTAATACAGTAGTTTTTGCATAAAAGAGTACCAAAGCTTTTTTTGCTATTTCAAAGTTTGTGCTATAGTAAAGGTTGTTTATTATCACGATCACATGCATACGGTACGCATTTGTATCATCAATATGAAATCACCCTGTAGAGACAAAACAGCTTAGCTCAAATTATCTTTACAAGCATCATAGCTAGTGTGCTCTATCGGCTCCCCATCGAACTTCGAGTACTATTAGATTATACGTCAGCTTGCATCGATAACAACCATGTCTAGCTAACGTGGAACTGAACGTACGTAAAATATATAACATACTGGGATTTTAAAAAAGAAAATGGTTTTGTGACTATTATGCTTTCTACTTATACTGAAATGGTTATAAATTACGAGTTTTTTCAACCGCGACTTCGCGTGAAATTCGGTTACTACGTTCCGAAACCGTAGCCGTCGGAATCATACTTCATTATGAAAAAAAAAAATCTACAGCCACGCTTTCACCCCTTACTACTCGCTGATAATGAAGCTTCCTATCGGTGAAATAATTGTTTAAATCCATTAAAAATAAACAATAAAAAATTTCTCTTCATAATATTAGTCGCAAACATTAGTCTCCATGTACGACTCCCATGAATGTAAGGGGTTGGTGCTATTTTACTTTGCCGGACGCCAATACTTTTCATTCTTTAGAATCCACCTCACGTAATTCAATGTAACAACACCTCGCAATAATCAAGGCAAGGCACAGGGCGCATCCGAGCAGAATGCTTACGGTAGCCGTTCAAAGGCGCCTCCGGTAATTTGCACCTGACAACCGGACCTTAGCTCGTCATGTTGCATTGTGACGTCACGCCCGGGGCTGACAAGCGCACGAACAGTACTCGGCGGGAAATTACACATCGGGCGTTGGAAATTGTAGAGCGCTGTTATCATTCGCATAAGCCTTGTTATCTTACATACACACACAAAGCTCACGCCTCTGTGCCATAGGTTAGGTAGACAGAGACTATGGACCGCCACTTTGCTCTGTCCGAACACAACTCGCATATATTCACAATTCTTTTCATACATCTCCATTTATTCTTGCCACTTCGGACCCCATATTTTTGAGCTGTTATCTTTGTCTTTGTTAATACATATTGGTGACGAGTAGACTGTCGAATTGCAGGCTACGTTATCCAACAAAATGTTGTAAGGCGAAAGAAAAAGACAAGGCGTTATTACCCATCTACGCCGACTCCTCAGTCTTGACAGAGCCCTGCCACCGGTAAAGGTTTTCTTTGCCTTAAACTTTCAAAGTGATATTTTTCTAATAGAAACAATGACTGGTATTATTCGGTAAGATACTATAATACCGCATATCATAAGTTAACAACGCCATTGTACCAACAGCATGTTTAGTTAGAGGTAGGGCATAGCGGGACATGTCGTTCACTTGACGCCGCCCGATGGGCAAGTACCTCCACCTTACAGAATACCGCTGCCAAACAACACTATTTTAGTTTGTTTTCAGTGTTGTGCCTGCCGGTAAGTAAGGTCTTCCTTGCTCGGAGAGCCGTGGCTTTGGCAGTGGATGGGGTTTACAAAGTCAGCAAGCAAGTGATACCCCTGGTACTGCAAGAGTCCATAGGCTACAGTAACTGCTACCCATTGGGCCGTACGCTTGTTTGCCACCTTAGTGCTATAAAAATGTACGAAGAAGAGACTAATGTAATGCGGGCAGCAAGTAAACATAATACGTAAGAGATCAAATGTCAAACACAAATCAAACGGTACGATTTTAGATATCGCCCTAATTAGATAGCTACCTACACACATGATAGACATGTTATTTTTACCTTTTTTCCTCATACGAAATAAGTAACACATATGTTAGCAATAAGAACGTCGGTGACCTAATGGTTAGCGGGGCCGGCTCGTAAGTGAGAGCCGAGTTCGATCCCTATTGCCGCCAAGTACTAATGACTTTTTCTGAGTTATGTAAATATATTTAGTGGTCCACTAATCATCAGTAAGAGAGTCAACATGGTGAGTGGGACTGACCCAGGCAGACTCCTTAGGCATGACAGAGTCCTAGCACCTGGTAATGCTTGTGGGTTGAGATAATTATTAAATTATCTCTAAATTAATTAAAGCAACCGCAAAGTGATTCAGTTCAGCTACCAGCGGCCATATTGTAAGTAAACTAGAACTTGTAAATATAATATAACATAGAACGAAGAATTATAAGGTAAATGAAATGTAAAAATATTTACATATAATTACTATTCACTTTAGCCCTGTAAAAGCTTTTTTATCATTTCGTCCTTTTATATGAATATTTTAACGTGATATGAAATCACCAGTTTTATTTTCGTGGTCAGGACGAGGGTTCTCGTTTCGCTCTTGGCTTTTTAGTCTATTTCCTTTGGCAATTTTGGTGTTTTACCTAAGTTAGATTGGGTATAGCTATTTCTACGTCCCTGCGTAATATGAAAAATTTTAATACAAATGTTTCATTATTTTTAGTACGTATTTTGGCATTTAATAAATGCCATGAATCATTTACTTGTTTATAGTTGATAATTAGTCGATACCCATTTGTAGATTTGTAGAAATTTATATTTGTAGGATTTGTTTTCCCCTTTTATCCACGTTCGCAACTGTTTATGGATTTGGATGAAGCCACGGAGATTTCTCAGGACCGTAGCAACGATGTGGTCTCTGGTGTGAGGTTATGTATGAGGTATACAATTACGTGATATTTTTACACTATGTGGTAGTCTATATTGGATGTACTAGTTAAAAGGTCAGTCACCCAGTCCTGTCACCAACAGCACGATATTTTGGGATGTTTATTTAAAATATTTCTTCATATTATCGCGCTGCATTTTCGTCCTATTTTCTTTACAACGCGATTTCTTATTATAGTCTCACAAATCTCACAATCAAATAAATAAAACCGACTTCATATTGGGAACGAAACTTTAGATATTATAACGAACAAAAGAACAGCACCAAAAATATTTCATGTAAAATTGGTTCACCAAGCCTTGCAACCATGAAACGGTTCCACTGTGAAAATGTTATTAGGTCTCATAAAGAGCAAAGGCCGTGACTCTACAAAGCCCAACTCAACCAACTCAGCGATGTTAAAGACACAGGTAAATTGTTTACCTAGTTTAGGCATTTAGTTAATGTAGGTTTTAAGACTTTCGTGGTTATTTACTACACTTTCACTACACATATTATCGGGTTCGGCCCGATGTGTAGTGAAAATTTAGTTAATGATTTTAGTATGTATGCTGTATGTAAATTCTTTATAGCTTAATAAATAAGTATAGTAGTTACAAAAGTATAAATTACATAGCAAAGGTGGGCTTATCACACAATGGGATTTCTTCCAGCCAACATTAGACCCTCTGAAAGGAGATCTAAGAAGCGATGGAGGCAATATTGAGTACTTAAATTACTTAGCTTAAATAACTTTGGTTGTAAATGACTTTTAATTGTTCTATTCATATTTTATCATGGGTACTTTAAAATTTAACTACAGTACGGTGTAATTTTAGACTTAAGTTTCTTGAATAAATTATTTAATTATTATTTATTGGATGTGGAATGAGCTCCCAGACACAGTGTTTCCTTTACATAAAAAAAATTTACTCTACGTTTCTGCGGACAGTATAGCTTGGCCGTTTCTAAGAACTATTGTAAGATACATTACGTTGTATTTGATTTCGACGCTACGGTCAAGGCAAACATCAGCTAGATCAACATAGCGCGTAGCTATTCCATTCTTTCCAAACTTTCCAACCAAAATGTAGGGTTTGTAAAGGCTTCATGGCATTGGCTCTTCATGAGATCTGATTACTTTGATCATAGTAATCACTGATCACAGTGAAACCGTTATTTATAAGCTTGTGAGGATTTACAAACCAATTTTACGTGAAATGGTTTTAAAGCTTTTTGCAGTTTAAAAGCCCTACTTCTTTCTAGACTGCGAAATAAATTTCAGCTTTATTGGTGATGATGTAATTATTTATACAGAATTAATGATTGCGATTGATCAAATGATTTGACAGATCAAAGGTAGGTAGCAGAGAAAAGGTAGGTTCACAGCCAGCCTATATCATAATCATTTGCCCCTTATTATTTGTTCATCTTGGCGGGAACACTTCCGTGCCCGCCACGTCACAGTATAAAGAACGGCTCCAAGTAACATTGCGGTTTGTAGTATACCGCGGTACTACCTACTCGTCCCTGAAATTTGTATGTAGGGAAGCAAGATTGTTCTATGCATTACAGATGTTATATTAATAAATTAGGAATGAAATGAGAGTTTCCATACAAACCTAGGGATATGCATGAATAATTAAATAACTCGCTAGTTCCCTGTTTTAATCCACATGCCGTCCTCGTGCGAGTCCTTGCAGAACTTTATGTGGCCTCCTCAAAAACTTAAAGAATAATTTGTTCAAGAGATAAGTTCTGTCTATAAATGTTACATCTTTAGAAAGTGTCTTTAAGCGTAAAAGGTTATTTCGTTCCGGACCCATGTCCGCGCGAAACACATAATTTCGGGAAAGTCTATGTGTCGTTCTGAGCTATAAGCTACAATATAGAACAAAATGCCTCGAAATTCGTCATTCACTCTCAACTCTCATATTAAAATATTTGTATTATAGGAGTAGGATAGCAAGATTTACATACTGTAATCTATACATAGTATAAAACAAAGTGGCTTACCGCCGTCTGACCCTCCGTATATATGTAGGTATGTATCGAGGCCAAAAATCAAGAGTCTCCGTAGTCTGGAAATTGGGCAGCAGCATTTTCCATTGTTATATTTAAACACTGCGATCTCCAACCCGCCTGCCAAGCGTGGAGATTATGACAATAACCTCCCCTTTCGTGGGAGAGGCCCAAAGTCCTGTATTGGACTGTTACGGGCTGTTATGAGGATGATGATGTATCTATGTACGGTTAGATCTTTTACACTACGCAAGAGTGATTCAAGAGGAATGTTTATAAGCAAGAAAAAAGCGTACGTAGGGGTAAAGTAGGTATATTCGAACAAAGTCGCGCCGGGAAAGAGAACTTATTATTATAACCATAAATAAGATATCTGATAAATATGATAAATGAATAAATCATACCATATTTTTATTGCATAGAATTTCCAACAGTCAAATTAGTTGAAATGTATTTAATAATAGACTTACACAATTGTCAATTCCTGTCTTACAGCCGACTAATGGTGAAATAGAGTATTTTCTAAATGCCGTGGACGTGACGCGCTTCGTTGAGAAGCTTTGAGAAAAGCTCCTTGCAAGTTGCAAGTGAAGCTTTGTACTGTTACACAAGTTTTCCTATTGAATTCGATAAGAGTTCGCTGGAGAATGCATGTTTCTGCAAGCTACTTTCTCGAGAGGAATCAATATGAAAGTAATATTATGATAAAGAGCGCTACTTATGTTTTAAAAGAGTATTCTTTTCACAATTACTGTCCAATTGTAATAAAAGTCTAATATTATGAGGAATGGAATGCCAGAATTGAAATAGAAGCTTTATGTTCGGAACAGACGATTTTACATCAAATTGTTTTAATGGGTTGGCAACACGGGAATTATACCTCTGGTATTGCAAACGTTCATAGGCTGCGGTGACTGCTTACCGCAGGCAAGCGTAATCCAAAATATGAAGAGCAGCGTGTTCTGTTCTGTAAACACTGCGATCTATAAATCTCCTGTCAAGCGTGATGGTTATGTCAAAACCCTTTACTGATATGGATAAGGCTTAAGTCCAGCAATGGACAGATCGCTCTCACATTCCATCAATTTACCGATATCAATCCATCGCGTCTATTGGGCATACATGGGTTCCCTTACCTTTTCCCTAATATCGACAGGTTTAGGCAGGCACCTATTGTTTGCTTCTAATAATACATTGTTTTGGCGTCTATATCCCGGTTGTGCTATCGCATATGAGGGCCAGGGGTCCGTCTTCAACATGATGCAGGATTTTGCGGATCAGGTAATTACAGTAGAGCTACTACCATATGACCTCCATGACCCTGTTAACAGAGAAATCTGATTGGATTGGATAACGGTTACACGTGTGTATTTTTTCACGATGTTTTCTCTCACTGCAATAATAACTATCGAATAAAATATTTCCATTCACATAGCTTATATGCCTCTGATCCCATTGTGAGAAATTATATTACTCGTACTCATATTTTAAGCCAAAAATATATCCAAAGACGAGGTCGGATTATGCGACTCCATTTATTTTATTTGTGACATGTATTAGTAGAAAGATTTGAATGGAATATTGGGACAAAAATATCCTTGTGTGGGTTTTTAGCTTATGCAATCTCATATCTTCCTAATGGAGCTGTTTTTCTATATTTGTATTTGGTGGTATTTTCTTTCATACAAAAGTGGACCCTGGGCCCTTGCGTGCCGCGCGGGGGCGCAACCGGGATATCACGCCAAGTGTGGTATTTTTAAATCACACATAACGATTGTATCAATCATGAAAATAATACGTGTGTGTTTATTAAATAAATTACAGGCATTTGTGCTACTTAAATTTCTGCCCGGCCGCCAATCGAATTCGGGACCTCTGCGTGGCTGACCATGTTAACCACTGAACCACTCTGTTCACAGTAAGCTTCGCATTAGTAAAGAACCAAAATTGCATAAACATTTGGGACAAACCATGCAAAAGTCGTGTAAGTACGTCTGTATGGGCTCTCAACCTAAGTATAGTTTCAGATTGACCTATTTAAGGTTGCTCACCTGTAGGGTATTCGACAAACGAATTAGTCATTAGTCGGAAATGTTTAAAATAGTTCCGTTAACCCTCATAATGTCGATGGGTCAATTCGACTCGGACAGTTCCCAGCGGTGTTGTCAAATTGATTGCGTTGGCAGGTTAATCGTACCCTGGCGTGCTTACAACGAATTAATTGATTAAAATTAGGGGTAAAAATCAGACTTTTGTGTGCCTAATGCGTTGTCAGTAGTTATATCGTTTGTTTCCGTTATTGCTTGTTGTACTTATAGGTAAGTAGAAAAAACGTAATTAATTTTGCTAACGAGTAGTATATCTATTACATAATCCATTGACAGGTTTAGCCTTTTTCTAGGCTAAAAGCGTATCTTTCAAACGCTCTTGCGGAAAATTTCAATGACTAGTGAAATAGCATCGCGCCAGAACTAACCTTTTTTCAAGCTTTCATTGCACTGTTCGTATGTAAGTTGACCGTTAACATTTGCAAACCATTTTCCGACCATTTGTTGGTATCCAATTGAGCTGAAATTTGGTATACCTATTTACATAGGTATACCAAAGTATGTTCTAATATGGTACCATGGAGCTGGTCTGATGATGAAGTAGTTAGGTGGTCATAGGAACTAATGAACGCAATAATATTATCGTGTTTGGGCCTTTTGGAATGGTCTTGATGAGTAGGTACTATACCGAGCTTAAAAGCTTGAAATAATACTTTTCATTTAAGAACTTATTCTGCCCTTACCTTAGCTTTTAAATAAGTTAATTCGTTAAACAAATAAACCTTGCATTGGCATACTAATGTGCCTAAAAAGACGATCCCTTGAGCTGCCCACATCCGCCGCATTCCCGAAACCTTTTACAAGTAGTCGGCCCACTTTGAGGGATAGCTCGCGTTGCGTTTTCCTGTGCGTGGTCACACCACTTATGAAACTTTCCGTCCCACCGGCAATTTGTATCCAAAATAAAATAAAATACATTACGTTTAAAGAGTTGTTGGACATTTCTGCGGGATAATGTTACAAAGACATCGATGTTTGACGAGGATGCGAGTGCGTTCGGGTAATTTCGGGTTTTGGATGCCAAGTAGTTCGTAAATAGCTGGTAAACGAGCCTGCCTCCTACGGGTTAGGGTAGAGACTATTCAACTATTTTCGCTGTTTATCGTAATGAACCTTTATCCAATTTGAGGAGGGCAGGATTGTGTAGTACTTTGTATCAGCACCTGTAACTTTCATTGCTCATCAGCCTTACAATCAGTAGGTATTTCTTACCAAACGAAAATTGAGTTTGTAGAAATTGGAATGCTAAAATCTTCTGTAAAAAGAAAATTAATCCGAAAGATAGTTTAGTATGTTTTATGCATATTATTCAGTAACATAATTAGATTATTGGGACGCGGATTGTGGATGGAATCTTTGATTCTTTTCTTACTTGAATACTTCTTCTCTTCTTGAATAGTAACATAGCGTAACATTGGTAATTAAAATAGAAATAATATTTTTTTTTACTATAATTTTTTACTGGTGTAATTAATACACAGATCTACAATTTGATATTACGGAATTTTTAATTTTTTTTACGTAGTAGGCCCGTTTCTTGAAGGTTTCGATGTCGTAACACAACTGAAGAATTCATTTGCAGGAGCTTTAAATAAATAAAAATGTTTGGACAAATTCACACAGCGCCATTTAGCCCTGAAGTAAGCAAAGCTTGTGTTATTGGTGTTACTTAACTGATATAAGTAACTACTTATATACTTTTTTAACATCTTAAATGATTAACAACATTGAATAGGTGAAAGTCAAATTTTGTAGTGATGTTTGATGAAGCATTATAAGCTTAAAATTAATAATTTAAAATATTTATGAATGATTATCTATTTGATTAATTACATTATTTAAATTCGTAAATTTATTAATATTTCTAAAATTTGTATGCCGATGGCAGGTCGCAGAGGCTCCATTCTACTTAAACTGTACCTAACAATTGTATAACCTGTGCACCACAAATGAATAAATGATTATGATTATATTTATGATTAAATACATACTTATTATACATACCACACCCAGACCAGTAAAATAAATCAAAATTATTCATTTGAATTCTACTCGGGCGGGACTCGAACCCGGGACCTCTGACTGGCAGACCGGCATGTTAACCAACTGAATCACTCAGGTCCTTAACTTTAAATGTGTTCTTTTTTTCCAAATTACTAGGCTTGCACACTTCCCTCCGTAATCGCGCATCCCCGGAGGGTAAACTATGTCCAATCAGTTCGTTGACCCTAAAATGCCAACCTGTAATTAAAATCCTTTCTGATTAATTGAGTTACTAAACTTAATTAATTAATGTGGCGGAAAATCGTCGATGCTTATTTCGAGTGACTCAATTCATATAGGTTTACATTTCATAGGTGATTTAGTTGTAAATTTGTACTTAAGTCCTAATTCATTGAAATCATTTGCCTAAATAGGTAAGATTAGTTTTAGAATTATACAAAAGCACACACACGTACACACATACACTCGTTTCCCATGGGTATCGGCAGAAACTATTGCCACAAGCTACGATACTGACCACAGAGCAAAAAAAATTGCCAGTCTCAGCCATGAAGGTCGCTAAGTTTCCAATCTTTTTGATACTAACGTACCTGTTTTGCCTCTTCCATATTCCATAGTGTGCTCTTGTCCTGCGCTTTTTGGATATCTGAATTTTTTACCAAATTCGTTGTATGGATCTTATTTTATTTTAATACTTGTATTTGGGATAGTTACATTTAATATCATCAACACTGAACTTTAGTCTTCACATTGAGGATATTGCCAATAATCTCCACGTTTGGCTGTGGGATGGAGATCGCAGTGTAAAAGCTACTCAACATAATATGCTGATACCCATTTTCTGGTTTAAGAAATATGTTCGAATTTATGTACCCATTTCATCTAATCATTATTCTTACGTGGTAAGTAGAATACTTCTTCCTAGGCAGGCAGGCTCCACTATCGGCCGAATCGCCACTTATCAGTCAAATTAAAAAAAAAGATATACTAAAAAAATAAGTTTTCGAACATAGAACAGTGTATCAGTGTATCGAACAAGTGGTACAGTTATCTGCAAAGAGAGGTATCCCCCGGCACTAAAACTACCAATGTCGTATTCCTTTGTTTCTGAAGCTACAAATGAAACCTCACAATTTTCTCTCAAAATTTAATGCTACTCTTCACTCAACCTCGCCTTACACATTATTCGTATTTTACACTAGAGGGGTGACCCGGTAACTAATGACTGTGTTTAAATAAAGAACTACCGTTCTATTACCACTAACCTAATGTATGTCAGCTTTAAAGCGTTGCAATATTTTCGTAGCCATATTTTACAGACGGTAGGAGTATGCATCAATGGGTGCTTCCCCCTTACCTGTTTCTGCTTGCAAGCAATATTGCCTACGTTATTTTGTCCCTATTTCAAAGATAGGGTAGTATTTTACAGGCATGACTAGGCTCGAGACAGATTGCTTAGTCCGCAAAAAGGTTTTATTCTGCATTGTAAAAGGTTTCATTGTTACAATGTACGGGGTAACGGTCACATAGAGGTTATACTGTGATAAAGCTGTCGTGGTGTGGAATTATTTTTATATTAAAGTGATTCTTATTAAGTAAACACTTCAAAACCACATAAATAAAGGAAAAAATAGGCTCGTAGTACATATGTCTTCACAGGGAAAATCAGGGGCTCCGTATTTTTGTCACTTGAAAACTTAATGGTGTAGGTAGATGTTATGGGCAACAGTTACCGCTTGCTTCAGGTGGGTCTCTGCTCATTGATCACTGATTAATAAAAATGTATCTATCTCCATACACCCATTACAATCTAAATAGTTTAGATTTTTTTGTTTTCAGCCCGTGGATCGCTTTTCTGATTTCTAACATCAACCATAAGAAAAACAAATAAAACGAGATCATTAGTACATCGTGTCATCTTTGTAAAAATAATCATCTTGGCGTGAACATGAGTCCCAGTTGTGCTCTTGCGCGCGAGGTCCTCCTTGACCATGGTCCACGATTTGGCAGACCAGCTAATTACAGTGAAGCGATTGTCATTTGATCTCCTAGTCCAAGATCCGACCATAGAATATCTTCCATCATCTGATATTAATAATAAATTTTGCATAATACGAAAGCATATTACATAATTAGCAAAAAAAAATATGGATTGCCTACTCTCACCCTGGTCCTTCTATGGGGTTGCCATGGAGACAATCTACCCTCATCTGTTATTTAATCAAATCATCTGTCGAATGAAAGGTTTTTCTTTCCACTATCCAACAATACATGGTTGCCTAGGCATAAGTCCGAACGAAAATATTGGTGAACATTCATAACTTAATTTTCATTCATTTATTTTATGAATATTTACCGACATTTCCGTTCTAACCAATACAAGGTCCATATTAATTTTATTTATTTTTATATTATTTGGCAATCTAATTTTTTTATGCAATTCTGTGATAAACCAGCAGATAGCGCATCTGAAAGTAAACATTTTGTTTTTTTCGCATTTAGAAATAAATTATTTGCAGTGAACCATCCATGAATTAATTAAAGTGCGCCTTTTATTGTGGGTCCCGCCTCTTAACTCTGAATATCAGAGATATCATTGGCAAATAATACGATTTCTGGAAAATTCTGGACAATTAATGGCAAATCTTTTATACATATTAAAAACAAGAATGGACCCAAAATAGTTCCTTGGGGTACTCCCATATTATTTGCATTTTACATTGAGAGGAATTTAACCTATTAATTTTTACTTTCCTTAACCTCTTTGATAAATACGACCTACATCGTGTCATCACTGTATGAAACTATAACAATACAAGATAGGCAATCGCACATGACCTAACACAGTGCTACTAGGATAACGAGTTTGCAAAACTAGCAGAGCAAACTCGCAGTCGATCTGAAAGCAAACAGGTAATACTAACAAGGCTAACAAGCGTGACATATCCAGCGGTAGGCGTATAATTCTGAACTCTAACAGTTTCTAAACTAATAAAGTACTACGTTGATATTAACGCTCTAATACCCCGTTTGATGAGATATCGCATGTTATGCTAATTAGTTGACACGATAACCTGTTATTATATCGGTATTATCGACACCATTCTGAATGTCGAGTGTGAAGTCGAGGGCTGGAGTTTTAGATTAGATTGCGATTGAGCTTTGTTTTAAATTTGTTTAGGTACATTTGATTATACCCTTGTACACTCAAGCGTATGAGAATATATTCTTCTCGAAGAGAGCAAAGAAGTATGTCAGGATCGTAGTTTGTGGCACTCGATAATCTCTGCTTACAACTAAGGACTAAAAAACATTATCTTGGCGGTTATGTTCCGGTTGTGCTCTCGTGCAAGACCGCCTTGACCATGATCCAGGATTTGACAGATCAGTAAATTACAGTGGAGCGACTGCCACCGAAGCTCCGAGCTGCACTGCACCATTCTAGTTACTCTTAAGTTAGATCCTCTGTCCCAGAAAAATAAAAATATCCCTAGGGATAGTTCAGTATTTACAGAGTTTCGAACTGCGTGCGGGTAAATAATGCACATCGTATAGATCAGCATTTTGGAGTATCGTCTCTGTCGCACGCCTGAGTAAAGACAAAACTGAAACTAACCAATGTGCATTATTTACAGCCGACTACTATCCAGGAACCAGGAACGTCGGTGACCGAGTGGTTAAGGTGGACTCGTAAGCGAGAGATACTGGGTTCGAATCCCGCTGCGGCCATGTACCAATGACTCTTTTCTGAGTTATGTACATTAGTTGAATGCTAAACGATGCTCTTACAGTGAGGGCAAACATCATGATGAAACCTGCACATTCAGGCGACTGACCAACTATGATCCAATCTGGTCAGGTCACGGAAGTCAGATGGCAGTCGCTCCATTATAATTATCTGATCTGCCAAATCTGTAAGCACAACCGGGACATTAACGCCAAGATGAATACTATTATTATTGTACCCACCTATAGTATTTCTTTAGTCCATAAAGACCGACACTGGTACTATGCTATTTTTACTTCTGAATGAATGTAGGTTTCAGCCTCTGTAATATTGCTTTCATAAATATTATAATGAGAAAGCGTACAGCTGTACTAATCTATCGTGTAAACTACTAACTTAAATTATTCATTTCCCTATCTAAATGACTGTCGTATCTTGGTCGCCATCTTCTAAATATGAAATACCAGTGTTGTATGTTACATCGATGTCGATATATTGGCAGGATTGACCGCCGCGACGGCACAGATGGGGAACGGCTCAACCCTGATTTGTTAGATCGCGCGATGAGGCTGCTCAAACTGCAGACCCTAGATCGCCTTTACTCCTACCACGCGCGACCAAGGTACGATAGTCGATGTTGCCCCCATAGTCTGCATGTAAATGGTTATTAAGTCTGACGGCAGTAGCCTAGAAAGTCTTGTCTCTAATGTAAGAGAAGAAAAATGAAGGTATAAAATATATCAATTAAATTGAAATTGTTGTTCGTTCACATCGCTAGAGTGCATGATTGTTTGACGTTGTAGCCGGTTAAAAGTCTTTAAAGAATAGCATGAATATTTCAGAAACAATTAATTCATGTCTAAAGTTGCCACTAAATAAGAGTATTTTTGGCACGAGTTTCGAATATTGATCTAAAATTAGAGGAAAGGTAAAGAGTTGAACATAATACCTTTTACACTAAACTTAAACAAGTAAGTTACAGTTTAAACATTAAACTTTAAAATAAAAACTAACTAACTGACATCATAAAGATTTGACTGAAATAAGTATAATAGAGAGTATGAAGTTAAATATAATTTTAAACATGGCGAATTTAGTATTGAACAACTTTCATATTCTTATATCGTTTAGAATATAGGTTATAAGTGGCAGGCTAACGCAATACGTTATATGACAACAACCTAACTACCTATTTACCTACTTTTCGGGTCTACTACCCAAAACTTCAGGTCAGAACGTGATAAAATAATATTTTCTTCATCACTTTCCATTTCGATTAGCTTATTAGGTTACCGTCGTTAAAATTCATTAATGCATGGTTTACTGACGCTTTATTAGCTAGGTAAACTGGCTATCTTCTAATCAACTTGAAAGCAAAAAGTCTTTTGACATAATTAGATAAATTCTGGGATAATCAAGGGATGATAATTATCAGTGAGCTTTTGTATAGTTTACATATGTCCCAGCTTAAAAAATTATCTAATTATGTTTGGATGAAGTTTTTTGTATAATGACATGAAACCTACTTGCGTTACAAAACTTAAATTTCATGTGTATTTTATTTTAGAAATTATAATTAGGTACATAGGACGTAGTCAAAATTATTTGAAACTTAGTAATTGTGAAATGTTGTTTTCTTGCTATGCAGTTTAAGTCAATATGAATTACAGGGTGACTTGAAAAACACTATCTAATATCTAATAATCAGTTAACACAAAGTTCCTATGCTTAATACAAACTACCCTTGTTCCACAACTTTACTGAAATCCTTAAGACAGACTCGACATGTGAACTGAGTTGCCCATGAATATCAGACTTAGAGGGTTCTAATTTTAACTCAAATTTTTTGTACAACCAAAGTTGTTTGTTGCACTCTTAAGAACTAAGCTTGAAGAGGTTATTAGTGTTTTACAAGTACCTCTGTAAGATATTTGATATGAAACTTTTATGCATTACTTATAATTTTATTTAAAGAAAATATTGTTTTGTTCACAGATATGGGAAACGCTCCGTCTATGCGAACTGGGAGCGTGATGTGGAGGAAAGAAATGTAGGTAACTATTAAAAATTATATTATACCATATAATAAGCTATAGATACTCGGAGTTTCGCTACGTGATAAGATTATTAATAAGGTCAATCCCGGATTCCTGCCCTTTTTACCCGACTGCGCGACGCAAAGGAGGGTAATGTGTTTATCAGCCTATTTATGTATATGTTCCTTTGTGGCACTCTAGAGTCCAAATGCGTGGGCCGAATTTGATGGTTTGGATTGTCAATCGATTTGTCTTAATCTTGCGAGTGTCACTCAAGACATGATATTGATCAAAATTCAATATGGCGACTACCAGCCGCCATTTTGTGAAATATTAAAAATATGAAAGTCGACAAACTATTTCATTTGGGGTATCGTTGAATAGGTATTAAAAATCAGCTAGGTTTCTTTTATCATTTTTATTTAGAAGGACCGTTTAGGATCTTAATGTTAGTTAGCAACCTTACTTTTTTCACGTCACTTGCATCATTATCATCAAACAAAAAAGTAGTACATATACTAAAAACCCGACTGCTATTAAAAGACTGAAAGGTTAGAAACAGGCCGAATGGTGTAAGTAAATAGGTGAATAAAGTGCAAACGTTAGTTTAATTTAAACTTGAAAGCAGGCGGGGACCCATTCTCGTAAAGTAGGTGGACACGGATGCTTATTTTCTTTTTTATTTTCATTAATAGAAATGTACTACATTTTTATTCGCCACTTTTCCCGATCTTTGGCATCCTCAAGTCGTAATTCATTGGTTGCCGCATCCGACTCGGCGATGACAATCCATCGCTTCTTAGGTGTCCCGTTATACTGGTATGTCTTAGAATATTGAACGTAAATTTGACCTGAAAGACTACCACATCGGCGTAGGGATGCGCGTCTGTCGGTCTTCTACAGGTTGCATTTCGGAGAGTGTGGGAAGCAGTTGCGCGACCTCATAGCGCCGGCCCCTTTTTGCTATCGGGGTACACGATCCGAGCGAATGCTTCATCCTTATGTCGTAGTTCTTCTAGCTATCCGCACTCGCCGCTTTGGTTCGACATTTATAATGCGTACGGCTAAAATGAAACACGTTGTCAGCGAGTGTGTTCCCTGATCATTATAATCTGAACTACTTCAAGGCTGTTATAGACAGGCATGCTTCATCTATGGTCGCATAGTCACTTACCACCAGGTGAGATTGTAGTCAAATGCCTGGCTAGTCTGAAAAAAAATACTGTTGCGCTTAACTCGTAGCCCTACAAATGACCTCTGGGTGACGACGAACGAGCATTAGATACCTCCATTCAATTTTATCAACAAGTTTAATTAACACTGATATTTATTTTTCTTCGGAAATTAATTTGCTATTTTAGAATAAAGATTCACTGTTGAACCCTTTTGTTTATTTTTTAACTTCTACGTTGTTATTAGTAGTAGAGAGTAATGTTATTGTTAAGTTGTTTGTTAATGGAAATATTCTTTAATGGATTTCTCTGCTTGTCTAGATTCTGGATATTATTTGCAATAAGTTTTTAATGTAATCTTATATGAAATGTATATATGGGATCGGCAGGAGGTAGGAGGGAGGTCTAGGGGGGAGGGGGGAGAGCCAGGGGGTCGTTGTAGTCGTAGTGATGTATGATGAATTCCGGTACGGTATCTTGAAAGTTGCCAGAGTGAGCGATCGACTAATGTCGATCGAAGCGCTGATAGAGGTATCAACGATTAATCTTATCAATGCCTATGGTCTTCAGACCGACCGCCGATAGAAGTATGCTTTCTGCTTATCAAACCAGGAATAGAAGTTTCCCTGCTCAAATTTCAAGCCTGAGTACTGTATAAATACTACTAGTATTATAAAATAACTACAGTGACCGTTGTATTACTCAGGTCATCCAATAAAAGTCATAAAACGAAATGTAAACATTTTAAATATCTTGTTACATTACAAAGTAAGTACAATCAATACAAAATATGCATGAGTTGAAAAGTGATCGCTGTCCCTAATAGATAAGTAGGAAATAAAACACTACAAAATAAGGGATCAAACGTAACATTTGAATCTGCCCACAACCTTTTTACCACAGTATCCCAATTCGGTCATATTACGATCCCAATTTGTAAATCAGATGCGCTCTATTGACCAGTTACTAAATTAGCTGCTTGAAAGGGTTACCATATGTCAAAATATTTCGTACATTCTAAAATAATAAAGGTCCCCATCTCTGACACATGGTTAACAAAATATTTTGACATAATCATTTGATACCATTCTCTATTACTTACAATAGTGCTGTACTTAAAAGAAATAATAGAATCTTCCGAATCTTAAAATTAGAGGTTATCAAAATGCAGGATACGATGACATCACACCAATCCGTCCACTGTTGGACTTTGTAACTCGTCTACATCATCATCATTCTAGAACTTTCCTGCCCCATCGCCCATCTGTTCTTCGAGCTATGTGCCCTGCCTACTGCCACTCTAGCCTGGCAATCCTTCCACATAAATAGATTTATGTACATTGTATGTACAAATAACATTCAAATTTTTGTTATATTATACTAGTGGGCCCGGCGCGACTTTATTTATTTATTTATTTATTTATTTAAAACTTTATTGCACAATAAAACAATTGGCGGACTTAAAGCCATTAAGGCTTTATCTTCCAGTCAACCAGTAGACCATGCAGAAAGTGAGTGATTTATTCGCGTACACTTTACCTCTACTTACCCCTTTTATTCTTGTTTATAAGCCTTCCTCTTGTATCACTATCTATTGTTGAAAACTGCATTAAATCGCGTTAAGCGTACATAGATACAGACGGCGGGAAGCGACTTCGTTTTAAACTAAGTAAAAATTTAAGTATATGTACAAAAAACTTTCTCCGACCGAATCCTACATGCTACTTAAATTTCTGAATTATTTTCATTTCAGAGTTTAAGGATACGAATCTGTTATAATTTTGACTACACATAGTTATCCATTCCAAAGCTGATGGTGAAGGCATAGAGAAATGTTTTCTTTTAATTTATCTCAAGTTTCCTTTTCCACTTTGGTCAGAGTTGTGATCGTTTTTAATTAATAAACGTTAATAAAACGTTCCTATTATATTTATCATTGAGGTCAAGTTTAAGTGTCAGTTTAAGTGAAAGAAAAGGTCTAAAATAGATACCGTAACAGACGGAATGTACCTACATGTTTTGTGTCTGTGTCATAAGGACTTGTTCGTAAAGTAGAATTATGTCAGTTAGTATTGCTCGCGGATGACAAAGGAACAAAATTTTACAGACAGCCAACAATGACAACTCACAACATAAATAATGACAGGAACGCCATAACCTAAAAGCAGAATTACTAGGGCGGACCTTACTGTCAATAATAATTAAGTAACTAAACTATCTTTTTCACTAACTGTGTCTGTGTGAATTGAATATGTGAATTTTGATAACTAATACTATTGATAAATAGTTACATAAGACGATAGAAAATCCAACTGTGAAAACGTATTCCGCCCCCGTTTCCAATATCAATTTTCATATTATCTCTAAACGCATAACGCTCGCATTTGCAATACGTTTTATTCAAGTAATAATTGTAAAAATGATATCCAAGATACTTCAGAATCCAATATGCGATGGCGGATTCGTATGAAGGATAAACGTTACCGCTTTATTGTATCTGGATCACAGTGAGACGTCCAGGGATTTACCATCCACTTTATTAACTTATTGAAGAGAATATATCGACTCCTGGTATGTATGTGCTGCTTTTTCCTTTGCCTACTTTTAATGTTATTTTATTGTGATAGAAATTCACACACATTACACCTATTAAAAATGATTAAACTACCACGATGACGACATTTAAAATGCTGGTGTATTGTTAACTCTTGGATATTACCTACCTATAATTATTTAATATATTTAACTAATTAAGTTAACTGTATATATGTAATTGTATATCCGAAATATATAAACGGCCATAGGCCATTTTGTTGCAAATCAATAAAGTACTTACTTACTTACCCGATAAGAGAAAATTGATGCAAAAAGAGTCACTTACCAGTCGAATATCCTAACCTATCGGCCACCGACACTCCGTGACCCAATATCCTTTATTAATTATGAAGCATAAACCACTTAATAATAGACAGGCAACCAGACCCCAAGAAACCCTAGAAATAGCATCAAAGCCAAAAAGTTTCCCACTCCCATTTCAAGTCTAGGTTTGTTTTGCTAACAAGTTCACTAACACTGCATCCAAATGGAAACCTGAATAGAACGTTTCTGGTGGTAAAGACGTTCCAGGTAAAACTTTCTTGACTTGCAAACTACATAATAAGGGTTTCTTAGAACTATCAACTGTGCTCACACAACTTGGAAGCAATTCCTCGGGACCTTCATTACAACTTGTATACGTATTAGTGCAAAAAATCGTATCATATTCGTATTAGGCAAACTGAGGCTTTTTTCTAGTCAAATTTTAATGCGATGATTGAATCATCTACATTTTGAACTTTAGGAAAATTGAATAGAAATAACTATCTTAAAATATAGAAAATAGAAATAGCAAATAAAAACAACGACAACAACAACAGAAGTAAGTGTGACATGACCCAATACAAAATGTTTTAATAAAGTAGAGGCGTCGGTGGCCGAGCGGTTACAGTATCCGACTCGTAAGCCAGAGGTACCGGGTTCGAATCCCGCCCCGGCCATGTACCAATGACTGTTTTCTGAGTTATGAACATTAGTTGAATACTAACCGTTGCTCTTACGGTGAGCAAAACATCGTGATGAAACCTGCACATTCAGGCGACTGGATGTGTAACCATGATCGAATCTGGTCAGGTTCCCCTGGTAGCAGGGTCATGGAGGTCAGATGGCAGTCTGTCCACTGTAATTACCTAACCTGCCAAATCCTGCATCATGGTCAAGGTGGACCCCGGGCCCTCGTGCGCGAGAGCACAACCGGGACATTAACACCAAGATGATGATGATGATTATTGAATCATCCACCTTAAGAGAAGTCAGAAGAAACAGTCTTTTAACAAAAATGGCTGATTTTTCTATCCTCAGATAAAATATATCGGTCTAATAAGTTATTATGTGACTAAAATGAAATCGTATCGTTACTTCTTGTGGAAATTAGTTAACACGTCATTGATTTCACCAAAACTCCTCATTTAGCATGGAAGTTAGCCACAAGAGTATTATAAATGCAAGGAAAGTTACTAAACTGCCAAATCAAAATTACACAATCAATAAATTTAAATTATATACCATTTTATTTATCGTTATTTTAATCTATACATCACAGTACAAAACAAAGTCGCTTCCTGCCGTCTGTATGTACGCTTATATCTTTTAAACTGCGCAACGGATTTTAATGCGGTTTTCACTATCATTTTGAGAATTTCTTCCGAAAGGTTTATATGCATAATACATGCATATTAAAATAGAGTAATCCCGAGAAAATCTGTGCGAAGCCGGGACGGGTCGCTAGTGTTATTTTAGTGGTCTATATACATTTTTTGGGTGTACATGCGTGTTAATAAATGTTAAACTATACTTAAGAAAAGTATAGTATATCTTCACTATGCTCATGCATACGTATATTGTTGTAGGAGGAAGTTCTTAGATAAAGTTAAAATGTTTATTATGTCGAATGACCTATAAGATGTTGAACAAGGTACAAGGGCTTTTATCTCGCACTGCGATGTTTTTCTTTCTCTTTGTCATAAGTCTTTCTTCACTCACGAAATGCCAAGTTGAAGTTGTCGTAGGTGTTGCTGGTGGTATTTAACAACCCTCAATTATGGCACAATATTGAATAAAAACTTTTTGACTCAAAAGCTCTTTTGTGTACGTTGTACGTGTGTTACTCGTAAGATCATTTTTATATACTACGCAGTGATAAGATATACAGTTTTGATGTACTTTTGAAAACGAAATATGTCCGACACCACTTCAAAATCGCAGATTTTAGTTTTGATGGTGACATAGATTTTTGAGCGCAATTCCACTTTGTTCCTGTTTACTTTGTTTCTCTATCAGTGATATCGTACAAATTAAATCGAGGGACATAGTGTAGTAGTAATCTACATATAATATCCATATAGTATAATATATCTAAATTACTCTACCAATTGATATGCACTGTTATTCAACCAATTTGCTGACTTGTTTTATATTATTAAAATATGGTCAGGTTGTCAGCTCGTTGCATGGCTATTGCATATTGATTAATTAAACTAAGCTAGGTTTACTCAGTTCAGATACCACTTAACATCAGGTGGGCTGTCTTTTCGTTTGTCCCTAAGTAGCATAAAAAAGACTTCCGAAAAAGCCGCCCGAAAATGCATTCGTTCTAGAGCTGCCACAGATTGATACACAAACTCGTTTCTAAATTCCACATCTCCGTTGTTTCAGAAGCCGGATCTCCCCACGTGGCTGGCGTACGCTAAGAGGAGATGAGGGATGCAACAGCCCCAGGCCCATCACCAATCACAGTAAACATCGTAATTACCGCAAACACTTAACTTGTATAACTGAATCAGTATGAAATTTGTCGCCAGGCACGAAGCCTCAGTTTAAACAAAACTCTGTTTTGAGGAATCTTAATGTAGTTTAATCGGAAATTGTTTCTTTTTTTCGAAGATATTTTGATGCATGATATGTGGTCAGCTGAATTAAAAATTTCATACATGTAATTTATACTAATCTTATTGTATAAGTAATACTTGTAACGCATTTATGTCTGTACCTAAGAACAGGTAGCTAAGTACTGGGTGAATTTTTATTCTGTGCGCACGTTTTGTTTGAAAAAATTTTGAAAATTGTTTAAAAGACTTTTGCATGAGAAAAATATTTTATTTATTAGTAGAAAGTATCAAAATTAATATGAAATTTTCGTTCGAATTTTATAAAGTAAAACGAAAGTTAGTAAATATTGATTATCAAAAGTATATACGAAAAATGCACCGCTTAGATTTCGCCCAATACATACATTACTTACGCCTAACTTATCCTAAATTTACATGCAACATCTCTGTCTTTATAAGTACCTAAGTGTAACGAATAACCAAATTGTTTTCGGTATAAGATGTTGATAGTCAATTCGATGTTAGAGTAAATATTATGTCTGTGTAATGTACATCTTTCTTAATTCTGACAAAAAAATTAAGGTTTTCCAAACTATACCTTCGTAAATAAACCAAGCATATTTCCGTATTTTTTATCCGTAACTTATATAAAGCGCAGTGCTTCTATCTTGTCCTGACTGTACTAAAGTCCTAAAGTTATTTTATGATCGATGTATACCTATCTACTTCCAACTTCCAATGAAATTATTCTTTGTATGATAATTGTAAGAGCATAGCATTGGAAATAAACTGTATATTCATAAAATAAAATAAATATCATTGTAATGTTATAAATGAATACAAGCAATTGAAAAAACGTAATAAATAATCTATTGTTTCATTTTAATTGACGTTATAGGTGAGTGAATATGCAGATACCCATACGTAAGTATGGTGTATTATCATTATAATCATCATCATAGCAACCCGAAAGACGCCCACTACTGGGCATAATCCCCCCCCCCCAGCGATCTCCACAAAGGTCCTGTACCATCCGCATCCAATTGGTAAATGCGATCTGTACCATGCCGACGGTCCACCTTGTAGGAGGCCATCTACAACCTACCCATCTTTGAATTATGTGCCCTTGGTTGGCTAGGTCAATCAATATCAATAGCCAATAACAGTCGACTGCTGGACTTAAGCAGGCCTTTTATGTTAGTAGCGGGTATTGCCATAAAGTCCACCGCTGGCAGGCAGGTTACAGTTCGCAGTGTTAAAAATACTAAACAGAAAACGCTGTATTTTCTGGTTTACGGAAGCCAGCTGGTCTTTTGTTATAATTAATAAGGGGAGGCAAATGAGAGAGCTAGTCATGTGACAACAATGAAAGACCTAGTCATGTGTAACAAGTGATCACCCCCGCCCCTAGACATCTGCAACAACAAGTTTGCTATATGCGAAAGCTGTAGCCTCGTTCGTAGTTACACAAACATTTCAAATACCTAGCGATAGATCAAAAGGCTGTCTCCCATATTTTTGGGCATAACAGACAGTTAATGCCAACTAGGACGTCACGGACAGCTGATTGCCGTGTGGTGTCCAGCAGAGTAGAATAGCACAAACCCCTTACCCTTGGATGTCGATCAAGGCGACTTATGTTTTTGAAGCAAAAGATTGAGAGTCTCCGTAGGCTGGAAAATGGGCAGCAGCGTTTCCCAAAGAAGCGTTTCTGGTTTATCAAAGTTAAACCGGATTTAAGATTTGTATTGAAATATTATATCTCGTGTAACTTTGAAACAAACAACAGACATAGACAAATCAAAGCCAATGTAATATAAAAAGCGTGATTTAGGAACCTAATTCATTAACTTTGCTTTGATTAGTTAATATGGAAATTATGATCAAGCTTCGTTTATATGGAGCATGCCATTTTTCTTTTAGCTTCATTTTTATTTTTCATTTAGTTTTATCAGCCGAGCTACTGCAGCGCCACTTAGCAACGCTATAGTCGCTCTACTAAAACGCCAACTGTGCGCCCGCGAGTTCATGTCCATCAGGCCCGACCGTTTCGGGTGACCAGTTCTTCTGTTGGACTGCTGTTATCATATTAAATTTTGTACTTCCGATTCTGTATTAAAAATTATATTTTCTTAATATAAAATAAGAAAAACATGATTCTAAATACTGATATCAAATTCCAGTATAGCATAATTTGTCTACAACAAAAGAGAAGTACTTCTATTCAGTACATTACTCACGCTTGTTCAGATGAAAAATCGTTTGAGTCATTTGAACGTCTGCACAGTCAATGATTGTGTTTGTATACTCTTTTTACAGGCAAACACCTACGTATTTATTTTGTCACGTCATGTTTTCATAAAACAATGCAAAGAAAAGACAATAAATTTGATCGACAGTATACAGAGTGTTTTGGCAGTTCCTTTTCGCATGTTAAGTATACTCCAGAGACTGTGGAGTCGATAGAGTGTCGGTAGTCTAATGGTTAAGGGGCCCGACTCGTAAGCGAGAGATATCAAGTTCGATTCCTACTGACTCCATCCAATGACTCTTACTTAGTTATGGTTAGTTGAACACTAACCGATAGTATTCGAGGGAAAACATCGTGATGAAACCTACACATTCAGGATACTGAATGTGTAACTATTATCTAATATGGTCAGATGGCAATCGCTTCACTGGAATTACCTAATCAGCCAAATCCTGGACCATGGTCAAGGTGGACCCCGGACTGATAAACTACTTAAATACTTTTTAATATATACCTATAACACCCAGATCTGTAACAGAAATTATAATTCATCATTTCATTTTCTGTCCGGCCTGGAATCGAACCCGGGACCTGTGGGTGGCAGACCGGAGATGTTAACCGCTTGACATCGGAGCTGGTCGACATTGGACGCGGTAATTGCCACGCGTGGCGTGGTACTTCCCTTTTTTGTCACCGGGTGGTTCTGCCATTGGCGATGCTTACGCGTATCACAACATTGCTTTTCGATCAGCGTAAGGTCGATCTTCACGTCGATTTGCTTTACTTTTCACATCTCTCTTCTGTAGGCCTGCTGAAAGAAATTTCTTTAAGAAATAAGTAGTCCCTGTTGTGTCGTCTATATGTATGATGTTTTTCTATGTATTTTACTGTGTGCAATAAACTGGTTAATAAATAAATATATAAGGTCCCTTCTTTGGAAGTATCAAGCTACTTCTCTTAGGAGTAGCTTGAAGCTCTCCTCGGTAGCTTCGGACCCTTACTGGATGGTACATCCGCTCTAGAACACACGCTATAGTTACAAGAAGTCATAGTGTGAAGAGTAAATTCACAGCCGTAAGATATCCATGTGTATAAGTTTGAGGTTGAGGGACATAACCGGTTTGTCTACATTTTTCCAAGAGGTTCTTCAAAAGGTACCCCAGAGGCCAGTAATACATCCGCTCACTTTCCATCAAGTGGACTGTCCGACGGTGTTCCTCCCTAAGGTGGTTCTATGTTAGGATAGATAAACGACGCTCAGAATTTTAAACTACATGTCAATTAATGAACTCAGCTCTGCCGGAAATTTATTTTTAAATTAAATTTATTATTAAGGAAAGAATTTTTCCTTAATATAAATGAGATGCCCATTATTTGGTCATCGTTAGAAGTTTTTTTAATATCACAATGATTACCTAATAACTATTTTTGACATAAGTGGAATTTTAGTTCTGACCTAACAAGATATTTTTATTAATTCTAAATAATATTATAAATTCTGATAATTGTGAACAAGCGACGTCACACAAAAACAATGGTTTAGAGCCATTGTACGCTCCTATAAGCAAGCACAACGCATTGATTAATTAATTTCCTTTCAGAATGGCCTTTTCCTTTGAACCAACAAAAGTAGGTCGCGTTTTTATTGTATGGAATATTTTCCTGCGTAGGCTTTACAAACAAAGAAGTGACTAACTACGCAAATAATTTTCTTTAATTGAAGTGAATAGGTTTCCTGACACGAGGAACGAAGTGTGACAACAATTAGCAAATGGTTGAATTTAAAATTCGTAGACTCCAATGTACGTAGGTACCTTCATTTGTAGCGCTACTGACCAATATGGACTACGACTATCTGATGTGTTTATTGCCTTTTAGCTGGCCCGGCGCGACTTTGTTCGCATGGCGTCTTACTCATACCATACGCTACATCTACCTTATCATACCCTACACCTATCCTACACCTACATTACCCCTACCTACCCTTTTTGCTTTGCTTTGCGTGAGGCTTGGTTTTGAGTACCGGTTCCCACCAGAGGCACCTTAGTATCCGCTTCTTCCATTTGACCTTGACCAACACAAAGTACGAAAAGTTAGCTACATTCGTTCATAAGTTCGTATTTTTCTTTCAATCTCTGTGGCGATCAACGTCAGGCGGCAAGAATTGTCGACGACAAGTCTCACCTATCGGCTTGTTAAACTGGCTTTACGGCGAGGGACTATCTCATTGTGCATCGGCTATCGTCTTTAACATTAGGAGTGCTGTGAGGAATTGTCCGGACTGATACCAGCTGCCGAATTTCATGACCGTAACCCGCCGTTAATTCGAAATCAATGAGTATAAGTATATTGAATCAGTATACCGTATATGAGAATTACGTGCTGCGAATTTTCGTAGCTTTCACGTAGCAGTCACGTAGCCCTTAGGTAGCGTAAGCGTAGCATTGGTTCTACATTTTAGTAATGTAGCTTACAAAATAATTCCTGTGGGACAAACTAGTTACCTGTTATAGGTATATGGTATAACTATGGTATTTTAGTTAACCATCAGGAAGAATTGGGGTTTCTGAAATGACATCTTAGGTTAAATATTTTTTTACACCTCTTGCTCGACAATGACTAATAATACGTCAAGAAATGTCAATGTTAAGCATGGCACTGTTTCCCGCAGAGAAATAATATTATATGAAATTCCCAAGGGAAATAACGGCATTTGAATTTGGAACGCTCAAAATCATATGAAAACTTTGGGCAGATCGATATTGTAAAGAGAGTTTATTTGTTGTAAACTTTTTTTTTTTTACCACAATAAAAAATTAAAAAAGGGCCGATTGCAAATACTGTTACTAAAGACTGGACCGAATAGTTGCAGAACCCTAAACTGCCAAAATCGAGCAAATGGAAAAAGCAGAAAAATGTAATGTAAAAAGTGTTTCGTGTTATTATAATTTTAACAGTTCCAATTTATTTCCAATTTTTATTTTTACTTTGACACGGAAATAATTTCAGTTTCTTGAATCAGATGCTGTAATTGCTTTGGCAACCCTCCGATAGCTGGTCGTGAACTTTTTTTTGCGAATCTCGCGACACTTCGGCTACTGGTTGCCTACCGTAACAGTAATTTAGTCGTATTATGTATGTTTTTCTTTGGGAGCGTCGGTGGACGTAAGCTAGAGGTACCGGGTTCGAATCAGGCTGCGGCCAGTATCAATGACTGTTCTCAGAGTTATTTACTGTAGGATCTTGCCCTGACGAATGGTTGTGTCATTCGGTGTCGTATGTACTTACTGTTATTAGGACTCCTGTTCAAACAACTGTTGACACTTTTATTTTCAATCTTTATACAAATAATAGGTATATTCCTGGGTTTGGCCCTTCAGGCTCTGATTGCTCATCATCCTTGCCCGGAAAATTAGTTAATACTGTAAATTCTGACTACGTTGTAACTACGTTCTACAAATGTTTTGATTCGAATCGAACTTCGATTAGAGTATTTTCTTTTGGGGAAGTGATCTCTCGTTTCCTAAATACCTAATTGGTAAAAGTAATGATGGTTTTTGGACAAATACAAGGGTATTGGGGTGTGTGTCTGGATTGTTACCGCTGTTACTTCTTGTTTTCCTTTTATTAAAAATCCAGATGGACCCCCATGCCACGGGAATCATTTTTCCCTCACATTAGGGTGTTTATTTCGTAGAAAATATTAGATTTTTTACATAAAATATCACATTTTCCAAACTAATGTTTACCTTTTCTTATTTTATTCTTTGTACGTCATATGTTGTCATGCGGACACAGTTCATAGTCGGTGGAGATTTTAATCTTTTTTGTGCTCCTCTTATTCTTGATAATAGCTGGATCCATCTCTTCATCATGTCCTCATGGATGATATCCTTGGCTGCAAAACACGAGGTCGTCCGAAAATTAATATCGACCTCTTCAGGAACTGGCTGGTTGACTATGAGTACTGGCCATCAAGACTATATCTTCTTTTGTGCCAAATCGTTCTCGAACGTGTTTAAGTGAAGACCCGAGCCTGCGATAGAGAGTGCAGCTGATGAGTGGGCAGAGTTCTCCCAGCCTTCGAACTAGAAGGTGGATCAGTATCATAGCTAAAAGAAGCTATTTTCATAAACTAAATGAAATACAAGTGACCGGTCAAAATATGCACATGGCTGCATCAAATCATTATCTTTGAAATTCTCTAACTAACATAGTGTCGGGTCAATCTGCAATCTGTACATTTTCGGCCAGCTTAAATGAAATCCAAATGAACACAGTGATCCAGCCTGGATATAGGTTACGTGGAGTAGGCCTTCGTAGGAACTTCCGTGCTTAACTTTTAAATTCTTTTTATAAATTTCTTGTTGTGTAGTTTGTAGTTTCTGGACTAATCGAATATAAACCCATTGACATAATATTTGTGTTTCCTTATTAACTGAACCTAGCACTGTCCATGGGACAGTGTTACGTTACAGTACTTTAGTTGAATTCTAACCGACGCTCTTACGGCGAAGGAAAATATCGTGATCAAACCTGCACATTCAGGCGAATGTGCAGGTTACTGTGTGAAGTTACTGAATGTGTAAACATGATCCAAACTGGTCAGGTTCCGGTCTCGGCAGTCGCTCCACTGTAATAACCTGATCTGTCAAATCTTGGATTATCGCCAAGGCGGACGCCGGGACCTCGTGCGTGAGATCACCAAGATGATTATTTCTTTATTTTATCTGTATACTCAACTACATACATTGTATTTATATCGCCTGTAAAAGTATCGAAATAAATTATTATGTTACATTATTACGATTTGCTTAAACAATGTAAGGGCTTGTAGCAAGCCAAAAAAGATGGCATCTTATATGTATGTCTTAAAGATTAAAAAAGTAGTTTGTTTTCATGCCCTTAAAAATGACCTTAAAACGGCTTCTAAAAATCAATGATTTTGATAACATTTTATACGAATATGTTGTGAACCTTCTTTACATTTATATTGAATGTTTGTTTATTTATCAACACATTTATCATGCGGGCGACACCGGTGTGACGTCCGTGGGCACGATATATTGCGACATTGTATGGCGTGGCCCGCGTTCAAGGGGTTTGTGTAATACATATGCCTTATAATTTCTTTTTTATCAGTGGGGAATTTAATGTAGTTTCCGGCATAATATTTTTATGTATCCCTACGATTTAATACTAGGTATTTATTTCATACTAGTGGGCCCGGCGCGACTTGAAAAGCTGTCGAAACTTCAGTCTCAGTAAAGTGCAAGTAATTCAATGTTTTTATCATATTTTTAGTGATTTCTATAGATAATATCTAAGTTAGACAGAGACTCGGGACTACCGTTTATTCGAGTAAATTTATTATTGTGCAGTATTTTATCGATTTGTAATAAAAAAAAATAAGTATCTAAATTATGCATAGCTTTACGAATCTAAAAGTATTTTAGACTTGATATAACTTTTCTGGTTTACGAGTTATAATGCATTTTGTAACGCGATCGCGATCATGCGTTCCTTTAGACGTTAGTGGCTATTATTATTTTATTTATTTATTTAACTGTTTATTGTACACAATAATTATATACAGAGAAATATAACAGTATAGAAGACACAACAGGCGCTGCTTATTTCTAAAAAGAAATTACTGCAAGTTAAAATCCAAATACGAGTAGAGGAATTACGTCAAAAGTATTTAGATTTTATTATAACAGAGGGAGGCGAACGTGCGAGCGTATCACCTGGCAAGTGATCACCGCCATCCGCAACACCAGTGTGGTCACGAATGCGTTGCCGGTCTTTGAGATAGGCTTGTTCCTTGCAACCGTGGGACCACTCGGGCGGCGGGAACATCGTTTCATAGAATGGCCGTACGCCGTAGCAAGTTTGTTGAAAAGTGTGGTGCCACCTATACGATATATGTGGAACTACGATGCGCCAATGCTACACAGCAGCACAAACGCGCAACAGAAATTAATACTACATTTTAACCACCGCGGACGCGGAGGAGGATGGCGCTGCCAAAGTCTATAAATATCGATGCACAGAAGAAGACGCTTTTCTTATTTCCACTTGATCTGTAACTTTAATAAGTAGTAGGTACAAATAAAAGTTGTGAATTTCAATTCAGATTATTGAAGCCAACCCTATACCAAATTACAAATCACAGTAACCACCAAAAAGCTTACAGTAGATGACCGCCACTCGTCCTCGCTCACTTGACGGCACTTTCATTTGTGGTGAATGGTACGGTGGTGAAACTCGCCAGCAGGTACTAGCCCAAACAACTCCTCAGAACCCACCCCGTGATAAAGGCGGAAATATGGTCCATAACTAAATTAAAGCCTATCAAATCCTCTGCAAATTTTGCTTTATACGCTTTTTCGCATTCCCATCCGTTTACGAGCAACACACTCTGGGTTGTGACGGTAGGTAAAATACCCTTTTTCAGGAATTGTATGAAAAATATAGCATAAGATACATATTTATTTTGATACGTGTTTGCCGCAAGAATAATTTCTGTTGCAATTAGTTCCACCTCTAACAAAATTTTTACTGCACTATGTGGTCGAGACGGGTTAGAGCGTCGGTGGCCGAGCGGTTACAGTATCCGACTCGTAAACCAGAGGTCCCGAGTTCGAATCCCGCTCCGGCCATGTACCAATGACTGTTTTCTGAGTTATGTACATTAGTTGAATACAAACCGATGCTCTTACGGTGAGGGAAAACGTCGTGATGAAACCTGCACATTCAGGCGACTGGATGTGTAACCATGGTCCAATCTGGTCAGGTTCCCCTGGTAGCAGGGTCATGGAGGTCAGATGGCAGTCGCTCCACTGTAATTACCTGACCTGCCAAATCCTGGATCATTGTCAAGGCGGACCCCGGGCCCTCGTTCTCGAGAGCACAACCTTAACGGGACATTAACGCCAAGATGATTTTATTTATGGTCGAGACGGGTTACTTACGTGGGCTCTAAAGCAGTTTGTACGATTTTTGATACTCTGAAAACCTTTAATCTAAACAACGGTGGTACGAAGTTTTTTACACCGGTATAATGTTTACAATCCGGACGACTTCGTTCTTTTTTTATATCGTTTCATCGAATTTCATTAAACCTATAGCTCTTTGTACTACTTATACTTTAAATATGTACTTTCATCTAAACCACTGTACTTCTACAAGTTAGTAGGTACTATTTTTACTATTTACTTTATTTTATTTTGTTTTTAAGCTATTGCATGGCTTTTATCGCGGGCTTTGAGCGCGGCGACCGAATCAAGAAATTCCGTAACAAAAAAAACCTAACACCCCCCACTCCGACCGGCACAGCGGTGCGGCGTTGAAAGCCGTGCATCGTCTAACGTCGTTTCAGTTCGGCAGACTTCGGCACGGTGTTTGTGTTCGTGCGACTAGACGTATGCGTGAAGACTAGCTGCTAACTGAGCATAACTGATTCTATCTCTTTTAGACACAATGCTAGGTGAGACAGCGTGCTTTTTGGCCGCGTCCACGAGTGAGTTCGATAAGGTAATCCAAAAATAGTTAGTATTTAAGTAACATTATATCTATATAAATGTACATCGCGCGAAATTCGATGATCAAACTCTTAATATCGTTCTTTTTGTTCAAATTTTTTGAATGAAGGTACTTATTATAATTAATAAGAAATGCTATGCAATAGCTTTATCGCGGCAGTACCCGACTGCCACTCGTATTTTTATTTACGTCGGTAAGGATTTTGGCGTCGATAATTCGGGTCAGATTTTTTGTAATTCACTAAAAACGGTAACATCTACTTATGATGTATCTACAGTACGATATAAGTTGGCAGCACACATAAACCTGTAGGCTAAATAATTCAATTTCAATGTGAATAATTGAAATGACTTTTTTGATTATTTTGTGATTACGTATGATCAATTTAATAGTTTCAGTTTATTGCACTTAAACTTTGTTAGCAACTGAATACATGGAATCGATGATACGTAATCGCAAAAGTAACAATTCAATCATTGAAATCAGAGAATTGTTAGCAACAGAGTTACGTAATTATCCTATTGAATGTGATGGTGGTGGTGCAAATACATTTGAAATAGGGGCAGCTTCATAAGGGGGCATTGGATATTGTGCAACAACACAGGTAGTGAAATAAAATTGCTTTCATTTTTCAGTAACGAGTAGGTAATAGAAATCGGACAAGTAAAGAAAAACGTGACGTATGTACCATACGTACACCCTAATCCCACAGAAATTGGCCCAGTTTTGCCCATAGTCTATTGAGTTTACCATCAATCTCTATTACCATCAATCACTGTCCTCAACTGATTGAACAGTTGAACCTCAATGTTCCACGAATACACAGCCGTGTCGTAGACAAAAGAACTTTTACCATTAAGTATTATAAGACTAATTTGGCCCTGTACTCCACATTCCCCGAATGTGTCGGGAATACAATCATTTGTGCGGAGCGACGGATGTAGATTCGTTCCACCTCAAGAGTATTAGCTTTAAGACCACATTGTTCAGGCATGCTTTCGACGCAAATGCGCTTTAGATCGCGAAGAAGCGCTGTAAATGGACATAGTAAAGTTCCAGTTTACATACCTACCCATATTTGAATCTTACGTTATTTTTGTTTTGTAATATTAATCTATATTTTTAACCTTACCTTTCCTTAAATTAATTAGTTATTTCTGTTTTAACTTACCTTAATATAAAAGTACTCACTGCTGTCGTTAGGATGTCCAGTTAGTTATCAATGATGAATGAAACATGATGTGTTTACCTATAATAATGGTTTTACACATAAAACTGGACTACAAAATGTATTCTATATAGATTATACTGTATCTAGTGTACAAACTATTGGTGAACCAAATAAATAAATAAATAACATCTCGATAGCCTGTTACTACAAGAACATAATAATTATTGAAAGGTATTCGATTTGTCCGATGGTCCACCTTCTTCATTGGATTGCTAGAACTAGGTCTATTGTTCCATATTAGTTTAATTTTTATTAATGACTAGCGAGCAGACAGCCTACCTGATTGTAAGTGGTAACTGTCGCCCATAACATCTACGACTCTTACATTTAGGTTATAGGTAACAAAAATGCAAAACCGCAAGTGCGTTGTCACTGCGGGGACTAAGATGAAATGCCTCATGCCTGTAATTTCACTGACTACCTAATCCTTCAAACTGGAACACGACAATGCAAGCATTGTTGAATTCATTTGAAAACAAAAAAACATAGGAACCACCTCCAAAAATGTTTTCTCTATGGAAACCACAGAACATTCAAGGCAGAGACTATAGTATGCCCACAGACATAACAGACTAAACACAAATCACAAATATTCCCTGTTCGCTCGCTCCACAATGATTATGAATCTTGCTATCCCGTTTTTTCATCCATTGGAATAAGTTCACGGAAAATGACGCGCGCAATGTTTTGAACGTTCGACATATTGCTCAAGGGCCTAACGACCTGACCTTTCTTTTGAAACATCGGTGTAAATTTTATAATTTCCTAATAAAATTTAAATTAAACCATTTAAAAGACGGTGTAATTTAGTGCACATTTATGAGAAAGCGCAAAGTTTGGAAATACAAATGAATTATCTTTTCATCGGTAAGTAATTTCATTCGTGGTCGCAGCGATCGGGAATCAATTTTAGAAATTGTGATAAAAGTAAGCATCGTAATATTGTGAATTTGCAATAATTGAAATGCTTTACCTTAGAACAATATGCCATTAAATATAGATTTAAAATTATTACCAAATTGAGCAATTTTTCGGTGTCTAAATAGGTACGCAAATATTTTGATGCTAACAGGGTCGGACTTAGTATTTATTGTGTAGAATTTTAATACTCAAATCTTGTAAATAGCGGTCCACAATTTTATATGTATTAGGGTTTCATACACAAAATATACCTAAATGACATTTTAAATGTTCAGACATTTTATGAAACAACGGATTAATCGCGTATTTACGTTTAATGACATTTATTTGTTTTCCTAAAGACCAGACATGGTGATGTCTGGGTTGCAAATTGGAAGTGCTGCATTGCAAACATTTTGAAGAACAAGATAATAATTAGATGCAAGTCCCTTCTGTCCTGGTGAACCATCATTATATGAATTTTTACTGAAAATAAAGAATATGCTGCCTGTTTTATATATTAATGTACATACACTTTTCATTATTATTCTTTTTTTCATGACTATGTCCTCTAGAGGACATCATATTCAATTTATTGTGAAGCCACATATTCCTACCTGTGGACAATGAAGACGCTTCTAACGATAAGTAGTAGGTACCTACTTAGTTTAGAAATTATGAGGCAACAAATAAACATTCATACTGGTCAAAATCATAACCCTCCTTTTTACAAAAGCAAGCACTGCCGATTCACGGTGTGTAGAATTGAGAGATCGAAAAGATGGTGGTAGGTATCAGCGCGTGGGTTTGATTCACTAGACACCTTACCTTTTATTATAATGACAAAAATAAATTATAAGTACAAGTTTAAATAAATGACGAAGTCGTCAGGAGCGAAATACGCCAACAAGTCAGATTTTGTGTGTACGTTACTAGTAGAAAGTCGTAGCAAAATATAACATCTGCAGATGAGCTGCCTTGTTCCGTCCCTGTGTGTGTGTTATAGAGATGTGTGAAAATTTGTCTCGTATTTAAACTCGGATTGTACTCTCTGCTTCTGTATATAATTTTTTTTCTCTATGAGTATTCCACAAGCTACGAAACATCTCTTTAGCATTTTACACATTCTTCTCTATCCTTTTATGTAGCGTAGTATTTGTTTTAAAATTTCAGCTTACTTCCCGAAGGCCTGAAGATACATCTGGACTTTAGTTTATGAGAGAGTTAATTTTGCTGGCTCTCATACTCACATTGCTCTCATTACCTTCGAAAGGGTAAAGTACTCGTAAATAATTTTTCACACCTGCTCGACAATGTCCAATTATGTATCATGAAATGGCATCGTAAAGCATGACCTTGTTACCCGCAGGGAGATAATATTGTATGAAACTGTAAAGGGAATAAAGTGATTTGAATTTAGAATATCAAAATTCGTATTAAAACTCTTGCATACGGGCTTTGTAAGGAGACTTTGTTTGAAAATCTTGCCATATTATTTCTTATTTTTTCTACATAAAAGAAAAGGAGAAAAAACTGTGAAAAAAGAAAAGGCAGCATAGTTGCAGGATCTTATGCTCAAAATGACAAAAGTTTGGAATGAAAAAATGTGTTTCGTGTTATTATAATTTTCAGCTCCAAATTATATTTTTACATTGACACGAAAATGTCTTGAAGCGATACTGATTTAACTGCGCAGTTTGATAAATTAGACGCCATAATAGTTTCACAGATGGTGTGAAAAGTAGAGTATTCACCTCTGAGATAAAAATATCTTAGTCTTGAGAGGTTTGAGCCCCTCGCTTTACACATGACTCTACATAATTCCTAACCGAAATAAGTCTAGAGTCCGTCGCTATGCTCAGGATCCAATATGCTCTCATGGCATGGAAAAATACTGCTTTATCCCCATGGTGTATAACCTACTATTCCAAGGCTTTTGTAAACCTTTTCACTGTCGACGCATTTCCTAAAAAGTTTTAAATTAATTTGTATCGAAATCACTGTCCGACCTTTCATTATATCGATCTAAAAGGTGAAGATAAAGAAAAAAGCCAACGTTTGTGTTATCGTTTATTTTTTTGTATGGTTCCTATTCATTAATCTGTGTGTCAGTACATCAAAGGTATCATAAGTGACTAGCTTACTTATAAGCACAAAACATTTATCCATTAAAACTATGACCTGAAATAAAATTAGACACAACTTTTTACATTCACTTCATTCACTTCGCTCGAAATTGACAAGGATCCTCCGCACAAGCACCTAGTTTCATACAACCGTACATTTACATTACACATAGATACATTAAATATCCAATAATACATTTAAATATTATATTATATACAACGAATAATAGCAACAAGGGTTAGTGAACTTACAAATTGTTACAATTAATTATAAGTAGAAAATAAATATACAGATGAAGTACATAATATTAAATACGATCATCTATAAAGAGATGAATATTACATCAGACTAAAAGTTTAACCAACGCTCAATACACCAAGTTATTATTTAATTTTAAACCGAACAAAAAATAAGTATTTAATATGAAAGTAAGATTTAAAGAGTAGACAGCTTTCAAGAGAAGAAAGGACAATTTTTCTCAGATTTGACATTCCATTTAAATTCATTAAAAACAAGGTTACAAATAACGTTTTAAAACTAGTATTAAGCGCTTTTCCTGGTGGTCATACATAATATATTTATCAATATGACTACGAGAATATCCAAGGACGAAGAAAAAACTATAGATTCTTCATTAGAGAGGAATAACAATAGATTCACAATATCGGAGACAAAGGAAAACATCTAGATAGACCTAGAAACTACAATTTATATTACAATACAATAGATACAGAAGACAATAGATTAAGACGGATGGAAAATCTGGGGCATTAGCATTACATTACAATAGGTACCTAAACATCTAGGTCATTCTTGGATTTGTAGGAGTAAAGTGGCGAAAAGTTTATACATACCTATTCATTTTTTGACAACGAAGCTCAATCTGGTCATGCGAGTTATTAAAATAAAAATAAGGTTAGATGAAATGTATAAAATGCCAGCATAGAAAACCGTTGACATGGGTCAGGATCGCATCATACCAGTTAAATTGAACGCCAGAAACTCAGAAAGGCAGAAAGGCAAAATGCCAGATACGAATCTAAAATTGAAAAAGCGAGTAATTCTGTCCAATTTATGAATAGGTTTCGCCACTCGACTCCCTTGTAAAACTAAACTAGACTCAACTACATCTAAAGGTAACTACGAGAAAGTAAAACTAGATTTTGTTGTTCAATACTACCAAGGTAATTATAGTAGGTATTGGCAACTTTCTCAAGTTATATTTACAAAGTTAGGCGGGTCACTACAGTCTACTTATTAGGGATTGACCCTATTAATACCGAAGTTAGTTAATGAGTATTATTAGTGCACATAGAAAGGGCAATTTTGTCGGGGATTTGTTTTTCTTTTACTACTACTGAGTAGTCACTGGATAAATGAGCAGGTAGAATATTGAACTAAATAAATAGATTTGTTATGCAGAAACTAAAGAGGCTTATAAATAGGGAATATTTCTTCTATAATATTGTCACTTCGGCAAACTTTATGTAGAGTAGAAAATGACGCACTTTGATACAACAATAGAGTGCGGATGAAACGACAATAAATAAAATTTTAATTTTTTCTGAGACGCTTCTTTAAATCAACCAAATTTTACTTTTACTTTTTAAACAAAAAATATTTGGCTCTCTCCTTAAAAAAATATAAAAAATGGCTGGCAATAGTTTCAGACAGTAAAAATATTGCCTATTTAAAAGCCCTTTATGTCTCTACTAGAATTTTTGTTACAAACTCTTTGACACCAATAATATTCAATTATAAGTATTATTGACATTGAAATAACGATTTTGTTAAAATTTGTATTATTGCACGTTTTAAGTTAACTTTTGGCACAATTTCCTACCACTTACTATAAATTTACACGGTGTTTTATAGTAACTTCTTATTTTTCTACAGTCAGCGTTACTAGCTTTCCTACTATTTAGCATCTAATTCATCGACCAAAGCGTTATATTCAATCCGATTCTACATTCATATAAGTAGTTTTTAAGTTGGTTTAGAGTTTAGTTAGCTAATTTTCGTGTTAGTCACTCAGTATCAATGCTATGTAGCTATTTAACACTGTTATTTTTCGAAATAAAAAGGTTAGACTCAATGCCGCTTTCAAAACTAGCTTTCTAACAATGCCTATAAATAGAGCTCTCACCACAATATTATTATACCTATTCTCTTGACTGTAGAGGGCTTGTTGTGGACTTGTTGTTGTATAGCAAACCATACGTGTGACTGTCATTTTTCATTGCCTTAGAAAAAATGAAATGGCATTAAAACGTCATTTATTATTTACTAAAGTGCTACCATATAAATCTAAAGTTGAGCCCGTGGTTGAGCCCCGAGGAGCACTAACATCTGAAAACCGTTGAATTGACAACGCATCCGCGTCTGCATATTTGTTGCCTGCAACCAAAATGCATGAATTCATGATGTCTGCTCGTTTGTCACTGAGTAGCATATGTATAATTAGCAGATCTAAAGTCAAAAAAGATTGCATTGAAATAAAGATAAATTTTAATACACAACCAATAAAATACAGCCAAGAGGTTATAATAATGTTTCAGCCGGTAGGGCGCGCTATCTATGGCAGTTGTTAGGATGCTACTCTTGAACTATGCTACGGCTCATTCAGTGTAGTTTCGTTAGATTTGTATTTAAAGACTGTGCATGACAAATAGAGGACGAATTTGAAAGTCATTGTACCTTTAATTTTACGATGACTTTTATTAATTATTTGTGATTGTATCAGATTCAGTATATTTAGTGAAGATAAAATAACTTATTTTTCTTTATGAACTTTTTTCACTTCTTTAACTACTTTACTAATTGATTTTCCAATTAATTATATGGAAAGTTGCCCAAAACGAAATAGGAGAGAATCTAACTTGATTTTGAGCAATTTGGCGTCCCCAAATATGTATATTCAATGTAGTCACAGCGCGCATCTTAGAACTTAATTAGCTTATACCTAAGTATATTATTTACAGCACATACACACACACGATCATATTATTATTTCTAATATAATATAATTATGTTCGAACAATTAGTGCAAATATATTGTTCTAACAATCAACAATTAAACGTGCTTAGGATTTGGATGGGTTAATCACATATGTTATCAAAATTTTTATAGTGATGCAAGTATAATTATGTTCAAGCCAAATGTAGTATTATCTGATTTTTTCTGTTACTTGTCAGCGATAGACAAAGATATTATACATTAACAAGTTTCAGTACTGTTTCAGCGGGAAGTGTTTTACAAAAATATTTATTACCAAAGTCTTTGTGTCTTACACATTATATAACAATTGAAGTTTATAAGGATCGATTATCTTGTGCTACATTCGACACATTTTGTGCTAAAATTCTCCTATTGTGTAACTTATCATCTATCTTAGCAACATCAGTGTCTGGAACTTCTTTTAGAAGCTCCCATAGGTTATTTTTGTCCAAAATTTCATAACCTCCCTTGTTTTCGGGTGCTATGTCAAATTTTGGAATCACTGATAGTGTTTTTGATGTCTCTGAAACAGGCGTCGGTGGTATTTTATGTATTTCTTTGTTTATTGATTTCAAAGTTTTTGGTGTATAAATCTCAGAGGCAATGGATTTTACTTTAGTTTTGTTGGTTTCTGTAATATTCAAAACGGTGTCATTTACATGCTTGACAATAGTGTGGTTCGCGCGTATCGCTGGCTTCCTTATTTGCGTGATTGTTTTCGGTTTTTTGGTCCTGTAGTGGATATTTTTGATGTTTGTTTTGGTTATAGCTGCAATCATGTGGGGTACCGTCGACGTATCATCATGTGTAGGTGCCGTAGACGTTGGCGTCGTAGTTGCCTCATTTTTATGCAAATTGTCTCCTTTTTTGGGTTCGTTTTTTATCTTTTTAAGAAATTCTTTATAACTATTAGTATTGCCTCCTTTTTTAGCCGAATGTGGAATTGCATAAGTGGATTTTGCAATTTTATCATTTACAAAAGGCTTAGCCGTAGGAGCAATTTCTTTTGGTTTAACAGTAATATAAAAGTAATCCTTCTGCGAATCAACTTTTGATGTTCCATTGTTATAAAACGTGGCATTAAAATGGAAAAATACATCGTGTACATTGTCTATGTTGCCATAAGTTGCTTTTAGGGTTCCTTTTCTTCTTGATTGTGACTTATTTTTCCAATCTTCCTTCTTTAGAATGGATTTCTGAACACTTTTCTGTACAGTCCCGTAACCTTCGCCCAATTTCGATATGAATGGTACAACATTGTTTTCTATTTTCATATCTTTAGTGTTATTGACATACAACGACGTCGGCAAAATTATCGGAATGTCCGTATTAATTGTGTCTTCTATAGCATTTTTATCACCCTTTTCCACTGCAATTCCTTTAATAATAGGATTCAGTGTAGTTATATCTGGAACTGACTCATCAGGCATTTTATCATTGGTCGTAAGTCGATTTGTAAAAGTTGTTTTACTTTCATCTATTGTAACTGTAGTCCCAATATTTTTACCCTTGTATCCTGACGTTATTTCTGCGATTTTAACAGCAGAAACAGGTTTCTCAGACTGAGTCTTAGTCATAGGTAGCTCTGTTTTTATAGTAATCGGTTCTGCACTAGTCGTAATTCCAGTAGTCATTTCATCTGTAATTTTTATTGTGGAAACGTTTTCTTTTGTAGTAACTGGTAGTTCTGTCGACGTAATAGGCTCATTTTTGGGTTTGTTACGGCCAAATTCATAGTCCCTGCTACAAATGCGTCCACATTCGCAAATGTTATCAATATTGGAGGTAGTTTTCAAACTGGCAAGTTCAGTTTTATCGAACCAAGTTATGAAATCGTCATCAGTAATGCCTCGTAGTAAGGGGCTGCCAGGTCTTGCGTGGAAGAATGTTTCTACAGCCAGATCCGGCCGAGTGGAAGGATAGATCTTGGCAAATGAAGGTCGAAGACTTGTGATGATGAATTTTGATCTCGCTTCGTAAGTTACGCAGACGGGACAGGTAGAGCTGATCTGTAAAACAAATTGATGAAGTGTTTGATTACGAAAGGCAACACAAGTGGAAAAAGACAGCAGATAGCCGTTTCGAATGTTAGCTACTGACACTTATCAGCAGCAAAAAATCAATTCTGTAAACAGTGGATATTAATGGAAGTTGATGTGGGAGTCTGCCAGCCGCAGTGGGCGAGTGCGGTGTACACGCCACGTAAGTCATTATTATGATTATGTTTCACATACAATACGGTGCCTATTGTTAATGACTCATAAATGATAACGTTCAACCTACCAGTGAATCTGTCATTTATGGGTGTTATTAATTTCAACAGCTTATGGCTCAAAAGTCCGCGTTGGAAGAGCGAAGTGACACTATAATTATGAAGCTCCTCACGCAATTAGCTGATATGAAGTCAATGGGCAATATTGTTAAAGTAATCTGAAACACTTACGTTAGCAAAAACGAACCACAGAGATTCGCCTCGGGAACCGTAGTGGAGGTCAGCGAAAATGGCGCCATCCAGGACAACTGGGTTGACGGAATGCAACTCGTACCCGGAGAACAGCGATGTTTCCAGGCGCAGAATTCCAGAACGTTCCTTGCCTTTCCACCTGTAAGGAATATTTAAGATTTACTGTTTGTATTGAACAGGGCAGTTGTAAATGGTGATTGTAACGAGGTCGAAATGTCGTGACTCTAACCAATCTTGCGGATTCCCTGGGAACTTTCTGGATTCAATCACATCTGGAGCATGGATGGAGAAGGTCTAGTGTGCCTATTTCGATTCCATGCAACCGGTGTATGAAATCGAAATTCCGACGCAAACATTCCCGCTGCACAGTTATCGGTCTGTTGGATCAGTTGGGTACCTTAGGAACTCTAGTCCTCCTACATTCATGCTCTAAATGCCCATAATCCCGCTTTGGCCCGCGACTTCGGTTAAATAACCTCATTAGCAAGGACCTATTTCTTTCAGGTCCGTGTTCTGACAGACAGATATTCAAACAGATAAAAAAGTAAAATATGCCTATATAAATTATTCATGACCATTTCAACATTATCACTCAAACCTGAAACAAGTCTTAATGATGAGTGTGGGAAGGTTGCCCTGCAGATCCTCGATACTGCTGCGTTCAGGTCTGATCTCTTCGATGATCGCGGACTGGATGTTTAGCAACGCATTCTCGGGCTTCGGTGTGTACGTTGAGTAGGTTATTGTTCCCTGCAACCAATAGATAGACTTTAGATTTATGTGAACATTTTTTTTATTCTGCAACGTAGGTAGGTATGCAATATATTACCTACCTAATGATTACATAAAAAAAATAATGGCTTTTCAAATAAATAGGTAAACATAATACGTTAAAATACCCGCGAAAAAAATATTTTTATGCAATTGCGAAAGATTTTCTTCACAGTACAGTGGATTGTGGGGTGTTGGGGTTTCCAGTTGAAAGATTACACATATACTGTTCGAGTATGTGTTTGCATTTGTATTTTGTGAGTATCTTGAATGTATCTATGATGCTTATTATAAAGGTCCAAGGAAACAGAAGAAACAGTGACTTAAACTTGTATTGAATGAGATTTCTAGATGAAGCAACTAGGTAATTACGTCTGGAGGAGCCAGACTCAGAATCGATAGGTGTAAGGGGATGCTGTAGAATGTTGAAGATGGTTTGTAGTATAAATAATTGACGAACGGTAAGAACTTGACAGTATTCGTACAGCTTTAGCAGTGAACAGGAAGGGTTTGAATGTCGCAACTTTGGAAAGTGCTCTTTGTGCTCTTTCAAGTTGTATAAGCCGGATATGCTTACCTGTACTGTAGCACATCCAGCCCCGGTGGCGTAGACGAACACTTTCGTCGGTAAACCAGGCAGCTGCAGCGGTCTTGGCGGCGTTCGGGCGCGAAGCTCCAAGGTGTCTGTCAGCTCCATACCAGCCGTCGCCAACGACACTGTGAGGGCTCGGTGCCTGGAAGACAGTTTGGAGAATGGACTTTGAATTGGAATAGATTTTAAGAGAGGTAGGGCATAGCGGGGTATTCCGGTCGAATTGGAGCCGACCGACTAGAGAAATACCTCCACCTTACAGAATACCGCAGCTAAACAATACTCTTTTAAATAGTGTTGTGTTTCTGCCGGTGAGTTAGGTCTCCAGTGCTCCATGGGGTGGGGATTTGGGAAGCCGTGGCTTTGGCAGTGGAGGCGTATTTTCCCTTTTGCTGCCAGAGCAACGTGTTATAGAGGTGGGCAACGCATTGGCGATACTCTTGGTGTTGCTAATGTCTGTAGGCAGTGGTGACCACTTCCCATCTTCACAAAAAAGAAAAAAAAATGCAGAGTGACACTGGTGAAGTGGCTGGTGTAGTGGCAGCATGCTTGCAAGGCCGATAACCAAAGTTCAGAAACGTAGAGTTGCCGTGTCGTACATTGAATCTTTACAAATCGTTCTGATTTATGTGTCTCCCATATGAGAACACACGTTATCCGGAATATGAATATCATAAGTTCATTTAACATGCGCCAACGCATTACATATACATGTACGATGCAGCATACATGCTAAGCGCCAGGCTCGGGTGTCGCTGCAGGGTAACGAGCTAATATCATAATGGATCCAGATGGAGACGGTCCAAAGTCTAAACAGGATAGACTAAGGCGCCCTCGGCTAAGGAGCCTTAGTCATGCCTATCATGCGCCAATGCACCATACTGCGCCGCGGCCTTTGTGACGCTATACGCCAGGCTCGGGAGCCGTTGCAGCGCGGACGCGCGTTAGTACAGGAACTGGGCCTTGTCTGGCCGATAGGTACCCATGTATATATGGCCAAGTCTCACCTATCATGCGCCAATGCAGCATACTGCGCCGCGGCCTTAGTGGCGCTGTACGCCAGGCTCGGGAGCCGTTGCAGCGCGGACGCGCGTTAGTACAGGAACCAGGCCTTGTCTGGCCGATAGATACCTATTTATGTATGTTCTAAGTCTTAGCTATCACGCGCCAAGGCAGTATACTGCGCCACGGCTTTAGTGGCGCTATACGCCAGGATCGAGTGCCGTTGCAGCGTAGACGCACGGTAATACAGGAAATGGGCCTTGTCTGGTCTTTAGATACCTATGTATATATGGCCAAGTCTCACCTATCATGCGCCAATGCAGCATACTGCGCCGCGGCCTTAGTGGCGCTGTACGCCAGGCTCGGGTGCCGTTGCAGCGTAGACGCGCGGTAGTACAGGAAACGGGCGGCTGCCTCTCCTTCAGCCAAGGCGCCTCGAGCACATGCCGCCAGCAAGACACGGACACCGGCCACGTATTGCTCCATCGTTACTGCCTCTGTGGACGAGGAAGTATCATGTGCTAAAATCATAAAGGTTTCTTAATAAAATTAAAAACCTTAAAATTAATAATTTTGGCGTCAATATAACGTTTATGCTCTCGCGCGCGAGAGCCTGGAGTTTACCTTGATAATTATACAGGATGTAGCAAATCAGGTCGCGCGTCGGTGGTCGAGTGGTTAAGGTATCCGTCTCGTAAGCGCGAGGTATCGGGTTCGAATCCTTCTGCGGCCATGCATCAATAACTCTTTTCTGAGTTATGTACATTAGTTGAATGCTAACCGATGCTCTTACGGTGAAGGAAAACATCGTGATAGAACCTGCATATTCAGGTGACTGAATGTATAACCATGATCCAATCTGATCCCCTGGTAGCAGGGTCACGGAGATCAGATTACAGTCGCACTGTAATTATCTGATCTGCCAAATCCTGGATCTTGGTCAAGGCCGACTCTAGGCCCTCGTGCCTCGTGCGAGAGCACAACCGAAACATTATCGCTAAGATGATAATATTTAGCAAATCAGGTCTGCCATCTGACCACCGTGACCCTGTTAACAGGGGAACCTGACTAGATTGGTTCATGGTTACACATTCAGTCGCCACGTAGTTCTTCATTGTTACTGGTGAGAATGAGGAATACAAATAGGATTAATAATAAAATGTGAACGCATTTTCGTAATAATGAAAGTCAAGGTGTATTTTGTGCTTTATATTACGCACGATAGATATTCCTAGTCTTCCGTGTCCGAGTCGTCTGACATGACAAAATAACAGTTACCATTTTTTTTTCAATCAAAAGCTTGATAATTATATCAAAATCTACCTACAACATCTTATAACAGAGTTAAGGGCAAAGAATTTTAGGATCAATAGTTATATAACTCATTGGAGTCTCTACTTTCTAATCCAATCGTAGTTTCGAACCTATTCGTAACTTTGATTCACACATTTGACCTTATGTAACCAGGCGGATAACCGGTTTACTTATACCGGTTCGCTGATAATGTTAATTAATGATAATTAATAACATTTTAAATATTGAATTAATTTAATTATTACTGGTACGATTATTGCTTGATGTTTCGTTGATATTTTACATTATTGTTTTTAATTAATTGGAATTTAATAGTTAATAATATGGAATGTAATTTTCTGAAATAAATATTATAATTATATTATTATATAATAAGGATACAATTCTATTACCGTAAGAAGTAGTCTTGATATTCCTGGACGTCTCCTCGAGCAACCAATCGGCAGCGTCCTTCCGCGGTGCAGGCCAACCAAATTCACCTTCCTCGGTGGTCGACGCGTTGCGTAGTATCACTAAGGCTTCAGGGACCATTGGGCTCCTGTAATGTATATTTGGTCGAGTTATATAGGTACTTCGTTATTAGCAGATACATATTCTTTTAAAGTGGGTTGTTGTATCATTATAATTGGAAAGCATGGCTGACTTTATTGTTCCTTAATTTTGTTTTATTTTTTGTATCAATACTCAAAATGGCGGCTAGCAGCCATTATAACCAGCAACTAATTGCGATGGAGCGATCAATATTTAGATACGTTGCATTGCATGGTTTGATAAAAGAAGCAAGCGAACGAAAGACCACCATCGTTTGTGTTCAAGCCAACCTCAGCTGCACGTGGTCCCCTTGCTGATAAACAGAGGCTCTGAGAGTCGGCTTTTCCCTAACGGGTTGGGCGGGTTAGATGGTAGTCGCCGCACGTAAGACGCCAACCATCAGCCAAAAGGTCACAAATTTTTATTGGAAAGTTCTGGTAGGAAAGAATTCGCGTAAACCTGATAGCGACTTTTTAGAAGAGCGGCCCCTGGTAGCAGCCGAGTTTGATTGACAGCTAGGTTGATAATTATGGTGATGAGAAATACTAAGGTTATTAAAGCTAAGATTGAACAGCACGTGGGCCTCACCTTGCCAAAACGAGGCCCAAAACAGTGGCCGCCAGTGCTGCCGGTGACGTAAGGTTATGGAGATTATTCTCCAGAAACCGTTGAGCCTTTATCGCTACGTCCGCGTCCACCTGGAACACATATTTCACATTATAATTGTGTTAATTATTTAGATTGATCTAGCTACGAGCTATGAGAATTTTGATAAAATATGAGGCAGTTTGTGATTGATACGGTAAATACAGGGAGTATTACATTACAGGAATATGACAGAAGCGCATGCAAGCATGCAGCTATGTTATTCACTAAGCCAACATCAGTGAGCGTGTAAAGATGAAATGTAACAGATCGTGACCAAGTTGCCAAGCAACGTGCTTTCTAATTAAATTTTGTTATCATCCGATATAAAATCCTACATTTTATCGTTGTGATCAAGGATGTATTTTAGAGAATTGCATCGCAGAGCAAAAATGACTATTAACTGTTAGACAGCTGTTCCTTGACAAGTTTCCCATATTAAGTATTTGGCTAGCATGTTTGACAATTATTGTGTTGCTGCATTACAAATACTACAATGGGTATATACACTTTTTTCAAGGAATTAGACTAAAAGAAAGAAGCCGACAACTGCGAACCTGTCCGAGTAGGGTTTAGAACCCTTGAACATAAATAATACATTCAATTTATAAATTGCTTACCTGACTCTCGACTCCGACTTCGAGCAAGGCCACCAAAGTTTCCGCTGTGACTTCAACCCTTCTCTCCCATTCTATGTGCTCTGTGGTCATGTTGCCATTCTTATCATAGTAGTAATACTCGTTAACATCAACCTCTTTTTCAGTTCCATTGAATTTCTTTATATCTACCGAATAATAATCAACCTCCTTATCGGCAGCGAGTGGAGTGAAGGATCCATCGTCGCTTTGTCTGGTTTGAATCCATTTCTTGATGGATTGGAGTAATTCTGGGTCCACCGGGTAGTAGGATTGTATCTTGGTGAGGATCTCCAGAATTTTTATGGTCGATAGGTGGCTGCTCATGCCAGGGTGGTCGCTGAATGAGTTGTCGCTTTTACGGAATGACAGAAGAACTTGTACCTGAAATGGAGAATTGCTATTATAAACTCAGGAAGTAGAACTGAATTTACCTGTAGACTTCTAAGGAATCGCGTAAGGATGCAACTGTCAAAGTAATGAGGGTTTTCGCGATTTCAACATCCACAAGATGGCGTTACTGCGGCGTGAGCCGCGTGAGGCCTGATGTCAAAATAAAGTCCAGTTATTGGCTGTAATCGATCCGTCATTTTACAGCAGTTGTTTCTGTCCAATAACAACGGATCTTATGCCTCAGTCGCGCCCTCTGAAATTGCGAAAACCTTCATTGTAACAACACCTAAGCGAATCTCACCTGTTCGGGCAACTTCTTCAGAATCCTATCCCTCTCAACGTCTTCTACTAAATGAGGAATGAACTCCAACGCCAAGAGTGGTGCTAGACTAGCCGAGGCAGCTGACAACTGAGAGTCCCTCCATACTTCTGACCATTGATCGGTGGAGTCTGTTTGGAAACTGTACAGGGGAAGATGAAGACCACCGGATATGAGGAGTGTGCCGCTGGCAGAGCCGGGAACTACGCCATGTGGTAACCCCAGTTCGAGCACTTGGGAGAAGCCAGCCTCTTCATTGAAGTTCCAGATCCTGAAAATTTAAAGATGTCATTTTATTTTATTAGATTGGTAAGGGGAACTAGTCTACGTTTTGCATGAATAAATACGTCACTAACTTTCATTAATCAAACCATCACCGACTTTTAATATTGAATTGTATTTTTTGTCCCATTTTGAAATTTTAAATATTTATTACAAATTATTTTATGTGAATATGATCTTACATCGACCAAATTGTTCCATTACATTTTTTACTGATTAGATTTAAATGACATTTTAATTTTGAAATTTTTGTATTTCTGCGAATTAATTATAATAGAAATGAATTATGAGTCTCTGGTACTTGCAAGAAACCAATTTTAATTAGTAAATTAAATATTACATTTCCGGATATGCATTGCTTCTTTCTGACATGCTCAACAAGCATCGATTCGATAGTTTTGAGTATATCGCGTTCACTTAGACGTGGTGGAGGACTTTATTTTATTATGTACTTAGTGATTCGGATTTGATGGATAAATAAAGATGAAACAAAACTGGTAATAACAATGAAACCTACCTAAAATCAGCCTCATCTCCCCAGAGGGCGCTAAAGCCGACGAATTTGATCCTCATATCAGGAGGTAGGGGCCAGACCAGCAGTCTTCGTTCTGCAGGCGCAGCCCCCCGCCCCACAGACAGCCTCCCGCCTTCCCACCACACCCACCAGGCGCACCAGGAGTCTATCCCAGAGCATTCCTCGTCGGACTCGGTCTGTTCCGCACTGGCGAGGTGGACGTCGTAGCCTGGGGGAGAAGATTGAGAGTTGGGTCACATGGGCTAGGCGAACAGAGTAGGTTAGCAGCTAGTTATGGGTGTCTGTCGTGGGGTGTCGCACTATACTTTATATTTTTTAACTATAAAGTACTGAGGCTGAATACGACATGCTCGCCGCTCATTGGTTCATTCAAATTAAGTACGCTAAGGCGGCTTTCACGGCGTGGATTGATTGGTGGTTGGGATTGGTGGTTGATGTAAACGCCTTCTTGTAACCAATAAGAGAGGCGAACGTTATTCTAGTACTTTATAGTTACAGTTATATATTAAAAAAAAAAGAGTATAGTGACAAACAATGTGATAGCCCAGCTGATAATTAGCGGTAACTATCGCCTATAACATCGACGATTCAAGCACTTTCGGGTTTCATAATTTCATGTAACAAGAATGCAGAATCACAATAGTGTTGTTTGCCTCATGCCTCTGAAGCTTAACAGTGGATCGTATTAGCTGTAGACGGTGATAGAAAAGTGGGACTTTAAAGATTGTTGAATCGGAAACAAGATGCGTCTATAACGTTTATGTTTAACCTCCTAAAAAAAAGGGGGTGTTATAAGTTTGACGTGTATATCTGTGGCTTTGTGGACCGATTTGAAAGCAAGTTCTTAACTTTGTTTCATTAAAATCAGTTCTTAAGTTTAGAAAATATTTGAGTTTAAGTAAACTTGGTAGAAGGTTATCCCACTTTTTCTGTTTGTTAGGTTATAACTGTCTTGTCTTTTGTTGGTTATGTTTATCTACAGTAAGTAGGTACGTTTGGTTTATTTAATAGTTGATAGATCGACTTACACGTAGTGTTACTAGGACAACTGTCAGATAAATCCGAAGTGTAACTAAAACAGAACCTGTATTCAATCTGGGATTGGGATTGAGAGAACTTTGAAGCATTTAATCAAAAAACTTACCATGCTTCCCTTTAGCGATCCACACTCGGCTTCTCTCGAAGACGACCCGATACATGTCATCCGAGGGGTCACGTATACTGGACAGGGCTACGTGTGCTGCGCCTTGAGCCTTCAACTCCAGTACCAAACCAGCTCTGTTCCTTGGAGCAGCCACCCACTGCCATTCCCATGAGCCTCGAGATGAGACGGCAAGGTGTTCTGAAATGTATGTTAACGTATATAAGTCCATTATTTCTTCTGGAAAGTAGTCACCGCTGCTGGATATTATCAATACCACGGGTATTAATCTAAAACCCTGGACCGGGTTTCAGAAAGTATTGTCAATTGTAAGTTACACTTTAAACAAGTCTTTTTTGTGCATAACGACGTAATTATCTTCTTCTAGTTATTTTTAATAAGTAAAAATAAATAGCTCATGATACTTTTGTTACTGTTGTGCTGCAGTGAGGACTTTAGCAAGGACTTTAGGACGTTTAGTAAGCATTGTTACAGCCGAAAAGACAAACCAATTAGGTATATTTTAAGAAACATTGGTTGTTCTGTTCACAATCACTACAATCTAGGCCTCCCTTATTACCTACTAGTGGACCCGGCGCGACTTCGTTCGCGTACACCTACCTTACCCCTACTGCTTATAATTCCTCTCTATTGTTTAAAAGATCTAAGCGTATTTAGATACATAGGGACAGACGGCGGGAAGTCACTTTATTTTATACTATGTATAAATAGAGGTAGATGTCCTTCGTGAAATCTAATCAAAGCTACATAAGTATTATAATCAATGCCGACGAAGCAAAGTAGGTAAGACGACGTAATTCCTACTCTCAACTACATTAATACGACAGAAATAACTATTTAGGTACATTACGATTAATTGATCTCATTAATAAGCCTTCGTACTCGCTTGAGAAGGTACTGAAACGACGCAATGCGTTAAATCTGTGTTTCTCAAATTTGGTACAGCGAAGTCCTTATTTTGTCGTTAGATAATATAATTATACTCACGGAAAACTGTGATTTATTGCTTGTTACAGAAGGAATTATTTATTCTTTTTACAAGAAGGAAGATAACGAGCAATCAGATCACTGATCACCACAGCCCATGGACGGGTGTGAATGGTCGGTTGCCATCAGCTGTTTCATACATTTTGGTAGAATTTGTTTTCAATTTCGTCTGAAATAGCGGACGTTTTTTCCCGCGATTTTGGCAGCTTTATTTTTCAATTTTGTATGAAACAGGTAATTTTGTTTCCGCGATTCCAGAGTTGGTGCCATAGTAAAAGTTGTTTGTTATCACAAGAAGGTACGTGCATACGGCACCCGTTGTATCATGAACTTTAAGTTTGTTTTGCTTGTTTGTAATCTCATTATTGCATAAAATTACACTAAACATACACAAAACACAGTTTATAATGCAAAGCCGAGCTTATCCCACAACATAATTTCATCCAGCTAACCTTTGATAAGCCGAGAGGACCTAGGTGAGCGGTGAAAGGTACCGTGTATTATTACTTAATAAATTACAGCGTGAGGTACCAGACTGCGATCTGTTGCCGATACTTTAGTGAATAAGCATACAATAATAGTAATGTCTCTGAAAATTTTACCTAAATAATAAGCCATTTGTATATAGTAGCTGTAATTTATAACCTAATTTGTCCCACGCATTCGTTTTTAACTGTACTATTGTACAAAGAATGAATAAATAAATAAATAAAATTGCTTTGTTGCATAAGTTTGAGAACAACCGCGTTAAATCTTTTGCACGTGATCGGGGGATAAGTCTGCCGGAAATTAATGTAGCGGCATCAATAACGCGGTACGCTGTTGCGGTTAGACCGCGTGTCTCCAATGGCCTAGTATTAATATCGGATTGGTTATTAATTTTGGCAAGTTTCGCCACGGGAATATTAGAGAATATTGCGGTGTAAGGGGTGGCGATTTGTCGGTTGACCGATGTCCTTGGACAACCTGGTTGTTTCTCGGTTTGTGGACGTTTTTGATCATTTTTCTATGGGTAGGAATCTGTCAAAGCTTTGGAGCCATCCCGTTACCTATTTCTCCCGTCAATAAATAATGCTTGCATTGTTGTGTTCTGGTATGGTATGGATAAGGTAGCCAGCACACAGAATGTGTTACTATCGTGTCGTCTCAATGAAAAAACATTTATTGTTATGGGGGGGTGATTAGGCAATTATGCGATTGTTATCCTAATTGAAAAGGTTTACTTCAGAGTATTGCAATGCCGTTGAGCTGCGTTCAAAAGTAAAGCTTGTTAAAGAGCCGAGCGATGAAATTACCGAGTATTTTTATTGCCTAGGGAGGTCTCAGATGGACGGTCCACCTGATGGAAAGCGCTTGCGATACCCGTACATATGTAGGATGCCAGGCATCTAGATACATTAGATTAGACAGTCTTTAAAAAGACACATATAAACGGGACTGTTTCAAAGTCGTAAGCAACTTATCTTACCAAATATCTCACTCACCATTAGCACAGAAGTAGGCGCTCTGCGTGTCGCTGCGGTGCAGGCCTTCGGGCAGCACCAGCACACTAGCCGATCTGATCACGGAGCCGACCAACGTTTCGTTGTTGAACGACGTGTAGGACACGGAGCAATTATCCGCGCTGTAGCCGGTCACTTCCACTGGAAGGAGGAAGATAATTATCAGTTTTTTTTTTCATTAGTTTTGTATGTATGTAATCTCTTTATTGCATCAATTTATAACATTACAGAAAATAAAAATACAGTTTATAATGCAAAGGCGAGCTTATCCCACAACGGGATTTCTTCCAGCTAACCTTTGATAAGCCGAGAAGACCTTTTAGTTATGTTTGGAGTTTTATAATGTACTCTACAAACGGAATATATACTTATAAAGTGATCGATGGCCCTACCACTGTCTGATATGCTTAGACAACCCCACTTCCGTGCGGTCCCCCTATTTTTTTTTGTTGCCTATCGACGCAAACGGGTGGGCTACCGTCGGTCTACTTGATAAAAAGCATCCACCGTCATCCAGGACATATGCAACCTTAGGGGAGCGGATGTGGTACCTTTGAGGTACCTGTTGACATGCCTCTTGAAGAACCCCATGTTATTATGCAAAGGAAAGACTTCGGGAGGAAACTTGCACGTCCCCTGCTGATAGACGGACCAGAATCTGGTGGATTGATTTTTGCTAACGTTGTTAAAGTAGATTTCTAGACACGGACGTAACAAGAATGTTGTATTTACCTGTAAATGGTATGCATGTCAGTCACAAGTCATTATGAAATATAAATATACTGTTGGTGTGTCCTAATAAACAAATAAATAAACAAACACAGCCTTCGCTGATTTCATGATCAACAAACCTGTATTAAACTCACAAATCCGAGTCTCTAAGCGGGAAGACTTGTTTTCAACTAAACAAAGACTCGGCTAAACATTCTCTTAATGTTCGTCCGTAACTGCCGTAAATTGCCCACGCCCGTGTAATCCGGGCGACATAAAACTAGACGTATTTTATTTGTTTCAGTAGGTTCTGCCCTTCTCGACGTAGCATTTTTATTTCTATTCTTTATGATTATGACAGTATGTGAGGCGGGAACGGGAGAGAAGTGGCAGCGGAGATGTGTTTATTTATTCGGGTCTACGTCTAAGTTGTTTGAAGGTTGCTTTTGTGATTTTGATCGCACCCCGTGATTGATTTTACATCGTCATCGATTCTTAGGATTGGGAGCGTCGGTGGTGGAGTGGTTGACGTATCTGACTCGTAAGTGAGAGGTACCTGGTTAGAATCCAACGTGGCTACGTACCAATGACTCTTTGCTGAGTTATGTACATTAGTTGAATACGTTACGATGCTCTTACGGTGAAGGAATCGTGATGAAACCTGTACATTCAGGCGGCGTGTAACCATGATCCAATCCGGTCAGGTTCCACTGGTTGCAGGGTCTCGGAGGTCAAATGGCAGTCGCACTGTAATTACCTGATCTGCCAAATACTGGATCATCATAATGGTAGACCCTGGGCCCTGAGCACAACCGTGTCATTAACGACAATTTATCAATTCTTACTGATTGTTCAGAAGTATTGTAGAGGAGGAGAGTTATCTCCTCGTTTATAATATTTCGTACGCACCTAGCAACTTTTTCGTTTCATTATTTATCTTTCTTTCGTACAGGAGCAATGACAATACCTTAGTCTTACTTGCCTCGACAGCACTTTTGTTGGATAAACCTCAATGTTATGGCTTGTTTTCCTAGAAATCATATCATATACAAATCTTGCTCTTAGTTTATGCAATGCAGTTTATAAGCTGCTACAAATAGGTTATTTATTCATGATAGTGATCAGTTGTATATAACATACATACATACATAAAGCTCACGTCTGTGTGGGGTAGGCAGAGACTATGGACTGCTACTTTGCTCTGTCCTGACATAACTCCTTAGCCTCGCATATATCTACAATTATTTTCATAGATCATTCATCAATCATATATTTATTTATTAAAGTTGTAGATCATACAATAATAAATATAAATATAAAAAATACACTCCGCTTATTTCATAATATGAGCTTGAAGGCTAGAGTGAAAGTAAAGTGAAACGGATTATAACATCTTTATAATCCGCGAAATATGGATACGATTTCGACTGCAAGAAACAAGGATATTTTTTGTACGATTTACCATTTAATATTTGCATCAAACGAATAAGCATTCGCTCGCCTATTCTAAATGCACGTTACTGAACTTATACCTACCTATAATGTGAAACGAGGCGCATTTCTACTGTAAGTAACAGGCCTTTGCGAATGTACTAGAATCAAAGGCTTCAAAATTGATCCTTCCATCCTCGGAAATCCTTCACTTAGACCGACGCCCGGCGATCACAAATGGGCTCTCTGCTGTACAGGCGGCGTACTGCCAAGGTAATAGAATCTTCTAGTTTTACTGCCGACGCTCTCCTGTACGAAACACTCGGAAAGCAATTGTAGCACCATTTTTATTGTTAGTGGCTATATTGCAGGGGGACGTTAATGTCGTACCGAATGTGATCGTATTGGATGTCGACGGGATGCCGGGTGAATTGTTATCGAGAAAAGGCCTGTTACGTCTGTTACGGAGCGTGTTGTTATGTTCGCTCAAAGAGATTTCAAAGTTCGTATGGGTAAGTAAGAGTGGGTCGGCGTCATCGGTAGTTACAGCTATGTATCTTATTCATCATCTTGGCGTGAATATCTCGGTCGTGCCTTGACCAGGATCCCGAATTTAGAAGAACAGGTAATTACAGTAGAGCGACTGCCTTCTGACCTCCGTGATAATGTTAGCATAACTATGGCCGGGTTGGACCATTCAGACGCCTGAATGCAGGTTTCGTCACGATATATTCTTCACCGTAAGATAATCTCTTAGTGTTAAACAAATGTATATAAGTCCGAAAAACTCATTGGTATATGGCAGAATTGGGGATCGAACCTCTGTACCTCTCGCTTTCGAGTCCAACCCGATAGCTACGCCGTTGACGCCCCCTTTATCTGTCCAAGAGGAAGACACACACAATAGGAGATTCTTCACATACTAACAACAAACAGATCTACTAAGAGAGTTCCACTTGCTACGGCAGCGCTACGAGCGCTACGAAAACGTAGAAGGGCTACGGCGTGTATACATTTAAACCCAGAGCTGTTTTTTTTAGCCATACTACGTATTAGTATGATTAAATCTTTATTGGAATTGTAGTATGTTGTTGCGGTATAGTGTACGGCATTTTAGCTACCCACTAAGGTAACGTAATTGTTATAATAAAAGTAAACATAAATCAACGGGCGTTTTCACAGCTAATTCAAAAAGTAAAAAGTTTGTTCGAAATGTCCCACTAATGGCGTTGTTTAGACACGTTTTTCAAGTTACCTTGTATTCTTCTTAGTAAACCCAGAACTTCTCAGTGAAATGATATGTGTGGATATCATTTAATACCCATAATTGGTATTTCGTCCTAGCACATGGGCCATATTAAAGATTTGGGATAAGAGATTGAAAATTCATTTGCCATTTTAATCCACACATGGGCAAGTACTAACCACATGCTACCTAAGGAAAAAACTATCAGGGCAATTTCAATAAAGCCTTTATGATATATCATAATTATTAACTATGTACAAAATTGTTCATGTTTATCAGTATAACAACATTTGTGAGTTGAAGAAGTAGAACCAAGATTAAGTCGATTTCGCGGTGGCACGTTTGTATCATTCCATTCAAAAACGTCAAACTTGCGTGACAGGAAAACTCTTTACGATTCCAAAGGGTGCAATATTTCTTACCATACCTGTTGGTCTAAAAGGGCCATTTTAGCGTTTCATATTATAGCATTAGCGTTTATTATTATTATTATATAGTAGAGTGCCACAAACTTATCCGATCCGGTGGCCAATACTGGAACTAAGTGACGTCGTTTTGAATTGTCATGTCAGCGAGGCTGCAGATAAGCTTGCTGACAAATTAATATGAATAATATTTGAGGCTGTGTGGTGCCTACAGTAGAATAGAAACAATCCCTTATTCTCGTGGGTGTCGTAGAAGGCGACTAATGTTTTCGAGGCAAAAGATCTAGAGTCTCCGTAGGCTAGAAAATGGGCAGCAGCGTTTTCCATTGTGATATTTATACTGAGATCTCCAACCCGCCTGCCAAGCGTGGAGAGTGTGGCAATAACTTCCCTTTTCATGAGAGAGGCCCTAAGTCCTGCAGTGGACCGTAATGGGCTGTGATTACGATATTTTGAAACGCCTTGACACCAATGTGGCCTTTTTAGACCCCCTAGTAATAATATTATTTACATTAGCGCGTCCAGTTTGCACGGACAGTGTCCCAAAATGGGTGTCCAATTTAGATGTTAATGCGGACAAGGCCGTCAAATTGACTCGATCAACACGCCGTCCGCTAATCTAAACATTTGAATAGGTATTGCGCTGGATCACAGTTATGGAGGAATCATTGGACGGGATTGACTTGGTACAAGTTAATATTAGTTTTGTTTAGTGCAGCTAGGGGATGGCCACTGACAGTTTAGAGTGACGACGGTTGCGGGCCGTAGAAAATAAGTTTTCAAATGAAGAATTTTTTTCGTAACAAGCTTTTATCGCGTGGTGCAGTACTCATCGAGAACATTCCAAAGAGCCCCAAATACGATAGAGTTATCTTGTTGCTCTCAGTAGTTCCTACGCCACTTTCCGACTTCATTATCAGACCAGCTTTATGATATCATATTAATGCATTATCATCCAAGTTAGACAGGTTTACCAAATTTCAACTCAATTTAACGATGTAAAGTGGATCATACATGTGAAGTTAAATAAAAGCATGTAAAACCCTACCCTACCCTACCCAGGGCTGCGTCGGCCAAAGAGAGGCCACGGCCAGTATAACTGTGGCGCCAGTTTTGCACCTTTGGGTGTCTTGTTGGACCACGTAGGCTTCACCCTAGTTATGCACCCTACATGTGACAACTGGGTGGTGCGAAAAGTGCAACCTAAATATCTTTGTGGTAGGGTATTGGCTCGAATGGTTAGAGACACCCATAGAGTTGAGGCGGTAAGACTTTACAGGTTCAGTTTTAACTGCGCAGTTGTGCCTTACATAAGTAAATATGTTATGAACCTATGTAAGGTTTATCTGACGATTTTGCTCAAGCATTTTTTGTTGCTTTTTAATAATCTCTTTATTGCATAAAACATTACACTAAATACACAAAAAATCTTTTTTTAATGCAAAGGCGAGCTTATTCCACAACGGGATAAACTAATGTAGTCACATTACAAAAATCTGTCTAGGATATAGTAGAACTCCAAAAACTTATGCCTAGGATATGCTTGAACTCTGCCAATCCATAGCAGATAAGGTACTACCATAAAACCGACTCACGCCCTTCGCACCTGACCCCCATTACTAATCTCAGTTTTTCCAAATCCTTCCTCAAACTCAATTATTGCAGCCACTGTTTGCTGAACCCCTTCAAATTTTGCGAGCCAATAAGCCGACGCCGCACAGCGTGAGGGCCCAACGCTCTGAAAGTTGCCTTAAGATTGTTGACACGGCAAACTGGGCCGAGATGAAATTTCCCGCCAACAAAAATATACTTGCCAAGGAAAAATCCCCATACAGCCCGCCACTGGGCCAGACTATTGCAATAAAGGGTAACTTCCCTCGACGAAGTTGATGCAATGCGCCAAGTATAATACATTTCCACGATCTGCGAGCCGGTTTTGTTATCCAAAACTTTTGCTGGAATTGTTCGGATATTGCGTTTGAAAATTTGCTGTATTGCGATGGGAAGTTTTTGAGGTTCCTTCGCTGTTTTGTTGCGAATTCAACAGAAATTTGTAGCTATGTAGTAATAATAATTGAAATAATAACAATAAAAGACGAAATTAGTCGATTATGGAACTTTCATAAAGTGACAATAGTACCCATAGTATTATATATATCTCCCACAAGACACGTTACAGTTACAAAAGGTGGTGATATTAAACACTTGCCGAATAGTCCGAATTTGTTTACAACCTGATGGCTAAACTAAACCTAATCTTATCATGGTTGTTACTTGGCTTTGGACCGTATCAATTATTTAACCAGTTCAGTTCGTGATCTGAGATCCAAAAAGGTAAATAATAAATAATCGTGGACAAATTCACGCAGCGCCATCTAGCCCCAAACTAAGCAAAACTTGCACCAAGGGTGTAGCCAGATATTTCCACGCAGTTGCATGCATCATGATCCAGTCGTCACGTGACCATGATGCATGCAACAGCGTCGAAATATCGGACTACTCGGCCACAAAGGGCATCATATCAGGCAGAAGACGCCCACTGCTGGGCATAGGCCTCCCCCAGAGATCTCCACAAAGGCCGGTCCTGTGCTTTTGGCATCCAGCTGGTACCTGCGATCTTTACCAGGTCGTCGGTCCACCTTGTGGGAGACCTACCTACGCTGCGTCTTCCAGTACGTGGTCACCACTCGAGAACTTTCCTGCCACATCGGCCATCTGGTCTTCGAGCTATGTGCCCTGCCCACTGCCACTTCAGTCTGGCAATCCTTAGAGGTATGTCGGTGATCTTGGTTCGCTAGCGGATCTCCTCCTTTCTGATTCGATCGCGCAACGACACTCCGATCATAGCCCTTTCCAGGTAACAGTGAGCTTTCTTATAAGGCCCATAGTGAGCGGCCACGTTTCAGTCATAAAGGTACGCGGTAGGAAACTAGGAACATATCCTTAAAATACGTGGTAGTACACATAAGTACGTAGTACTTACGTACTTACGGTGCATAAGCATAGCATCATTTCCTTTTATCCAAACTGAAGAAATCGAATTTAAATCTAATAATCATAATCTGAGTAACTCTAAATCTAATAAGATATTTTGAATAAGAATTTTGAATCTAAGAAGAGTAATTTTTCCTTACGTTTGTCTTAAAAACATATTCTAGAACGGTACACGTAAAACGTACACAATATACTATTTTTGTTGTGGAGGCTCTATCTATATTCGCGAGTAGCATATACTTCCCGGATACTTTGTTATATATTTATTTAACAATTTATTGCACACAATAAATACTAACAGAAATTACAAAATTAAAGACGACACAACAGGCACTACTTACTTACTTTGTTCCTGGAATTTTCCACGGGAGCCCTCCCATTAAAAACTCAAACGGCACGGGAACATTGTATGAAAACTGTATACAAACCCGTGGGGAGTAGCAAGTAAGAAATAGGTAAGTACATTTTTTAAGGTCTCGTCATACATTTAGATATCTACAAGAATCAAAAACGTCCCGCATCAATTTGAAATGTATTACGCAGTACAATAATTTATTCCACAAATTGAACACAAAGTCAAGCATCAAAGTCTGCCTCCACATGAATTATTAACGGAAAAATTCGAGAGATGATCCCACTTGTTAACGAGGAGAAGTTTCTGGGAGCATTTAATTTCACAATTATGTCGGCGGCTGGTGTCCGGAGGTTAAGAATTTCGGCTCTCCGAGTTCATTAAAATATTTTGCTCCACAGATTACTTGGACGGGAAGATTTTGAATAATTTCTGGCTCGACGTCGCGCCATTGTCCCCGCTGTGATGGTTTTAATTAAAAAAGAAACCGCTCTCACTATAATCGGACTTGAAATATCTATACTTGGAAACAGAAACCGGAAGTTACGCCATTTTGTCTGTAATTTTCATCTTGAAAGTGGAAGTGGACCTCGGAAAACTGAAGAGATTTTATTAAGATCATTATTATTATTATATTTATTCAGTGGGTTTATAATTACTCCAAGGCATATTCTTGACAATTGTCTATTGGGATACGCGTAATAACATACATACTAACGCTTATCCTTCGCTTATAATCGCTTGTCGCACAAGAGGAATAGGCAGAGATTATGCACAGCCACTATGCTATATAAATAGTAGCTAAAAGTAATGTCAGACACAGTTTTAAACCTTTAGGTAATATAAATTGACAGTTATTCGCGTTAAATAATACCCCTTTCTGCTTACTGGCCTACTAATTACGAAGTACCTACTCAGAAACTTTGCGAAACTCTTATAACAGTTAAACCGAAATTTAAATTACGGCTCACACTTTCAAGGTTTTGAAGTTTATTACAAATTTTAATACCTACAACAATATTATGAGTTTGCGTCGATAGATTATTTTCTCCGTTGGTTAAGCTTTATTTATAAAACAGCATTTACTTCTACCAGCATAGTATATTATATTAGGCGCATATACAGAGTTCGTCGTTACTGTTGGTGGAAGGCTTTAGGGCCCAATTCATTAAAAGTGTCGGCTATACATCGAATGCAAAGCGTTCTAGTATTTTGAACTGATAATGAATTAAAGGGCCTTTTGAATATTGCAAGGAAAATTAAAGGGCAGATACCGTTGACCATGTGGTGACTACTGTTGCCAAGCACACCCGCAAGGGCTACTGCTTTAAGGTTGCAGCTGTACTTCGTTCCACTTACTATAGGCGTATGACATTTAAAGGCTAAGCTGTTTTAAACCCGGTTGGGATACAAGGCTACTTGACCTGTTTTACTACGAAACCCTAAAGACGAGCAACCCCTAAACTTCGAAACGATGACAGTCGTGCCCTTTTTTATACAAGAGGGAGGCAAACTAGCAAGCGTGTCATCTGATGGAAAATGATCACCACCACCCATAGACACCCGCAACACCCGGCGTTACCAGCCTTTCTTATAAGTAAGTATAGGCTCGTTTCTCGAAGATTTCAACGATGTAATCATCTAGAAATACCAAGCAGGAAGCTCATTCCTGTCATCGAATGAGGTAGAAATCTCTTACCTGTGATATTCTTGCGCCCTGGCGTGTTGACCGCCACCCGGACGACCAGTTGCGTGCCGCCGCGCGGGCCGAGCCGCAGCCTCTCCGTGACGTACAGCGCGCCAGTACTCGCGAAAGCCGCGCCTGCGCTCAGCGCCAACAGGGCTGTCACCTGTGAGGGTAATCACATTTTTAAGAAGGTTCTACTTAACTTGCACTGTTTGTATGCATGTAAGTTAATGTTTTAAACTATTGCGGTTATTATGACACATTTTAAGGGTATGTTTCGGGTTTCCTACCGCGTACCTTTGTTGACGAGTAGCCCGGTACGCGGTAGGAAACCCGGAACTTACTATTAAAATGTGTATGTAAGTGGTCTGTCAAAATTTGCCAACTATTTTTCGACCATTTGTTGGTATCCGATTAAGCTGTTTGGTATACCTATGTAACTTCGATGGCCATGCATTAATATACCTACAGGAGTACGACAATTCTTAATAATCTGTTGTTGTATGTACATGACCTACACACTACACACTCACACAGATACACCAGGTCCGTTAATCCGCCACCATTTTGTTTGATTTTGTACCGCGCTGTCACGATAGTCACAGTGTCAAATCAAAGCATGCACACACATATGATCTATCCAAACTGACTTCTATTATTTGGTGAACAAATAAAGTCCAAAATCACGACTTGTCGTATCAATCACGCTACTTACATTGTGTATATATGACTTGAATTATATAAGAAACACATAGAATGTGAATTTCAACGAAAACTGCTGCCCATTATCTATTTAAATACATAATTTCCTAACCCAAATAAGACAAGTCAGTTTGGACAGATTATAAATGGGGCTTCACTCATGATCTTTGAGAGATCCCGTTCGTATTTCGTTCAGGCCCGTGATCGACAGATGTCAGAAAGCTGCCGATAAAGTATACATTATTTATTATTGTTATTTTCTCTGTTGCTACCGGTATTATTTGCCTACTGACTGTTTTCTGTATTTACTTATGCAATAAACGATTTATTCTGATGTCACAATCGGTTAGGTAGCAATCGATTATAATGAAACCAAGCTAGAATCTTGATACACCTGTACGCTAATTACATAACGCTGTTGCCAACAATTCTCTAATTTGAATGATTGAAATTGTTACTTTTGCGATCACGGATGATCGATTTAATAGTTTAAGTTTATTGCAATGGCACTTTGTAAGCAACTGAACCCATGAAATCGATTATACGTAATCGCAAAAGTAACACTTTCAATCACTCAAATCAGAGAATTGTTGGCAACAGCGTTACGTAATTAGCCTACTGGTATTAGAATAAATCTCATCGAAATCGAGCCATCTGGATGATACGATGCGGTGCCACAGACAGACACACAGATGCACACGTCAAACTACACCCACCTTTTTGCATCAGGGGTCAAAAAGATTAACGAATGCCAGCCATTAAGCATAACGAAGAAACATTCGACCAACACAGAGCCAGAGTAACACAAACACTCCGAATCCGACGCAATACCGATGAAATATTATACAATTCGCTGGCGAAACTCCGCCAGGTGTCAACGAGGGATAGTCCCGGGGGTATAAAGTCAATAATGTTCCAGACAACTGTTTGTTATGAATAGGCTGGCCATACCACTTACTGGTTTTGTACAAAGTGATACACTAAACATTTATAACACACTTGTTCGTAAAGTGGCTATAATAGTTTAAATTGTCTGGTTGTTATATTGGTGACCAATGAATAAATAATGTTGACTATGAAACACGCATGCTCTTTGATTTACATTACTGCACTCGTGCGTTGAAAAGTGTTTTGAATAACATCATTAGAAAGTCGTGAGGATCTTTTACTAGCGGACTCAGCGCAACTTCATTCGTTTACAACTACCTTACCAACCCTTTTTTCATGTTTCTCAACCTTCCCCTTGAATCACTCTATCTATTGTTGAAAACCGCATTAACATGCATTGCGTAGTTTAAAAGATCTAAGCATACATAGATACACAGCGCCAGACGGCGGGAAGCGACTTTGTTTTATACTATGTATAATTCCCATTAAATAATTGGGTAACGTGATATGCAATACTTCTCAACTCCAGCCTTTTCTCATTTGTCTGCGAACAGTAATATTCTACAAACTAATTGAAGTTATGGTCACCCCACAAATACCTTGAGGTGAGACGGCGTACTGTTGATTCGGCAGATATTTGGGCCAATAGAATAGGGTGGTGGGGTGCAATTATACTCCCGGATATCTACCCCCCCCCCCCCCCCCCCTTCTCCCCACAATATATTTTGTATTGCTCGGAAGTATTTGATAAGTACTTTTTGATAAATTGTAATTGAAGGTAGCAACACGTGGGCGAAGCCCCTGGTATTGAAAACGTCCATAAGCTGCGGTGATTGCTCTCCATCAGGGAGACCGTAAGCTTGTTTGCCACCTTAGTAGTATAAACAAAAGGTAGCTTTCAAATTTTTGCCTACGATCTTTACTTATTGTTGACACCACAGCTACAACCAGGACAATACCAGATTGATGAAATCTGACTTAAGTATTTCTCCCCCTGTGTCCGTCCACGAAGGCAAGCTACTAAAGCTAGGAAGCTATTGGCTATTCCGTTGGCGGTGTCTCCTACTCGTACATACACCACACGTCATCGGAATGCGAAGTACAATAGTAATTAAAAAAAAAAACGTTTTTTTTATAAACTTGACGGCGTATACAAAACTTGGACAGATGATAGTGCATAAGCTGTCATGGAAGTAGTAATTGGATATAATTTTATCGAGTTTCGCTGAATCGTGGTCTACTCCTGATGTATATCATTTTTCGAATTAGAAAGTTCTTTAAGTTTAGGTTCTTTTACCGTCAAATAATCTAGTACCATCTGAATTTTCCGTGTCATTCCGAAGTCGAAATCTCGACATAACTTTTTGAGGTGAAACGTCTTTAAACTCACACTGAGTACCAAGTCAGAAAACTGGACCGCAACGAAAAGGTCTGTTGAATGCTTGTAGTGGGACACTAGATGTCACTGATGTACTTTTCCATCGTGGTAATAACGTGGCTATAAATAATAAATAAATAAATATTCGTGGACAAATTCACACAGCGGCATCTAGCCCCAAACTAAGCAAAGCTTGTGCTATGGGTGCTAGATAATTGATAAACTACTTAAATACTTTAAATACATACTTATTATACATAGAAGACCCAGACCCGTAACAGAAATTAAAATTCATCATTTCAATTTCTGCCCGGCCGGGAATCGAACCCGGGACCTCTTGCGTGGCTGACCGGCATGTTGACCACTGAACCACTCAGGTCGTCGTCGGTGGCTGTTATGTATACATATGGGGAAATTGTAAACTGCATTAATTAACCTAGAAAGCCTCAAAAGAGCCCACAGGGCAGGAAATAAATCTAAATAATTTATATTATCCTCAGTTTGTCTTTTTTTATTTTGGCCAAGTGAGATTTGTGTTCAAGGTCTATCATAATAGGGTTTCTGTCTGTGGGGGCGGAGGGGGCGGCACCGGGGACACTCACGACTCACACGTGATAGCGCTGTGATTCTTGCGGGTATTTATGAGTTTGTCTACAAAAATCTATTCATATAGAAATATATGTAATTTGGACAATATTTATTGTAAAAAAAGCAAAAAGTGTAAAAAAAATATCGTAAAGAGCGAGGCGGTTTCAAGACCGTCTCAAAGCTGTAAAGGTAAACGTTTCATGTTAAAACCAATGGCTGTGTGATCCGATACTATCCCACCCGACTTTTTTCCTTATTGGATTAATTAGTTTAAGTATTATGTTTATCAGTCGTTAGTATTGTTCTTTTCTTCGCAAAAATATTAGAAAAAAGTTTTTTGCCCGATACTTCATTTCATCATCATCATATCAGCCAGAAGACGCCCACTGCTGGGCTAAGGCCTCCCCCAGAGATCTCCACAAAGGCCGTTCCTGTGCTTGCCGCATCCAGCTGCGATCCTTACCAGCTCGTCGCCAGGCCTACCCACGCTGCGTCTATCGGCACGTGGTCGCCACTCGAGAACTTTACTGCCCCATCGGCCATCTGTTCTTCGAGCTATGTGTGTTACTTCGTTTACGTCCGCGTATAATTCGGTTACTACATTCGAGACCAGTAACCGTGGAACCCCATTGAATTTCGGGAAAAGTTAAAGCCTACGTTACGTTCTTTAATAATGTTGCTTCCTATAAGTGAAATAATTTTTAAATCGGGTATCCTAGTTTTTCAGTTGACCTATCCATTACAAACAAACAACAAGCAATCAAATATTTTTATAGCGTAATTGTGTACTAACTGTGGTAAGTTTCCTTACGTCCTACCTCAAACCGAATTCCGAATAATGAGTTTCGGACTGAAAGGAGAATCCAGACAAAACTTGTATTTATAAAGCCAAATCAACCAACAAAACAGCGCCGAGATACATACGAGTACCTTCGCCCTAAATTTCAAACAAGTGTATGTACAGCTGATGAAATAATAATGAAATACTTTTAAGTTACCAAAATGAAATGTCAAAACAAACATGACCCTCTACAGAAAGCTGCAGGGCATACCGTATATTCACGGCCCAATAACATGGGAAAATAAACGATATTTGCTTAGGACACGCCCTTTCTAAATATTATTATGATCACTCATATTTGTTTTGTAATTGTAGGTGCCTATATCCACAATTTCTACGACTATTTGTATTCTACTTACTATACGCGAACCGTTCAAACTGATTATAGTAGGTATGAAAGAAGTACATTGTTGTCCAACATGACTATTATTGTAGTAATACTCTATAGAAATGCGCACAATTCTTTTATTTTCGGATTTGACTGCACATCCGTAGTACAGACAGGGGGCTGCAATATTTTCTTATTTTTTATTAATGCGATCTCACACCAGCCTGGTAACCATGAAGGTTATGGAAAAACCATCAGGCTATAGTGTCTCATTTGACAGTTAATATGGGTTCTTGTTGATGGTAATTGTTCAGAGTTCGTATTATTTTTTGCTGTTTGATACCTATAACACGTGTAGTCTACACCAGCAGTATTCACGGTTTTTAATCTAACGGAATTCTACTCATTTAACATACCTTTTTCCCTCGGATACTTTAAAGATATTTCCGACAACAAAAGTAACTTTGGGAATAGCATAGCAAAGGAAGCATTTTTAAATTTATTACATATTTCCAACAAGTAATCTCGGGAATAGCGCTGCATAGCTTTCTATTAGAGCATTCTTGATTTATTTATGGTTAGGAAATCTATATTTCTCTAAGAATTTACAATTCACTTACGAGAAAATACAAGTGATTCGTTAGTAGGTACTAAACAGTCCGAGGACAGTTCTATTGTGACGTTCAATAAGTGTATTTTGAGTGTGCCTATGTTGAATAAAAATTTAGAATTTAGAATTTAATTTAAGCTTATGATAATGTGGGTAGAATAGAAGCGAGACAAAACACTGTACCCCACTATACCTAGTAAAAAATTTAAAAAAGTCACGGAATGAGAAGTAGGTAAGCATGTACTAACAATAATTTTTATAGTAATAGGTAGGTAATTATTTTTTATTTTTTATTTGTCATAGTATTAGTATCAATCTTTTAGGATGTAGAATGTCAACAGGGTTTTGAATTTATTATAGGATTTTGCTTGTTTAATATCGTTTGGCAAACCGTTGTACATCTGTGCTCCGTCGTACAAAAGATTCGTTTTACCATAGTTAGTTCGGGGCGTAGGTAAACATAGATGATTGGCTTGCCTTGTTAATCGGTTACTGATTTGTATCCTTTTTGTGAAAGTAATTGTGGACTGAATATATTTTTGAAGGATCTTTCTGACTAATAAACAAACGTAATACTTATAGAGATCGCATTCAAACAAATCAAACATCTCCTACGCTTTTCAACACAAGTAGGTAGAGATTAACACAGTGCAACTTTTAGTCGAAGTGCGGCGAACCCGAAACCGTAGCATCGAATCCTCAAACCGTCGCAAACTTGTTTCGCACCAGTTTCAGAACATTAGTCGAGTTGGCCATCGGACCGGTGTGCGGCTAAAAACCCACGTCCCCGCACCGCATCCGGTTGATTCGAGTTTGAACTGCTTTTAAACTGGGATGGATTGCCTAATCGCCCCATTTGCCGGGATTCGCGCGGGATAGCCCGGCTGATCCCCGGGATCCCTAATCGGGATTCGATGCCAGCCGCCGATCGCAAACAAATCGCCGCCGCATGTGTGACGGACAAAGTTGAGTTCGAATGGTATTTTATTTACTGGTATGTTGTTTGCGGATGCCTATTCTCGGAAATGTTGGCGGATGGGGGGATGGGGCGGGGGTTTCCGGCCGCTCCATTGGATTAGAGAAGAGACTCTTTGCACAGCGTCTGAGTGACACTATCGACAAATAACTTGTTCAATTGAGAGTGGTGGTGTGATACCTATTTGGTTATAGTGCGGCGGAGTATAAAAGTAGATGGAAAGCTGCTGTACCAATCTTCATTTCATTATCATCGTTTCCCTCAGATTAAATAAATAACAACAAGTGCCTTGAACTCCCAAACTCGGGAACGTCAACCCAAATAACAAAATCAAACAGAACACACTATGACGGAACGTTTTTATAGGTACACTAGTCGGTGGTAAATAATGGACATAGACTAGTCTCCTTTTCGTAATAACTACACGAGTCTACACAGACGACGAGCAACTAGCTGATTACTACTTTACCGCCGTCATTTGTACTTGCATTACCCACCAGTATAAAATGATGTTATCGTTTGGGCCATAATTCCTATCTATTTGGATAGATAGGGCGTACAAACCGGAGACGTTCCAAATCTAAACAATGTTGATTTAGTTGGGATGCTGTCTTCTGTATTTGCCACCTAACCTTCCTAATAAGTTTTTCTGTCTTTTTTTCTTTCTTCTGTAAGTTTCAAATTATTGCGGTGTTTTTGTCGCGTAAATAAGTACTGTCTATTCTATTCCATTCTATTTCATTTCATTTCATGCCATTCCATTCCATTCCATTCTATTATATTACAATATCAACAAAACACACTTACATCCATGCAGTTGTTAATGTTATTCGTGATCTTGACGTCCACTTCCACCGTCTCGCCGACCTTTAGGGCTGGTGGCAGCGAGAAGTCCAGCTGTATGGGCCGGAAGACGTTGATGGCCCTCGGTGCCGAGAATCTGAGGCCCCTGTTGGAAAGCGACAGGGCCCAGAGTGACCAGCGGCCAGCTTCGGAAGGCGCGGCGATGGTTACCCCGTCGGTGGATAACTGGGTCCTGGTGGAAGAAGATTGTTGTGTAAGTTTTGATCAACAAAATACATAGAAATAGGCGTATCTTTATTCGGTCCAATAACACATTTAAAAAACTTTAAACTAACAGAATAAGCACATAATAAGGAAGCAAGGCGATGCATTATCGGCCCAAATTTAAGATGAACGACAGAAGCTAAACACAGCGCTGATTTTCAGACTGACCCATGTCTAATAGAGCTCGTTCAAAAGATATCGTTCCTGTGACTGCGCGGTGACTGAGGTCTACACTACCTCAGTCACCGCGCAGTCTTAAAAAAGAACAGCCAGTTACTTCAATTAAAGCTCGTGAACTTCTTCGATGGTTTTGCTTTTGGTTTTTTGGTTTTGTCTCAAGTTATTTGGGCTGGAGGCTTCGGTTTTAATGACCTTGCTCAAAGCAGCGGTAATGTAGGAGGAAGCTGAAAGTATTCAACATCTTTAAATCCAAATTGAAGGGTTGGCTATTAGAACATTGTTTCTACGATTTTGACGAATTTGTCAATTGTAAATTGACTTCTTTAGTGTAATTGAATGAATTGAAATGACTTGTACTTGATTATGACATTATTAATTTGAAATTATGACATTAAATTACTTTATTTCGAATGATGTAATAAATATGAATGATTTAATTAGTTAGAATTTTTGATATTTTTATATTTTATTATAAATAAGTTAGTTAATTCTGGGGCGTTTATATTGTAAATTACAATCAAATGTAATATGCTTATTATTAAGGTACTTCCTAAGTACCAAATTAATACTTTGACGTGTAACTCTGTTGCTAATAAATAATTTGTATTTTGTATCTGTATCAGTATCTGTATCTGTATCTGTATCTGCATCTGTATTTGTATTTGTATTGAGAAAGGTTTTATACTAGTGGTTTTATACTTATCTACCCTTTTTCCTTATCTACCATTGTTGAAATCCGCATTAAAGTCTGTTGCAAAGTTTAAAAGATCTAAGCGTACATAGACACATAGGGACAGACGGCGGGAAGCGATTTTGTTTTATACTATGTACATATAGATGATGACGTGTATGCTGCTGAGCAAAGGTCTCTATAAGGACATAATATATCCTGAATGTTGCAGTCGAGGTAAACTACACGTTCATTATGAACTACCAATATTAATTTAGCTTCGATTTCATGAAATTTTGACGTGTTAGCTGTGATATAATGTTCGTAATTATGGCGCCTCCAAAGCTTGATTAATTACGTAAGATTCTAAGAATTCTAGTAAGCTAACGCTGTGAACACTTTGCAGTATTGATCGGTTGACGGGTACTATATCACCATACTTGTTTTTTAATCCTTACTTGTTCGATGTCTTTTTTGTCGGGTGTTGTAATTTAACATAAGTATCTGTGTATGGGTGTATGTGTGTGTCTGATTATGCAATGCAAATTTATCACTAGTGGATCCGGCACGACAGCGTTCGCGTACACCTACTTCACCCCTATGCACCCCTTTTTTCCTTTCTTAAAACCTTTTCCTTTCTCTCAAATCACTCTATCTATTGTTGAAAACCGCATCAAAATCCGTTGTGTAGTTAAAAAGATCGAAGCGTAAATAGATACTTAGATAGATACTTAGGGACAGACGGCGGGGAGCGACTTTGTTTTATACTATGTATAGATTGGCTATTTATGCATCACTTACAATTTTATAAACGGCAAATTGACGTGCCCACATTGTGCACGGGAGTAGCCGCCAAGATTGGCTACGCAAGCCATCTTCGTGCGCATCAGCGCAGATCTGATTAGGGGTTGAAGGGGTCGCCATGGCCGAACCCGGTCGGAAGAAATATTATTATTATTAGATTGGCTATTAAACCCCATTACAACTACAACAGAGATTTTACTTAAGTAGGTACAAAATTTTATTCACGGTTCAATTATTCAAATCACCATCTATGACTACTAAATATAAGGTCGCAAATTCTGTGTTCTTTCCAAGATAAATTGGGATGTTCCGGGGCCCGGAGTTATTTGAAAAGGGGCATGAATCATGAATAGGAAGACCCTTGCGGCATAGTTTCAATATATTAAGGAACTAATTAACCCCATGTATTGTTACGAGTACAGTCTACCCGGCGGCAAATTGCTTTTGTTCAGTCGAATGTAATCGATATAATGGATCGGAAAATGCTCATAATTTTCATTGTTGCCACATAATTAATCTACTTGCTAATTTACTGCGAGCATATGCGAATACTCGGGGGTAATTTAGTCTGTAGAGAACAGTGATGACGAGGCAGTTCATGTTTATGCTAATCAATAGTATCCAATTATATTTGAAACTGTACTGTGGAACTCTACGGAAAGTTTGTGGCACAGACCGAGTGTTTCTAGCGCTTTTCAAACTCATGTCCTATCCTATTAAGTGTTAGACAAGAAAGTTTGCGTCTTTTATGCAAAAAGTATCTACTGAATCAATTTTATTTTTAACTTGAAATTGGAATGGAACAAAATCTCGAGTATCAAAATATTTCCCAAATGGTCACGCTACGGACGTTAGTAAAGATTATAAGATATACTCACAAACATTATAATATGTTGATGAATCTGTATGCCTACCTGTGTCACAAATACATGTCTTTGCCTTTGATTTTTAAATCAGGTTTTTTTTTGCCACTACAGATCGGTTTATTCTGTGACAAATTTATTTATTTATTTATTTAACAACTTTATTGCACAGTAACACAATTGGCGGACTTAAAGCCATTAATTACAAAGAAATTGTAATTAGTAAATTATAGTGAATGTTTACGTATGGCATTCCTACCTATTCCCAAAGCAGAAAGTCTAAGAAGGTTGCAACAGCGGTCAACATATCTCTGACACCTACCAGACAATCCCAGGGGTGAACTATGTAAATGACCCTTTATCCGCTGAGATCTTCATTCTAGATACACCACCAATTGCCGATAAGTAATTACTTATCTTATTTTCTTACATATATTTGACTGGCATTTCGACTGGTGGTAAGTGTCGAGTGGTGTGAGTGGTAACAGCCAGGTTATTTTCCCCATTTCGCTCCAGACGAAACCGTGAGCAAGACATTTTTTTTTGTCTATACCATAGTTACAATTCGCACACAGTTCACCAGCCAACGTTTCGTTTTTCGAGTCAGCGGGATCCAACGTACGGCTTTCGTCGGCCAGACTGGCCGTTCCACAGATATCTAGGAGGCAGTTTATCATTCGGCTAGCGCATAACTTACGTCCCCGGACAGATGAATCAGCGGATCCGAAATTTATGGAGTTAACTTTGTGACTTGTTTATGACCGCTGGTATTATAACTGTTGCGCCGCTTTGGTATTCAATTTACTGTTTCGTGATGTATCGGCCTTGATATCGAGTTTGGGTGCAAGAAGATGGGGTTAAAGTGGAGAGAATTGGGATGCAATGGTCTTTGAGGCTGAATAACATTGTTGTGGACAAATTAGGGTATCTTTTTAGGTTTTCTGAAGAGAAGCCAATATCCGCTTTCGGACGAAACCGTAGATGTCTTTCTGACAAGAGTGTTTACAATCGGTCGATTGTGAACATTCTTGCCGAGTGTAACTTTTTTATGACAATGATTTTGACATTGAAAATCTACTGTTTTTATTTCGAAAATTTCTCAAATTGAAATAGATGTCATGTATGCTCTTATTGCTTTATCTTTGGCCGCATAGTCACTTACCACCAGGTGAGAGGGTGGTCAAATGGCTGGCTAAACTAACCAAAAAAGAAAGGAAAATGTTATGTTTTTTTATGAGCGAGCCTCACTTGATGAAAAAGCAAATATTTCCTTTGTTTCTTCCTGGCTACTTGTACAAGGTTAACGGACTGAAATCGAAATATGTACAATATTAAATGAAAATAATAAATACGTAAATAATCTATGAAAGCCGATATACTGTGACTAGCACAAAATATTCAGTTCTACACTACGATAATTATTATCAAGTAATTTAATTAACTAGGTTATTGGATTCTGTTTCCAACGTATGAGTATTAGCTGATTAGTGGGTGCAAACGAAACTTAATTTATCGGTAATTATATAAGCTGGTACTCCATGGGGCTAATATCAACGCGTAAACAGTGTCAAGTTTAATAATAAACTTGTTTTAATGTAATTTCCATAGATCCGCTGCAAACTTTCCGGGGGTCCCGGGTTTTCGTAAAAGGATTCATTAATCTTTGCGACTGAACCCGCTTTAACTTACTTTTGGGTACCCAGCAAGATTATTTTAAGGTAATTAACGAGGAGACTTCTTAGGCAGCGAAATTAAGAGGCTGCAAATCTACCTTAACGTCAGAAGTTTTTAGGACCTTTCTGGATTTCGGAGCTTATTTCCCTAAATGTCTGGAAGGTGAGAGATAAACAGTAATTCGGGAAATCGCGCTGAGCCATCTGGCTATTTGGGGAATACTTTTGGTGTCTGCGGGGACGGCTTATATCAAAGTGAGCTGGAATTTGTTGGCGTTCTTGCCGAGAGGTAATGGAATATTTCGTTTCTTGTTTCGATACTTTATTAAAAAGTCTGGCTATACAAAATTAGGTACTTATCAATTTGTATGGGTAGTCAGGGGCTGCAAAATATTGTTCATGGGAGGTCCTTTCTATTCGCTGTTTGATACATACAAAGCGTCGGCATTTTTTATGCTTTCTACGCCGTTTGGTATAGTGCGTTTCAGGCAACTTGACCCAAAATTTATCAAGATTTTACAACGTTTGTCCATAAGCCGTATTCCGAAGTCTTTTCAAAGATAGCTTTGAGATTGAACGATTTCACCCTCCATTATTTTTAATTACACATTGTTGGACTGGAATGTATTTTCGAAGTGACAGAAATTACGAAGAATTAAAGTGGCTACAACAGACGTTAGTCGTGTTAACTTAGGAGCGGTTACGCTCCCTTTAGTAAAAACAAGCTTACAATAAATCGTAATAAATGTTTCAGTCAAAGGGATGGCTTATTGTTAATATAAACAGAATGCAATTATGTGGCAAGATACAAAAAAAAAAGTGTAATCGTATTTACTTTGTCAAAAATTAGGTTATTCAGAAGTCTGTCAGAAGAATAAGTGGTTCCACCGAGAAGCTGAAGCTAAAATATTTAACAAGGTTTCAAAGGAAATCTACTCACGTATAATTGAAGCACTTCCACATCCAGAGTCGGTCGTGAGCTGCCGGTGGGACGAGAGGCGCGGGCGCGGAGGCCGCTACCGCGCTCCGCTGCCGGTATAGCACGCCGCCGCCGCAGGCGCCGCCTCCCACGAACAGTGAGACCCCAGCTGACACGAGCTCTGGGCCTGGTTGCTCTTCGTGGTCTGAACTGGAGGTAGGAATTTCGTTTTAGTTTCGGTTGGTTTAGAAGCGTAGTATAGAAAACCGTCGGGCCAGGTGGAGTGACAATTTGCAAACACTGCAGGTGGATGTTGCATTGGCGCATATTAGAGGAGGTCTATGTAAAAAAGTGGACTACTATAGGCTGATGATGATGATGACGATGAAAAGCAAGTTGCATGCATGGCACGGAACCACGATGGTTGGGGAGCAGAGGCGAATAATGGCTAAAATAGGAGATTAATTAATACCTATCTGCACAGCAAGCAACAATGCCAGAAAGCCACAGGTTTACATGTAGGTACATGAATTATTTTAAATGTTTGATTATACTAATACGTTAACGTTGTAGCCGGGTAATAAAAATAACATCTTGAGTTCGAATTAAAATGGCTACTTACGTAAATCGAGTGCTACTAAGTTTAGTACAGCACAAGTACACCCTGTTTCATAACGCTATAAGTACAGTATACCTATAACTTAAATTCTCTGTACAAATCAGAAACCGCAACCGCTTTCAAGTTTGTATAATGTACTCGTAGCAATCATAGAGGTGTTTTTTGCGATAAAATACGAAATTCAAAATGATAATTCAGAAGTAGAAGTGGAATCGGGGTAGAAGAATTTTGTGATGTATTTCGTGTCTCTATTTCCATAGCTTTTCCCTAAATTAAATCCTTAATTCAATTTCATGTTATATTGCCCCAAAGCCCTCGCTATTCAAAAGCCAAGGGGCTCCGGAAATAAATTTGCGGTACAAATGAACATCCTACCGAAGGTTCCTTCTCAAAATGAAAATCGATCATCAATATCATACAAGGAAACTACTCATTCACCCGCCGCATTGAGACAGATGAAAAGGCATCCAATATTTCCAGTGAATTTCCTTCGACAAACCAACTGAAAGATGAATCGAGTGACACGTTCCAGGCGAGGCTTCCGTTGACGCCGGGACGTGGAATATACGGAGCGGCTTCACGCCTATAGATGCGATGAGATTGGAATTAATTATGTATCCGAGTGCATTTAGGTATACCTAACATAGTACGGTCTGTGTTATAGTTACCGACGTCTCTTATTTATTTAACTATTTGTTTCCTGTGTGTGCCGCCTTTAAATTTTGACAAAATAACTTGTTTTAGGTATATACGCGTAGCTCTACCAGTAGTTAAAGCAGCTGGCAGCTATACGTACAGCTTATTGTCAGTTACAGTTGGACCTACAGTGCTACAAGAATAATTTGGCACTTGGATGAGGGCGTGATTGTGTAAACATCCACTTCAGCTGTCTGTTAAAAGCGACGCATTACAAGATGGTGGTTCTGCAAGAAGTTCTGATTTCAGTTTCTTATTTGATCTTATCTTGATAAGTCTTGACTGAAAGACAAAAAGGCAGAAGCGTTTTCAAACGCAACTCGCCCCCGTAAGTGTTAAGCAGGAAGTGTCGCATGCGACGTTAAATGATATATTTCCCGTGGAACGCTTGGTATTGTCACTGTGCCAGGATTGAGAGACGTTTTTAGAGCGCTAATGTGCACGTTTTGTTGATGAAGCAATCTCTTGGCCTGTATAATACGCAATAGGAATGTTCATGAAACCCTAACGTTGGGGCTAATGTCCTTTCGCTCCAATAAAATGCTCCGCTTTCATGTTCGCTTATAACCGAACCAGTACTAACATATTTTTGTACCTACATCAAGATCTTGGCTACACTATTTTTTGTTATGGTCACGGTATTCGTTTTCTGTCTTAGCCAATGTTCGTGTAGGTATATTTTTTGTTTGAATTATATTAAGTGTCCCTTGGGTCTGGAATACAAATGGAGACGTGTTTCTTAGCTCGATTCAATTCTGAGTGAGTCAGATATGAGTCTAGACTAGATGGAAACCTTTTATGCTACAAACACTGTTATTTGAGTAAATACGAAAGAGATGAGATAGCTAAATACCTAGATCGAGATACCTATATTTCAATTTAAGATAATGATATTCTTATATATGTTTTAAGAGAGGTTGGTAAAAAGAGGCCAAGGCGAATTTAACTGCACGACAGAACGAGTATCGACATGTCCAAAATAATTAACATTTTGTGCTGTAGTCAGTAGTCATCGTGAATAATAACTTATCGACTATTTATTGTGATTTCTTGTACTGACATATCTATTAATCGTGGTATAAGTATTGTTTTGCAAATAAATATCTACCTACGATATCACTAGGGTACGGGCGGCGGTACGGTGGGTCCGGAAAGGTTGAATGAAAGCGGAAAAGTGTTTTCTTAACTTACTTTTGATGAGGATCAAACTTCGCATCAGGCGGGGCGCGAGCTCCGATCAGGCACATGGTGGAGTCAGGTGGCGCCAGGACCCTGAGCTGAAGAGCTGCGCGAGGGTACCACCATCGTCTCTCTTCTACGGCAACAGCAACCTTTAGAGAAAGAGATAGTCAATGCTGTTTTAAAATTCCTTTTAATAAAATAAAAATAAAAAGTTCAAAGTCTTTCAAAACCAATTGTTGAACTTGATAGAAGTTGTGTGTTGTTGTTGTCTTGAATTTCAAGGAACGTTAAAAGGAAGGAAGGAGCTTTTATCACACTGACGGTCTATCCCGGCTTCTGCCATGAAGAATCCGGTTTCTTACATTTAGTATTACACTTCGCTTGATCTTGAGAATACTTGCGACGTACTTATGCCCTTGGCTTTCGCATTCGACACAATGTCAATCCGAAACTTCTTGCGACACTGGCGGAAATAGCCATTTTGTTGTCGTTATAAGTCATACACCATCTAATAGAAAGTGGTCACCACTGTCTATAAACATTAACAATAATAAAACAGATAAAGGCAAGAATCAAAACAAACATAAAACTCAATTAACGCGACGGATTTGTTTTCTTCTGTAGTGTTAACATGGCATTTGTCTTCAGACTTCCATTAGACGCGTAGACGCATAGCGTTTGGAACAAGCCAATAAAAGCCCAGCTTGTAAATCCAAGCTCCTTTATTCTAATAGCCGAGTCATTACAAGCTCGGAACGCCATAATCACCAACTCCAGAACTCCAATGCTCCTCGTTGGAATCGGCTGATTTCGGCCGAAATCGTCCGAATTACGAACGGATCTTAATTGCCGCCTTCAACCGACAACAAATTGCCTTTCATTAGAGGTCCGTTGATTAAACCCCGGGTTATTGCTATTGCCCGCTGGATTATGTCGCGCGCGAGATGCGTGGAATGTCCGGTGGGGAACTCACATGGAGTATCGGTTAGGAGTTTCGTACTGTACACGTCGAGCAAAAAGTTTATAGGTATGCGAGCATATTGTCTAAAGTAGCCACCGGTGCAGCGGTATGGTAGCGGCCAAATGTAGACTCTCCCGGGTGCCGTAGCGTTAGATTCGGTGCATTTATATTAGAGAATAGCAACAAAGTAACCTTCAATGAGCTTGTTGGATTTATGTGTCTTTAGAAGGCAGAAACAATAACAGTGGTGTGGAAGCGCAACGACGATGTTGCAGATGATGACTGTTCGGATGTTCATACCGATTTTAGTTGGTACAGTTATTTATGAACTACTGGAAAACTGCCAAGCATTGGTGGTAAGAATGAACTTGAAGATCCCAGAACTGAACGAATACGAGAAGGGAACTAGAAAATAAGATAATATACAGACTAAACCTCGAGGTTTAGTAGTCGAGGCAGTCCTTTTTGTTCCTGTAGTCTTACTTTATGTCCTGAATCATATGACCTGAATATGATGTGCTTGAAGTATTTGCTATTTAACTTTACAACATACCTATCCTGCAAAGTTTACGAGCATCCTGTTAGCCCATCAAAGTATTCCAATTCAGTTTAAGAGATTGCAAAATTAGTCGCCGAGAGTCTGGGGGCGGTTATTAGCTCTAATTAAAACTGAAGTGGGAATTAATTGAATACAAGGTAACGTTTCCGAGTTTATTGTTGTATAACTGTCCTTTGCACGATTTAGTATAAAGTCTCCTAATTGGGACTGTTATTGGAATGAGGCAATTAGGTAAAACTCATTTTCTATTAAATGTAAACAGGTTTACCTATATATTTTTTAGAGATATCGAAGATATAGATATTATTTGAACTGTTTCAAGTAATAAAAAAGCTACATGCCAATATGTATGGCAATAATAATAGTCAGTGTCATTTTCATTATGTATTTTCAAACCTGACTACCAAACAAAGAGGTAATCCTTGACTTGATAAGCCCTCCAGAGAATAGAAGACTCATATTCAGGACACGGTAATAAAAGTATAGTGTCCAATATAAAACGTTATAAAGCGACATTTCTCAGTATCAACACTCCAAAATTTACTGCAGAACAACATCACGTCAACAATACTAAGTTCGCAGCGAATTCCTGAAATACTTTAAACGAAACTTACAATTCCATTTCCCCTGGAAGTGAGGTTAACAGGCAAATCCGAATCATGCGTTCGCTGCGGGGATGACTGTCAAGTCTGTAAGCTCAAGTCGGATTAAATTTGTTCTCTCTGACGTGTTGACGGTTAAATAACATTACCTTCAGTACTGTTGTTTTGGATGAAAGCCTAGGCTACTCCGGTGACAATGGAAACGATTGTGCAGCCGTACAAACACACAGAGGTTTTGCAAGAGACTTTTAAATACAGCCCATATCGTGCATTCCTTTATATTTTTTCATCCGTACCGTTCAGTTCTAGGGCTCTATTTCTGAACCACGCGAGCGCTCGCGTTCGCTACCTGTCTTTTTCACATTCGTGGTGAGTTGCTAGAGATAAAAAGGACAGGCATTAGAATGCCCTGGTACGGCTGTGGTGAAGATTTACTCGTGTCGTTTTCTTAGATGACAGCTTAAAGTAGTATTGATGTGTATCAATAGCTGTTCCTAATAATAGTGACGAAATCGTGATAATATTTATTGATTAAAATTGTAATTTTATAATTCATCGTACTATGTGGATAACATACCCATACATATATACCCAACATATTTCATTTAGTGAAACTAAAATGATTCAATATTCCATTAAGTTGGCTTTCCGCTAGTTTGACAAACTGGAGCATAAAAACTCTGTAATATGGGTGTTGGGGGTGGGTTGATGATTTGATAACTAGGATAGTGTCTTTAAAGATATTTATTGATAAGTGATAAAGTAATGCTAAATTGATAGATTGATAATGATAAAATGATTTGATATGAGTACGCGCGTCGTTGCTGATGGACAAATACGAACTAACGTGGCGATGCGCCAAAACTAATGGATTGGCGTAAACGCCGACGTTGCGTTCATGATTTGTACGTGCGTGGCTCGTACATGCTCCCGGGCCGAGAAGATGAGCAATGATTATTAAATGATTGTTAAATGAATATATGCTAACAAGATGATCACACAATTATTAATATGCTAAGTTAAGGGTTAATGATGATTTACATGGATGATGGGCATTTTTAATTTAAACTAAGATATTTACACTTCGCGATTAAAATGGACCGCACTATATATAGGGGACACTGCTTTGTCTTGTTTTTCACTGACACAATTATTTTGAGCACTTTCGCATTGATCACTAACACTTTCACAACACTCGGTGATAGCGGCGCGCGCGCCGGCCGCGGCTCGTCCGCCGCGGGCAGGCGCGCTCGCGCCGGTCGCCTCTCCCGCGCCGGTCGCCTCTCCCGCGCCGCCCCGCACCCGCCGGAGCCTCCACGCCACTGCTGCTGCTAGTATGATCACTACGGCGAGGATCACGTAGATACTAGTGTAGTGATGGATATCATGATATGACACCCTCTCTATAAATGGTTCTTCTCTCTGAAGGGATTCTAATCCCGCTCTTATTTCTTTTAGCTGTTCCTTATTATGCCGCTTGTAAGCTATCGCTATCTCAGACGAATTTGTAGATGATAGAGGTATGTTGATGATGTTATTTAGAGGTGAAATTTGAGGAATTTCAATACTCGCTTTCGTCTGTAACTGGGTCATTTGAGGTTTATGCGAGTAAATAAAGTAATCGGCTGACTTTATGACGCATCCTTCGCTTACGGTGAATAGTCCGACATTGGGGAGGAGTCTTATTACGGTAACTTGATTTCCACAGAGTAGTTTTATCTGGCACTCGTCGCAGCAGGCGTAAATAAATGTGTTTATTTTATGTAGATATATCCATGTGTTTGTACAAGGATTAGATACTTTTGTGCATGATCTCGTCATAAGATTTGTTTTGCACACGCTTAGGTCATTCTTCATATAAAAAATAGGGCTTGTGAGATAACATAAAATAATATCTGGATGCTGATGAGTACAGGATTTCACATCGTGTTCCGTCATTGGTATAAGTGTATCTTTATTTAAATTGATCGCAACATATTCTGATATAGGTACTGTGGTAATTGTTTGGTGGTTTACAATGTGTGGGATAGGTATAATTTTTGATACTTCGTAAATGTCTCGACTTTTTAATGGAATCTTGATTTCTATGATTAAGTAGCGTTCCGATATTCTTGCTCGTACTTTTAATAAATTATATAATTCACTTAAATCCATCTTTTCTATTGGTACTGATAAATCTTTGGGAAGATTAGCTGATATAAATAGAAGTTGTGTTTTCAGTTGTTGTGGTGAGAACAAATGAAAGTTGTATTTTCCATTATAAATATTGCTTATCGCATCGATTAGAGTTTCTTGTATTTTTCTTAAGTCGTATAGGATATTGTTGGCAATTAATGCTGACATGGTAAAATCATTCAATACAGTCGTGTTTTCAATGCCACTTTTCAGGGAATTTATTGTCTCTTGAATGCTGACCAGTTTTTTATTGATAAGTTTATGATGGTTTTCCATATATTCCTCGTTTCTCTTCATGAAGTTATATTGCGCTTCGACAACTGATGTTTGATTTTTCAATAGGGCTGCTAAATGATTTTCGTTCACCTTGATGATATTTATGTCTTTTTCGTATTGCTCTGCGAAATGTTGATCCAATACTCCAAAAAGATTATTTGCTAGGTATCCGACACCGTTTATTAGACCTCGGCGGCGGCGGCGATTTGATATGGACTGTGCTACATACTGCGATCTTAACATGTTGTTGTTGTTGTCTAGGTCTTCACTGCCGTGACGAAGTTGAGATAATAATTCGGCACAGTGGGAATTATCTTTGATAGTCGTGCATAAGTTATTTAGATATTTTAAATACTTTTTTAACGCCACATTACCTTCTTGGTATGGATATGTGTCGTAATATACAACAAGACGCCAATAGTCATGGATCAAGTGCATGTCTGTAATACGATCGAAGTAAAGGCTATTATTGTTTGGTAAAGATGATATGTTATATAGGCATTGTGCCGGTGACAAAATTGACATAAAATATAATAATGTCATTGCTAGGGTTAGGAAAAAGTGTTTTTTGGGCGACTTTGACTGGACTTTGCTTTCTTCTTGAGAGGTTTCTAACTTGCTTGTGTGTGATTGATTTTCACATTTGATGGGCAATATTGATAGTTTAACGATCGGTCGCTTCATGAGACCGTTTTTCGTTTTAAGAGTGACGACGCGAACATGGCCGTCGCCCCCCGGGTGTAAGTTGACCACCCGACCCATACTCCACTTGCCGGGTGGTAGATTGTTGTCGTGAATGATTACAATGTCGTCGATATCTATATTTTTCTGCTGACGTTGCCACTTGCTCCTTACTGATAATTGCGTAAGATATTCGCTGTTCCATCGGTGCCAAATATCTTTAAAGATTTTCTGAGTTAGCTGCCATCTGGTTCTTAAATCGGTTTCTGTTTCCACAAAAGTTAAAATTGGACCGCTTGCTAAAAAATGTGATGGTGTTAAGACATCTAAGTCTTCAGGATCTTCGGTTAGAGGACACAGAGGGCGAGAATTCAAACACGCCTCTAGTTGAGCCAGTAACGTGCTGTACTCCTCAAACGTGAGCATTTGTTCTCCGATTACACGTTTCAAGTGATACTTCAGGCTCTTCACGGCAGCTTCCCACAGGCCACCAGCTGAAGGCCAAGATGGTGCGTTGAAATGCCACTCGATTCCCATGTCTGTTATCTCATTCATGAACTGATCATTCGATTGCAATTCTTGATATTGATGCTGTAGAACATTATTTGCACCTATGAAGTTTGTACCTTGATCGCTGTATATGTGTCCTGGAACCCCTCTTCTCGAGGCCATTCTGCGGAGAGCAGCTAGAAATGCAGATGATGTTAAATCTGATACGAGTTCTAAGTGTACGGCTTTGGTGGCCATACAAACGAACACAGCGACGTACCCTTTCGTACTCTTGATTCCACGGCCCTTGCTGGCCTTAACCATCACATGGCCAGTGTAATCTACGCCGGTGTGATAGAAAGGTCTAGATTGATTTACTCTGGCCGATGGCAAATCTCCCATAATTTGATGTTGCTGCATAGGATTATGTTTTTTACATGTTACACAGTTGCGTAACCTGTTCTTAGTGACTCTGATTCCTCCTGAGAGCCAATACTTTTGTCTGATAAAAGCGGTGGTTAATTTTGCTCCACCATGATATGTAAGGGCATGTGCTTGATCAATGATAAGGTCTGATAACCTGGTGTGATTCGGGATAATGATGGGATTTTTCATTTCCGGGCTGATATTAGCATGTCGCAGCCTCCCGCCGACACGAAGAATACCGTTCTCATCTAAAATCGGATTTAAGTTAGCTATTTTGCTTTTACTGCTGATGGGTGCTTTGCTCCGTAAACTACATATTTCGTCTGACAAATGTTCCAACTGTACTTGCTTTATGATATGATCTTTGGATAATTTCAGCTCTCTCAATGATAAGTAATTTTGCTTCTCCTTTCTATAAATAAATCTGTACATCCAAGCTAAAATTCGAGTCGCCTTGGATAGCGAGCTACATTTATTTAATAAGTTATGTACGATTTCATTGTTGTTATTTGATATCTGCGCGGCCGTCACTTGTTTACATTGTTTCAATTCCTCTGTGGTGCAGTAGTTAGGTTGTTCGACTTCTATGCTAAGACCATGGGTTCGAATCCAAGATGGTCCGTTCCACCATAATGATGTTTTCTGCAAATCGGACGGATTTAAACCACGACTAGCGCAATCCGCTGGATTCTCTTCAGATTTGACATACCGCCAGCATTCTGGGGGGATTGATATTGTTATTTGACTCACTCGGTTAGCTACGAATGGTTTCCATTTATCCGCTTCGCCATTGAGCCAACCTAAGACCGCCATAGAGTCCGTCCAGCTGCATACCTTTATGTTGTAGTTGTTTAAGCATTCTATGATCTTAACTATTAATTTGGTAAGTAATTGGGCACCACATAGTTCTAGACGAGGTATTGACATCTTTTTACTCAAGGAAACTACTTTAGATTTTCCCGCAACGAGTACCGGAGGCTTGTCGTCGCTGGTCTTACAGTATACGACACATGCGTATGCTTTTGTGCTAGCGTCACAAAAGCCATGCAACTCGATATTTTGATTTTCATTGGTTTGGATCCATCTCGGAATTTCGTAGCTTTTGATAGTGATTAAATCTGTTCTGATAGTCTCCCATTCATTATAAATCTCACTTGAGATTAAATCATCCCATCCAATGTTTGCTTGCCACACCTTTTGGAACATTATTTTTAACTTGGTTGAAATAGGAGTAAGAAAACCTAGTGGATCATAAAGTTTGGATATATCTGATAGTAAAGGTCTTTTAGTAGCTTTGTTCAGGGTTGGACCAGGTAGGATGTAGTTAAAGATGAATGAGTCATCGCTAGGGTTCCACTTGATGCCTAGCGTCTTCGTTGACTCTGCGTGTTTAAAATCAAAATGGTTTTGTGGATTGCTATGTTCATCTGACAATTCTGATAGATTTGATTTCCATTTGCGTAAATTAAATCCTCCGGATTTCAAAAGTTTGATCATCTCACTCTTCAGTTGCATTGCGTCTTCTTCAGAATGAGCTCCGTGCACGAGATCATCCATATAGAAAGACTGATCTAGAATTTCGGATGCTGCGTTGTTGTGATATTTACCCATTTCTTCTTGTGCCAATTGCTTTAATACCATCATTGCAAGGAACGGCGCGGCTTTTGTTCCATACGTGACGGTCGCTAACTGATATTCGCGAACTGGTTCTGAGGAGTGATTTCGCCATAAGATCATTTGCAAAGCTTGATCGTCCGGATGTAACCAAATCATGCGGTACATTTTTTCAATGTCCGCGGTGAAACCGTATTTATACTGTCTCCATTTAATTAAAAGGCTTTGAAGGTCCTGCTGTAAATTGGGCCCCTTGTACATGACGTCATTCAAACTTGAACCCGATGATGTTGGGCTAGATCCGTCGAATACAACTCTCAACTTCGTCGTGGTGGAGTCGGCTCTTAATACGCAATGATGCGGTAAATAGCAGTGAGGTTTCGTGTTACGGTCGTCGTCCGCGCGCTTCATATGTCCCATTTCAAAATATTCGCTTATAAATGATTTATACATGTTGGCTACATTTACGTCTCTACTTAACTTTCTTTCAATTTGATAAAGTCGGGCAATTGATTTTGATCTTGATTCGCCTATTTTTTCTTGATAATCTGGTTTTAGTGGTAGTCTAACTTCGTAAAAGCCGTCGCTTCGTCTTGTCGTTGTTGATTTAAAAAACTCAATGCATTTTTCATCTTCCAATGATAACTTTGATTCGTCTGATACTTCTTCCGTTTCCCAAAAATTCTTGATCTCTTCTAACTGGTTAATCACCACGTTGCAATGGTAGCTTTCCTTCATATTACCGCTTAGAATCCATCCAATCTGTGTTTGTTGCGCTGTTGGTAAGTTCCTGCTTGCTCTGCAAATACCATCCATTAAGATATTAGAATAAATGTCAGCCCCTAGTAAGATATCAATGGGACGACTGATATAAAATTCCGGATCCGCTAGTGGAATTTGCTCCAAATAAGACCAATTTGGTTTCGTAAAAGTAGCGCTTGGTAGATGTTTAACAAGATTTTTTATGATAAATACATTCGTGTCAAATGTATAGTCATGACGCAATGACTCGCACCTTATCTTGATAACTCCTTTGCAATTACTCTCTTTGACTCCGACGCCCGTGATCACACCGCTGCAGCGTTGTCTTGGCAATTTCAAAAGCTGGGCGGCGTTTTCGGTGATCAATGATGTTTGCGATCCTTGGTCCAGCAGCGCTCGCAACTTGTAGTAGGTCCCATCCGCGGCTTTGACGTTGATCATTGCTGTGGTTAATAGAACCTCTGATGGTTCCTCTTGCAGCGACACGTTGCTTTGGCTGTGCTGAGTTGGCGGTCTCGGCGGGGCGGCCGCGGCGCCCTGCGCGGCGGCGAACGGCGAGGTCGTCGGCCCCGCTCGAACCGGACGTGGGGGTGTCGGATTGCTTGCAACTGCGTCATGTAATAATGAATTGTGTGCATTATTGCACACACGGCACCGTTTTGTGGAAAAACACTTCTTTCCATGATGATCATAAAGGCAATTAGGGCACAGATTTAATTTTGCGACGATATTTCTTTTCATGTAATTGGTCATATCTTTAAATTTTGGGCAGTGAAAGATGGCATGATCGTCTCCACAGATAGGACATTTTGTCTTATCTGATGATAGATTCCCTTGGGAACTGGTGGCAAAGGCATTTTTATGATAGCTTGATTTTGATTGATAGTTCGATGATGATGTGTTGTTGATGTTTGTTTGGTTGTTATGTGCCGCTTTTGCTTGATATGACTGGTCAGGCTTCCTGCGAGAAGTCTCCAACGCCGTAAACTTGACTTCCATGAAGTTTAAAAATTCCTTTAATTTAGGCAAATCCCTGGGTTGTTGCAAAGATTGGACATAATCTTGATAGGTGTCGCTGTCTATTTTTTGTGCGAGGATATGCACAATTAAAGGATCCCACGATGTTATATCTATCCCTAGATTTTTTATGGCATTTAAACACTCCTTGGCTGTATCATGGAGACGCTTTAAATGTTGAAATGATTGTTGTTGCGTTGCAGGAATATTTAATAAAGTGTTAGCATGGGTGGTAAAAATTAACTTTTTATTATCATACCTATGACCGCGATGAACACAAATACGATAGATACGATAGAGAAATGATAAGATATGATAGTTTAAAAGATATATTATAATGCTCAAAATGCTTAGATTTAAATGATAGATAACGATAACGAATGCACCCAAAACCGGCGGCGTTTGATAGTGCACTGTGCTACATACTGCGATCTTAACATGTTGTTGTTGTTGTCTAGGTCTTCACTGCCGTGACGAAGTTGAGATAATAATCCGGCTCGAAGGACCAATGTTGGGGGTGGGTTGATGATTTGATAACTAGGATAGTGTCTTTAAAGATATTTATTGATAAGTGATAAAGTAATGCTAAATTGATAGATTGATAATGATAAAATGATTTGATATGAGTACGCGCGTCGTTGCTGATGGACAAATACGAACTAACGTGGCGATGCGCCAAAACTAATGGATTGGCGTAAACGCCGACGTTGCGTTCATGATTTGTACGTGCGTGGCTCGTACAATGGGTACGTAGACTAATACAGTCAATTTGAAAACGCAAATGGAAAACTAGACATTGTTAACAGGTTATTGGAGGTGATTATGGAAAGACTTAAAAACCGGAGCAGGCAATTATAGGCCCAAGGTTAAACCAACAATGTCTAATTAGGAGTTGGTAAATGCTATTTAAATTTTCCGCTCTCTGAGTCTACAATGGCTTGCTCGTTACCCTTAGAAGTGCCAGGGTTTTCTAATTCAACACAGTGAACAAATCTAAATGCTCCCGGCCACGATCTGGGACCCTATTTTTGAATCGCTTGCCTCGAATCGAACGTTTTGCAATTTTGATTTTCGGCATGAAAAATCGAATATTTTTTCTATTACATTAGCATAGAAAACGAACGGTTCCAACATAGGTTTAATCAGCGCAAACACGCGGGAGAAAGGCGCAGCCGCGACCAATTTGGTACTAATGAGTGAGGATAAACTCCATCTGGATCTTTCTATCCTGAAGGAGTCCGCTTAGGATCGGTATGAGTGGCGTCTTTTCGAATCGGAGGTCAAGATCCTCTTCGGGTCACTGAGCCAGCACAGTAAGAAAGAAATACGTAATGGTCCTAGGTCCCTACTTTAGTCAATAAGTAGAAGTAAACATTTTAAAGGAAAAAAACCTTGTTTGTATAAAAAACGAAGATTTATCCATTTTTCAAATTAGTTTTACAGAGACGCGGAGCACTTTGTATGCAAACCAAATTATCTGCGCAAAGCTGAAAACACGTTGCGCAAAATCGACGAACATCTATGAATATTTATGTTTGCCAAATCCACCAATATTGACTCCACGGTATTAATTCAACGCTGTCGAGGGCCGGTCGGGTATTTTTGGATGTAATTTTTTGTAAGTGTATAATTGAGTAGATAGAAAACTTTATTTTTATGGTCGTAGAGATTCTACGAGTAGGATGAATATTGGTAAATTTTGCGACAGACGGATCATGACTAGGTATATTAAGTTATAATCCGATATCACTATAACGTAAACAAAGAATCAAGTTTGCTACATCCAGTCTTCGCCGATAAAAGGTTGACATCTAGATGGACGTCAAGTTTTCCAACTTTCTTAAACATAGCTATTATATTCTAAACATTTCAAGAACTATAAGTCAAAACTGACCTCTTTGTGCAGCAATCTGACGTGGAAGCTGGCGACATCGCTGACTGGCTCCCCGGCCTCGGTGACGTAGTACACCAGCAGCGAACTAACAGGCGCCATGTCTGCGGTCACTGGGAACCTGTAACAAAAGAAATGTATTATTGTCAGAGTCAATTTTATTTAAGTTATTATAAAGAACAGAAATATTTCTTTCGGACGTTAAACAGGCCAGGAGTAGGAAAGTGTAGGTAGGAATCACAAGGTCAAGGAATTAAGGAGAGCTGACTCATTCCTCGGGCAACGGATTAGCATCGCCATCTGGTTCATAATTTCTGGTTACCATTCCGTAGGGCAGCGGTGTGGACGACTTTTTTATAAAGTTTTAGTAGGTTTTTTATGTGTATTAGTGTATATTGATTAGTATTTTATATGTAGGTTTTAGTGTATGTTATTACGGTAAATGAAAATATTTAGAAAATCTCAAATCACAAGGAATAATTTGCCGTATTTGTAGGTTGCCTGAAAACCGAAGTACACCCACCCATATTATTTTAGAGAGCAAGGAAAGAATAAAGAAAGTGACACCCAAATTTCGCGGTTTTAACTGAACCTATAATGGCTCTACTGGTGAGACACAGGTCTCAGATATTTTTACGAAAAAGAAGTAGAACATAATCAAATAGATACATCGTTGTGTTAACTAGAACGGTGTAGCACTAAGTATTTCAAGCCACTATAACCAAATAACATCGAACAAAAAACAATAACGAGCCGCGAACTGGGAAATAAACAAAATTCCCCATCAGAACATTGTAAATTGAAATTCTGCGCAGTTGCTGTTAATAATGCTATTCCCGAAATGCTGGAAATACGAAAATTTTAATGATCGGAGTTTGTTCGGGGCATGATGACCGGCCCAGACTGTGTGTATAGGGGTCGTGTATTGACGATGGCATGTTAATATTGCGCAATTTATGGGTTTAATACGTATATGTTTTTACATTAATAAAGTGCCTGCCGGCGAAGACTTTATTAAAGACCTTGTACGTTTTGTACAGCATATTGTGTGGGTATTTGGATTGGGAAAACGGGGTTTTTGTTGCTTCGGGAAATCATACTAAATATTAGCATACAGATTAAAAGTTTGTGAGTTTGTATGTTGGGGGTAATCTCCGAAAGTGCTGGACCGATTCTGAAAATTGTTTCACTATTAGGAAGCCACATTATTAACGAGTGACATAGCCTACTTTTTATCTCTAAGGATTCCACGGTATAGTTAAGCAAAAGACATAGACGTATCTTTAGTTGATCCAATAACATATCCATCCCTCCTGTATAAACTGTTGGGCCAAACGGACGAAAGGGACACATTGTGCCTATCCCACCTATAAATAAATAAATAAAATAAATAAATCGTTTATTATAAACTAGAAACTAGTGGAATAAGGATATATAGATAATGATAATAAGAAAGACTCAATTTCTTTCACCAATAGCCATTTCAACAGTCCAAAATATACTGTTATTATTATTAGTCCTACTCAAAACACTAGATCACAATAATTGTGCTCCGAAATTTGTTAACAAAGGCTCATTAATCATAACAAATTTCGGTTAAACAGTGCTCTCTCGACGTAATGATACGAAATTAACTATCGGAATTGGCAGCGTCGAATTCAGAACCAATTTTATATAATGTATTATTTTAAAACACGCTACAGCGGGCTTTTCTATTTTCAAATGGATATGTTTCATGAACATTTTTGTTTGTAGTTGATCGAAGAGGATCCTATTTGATATTGAATATTCTGTTTTGTTTGAATTGAAAAATGGAGCGAGAAAAGGTATATGTTATAGTATATGTAGTACATACAGTGAAGTACATACAGTATTTATTTACACATTATATAGATACACAGTATAAAACAATGTACCTTTGTACGCAACGGATTTTAATGCTGTTTTCGACAATAGTTGAGTGGAAGTATAAGGAAGAAAAAATGGGTAGGTTGGGGTAAAATAGGTGTACATCTAACGAACGAAGTCGCGCCAGGTTCAAAATAATAAATGTACCATCGCCGTCAATCGAACGAATTCGTTCATGTTTGCCATCTATAAAGTCTCCAGAGGGAATAGTATGGTTACAAGTTTCTCTAAAACTAATTAAAGTTAAATAGGCTATGTGTCCGACGGTAATGGATAAAGTTCGTTGGATTGGATCATTGAATGATGTCAGAGTCACAGCCTTCGCTTTGGACGGTTAGAAGTTAGGAGGTAGTTCATGCAATGTTGTGGTCTGGATGTTGCATTACCGCAACATGATTGCTTGTCTTTGGAATATTAAATTGAAAGCACGAAGTTTACTAAGCTCTTTGAATGTGGTATCACGATAACTTTATTTATTTACTAGTGGACCCGACGCGACTTAGTTCGCGTAGGTACACCTACTTTACCCCAACTTACCCTTTTTTCTTGCTCATAAACCTTCCTCCTGAAACACTTAATATATTGTTGAAAAACGCATTAAAAACTGTTGCGTAGTTTAAAAGATCTAAGCGTACGCAGATACATATATATTGGGACAGACGGCGGGAAGCGAGTTTGTTTTATACTATATATAGATAAGGAAAATAGGTCTAACTGAATAACAACCATTAAGTATTACCAACATAATAAATGTACCTTAGGCGTGAGAAATGCCTGAGTATTTACATGACAATTTTAATTGATTTCACTTTTGAGCGGATATTTAAAAAGTTGTATGCAAAGTCCCGATTTCACTAAACTTAGGCGACACTTAGGTTGTCACCATGTGTAAATAATTTAAAATACTCCTAAGAAGAGGCGTTACATCAATAAAAACCTTAACTAAAAGTCGCCAAGCCACTTTTAATTTTATGACACCGATTTATAGACTCCTAAAGTTTACAAAAATCTATTGCAATTGGCCATAGGTGTATAATTATCTCTATATCTATCTTTCCTATATTTATACAAATTTGTACTTGGAAACATTAGTTGAATACCAACTGATACATTCACCTAGATTTATAAGTTATGTAAAATGTAATTTAATCACATCATAAAAGCAGCACAGAAACGTTAATGGAAATGATAAATAATTCCGAACTGTATTCTGTACGGGGCTATAGGAAATAAAATTAGGCGATGTAAATTCAAGCTCTCGAATGAAATGAAATTTCATTTAAACGCTGTTTTATGTAGGTAGAAAAATAAGGCTTAACATTTTTGTGAGCCGACAGAAGGTAGGATCTGATGAATCGTACTCTAGGGTACACACTTCAGACGTCTCATGAATTATGCCAGTATTTGTTAGGCTATGTTTGCTTTTAAGAGTAATTTTTTCGCAACAAAGTAAAATGTGATACTTTTTGCCTTCAACGTAGAGTGGGAGTCAGATTGAATAATACCTAAGCCGTATTTTGTGTAACGCCGTATTCTAATAAACGTATTCTTGAGGCTGCGAATTGACAGTTACATTTATTCTAAATTAGTACTGTAGCCCATAACCATCCACAAAATATCGACGAATACGATCAATCAGGAAAGTATCAACGGTGTGTGTCCATTTTTGGTTTACTACAGTAGATCAGGAAGCAATTAGATACCTAAGTAGAAAGTAGATAGAAATCGTGAAATTTACCAAACGAATTTGTGAATTGACCAAAGGTTTCAAATAGTCGTACTTATTCGTATGAGTCTTGAAGTCTTCCCGAGCACGCGCTCCACTCGAGGCCTAAGGCACCTTCCATTCCACTACCTGAACCTGAAGCTCCAGCTCTGTCAAGCCTGAGGAATCCGCCTGGATGGATACCACCCCTATATCTATTTTTCTCGCCTAGCAAAAATATTTGCATGTTATATTCCAGTTTGAAGGATAAGATAGCGTACACATCTGAATTCTCATAGTGACAACGCATCTGCACCTCTGCATTTCTACTCTTTAAGAACTTAGTGCCTGAACCGTAGATGATAAGGTCGACAGCCCTACCTCTGTCAGTTGTCTAAACTGGTGGTGGTGTCTACTCGTTTGTCATTGAGTAGCATAAAAAATCAATATAACAATGTAAAGGTACAGTCAGAAAAGACTGAAGAATCTCGATGGCACAACTATGTGGTATACGGAATAAGAGACATATGTAGTAGAGAGTGTGATATTTGGAACAACGGAAAAAGGAGTTCTTCAAGAAACGTGTTAAGCAGTTTTACGGGGGTGGACACTCGCCAACACGATATAGATGGCCTTGGACTGCAAATGTCTATAGGCTGCGGTCCATAAGTTCACTATCAGGCAGGCCGTATACCTACTTGTTTGTAACCTTAGTGGTACAAAAAAAAAGAAGTAGTGAGCTTACGCAATGAAACGCAGCAACAGCTTTTCAGCGAAAGTATTTACGATAAAATGTGATATTGATGTTCTTGCGGCGATCCCCCATTGATCGCCGTTTTCCATGGTTTGGGGGTCGAACAAAGAGCGGAATTGGTGCGATGTCGGAATGACCCCCGAGACTCATCCGTCAAAGCCGCCATAATCTTGTTTTTTATCCACAGCATTGTGCGCGTTTCATTCATTTGTAGATGTGGGCTTTTTATTTTACTTTTTTTCGGTTATTTCGGCCGGGAGTTTCAAACGGCCACAATTTTGCGGAACACAAACCCTGTTATCTGATAAATGAGGTTATATTATTGCGTGTTACGGGAAGAATAATTGTGTGTACCATAAATGGAAGAATGAAGGTATATTTTGGAATTTATAATTTTTGAATTACAGTCTTTTAACGGGTTACAACCGGGATATTAACGTCAAGACGACTTATTTGTCCGTATTTATTTGGGAACTTTCATTTGTAATTTCAAAAGTTGATGATTTGATGGCACTGTAATAGTTACAAAAGTTGTAGGTAAAGAGTAAATACGTAAATTATGTCTGCAGCGAGGCAACGAATGTGGAGGAGATGGAAAAGTATAGAATTACCTAGCTATTAGTACCTAGTACCTTAAAAAGACATTTACATAGTTTAGATAAATATATGTAGTAGTATACAGATTAACGTGTAAGTCGAAATTCTTGAGTAATGAACATCGACTTGTACTCCTTTCACTACGAATAATGTTCATCATTTACGAATCCACACGCTCTTATAAGGCCACAACTTTATAACGAAGTGCCATAAAACTTCCTGAAGCGTCCACTTTATTTGACAATCGCTTAAGTAAATAAACAAACCGGGTCAAATTAAAGAGCTGTGCCTATGAAACCTCTTTATTCCATCGCAGCTCATTTTAACTCGGCAGAAAAATGTGGGTCACCGTTTAAGTACCCGCCCGGACGATTCGCGAAACTCATATAAATCACTGGGAATAAACTTCTCGCCGTTCCAGAAGACGTTTTTATTGTACTTTTTTCGACTTAAAAATACAGAGCACTGTGTTTAACAATCTATGGGGACTGGGCAATGTTAATGGAGCACGCTTAGGATTTATCCTTGAACGAATAAATTCTTTCGGAATGTTTCGCGAGTGGCAGGTAGGAAATCAGTTTTGTGGAGAAATCGTGCATCTAATTTTGTACAAAGAATCAAAAGGTTTTGTTTTGTTTTGCTATTCCGACTCCTATTTACTTGGTGCTACGCAACGCACTTACTTTCAATAATACTTATGGCAATATGAAACCTAAAATATGTTGTACTTATAAATCCGTAAAGAGCGTCGGTGGCCGAGCGGTTACAGTATCGACTCGTAAGCCAGAGTACCAATAACTGTTTTCTGAGTTATTTACATTAGTTGAATGCTCACCGATGCTCTTACGGCGAGGGAAAACATCGTGATGAAACCTGCACATTCAGGCGGCTGGATGTGTAACCATAATCCAATCTGGTCAGGTTCCCCTGGTAGCAGGGTCATGGAGGTCAGATGACAGTCGCTCCACTGTAATTACCTGACCTGCCAAATCCTGGGTCCCAGGCCCTCGTGCGCGAGAGTACAACCGGGACATTAACGTGAAGATGATGATAAATCCGTAAAACTTTTAATATCTACCCTGAAAGTTGCAAAAACTCTACTCCTTTGTACCTACATGATTGTCGAGCGAGAACGAAATTGACTACGGAATAGCGGATTTTTCTGCAATTCGCCCTTGTACCCCTGGTAAAAGTGGCTCAGGATATGGTCGATCAATCCCCTATATTTCCCATGCTCCAGGATAAACTTCCAAGTAAAATAAGAGATTTCCCCACCCCACGGAGAAAACACGACACGGCGAGGACACCCGGGTCGTGTCTCAACCGGGAACGCCTGCTCGTGCCAAGTTTCTTCGTAAACATTAAAACGCCTTTAGGGGAAATTAGAAAAAAAAAACAACAACCGTAATCTCCAAGATTGCTCGGTTGCGAAGTGATATTAGACTTAATGATGCTTACAAACAATTTGGAGGCCGGCTTTTTTGGTTACTTTTTCGGGAACAGCTTTGAGGCAATGTTTTTCTAACGCCCGAATCGAAATTAGCTCGAGCAAGTGTGTACCAACAAACATTGGTGAATCAGCAAAGTTATATCAGCTCCGAAATATTCTGTTATATTCTATTCAACTCGCCGTTTACGTAAAATCTGTGTCACTGCGTTTGTTTGCCGCAATGTTATTCTTCTTTTCATGTTTACGCGCGAAAAGATTCGACAGAATTCAGGCGTAAGAGCCTCTGAGACTTTACTCTTGACAACAATATCAATTTTCATTTGATCATTATCCGACGTTTACGAGCAACAAAGCAAGTCCGCATACGAAGACAGCCAAATTTCTAGGAATTACATCGGCGCTAGGCTTTGCTGGAAAGCCCATGTCAAAACAAACTTGAGCTCCAAATCACTATAGAAGTTTGCATTGCTTACACTCCGTTCAAAATGCACTGTATTCCTGTTAAAAATACTAATTTGTCCCGTCCTTTTATTTTATCCTTCCGCAAAATTATTTCCGCTCTGTTTAAAAACGTCCGCGTGATTTAAATGTGCATTATCACCCCTCATTGGTCGTTTCCGTATACGAAATGATGGTGTGCTCTTAATTACTCCAAGTTTGGTTTATTACGTTTTTTATTCCCTCAGTCGAACTCAGCTAATGGGTTTCAGTCTGGTTAGCACACTGAGCGCGAGGGGAGGCTTTAAAATAGCCGAGTCTTTGTCTTATGCGAGGTTTTATTTGAAATAATACGCTGTCTTAGATTAAATCTAGGTAAATGTGTATGAAGCATAGATAATTAGGATAGAGAGAAGCTCGCCGAGCTAATATATTATCTAAAATTAGTAGTCAAATATTGTACCTACCTATAATATGAAATAATAAATAATAATATTGGCGTTAATCTCCCGGTTGTGCTTTCGCGCACAAGGGCCCGGGTCTTGACTTGACCATGAACCAGGATTTGGCTGATCAGATAATTACAGTGGAACTACTGCCATCAGACCTCCATGACCCAGCTACCAAGGGAACCCGACCAGATTGGGTCATGGTTACGCTTTCAGTCGCCTGAATGAAATTATCCAAAATTGCCACTACTTTTTCATATAAGCAACTTTTATCTAGCTTAACACCTCACCTGATAGAGGCGGTAACCATCTCCCTTGTAGTTGATAATAAAATATTTAGGGTTTCCAGTAATTTACTTAGAAAAATATCAAAATCTTAACGCCATTACTGGTAGTGCTCTAACGCGCGAGTGCCCGGGGATTCGCCTTTTTAGTCAGAAAAGTAATCCCAATCATCCAAATACTTATTTGAAAATGTTAAAAATAAAACAAAATTTACAAAGCAAATTACTATAAGCTTTTTGCAATCTCTATATTTACTGCTGGACAAACTCAGTATGCTAGCAACGAGGGCGATATTTTATCTGCTGGTCGTGCAATTAAAAGTTTATCCGGTTAAATTTTTAATTAGGTCCCAATGGATTACTGGCGACCAATATTGACGTTAGGTCCGGGGTTGGAAGTGATGTAATTTTGATGACTATGTTTAGTTATTTGGGTGATTACCTTCGCTTCGCCGGCGGAATTGAGTTCCTGGTTAATTAAGCAATTTGCTCTGTGCACAATTTAAACCTTTAGTATTCGTTGTGAGTGCTGTGACACATAGTAAGAGTGTGTTATTATCTCTGTTATTGCAAGTGTCCATAGACTTGGTTAAACGTTACCAGGGCGTACTGCAACCAAACAGCTTTTTAGGTTGTGATTTTGTTCATCATATCGGCCTGAAGACGCTCACTGATGGGCATGAGCTTCGCCAGAGATCTCCACAAAGGCCGGTCTTGTGCCTTCCGGATACAGCTCTTATGGTATGGTAGCGATCTATACCAGATAGTCGATCCACCTGGTGGGAGGCCTACCCACGCTTCATTGTCGTCGGGCTTGATGTTGGAATCGTCCGGTTGTGGCAATCTTCTCCTCGAATTGTGTTCTTCAATGCTGAGAATCATGGTTCACCCCATTCCTATTGTAGTTTATATGTCAGCAAAACTTTTGTTGCATCTATGTCTGTGTTGTTAGTGTTGCACATCTAAGTGCATGTACCTTTCACCCTCAGCCGGCGTAAATGTATGAGAATATGGAAGAGGCAAAATATTTGTCAGGATCGTAGCTTGTAGCACTCGATTCTCTCTGTCCACCTCTATGGGGTACTGGTCTGTATGTGTATGTATATACCTTTAGAGAAAGTTAAAAATCGATATCTATACATGGTATAAAACAAACTTGCGTCCCGCCGTTTGTATCTATGTACGCTTAGCTCTTTTAAACTACGCAACGGATTTTAATGCGGTTTTCAGAGTGTGAATCACTCTATCTATTGATAGGCAGGAGAAAGGTTTACAGCCAAGAATAAAAGGGTAGGTAGGGGTAAAGTAGGTGTACGAAGTCGCGCCGGGTCCACTAGTGTGATATAAAATGTATTTATTTGCCGCACATATAGGGATACTAAATATTTCCTTTATTCTGTACAAGGTGACGTTGTACTCACGTGTAATTGAACCGGCAGAGGTCGCTGTCGTTGGCCGGTACGAGGGCTGGCACGGCGGCCCAGTGCACGGCGCGTCCACCGCTCGTCACCGCCGCCAGCAGCCGCTGTCGGCAACCGCAAGAAGACCATACGCTGGCACTGGCCACGTTGCCCGCCTGAGAGGATAGATATGTTTTAGATAGGATTCATTCTCTCCATTGCGAGCCCTGTCCCCCACATGCGAGAAGTTTAACACTCAAGAAAATGCCTACTTGACAAGAAAAGTTGACATAGATCAAGATGGATATCGTCCCGGTTAGACATAATACCAAAGCTTTTATAGACATAATGCAAAGATATACCCTCGACCTATAGAGAATGTACACTGTCAATTTGTCACAACTCTATACAAATGACTCAATGTCATACAAAAAGCTAGTGCATTAAGATGACCAAGGGCACCAAATTTGACAATAGCAATGGTTACGGAGGGGTATTTGACAACTCATAGCCGCCCTTTTTGGACACGTTGCACAATATAGAGATAAAGAAAAAATATAGATACATGCATGAGGCATTTCATATTAGTCCATCAGGTGGGCTGGCTGTCTGATCGTTTGTCAGTGAGTAGTATTAAAATAAATTAAAATAAATAAGTAGATTGTGACTTCAGCGTGCGTAGGCATCCTTCTATACCTATGCCCAATTGACGTGTCGGTGAATACCATGAATAACATGGTCGAAAGAAAGAACTTAATTTTGTTTTGAATTGCTGCAAGTTAATTTAAAATTGTATTCACCTGTAGCGGGGTAGGCAGGTTCTCGACAAGCAGATAGCATTTCGACGTCGAGTTCCACCTTTTCAGGCGCTCTTTAGCGAGCACGTAGTGTGTTTCTATCTCCTTCCCTTCCACGGCTACTAGCTCCGCCTGTAACAAAAGATGGAGCAATTTAACTTTGCCACCTTTTGCCATTATGTTTTTTCAATGAGGTCGATGGATATTGCTGCACGTAAATACACGCTCATTTTCCTGTGTAAAGTAATATGCTTTCAAAACTAAAGTGTTCGTTGCGCAAAAGAAAAATGTGAAATGGAGCATGAAGAGAAAGATACGAGTAAGTACATTAAAAGGACCTACCTACTGGTAGGTAGGTACTGTAGCGTGTGTGCTCGGGCAGGCCCTAGGTTAGGACGGATCCCAAGACAGGAAGGCGGTTTGAGGCCTCATGTCTGGAGGGGCTTTAGGTTAGGTAGGCTTCCAGGTGCGGTTGCTGCTCCCATAGGGTAAGGCAGGAAGGCGTTCGGAGGCTTCATGCCTGGAGGGGCTTTAGGTTAGGTAGGCTTCCAGATAAGGTTGCTGCTCCCATAGGGCAGCCGGGGCTTTGATTAGTTAAGTAGGTTAGGTTAGGTTCGAACAGGTAGGAAGGAGATCGGTTAGCTTGGACGGTTCGGAGCAAGCAGAACTTGGGTCTTTGGCCTGTCTCTATGAGCACACATCGCACTGGCTAGGCAGGAATTCAAATAGATTATTTTTGAATTAGACGTAAGATGTCTTATGTATTTTTATATTTCATTATTCATTATTATTGATTCTTGAGTTGACTTTCATAAATATAACTATAATATCTTCTATCTCGAGCTACGAGTATTTATTTAAACGCCCCCACGATCCCGAGTGTTACAGTACAATTGAGCTTGTGGACGTTATTATAGATGTTCTGTTCTTGTACTCAAATATTATTTCGATATCTTGATGAACTTTCATCATACGCAACCCAACCAAGATAGAGTATGTTGGTAAAAAAAATTGTAATTATCATAATCTATTTGCCTTCAATCTACCTTGTAAGGGCTCTACCAGCTCATTTGTAAATATACTGTTAGTATTGTTTAAATAAGTTCTCAAATGAAAAAATAATAATAACAGGCTTTTGTCGCGCAGCTTTTGATTAAATATCATAGGACTATAGGACTTATCAAGACCATTTTAAAGTGCCCAAAACTATGGGATTAACTTGTTGCGTTCAATAGTTCCTATGGCTACCTTCTGTCATCATCATCAGAGCTTGAATGTCATCTAGGGATACAGTACTTATCAAGACCATTCCAAAGAGTACAAACACGATGGGATTATCTTGTTGCGTGCATTAGTTCCTATTACCACCTTCAGATTCCATCAGCAGACCTGCTCCATGGTACCGTATTAATACATTGTCGTCCAAGTTATATAATTATCTACACCAAATTTCCGCTCAATTGAAGTACAGGAAAATGGTTAAATTACGATTGCAAGATTTGACCTAAACATGCCTACATACATAGTTGCAAACTTTGCAATTTAATTATAAGCTTGTAAAAAGGTTTACTTATAAAATTATCATAACCTTATATTGAGTTTAAAAGCTGGGCACTGTATAATAAAGTTATAACAAATTTCTGATTTATATGCAGGTGACAAAATGACAAATAAAGTATGTCCAAATGTCGCAACGATCCGGCTTTTGTCTGCCTTATAACATGTTGGACGATAGGTGAAAGATTCAGACTTGATAGAAAATTGTAACGCAATTAAATATTGACATACTGTGTTGACATATTTGTGATCGGAAAATCCTCACAGGTCGGATTCTGTTACGGATTTTTATCTACATATATCGAAACAGGATTGTACAGAGTTTTGCTTTAAAGCCTAGGACCTGCTTGAATGTATACTTTGCATATCTAACGTGTGGCGAGCTGTGCCTGGTGGCTGAAGTTCGTCTAGCCTTAAAGTACGAAGCTCCTGTCTCCTGAGACTGTTCAACCAGCCGATTCGCAGCCCGTAAGCATATATTATATTATTTATTCACATTACCAACTCTATTGTAGTCGATGTTCATCATCATATATTTAAGAGTATAACTCTTGTCGGTGGAGCAATCGCCACTTCTCTCTCTTCTCCGCCAACCTCTTCATCTCTCATAATCCCCGGCGCTCATTTTTTCTTTCACGTCTTTCTCTCTTTCCTTCAACTTTGCCTTCTATGATCACTAATAGTTGTAATGTCTTATTACATGTCCTAGCATTAGTCGACGTTACTCTAAAATGTAATTCATCCGTCAGAGGAAATCGTCGGTTACTATCCACTTCCCACACGCTTCTACGCCGAACAGCGACCCTTAATTAGGCTAAACCACTCGAAGTACAGACTCGGGGTATCCTACATATTCAGCGGGTTGTGCAAATTTTAAGGTTGGGTCTACTAAATTAAATGCTGTTTTTAGAGTAGTTTTGCCTAGAGAGTTTTCAATGGCATTCGTGGGAGTATTGTTTTGATTTTAGTGACGATCTGAGTGGTTCAGCCGATCTGCCGCGCAGAGGTTCCGGGTTCAATTCCCAGCGGGTCTGGGTGTAGTATGTATATGTATTTAAAAAAGTATGTAAGTAGTTTATCAGTTATCTAACACCCATCACTTTGCTTGTTTTGCGACTTTGGGGCTAGATGGCGCTGTGTGAATTTATCCAAGGATATTCATTTATTATTTATTTGCTATATTCATTCTAGCCCCCCTCCTCCACTTTTTACATGCGTACAGTACATCAAGCTACCTGCGACATCTTGTTATGTTTTCGGGACTATAATCTTATCGCGGGAATCAATGACATTTTAATGATGAAATTGGAAAGTTCAAGTAAATAGTGTGCATAAGTTTTGAATTTAACACCAGTCCCGTCTATTCTCGAGTCTTCTAGGGTTAGATGCAGGTATGTCTATCTACGTATGAAAAATTGGGTTGCAGTGCTGCGTTTTTACGATCGTACGAGCACCCACCAACTTATGATTGGTGCATGGCTTAACGCACGGAATCGAATGTTAAATATTATTATACCTACGACATAGATCATAGTAAACTGGTGTAAGGACAGACAAAACCTTGACAAACAGATCCACACGTTAAACTTTTATGTTCATAATTTTTATTTTTACTTTATGATCAGCAACAACAACTCGTAATCGTTTGGACATATACCTTCTAAATAAATTACGTCTACTATGATCTATGTCGTAGGTATTTTAATATTCGATTCAGTGCGTTGGACCACGCACCAACTTACGATTGGATCAGGTCATGGCATTGGTACTCTGACTGAGGTCCTTTTGTTGTCAGGGGTACCACATTGTATCTAGGTAGGTAGTTGTAGGTAAAAATATTAATTCTTTTATTTTTGTGTACCTATCGTTTAATATCTGCTTTAAGTACATGTATTGTAAACTTGTGATGTGGTGTCTTAAGGCAACAATAAATCTAATTTCATTCCATTGGATTGGTGAGAGGCAAAAGCGCGAACTAATTTTTGCCACTAAATGGCAATAAAATGCGAGACAAGAGGCGCCGCCATTAATCGCTTTGTGCTAATGCCAGTTTAGTGTGTTGTATGAAAAGTTTTACTTTATACACAGTATTTGCTTCCAAACTTGTATTGTAACATTGCCAGCCATTTGACTATTGTTTCAGCCGCACTCTAATAAGAGGACGCTGTCGCCTGTCATTTGTGTTTGCATGACCCGTCATGCCAAATTCGCATTTACTTGTGCTTTCATAAAGTTGAATATCATCTGAATATCACATTTTTTTCATGAATTTCAGGAATTCTATACAATTTAGACAAAATTACTATATGCTCTTATCAACGGTATTCATTTGATCTACCTGTAGTAAGCGGTTTAAGAGAAGTCGGTAGTGATCTCTCAGATACATAGCGAAGCACCTAAATTTTAAATATATTAAAATAATTTCATTAATTGTATTTTAACAAGTACTAGGTAAGGGTTCCAAGAAACACATACTGATATTTTACGTGTCTAAAACATACAGCTAGCTCAGAATTAATGTTCAAAAATTAACAAAGATTTTATCCTAATATTTATCAGGACTGCAGGACTTAGAGCCTCTTCCACGAAAAGCCATAATCCCCACGCTTGGCAGGCGGGTTGGAGATCGCAGTGTTATAGATATAACAATGGAAAACGCTACTGCCCTTTTCCAGCCTACGGAGAGTCTAGATCTTGTGTCTTGAAAAGATCTAACAGTATAGATCCTCCTAATAGTATGGCATAGGTAATGCATACTTTTCTACTCGGCATGAAGTTTATCGTGACTGAAGTGACAATATTGCAGTCACACAATTCACTAAAAAGTATTGCCTGTTCCGAAACCTCCCAAGTGAATTAAACCTGCCCTAGATTAGGTTGATGTGTTAAGGAACTGACAAATGTCGTCGATAAGAGGTAAAATTGGCAATTGCTTACTTTTCTTTGTATAAATACTTACATTTACTTACCTACATTAATCTTTATGGTTGTATCGGGTAGTATTTTCATCAATAAACGTTATCATAGATAATTTAAACCTGGAATCGCTAAAATACATAAAGGGTCTGTAGTTTCAACCGCCATTTACAATATTTTTTTTATAATATTTCAGGCAAGTCATAAATAATTCCTCATCCATTATTGAATATTACTTTCATGTAGGTAATTGTACCTAGTCATCTGTTCTTTGTGCTTGAATATGCTTTGTAATTAACTCACTATCTAATATTAATATTTTCCATTACATTGCTGAAATAAAAGATCATATAAGATTACATATACAGTTTTATTACCATTTTTTCATTACTTACTTATTTCTCTATTTCTAAAAACATTTCCTGCAAGGACTTTTCAATTACTGTAAATTGAGTCATTTAAATTTTCAATGAGCGCTACAGTATTCAATTCAAATTAGGTACATTGGTTTCATTGTATCTTGAATTATTGCAACACAATTACAGTATTGTCCGCTCATTACTATGGAAATGCATTCACTATTCGCTAAAACATAAAAGAGTACACATTGTTATATTTAAGGTTAAATATAATGGATTCTTGAACGCTGAAAACAAAGACAAAAACAAACCCAAGTATAAATTATGAACTAACTTTAACCCCATCAAGTTTCTTTACGCCCCATTTAATTTTAAAGTGGGCTAATTAAATATGCTGAGGTCATGCCTCTTAGAAGCAGACGAGCCCAAATGAAGTACAAAAAAAGCAAAGGATAAAAAGTAATTGGACCAGAAGTCGATTAGTATACCAACCTTTTATCAATATTAGCTTGATAAGATAAACGGATAGCGTACTTAATGTTTCCGATCAATGCGTCATATATATGCCAATTATTCACTCAGTTGGCATAGCATTTGGCCTCGGGGACTTATTTATGTCAATATTTTCTACCATTACTGCTAAGTTTTGTGGATTTTCCTCAGTCCCGGGAGCAGTTTCAGTAGCAGGTGCTTGTGGCTCCACTACAGCTGGACCATCTGTTTCCTTTGGTGGTGCTGAGCGCCTCATGTGTTTGAAGCAATGACGGTGCCTCCTCGGCATTCCACATGGGCTGCATTGATTTTCTTCTACATTGGAAGTAGCAGGAGGTGGGGAAGGGTTCCTCCCACTCTCGATCAGTCGTTGTATTTCCTCTTCAGTCGCATTCAACGGCAAGTCGTTGAACATTGCCATGAAGAACGCGTGCTTGCCACCGTGTCCGTGACCATGTTTACCATGATGGCCGCCCTTCCCATGGTGCCCATATCCGTGGTGACCGTGGTGTCCATGCCCATGGTGACCGTGGTACCCATGTTTACCATAAGGCCCGGGCTTACCGAAGGGCCCAAATTTTCCGAAATGGCCATGTCGTCCATGCTTTCCCCAATGATGGTCAGCTCGGTGGCACTGCCATCCTCTGCCAAACTTCGGGGTTTCCACATCACCCTCTGTTGTATTATTAATGGCAGAGTAGAAACGCCAGAGGTGCTTGCCTTTGAATTTGCCGCCATGGCCACTTTCACACCGTTGTTTTATGAACTCTTCCATTTGGAGAAATTTCTCGAACTTTTTCGCCAATTCAGCGTTTTTGCTCTTTATGGCTTCACTTGGTGACTGGTTATCTTCAGTATTATTCCTGTTATCCAGGAATGACACAAACGCTTCCCTTTCACTACTGAAATCTTTCTCAACAAGGACTCTCATGTTGCTTGTTTTTAAAATGTACTGTATTATTATACTTTCAAGTAGTAGAAGCGTGTAATTAACACCTCGGCTTACTTGGTTATGCGACGCAGTTGGACCGGTTTGACCTTATATACGTATTTGCAGAGAGCGCTCTACGTATTACGCTATGACTCATAGTACATGAACTTGTTAGGTTGCGCACCTATTTCATATTATGACGCAATACCCTACATAAAGTGCTAGGTACTTTCTAGAGTTGATTAGAAAATAATAGATGGGCAATAACCGCTGGAATATTGTAGGTTATATTTGATTGACCGGGAGTTGAGTATAATGAAATACAAACCTAGAATCAAAACTTTTAGATTTATTTTATTTTTTGTACCTTCTTGTATAAACAATAATAGGTATTATTTTTTCCGTATTCATATTTATCTTTAGTGTTATTTGGAAAATGTGTATTTAATCGTTACTGGATCATATGGATCAGTTAAAAACAATCCTTGTCCACATTGTGAGTATTTAGTAATTCTATAAAATATAAGAAACAAGGAACTTACTAGGTCAAGTATTAAGAATTATAAATCCAGAAAGTCTAAAAAAATTAAACAAGCTAAGTCTAGACCACACGCTGATAACACAAATGCAGGGGATTTTCTCACTGATTAGATAAGATATAATTCTGGATTACTTCTACGTAATAAGAACATTGTAAACAAATATTGTTATCAATTCCTTTCCTTATCGTTATCAGAAGTATTTATCTTAAGAAACACTGTAATAATCTTAATCATGTTATCGGTTATTCTATTTTTTAATAATCTTTTTCTTACGAAATTATCATCAACATTTCAAGTATAACGGAAAAATCAACGAATTTAAATGTGTCAATTTGGATTGGAGCATCTTGTATGTAGTTGCAGTCAGGTTCTAATACACAATACAATTAAAGTTAGAATTATTTAATTTTTTTATAATTCATTATTTGTCCATAGGCTAAAAGAGTACAAGTAATATGCATTTACTTACTATATCAACCTACACATAATCTCCGAGATAGTTTCCACTGAGCAGAGAGCCCATAAGGCCTGCATTCCCCTATTAGGTAGCAATCCGTATACCTTGCCGAGGAATGAGCCAGCCTTGTGGTCGCAGGTGGAACGAATGTTTTTATTTCCTTACTAAAAAGCAAAAGTAAGTGGTATTATTCGAAGTGTGAAATTACCTATCTAATACTCTACAGATCTATACATTTATAATAATAGTATAAAAGTCGCGTCCCGCCGCCTGTCCCTATGTATTGATGTATCTATGTATGTACTAGATCCTTTAAACTACGCAACGGATTTTAATGCGGTGTTCAACAATAGATATAGTGATTCAAGGGGAAGGTTTTATAAGCAAGAAAAAAGAGTACGTAGGGATAAAGTAGATGTACGCGAACGAAGTCGCGCCTAAGACTATTGTGGCAAAATAATATTCCAATAGTAGCAAATAAAAGTAAGTATACATATATTTTTACCTTTAAATTTATTTTTCAAAAATGACTTAGTCTATAATTAAAATAATTAAGCATAAATTAAAGACTTACTTACATAATCTAATACGATATCACATACACAATATCACAACAATCAATATTATTATTATACTCATTACTAATACTTTCTCTTCAGTCATGTTTAACTTAAGATGTTGTTTTTGGTGCGGGTTCAGGGGTTTCAGTCGGCCTTCGGGGATTCGCCGAAAATTTCCCGAAGTAGGAATGGAAACTGCCACGGTTCTCCAAAGCGTCTTGTTGTTGGGATGGGGGCGCCATTTTGCGGAAACTCTCGTACACTCTCTGAGTTGCATCATCGTAGTCGCAGAATCCCATCGGCATATCCATGTAAGTCGGTATATTTCCCCAGAAGTTTTCGTCTTCCAACGCTTCTTTACCATAATAGTCTTTGTACGTATACGGGCCTTGTCTCCTGCGGCACCCATGTCCGAAGGGACCACGGTGGTCGAAGTTAGGCCCATACATACGGTAATGAGCCCATTTCTGCCACTTTTCTTGGTCGGGTTGCCCATCTATACCATTATACATGGCCCAGGGCCCCCACCCAGGCGAGCCCCTCATCTCAGGCGCTGGCTGATCAGGAGACCCACCCTTCCGAGGTCCATGCTTCTCAAAATGCTTCTGGAAGGCTTCCATTCGAAGGAACCTCTCAAACTTGGCGGCTAATTCGGTGTTTTTCACCTTGTCACCATTCGGTTGTGATTCCAGAAAGGCGGAAAATGCTTGTTTCTCTCTAGTGATCTCTTTACCGCAGTGGCCACCCATTTTTTCTGGCATTGGTCCAGGTTAGCCTCGGATATGGGGAGAATTAGACGAGCTGCGAGTTTCGCTAACGTAGACGACTCAAAGTGCAAATAATGTTTGAAAACACCACTAGGTAGTAGGTATATTCAGCTGCGAAATTTACTAATCACTTAGTAAAATTGTCCTTTAGAATTATGTCGTCAAAGGAAACGTCTGATGTGTTCGGTTTAAGTGCTTGTATGAAACTGTGAGGGAACTCGCAAGCAGATAGTATTTGTATCTGAATTAGGATGATGAAACAATTTTATAACGTTACTGTTTGGCAACAAACGCTATGACGCAATACGTTGATATGTTTACCGTAATTTGTAAAAGCTTACATCAGTTTGTGATCAAAATCTAAGTTTTCATTGAAATTACGATTTCCTTTACTTTCTTTAACTTGGTAATGTATGTATACTGGTTACCGCCCGCGGCGTCGCTTGAATGAAATTTGGAAGAACTTGATATTTTAGATAATAATGGAGTATATTTTGTGTTTCAGTACACTATTGTAAGTTCTATTATTTATAAATGCGAGGAAGTTCGTAAGAATGGGTGTTTGGATGTTACGTACGCAAAAGCTACTGAACGGATTTTAATGAAAGTAGATTAGCTTCCCTATGACACATAGGTTACAATTGATTCCGAAACTCAATATAGGTCGTGCGGGAACACAGCGTACCTATCCGAATTTTATTAAAATCAGTGCATCTGTTCGAGAGCTACGATACCACAGACAGACACACACACACACAGCGACAGAGCCACAAGTACACACGTCGAACTTATAACACCCCTTTTTTCGTCGAGTGTTATTAAAACTGTGGTCTACCTAACTAGGCGGACTCCTCAGACTTGACAAGAGATATCAGCAGTAAATAATGTGTGTATGTATGTGTCTTCGCACGTGACGACCCATTGTAGATATAGGTCGATATTTATACATTTTAGGTATTTGTAATAAGTGTGTATAATAAAAAATATATGTAAAGAGTTCTTATATGACAAGACTCTTTAAATTTATTTTTCTTCAGCTGTCTTGTCTAGACATGACAGCTGAATAACTAGATGGCGTATGTAGTGTGTGTATTGTATCGACTACAGAACTAACATGTAAATAATTAAATGAATAGTATAAGAAATGGACTTTAAATGTCGTTTCTTTAATTTACAGGTAGGAAGTGTTATGTATTTTGGTTGATTTAGAATTAATGTTATTATTTTAATAAGTTTAAAATATAACCTTTAATTTACAGAGAAACACATTTTAGTTTCATTGGAATAGAAACATATTATAAAACGAGACAAATTGAGAAACTTCGATTTGAATTTACGCTATTACCAGGAAAGGATGGAAAACAAACGTTTATAGTATAACCTCAATATCGACAAGTGACAGTAAAGTATATGTCATTCCAGAGGAATTACGTCCTGCCTGCACAGGCATTGCACAGACAAGTGCATTTGCCAAAGTGAAGAAAAGCTTAGTCAAAAGACACCAAATACGAAGGGTGTGGATCACTCTTACCGAAGAACTCAAGAGTACATACCTAGATGAGGATGGTAATCTGCAGTTTGACGGTATATTTCTAGAAGAAGATGAAGAGGATTTTGCCCCAGCACAACTAAACGAAGGTACTACACTAGATAAATTGCTCGAAAAACTGATAGAGAAAACACAGGAAAAAAGACCACAGAACTTCAAAATTTTGCTGAACAGTTTATACTTGAAAAATTTACTAGTAAAAATATGAATGCGAAGCAGTGGATGACTTACTTTGAACAAGAATGCGAACGCTTTGATGTAAAGACTGATGAAAAGAAGATTAAGATATTAAGGCTGTTTATGGAGAAGGGTTGTGCAGACTGGTACAGTTCCATGATAGTAAAACGTACGATACACTCAGAATGGTCTACTTGGAAAGAAGAGTTTTGCGAGACTTTTGCTAACAAGGGATGGGGTGCAGTTACTAACGCATTGTCATATAGTTACAAAGATGGCTCGTTGATTGATTATGCTATAAAAAAGGAAAAACTGCTATTGAAGATGAGAAGCTCTATAGATACCAATACCATGGTGGACCTGATTGCAGCCGGTTTACCAGAGTTCATACTCAATAAGATTGACAGAGAAGCAACAGTAGACACTGTGAGTTTATTTAATGAGGTGAGAAAACATGAACACACGGTGAATAAAAAACCTTACGTGCCAAAGAATAAATACGGAAATCTAAAAATAAATGTTAGAACAGACGAGCACACTCCATGTAAAATTTGTGAAAAATTAAATAAGGGTAATCGTTACCACCCAGAAGACACATGCTGGTTCAAAGTGAAACCAGATAATAAAGTGTTTTCAAGAAACATTAGACATGTGAACAATACAAAAATAGAAGCGGAGTTAAATGATACCGACCAAAAAAACGAACAGTAACACCATTAATCAAAATAAAATTGCTATTAAATGAAACATTAGAGGTATATGGAGTTTATGATTCGGGATCGAATGTTTCTCTTATAAATTCAAAATTATTAAAACTAAATGGAGAAACCAATAAGAAGAATGAAACAAACCTCATCACAATTAATGGTGTTAGCAAAACAAGTGGTGTGACAAATTTAAAAATAAAAATATTTGATATGGAAAAATGTGAAGATGAATTCATAATTGATGAACAAAATTTCAACTATGACTTTTTGATTGGGTTGGACTTGATAAAAACATTCAAGTTAATGCAATATGAAAACTTAAATATAAAACAAAAACCAGATAAAGAAAATGAAGACATATATATACATATAGAAACAAATAAAGATAAACAGATTGAAGAAGATGTAAATACATCGAAAGAAATAAGAATAAACGTTAATGAACATGTGATAGAAGAAGATTTTGAAGCTAAAGTAAATCATTTGAAAGAAGTTGATCAAACACAGATAAATAGACTGATAGAAAAACATAAATCAGTTTTTGCAAAGAACAAATATGATGTAGGAAATGATATGTAGGAATGGATACGAAGCAAGGATAGACCTAACAGTAGACAGATACTGCAGTAAGAGACCTTATAGGTGTACGATTGAAGATAAAAAAGAGATAGAAGAACAAATAGGTAAACTATTGGATAACGAAATGATAGAAGAATCGTACAGTCAGATACTGGCAATACTGGTTAATAGGAAAATCATTCACTGTTTATTCAGACCACAAACCGCTTGAAAACATGAATTTGAAATCAAGAACTGACGAATAGTTAGGAGATATGGCATACTATTTATCACAATATGATTTCACAATAAAATATGCACCCGGAAAACAGAATTTAGAAGCAGATTGCCTGAGTAGAACCCCAGTATTGGAACCAAATTCTAAAGAAGATGAACAATTACAAGTAGTAAACTTAATTAAACTAGAAGACAATAAAAGACCAGAAGAACAACGATGAATTACAGAAGAAAAAAGAAAAATATATCGAGAAACAACAATTGTACTTTAAAAAAGTACGGAAAAAACATAAAATAATACTTACAGAAGAATTTAGTAAGAAACTATTAAAAGAAATACATGAAGACCTGTGTCATATTGGTATTGGACAAATGCAGAAAACAATAAGTCCATACTATACAGCCAGGAATCTGACAAATAATATAAAAAACATTTGTAAAAGATGTGATGTTTGTATAAAAAACAAGTCGAGAGGACATCACAAATATCGATTTATGTCTCACCTGGGCCCAGCTACAAGACCATTTGAAATAATATCCATTGACACGGTAGGTTTCGGAGGTTCAAGATCAACAAAGAGACACCTTCATTTGCTGGTCGATCATTTTACAAGACATGCCTTTGTAAAAACATCAAAAACACAGAGTGCGAATGATTTTATTAAATTAGTCCAAAATATAGCAGAAACGGGAAAGATTTGTATGATTCTCACTGATCAATACCCGGGAATCAATTCGAAAGAATTCAAGACATTCCTACAAGACAAACAAATACCTATGATGTTCACAGCAGTAAATGCACCATTTTCAAATGGTTTAAATGAGAGACTTAATCAAACACTAGTCAACAAAATAAGATGTAAAATTAATGAAGAAGGGAATAAAAAAGCATGGACAACAATAACACAAGAATACGTTAATAAATATAATGAAACGGAACATTCGGTAACGGGCTTCGCACCAAAATATTTGTTATATGGAACAAATGTTACGATTTTACCACATGCAATAAAACAAGTAATATCACATGAAGACTGGAATAAAGATAGAAGAACAGCATTGGAGAGCACAATAAAATCACACAACTACAACAAAAAAATATTTGACAAAAAGCTGAAAATTGGAATTTCAGTGAAGGAGACATGGTGTATGTAGAGAATGGTAATAGATTGAACAGGAAAAAGCTGGATGAACTAAAAGTTGGACCATATAAGATCATAGATAAAATATCAAATACAATGTACAAGATAGATACTGGTCATCAGAAAGTTGAATCAAATCTTTACCATATTACAAAACTTATGCCAATTCCTGTATTAGAAGATGATGAAACGGAAGGTAAAGCAGAAGAATGAATGAAAATTCTATGAAGAATTTTCTTTCCTTCGAGGAGAGATAATAATAATAATAATAAATGTTCTTTATTCAATAAAGTTTGCTCTATATAATGTGGCCCTAACCCTTAAACTAAGCAAAACACTTGTGACTTAAGGGCTAGTGTCACAACGCGAACAGTGGTCGAGTAATCTTGGTGTAAAATTTTACTGAATGTTTGTATGTGTGTGTGTGTGTGTGTGTGTGTGTTTGTGTGAGAGTGTGTGTGGGCGTGTGTGGGTGTGTGTGCGTGATATGTATGTTTAGTGCAGGTGTTTGAGTGCTTTATAAAAATGTGCATGTTTTAAGCGTCGCGTTATTGGGATACGCATAATAGAGCCTCAGTATCTGAGTAGTTTAGAATAAGTAACCAACCACGAACTCTGATCTTAACCTCATGTGTGCTTAGTTCTGTAATACCTAATAGTTTGTGGGCTTTGTTATAAAGTATTGAACCAAGTATGTAAAATTGACGCCCCGCGATGGTTGTATAATGCATCTCAACTGTACATGCCGGCCGCACCCTGCGTCGATCATTTGAAGGTGGAGGAACTTGCGGGTGTTTACTCAAAATAGCACGATTCACAAAGAGCTGCCTCACTGTAAGGACTTGGCAATCGTAGTAAAGTTGTACTGTTGGGTACCGAAAGTGCCTTTTTTCCATTACCTTTAGGACAGCTCTTTGAGCCCTCTCAATGTTTAAAAACTTAGTCTTGGCCGCTCCACCCCAAGCTAAGATGCAACACGATATAATAGACTGTCCCAATGTGAGGTAAACCATTTTCAGGGTAGTTTGGTTTGCACTATCTCTCAGAGTTTTAAGTGTGTAAATGAGTTTCCTAATTCTGGATGTGAGAGTTTCGATATGCGTATACCAGTTAAGTTTTGCATCAATAAACACGCCAAGATATTTGACATTTATAACAGTGGTAAGGGAAAGACACAAACAAGAGGAGAATTCTTTATTACAGGAATGAGCTGTTATGCAAAAAATTTCGGGAGGTTTGTTCGCAGAGTGAATGTAAAAAGGCATGCAATATGTTTTTTCGAGATTGATTGTGAGTAAGCTAAGATTCAGCCACTGCACCTCTGCCAAATTAGCCCCATGCACGATGATAGCTGTGTCATCAGCATATACAAAAAGTTTTGTGTTAAGAAGTTTTAGATTACAAAGGCTATTGATATAGATTTTGAATAGTGTTGGGCCCAGCACACTTCCTTGTGGCACAAAAAAATTTATATCCTCTTCCCTACTTGTGACTGTATCAATTTTTGACATTATTTTTCTATTATTTAAGTAACTACTAAACATTTTATGTGCAACACCCCGTACTCCGACATCGTGTAGCCTCTTGAGAAGAGTGGGTAGCGAAACGGTGTCAAAAGCTTTTTTTAGGTCCAAAAATATCCCAATACATTTATGTTTGCTGTCTAGTTTTCTTGATACATGCTCAGTCAATTCTAGTACCGCCATTTCAGTGGATATTCCTGCTTTAAAACCGTATTGGTTCTCGGCTATTAATTTAAATTTATCCAAGTATTGGGACAGACGGTTGTTCAATATCCTTTCAAATACTTTGGATATAGCAGTGAGCACCGAGATGGGCCTATAATTACTTACAAGATATCTGTCCTCGCCTTTAAAAATCGGATGAATAATTGCTTTCTTAAAAACATCCGGGAATACACCTGAGGCTATGGAGGTATTAATTATGTAGGTGATTATTGGCACTAGGGTGCTGCGACATTCTTTTTTTGGCGATGGTAAGGAATTAAGGTTGCCGCCAATGTTGGCATGCGAAGATGGTGAGAAGGTGGAAAAGGGTAATTACCCACCTGGCCGGGTGTTGTGACCAGGGGACCAAGGGTCCGACATTGGATCGTCGGAAGTTGTATATATGCCGCGGAGTTGGCATATTCCGTTAGCGCGATGCAGGAAAGTTAGCGCCATCTATGCGCAGATGCTTGCCAACCTTGTGTTCGTGTTACTCGTAATGTGAGTATCGTTGAGTCTTCCCTATTTGAGCGGTAGTGCGATAGATGTCGCCACAGTACTCCCCCCGGAGACTGGAGGTCGATACTGAAGCGAGAAGTGTAGAAGCTGACTAGAGTAGCGTAGTCAGTGTAGTGATGCAGTGAGTAGTGGCGAAGCTCTAGCGTGAGCTGTGTGCCGTAGCGAGTCTGTTCCCAAGCCTGCAGTGAGTAGCGACTGGGTGGGGACAGTGAGAGTGTGCGATTAGGTAGCAGCACGCGTCCGTGCAGTCGAGGGTAGTGACAGGAAACACGCGTCCGTGCCGCCTATGGTCGTAGTAGGGTAGGTAGTTCGGTAGGGAAGACGTAAGTATCACGTCGGGGTCACCACTTTGGCGATGGTAAGGAATTAAGGTTGCCGCCAATGTTGGCATGCGAAGATGGTGAGAAGGTGGAAAAGGGTAATTACCCACCTGGCCGGGTGTTGTGACCAGGGGACCAAGGGTCCGACATTGGATCGTCGGAAGTTGTATATATGCCGCGGAGTTGGCATATTCCGTTAGCGCGATGCAGGAAAGTTAGCGCCATCTATGCGCAGATGCTTGCCAACCTTGTGTTCGTGTTACTCGTAATGTGAGTATCGTTGAGTCTTCCCTATTTGAGCGGTAGTGCGATAGATGTCGCCACACTTTAATAGTTTTGAGGATATACCATCCCAACCAGTTGCACAGTCACTGCGAAGGTTCATTATTTGTTGTTCCACTTCTTTTTCATCGGTCGAAAGAATAACTAGGGAATCAATAGGCTGGCCTCCAGCATGAGATACTAATTTATGTGAATTTGAGGCTTGCGCAGCAGGTGATATTTTTGATGCAAGTGATGTACCAATATTTGCGAAAAAGTTGCATACGTCATTTACAGAAGTTTCAGGATCAGGATATAACCTCAGAAGTTCAGTAGGAGGATTTCGGGACTTCGCAGCATTTGTGATTGCTTTGATGGTGTTCCATAAAGCCTTGGGATTATTTTTTTGCTTTCTCAAGTTCACATTTTTCATACGTTCTTTTTAATCTACGTAAGAGACAGTTACAGAAGTTGCGATAGCGAGTGTATGTGATTTGAAGTACTAGATCGTTTGGCGAACTTTTAGTTTTCTTGTGTAAGTGGTCACGATGTAGATGTAAAGAGTTCTTATATGACAAGACTCTTTAAATTTATTTTTCTTCAGCTGTCTTGTCTAGACATGACAGCTGAATAACAAGATGGCGTATGTAGTGTGTGTACTGTATCGACTATAGAACTAACATGTAAATAATAAAATGAATAGTATAAGAAATTGACTTTAAATGTCGTTTCTTTAATTTACAGGTAGGAAGTGTTATGTATTTTGGTTGATTTAGAATTAATGTTATTATTTGAATAAGTTTAAAATATAACCGTTAATTTACAGAGAAACACATTTTAGTTTCATTGGAATAGAAACATATTATAGATATAGATTTAAAAACTTCAAAAATACACAAAAAAATGCTAGTGGCTATGGCGGCTTCATAGAGCATCGCCCTGTCGCACGCATTTCAGTACTTATACGAAGCCGAAACTCACATCGTCACATCATACACACATCACACGTCACATCGGCATATGCGTGCATTACTTATCGCCTTCTAGTGAACCATAGTGTTTGGACAGCTTACTATGACAATGAACCGCTATAACTATCTCAGAAGTATTTATCTAGAGAAACACTCTAATAATCTTAATGATGTTATCGGTTATTCTATTTTTTGGTAATCTTTTGCTTACGAAATTATCGTCAACATTTCAAGTATAACGGAAAAATCAACGAATTTTAATGTGTCAATTTGGATTGGAGCATTCTGTATGTAGTTGCAGTCAGGGTCTAAGACACAATACAATTAAAGTTAGAATTTTTTAAATTTCTTTATAAATTAGGCTAAGGAGTACAAGTAATATGCATTTACTTACTATATCAACCTACACCTAATCTCCGAGATCGCTTACACTGAGCAGAGAGCCCATAAGGCCTGCATTCCCCTGTTAGGTAGCAATCCCTATACCTTGTCCGAGGAATGAGCCAGCCCTGTGGTCGCAGGTGAACGAATGTTTTTATTTCCGTATTAAAAAGCAAAAGTAAGTGGTATTATTCGAAGTGTGAAATTACTTATATCTATACATTTATAATAATAGTATAAAACAGCAAAAACAAATTCGCGTCCCGACGCCTGTCCCTATGTATTGATGTCTGTATCTATGTACTAGATCTTTTAAACTACGCAACGGATTTTAATGCGGTGTTCAACAATAGATATAGTAATTCAAGGGGAAGGTATTATAAGCAAGAAAAAAAGAGTACGTAGGGATAAAGTAGATGTACGCGAACGAAGTCGCGCCAAAGACTATTGTGGCAAAATAATATTCCACTAGTAGCAAATAAAAGTAAGTATACATATATTTTTACCTTTAAATTTATTTTTCAAAAATGACTTAGTCTATTATTAAAATAATTAAGCATAAATTAAAGACTTACTTACACAATCTAATACGATATCACATACACAATATCACAACAATCAATATTATTATTATACTAATTACTAATACTTTCTCTTCAGTCATGTTTAACTTAAGATGTTGTTTTTGGTGCGGGTTCAGGGGTTTCAGTCGGTCTTCGGGGATTCGCCGAAAATTTCCCGAAGTAGTCTTGTTGTTGGGATGGGGGCGCCATTTTGCGGAAACTCTCGTACACTCTCTGAGTTGCGTCATCGAAGTCGCAGAATCCCATCGGCATATCCATGTAAGTCGGTATATTTCCCCAGAAGTTTTCGTCTTCCAACGCTTCTTTACCATAATAGTCTTTGTACGTATACGGGCCTTGTCTCCTGCGGCACCCATGTCCGAAGGGACCACGGTGGTCGAAGTTAGGCCCATACATACGGTAATGAGCCCATTTCTGCCACTTATCTTGGTCGGGTTGCCCATCCATACCATGATACATGGCCCAGGGCCCCCACCCAGGCGGGCCCCTCATCTCAGGCGCTTGCTGATCAGGAATCCCTCCCTTCCGAGGTCCATGCTTCTCAAAATGCTTCTGGAAGGCTTCCATTCGAAGGAACCTCTCAAACTTGTCGGCTAATTTGGTGTTTTTCACCTTGTCACCATTCGGTTGTGATTCCAGAAAGGCGGAAAATGCTTGTTTCTCTCTAGTGATCTCTTTACCGCAGTGGCCACCCATTTTTTCTGGCATTGGTCCAGGTTAGCTTCAGATATGGGGATAATTAGACGAACTGCGAATTTCGCTAACGTAGATGATTCGAAGTGCAAATAATGTTTGAAAACACCACTAGGTAGTAGGTATATTCAGCAGCGAAATTTACTAATAACTTAGTAAAGTTGTCCTTTTGAATTATGTCGTCAAAGGAAACGTCTGATGTGTTCGGTTCAAGTGCTTGTATGAAACTGTAAGGGAACTCGCAAGCAGATAGTATATGTAGCTGAATTAGGATGATGAAACAATTTTATAACGTTACTGTTTGGCAACAAACGCTATGACGCAATACGTTGATATGTTTACCGTAATTTGTAAAAGCTTACATCAGTTTGTGATCAAAATCTAAGTTTTCATTGAAATTACGATTTCCTTTACTTTCTTAAACTTGGTAATGTATGCATACTGGTTACCGCCCGCGGCGTTGCTTGAATAAAATTTGAAAGAACTTGGATATTTTAGATAATAATGGAGTATATTTTATCGCTCTTGCGTTTAAGCGATGCCACTATAGTTTCAGTACACTATTGTAAGTTCTATTGTTTATAAATGCGAGGAAGTTTGTAAGAATGAATGTTCGGATGTGACGTACGCAGAAGATACTGAACGGATTTTAATGAAAGTAGATTTGATTCCCTATGACACATAGGTTACAATTGATCCCGAAACTTAATATAGGTCCTGCGGGAACACAGCGTACCTATCCGAATTTTATTCAAATGATGTCGCAGGCAAAAACTAGGTATTTAAAACAAAATGGTACGTTAATGATGCGAGGAGGAATCTTAGAAATCTTTCATTTCATTGCTAGTGTTCGGTCACATGTTAAAATATACCCAGACTTGGTCGTCGTGAACAGTAAAATAGCAGTAGTATACAAATCTACTGATTTTATAGTCTTTGTTCTACGAGAGGTGTGTGGTGCCAATATTTAGGTTTCGTGGGATAAAATGTGCCTAGAACAGTAGGTACCTAAATTGGTCACAGAGTGCCAAAATACCTATGCCTCATGGCTGTGAAAGGCCTGCATACTAAAAAAATCCAAACAAAGATAACCCAACCGACATAACAGATCGATTAAACAGATAAAACCGCATCCAAATCGGTCCATCCGTTCGAGAGCTACGATACCACAGACAGACACACACACACACACAGCGACAGAGCCACAAGTACACACGTCAAACTTATAACACCCCTTTTTTCGTCGAGTGTTATTAAAACTGTGGTCTACCTAACTAGGCGGAATCCTCAGACTTGACAAGAGATATCAGCAATAAACCATGTGTGTATGTATGTGTCTTCGCATACGAACCATTGTAGATGGGATAAACGTCGATATTTATACATATTAGGTATTTGTAATAAGTGTGTATAATAAAAAAATATATAGATACAAAAACTTCAAAAATACACAAAAAAATGCCAGTGGCTATGGCGGCTTCATAGAGCGTCGCCCTGTCGCACGCATTTCAGTACTTTTACGAAGCCGAAACTCACATCGTCACCTCATACACACAACACACGTCACATCGGCATGTGCGTGCATTGCTTATCGCCTTCTAGTGCACCATAGTGTTTGGACAGCTCACTATGACTATGGACCGCTATAACTATTACTGATACATGATGATTCGGATTCGGAAGCCAGGGTATATATTAGGATATGACGACAGTATTATGACCAAATATAAGAGTTTAAATTACAAATATCACAGTCAAATTTGAAATAAATAAAGTTTGTATGATAATGAAAAAAATGGGGTATCCCATTTGTAGCCCGGAATTGTGGTCATGATCTTGAGGGAATGATCGTGATGGAATACTTCTCTTGGAAATCATCATTTTAAGTAAATATCACCAGCCAAATCCAAGTAATTATTCTGCAATAATGAAACAATTGCACCATCTTGTAAAACATTGTGCAATAAGAACGTATTGCAATTTCAAAATTTTGCCCCAACATGCCCCATAGATAAATGACAGAAATGTATTCACATGTAGACATGTCAAGTCTCGACATATTTTGCGACACATTTTACCCTTAGGTATATCAATACCCCTAGTATTGTAGTAAGCAATAAGAAAGGAAATATAGTATTGAAAATTATAGTAATGAAAATATAGTATTAAAAATAACGACAAAAAACTGCTACGCGAAAGAAGTCACGAGCAAAAGCTCGTAAAAATATTGTTTTAATTTTTTAATCATCATCACACTCCGTAACAGTCCACTGCAGGACTTAGGGCCTCTCCCACGAAAGGGGAGGTTATTGCCATAATCTCCACGCTTGGCGGGTTGGAGATCGCAGTGTTTAAATATAATAATGGAAAATGCTGCTGCTCATTTTCCAGACTACGGAGACTCTTGATCTTTTGCCTCGAAAACATTAGCCGCCTTGTACAACACCCATGAATGTAAGGGGTTGGTGCTATTCTACTCTGCCGGACACCACACGGCCAATTTTTTAATACCTTATTATAATCAACCAGAAGAAAATACTAGTTTAATCTAGCCCAATCTTATTAAAATAAGTTATATGCATCACATTGTGAAATGTTTCGCAATAAGTCAATTTCACAATTTTGTTGCCATATTCACAATTTTGCATTAAATAGAAGACTGAAAATACTTGTACACGTAGACTTTCTTCCAGGCAACCTATGGGAATAGTCAATAGGTAGATACAATATCAACTATATTGCTAGAAAAACATCTTTTTTGAGAATTATTAAGTTGCTTCGTTCCTATAATTGTTTTGAAATGTGGTGCAGCGATGAATAACTTCTATTGCAGTAAAAGTTGAAATACAAATGCTATATTCTTATATATAAGGTTCGGTCTCTGACAGCATGAGACAGTTTGAAAAACGTCGTAGTCAAATGCGGAACACTGCCATTTTCTAATATTAAGTTACCAAGTTAATTAACTTTTTCTTATGAAATTATCTTCAACATTTCAAGTATAACGGAAAAATCAAAGAATTTAAATGTGTCAATTTGATTTGGAGCATCCTGTATGTAGTTGCAGTCAGGGTCTAAGACACAATACAATTAAAGTTAGAATTTTTCAAATTTCTTTAGTAAATTAAAGAAAGCTATTTTACGATATTACTAGCACTCTTATACAGGGTTTCATTATTTGTCCATAGGCTAAGGAGTACAAGTAATATGCATTTACTTACTATATCAACCTACACCTAATCTCCGAGATCGCTTCCACTGAGCAGAGAGCCCATAAAGCCTGCATTCGCCTGTTAGGTAGCAATCCCTACACCTTGTCCGAGGAATGAGCCAGCCCTGTGGTCGCAGGTGAAACGAATATTTTTAATTCCTTATTAAAAAGCAAAAGTAAGTGGTATTATTTCAAGTGTGAAATAACTTATATCTATACATTTATAATAATAGTATAAAACAGCAAAAACAAAGTCGCGTCCCGCCGCCTGTCCCTATGTATTGATGTCTGTATCTATGTACTAGATCTTTTAAACTACGCAACGGATTTTAATGCGGTGTTTAACAATGGATATAGTGATTCAAGGGAAGGTTTTATAAGCAAGAAAAAAAGAGTACGTAGGGATAAAGTAGAAGAACGCGAACGAAGTCGCGCCAAAGACTATTGCGGCAAACTAATATTCCACTAGTAGCAAATAAAAGAAAGTATACATATATTTTTACCGTTAAATTTATTTTTCAAAAATGGCTTAGTCTATAATTAAAATAATTAAGCATAAATTAAAGACTTACTTACATAATCTAATACGATATCACATACACAATATCACAACAATCAATATTATTATTATACTAATTACTAATACTTTCTCTTCAGTCATGTTTAACTTAAGATGCTGTTTTTGGTGCGGGTTCAGGGGTTTCAGTCGGTCTTCGGGGATTCGCCGAAAATTTCCCGAAGTAGTCTTGTTGTTGGGATGCGGGCGCCATTTTGCGGAAACTCTCGTACACTCTCTGAGTTGCGTCATCGTAGTCGCAGAATCCCATCGGCATATCCATGTAAGTCGGTATATTTCCCCAGAAGTTTTCGTCTTCCAACGCTTCTTTACCATAATAGTCTTTGTACGTATACGGACCTTGTCTCCTGCGGCACCCATGTCCGAAGGGACCACGGTGGTCGAAGTTAGGCCCATACATACGGTAATGAGCAAATTTCTGCCACTGTTCTTGGTCGGGTTGCCCATCCATACCATTATACATAGCCCAGGGGCCCCACCCAGGCGGGCTTCTCATCATAGGCGTTGGCTGATCAGGAATCCCTCCCTTCCGATGCCCATGCTTCTCAAAATGCTTCTGGAAGGCTTCCATTCGAAGGAACCTCTCAAACTTGGCGGCTAATTCGGTGTTTTTCACCTTGTCACCATTCGGTTGTGATTCCAGAAAGGCGGAAAATGCTTGTTTCTCTCTAGTGATCTCTTTACCGCAGTGGCCACCCATTTTTTCTGGCATTGGTCCAGGTTAGCTTCGGATATGGGGAGAATTAGACGAGCTGCGAGTTTCGCTAACGTAGATGATTCGAAGTGCAAATAATGTTTGAAAACACCACTAGGTAGTAGGTATATTCAGCAGCGAAATTTACTAATCACTTAGTAAAATTGTCCTTTAGAATTATGTCGTCAAAGGAAACGTCTGATGTGTTCGGTTCAAGTGCTTGTATGAAACTGTAAGGGAACTCGCAAGCAGATAGTATATGTAGCTGAATTAGGATGATGAAACAATTTTATAACGTTACTGTTTGGCAACAAACGCTATGACGCAATACGTTGATATGTTTACCGTAATTTGTAAAAGCTTACATCAGTTTGTGATCAAAATCTAAGTTTTCATTGAAATTATGATTTCCTTTACTTTCTTAAACTTGGTAATGTATGCATACTGGTTACCGCCCGCGGCGTTGCTTGAATGAAATTTGAAAGAACTTGGATATTTTAGATAATAATGGAGTATATTTTATCGCGCTTGTGTTTAAGCGATGCCACTATAGTTTCAGTACACTATTGTAAGTTCTATTGTTTATAAATGCGAGGAAGTTTGTAAGAATGGGTGTTAGGATGTGACGTACGCAGAAGATACTGAACGGATTTTAATGAAAGTAGATTTGATTCCCTATGACACATAGGTTACAATTGATCCCGAAACTCAATATAGGTCCTGCGGGAACACAGCGTACCTATCCGAATTTTATTCAAATGACGTCGCGGGCAAAAACTAGGAATTTAAAAACAAAATGGTACGTTAATGATGCGAGGAAGAATCTTAGAAATCTTTCATTTCATTTCTAGTATTCGGTCACATGTTAAAATAGACCCAGACTTGGTCGTCGTGAACAGTAAAATAGCAGTAGTATACAAATCTACTGATTTTATAGTCTTTGTTCTACGAGAGGTGTGTGGTGGCAATATTTAGGTTTCGTGGGATAAAATGTGCCTAGAACAGTAGGTACCTAAATTGGTCACAAAGTGCCAAAATACCTATGCCTCATGGCTGTGAAATGCCTACATACTAAAACAAAACAAAAAAATCCAACCAAACATAACCCAACCGACAGAACAGATCGATTAAACAGATAAAACCGCATCCAAATCAGTCTATCCGTTCGAGAGCTACGATACCACAGACAGACACACACACACGCAGCGACAGAGCCACAAGTACACACGTCAAACTTCTAACACCCCTTTTTTCGTCGAGTGTTATTAAAACTGTGGTCTACCTAACTAGGCGGGCTCCTCAGACTTGACTAGAGATATCGGCAGTAAATAATGTCCGTGTCTTCGCACGTGACGACCCATTGTAGATGGGATAAACGTCGATATTTATATTTCCTTATTAATTGATTACTACAATACCCCTAGTATTGTAGTAATCAATAAGAAAGGAAATATAGTATAGAAAATTATAGTTATGAATATAGTAATAAAATATAGTAATGAAAATATAGTATTAAAAATTAACGACGAAAAACTGCTACGCGAAAGAAGTCACGAGCAAAAGCTAGTAAAAATATTGTTTTAATTTTTTAATCATCATCACAGCCCGTAACAGGACTTAGGGCCTCTCCCACGAAAGGGGAGGTTATTGCCATAATCTCCACGCTTGGCAGGCGGGTTGGAGATCGCAGTGTTTAAATATAATAATGGAAAATGCTGCTGCCCATTTTTCAGACTACGGAGACTTTTGATCTTTTGCCTCGAAAACTTTAGTCGCCTTCAACAACACCCATGAATGTAAGGGGTTGGTGCTATTCTACTTTGCCGGACACCACGCGGCCAATATTTAATACCTTATTATAATCAACCAGAAGAAAATACTAGTTTAATCTAGCCCAATCTTATTAAAATAAGTTAAATGCATCACATTGTGAAATGTTGCGCAATAACTCAATTTCACAATTTTGTTGCCATATTTACAATTTTGCATTAAATAGAAGACTGACAATACTTGTACACGTAGACTTTCTTCCAGGCAACCTATGGGAATAGTCAATAGGCAGATACAATATCTAATATATAGCTAGAAAAACATCTTTTTTGAGAATTATTAAGTTGCTTCGTTCCTATAATTGTTTTGAAATGTGGTGCAGCGATGAATAACTTCTATTGCAGTAAAAGTTGAAATACAAATGCTATATTCTTATATATAAGGTTCGGTCTCTGACAGCATGAGACAGTTTGAAAAACGTCGTAGTCAAGTGCGGAACACTGCCATTTTCTAATATTAAGTTACCAAGTTAATTAACTTTTTCTTACGATATTATCTTCAACATTTCAAGTATAACGGAAAAATCAAAGAATTTAAATGTGTCAATTTGATTTGGAGCACCCTGTATGTAGTTGCAGTCAGGGTCTAAGACACAATACAATTGAAGTTAGAATTTAGCAAATTTCTTTAGTAAATTAAAGAAAGCTATTTTACAATATTACTAGCACTCTTATACAGGGTTTCATTATTTGTCCATAGGCTAAGGAGTACAAGTAATATGCATTTACTTACTATATCAACCTACACCTAATCTCCGAGATCGCTTCTACTGAGCAGAGAGCCCATAAAGCCTGCATTCGCCTGTTAGGTAGCAATCCCTACACCTTGTCCGAGGAATGAGCCAGCCCTGTGGTCGCAGGTGGAACGAATGTTTTTATTTCCTTATTAAAAAGCAAAAGTAAGTGGTATTATTCCAAGTGTGAAATTACTTATATCTATACATTTATAATAATAGTATAAAACAGCAAAAACAAAGTCGCGTCCCGCCGCCTGTCCCTATGTATTGATGTATCTATGTATGTACTAGATCCTTTAAACTACGCAACGGATTTTAATGCGGTGTTCAACAATAGATATAGTGATTCAAGGGGAAGGTTTTATAAGCAAGAAAAAAGAGTACGTAGGGATAAAGTAGATGTACGCGAACGAAGTCGCGCCTAAGACTATTGTGGCAAAATAATATTCCAATAGTAGCAAATAAAAGTAAGTATACATATATTTTTACCTTTAAATTTATTTTTCAAAAATGACTTAGTCTATAATTAAAATAATTAAGCATAAATTAAAGACTTACTTACATAATCTAATACGATATCACATACACAATATCACAACAATCAATATTATTATTATACTCATTACTAATACTTTCTCTTCAGTCATGTTTAACTTAAGATGTTGTTTTTGGTGCGGGTTCAGGGGTTTCAGTCGGCCTTCGGGGATTCGCCGAAAATTTCCCGAAGTAGGAATGGAAACTGCCACGGTTCTCCAAAGCGTCTTGTTGTTGGGATGGGGGCGCCATTTTGCGGAAACTCTCGTACACTCTCTGAGTTGCATCATCGTAGTCGCAGAATCCCATCGGCATATCCATGTAAGTCGGTATATTTCCCCAGAAGTTTTCGTCTTCCAACGCTTCTTTACCATAATAGTCTTTGTACGTATACGGGCCTTGTCTCCTGCGGCACCCATGTCCGAAGGGACCACGGTGGTCGAAGTTAGGCCCATACATACGGTAATGAGCCCATTTCTGCCACTTTTCTTGGTCGGGTTGCCCATCTATACCATTATACATGGCCCAGGGCCCCCACCCAGGCGAGCCCCTCATCTCAGGCGCTGGCTGATCAGGAGACCCACCCTTCCGAGGTCCATGCTTCTCAAAATGCTTCTGGAAGGCTTCCATTCGAAGGAACCTCTCAAACTTGGCGGCTAATTCGGTGTTTTTCACCTTGTCACCATTCGGTTGTGATTCCAGAAAGGCGGAAAATGCTTGTTTCTCTCTAGTGATCTCTTTACCGCAGTGGCCACCCATTTTTTCTGGCATTGGTCCAGGTTAGCCTCGGATATGGGGAGAATTAGACGAGCTGCGAGTTTCGCTAACGTAGACGACTCAAAGTGCAAATAATGTTTGAAAACACCACTAGGTAGTAGGTATATTCAGCTGCGAAATTTACTAATCACTTAGTAAAATTGTCCTTTAGAATTATGTCGTCAAAGGAAACGTCTGATGTGTTCGGTTTAAGTGCTTGTATGAAACTGTGAGGGAACTCGCAAGCAGATAGTATTTGTATCTGAATTAGGATGATGAAACAATTTTATAACGTTACTGTTTGGCAACAAACGCTATGACGCAATACGTTGATATGTTTACCGTAATTTGTAAAAGCTTACATCAGTTTGTGATCAAAATCTAAGTTTTCATTGAAATTACGATTTCCTTTACTTTCTTTAACTTGGTAATGTATGTATACTGGTTACCGCCCGCGGCGTCGCTTGAATGAAATTTGGAAGAACTTGATATTTTAGATAATAATGGAGTATATTTTGTGTTTCAGTACACTATTGTAAGTTCTATTATTTATAAATGCGAGGAAGTTCGTAAGAATGGGTGTTTGGATGTTACGTACGCAAAAGCTACTGAACGGATTTTAATGAAAGTAGATTAGCTTCCCTATGACACATAGGTTACAATTGATTCCGAAACTCAATATAGGTCGTGCGGGAACACAGCGTACCTATCCGAATTTTATTAAAATCAGTGCATCTGTTCGAGAGCTACGATACCACAGACAGACACACACACACACAGCGACAGAGCCACAAGTACACACGTCGAACTTATAACACCCCTTTTTTCGTCGAGTGTTATTAAAACTGTGGTCTACCTAACTAGGCGGACTCCTCAGACTTGACAAGAGATATCAGCAGTAAATAATGTGTGTATGTATGTGTCTTCGCACGTGACGACCCATTGTAGATATAGGTCGATATTTATACATTTTAGGTATTTGTAATAAGTGTGTATAATAAAAAATATATGTAAAGAGTTCTTATATGACAAGACTCTTTAAATTTATTTTTCTTCAGCTGTCTTGTCTAGACATGACAGCTGAATAACTAGATGGCGTATGTAGTGTGTGTATTGTATCGACTACAGAACTAACATGTAAATAATTAAATGAATAGTATAAGAAATGGACTTTAAATGTCGTTTCTTTAATTTACAGGTAGGAAGTGTTATGTATTTTGGTTGATTTAGAATTAATGTTATTATTTTAATAAGTTTAAAATATAACCTTTAATTTACAGAGAAACACATTTTAGTTTCATTGGAATAGAAACATATTATAAAACGAGACAAATTGAGAAACTTCGATTTGAATTTACGCTATTACCAGGAAAGGATGGAAAACAAACGTTTATAGTATAACCTCAATATCGACAAGTGACAGTAAAGTATATGTCATTCCAGAGGAATTACGTCCTGCCTGCACAGGCATTGCACAGACAAGTGCATTTGCCAAAGTGAAGAAAAGCTTAGTCAAAAGACACCAAATACGAAGGGTGTGGATCACTCTTACCGAAGAACTCAAGAGTACATACCTAGATGAGGATGGTAATCTGCAGTTTGACGGTATATTTCTAGAAGAAGATGAAGAGGATTTTGCCCCAGCACAACTAAACGAAGGTACTACACTAGATAAATTGCTCGAAAAACTGATAGAGAAAACACAGGAAAAAAGACCACAGAACTTCAAAATTTTGCTGAACAGTTTATACTTGAAAAATTTACTAGTAAAAATATGAATGCGAAGCAGTGGATGACTTACTTTGAACAAGAATGCGAACGCTTTGATGTAAAGACTGATGAAAAGAAGATTAAGATATTAAGGCTGTTTATGGAGAAGGGTTGTGCAGACTGGTACAGTTCCATGATAGTAAAACGTACGATACACTCAGAATGGTCTACTTGGAAAGAAGAGTTTTGCGAGACTTTTGCTAACAAGGGATGGGGTGCAGTTACTAACGCATTGTCATATAGTTACAAAGATGGCTCGTTGATTGATTATGCTATAAAAAAGGAAAAACTGCTATTGAAGATGAGAAGCTCTATAGATACCAATACCATGGTGGACCTGATTGCAGCCGGTTTACCAGAGTTCATACTCAATAAGATTGACAGAGAAGCAACAGTAGACACTGTGAGTTTATTTAATGAGGTGAGAAAACATGAACACACGGTGAATAAAAAACCTTACGTGCCAAAGAATAAATACGGAAATCTAAAAATAAATGTTAGAACAGACGAGCACACTCCATGTAAAATTTGTGAAAAATTAAATAAGGGTAATCGTTACCACCCAGAAGACACATGCTGGTTCAAAGTGAAACCAGATAATAAAGTGTTTTCAAGAAACATTAGACATGTGAACAATACAAAAATAGAAGCGGAGTTAAATGATACCGACCAAAAAAACGAACAGTAACACCATTAATCAAAATAAAATTGCTATTAAATGAAACATTAGAGGTATATGGAGTTTATGATTCGGGATCGAATGTTTCTCTTATAAATTCAAAATTATTAAAACTAAATGGAGAAACCAATAAGAAGAATGAAACAAACCTCATCACAATTAATGGTGTTAGCAAAACAAGTGGTGTGACAAATTTAAAAATAAAAATATTTGATATGGAAAAATGTGAAGATGAATTCATAATTGATGAACAAAATTTCAACTATGACTTTTTGATTGGGTTGGACTTGATAAAAACATTCAAGTTAATGCAATATGAAAACTTAAATATAAAACAAAAACCAGATAAAGAAAATGAAGACATATATATACATATAGAAACAAATAAAGATAAACAGATTGAAGAAGATGTAAATACATCGAAAGAAATAAGAATAAACGTTAATGAACATGTGATAGAAGAAGATTTTGAAGCTAAAGTAAATCATTTGAAAGAAGTTGATCAAACACAGATAAATAGACTGATAGAAAAACATAAATCAGTTTTTGCAAAGAACAAATATGATGTAGGAAATGATATGTAGGAATGGATACGAAGCAAGGATAGACCTAACAGTAGACAGATACTGCAGTAAGAGACCTTATAGGTGTACGATTGAAGATAAAAAAGAGATAGAAGAACAAATAGGTAAACTATTGGATAACGAAATGATAGAAGAATCGTACAGTCAGATACTGGCAATACTGGTTAATAGGAAAATCATTCACTGTTTATTCAGACCACAAACCGCTTGAAAACATGAATTTGAAATCAAGAACTGACGAATAGTTAGGAGATATGGCATACTATTTATCACAATATGATTTCACAATAAAATATGCACCCGGAAAACAGAATTTAGAAGCAGATTGCCTGAGTAGAACCCCAGTATTGGAACCAAATTCTAAAGAAGATGAACAATTACAAGTAGTAAACTTAATTAAACTAGAAGGCATAATAAAAGACCAGAAGAACAACGATGAATTACAGAAGAAAAAAGAAAAATATATCGAGAAACAACAATTGTACTTTAAAAAAGTACGGAAAAAACATAAAATAATACTTACAGAAGAATTTAGTAAGAAACTATTAAAAGAAATACATGAAGACCTGTGTCATATTGGTATTGGACAAATGCAGAAAACAATAAGTCCATACTATACAGCCAGGAATCTGACAAATAATATAAAAAACATTTGTAAAAGATGTGATGTTTGTATAAAAAACAAGTCGAGAGGACATCACAAATATCGATTTATGTCTCACCTGGGCCCAGCTACAAGACCATTTGAAATAATATCCATTGACACGGTAGGTTTCGGAGGTTCAAGATCAACAAAGAGACACCTTCATTTGCTGGTCGATCATTTTACAAGACATGCCTTTGTAAAAACATCAAAAACACAGAGTGCGAATGATTTTATTAAATTAGTCCAAAATATAGCAGAAACGGGAAAGATTGGTATGATTCTCACTGATCAATAACCGGGAATCAATTCGAAAGAATTCAAGACATTCCTACAAGACAAACAAATACCTATGATGTTCACAGCAGTAAATGCACCATTTTCAAATGGTTTAAATGAGAGACTTAATCAAACACTAGTCAACAAAATAAGATGTAAAATTAATGAAGAAGGGAATAAAAAAGCATGGACAACAATAACACAAGAATACGTTAATAAATATAATGAAACGGAACATTCGGTAACGGGCTTCGCACCAAAATATTTGTTATATGGAACAAATGTTACGATTTTACCACATGCAATAAAACAAGTAATATCACATGAAGACTGGAATAAAGATAGAAGAACAGCATTGGAGAGCACAATAAAATCACACAACTACAACAAAAAAATATTTGACAAAAAGCTGAAAATTGGAATTTCAGTGAAGGAGACATGGTGTATGTAGAGAATGGTAATAAATTGAACAGGAAAAAGCTGGATGAACTAAAAGTTGGACCATATAAGATCATAGATAAAATATCAAATACAATGTACAAGATAGATACTGGTCATCAGAAAGTTGAATCAAATCTTTACCATATTACAAAACTTATGCCAATTCCTGTATTAGAAGATGATGAAACGGAAGGTAAAGCAGAAGAATGAATGAAAATTCTATGAAGAATTTTCTTTCCTTCGAGGAGAGATAATAATAATAATAATAAATGTTCTTTATTCAATAAAGTTTGCTCTATATAATGTGGCCCTAACCCTTAAACTAAGCAAAACACTTGTGACTTAAGGGCTAGTGTCACAACGCGAACAGTGGTCGAGTAATCTTGGTGTATTCTAGGTTAAAAAACAAAAAGAACAAAAAGAAAATATTTATATACGAAAAACAACAAAATTTTACTGAATGTTTGTATGTGTGTGTGTGTGTGTGTGTGTGTGTTTGTGTGAGAGTGTGTGTGGGCGTGTGTGGGTGTGTGTGCGTGATATGTATGTTTAGTGCAGGTGTTTGAGTGCTTTATAAAAATGTGCATGTTTTAAGCGTCGCGTTATTGGGATACGCATAATAGAGCCTCAGTATCTGAGTAGTTTAGAATAAGTAACCAACCACGAACTCTGATCTTAACCTCATGTGTGCTTAGTTCTGTAATACCTAATAGTTTGTGGGCTTTGTTATAAAGTATTGAACCAAGTATGTAAAATTGACGCCCCGCGATGGTTGTATAATGCATCTCAACTGTACATGCCGGCCGCACCCTGCGTCGATCATTTGAAGGTGGAGGAACTTGCGGGTGTTTACTCAAAATAGCACGATTCACAAAGAGCTGCCTCACTGTAAGGACTTGGCAATCGTAGTAAAGTTGTACTGTTGGGTACCGAAAGTGCCTTTTTTCCATTACCTTTAGGACAGCTCTTTGAGCCCTCTCAATATTTAAAAACTTAGTCTTGGCCGCTCCACCCCAAGCTAAGATGCAACACGATATAATAGACTGTCCCAATGTGAGGTAAACCATTTTCAGGGTAGTTTGGTTTGCACTATCTCTCAGAGTTTTAAGTGTGTAAATGAGTTTCCTAATTCTGGATGTGAGAGTTTCGATATGCGTATACCAGTTAAGTTTTGCATCAATAAACACGCCAAGATATTTGACATTTATAACAGTGGTAAGGGAAAGACACAAACAAGAGGAGAATTCTTTATTACAGGAATGAGCTGTTATGCAAAAAATTTCGGGAGGTTTGTTCGCAGAGTGAATGTAAAAAGGCATGCAATATGTTTTTTCGAGATTGATTGTGAGTAAGCTAAGATTCAGCCACTGCACCTCTGCCAAATTAGCCCCATGCACGATGATAGCTGTGTCATCAGCATATACAAAAAGTTTTGTGTTAAGAAGTTTTAGATTACAAAGGCTATTGATATAGATTTTGAATAGTGTTGGGCCCAGCACACTTCCTTGTGGCACAAAAAAATTTATATCCTCTTCCCTACTTGTGACTGTATCAATTTTTGACATTATTTTTCTATTATTTAAGTAACTACTAAACATTTTATGTGCAACACCCCGTACTCCGACATCGTGTAGCCTCTTGAGAAGAGTGGGTAGCGAAACGGTGTCAAAAGCTTTTTTTAGGTCCAAAAATATCCCAATACATTTATGTTTGCTGTCTAGTTTTCTTGATACATGCTCAGTCAATTCTAGTACCGCCATTTCAGTGGATATTCCTGCTTTAAAACCGTATTGGTTCTCGGCTATTAATTTAAATTTATCCAAGTATTGGGACAGACGGTTGTTCAATATCCTTTCAAATACTTTGGATATAGCAGTGAGCACCGAGATGGGCCTATAATTACTTACAAGATATCTGTCCTCGCCTTTAAAAATCGGATGAATAATTGCTTTCTTAAAAACATCCGGGAATACACCTGAGGCTATGGAGGTATTAATTATGTAGGTGATTATTGGCACTAGGGTGCTGCGACATTCCTTTTTTGGCGATGGTAAGGAATTAAGGTTGCCGCCAATGTTGGCATGCGAAGATGGTGAGAAGGTGGAAAAGGGTAATTACCCACCTGGCCGGGTGTTGTGACCAGGGGACCAAGGGTCCGACATTGGATCGTCGGAAGTTGTATATATGCCGCGGAGTTGGCATATTCCGTTAGCGCGATGCAGGAAAGTTAGCGCCATCTATGCGCAGATGCTTGCCAACCTTGTGTTCGTGTTACTCGTAATGTGAGTATCGTTGAGTCTTCCCTATTTGAGCGGTAGTGCGATAGATGTCGCCACAGTACTTCCCCCGGAGACTGGAGGTCGATACTGAAGCGAGAAGTGTAGAAGCTGACTAGAGTAGCGTAGTCAGTGTAGTGATGCAGTGAGTAGTGGCGAAGCTCTAGCGTGAGCTGTGTGCCGTAGCGAGTCTGTTCCCAAGCCTGCAGTGAGTAGCGACTGGGTGGGGACAGTGAGAGTGTGCGATTAGGTAGCAGCACGCGTCCGTGCAGTCGAGGGTAGTGACAGGAAACACGCGTCCGTGCCGCCTATGGTCGTAGTAGGGTAGGTAGTTCGGTAGGGAAGACGTAAGTATCACGTCGGGGTCACCACTTTGGCGATGGTAAGGAATTAAGGTTGCCGCCAATGTTGGCATGCGAAGATGGTGAGAAGGTGGAAAAGGGTAATTACCTACCTGGCCGGGTGTTGTGACCAGGGGACCAAGGGTCCGACATTGGATCGTCGGAAGTTGTATATATGCCGCGGAGTTGGCATATTCCGTTAGCGCGATGCAGGAAAGTTAGCGCCATCTATGCGCAGATGCTTGCCAACCTTGTGTTCGTGTTACTCGTAATGTGAGTATCGTTGAGTCTTCCCTATTTGAGCGGTAGTGCGATAGATGTCGCCACACTTTAATAGTTTTGAGGATATACCATCCCAACCAGTTGCACAGTCACTGCGAAGGTTCATTATTTGTTGTTCCACTTCTTTTTCATCGGTCGAAAGAATAACTAGGGAATCAATAGGCTGGCCTCCAGCATGAGATACTAATTTATGTAAATTTGAGGCTTGCGCAGCAGGTGATATTTTTGATGCAAGTGATGTACCAATATTTGCGAAAAAGTTGCATACGTCATTTACAGAAGTTTCAGGATCAGGATATAACCTCAGAAGTTCAGTAGGAGGATTTCGGGACTTCGCAGCATTTGTGATTGCTTTGATGGTGTTCCATAAAGCCTTGGGATTATTTTTTTGCTTTCTCAAGTTCACATTTTTCATACGTTCTTTTTAATCTACGTAAGAGACAGTTACAGAAGTTGCGATAGCGAGTGTATGTGATTTGAAGTACTAGATCGTTTGGCGAACTTTTAGTTTTCTTGTGTAAGTGGTCACGATGTAGATGTAAAGAGTTCTTATATGACAAGACTCTTTAAATTTATTTTTCTTCAGCTGTCTTGTCTAGACATGACAGCTGAATAACAAGATGGCGTATGTAGTGTGTGTACTGTATCGACTATAGAACTAACATGTAAATAATAAAATGAATAGTATAAGAAATTGACTTTAAATGTCGTTTCTTTAATTTACAGGTAGGAAGTGTTATGTATTTTGGTTGATTTAGAATTAATGTTATTATTTGAATAAGTTTAAAATATAACCGTTAATTTACAGAGAAACACATTTTAGTTTCATTGGAATAGAAACATATTATATATATAGATTTAAAAACTTCAAAAATACACAAAAAAATGCTAGTGGCTATGGCGGCTTCATAGAGCATCGCCCTGTCGCACGCATTTCAGTACTTATACGAAGCCGAAACTCACATCGTCACATCATACACACATCACACGTCACATCGGCATATGCGTGCATTACTTATCGCCTTCTAGTGAACCATAGTGTTTGGACAGCTTACTATGACAATGAACCGCTATAACTATCTCAGAAGTATTTATCTAGAGAAACACTCTAATAATCTTAATGATGTTATCGGTTATTCTATTTTTTGGTAATCTTTTGCTTACGAAATTATCGTCAACATTTCAAGTATAACGGAAAAATCAACGAATTTTAATGTGTCAATTTGGATTGGAGCATTCTGTATGTAGTTGCAGTCAGGGTCTAAGACACAATAAAATTAAAGTTAGAATTTTTTAAATTTCTTTATAAATTAGGCTAAGGAGTACAAGTAATATGCATTTACTTACTATATCAACCTACACCTAATCTCCGAGATCGCTTACACTGAGCAGAGAGCCCATAAGGCCTGCATTCCGCTGTTAGGTAGCAATCCCTATACCTTGTCCGAGGAATGAGCCAGCCCTGTGGTCGCAGGTGAACGAATGTTTTTATTTCCGTATTAAAAAGCAAAAGTAAGTGGTATTATTCGAAGTGTGAAATTACTTATATCTATACATTTATAATAATAGTATAAAACAGCAAAAACAAATTCGCGTCCCGACGCCTGTCCCTATGTATTGATGTCTGTATCTATGTACTAGATCTTTTAAACTACGCAACGGATTTTAATGCGGTGTTCAACAATAGATATAGTAATTCAAGGGGAAGGTATTATAAGCAAGAAAAAAAGAGTACGTAGGGATAAAGTAGATGTACGCGAACGAAGTCGCGCCAAAGACTATTGTGGCAAAATAATATTCCACTAGTAGCAAATAAAAGTAAGTATACATATATTTTTACTTTTAAATTTATTTTTCAAAAATGACTTAGTCTATTATTAAAATAATTAAGCATAAATTAAAGACTTACTTACACAATCTAATACGATATCACATACACAATATCACAACAATCAATATTATTATTATACTAATTACTAATACTTTCTCTTCAGTCATGTTTAACTTAAGATGTTGTTTTTGGTGCGGGTTCAGGGGTTTCAGTCGGTCTTCGGGGATTCGCTGAAAATTTCCCGAAGTAGTCTTGTTGTTGGGATGCGGGCGCCATTTTGCGGAAACTCTCGTACACTCTCTGAGTTGCGTCATCGTAGTCGCAGAATCCCATCGGCATATCCATGTAAGTCGGTATATTTCCCCAGAAGTTTTCGTCTTCCAACGCTTCTTTACCATAATAGTCTTTGTACGTATACGGACCTTGTCTCCTGCGGCACCCATGTCCGAAGGGACCACGGTGGTCGAAGTTAGGCCCATACATACGGTAATGAGCAAATTTCTGCCACTGTTCTTGGTCGGGTTGCCCATCCATACCATTATACATAGCCCAGGGGCCCCACCCAGGCGGGCTTCTCATCATAGGCGTTGGCTGATCAGGAATCCCTTCCTTCCGATGCCCATGCTTCTCAAAATGCTTCTGGAAGGCTTCCATTCGAAGGAACCTCTCAAACTTGGCGGCTAATTCGGTGTTTTTCACCTTGTCACCATTCGGTTGTGATTCCAGAAAGGCGGAAAATGCTTGTTTCTCTCTAGTGATCTCTTTACCGCAGTGGCCACCCATTTTTTCTGGCATTGGTCCAGGTTAGCTTCGGATATGGGGAGAATTAGACGAGCTGCGAGTTTCGCTAACGTAGATGATTCGAAGTGCAAATAATGTTTGAAAACACCACTAGGTAGTAGGTATATTCAGCAGCGAAATTTACTAATCACTTAGTAAAATTGTCCTTTAGAATTATGTCGTCAAAGGAAACGTCTGATGTGTTCGGTTCAAGTGCTTGTATGAAACTGTAAGGGAACTCGCAAGCAGATAGTATATGTAGCTGAATTAGGATGATGAAACAATTTTATAACGTTACTGTTTGGCAACAAACGCTATGACGCAATACGTTGATATGTTTACCGTAATTTGTAAAAGCTTACATCAGTTTGTGATCAAAATCTAAGTTTTCATTGAAATTACGATTTCCTTTACTTTCTTAAACTTGGTAATGTATGCATACTGGTTACCGCCCGCGGCGTTGCTTGAATGAAATTTGAAAGAACTTGGATATTTTAGATAATAATGGAGTATATTTTATCGCGCTTGTGTTTAAGCGATGCCACTATAGTTTCAGTACACTATTGTAAGTTCTATTGTTTATAAATGCGAGGAAGTTTGTAAGAATGGGTGTTAGGATGTGACGTACGCAGAAGATACTGAACGGATTTTAATGAAAGTAGATTTGATTCCCTATGACACATAGGTTACAATTGATCCCGAAACTCAATATAGGTCCTGCGGGAACACAGCGTACCTATCCGAATTTTATTCAAATGACGTCGCGGGCAAAAACTAGGAATTTAAAAACAAAATGGTACGTTAATGATGCGAGGAAGAATCTTAGAAATCTTTCATTTCATTTCTAGTGTTCGGTCACATGTTAAAATATACCCAGACTTGGCCGTCGTGAACAGTAAAATAGCAGAAGTATACAAATCTACTGATTTTATAGTCTTTGTTCTACGAGAGGTGTGTGGTGGCAATATTTAGGTTTCGTGGGATAAAATGTGCCTAGAACAGTAGGTACCTAAAGTGGTCACAGAGTGCCAAAATACCTATGCCTCATGGCTGTGAAAGGCCTGCATACTAAAACATAACAAAACAATTCAACCAAACATAACCCAACCGACAGAACAGATCGATTAAACAGATAAAACCGCATCCAAATCGGTCCATCTGTTTGAGAGCTACGATACCACAGACAGACACACACACACACACAGCGACAGAGCCACAAGTACACACGTCAAACTTATAACACCCCTTTTTTCGTCGAGTGTTATTAAAACTGTGGTCTACCTAACTAGGCGGAATCCTCAGACTTGACAAGAGATATCAGCAGTAAATAATGTCCGTGTCTTCGCACGTGACGACCTATTGTAGATATAGGGATAACCGTCGTTATTTATACATTTAGGTATTTGTAATAAGTAATATAATAAATAATAAATAAGTGTGTATAATAAAAAAATATATAGATTCAAAAACTTCAAAAATACACAAAAAATGCTAGTGGCTATGGCGGCTGCATAGAGCGTCGCCCTGTCGCACGCATTTCAGTACTTATACGAAGCCGAAACTCACATCGTCACCTCATATACACATCACACGTCACATCGGCATGTGCGTGCATTACTTATCGCCTTCTAGTGCACCATAGTGTTTGGACAGCTCACTATGACTATGGACCGCTATAACTATTACTGATACATGATGATTCCTATCATTTTTATACGATTCGGAAGCCAGGGTATATTAGGATATGACGATAGTATTATGACATCGCACGGGTGACGTCACACGCTAAATATTAGAGTTTAAATTACAAATATCACAGTCAAATTTGAAATAAATAAATCCTATTTGTAGCCCGGAATTGTGGTCATGATCTTGAGGGAATGATCGTGATGGAATACTTCTCTCGGAAATCATCATTTTAAGTAAATATCACCAGCCAAATCCAAGTAATTATTCTGCAATAATGAAACAATTGCACCACCTTGTGAAACATTGTGCAATAAGAACGTATTGCAATTTCACAATATTGCCCCAACATGCACCATAGATAGAAGACAGGAATGTGTTTATATGTAGACAAGTCTCGACATGTTTTGCGACACATTTTTCCCTTAGGTATATCAACACCCCTAGTATTGTAGTAATTAATAAGAAAGGAAATATAGTAATGAAAATTAACGATGTACAAAAAACTGCTACGCGAAAGAAGTCACGAGCAAAAGCTAGTAAAAATATTGATTGAATTTTTTTAATACCTTAAACAATCAACTTACTTATTATAATCAACCAGAAGAAAATACTAGTTTAATCTTATTAAAATAAGTTAAATGCATCACATTGTGAAATGTTGCGCAATAACTCAATTTCACAATTTTGTTGCCATATTCACAATTTTGCATCAAATAGAAGACTGATAATACTTGTACACGTAGACTTTCTTCCAGGCAACCTATGGGAATAGTCAATAGTCATACAGTCATACATTATCTACTATATAGCTAAAAAACCATCTTTTTTAAGAATTATTGAGTTGCTTCGTTCCTATAATTGTTTTGAAATGTGGTGCAACAATGAATAATTTCTATTGCAGTACAAGTTGAAATACAAATGCAACATTCTTATATATAAGGTTCGGTCTCTGACAGCATGAGACAGTTTGAAAAACGTCGTAGTCAAGTGCGGAGCACTGCCGTTTTCTAATATTAAGTTACCAAGTTAATTAACAATCAGTAAATAATACTATGTTGTATTTAGTGATAGCAAGAAAACTGAATACAGTGAATAAGTGTTTGTTCAAGTTTGACATAAGAAGAAAGTATTATAAATATCAACAAAGTGCGCGATAAGATAAAGCAGCCTTGAAAAGATAAATCCAGATTTCCAGCGTAGAAAAACCACCAGATTTTATACCGTCGGAGATTCGGAGGTGTATCTAGGTATCTACCTACAACAGCTTCGGTTCCCGTGATAAATGGCGAAGGATAATTCTTATGGGTAAGTGTCCAATATTATATTATTTGTAGTAATTAAGTTTTTTAATTAACGTGTAAGTCTTTGTTTCGCGTTGAAAAATGTTCGCTTTAGGTACGTCAAAATAATTATATTGTAGATATTTCGTGCACGTTTTATTGAAAGACTAAGTTTTCAATATATACCCAGTGGCAAAATAACAAAATTTCTATTGACAAAAAGAAAAGCATCATATTCGACAGCTAGAGAGTAGAGATCAAAACAACAATTTCGTCCATAAATCGTCGTAAACCCCTGCAAGAAATATCGCTGCAAAACTACCCGAGGTTTGTTTTGCCGCGATGTTTTTCACACGTACCTAAAAGAGAAATATGAAAACGACGAAACGAAGCCATATTTTACCGTCCTGACGACCTTGACCCAGGTTTTTGCGTATGTTTTTTGTTGCAATGTGACTTCGCAATAATGTGAAGTGGAAATAATAGATTAACATGTTTATTCAAATAAAGTAGGTAGTAAACTTTGTCAGGGTAGGTAGCTACATATTTCAGTAGCATTCAAATACTGCTTCAGATTTAATAATAAAATTGAGAACGGAATAGATTTGATTAAATGCTCGAGATTGTATTCAAGTATTCATTCATTCAAGCAGATTATGTAATCAATGTGGAACAAAACCCGATAAATTACTACCTCTAAAATTAAAATATTAAATTTTCCGAAGGAAATATTCGACTGAAACTGCTTCCTTTAGAGTTGAAACTCCTGTCCAAAAAGGACCTTGAAATTGGTAAATGAATACCCACAACAGCCACACAAAAGAAATAATAAATAAAAGTGTTTCGGACAAAGGAACCAATATCGGAAAAGAGAATAGAGATATAGGTACTTGTACTAAATAATATCTTTCCACGCCAGATATTGTTACATATTTACGCGTCTGACTGTGCATTCCCGGTTAGTATTATTGAACCCTTTCAAGAGAAGAACTCGTAAATACCGAGCCCTCTTCCTGCCCTTTACTGATACGGGGTTTTATTACATTTTATTTTTATGTTTATTGAATTTTCCTATTCTCAAGACCCGGATAGAGAGGCTTCTACAAATGTTTCAAGCGAATTTGTATTGGCAACATTTTTGTTAGCAAATAGAAACCTTATCTTAGCATAAAAACTTTATAAGACATGTATTTAAAAAAAATAGGGTCTACATATTTTATACAGCTTAAAATTGATTGTGATTGTGACATTCGCGAAAATATCAGTACAATTTCCTAACACATTCGTTATCCGCAGGGGTGGGCCAAATTATTGACAGTAAGGAAAAGGGGGTCTGTCTGACAATAGACATGTATTAGGGGAACCTTTGGTTCAAGTCAAAAATCTTGTTCCTTAAATCTATAAATGATTGCAATGTTTGAGGAATTGACGATGTATGTAAACTGTGATGTTAACTTAAAGTGGAATAAGGAATTGAAGATGAATGTAAAACGTAAAAAATAACACTTTTAGCAAATTGTAGTTGATAAGAGACTTTCGAGATTTTCAAGGATTAAAATCTATAATTTGATTTGTTTCAGGCACTAGTCGTTGCACGGATTCCATTTGAAATTCGGTTTGATTACGGATATAATTATTAGTGAATAAGCAGAAACACCTACCAGGATAAGAACATTTTTAAACATAAGACTGCAGATAAAGCCAAAGAGCGCCTTTTTCATGCCAATCATATTTTATTTAGAATACTCTATATTAAAACTTTAAGGAAAACGGCAATACTGAAATTAAAGGATTCGTTTTAAAAAAAATTAATGGAAATTATTAAGAATTTGTTACCATTGAGCTTCACAATGGAAAAGTAAAAATTTTATCATCCTATGTTACGACATTTAAACCTTTAAGAAACGAGCTAAACCTATCTCAAAGACCAGCAACGCATTCGTGACCCCACTGGTGTTACAGGTGTCCTTGGGCTTTTGTGATCATTAACCATTAAGTGACCCGGTTGCTCGTTCGCCGTCCTTTATTATATAAAAAAACGTACTAAGGCAGGGTACAAAATCACTTTAACAATGGCAGAATCGAAAGCTCGCAAATCGTAACTGAACATTACAAGAACGAGGGTCGTGCCCAATTCACTGGAAACTAACTTCAAAGAACAGAAACGAAGCGCAGTGAGTGCAAAAACATAATTCTTAAAGGGAGAGTTGCTGCAAATTCGATACAAAACTGGAACACTGGAAGATATTTGATTGTTAGAAACTTTGAGATTATTTACGCCATACACTTGCATGTTATTAATAAATTTAACTATAAAATTTTGTAATAAGTACACTGAGTACTTTATCTAACCTCAATAGATTAGTTATCGACGATACCTGTAAAGTTAATAAGTTACGCTAAATAAGATTTATTATAGTTTTAGATATTTTTTAATCCTCAAATATTGCTTATAAGTTTCAATGGAGCTGATTTTTATAATATACTAACAGTTTATTTTAATATTGCTCTCTAAATAACTACTTCTACTTTCCAAGTCGAAAGTTTGTACTACATTAGAGCTAAGTTTGTTCATAAAAGCTCATAAACTAATATTTTCACGAAAGTCAACAGCATCGTGGGTAACTAAAACTGCCAGTGAATGCCAATGTAAGTGTTATATATTTTTATTGGAAATGTTTCTACAAAGTAGAAAGTGTACTTGTTATCAGCGTGTTCTACTGAAATAGTGAAATATTTTGTTCTGAAAAGCTCTCTGGTTTGGGAAAGATAATTTATTTTGCTTCAATTTCGCGAATTTTTGATTCAGAATTTTTAAATAAGATTATGTATTACGCATATTTTAAAATAACATGAACAGGAACCTAGAGAATTGCGCTGTATGTGTAAATATAAGGTACGTACCTAGATTTTAAATTTAGTTTATATGTAAAGGTAACTTCTAAGCTTATTTTGTTAATATAATACAGTTCCTTAAATATATTTACAGGGATAATTGAAATTAAATAAGTAATGCTTCAAATGCAGTAAGTAGTAGTACTATACTAGCCAAGTAGATATTTATTTTATTTTTAATTAAGACCATAGTAAAGCTAGCAAAGCTTCCTTTACTTCTTTCAACTACGATTTGTGGCGCGTTTAATTTTATCAGTCTTAGACCTTAGCATCAAGATGATAATTATCATCTTTATGGTCAGGTCACACTATAATAAGGTTATGTTGTCACTTTTTGAGTAAGTAAGTAGTACATGATAAAGTAGTCGTAGACCTAACTATTCGGCTTTTTCTATAAGAATTGTCCTATTGAAGAATAATTTAATGTGACCAAGCTGGCTGAGGCGATAAGAGTAAAAAAACATACTGAAGGCAATAACGAATGGGTCTGTAGTCCCAAGATAGGAGACCTTCTCGAGGGAAGTTTCTATTGCGTCATTGACAGACCCAGACTTGCTGCAAATAAATAGAAAATGTTCTCACTCTAGTCTCTTGAGACGCTCTTCAACAAAATAGTAGCAAAATGAAACTACACTAAATTCTTGTTATATAAAATTACGTGATTCTTGAATTTTATCCGGATATTCTGTCCTTATGCGTATCTAAAAAATAATACGTCTTCCCGGTAATACAGAAAACATTTTTTAGGATTTTTTATTTTTTAGGATATTTTTATTTAAGAGTAATCAATTTGGTATTTAAAACTTTACTAATTCAAAATATTACGCAGGTATACTGTCTCATGAAGGTAATAATACATTCTTCATTCACCTGTAGTCTATTATTTTAAAGTGATAAAATTAATATTAACAATATAAGGAGTATGATTACATAGATCATAACAATTGAAGATTTAAAGATGTGTAATGGGTGGCTTTTATTATGTAATAGAAGGTAATATAAAAGTGGCAACGTTATGAAAATAATCGCATTCTGTTGATTTAAAATTTAAAGGACCTTCCGCCCAAGTCCACTTATGTTGAGAAATGAACTCCCTGGAGAGACTGTAGCAAGGAGTTTTTAAGGGTACAAAAAGGGTGGTTTTAATGGGGTAGTCACTTTGAGTAGTCTACGTGCGAATAAAACCCTGGTATAGTAAATGTCCGTAGCCTACATACAGTAACGTTATTGACAAATCAGAATTGTAAGCGCTAATATATATAAGTCTTAGTTTGTAAGTATAAAAACCAAACATTGCGATTAATTTTGGTGTTTTCGAATGTCTACTATTATTTAATTGGATTTTTTAAAATATTATTATTTATTTGCTTTCCCAATGTACCAGAAACTATACCAAGGCTCATAAATACCAATTAAGAGACTACAGGTTAAAACATGGCCTCAATGGAATTGTGTAATTTTTTTTTGCCAAATTTTGTCGCGCACCATTACGTGGGTAGTCGGCTAACTTACAGCTCATTTGTTTCCTATTGTTCCTTTATCTTGTCCCTTCAACGGTTATCCCTTCCAGGGATTTTTTTCGCGAAAAATATTAAGCTACCCTTTGGGGACGAAAAATGTACGATCATTTTTTAAGGTGATACCATGCATATGTGTATGTTTGTAACAATGATGGCATGTGACCTTTACAGATTACATATTTATACTTAATGATTTACTAATCCTATCTCTAAGATGTATATACTTTGAATGTTTTGATTACATATCGTCTCACTCTTAGTTTCTAAATCGTTTACAATAATTTTATTACATTATAATAAAATAACAATGTCAAAGTATTAAAACTAAATATATATATAGCATAATAATGTAATGAGTAAGAACTGTGAAATTTCTCAATTACTTTACTCTCAGGTAACTTAGTCAGCTTGTAATACTAAGTACGTGCTTACCCCAAAACATAAAGGGGTTCTGTCTCGAAAAAATAAAGTATTATATGCGCAAACTTGGAGAACACTCGCCAAGTGTCTCGGCATCCTAATGAGATTGATATAAATTTAAATTCCCTTAAAGAATTCATGCGCAGCCCCTAAGAGTTCCAAAGTTTTCCCGCAAAGATTTTTTTTTCTTATTTATAAACGTACAGGTTTCGTCACTGGGAGCTGAGGGACGCAGAAACTCTCGAGCCGTGGGCAGATTTAGAATTCGTTAGGTTATAGACTGTATAACGAGGGTACTCGTTAAACACTGTAACTAGTTCGGACTGGTTGGGTCCAACGCGGGATTGGAATATGGAAAGTTATAAAAGTTACCGCGTGTATAATGCCAGTGGAACCGTTTAAGCATCAAAGTGGGTAGCATCAAATTGAATTGAAATTTATAATTGCTAACGTCACGATCGCATGGCTAAAGAGGCTAAAATAGGCTAAATTACCTATGTAGCGCTATAAGACCGCGAGGAGTTCGCTTGTACTGTACCACCGACTAATCCATTTCTGCCGATAAGTAACAATTGCATTTATTGTGTTTTAAGGAGAAGCAAGTAAATAGAAGACAACAATACTAACACTTGTCTAAGTAACCCAATAATTGTCATGGTGTTTTGTGTACCGATTTATTTTTGTGTTGAATGTTATTGTATTTCAAAATTATCCTGTCGTGGCGTCCTGTTTAATAAATGTTTTCTTTCGTTCTTTTTTAAAGTAGCGTTATTATGCATATACACAGTGCTCATCTGCTAAGTGAACACCTTGCAATGATTGGTCAATTTCGTTCATTTTGACGGACGCGTAGTGCTGAGCGCCACTCAAGTATTTATTTATTTATTAAAACTTATCTACCAGTCAACCGTGAAAAAAAAATCGAAAACGGTAGGCGGTGCGGGAGAAACAATAAGAAAAGATGAAGGAAGGGATACTTTACATCAATAAATGCTAAATTTATACAATTTTACAAAGATACAAGAAATAGTTAAACAACAAATACATACTAAAGATACATAGGTACATAGGAGTAAATAATAGGGGGAATAATTTAATAATGGGTAATGCAGATTGTGTACAGCCTTTTTGAACTAGAATTTGCTAGTCAAAAGTCTAATTTCAGAGGGGAGACCATTCCAGAGTCGCATGGCCACCATCGCGAAAGAGTAGAGAAGAGAAGTATTGTCAGTTGGATCCTTGTACACTGTGAGACCTCATAGTAACGTTACTTGTAGTCCTCACAGTGACAACGCGCATACTTGCTAAATTCCGCCTAGGGACGCCTGTATCTTTCCCTGGCGCACCCTATGAGGATAGGGTGCGTCATGAACTCATGGTTCTATTTTTTTTTAATGAAACCTAATTGTAAGAATTATTATAGGTCTGATAGGAGATCTTAACCGTTTTAAGTGAGCTTTCTTCTCATTTATTTATGACAAGTTTTTTAAATAGTTAAATAAATATAGGTAGCACACGTGCCTCGTGCATTTAAAATTATTATAATATTAAGCTTCATTACAAAAATTGCAGGTGTTACCTACAGGCTACATCGTTTCAACTAAGCAAGTATCGTTACTTGTTAGTAGTAACACGAATATAGTCGCCAAGTCAACTGAAGCTTCAGAAAGTCCCCGTAATAAAATAATCTTCTAATCTTCTACCCTTGTCACCCATTTCCTTGCCAACTTGCAGACAGCTCCAATCCAAGCATGCTACATAAAGCTGCAAACTTTTATATGGCATCTCGCCATAAAGTCCAGTTATTGTAGTTTTACGAGCAGAATCTGCGTTTTATTCCACACCGCCATAACGGGTGCAGCAATACGTATTTTATATGATACTTTTGACTTTAAATGCCCGACTCACATAAAATATGACTCCGGTAATAGTTTTCTGATATTCAAACGGCTCACTGAATATCTGAAGAGTATTAAGTTTGAACGAATCTTGAGTTTCATATTCGATTTACCTCAACTGGATGTCATCGCACTCAGTGTTGTGACGCAAATGCTTCTATTGGATTACGCCCAGAATTTGTATGTGGTTCACGAATGAAGATAGTGATTGCCACCGCTCCCAAATAAATAAAAACAAAATATATTCAATTGCTAATTCAAAAAAAGAAAACATCCAATTTCACGATATTACCATTCACGAAACACATCCATCTAATTCAACGATTGATCACAACAATGGCTATAGAGAAAATAGACTCGGCTCAGCATTTTCGACATCATGTGATTGATAGGCCGCCTGACAAAGTTTTTCTCCCTCTCTACTCACGTACAGAAGCCGACACAGCACGCACGTGCACTGTCTATTAAGTATCACGCTGTATTGCGGACCTCGAACCATCCTTGGCGGAGGGTTGTACCCCACTCAATATTCATTTCGATTTGACGGCTTTGCAATGTTTGATGGGAATACGTAAAAAGTTTATTACTAGCTACATTGAGAGGTTTATTCCCTTTGTTTTGTTGTTTCGTTCCATTTGTATTTCGGGTTTAACAGGCTTTAATTCTGGCATCGATTGTACCGTCATTTGCGATTTCATTTGTGTGATTAATCGTAGGTGTTATCATGAAGTTACTGCTTCCTAACAGGTGGGACGTCTGGTCGTTTGTCGAATAGTCATAGTACTTAAGCTACAATTAAAATAATATGCATTTCTCAACCATAGGGACGTTGTTGAAGAGAGGAGCATAGGTACCTAAACATAAGTTCAAAAATAATAATTTTAATTCGACCATTATCATATTTATATTTTTATATGATATTCTGTCATATATTCTTTTCATACACATTCTATATCTTCTAGGCACGCATGCTACAAATTCGAGCTTATCGTGGCTTTCCATAATGTGAGTTGAGGTCAAATGCAATTGATAATAATAAAAAGAAATTACTACATATAATTTTAAAACGCACTGTTATAATAAATATACCATGCCTACTCCTGAACAAAAATTTGAATTATTTTTGAGGTCTGTCATTAATTTTTTGGCGTAGGTGACTAATAGAGTGAATAACTGATAGAGTTCGATAATAAAATAGGCAGGATGTAAAAATCGAAGCCAAAAATCCAACTCTTCAAAACAGTACTCAATATAAAACGGAGTTAAGTAACAACTCTCAATGTAATAGATCTCCGACTACTTCATTGAAGCGATCAATGTAACTCGGGGCGACTGGTCCGGAACTTATGTAACTCTGGAGGTAACTCACTCGAAGTAAGTACGAGTACACTTCAAGTTTCTAGGGCTGTTCCTAAATTACGTAAATAGTCCCGAAGCCCTTCCGAAGGACTGTTAAGAATTTTTAGGAGCCTTGTTGGCATCTAAATTATCAAGTATAGCTCGTGTTGTTGGATATACCTTGTTTAATAGGTTGAATGTTGTTTGGGCTAATTTGACAAGCTGATTTGATTTATAATCTGTATTCGGTGAAAAGGTTGTTTCTAGACAGAAATTTTCCATTTTTGGCCTCATTGTCACTTCAATATAAAAAAGACTGTGGACGAAAACCGGCGTTAAAGAAACTGACCTATTGTGCTTAAATTGAAATCTGTGCAAATTTTATTTTCGTGGAAATTCGTGGACATACGAACATGAAATTTCCAATTTAGGTCAACCTTTCCAATTGCGGTCTAGCTACAATGATTAAGGTTAAACTAATAATTAATGAAAAATTGTATATGTAAATGTAGTAAATGTGAATGAATATGTAATATCCGTTTTGCTGCACTGTTGCTACTAAACTATCTTCATTTCACCAATCCAGAGCGGCCGATATTGGCATATTACATAGCATAGGCATCTAATATCATCTATGTTCTAACTGACGCTATCTCGAGGCAAGTTTACAGCCAGGGTTTACCACTATAATTGAATTATTTCCGCGCTAGATCTTGCACATATCGGGCGGGCATCGATGGCAGTATCATAATTTTATGATCAGGTATCGAAAGGTATTTCAGTGTTTCAAAATTTATTGCCAATGAAATAAATAAATAGATGTGCCACTAATATATTATATGTACAAATATTAGTTGTTTAACTATGAAATTATGTTTTTTTTTATATTTTTTGTACATCAAAATTTCGACTATGCAGTATGCTTAGACGCTATTACGTCCTTAAAATTAAATAAAAACTATTATCTTGAGCTTTGCCCGTTTAACCAGATGTAATTTTATGAAGAAGTTCGTTCGCAAAATAAATTGACATGCACCAGTTAGCTTTATGTCATCTGATTATGTCTACAATAATTGAAATTAAACAATTTGCTTGCATTAAAATTACATTTTCCGTCACTTTCGTTACACAAATCGACAATTTCATAGGTAAGGATCTTTTATTATTTAAAAAATCACATTTCACACCTATCGTGTATTCTGTCTGCTTGCCTGTAAGCTTTAATTTCAGAAAGACTGATTTTTATGTGATTTAGTCCAATATAAATATGAAATTGTTTAAAAGAAAGGATTATGTTTTCTGAAGCCAGAAGTTAGCTAGTCTAGTATATTTTTCTTAGTCGCCACACTTCTCAAAGACTGAACGTCTATTAGAAAAGAAAGTATTCATTTAGGAGCCTCGCAATGCTGTCAAGAACACTTTGCATCAAACATACGTGGCCATCAATCCAACTTTGAGTTTGAAAATTCCTTACGATGAAAAAATATGTTCCCAATTCAATTACAGCTTTCCAAGTAACATGGCATTTGATTAAACCATGTCCTAAGTTAGCAGACGCGTTTAGTTCTGAATCAATTCATTTGCCGGATTTGCAGTTTGCGGCGAGAGCTCAAGATCATTAATTGGAGTTGAAGATTCACTTCGCTGGCTTTTCTGGCTCGACTGACTTCCACGAACAAGAACCTTCATTTGGGCTATAACTGCGAATTGCTGGAGTATTTTCAAATTGTCACTATTGTTAAAAGCTAATGATGACTTTTTAAGGATTTGTAGTGCCTTTCAAAGGTGTCTTATGCAAATCCTGTAAATTATTAAGATCTTATGTGCCATAGGACAGCAAATAAATCAATATGAATAAGATTACTTTAAGAAAATTGAGTTTATTTACACGTGTCGAGTAAAGTTTGTAGGAGATCCAGCCATACTAATATTTTCCCTCATCTGTTGTTGACAAAAATCTGTTTATTGTACAAAACATAATTACATAGTTAAGAAAAAAATTGCCTTTGTTGGCCATTATACGAAACATACAAACAAATTACGTAGTTAAGAAAAAAATTGGTTGCCTTCTCCAACCCCGGTCCTTCTATGGGGTTGCCATGGAGACAATCTATCCTCATCTGTTAATTAATTGAGTTATATGTAAAATCAAAGATATTTCTTTCCCCTATGCAATGAGATATTCAGTTGCCTGGGCGAAACTTGGTCAGAACGGATATATTGGTAAATACTCATAAAATAAATGGTCAAGGCGGACCCTGGGCCCTCGTGCGCGAGAGCACAACCGGGACATTATTAACACCAAGATGATGATGATGACTCATAAAATAAAATGAATCTTCTGATCTTAGACCAAGTGTTAGTTCTAAAAACTTACTTTAGTAAGGGTTAGTACTAAGCTCCTAAAGCGAAAGCTGAGATTATTGGTAGCAGACCCAATTAATAAGACGGCATCTATTCAAGTCTTATCTTGCCAAAAGGCATATGATTTGCAAGAGTTTGCAAGTCATCACTTTTCTCCGCTTCAGTATTGCCTTTCAATCTTTTACACCCTCCTCTTTTACTAATTGGATGTTGTTCGTTAATAATTATTTTATATCTGTCTTATTGGTGATCATAATACTTAATCAAGGCGAAATTATGTTGTAATAACGTATCGATGTGATTTGATCCAAGGTTTTTAGACCAAATTGAACAGAAGCTACTTGGCATCAAAGTCTAGGCAGTCAAAGACGTGGGACTACCTTGCTAGGTCGTTAGGTAGAATATAGCTTATAGCTACGCTTATAGCAAAGATAACCATTATTATCTTATAATTGTGCGACGCGATACATCTGTTGTTGTCCATAGGGTTACGCTGGTTATCGTGTTGCTGGCTGGAGCGTAATTATCATTCCTATCGGACATGGCGGCTAACTCTAGATAAAAATTTCTAATTTTATGTTGCGATTTTTTTTAAGTTTGATTTGCGTTATCAGTGACTATTATTATCAACCTGCATCACTGTAATTTCAACCATGGATTTACTTTAATATGGAATAACATTATTATATTGTATGTGTTTGGTTTGGCTACTGCTTCTAGTATTATTGTAGTCTTTACTGTTGCTAATTGAAGTTCTGTACATTGATGTACTTGCAATGCACATATAAGATAATAAAATCGTATTACCTACTAGTAATCCCTATATATTTGTCTCTCACTGACTAAGGTCAAATTCAACATTATTTCTAAGATTAGGAACTTTCTTATCATTTTCCAACATAAAAGAAACAAGCAGTAAAATGTGACCGTAATACCAAATCTACTTCGTTATTTATGAAGTTTGACCGTTTCCTACTTGATTTAGTATTTATATTTCAATACAATCAGAAAATTCTTGCCCTGTTTCTTTAAAATAGTCGGGAACCCTAGCCTACTTTAATCTGTAACAGGAAATGAAGCTTGAGAGCAGCTCCGTTCAGATAGCCCAATCAATGCTGTGATTAATGAAATTAGTCTGCCCTGAAAGCTGACTCGGCTTAGTTCTAGTATTGGTCTGGCCGACAGAAATCCCTGTAGCTACTGTTTTAATGGTACCCAGAAAATGCCAAAATATGTCCGTTACTAAGTCGTAGCTAGCTAATTTGTTCTTATAGGTAATTAGTTTTCTATCAGCTGTGCATTTTAGTACATTCTGGCTCTTAGTGATAAATCTCAAGTTTATTTTCCTTTGCTGGGTCATAAAATACTTCTGATTTAGAGTGTATTTTGAAAATAGACTTGATTCCATAATGTAAAATTATTTAAGCGACCTCACAAACATATATATCCCGCCCGCAAAGTCCATTAGCCAATGACCCATATCATTGCCGGCTACATACATATCGGTCAGTATACGTATATACAGGAATTAGTTCTAATTAGCCAGTTGATGGCATCCATTGATTGGGAATATTAGCATATGCAATGCTGATAAATTGATTTAATAAATGAAATTACAGGTACTTGGATAATCTGTTAGACCAAATTCAATAATTTTATTCAAAACCTATTACAGCTTGAAGTATTACAGATAGTCCGGCGGATATCATTTTCGATTAAGAATAGCGTCAATCCTTGAAGTACCTATATTATTAATCTCAAACATAGTAAAAGTAAAGGATATACAGAAATACACGACCTACACCACAATGTACAAAAACACGATGTTAATTTTGTAGGTAGCCCTCCCGGTACTTACTTACCCAATTTAAAATTCTGTAGGGGAGAATATTTTTTTCAAAAGGTCACGGAAATTTTTCTTCGAGATAATCCCCTTTTAACTCAGCCTAAGATTAGTTGGCTAATTTCTTAAAAGCGTTCGCTTCTTACAGATTTAATGGAGTGGTGGATTATTTGTCTCTATCTTGGCATAATTTATCTGGAATTTAAGCCGCGCGGAGAAATCTCGACAAAAAAAAATGTCGGCCGATAAAAACGACAGAGGAGTTTTTTTCACGTTCGGTTTAAAAAATGAGGAATGAAAGGGACTCGTTTTAAGAGAATAATGAAAAGATTTCGGCTTAACGGGAAGGGATTCATTCGACAAAGATACGTAATCTGTGAAAGAAATTATAGCTGTAGCAGTTTGATATCAACTTACTTCCTATATACTACAATAAATAATTTAATAACGCAGCGTAAAGTAATATAAAAAAATATATTCTATGGCGAATAAACCCGTAACAATTTCTAATACAGATCTACCCCAACAACCTCATAAAAGTAATGAAATAGCCGTAATGAAAAACGTGTAATAAATGTTCGAGACATTATTAAGAGCGCAATTCTATTTACAAATTTGAATACATTTCGTTATAAATCAGGAAAGTGTATACCTCGTAGATATTAAATCTTGAAATACTTGTTTATTCGATGATGCAAAACTTTGGGCATTATAATTAAATTTAAACTAAAATTTGTCACATGTTATGTAGGCAATAAAGCGATTAATTTTGGACGAGCATAAAGTTGTTAAGCTAACAAACAGAGGACACAGTGGAATTGCTGATGCATAGCGTTATCATAATAATGTTTGTTAATTTGCTTATTAATCACATACGAGTATATTACTATTACTAGGTACTTGGACGGGCTGTATTAAAATTTAATATTACATAAACAAATAGTTAAGTTTTTAAGGTTCCGTACCTCCACAGGTAAAAACAAAACGCTTAATATGGAATCTTTTTGTTGTCCGGCTGTACATTTTTTCTTAGGTCAGATGGCAGTCGCTCCACTGTAATTACCTGATCTGCCAAAATCCTGGATCAAGGTCCAGGCGGACCCCGGCCCTCATGCACGAGAGCACAATCGGAACATTAACACCAAGAATATTTTCTTTTAGTAAATTTCCTAGAACAACGTGGTCTATTCCTGGAACCAAAAGTGCTCATTAATATTCCGATAACAATTTGACAAATTTTCTTCCAATGAATTTTAATCAAGCTGAATTTCCATAAATTCCGAGTGAGCTGAACGTTTTCTGTGGCCGTGAATCTCGCGTCCACGTCATATTTGCTCACATAATAATTCATAAGATAGTTATCAGGGTCTAAAAGCACTTTAGCCGGATTGGCAATTCCGCAATGTATTTGCATGATGACGTCGCCTCTCACACTCCACGTGTAATTGCTTCCACCCAATGTGGGTGGATGGGTTTTAAAATTGAGCTCCGATTTCAATTTCGCTATTAGACGTTCTTAGATATCGGAGTAGGCGTTCAAGACAGCGATGCCGCAGACGGCATCACGGAAAATATACGCTGAAATTGCTAATACTTTGTACTGTGTGCTTATATTTAGACTTAATGATATGCTTATTTTTAGACTTTCTTTATATGTTTTTGGTTCAGATTAGATATTTCTGTTGAAACCCAATTATTCCCGAGAATATTGAAAAAAAAAGGATTTGTTATTCTTCATATTAAATGGATTGCTTATTTTGCAGGTCATATTGAAATTATTTTTAAATGATTTGATTTTGACAAGTACTTAAACGCACTAAATAACTTTGCTTTTCAAAAACCTGCAAAAACACTTTGCCATATTTTTCTGCTGACTTTCCTATTACTTCTGATTTTACATCATCCTTAGCACTGTTCTCAATATAAATCACAAATCCAATAGCGATAAGAGTCAAAATTAGAAGTTACTGTTCCAAAAACAGCGACATCAATCACCCCAGCAGCGGAGCTCAACATAACTCTTCCGCACATAACTTGAAGAAGGATCTCCTATCACCCTCTCCCACATTGGATTAACGCCATAGTCTCACGGGCTATGGCGAACCTACGCGAAATCTGCCCATTTGTATTCCCTCGAGGTCCGGGGCCACTAGAGACATTTTGAGGCTCTACAAAACGAAACCAAAGCTGAGAAAAGGGGAAAAGGTTCACCTTTTTTTTCCTGCTGTGAATTTACTAAATAGTAAATTTTCTTTTGAAAGTGACCTGGTCCTAACAGATTTCGGTAAAAATAAGTTTTACCTAAGGCGTGTTTTTTAAAATATCTACAATTTATCGTTTGGGTATTAGCCAAGGACATAAATTATGCCTTAAAGATATTCCAATTATATAGGCCTGGTGCTGCAATTATTCATAGGCGGCGGTGATTACTTACTTTCAAGTTGAAATTATATAAAAAAAAAACCCAAATTCGGTTGTTTCGGAATCGGTATCTCTGCGGAGATGTGGTTTTACCGTACTATGGAATACTAATGGAAACGGAAACATTTGTGACCAGAACCAAAACTGCTGTCCAGCTCTTAGGGCCAACACCCGAGGCATCGAAGTTTCGCAAGTTTCTAGAGGCCCAATTAATGGCGCGATTAAACTAAATTAGGTTCGAGGCGCGAACGGCCAATTTGGAAGACCGTCCGTCTGTTCGTCACTGACACATTGCTAGAGGGCTTCGCATATGTACTAAACATATAATTATCGTAGTATAATGTACGGATTAAATTGGAAGGTTGACCAAGGTCTTCCGCTGGTCCGACACTGGTTGAACAGTCTCGGGAGTCGATTGGCACCTCATGACGGAATGTTCATTTTGAAGTGTTTTAGAAACTAAAAATTCGAAAATAAACGTTCTTAAATTACGGTTAGAGTCCTGAACGTCAGTTCGGCTTTAGACCATAAAGCTATACACTGGCTGCGACAATAGATTTACCAAACTTGCTACTTTAGATTTGGTTACCAAAATTAGACACAACTGTTATGAGAAGAGAATCGCAATAGAAGTCTTTATCGATTTCAAAAAGGCATTTGACATTATGAATCACGACCTTTTTGATACACATACTTACCTTCAAAATAAAAGGTATCGAATCCTATAATAATTATAAGCGTATATTCGCCCAATATAATACGAAAACGTATTGAAATGTTGTTGAGAGGTTGTTAATTTGGTCTAGTGAAGTGGCAAATATGTATATGTGTCATGTATTATTAACATGTGTTTTGTAAAATTAAATGCGTAGGTGGTGATGTTTTGTACTAGTTAACGATACTAAATGTATTCATACGCTCACGTATTTGTACTTTTTCCGTCTTAAATGATTAATCAGTTTCAAGAGCCGATTGGCACCTTGGGACAGCAGCTATATTATGTTCTTCATATAAAGTCCGAAGGATTCCGATAAAACATCGAGCTTTTACCAAATTTAACCCTAAGACGATTAAGACTATCTTCATAAGATATAAGAAATAACAAAAATTTCATTCTATAAAATCTACATACCTGTAGATTGATGTACGGTGTGTCAGCCATGACAGTAGGCACAATGAAGCTTCCCTCCCCAGTTGACATGTCAATGTCCTGGCTGTAGATGTCAGTCGTGTCGTCGTACAGCTTCACTCGAACTCGCACTCGCTTCTCAGTGCTCATTGCTTCCACCTGTGGGTAGGAAATTCAGTTTTCATCTCCGTTAATTTTATTTTCTTTGTCGTATTCGTCACTAACAACTTCATGATTACCAACGTCATAATCATCGTTATCAATAACAACTTCATCAATTATCATGCTCTCACGAATTACTAGACATCAATATGCATTTTCATATGCCATTGCATATAACTTGGTATTTATAGCGTTTTTTCCCGATTGTGAATAATTTTTTATTTTTACCTAATTTTTTAACGATTTTTACACTAAATGCTACTTATTTTACATCAAAAAATCAAAGCTTCATACATAAAAAAATTATGCATAGATACTTATCAATGCCACAAGTAAAATCCTGGCCCCAAGAGTTATATGCAAAAAGGTTCCGTATATAACATAGGGATTTTGAATGTGCATATTCTGTACATATTTTACTCTTTTTTCGTGCATTTGCATGCATATTTTGACATTTTGTTAGTGCATATAATCCGATGTATACAAATTACGTATTATCGAAATTATTCTAAATCGTTTAGTCTTACTCTTAGATTTGGTACTTTTAATGACTTTTATCATTCATAAAACATTATTTATTAGAGAAAACCAAATTAAACGAAACTAAAGTGAGAATGTGAAATATTAAGATCTTCTGATAGTAAACTGCTTTATCCTTCAAGTGAATCTAGCCATCAGAATGGGAACAAAAGTAATATTGTCGAAAACTAAAGTCTCAATTAAAGAGCTAAGTTGGCTTGAACTTGGCTTAGTTCCAGAATTTGAGGTTAAATGTGGCCATTGAGGAAATTTTAATCAGTTTACTGTGTCAATTGGAAACGTCATATTAGATTTGAGTTAACTATTGGAAGTTGATTAAAAATAGATTAGTATGATATAATAAGAAATTCATAAAATTCCTAAAACCAATTCTTCGTATTGTTTATTGACTGATTTTTACAAGACTTTTATAATATACAATATATATTAAAAATGCTAATTTTATAAATGGCTGAATTCAGCTTTTATCGTTCAAATTAACCAGAAAATAAGCACAAGTAATAGTAATCTGGAACACCAGTTCCACTGGTACCAACCAGTTCTTATATTTTTAGTCAACTTTCATTAATAGTTCCACCCAATGTTCTCGAGGGAATTTCCAAAACACCCAGTGTATACATTAAAAATAATATCTTACATCAAATAATGTCGGCTCTGCGATATCGTGCAGTCTGGTTGGTTAAAACGGTTTATTCTTTCTAGTATTATAGGTATATTTACATTAATCATTTTTGGTATTGCTTCAAACAAAAGATCCGACATCCCATCATCAATTATTGAAATAGTAAAAAATATTGTGCCATTAGACTCTAAGAATATTACACAACGATTCTGTAGCGCAAAACAAGACTGTCAGTACAAATAAATAACGATAAATCAATATGAATGAGTTATTTATAAACCTGACCAAGGAGAAAGATGTTCGCATCAATGTAACGCTTTACGTAAGACAGGCTTCCTAATTTATCACTCTGTGCTTCTGCCAAAATATCAGTATGAAGTGGATACACGGGTAAGGCTTATTATTTCATTCATTTAATTTCAGTACTTTTACAAAAGACGAGAAATAAGTACAATAAAGTGAGTCCACACCATGTGAAAACAAAATTATTTCTGCATAAAGTAAATTTATTGACTTCCTAATACGAAGCGACGCAATAAAGTTACCCATTTTAGTGAGTACCTACCATTTCAATTTATGAATGACAATAATTGTAAGAAAAATAAAACCTTGTAAAAAGAATCACCGTCTTCACGGAATCAATCAGGTAGTTAATTTTAGGTTAGTGAAGAACTGGGGTGAAATCTAGAGAATCGCCTCTTTCAATAAAATTCTTCTTACACGGACAAGAGAGACGATGGTCGGTCGTTCAGATAAAGACCTACCCTCAAAAGTTTCCACAGCCGCAATATGAGCTAACGGCCTCTCCTCTGTCTTTTATATTGACTTTTGTGGGTTCACTCTCGTTTGGCCAGCCACTAATAAGCCTCTTACTTTGTGTAAGGATCTCTTTCATCTATTCCAATAATAATATTTTGTAGACCGAATGTATTTGGCTTCTTCTAATTTGTGCCACAAAATATAGAAAACATTCCGGACTTACCGTTCTAAAAATAAACACATACTAAGATAAACTTTCTTTTTGAGGGAAAGTTATTTAAATTGTGCTTATTTAATAGACCATTTTGCATGAAAAAAGACATCCAACTAAAACTTAGACCAATATAAAGCAATTCCGGGAGCTTTATTTTTTTTACTCTTAGTCTATCGTTCTCCCAATGGCTCGTGAAGACTCTATGAAAGAAAAAAATAGAAAAAGACCGTCGCTGAGCGGTCGTTAAATTACTGTACAGAGTAGGTCTTGAGCGTCACGCAAGTATTGTTGATGCTATACTTATAATGGTCGGTATACGAGTCGAAAAACTGCAAATCGATGTCCAAGCTAACCATTTGGCACACCTGTACTAGATGTCAAAACAATAACTTTGAACCGCGGTTGTTAAAAAAAAAATCAAATAAAACTAAATGTGCCAAGATTAGGGTCCTGGGCAATCCGTATATACTGCCTGCTTATGCTTCGCAATGCTACGCTACGCTATGCTACGCTCCACTATGCTACGCTACGGTATGCTACGCCACGCCACATTTATTTACAGACCATGCTCTTTGCCTAGATACGGTCTCATAACATTACTTCAACGACCTACAAACCAGTACCTACAAAATACTGAAACACAATCCAAATCATTGCACAAATATTGCAAGATAACTCACCCTCCCAACGAAAGGCAGCCCGGGTTTGTATCGCCTCCTCATGCTGTCAGCAAATCTGAGTTCCACATAGTGTTGTTCCGCAGCTGGTGCTGCTGGTGCGGTGTTTCCGGCACCAGTGCCGACTGTCAACTCGACTTTGGCCACGCCACCTCCGCATCGAGACTCGATGTGCCAGTTTCCCGCGCGAGCGCCGTTGGCTAGCACTGCGCTGAGCTTGCGTACGCCTGCCGGAGAGAAATGTAGTGTTACTTATTTTGTTAAGCGTCTGAGGATAGTACTCTAGCGCTATGGTCTCCGGTTGCGTGGAGTACAATATATGCTATTGCACTTTCTCTTCCACTTACGGGTACCATCTGATGACCTGAGTGGTTCAATTGGCTAACATCTGCCACGCAGAGGTCCCGGGTTCGATTACCGGCCGAGCAGAAATTGAAACGATGAATTTTAATTTCTGTTACGGGTCTGGGTGTAATATGTGTAATAAGTATGTATTTAAAAATTATGAAAGTAGTTTATCAGTTATCTAACCTTTGCTTTTTTGGGGCTAGATGGCGCTGTGTGAATTGTCAAAGCATATTATTATAGTTTTATGTAGGATAGATCTCTAGTACTATGGTCTCTGGTAGAGTGGAATGGAATGTTTGCTATAATTCACTACAACTCTCATCTCTTCCACTTACGGGTACCACCTTTTCTACTTATGACACGGTTTCCTAGGATAGCGGTGTCTTATCGGCCGTAATACAATAATGACGTCACTGGAACGTCAACTATGGGAACAATTAGACGCGGTTTCCTAAAATACAGGTAAAGAGAGCCGTACCGTATTGTTTCCACAGTAGACATTTCAGCGATGTCATTTATCGCTATATTACGGTACGGTTTTTAAGAATCGACGTGCCTTTTCTTATACAGTCTCGCAAGAAAGAGAAAAAGTTGAGGGCACCACATGGCAGCAGAATTCATTGTTGCAAAAGCATCATTGTTCCTTTTCACGACTTTTTTGCCAGACTATGCGACCTAGGTCTCTCAAAGTTAGGAACGGGACGGTCATTATATAAAGCTTTTTGATGTTGAGCATACAACCAAAAACTTATCAAATTAATACGGGACAATAAAGGAGCACGACCACACAACCCTGTAACCCCAAAGTAGCAAAAACACTATCCAAGATTCTAATGGAATCCCATCACGTAAAACCGCAGCCGACGTGACGTGAAGCCGTGTCCGAAAGTTTTTGCCGTTTATGACATGTGACTTTTAAGAGGGTCCCTTTATGTAATTAATCAAAGGAACTCCAACCCAACTCAGTTGGTGACAGGGTCGTGACGTCACTTCTCACGTGACGCGCTTCCGTTATTAATTTGTGACACAATTTTTTGTTGCCGCAAAGATTGCATTAGCCGGCGGCGGGATTTAGTAAAGCCGGGTGGTTTTTAGGTAGCCATAATGATATGCTGTCTTAGTTGAGGATGCTGAAGACCGGGCAATGCGGAGGAAGAAAAGTAGGACGCAGACAATGGCATAAACTGAGATAGAAGCGAAGATGATGATGATGAAGATGACTATACTGATAACGCGTAACGTTTAAAACACAAAATCTAAATATTCAAATTACATAAAGTTAAGTCACATACAATTAACAACTAAACGCAAAACTGTTGAACAGATTTTAACAAAATGTTGAAGTGTTGTAGATATCTTACATCCCGGAATACCAGAGAGGCTATAATTTACCATGAAATTTGCTGTAGTTCCCGCAAAAACGCAGCATAACCGAAATATAGGCGGACGCAGTAGCGGACACAAGATAGCCCTAAACCAAATTCTACTGAGTGCTCAGGCGTTTCGGCCCTTTGGTTTGGAAACGCTTGATTAATTTAAATTAATATTTTTCCTTAGTTAAAAGTTCTATTAAAAATCAATCCTTTTCCCGACTGTTCCAAAACCATTTCTAAGCACATTTTCAACTGCGAGCCCAAACGTCTGAGGCAAAATATTAATTTTAATTCAGCAGTTGATAAAGCCCGCGGGCCAAAACCAGGCCGGGCCGAAACGCCTGAACACTCTTTCTACTAAAACTACCCCTAACCTATTAAGCGTCATTAATAAATTGAAATCGTTAATATCAGTCTGGTGATTAATAGCTTAACTTATATCCTCTTTTCCTGAACGTTTCAAAAGAATGAACAATAAAGCAGGAGCTGTGTGGGCTTAAGGCTGTTTATTGCTTTAGGTCACGCAATAGGCATTGTGCTGGATCTTATACACATTATTGCGAGGTGATCGTGACGCCTAATAGATATATTGCCGATGGTTCGATGGTTCGTTGAGCTACAGCTCCACCACCAAATATATTGAAAATATAAATTGGGTTAAGTACACTTCTCAAATTTTTTGTAGCGACGGTGACTGTGCTCGTTCGCGATCCATAGGCCTAAACAGACCAGTGTGAACATTTCAGCAACTTCTATTATGGCAGCTGTCTGCTGGTTCTGCCATTCTAGGAAAGCATAGCATTACCCTTCATCATCATCATCTTGGCGATAAATCCCGGTTGCGGTTGCTACAAGCGGGAGTGCGGGGTCCGTCTTCCTGTATAGCTCAAATGATCGACGATTGTTGAACCATTTTTTATGCCTGTAGTAGCTTTGCTCATTCCTTTTTATGGCGGCTCCGAAGTTAGCTGCGAGTGCAATTATTTGGTGCCTTTAGATGGTTAATAACCTCAGATCTATATACATCACTACATAGTATAAAACAAAGTCGCTTTCTCTGTCCCTATGTCCCTTTGTATGCTTAAATCTTTGAAACTACGCAACGGATTTTGATGCGGTTTTTTTTAATAGATAGAGTGATTCAAGAGGAAAGTTTATATGTATATTAACATTCATTAAATAGTGGAGAAGTACTGTTAATTTTGAGGTTTCTAATGTGATGTCGTAAATAATTAAATTTTTTCCGCTTACATTGCAAACGCAGGCTGAACCCTACGAGTTTTATCAAAATAATGTACTAAGTATTGTACACATTGAAAAGGTCTACAGAAAAGTCCGTGATGGTATATGTCTATCTCTTATGGATAACCCACAATAACTTTTTTTTGTCATTTACTTTTTACGACAAATAATGGCTAATTTTCGAAGCGATTTTAACCAATACAGCATTAGTCCTTAACCAATGAAATACCTTGAATACATTGTTCATTTAATATAGATCTGTATGGTTCCTTACACCGTATGATTTAAGTGAATATTTTCGAAGATATTACAGATTTAAAAATTGCAGGACGTAGCGTTTGCGGCGGTATCGCGGTACCGGCCGGCCGCCCGGTGCGGCAAGAGCGTGCCTATAAATAGTGCGTCTGAGGCCGCGGTTTTCCCTGTAGCACTTTGAATTTAGCAGCGATCGGATGCGTTATAAAAACGTGCTTTTTATATACAACGTTCACAGTTTTTCTGTAGTGTATTTAGTATCAGCATTGCACCCGTGCGAAGCCGGGGCGGGTCGCTAGTATAGAATAAAACAAAGTCGCTTCCCGCAGTCTGTCCGTACGCTTAGATCTTTTGAACTACGCTACGACTTTTAATACGGTTTTCAACAAAGAGGAATGTAATATTTTAAGTATATAATATATATTATTATTATTTTTAAAAATAAGTTAATAGTTAGGTATTAGTTAGTATAAGTAAGTTTGCATTAAGTTAATAGTTATGCATTATTAAGTTATATATTTTAAGCTTAAGTTAATTATAAGCAAGAATAAGGGTAGGGCAATGTAGGTGTATGTAGATGTAGGTAGCCACGCAAACGAATTCGCGCCGGGTCCACTAGTGAACAATAAAACAAAATTATGCATATTCATCGTGCAATTAATGTTTTTGGTAAGTAAGATTGACGCAAAATGGACGATTTGCCTTGAAATCATTACGTTAATTTTACCCTACTTTCTATTTTTATGCAATCAGTCACTAGTTAAAATACCTAGCTTAGGACCTAGATGACTGGACACAAATTCCTTTTGTATTAAAATGAAATAATAAAGGCCTTATAGGTACATAAAACCTGTAATTCTATAGCGGGCTTAGCCTTTTTGTTCCCGACATCAAGATAAATGATTTTGGTTTAAAAAAGTGACTTGTCATATAGCGGATAAGCCATTGCTGCCTCGGATGACTCACAGAATGCTTCAACTAGAGAGTTCATATTTTGTATTTAATTTTAGGACTTACCTTTGTCACAATTCTAAGCATGTATTTTATACCAAGTATGTTCTTTCTTTAATATACTTACACTTCTACGCGCCACTACAAACAAAATGAAAAAATAAATAAAGAGAATGTCATGGCGTCTCGGGTGTCTGAATCTATGGGGATCTTGTTACTGCATTAGAGGGAGCCGGATATATGTCAGGTAAAGCTGATCTGATCCTACAGGAATTTATTTATACATCTTAGTGTTGTATTGAGGATTCGAAGAGGGAACAAAGATTCACATATATATGGTTTTGGTTTTGGTGGCATAATAAGATTGTGAAGAATATATACAGCACTATGTTACCTGTCTAACACTAACTGTAGGGCTTAGCTGAAAATAAGCTCTGTGGTCTCATTGCCTACAGCATATATACGTATATAAGTAGTTTATCAGTTATTTAACACCCATAACACAAGCTTTGCTTACTTTGGGGCCAGATGGCGCTGTGTAAATTTGTCCAAGCATATTTATTTTATATTTATATGCTGATTGATGGATTCAACCTAATTTAAGTTAGTAAGAAACATTTTGTTTATTTATACACCTGTTCACAAATATGTATCTTCTATACTTAGTATATTATAAAGTCTGTCGCCGCGTCTGTCTGTCTGTATGTATTTCCGTTAACTCCTCATAAACGGTCGGTTAAATAATTTCTTCAGGAAGGGTTATATGTAAAATACATGTATATTATAGTAAAGAAATCCAGAGAAAACCCGCGCGTAGCCTGGGGCGGGTCTCTAGTACTGAATAAATGGAATAGACGCATTGAAGTAAATAGCGTAACGAATCATCTATCTAATCTTTTTGGCATCTAGATGTGATTTAGGCCGAATTTTCAACTAAAATACCAGAAACTGCGATTAGGATTAAATTGGATGAGCATCCAAATTTTTTGTGTAATAACAGTCTATTCCAAAATACACTTCAACCTAAAACAAAGAAGGGCGCTAAGTTGATACTGGGTGCCTAAAACATAAATACTAAATCCCAAATTTATAAATTAACTAGCGGGCCCGACGCGACTTCGTTCGCGTGGCGGTTTACCCCTACTCTACCCTAACCCTACACCTACCCTATACCCACCCTACTCCCACTCTACACCTACCTAACACCTACCTTGTATCTACACCTACTTTACCCCTACCCACCCTTTTTTTCTTGCCTACAAACCTTTCCCTTAAATCACTCTGTCAATTGATGAAAACCGCATTAAAATCCGCCGTGTAGTATAAAAAATCTAAACGTACAGATATACATGGGGAGAGACGGCGTGAAGACACTTTGTTTTATAATACGTATAGATATAAAAGTAAGATGTTCGTAATAAACTTCGCAGAGAATTATTTCGAAAGTAAAAAATAAAAAAATTATGTTCTTACTTTCTGAACTCTTTACTTCCTTTCATTCTTGTTAAAGAACTCAAATTTTAATGAGAAACAACAACGCCAATATAGAGCCATTACCTATTCCAAACTCAGATCCAACCGTAACATTTGCTAATGATAACTGATACATTCCCTAGAAAGCGATTCATCCAATACCAGAACATTGATAGTCGAACACGGCCGCGTATTTCTAAGTAACTCGACACTCAACAATATTTGTCAGTTATAAGTCAATCGCTTGTGTGAGCCAAATCCAATCTATCAAAATTTGACACGGGTTGGCATTAGGTATGACATGGAAAGGCTTTCAAGAAAAGTATCGAGGCTCAGCCTTAGCGCTGATCCAAATCTTTGATGCGAATCGATCTTTGCAGAGCTTACTGTGAGTTCTATTCAAAAGCAAGCGAATAATCTCGATGGATGTGACGACTGACGGCCTATTTTGAAGCATTGAGGTTTGAAGGCTGTAGCGACAGGAATTATTAATGTTTATCTTTCATGTTGTATTAAGATCTTCCTAATATAGAACCTCAATTCGTACTTTATACGGTTGCTAAACCGCTCTTGACCACCATTATTACAACATTTCGTTTCATTTAATGAATTCGAATCCAAATCCGAGGACGATTATCATCTTTAATTTGCTAGTGGTTATCCCTTATCCCTTTACCCTTTTCTTTACATCTAGAGCAGAGAGCTAAGCCTCTCGCAGAAAGGTATCACGAACTTAATTAAAGTCGACGTTCATTAACTTGAATACTTGCCCAACCAGTGAAGTTTGAATCACCTTTCAGAGCAAATGCTTTGGTGTCACGGCATTAAAATATTAGGGTAACTTCGGAACAGCGAGCTATTCATCCTAGACTAAATTTATTCTACTTAGCTGAATTAATTTGATGACCCTACCTTTTTGGGTACCTACACTTTTCAACAACAATTTCTTTTGTAAAATATTGTTGTATCACATCAGCAGCTGGACTTGGGCATCTACCACATCAGTTGAGGGATTCGTCATAATATCCACATGCCATAACAAAAATCAACTGAAAAAACTGCTATACATTTGTGTAATGGTTTATTGAGCCGGTCTACCTTTGAGACATTAATTGCTTTGTACGACACCCATATTCAACTTTACCGGACACCACATGGCTGTTTTACTCAATTGTGACCACATATAAATGGACTATATGAATGGATATATATGGACATGAACAATGGTGAAATTTTACATACATAAAATCACCCTAAGAGGGCTCCCCTTTTGCTATCGGAATAGAAAAGTTGCACAAACAAATCGGTTCAAGTCAATCCCTACACAATACATCTCCCTTCTTCAAGTCGATCTATACAAATAGAAGGGGCTTCTTGTATTTGTAGTCCAGAATCACCCCCTAATTGCAAAGTAACTTTAGCTATTGTTAATTTAGCAAGGAGACCATAAATAAGCGAAATAAGAGAAACTTCTCCAATAAAACATTGAATGACGGTTTTAATATACCGATTTTGTATATAAATACAACAGAGCTGAGGGAATTTTTTGTTTGTTTGAACGCGTGAATCTCTAATTTCCATTTACGAGTGACAAAGGGTACATTGATCCCGAAAAAAAGAAGATCCCGGGGGATAATTGACAGCTTACAGAGTTTCGAATTACGTGCAGGTGAGAGCCATGGAACAACATATAATATTTGGTATAATAATATATGACCGAATCTGAATCCGTCTTTGTTTTATAGAATGAAGACTACATAAGGTTGTTATCCTTATTCCATTACTCTAACATATTTTTTTTTACCGCCAATGTGGCAAATAAGCTGAAAGCAAGCAATTAAAAAATCTGAATTTTAAAAAGGTTTGTTACTTACTGACTTAAATATTCTTTCAGAGAGAGGCTGCAAATGACAACTAGTGTCCTTTGGTAAACATTAAAAATGTAAAACACGAATTCCTTTACAGGAAATTGAATCTGTCAATTCTTGGGAACGCTTTGATCCCGTCTGTTACAAGAAAAGGCTTTTAGACTGAAAAAGATCACCTCGGATGGTAATGTTTACCTTACGTAAAGGATAAGCTTGCATACCAGGCAGATATGGAAAACTGTGAATTCTGAATAAAAAGTTACGAATGAGAATGTAAATGGCGCCAAAGTCGTTCTACAAAGCATCGTCTAGCTTTTTGGGATTACACTTGGATAGTTATAGAAGTTAACAATTTATGAGGAGGGTAATTGACTCTCTTCATTATCTTGAAGATTAGGTTCCCGACCTTTATTATATTAGTTAAAGGAAAGTACCAATAAGATCATATCATATAACTATTATTCCTCTATTGGGCGGAATATGAAATATCTTAATTTGAGTTGATATGTTACATTATGAAATATCTTACCTTCATCCATGGACAGCTGTTCCCATATAGCCACTTTGGTGCCCGCTGGGTCGCTCAGAGCTACGTAAGCCAGCTCACCACGGACAAGTCGCAGGTCGTGATCGAGAGCCAGGATCCAGAATGTAACTGTAACAAAAGAATAATAATCATGTGAGAAGTAGATAAAATGTTCACTGTTGGACTAATAATACGATTGAGAATCCTGCCATATCATTATTTCCTGACACCTGTTCTTGTAAGCTGTGATATTTATTAAATCTACGGCTTGGATTCTGATAATAAAATATCTTTGAGATTTTAACACAAAATCATTTTATTTATTAGACTAGACAGGCATTTAACCAGCGCCCGTGTTAGAGAAGTTTAGATGTAGTTCAGTGACTATAAACAGAAGACGGAAAATATTGTTAGGTGATTTGGATTAACCTCAAACTTAATCTTGCACTGAGATGGGTCTAATCATACATATATGGTATATAGTAAAAGTGGTAATCACACATACTAATGTGTGACCAAACACACACCAAAGATAATAGTCATTGGACTTTTGATATCAAATTAAAACCTGTCGCTGCTTTGGATGTGAAATTAATTAATGTCGCTCAATTTTGAGCCGGAATTATTTGGTGAAAACAATAATTTTAGGGTGTAATATTGATCAAAACTGTTGCAACCCAACCACGATGGGGTTATCTTGTCGCGTTCAGTAATTCCTATGACCATCTCCTGAATCCATTATCAGACCAGGTCCTTAGTATTATATTAGGTAAAACAACTTTCAGCTTAATTAAACGTCGGGAAGTGGGTCAAATTAGTCTCCCGAACATAGAAACATTGCAAATAAAATAAAAGAAGATAAACTGTTATCGACTTTATGTCATTAAGTATCTGAAGTAATCGTAAACCTAGAAAACTTCCTTTTACCTGTCACAATTCTTAAGGTGTTTACTCTCTGGCCAGTAAAGGCAACAATTTCATTTAGCGTTAATTTCGGGATCGCCCCATAAACGTCTGGTCCAAATTCCGGTGGAGTGACATAAAAGCGGATCGTAAACACAACACAGGCTTGAACAAAAATTAATGACCAGCGAAAACATAAATAGCGAATATTCGATACAGGTTCAAAGAGGTCGTTAATTTTTTATGGACGATTTTACAGATGAGTAATTTATCAGGGAACGTAATTATGCTGTTTGGGTAACGGTATGCGTGTGGTACCTATGAGGGACTGACGAGGTTTGAAGTAATAACGTTGTGCGAGTAGTGCTTTGTCGTGTTCGTTCGTGGTTGTTTAACATGTTCGGTGTTCGACAGAGTGAAACAACGAGTAAAGGTGTGAAAAGCGAATAAATCACAAATTATGGGAGAATGTACAAAATTTGTATATCTTTTTAACGTCGAGACGTTCATTTTGTTGGCGTCTGTGGCCTAATAGTTTAGGAGGCCGAGTCGTACCCCGAGGTACCGGGATGGAATACCAGTGCCGCCATGTACCATTGACTCTTTTCTGAGTTCCGTACATTAGTAGAACACTAACTGAATCTCTTACGGTGAGGGAAAACATCTGAATGTGTAATCTCGATCTAATCTAGTCATGTTGGTTTCCTTGATCACACCATCACGAAGATCAAATGGCAGTCGCTCTAATGTAATTAAGGAGTATAACCGGGATATTGACGGAAAGATGATGCTAGCTTATTTATCTTATGTAAACAAAATATCAAATCAGAATCTAAAGGGCATTTGGAAAACCACTAACACTCGAAACCTTCTTGGAGAAGCACTTAATACGGTAACAAGCACAGAACATTTGTTGGAAATATATGGGAGATCTACTTTGTAATTAATTACCGACTACAAAGTAACACCCAGGGCAGCAAAGTTGCACAATAAAGGGAAAGTTCGGCGGTCGGACAAGTTCGAAAGGTTACAGGGCTCAGCCTCATGAAGTTACAACTTACAATTAACAACTCGAAGCTTTGGAAAAAAATACTTTATTGTTAGCAGGATCTGAAAAAGTTCCGGCGGCACCTAATTCTACTAAGATGTTCTTTGAAGAAATAAAACCGAATCCAGCAGAGGTCTCTTTCTATTGTTGGTGATTGATGATAGTCCAATACTAAATTTATTAATAAAAATTAACTCCTTTTATGTAATACTTCTTCTTTAGTAAAAATCAATTCCTTTGTGCAATCATCATCATTATCATTTGTCTGTCCTTATCCCATTAATTCCTTTATGCAATACAACTTCTTTTTCATAAAAATAAATATATTTTATTGAAGACAAAGTCCATAGTAGGCAACTAACTACTTGTTAGTAACATATGTGATCGAGACAAAAGAAGAAAGAACATTTCACTTCTGATGGTCCAAAAATGTATGAAACGTGAACAATGTCGTTTACGATACCTACCAGGAAGATGCACATGTATATATTCTTAGTGCTCCAAGATTGCACATTCGGATTTCTCACTGATAACTTCCAGTATGCTGTTATTGTCGCCACGAACCCCACACATGAAACGCAAATCTCAACAACCTTTCGACACCATATTATTATCTATATGATAGCAATTGAATACCCAAATATCAATTTTAAAATGCTTTCGAATTCCTCATCTCAGCTATCTTTTATAGATTGTAAGTTGTAGCCTGCAGACTCCGTAGTAAGCGGCCTACCCTCCGATGTTTTTGCATGCACGACCGAACTTGTGACATTGAAAGTGTATTTATGGGGTGGGGCCCTGCCAACTTCTATCCCGTTGAAATGACTTCATAATTTCCGGCTGAATAAATAAATAGCGTGCCAAAATACCACCTTTATTACATTTCGTCTCGCCAAGTGGAGGTTGCTTCCGATGAAATACGGTTTCTTCTTCATTAGGTGTTCTATCGTTTGTACTTTAGTAATGCGACTTGTGAATATAGAATATAGTCATACTGGTTTTCAGAACATCATTAGTATTGGGGCCTTGAATTTAAGGTAACTCTATGTTAGTGTAGTTTAACCGTTCTGAGGGATCATTAATGATTTTAAGATTTAGTGTAAATACACGAGGGTATGGAGATGGCTGAAATGGTATAGGCCTCGTTTGTATCGTAGAACCGGTCACTGATGGGCGGATGGGGGATTTACGAGTAGCGAGCATGTACTGGTTATGCCCAGCGTGCGAGTTGGACTAACGAGCGAGTAAATAAAAGATAAGAGGGGTCGATGAATGTAAGAAGAACAAAACTGGGCCTATAGAAGACTTGGAAAGAAACAATGTCCTAAAGTGGGTGTCTTCCGGCTTATGATGTCACGAGTAATGAGTCTACACAAAAAGTCTTTACCAATCTTCACTAATCTTGTCGCCAATATCCCGATTGTGTTCTCCTGCGTATGGGCCCGGGATCTCCCTTGACCATGATCCAGGACTTTGCAGAACAGGTAATTTAGAGGAAAGTGACTACTATCTTACCTCCGTGACACTGTTAACAGGGGAACCTGACATTGAATCATGGTTACACATTCAGTCACCTGAATGTGCTAGTTTCCTCACGATGTTTTCCTGTACATGTCTCTGAAAGAGTCATTGCGACACTGGGGATCAAACTAGGTACCTCTCGCTAACGAGTCAGCCTGCTATCTAGGCTACCGACTCTCTCAGAAAATGACATTCAATCCACATGAAAATTAACTAGATTCATTAAAATCATTAAAGTAACTCGAAACCTGCCAAAGAATTAACAACGTTAAGGGATGACAGAATAGTGAGTTACAGGGAACAGACCAAACAGTCAAATAGGCGCGCTTCAAAAATATGTATGAAAACGTGAGCTATGTGAACATTAAGTGAGTCGGACGCGAAAGCCAATGGCTTACGACACGAGCGAACTAGGACGATGTTGGTAAAACTTACCAGTCTCCCCAGGCCTGTAATGATGCCGGGCAGGTCTGACGATGACATCTCGCACCGGTCCCAGCAGTCTGATGACGCTGTGGCTCTTCGCAGTACATTCATCGTTGCCAACACACCCCACTGTGGTGTGCAGGGTGCAATGGGTGGCCGGTGACGATGGAATCTTGAGCGGGATGATGCCGTATCCTGGAACAATGAAGATTGTATTTTAATGAGGGTCTAGTTATATTGGTCGTTAGTTTTGTCTTAGACTTTAAGCTTAAAGTATAAGGACTGGACACATACAGGAGTGTGATGTTTACAATAGACTTGATCAACGCTTTGCTGTTTATGACTGCAATAGTGCGTGATATGGAATTTCAGTGTCGGAATCCGCTGGTTCAATTGGTTTTAATTGGTTTCAGTTTAGGTGACAATGATTATCTGTGTACCTACTCGTACTTTGAAAGGTGAAATTATTATGTTTATAGCACATCACAAAGTACAAAAGGCGGCTCGCTATTCTCTATTTTGTAGCACCATTTACCATATTGAGCTGATGTACAGATGTCAGCGGTAAACAATGCACATCGTTGGAGACGATGCTCTATAAAGCCAAGCCGACCTATGTGCATTATTATCTATCTACAGAGCGCGCGCGAGTTCGTCTCCATCGGGCTCGACCATCTAACTCCAACGGATTTTACATCGCCGCAACCGAGTGAGATAGCGATGTATAGAGCCTTCAATAATTGCCACTCGAATTATTTAAGCGGTCGTGCCCGATGGACATGAACTCACGAGCGCACTGTATATCTGTTAGTAATATCTAGCCTCTGGAATTTAAAAAATATGCCACTATAACCTAACCTATTCCGATTTAGCCGGTTGTTAATTCGGAATCGACCTAAAAATCCAAACTCGTATCTACAAACGCATGTGTCTTGTATTTTTTGCTGTTTCAAAAATTGTTACTACAAACACGAATGGCTAACATTTCACTGGAGCTATTCACTTTTAAAACGTTCACATCGAATTGTTAGCTTACTAGCAGTGGAGTTGCGAATGTGTTGCACACCTCAGTTCAAAGGCCAAAGCACTTCCATTTTCCAAATAAAAGACTCTTGGATTGGATCCAAATGTAAAATGTGTAAACACACGGACCGTTTAAGATCGAAAATACAACGTAAGTGTTTCGAAAGTACACACTAGTACAAAGTTACTACAAATAAAAACTTATTATTACAGATTTCAATTGAATTCAGCAATATTGGTAGCTATGCTAGCTAGCTAGCTATTTGGTTTGCCGAAAACAAAAAATATGATTGTAATTATGATTGTTGTTTTTATTTCAAACTTTATTAAAAGGGACGAAAAAAGTAAATAAAATAAGTGAACACTGATTTATTTTATTTAACGTATAAAAAGCGCGGTGCTAGGATTCGCACACGAGGGTCTCGTACTAAAGAATATTAAACTTTACTCTGTACTCCATAAAGTCTATTTTGGGTCTAGATAGTCTAGAATATGAAAAATATTATATTCTTGCTCCAATATTGTGTATGAGGTATTAAAAAACGTGTTGTGGTTTGAAGTGAAAACACAATATAAAACAACTTAAACTAGTTAATAATAGCTAAACTCTAGAGTAGAAACGATGAATTTTCCCTACCTACCGACTTAGGAAATAGTTTCGTAATTCGGAGCACTGTCAACCATGTCAACTGTCAACTAGCTAAAAGTGTTTTAATACAATTTGTGAGCTTTTCAGACGTTCACATGGTTTCTATAAAACTGTTCAATGTGTTGCTACTAAACCCTGTGTATTGTAGACGTCAGTTTATGGTAAACTGTGAAATTTAATATAATTTTGTGGACCGTTTTAAAGTTAGGTAAAATGCAAAAAGTTTTTCACGAGGACGAAGTGGCGAGCACCAGAGCGAATGAACGAACGAACAAATCGGAACAAGCATTAACGACCTAAATATAGCAGCAGCCTTGGCACCTGTCTTTCAACAAAATAAAGAACTTCCCAACAATAACTCAAAGGCAGATTTACGATGAAATGAGCCCAAGGACTCCCATAGTGTAAGGGAAATTGTGGTCACTCGTGAACGGCGACGAAACTTTTCCACCATTCTGAAGCAACTTATTCTTCCAAAGCCGAGTTTCGGAAAGCTAGAATGGGTGAGCTTGCCAAAGTTTGTCGGGAGAATGACTTTCTCCTTTTTTCTCGTACTCCACTAATCAGAGCAAAGTTATTATGTTGCCATTTGTTTTGGGCCGGTCACGTGATGTTTTCCGGTTAATCCATCTCGCTGAGTGTTACAGGACGGGTTGTGATCGGGAATAATCCAGGCTTAGTGTAGACTATTATACGTAGTATGTGACACAAACCCTTGTTCGACCCTTGCAATCGCACAATTGTAAAAATGAAACATTCATGGATCGGATGGATACTTTTTTTTTAAATATTTGGACTAGTCAGGCATTTGACCGCCATCTCACCTGGTGGTAAGTGACGATGTAGAGGTTATAGCATCCAAAACCACCAATGTGCTTGATATGATGAGATATGTTTCTGCACTGTCATCATAATCAGCCTATTATACTAGTGCCCTGTTGGACACAGGTATCTCTCCAATGAGCGCCAATGCACCCTGTCTTCGGCTTGACACTCCCGAACCGTTCTGCCACCTTAGTGGTATATAAAAAAGTATTACAACAATCACTCAGACAACATACGAATTAGTTCCAACCGAGAGGTCACCGTCCGCCATTGCCAATCTATTTGGCACTTACTATAGTGTGCTTATATTTGCTTCTAAATATATCTATTCAACAAGTTAAGACAAGATTCATGAGTACAAAAAATAAAAAAGTTTCAAGTTGGGAACGAAGACTGCTAAACCCGATAACCAGCTTACCAACGAAGCAGTAAGACCGGAAGTATCTAATTTTCTTCATAAACACCTCGTAGCGGTAACATTCAAACTTAGCGTATCCCAAAGTTGGGCAATAAGGCCTCACGGGCAGCTGTTAACCCCCGCCTGGCCCGCCATCAATCTTGCACAGCTAAGTAGTGGACTTTACACGCGTGGGACCCACCTGACTTACTGGTGGAGATATGGCGCAAGTTGGTAAAGGAGCGGGCATAGTGTGCGCTGGTTTGTCACTAATGTTGTCTAGGTTTGTTTATAATAAAAGCATATGGAATTTATTGTGTTCAATATCGTGTACAAAATATGTAAAAATACTCTACTAGCCACAGGGTATTCCACACTACATATATTTGCCTGTGTGACCGTTATGCATTTAACTGCACAGGTACACGGTAGGAAATCTGGAATTTAATCTGTATGTTTATAAAATGTATGTTTGTCTCCACCGTTTATTATGGATAGTAACCATAATATCTAGTCATCATAATTCTACCAGTCAATACCGGCTTATACTAGAGTCTGATTTCCTACCGGTCGCTAGCCGTTGGCTCTCGCATCCGACTCAGCAGTGTCAATCCATCGCTACTTGGACTTCTTTCCTGATACCAGCCGGTTTAGGCACGTATTTTCCACGTTCCCTATCAAGTACTGAATCGCGTGATTTTAAACCCAACCTGTAGCAGTAGCCCAGATAACATAACTACTCCTTGTGGTAAACGATCAATCTTGCAACATTGGGTTAAGCACGGCCTCGCAAGTAATTTACAGTGAGATTGCTCTAAAGTTTCTTCATACTATACTATAAAACAAAGATGCTAGCGGTTTCTTGCTTTTTGTGCACTTGCTTCTTTCAACATACTCATGGTAAATGATAAATCTGAGCGACAACGGGGTAGTTATTGTTATAGAGACAATATTAAATTATAGGAAAGTAAACAAGTACAAAATTAGCAGGCTTAAATAGTTGGAAGTGGCCGATGAACAGACAACTGCTGGAGTAAACAAGTTCTTAAATGGAGACCGCGACTCGTCAAGCGCAGTGTATGACGCCCTCCATGCAAGTATAGTGACGATTTGCGAAAGGCTGCTGGTGGTATATATAATAATAAATATAAGGAATATGGTACATTGGCGTTCGGGGAAGGCTTAGTCCAGAAGTGGAATAAAAAAAAAAAAAAAGGCTAATGATGGTAAATGTTAAAGAACATGAAATAAACTCTTCGGATTTAGATGCTAGTACGGGACCATGTTCTGCAGCTTGATTTGCCAGCGGTACGAGTCGAAGCATGTTCCACGGCAATTGAGGAGTACCCGAAGTGGGTGATACTGACGGCGGTTCTATTCCTTGTAATGTTCAACCCCCAGATAAGGAGTGGATACTTGGCTCTGCAGTAGAATGTCACGTTGTAGAAAGTCAAGCAGTGAGTGTGTTACAAGAGCCGCTGGCTATGTACCGTGCAAATATTATATCCAGTGATGAAACTGCGACGTTTATGGTATGGAGATGGGTGTCATAGAAGCATGTAAAAGAACAGTATCCTTCTTTATGTGCCTGAATGTTGTACAATACCTGTATATATTTTATGTTTTAGTATGTATATATGTATGTAGTATGTATGTGTAGGTAAATGTATATACTATTGTGTCTATTAAGTATCTTATTTATAATTTATGTAGTTAAGTAGTTTAATAAATTTAATAAAAAAAATATAACTATTGCGCACGTCTCATCCCCTATACTCTACTATATCTCTCTTCTATATTAGTTTGTATTTCTGTATGCTATTTATTTTGTAAAATAAACTGTTAAATAAATAATAATTCGGTAAGGTAGGTCAGATTTTGTTGGCTGATTCAATTTTTTATTTTGTTCAATAGCCTAATCAAAATCGACAATACCTTAATCTTGCAATTCCTTAATTTACACAAAAATCCTCTTCAAAATACGTTTAAAAGTAGCATCACTGCCTAGCGGTCTACCAAAGTTACTTTAAAAAGCGAAATATCCCGTTAAAGCGACAGCTGTTAACGCTTCCTGAGATGAGAGTCCTCATCAATCTTGCCCTGCTGAGTTAAGTAGTCGGCTGTCGGGACACACCTTCTGTAAGTGGACTACGACACTATATACGTGTCTAAGTGTGCTAACTGACTTACTGGCTAGGATTTGTAAATACTTTCCTGCTATTAGTAGAAGAGTGTTTGTGGGGATAAATGCATGGGTGTTTGAATGTTTGTTACTCTTTCAGGCAAACAAAACTAGTTAACGAATTCTTATGAAGTAGTTTCTTATCTCTTTCGGTGTAACGTTCAATCTTCATCTTGTTAACAAATGGAAACTTATTAAATAAAAATATTCGAATCTTATTGAATTAGATTAGATTAGATTGAATTTACATATCTTTACGTTTGTTACAAGAAGCCGCCGATGTGACCAGTTATGTTTGATTCCGTCGAGAACAGCCTTGTTACATAAAAGTTTATTTGCAATGGCGCCAAAAATTTATAATAAAGTGCCTAAACGCATTCGAGATGCCGAAACCTTTAGTGAATTTAAGAGACAATTAAAGAATTTTTTAATGGAACGATGTTACTATTCAGTGAGTGATTATTTATCTGACACAAAAATTTAATTTAATTTAAGTACCTAATTGAAATTGTTTGGTAGTAATTGACATTTGTTAATTTATTTGTTTGACATATTCAATAATTAGTTTGTAGATCATTGACATTATATTTACATATTTAAATATTTCGGTTTGATTTTGTATATTAATTGTTAGAATGAGACACATTTAATCTTATTGACTTGACATGGGTATAATTATGTAACTCGCTAAGCTTTAGAAAGGCAACTAATGTGATCAAATAATTGTATTAACACCAATGTAACCATTAGAGAGCGAATGAATAAATGAATTATGAATTATGAATTATAATTACTAAATATATTCACATAGAAGTGAAATTCATGATATTTGTTTAAAACAGTGATCGTGTCTTTATTAAACCAATGACATGCCACACCAGCGAATTACCTCTTATTAAAACATACACATCTTAAAAAGCAGAGAACAGAAGGACATAACCTCTCATTAGATGGCCTAACGAAGTTATTACCGTAAATAAAAAATGTCTTCTATTCCCGACCGGGAACGGTGGGCTTCTAATTAAAATCAAACTAAATCCCGGACATAAATTAAGAGCGGTAGCGACAGAGCCAGGAGGGCCGCAAAGGCTAAGATCGCTTGCACAAGGTTACTTCGCTGTACGTGCAATCGGTTTGCAAGGGTTACCACAAGGTCTTCCGCTGTCTTTTAACTGTGATAATCATCTGCCTTTATATCATTTACCAACAAGATACTCAGCCCAGTGGTGTCTCAATCTGGTCAAATAGAAAAGCTATCATGTTCAATAGATGTCTCGCGTTTGGATAAAAAATTCATACAAAATAAATACACGTCTTTACTTATTTAGGCTGCTAGGTGGATATTTTATGCTGAATATGCTCGAAATAGTTCGATGTCAAAAGGAAAGTTTGGTTCTCCGACATAAGAATTTCAAAAATTAACAAGAGTTTATTTTAAGAGAACTCTATTATAATACTTATATTGATACAGTTAACAATATTCAGTTTAGAGAAATATACCCAAAATCTAATGACACAAGAACCAATGTCAAACTCCAATACCTTAAATGTAAAATCAAAATTCAGACGAAAATCGATTGATCAGATTGTCATCAGATCGTCGAGCTCATCCGGTCTCTCCTTTCTTCCGGCTGCTATCTATTGGCTTTTGTCCATAAACAAAAGGCTTATCGTTACACCATAGTAAAGCTCATTCAGCAACCCTATTACGGTGTAGAAGCATCTTTGTTAAAATCACTGAAGCTTGAACTGATAGCAGCGAGCCAGCGAGATTCATGACTGCTACCTGAGGGAAAGATTCCAACAACTTTCCGTGCCTTGCAAACTAGGAAACGTAATACTTCAAAGCCGAAACTGAAAATGTTTACGGAAACCATTAGAATATGACGAGGAACATTTCCGTTTTGCTGTTTCTCGACTTGGTTGCTGAAAGCCACGGCCAACGGTCGAATCATTAACTAATTAGATGAGTCACAACTTTCTGTTTTATTTTGACCTGGAATTTTCTCGAGATCTCGTTTGCGGGTACCAGTTTTTGTATTTTGCGAACGTACACCCGCTTCATGCTTCTCCCGTGGGAAATCCTTTGGAATTAGGGAACCACAGAACGCCAAATGACGTCACTACTGTAGGTATAATGCAGCTTTTTATTCTCGAAGGTTTGACATCGGATCAGCAATTTCAATGTTAATTATAAATTACTTTTGCAAGCTACGTGACTTCACATTTTAATTAAATATTACAATTGCAATAGCAGAAATTGAAATATTACCGAAGCTCTACATCCTACCCGGATGAACTTGTTTAACGGTTCCTTTTATTTTATATAGACATAGTTTAGACTGTGAGACTGTATGGCCCTCCTTTAAAATATGCACCGACAACAACAAGTGGTAAAATACCTATTATATTATTCCATATTGTTCGTAGACTTTATTTACGAGGAATATTTTTTATTGACATCTTACTTTTATAAAATAAAACATATTGTAAGCAAATTTTCTCGCGCGTGTACTAAATCCACGTAAGTATTTTATACAGATAACAATAATAAGCTTGGAGCAATGCGTTTTGCTGTAACGTTGTTAAAATTTGCACAATAAGCACAATATTTCGTAACTTGATTACACGGGACGATGGCAATGAATTCAAATCGGAACTTTGCGAAATGGAATTTCCATTTCATAAATAGGGATTACAGAAATTATTGTGTGCGGTTAGGTGCCCTGGAATAAAGGGTGCCATATCTCGGAGTTAGGAGTTTTGGAGCTAGTCTACCCTGAAATTGATTGAATTAATTGATCCACGTGGATTTAGCCTAACTGGAAGCGCTTCGGCCGTAAAGCTGAGGCAATTTCGGTTTAGCGGAGATATTGTCGTTAACAATCAGCGTAGCGCTAAAGAACACAGATGGTCGATAAATAACTATAGAAAATGCAAGGCAAAAGTCAAAAGGCGAAAGATCTTAGTAGCTATTCCTATAGGTATATTAAGCAATAAAGATAAGAATATAAGTAGTTGGCACTTTGTGTTGTATATTTAATACCAGAAGATGATGTCGCAATTAATTAAGTTTATAAATACAATATATTTAATGGAAGTAGTGTATAAAAGTGTTTTAATGTATCGTATAATAATAAATATATATATTAGAAAACTTTTTAGGAAGAATATATCATCGGTTTCTAAGCTTCCAACTTTTGTTTTAGTAGATTTAAAATATAATGTTTTTCACAAGATTTAATAAAATAAATTGTTATTTTTAAGCTATTGCATAGCTTTTATCGCGGGCTTTGAGCGCGGCGACCGAATCAAGAAATTCCGTAATGAAAAAAACCTAACACCCTAACCCCACACCGACCGGCACAGCGGTGCGGCGCCGGCGTTGAAAGCCGTGCATTGTGTAACGTCGTTTCAGTTCGGCAGACTTCGGCACGGTGTTTGTGTGCGTGCGACTAGACGTATGCGTGTAGACTAGCTGCTAACTGCTCATAACTTATTCTATCTCTTTTAGACACAATGCTAGGTGAGACAGCGTGCTTTTTGGCCGCGTCCACGAGTGAGTTCGAGCCCGCGACTAGTTGAACCTAAACGTGTATGTATATGGTTAACATAAAAAAAAATAAGTTGATAAAAAATGCTACGCAATAGCTTTATCGCGGCAGTCCCCGAGTGCCACACGTATTTTATTTTTTTATAAAAACTTCGGTTACCGCTTACCATCAGGCAGGCCGTAAGCTTGCCACCTTAGTCGTTAAAAAGATGTAACCCAAATGAACCCAGATTACAATAACGCAACAGCAAACCATTAGCTCCATAGACACAATTTCCGCAACCCAATTTTATATACACTTCGCTAGCGCAAAAAAGGTAAAAACGGTCAAATGGGCTCTTGATTGCTCGCGTCCCGTGGGGTGAAGGCCCCTGTTTGGGGCACGTGGCTGCCGTGAGAGCGACGTGATGTCCCACCCGGGCACGTGCGTAGGTAAATCTGTTCCCCCAGAGAATAAATAGAAAGAACACACTTGGATCGTAGCTACTTGTCCCGCTCGCATAGTCAATAAATAGGCACGTTACCTTTTGGTCGTCTTTACTCCCATATACGTGCACGTGCGTAGGTACATCTGTTCCCCCAGAGAGTAATTAGAAAAAACACACTAGGATTGTACTTGGCTAGGTTTTACAGTCGATTAATAGACACGTTACCGTTTGGCCGTCTTTATTCTTATATACGCGCACTGTTTATCCCCATTTACGCGTAGGCGTTGGATATATTTCTTGGAATCGTGCGTTTATTATCATGGGACTAAGCATTTAATTTCAGTTTTCATTAACGGTACAATCACACATATTATCGGGTTTATTACCACAGTAAGAATTGCTTTTACCTCGATATTGTGTGTGAATAACCACGAAAGTCATAAAACCTATATTATTTCTTTTATTGTCATAGATTTGTTTATCATAATCAGCGTTGTTATATTTTTGTCATAGTTGTTATTTGCCATTGCCTTTTATCAGCCCTTAAAAGAATATATATATAATTTTTAAGTTAATTCTCTTTTTAAATAAAACACTTTTAAAGGATTTGACGCAGGTTTTTATTTTTGTTTTATCCCAACACATTTTGATAACTTTACTATTCTCATGGTCACGGGTAGACGTAGGTGACACGTTGACATATTTAGTCTTTAGAATTCTCTTTTATTTCTTCTTCTATTTACTCCAACAAATTTATCAACAGTCTCTTAAAATTTGTTTCAAAATTATGGTTATGCTGTTGTATACCGTCACGTCCCTGTCTCTAAGTGGCGTGTCCAGATTGGTACAAAGAAAGTTGGTATTACTCGGAGGAATTCAATTACATAAGCAAAGAAAATTAATTACATTTATAATCAACGGCAGGTAAGTAACCGCATGTGTACTAAAATGCTTCGCATCCTTAGCGATCCCCTAAATACTCCGACGGCGTGTCAGCAAATCTGTTTTCCTACTCCTCGTCGCATAATTAGAAAAGTATCGGCGCCAAGGTAAATTCAATTAAAACTTCCACCGGGGGAATTAAAAGGAATTAAATTTCGTTCAAGCGCCGTGCCGGTCGACTTGCAAGGATCAAGTGTGGCTTGGTGACGAAATTCGGGGGATCTACCCGCCTGTGCGGGCTGTGTTTCGTAAATGGGGTTGCATTAGTTGGTCCCAAAGTGTTTAGCGGATAATATTGATTTTAGGCACAAATGGCTAGCCGGCAGGTCGGAATAATACCAAGCTCTTCCAGATATGGGTACGTGACGTTATATCCACGGACCTATCACTTAAATATTCTATAATTATCCGTGTGGGAAGGAAAACGGGCAGAAGCTTTGTATGTTGCAAAAAATGTCGAGACTTTTCAGAAAGCGTAATTTAGAGGTGAGGTTATGTAAAATGCGTGATCTTTCTTATTATTACTCGGCCGCTAGAAATTAGTATCTTAGCGTCATGATCCTTGTTGCGCAAGTGCCTGGAGCCCGGGCATAATCCAAGATTTGGCAGATCAGGTAACCCGGTGTCACTGCTATTTATAGGCAGCGGTGACCACTTTCCATTAGGTGGACCGCTGCCTTGCATGCCTGTCGTATGACATAAAAATAACGTAGAGCGACTGACGTCTGATCTTTGTGACACCGTTTACAGGGAAACCTGAACAGATTGCATTGTCATGTGAATTTTTAGATTTCTCATGATGTTTTCTCTCCAGTAATGTACATAACTCAGAGAAATTAATTGGTGCATGACGGTAATGGGATTCGAACTTGGTACCTCCCGTTTACGACTAGCTAGCCATTAGGCCAGACCGCTACATATTACTACGGAAACATAGATAAATGAATCGTAGATTCAGATAGGTCACGAAATTCCTATTTCAGAAATAAAAACTACTACAGATAAAAATATAGGAAGAGCACGCTTATAAACCGTATCTAGATTCAGACCAGGAAACGAAAAAAAACATAGCGAGCGAATCGAGCTGACTGTATTCTGCCGCAGCTATCCGGAGAAATGCTGGTTTAAACTTTTTTCTTTTTGATACAAAAAAAGAGAAGAGAAAAAAAGTATCAGCCGATAACGAGTGCGTTCGACTGGGATCTCTGTTGTTTTGTAAAAATGTTTCCTCTGGCGAAATGAGAGCCCATGAAGGGTTGTTATTGAAAAAGTTAGTTGCTTTTCAAGTTTCGCATACATAGTTTCGTGTGTAGGATGTCGCATAAATGATTTTCAACAACAATACCCACTACCTATTCCATTTTCAAATGTAAATTCAACGTAGGCATTTAAAATATTTATTACATTTCAAAAGCCTATTATAATATTTAATGGTAACCACCACTACAATATGTCATTGGGACGCGTTTTGTTAGGCAGTATAGTACATTTGCCATATTTTCTTCTTTGACATTTTCCTTTAAAACTAAAAGTACTTGTTCATTTAGATATGAATTCCTACCTACTTATTTAACCCATACTCATAATATTCATGACTTTAAAATTAAAAACAAGTTAACATATCATTTATTTATGATTATAAGATGACATTTACAAAAATTACAGCTGTAGGCCACTCCCAGCGGCAGGTGATACCTTGTCTAAGTTTTAAGATATGTTTAGACCTAAGTCCTTAGCCTCTATAAACTGGCATGCTCCATCATCAGTGAGATAGCGGTCAAATGCCTGCCAAGTCCAAATAAAAAAAAAGCCTCTATAAAACTATTTTCACATAAGAGTATACGAAAGACCAGCGAAGAATTGAATTATATTTATTTATTATTTCAAATAATATCGAAGTGGGAGCACTTTGCCGAAAGTTGGGTAAAGACATTACACTGACGGCGTTTTGTTTGAAAATGAAAAATGCGGCTGCGAATGGTTGCCAAGTCCCCCCTTTAAGCGAGGAAGCGAATCTGTCTCTGCCAAAGAAAATCGCAACCTTTTGCCCGTTTTTTGTCTCAGTTGAAGGTATAAAGATAGCATGATGTAGCGTTATAGATCTCAGAGTTCCGTAAAGACTATAATCTGTGTGAATAATAAACTGAGTTAGACTTTTACTTCTAAGGCTTGTACTCGACGTTTATTTCTCTAAACACTTTCAGTGAGATTTTACAAACATATTTCATACTCACTCCTGTTTCCTGTACGTATATACTAGGTACGTTGTAGATATATAGTAGGTTACATAAACTATACGACCCTGACAGACATCTTTAGCCTCTTCCACATTCTTCTCGTACATTTACGCCGGTTGATGGACGAGTTTGAATGTTTTAAATAGGTATTAATTATTATTTACAGTTACTGTTGGTAGTACGCGGCAAACGAATTTCATCACGTTTTCATTACTAATATTATACAGAGAAATGATTTGAAGATTTGTTTGTTTGTTTGTAATGGATAAATGCCAGTTCAAAAACGATTAAAAAAAAATTCACGTTTAGAAAGCTTACTTATCAGAAAGTAACAAAGGTTTAGCTTTTTCGGAAATTTAATGTTGTTTCCACAGGATCTAGTCCGGGTAGTAACCGAACGTTACGAGGGCGAATTCGCCGGCAAAAATGCTAGTAGGTATTACATAAATTTGGACGATGTTTAAGTCATATCGACCGACAAAGAAGAAAATACCCAATTCGAATCTATTTATATTTGGTGCTAATAGCAATTTATAAGTACAATGTGAATTTGACATGCGAGAAAAATGTTCCAAAACCAATTTGAAAACGTGACGCCTTTTGTTGTAACGATATGAAGATTGCTTTATGAGATTTCTTTTCAATGTAATACAACATTCAAGTGAGAGTATTCACTGAGAGAGCATTGAAAGTATTGGAGTGAATAAGAACTCACATAATTTATAACGAATCGTAAAAATCTACATAAAAAAAAAGATTTTTCAACACATCCAGCAAAATCTTGCTTGCTAGGCACCGATAGGATTTCATGTTTAGAATTGCATGTCAAATTGATTTTATAAAGAATTACAAACTCAAATCACAAAACTATATTAAAGAAAAGAACGAAGACGTTGACGATATTAAAAAACTAACACCCACTGATCACGCTCACAAAGCGTTCGCCGTCTTTTTTAGAAAGAGGAAGCCTTTACTCTCTCAGCCAGCAAATTCCTATTACCCGTTCCCACTTTGGTAGCAGGTGTTAATGGTTCAAAAGTGATTGCTAATTCAGTCTCAAAGAAATCGCGTTCACTGCAGCCATGCTGTGTGTAACGAACCGAGCGTCGGCACCTCATCAGACCAAACGGAGATATCGGAAGGAAAGCTGGAGGTGCAACTCAGTTTTGCAAGGTTATCCAATCGGTATTTCCGAATTGCAGTGATATTGGGGCAGTCGGCAAAGGAAAGGAAGGAAACATTAATTTTGTACATATACATATATGGGCTGAAACAATGAATTTTGATTGTAGATTTGTTTTGAAATTACAATTGTCTTTATTGTTAAACTGTGAAGTATATTAGGTATGCAGATGTTATTACATTAGTAGTTCCAACAGCTTGTCCATTACTGACATACTAGATTTAAAATTGTACAAAATTTAATTTAAATGTCAAGATACTTATTAATCTCCATTACTTAAACCTATTAAGTAACAATGTCTCATAAATAAAAACTAAAATGACAAAATTGTAATTTCAGATGTCAAAATTGTAAAAAAGCATTGGTATTAGTAATAAATAATAATGTCACATTTAATTCATATGTCAAATAAAATAAATTAGTAAAGATTTCAATTTCCATTAATCATTAGTTACATTTGAATACAACCAAAATTCATCAATATGATGACTAAATAAATTGTTTCTATTCGTGCTGAAATGAGCAAGACCTCTGTTAATCTCCTAGGTCGTATACAAAATCTTTAAAACTGATTTGATTCTAAAATTCGTCGTCACATTTGTCGTTAAATTTCATACCGTTTTTAATGCTCCTCATTTTCCCTCATGTCTTATCTAACCCCAAAACCTTTCTGAGCAACTGTAATATTAAAAAAAATTGCATAAATTATTCATTGGAATTAATTATCACCACACACCACTTGTGTATACATTCCCCCCATAGAGAACATCCTAATCAGTGTAAATGTACTTAATCTGTATCATTGAAAACACCGTTCCGATCTCCCAATCTTGATTCATTAGACCCCAAGCCGTGTCGAAGGGGATTGGCAATCGCTTTGAGCTATTAACTGAGAGTGTGACTCGCTGACTGATCAATGATCTCTCCTTAATGTACCCAAGGTTCCAAGTATTGATTTTGAGACTAACTAGGAAACTTGTTAGAGGTTTATTTATAGATTTACCGGAGTACTTGCACTACGCCAATGGCTTACTTTACTCTTTTATATTTTTACGTTTTATGTTTAATTTGGTGTTTGTGTCTTGTTACAAGATTTTATATATTTTCACATGACCCATGTTTGTACATGCATGTACATTTTACAAGTAAAATTTTACCCACTCTCGTTTTCCGATTTAGCTGAAATTTTGCAAACTTTTGTAAGTTGGATGACAATGCTATGTCACCATATCATCGAGCTGAACTGATAATTGAGACGAAAGGTGGCCATAAGAACTCCTAAGCATAATGCATTATAAACCCGTCGAGTTTGGGCTAGTTTGATTAGTCTTGACAAGTACTCTGTCTGATCATAGAGATCTTGCGATAAAAGCTTGGAATGAAAAAATTTTTTTCATTTAAGAACTTGTTTGAATACAACTTGGAGTACTAATATTGATAAAAACGACTATTGTTTTAGTCAGTCCGTCACTGTATGCTAAAGTTACCGCTAATACTACTTTTGACACAACATATTGTTGAAAAATTGCTAAAAACGAATATATTGCAGAGATAATTATGTAGTTGAAGGCTATAGTATTTTAAATACCCAAAGAGCAAAATTTGTAAAATGTATACAGTAAGTATCTTCATTTAGTTGCCTACAATTATTTATTATGCAGTCTTATAGTGCTCCAGTCTAAGAGCCATTAATTGTTTGTCTTCGTGCCTAGAGAATTCTCAAACAATAAATTATGCCGTCCACATTCTTTTATTTTACTGCAAGATTAATCTTTTATGGTAAAATCGCAATTCATTTCCATTGAGACGAGATTAAAGTTTCGTTCTTGGCACTGTTGTGGGTTTTATGGTTTTTGTTTATAAAAATACTTCAAGTATTGAGTATACTTACTAAATTTATTCTTATTCGAAAGCCAAAGTCTTTGATAAAAATAATTTGTATAAATCTAATCCATGACTAGACCGTAAACATTATCTATGTTTACCTACTGCTCTAGCTTTTGTATTGCTATTAAAGTACTTACGTTAATAAGCGAAGTCAGTCGAAACTTGAGTATTGATACTTGACAAATTTAGGTGTATGATATTTAAATAGTTATTAGGCAAGTCGAAGATTTTGTAATTTTTAAGACGTCTTGTGAAGGAAACTAAAACGGAACTTCTTAAAATAAAAATAACTCTTAGAAGATATAATAGTTCAGAGCGTGCTACGAATTAAAGTTGATGAACACAAAAAGGGAAGCAATCCACTACCGCGTCTGTTGGCATGGAGTGTAAAGGATGGGGAACTACCGTGGCAACTGATGCCGCGCATCCGACACTATCTCGACATTGACAAATTGTAGACTGTTGATGATTTTCTTTTACACTTTCAACAGTAGTTTCACGATATTGCTCAGTTTAAAGTTGTTCGGTAAAACTTTTTACATTTGCTGTAGCTACCTAGTTTAAGACGTTGAAAGAAAATTTGTTTGTCTTGGAGTTACAATACCTTAATATTTTATAAAAGGAAAAGAGAGGAATACTATCTGTAGTATTCCTATCTAAACATTAAATAAATAAGACATTCGCCAAACTAACTAATAGAGTTTTCTTCAAACAGAACGAATTAAAGTACACCCATTAGCAGAAACAAACTTCACGAGCGCTTCAAAACAAATAACTACGCTGTTAAACGTAAGTGAAAAGGATCTGTTTCCAAATCTTTCATTTGTATTTCAAGAGTTTAAATTATTTTTAGAATCCATTGAATAATTTAAAGATTTAAATAATAATTTTACTTGATGACTTAAATACACTTTTTTACACCAGTTCTAATATTAACGTACAATGTAGTACCATCAAGAATGAACTACATAAAATTAACTATTTAGTTTTAATTGTTATCAATAAATGTTACCAAAACCATGCAGTGGTGTAAACTTCGTGTTGAGATATGACTTTTACTTAAATAAATGTTATATTAACTTTAGTAAAAAATATCGTGACGTGCATTTACGGCACAGTTCAGCAAAGAAATTGAATTTTCCCCCAAAACATTAAATTGCATTTGGTGCTCGAATGCATCGGTTACCAAATTTATGGCGCCACCAAAGGATACACTTGCATTCCCAATGCACACAAGAACTTGGCAAATTGTCAATACATCTCAATATTCGCAACGAGAGCGAATATTTTCCAGCAACATGCACTTTGAACGCGGTTCATATCTTTGCCAATAATTCGACTTTCCAATAGAACCGAACGAAATGAGATTTCTACTGCTGCAATAACTTCACCGAGACGCCGCGTTGACTTCAAATGGTATTAATTTTCTAGTCGTATCCCATTACCTTTATTAAAAAAAATCTATTCAGAGTTTCACCGTTTCATCATCCTTTCCCGCGAATATTTTCCATTTATGATTCAACGTGCTTACTTCGCAAATAAGCTTATAACTTTCATATTAAATTTCACTTCGGTCGGTAGCATTTCTTGTACGAAGCCAGTTATCTTCCCGCATTTATGAGGATTTACAGTTTAATTTTTTAATAATCGCTTGCATTTTGTTAAAGTTTGTCGTGTGGATGTACAGTTTTCGATTATTCCTGTATTTATGTTTATGCTTGATAGGGTAATTGAAGACGTACTTTGAAATTATTTTGACTCACCTGTAATCATCTGACTGGCAGTAGTTAGCAGTTTCACATCGTTATCAGCATCTTGCGTTTCAAGCCTCACGGTGACATTGAGAGGGTCCAGAGTTCCGTCGCCTTCCCTCCCATGAAGAGTGACAAGGACGGCGGTTGTCTTCCCGGGCACTGCGACCTCAGGCGCCACCACCGAAAATCCGCTGTAACAAAATAGATTAGATTGTATTAGGATTGTCTTTATAATTACAATTAACTGTTGGCCTTAAGACTAAGCTATTGATTATGTAATATAGAAAGGAGAGACGCTCATGGATTTTTTGCAGCACAGAATAACATGAAACCGCGATAAATCGGTTGAAAGTTATTTACTGTTTCTGTGTATGTCCCCCTAGGGCGCCCTCTGCCGACCTTTCTGTTAATATTCGTATGATAAATACATAAGTAAGTTGTAACTGTAAGTCTTCTTTATCACCCTATTCCTCATCCAACATCAATTATCATACACAATTGAGTTTCAGACACATGACTCCAGCATAATGAATAAACAAAAAAGTAAAATAGCTATTGCGGGGAATAAAAGCGGATAAATTATCTGTAAAAAATGTACTCAAAACTACGAACAGTTACAGTAGTGTAGTAAAAACAAATACGTATTACAGTAGGTAATAAAATTGTGATAAATAGTTAAGGTTAATAGTTATTGAAAGTTGTTTACACATTCAATGTTGGTTAATAATAGATCCTTTCAAAAGCGTAAAACTAAAAAAAAATGTATAGCGCCAAAACAAGTGCCTTAGTATTGTATAAATTGAATTGTAACGATATTGATAGAGCTATGAATAATAATGATATTGGACGTTTGTCCGACGTTAAAGTTAACTCGTCACATATTGTTGCTGGTTTATGGAAATTAAGCAATTTGCATTTAATGAATACTTTTAGTATTAACAGAGATAATGTACGATGATATATGCAATATCATCATACATCATGTCGATAGAATGTTAAAAAATTACAATATTTGTCATCACTCATTATTTGTTCATCATACAAAAGCTTGCATGACAATTTTTTATAGTTTCAGCTTTGATGCTAGCTATTTCAAATTCCCATGATAAGATGTAGCTCGTAGTTAGCAGACTTATAAAATTCACAAAGTTCCAGTAAGTACACCTAAAATAGATAAGCCATAGCATCGAAAGTCGCCTCAAAGGTATTGAAGCAAACCTTCAGAATAAAGAACCAAAATTCCGAACATACAAAATAGGCGGCACTTAACTCTCTAGGCGTGTGTATTGAAAATTCCGTGTAAGCAAACCAGCTGCAGTGCGACAAATCGGGTGAACACGTACGAATTATTGTATTTTCCTACTCACACACGCGTTTGGAATACTGAATTTGTGAGATGGCGGCATCGGCGATGAAGTAGACAAACATCTCGTCAAAACAAGAGATACAGATAACATAAAAGCATGAAAAATAAATGGCCAGTCTAGTCAAGTCCCAGCCATGAAGATAGCCAACATTCCAATCTTTTTGCGAATAACCAACATTCTGAAGACAGTCGGTCAAGTGTGTCAGACCACGCTTAGTGAAGGGCTCCATAGTCAGGTAATTTGTAGACGAATTTAATTTTTAATTAATGAAAGTTGTATACTTCTAGAATTTTTCACTATAGACATAATTAAAAGTTTGATGAACTTCGTTGAATGACTTCAAAAATACATAATATCACTAATATTATAGACTGAAAAATTATTTGGAATATACTGACTTCTACACATACTATTTGAAACCTAGATGCACTTGGACACGACGAACTACAAGCATATTCGTTCTACTTAAATTGTCAAAGTGAGATAATAGGTCGATGCTAGTTATTTGTCAAATACAGATATATCTCAATACGTTTTTTCTTCTTTATTATATTCGTTTGTTTAAGGAATACACATCCGAATATCAACATGAACCTACACGCTTGTATACCACAAGGATAGGCAGAGACAATCCCACAAAATACAGAAAATATTCATGAAATTAAGATCATAGGTACACTAGTTATTGTGGACCTTTACTGTTTCCTGTTAGACAAGCTCAACAATGTTGTTCGGCAACTACCCTTCACATTATTTACTTTGTCTCTATATTAAACTTAAACTAATACCTACTCCCAGTCTCTAGGCACGAGCTTTCCTGTAGATTTTGTTTGTCGGGAGCGTTCGTGCTCCTGTTTGAACACGATCCAGAGAGCTCCAGAGACTTTTGGGGGCCTAGTATTTGTTTGCTTCCTGATACTGTTTGGTTAGTTTTAAATGAAGTGGGATCTTCATTAAATTCCCCATTAGCAGCTGCGTCGTTTTCTTTCACTCCGTTTGTATGCATATTTTCGGAGTAGTACTTCATTAGAGATTTTTTTTTTCAGATAATCAGCTGATTATTGATTGCTTTTGTAAACAAACACCTAATACGTTGCAAGGTAACGCTAATATTTAGAACACAATCGATGTTATGAAGTTTCCTTATTTTTAAACATTATTTACTTAATTACTGTGTTTGTTATAGACTAACTCTGAAACTGCTGATCCGTCTTCACACATTCTTTATTCTACCAAAACTATTCTTGGATCTTTATCACCAATTACGAAAGTTCGTGTTTCAGTTAAGTTTTCCATGTGGAATTATTGTATAGAAAATGTATGGGAATTACAAAAACTAGATGTCGGAGAAACTGGGTAAGCTGGCTTTTTTTCAAGCCTACACATTAACTAAACATTCGTCCAGCATATGAAGAAGTGGCCGTTAATTATCTTACAATCTAAATATTTTATTCTCCCGATCGCATGTACTTTTATCTAAAATTAGAAAAGTAGAGAAGATTCCAGAGGCACGGGGCTATTAGATACAGGTATATTCGACTTTTACGAATTTAAATCAAATAAAATCAAGCAGGCTCAATTTACAAAAGACAAAAACCTTAATGACGTCTTTCGATAGACACAATACGACATTGAAACTCGGGATAGTGTCCTCGGAATATTTTTTATTTACAAAGACGAATAGCCCCATAATGTCTCCATTTGATAAGGGTAGTATACTCGATATGTTCGACATGTCCACTGAAGGATTGCCTTATGTGAAAACATTATTGTTTTTATTTATTTGTGGAACAAAAACGTTTTGGCAAACAACGTGAACAAAAGCAATGCGTGCTATTGACAGGTTTTTAGTGCATTAGTCTCCCAGGTTTAGGTTTTGTTCATTCTGGTATTTCGCAAAAGAAAAATATATTTGCGTCCATAATCACGTGGCTTTTGCAAGTAAGATGTACGTAATAAACTTCGCAAATAATTATTAAAGTGAAAAAAAAGATGTACTTAATTTCTAAACAATAACCCTTTTTTCTTACTCTTGTTATAGAACTAAAATTTTAATGAGAACCCACAACGCTAAGATAGAGCCATTACCTATTCCAAACTCAAATCCAACCGTAACATCTGCTAATGGTAACTGACACATACCCGGCTCTCAGAGTTGGCGAGCAAGCAAACAGAACAATTATACGGGTCCCAATCTTTTGGACGGTAAACTGGAACATAACTGCCACGTCTGTTTGCCATGCCCAGTGGGAACGAAGTTAGAGCTGTAGAGATGGGTAACTACGCTACGGAGCCGCGATTTCGACTCAGTTGCTGCCCCGGATGAGTTATCTCACCTGAGTTGCATCTATTTATAGCAATATTATAAAATGTAAGTAGTTTGTTTGTAATAGATAAATTCAAAAGTGTGGTGATCATTAAAGTCTCCTAAGACCAACTCAGCGGAGAGATATCGCTCAAGAACTTTGTCGTTAGCGCATTGAATGTGCTCGAAATATCGATTCGGCTCTCAGAGTTGGCGAGCAAGCAAATATAACAATTATACGGGTCCCAATCTTTTGGACAGTAAACTGGAACAGAACAGCCACGTCTGTCTGCCATGCCCAGTGGGAATGAAGTTAGAGCTGTAGAGATGGGTAACTACGCTACGAAGCCGTGATTCCATCTCAGTTGCTGCCACGGATGAGTTATCTCACTTGAGTTGTGTCTATACTAATAAAGAGAAAAGAATTGATTGTTTGCTTGTAATAGATAAGCTCAAAAACTACTTATCCGATTCTTTAAATTATTTCACTGTGCTTCATTATCAGAGAGTAATTTTTAGGCTAGTTTTACCCGAAATTCAATGCAGTTCCTACAGAAACGGATCCAGAAAGTAGTAACAAATTTTACACGGGCGAAGTCGCGGGCAAAAAGCTAGTATTTTGTAACAATCAAAATGGACTGATCGAGTGGTGTCGGGCTGAGTCGATAATAACACAAATAAATTCCAGTCATGGGTGTCGTACAAATGAGACTACGTCTTAGATAAAGCAGCAAAGATTTATACCTATGTCAATGAGCAATGCCTTCTTTCATTGTGGTTTTCTATACTGCGACAAATAAAACGTCTGGAATATGAAGATTATGACAAACCTCTTCACTAATGAAGAGGAGACTCTAGTCGAGCTGTGGACTGTTATGGGCTGTCAATGTTAATACGAGTTATGAAGACGAAAAGCATAAAGCGCCTCGAACACTCAATTTTTGCGATATACAGTTTATTTACTTAATTTAATTTACTGCAGCACTTATATTTTAATTTTTTAATTTTTTGCTTTACTTTACGTGCCGTAACTCACAAGCCTGCGGCTGCGAATGAGTCACTGTGTTGCTAAAAAGAACATTGCTGTTACCCATCTCTACAGAGCAGCAATGTGCAGTTACCCCCAATTTGATACGGGAACTACCTAGTTGTTGGTTTTCCACTCCCAGGATTCCAGCTTTCCAGTGGAGACGTAACAATGCGTTAGGAAGATAAAATCGTGTTCATTTGCCGCTGTTGGCCTCGTCGCGCCGCTTATGAACCGTAATCTGGGGCGCAGGCCAGCTGATGTGTAGAAGCAATCTTATATATTTATATCTTACTAGCAGTCCCCCGCGGTTTCAACCGGCAGTTCTAATACGGATCTTTGTAAATATTCAACTATCTCGCCTATTATTTTCTAGCATATACGGGTATAATGTAGCTTCATTAGTGAAAGAAGTTTTAAAAATAATTTCAGTAGTTTCGGCGATTACCCCCAACATGCAAACTTTTTCTCTTCGTGATATGATTTCAATTCATCATCATCATCATCATCCTGGCGTCATGTCCCGGATGCGCCCCCGCGCAGCACGGGAGGGCCTAGGGTCTGCCTTCCTGCTATTCCTGGCCCACCTCGCTCGGATATAATTTCAATATGTAAATAATCCATTGCTTATTATAAACGCGAAAGCTTGGATAAATGTTTCTGGAAATTCGTCCATGCCAAAAGTACTAAAAGGATTAATTTCGCAGTTACGTAGGTTTAGCCCAGATAAGTCTATATTTTATCCGGAAATGTGATTTCCGTGAGTAGATACGGGTCGGGAACATAATAACCGAAAAGCCAGTTAATATCACAAGCAAAACAACAATAGTCAACAAAATGCTCGATACCAAAAAACCAACCATATAAAAACTGTAGGTTTCACGATGATATTTTCGTTGTTGGTATAATTTTTAAAAATATTAGAGATTTAGGTAAATTGGATTTGTTTTACACAGTAGCTCGTGCGCTAATTCTCACAAGGCGGAGATTCGTGCTGATAATAACATTAGTCAAATATGGCACAGACAAGGACGTTGCCTGAAAGTGACGTGAGATAGGCACCCATTCCGTACAATACTGCCGAAAACACTGTGCTAATTTCGTCACTAATGCGATAGCTTTCTTCAGCTTAGCTTAGCTTAGCTTTTTTCATTTGAAACTAAATCAACATCAACAATAGTTTTACTTATCGGGGAAAACATTTTTGTGTCAATTCCCGGTTGTGCTCTCACGCGTGAGGGTCCGGGGTCCGGTTCAGGATCTGGCAGATCAGAAAATTACAGGAAGCGACTGTTATCTGACCTCTGTGACCGTACAGGGTAACTTGACCAGATTGAATCATGATTAGTTTTACTGATTGGTGATGTCAATTCAAAATCCTTAGAAGTGACAAGCGCTTATTAGGTTGGCTACTGGCGGCAATTTCCGTGTCTCTCTTCTGCGTGCAGCAAAAGTCACTCCATCTTAATTAGTACTCAAAGACGTGCAGTTTGAAAGATAACGTGAACATTCAACTGTCCCATGAGGTCCAAATTTTTTTCGGGTTGATAGTTCCACTCATGGTGACCACCAGTTCACCAGAGTGATGATTTTGCACAATCAAGGAGTCCAGTATTTACTGCGATAGTACTTTTTGCGAATCAGCGTTTTGCAATATAACATTTTTGGAATCCAACATTTTAATCTTAAGGGAAATCCATAACCAATGTAATATTCTGATAAATTTAATCAATTTTATTTTTCAAATCAACATTCTAATGGATACATTAGGTTGATCTCACCCAGTAGACAAAGATATTTTGTCTGTGTTAGGAGAGATCGCTTCTTCATAGCAATAATCTTTCTTTAAATAATGTAAAGATAATTAGAAGAGAATTAAACAACTTCCAGTCCAATGAAGCCAAAATCAAACAAATTACAAATTATAAGTCTAAAACAGTATAAATCTAATATCCTATCCAATCAGTGTCCGTTAATCTGCAGAATTCCATAATTTCAAACAAACAGCCTTTAATCGTTTTACTCGACAGCCAACTTGGGAGAAAACTCACCTCTAATGCTGAAAAGGTTTCCTGTAGCTCTCTCAATACAACAAAATTGTTCCACCTACGGCTGCGGTAGAGTAACTTTAAACTTTTTTCCTCCTGCCCACTCACTTTACGGATACTGAATCTCATAAAGAAAGATATTCCACGCGCGTGCCCGGAAGAACCGGTGAGTCGCTGAAAGACTTTGGAAAAGGAAGCAAAAAAACAATTCGTGTTTCATTAAAAGCCGAGACTCCAGCAATCTTTTCTCAAGCGATCGGTATTGATTGCGTTAGCCTTTGGCAACTGTCCATTTGTAAGCCTTTTGTTATTCAAAGACGGTTTTAGTAAAAAATAGCCCCCGGATACGACCTTCTCTCCCCTAAAAACGCTATTGGCGTACACCAAAACTGATAAACAAGTCCATAAAAGAGAATCATTAAAATTGTTTATTGTCGAAGATAAAAACGTACTATTTTCCCGTAGCATCAACGCGCTGGTTCAAAGTATGGATTAACATTTGCGAAACCCGTTCGGGGTCAACTGAGCCGACAGCCCACCATCCAAAATCGGTAATTTATTTCAGATTTCACTATTATACAAACAATATAAGTGACAATAACATTAACAAATCTTGAACGTTCGCCTTTATAAGTCTTAGCGCTTTTTGCTTCTGAGTTAAGTCGACTGAATTTGGCCGGGTTTAATAGGGGCGTAACTAATATAATATTTATTTTTACAGACCTACCTACATATTTTGTATTTATTATTACATTTATTTTTAGTTATTTATATATATTTATTTAGGTAGTATAACGCCCGTGACGTACCTAAAAAATGGGCCCACAGAATACTAGCGCTGTGAGTCGTTTCTTGCGCCTCACAGCACATGCTGAGTGGGCACCATTTACGCTGGCCGCCGCGGCACCGACAGGTGCATGAGTCTACGTACCTATTGTTTTAAAATTTTTTATTATTAATGTTTCCGTTGTCTGTAACTGTTTTGTGTCGTGGTGTGCTATGTGTAATAAATGTATTTTCTTTCTTTCTTTCTTAAGAAATATCAAGGAAAGTATCCAAGAAAAAAATCTCACCGATGTTAGGACAGCAAATCTTTTGGTAACATAATAGATTCGTTCAATTGCTAACCCATTGTGCGAGAACCTCCAAGTCCTTAGAGTAAACAGGTACTGCAAAATGCGGTTGTATTGAGATTCACACATGACACTTGGATATCAAACTTCATGCGGCGCATCAGGTAAAACCACCGGGAGTTTGTTCAGAATGTGTTAGCGTTTCCGAGATTAGTTCTGCCGTTCTAAAGCAACTCTGCTCGGGCAATAAGTTTCGTAGTAAGCCTCGCTTCGGTTCCTATAAAGGCTACCACTGGGACTTAAGAGCGATTTCTAACATTCTATACGGCTTAAGGTTCTTTTAAAAGTGGAACGTTTGAAAGTGGGACGGTTTTGAAGTGGCTCTGTTTACTTTTACTAGTGTGATATTCGTATTTAGTATCGCTGATATTGTTTTAAATTTTTTGTTTTCTTCGAGTTTATCTCCATATACGTACGGCGTTTCATGTCGAATAAATGGGTAACCAGATATCTTTTTCATAATTTTATAAAATTCATCGTTAAGTGACCAGACAGATTTTCAATACATTTTTACAATAACAATCGCCAATCAGCATCATATAATTACCGATTTCTTTGCTTCGCTTAGAAACCAAAGATATTGTCTCAAATATTTGAAAGAAAGGGCGACGAGTCAGATGTTAATAATTAATATGCCCGAGAGTGACGCTAAGTATCCTGAACATAATTGTAAATAGGCCGCATCGTCACTTACCACCAGGTGAGCTGGCGGCAGCTAGCTTGTCTAATAAAGCAAAACTTTACTTAAGCACATGTATATGTATACATACTCGCCTTTTGCTCGTAGTAAATATACTTATATTATGAATAAATAAGCGGAAATCCGCTCCATACATCTCCAAGCAGCGCACTATTCACACCGTACGCTTCCTGCTGACTAACTTCCTCCTTGGCAACATTACAAGCGTTCGACTTACGTAAGCAAATATCATTTTATATTTTCTATACGCCGTCCGAGTGGCCAGTAAGTGGTTGCGCGCGTGACTTCGGTTCGCTCCTTGACGCGGGTCCACTCTCACAAATAAATAGGAAATGGTAATGGCTCATACGTGAGATCCGGCCCAAGGATTTTGTATTGCCGAATAAATTTTAATGTGCCGGAATGGTCGTTTTTGCTGGGGTTCGAAGTTAAAGTGTAGGACAATTTATCTGGATTTCGAATTATACAGTTGTGTTGTTTCTTATTCTATTTTTTATTTATTACAAAATGTCCTAGTTTTCCTTACATTTTATTCTTAGGCAAGAAAGACTTTCGTAGTCTTTTATGTCTAAAAGTCTATCTATGGGCTACTTTTCTATGGAGTTGTGGTAGGTGTAAATGTCGCAATAAATTTTGTTTAAAATTTGTTGTTATGACATACAATAAAAAATAAATATAAACAATACCTGCAATTAAACCTGCGCAAATCATACGAAACAGATAGCTTATTAGGAATAAATCACGCAGGATTGGGACCAATGGAGTCTTTGTGTCAGAGGCCAAGATCCACTTCGAATCGCTGTGCCAGCGAAATAAGTAATTAAGTACCTAATTCTACATACAAATACGGATTTTGCCACAATCAGTATCCTCCATGTCACACTTTGACTTCGTCTTACTTTGAGGACCTTGAGGCTAATTGAGACGTCTCGGGACCCGATTGTCACCTCGTGAGTGTGCATTGATTATTTTTATTTTTACAAGCTTCTATTTAAATTGCACTGTTCGTATGTTTGTAAGTTGTCCGTCAATTTTTTTAAACCATTTTTCGACCTTTTGTTGGTATCCGGTTGAGCTGAAATTTGGTATACCTGTGTAACTTGGATGACAATATATTAATATGCAATAGTCTGATGATGTAATTGGAAAATTATCATAGGAACTAATGAACGCAATAAGATAACTCCATCGTATTTGGGCTCTTTGGAATGGTCTTGATGAGTAAGTACTATACCGCGCAATAAAAACCAGTTCTGAAAAAATATTATTCACTTGAAAACTTATTTATTTTTTGCACTTTGATATCCATAAGCATTACGCCTTACGCCTACATCGCGTACATAATTACCCAATTTCTTCCAGTTTGCTATCTCTTTCTCTGCCCTACAATCCAACCATTTATCATAATACATCCTCTCGAGACGGAACAACAAAAATATCCCATCTTGGCTTAAATGGAAATATTTGAAACCGTATCGGTATGGTGGGCGCAGTACAGTCAGTTCCCTAACATAATGTCCCTAGATATTTATCGACAGACAATAATAATTATTATTATACTCTTTTTTGCCCAACGAACACATAAAGAAACATAGTCACAAAACAAAGGCGAGGTTATCCCTAAAAGAGATCTCTTCCAGTCAATCTCACATTGTGTGAAGAGACCATAATGTCGGGGTGTAATAGTTATGTCCTCACACACACATAGCCCATAACAGTTCACTGCAGGACTTCAGGCAACTCTCATGAAAGGGGAGTTTATGCCATAATCTCCACGCTTGGCAGGCGAGTTGGAGGTCGCAGTGCTATAAATACATCAATGGAAAAAACTGCTGCTCATTTTCCAGCCTACGGAGACTCTAGATCTTTTGCCTCGAAAACATTAGTGGCCTTGTATAACCACTTAACCATTAGGCCACCGACGCTCTTTTAATTAATCTTGCAAAAGATGAGAAACTTTTGTATCACAACATCTAACTAAAAATTCTTATTTCAATACATAACAAATTAACAAATTTACAAAAAAAAGATACAATTGCTTTAATTTAGTAAGACGCGGACAGAAGCCACATAAGATTTATAATTATATCAATCGAAGTACTGGGATGTAGCTTCATCCATCACCAATCTTACTGTATATTACTGTATCTTACTGTATCGTTCAAATCTTACTGTAGCTCTTTATGGCGCAGTCTAAAACCACTAATACGTATGCCTAAGGATATAATAATATGCCAGGGAACCGACTGTACACGCCTTAGGATCGCTCAAACACAATAAGTACATGTTAGGTAGCAGATGGCGCTGTTCCACACCCATCCGCGGATTGAACGACACCTACTCAAGCGTAGGGCTGCGGTTCTGAGGATTTAATTAAGAGGGTGGAGGAAAAATGAGGCTGGAGGAATGCGGTATGCCTTTCTGCATTCCTAGTTCGTGCCGGAAAAATCTCGAGGTTACTTCTATTACTAAAAAGGTTATATAAAGCTCGGTCGGCAAGTACTTTTGACCTAGACTCAATTTCGATTTTAATGAAATTTTGGGAATTTGTTCCGGAATAGTGTGCGGTGTGTAATTTAAGTTTTCAACGTTGAGGAGCCTGTGCTACCTTGAGGATGGCCAAAAAACCTCGTCATTTTTTTTACTTTTCCAGGTTTTAGCTTATAAATTCAAAACGGTGGCCTATAGCAAAAAAATGCTCTTACACTAGTATCTTACACAAGTATTTTTATGTGGTATATGTACAAATTACAAATTTTGTTTTTTTTTTCCTTTACTTGTGCTGTAAGACCTTACTTTTTGCTAAATTTCATGATTATAGGTCATCGGTAACTGCCACAGAAGGTATAATAAAATTACTCTGAGAGTATCAAGTTGTATGACAACTTTGATATTTATCAAAACGTATAGGGTACTTATCCATGCACAGGCTCTTCGAGGCCTAAAACTTAAATAACACACCGGCCACTATTTCCAAACAAACTCCCAAAATTTCATTAAAATCTGAATTATGTCCAGGTAAGGCACCCTAATTTTACCTGCCGACCGGGCTATATGTGATTCAGTTGTTATTTTGTTGTCACACGTAAACTAGCACTACTTACAAGTGGCATTTATTTATTTTATTTATTTAACAGTTTTATTGCACACAGTAAAATACATAGAGAAACATCATACATATAGACGACACAACAGGCACTACTTCATCAGGCATCAGGCAGGCCGTAACCTTGTTTGTCACCTTAATGGTTTAAAAAATAGTTAGACATATCTCACAGTGCTCGTTGCTAAGTGAACGCACTACGTTGAGTCCGTCTTAGCTTGAATAGATAATTTTGACGCACGCATAGTGCCCATCGCCACTCGAGTGTTGTCAATTGGAACCCTGTGTGCGTTCGGGTGCACTGTGAGACCCCATAGAAACGTTTATACATATACTAGCGACACGCTCCGGCTTCGCACGGATAGTAACCCGAACAAATCATACACCAAAATTTTCGTCATAAATCGATCTGTCTATTGGTGAAAACTGCATGAAAAACCGTTCAGTAGTTTTTGAGTTTATACCGACCAGGCAGACTTAGGACTTTGTTTTATAATACGTAGTGATAGTGATACCCGACTACGGTACAACCCTATGTTATGTAGCTTCTTACAAGTGAAACAATTTTCGAAATCGTTTCAGTAGTTTCATAGAGTACCGCGTTCAAACAGATAGGCAAAAGGGGGAACTTTGTTTAATTATAGTGAGTGATAAATTTTTTGCCAACGTATTGTGTTGAATCAATTACCCAAACCGTTATTAGTTCGTTTGAACTGTACATCAAAAATGTACAAGCTATTAGAATAGGTAACAAAATTTAAGATAAAATATGAAATATCATTTACTCACAATATATTTTTACAAATATCAAAGTCGCTTCCCGCTGTCTGTCTTTCTGTATGTACGCTTAGATCTTATAAACTGCACAACGGATTTTATGTGTTTTTCACTACCATTTAGATAATTTCTTCCGAAAAGTTTATATGTATAATAAATGCAGAATAATAGAGTTATCCAGAAAATCCAGAAATGTAATCCAGAGTCGCTAGATAAAAGAGATGAGGAGAAGAGAAAAGATTGTAGTTTGTGGTACTCGATCGAAAGTCTCGGCCTACTCCTATTTGAGACTGTCGTCAGAGGGTATTTATATTTGTGTATAATAAATTATCTTATATTCTGTGTCTCAACTAATTCAAAACTGCAAAGATTATCCTGTTTCACCAAACGATATCGTCGTTATTCAAAAATCGTTGGCACACCCAGTTTTTCCTTGTTCCAAAATTATTACAGCCACTCACGTACTGGAGAATATTAATGAGACTCAAACTCTTTCGACGTGGTGAGCGCCGTGGCAACCCTGACTCGGTATTGAGAATTGCTCCATAATACATTAGTTTAGCTCTTGTTTGAGATTGGATGAAACATTGGATTCGATTATTGCGATAGCAGCTTCCTCAATTTAGTTATTATGCGGCGGCGTATGCCTTGGCTATAATTTGCGGTCTGAACTAGGTAGCTGTTAACTCCAATCTGGTAAATTAAGCTTTGCTTATCTACATACTAGTACTAGTATTATCTAGTCGATACTCGTATAACTCACGCTTATTATAGAACGAGCAAGATGGGCGCGGAATGGAACACGATTCTTCTAATCTGGACGCCTTCAAGGCTAGAGCGAATAGGCTGTTCCTTGACAGGGTTCCATTTTCGTCCGCATCGTCACTTACCACCAGTTAAGATGGCGGTCAAATTCCTTGCCAGTTTGAACAAAAAAGAAGTAAACTGGCCCTAACATCAATGTCCACTTAAAGCTACACTGAATTCAATTTTATCCTAATGCTTCTTTGATACAAATCTCTTCTAAACGGTTTGCAAATACCCTTTAGAAATTGCTAAGTTTAGCCTCCAATGGGAATACAACACCGGGTTTAGTCGGGGCCGCTAGTATAGTCTCGTCTATTTACGTGTAAATTTTCCCTGTCCATACTTTCGCCAAGTGATTACGCGTTTAAATCGAAAGCCCTTGCCGACCAAGGCGTCTCCTAAAATCATTAAGGCTCGGCTTCGCTTCCGTGGATTTTCTGTACAGTGTGACTGAAGACTTGCCGGAGGCTCATTACGTCTTGATAAATAATTCATGTGCTGGCGCCTTAAGCCCCTCCCGCTGCCCTCTCCCCCGCCTTATACTCAGTGACCTGAAGGCTTTAGATTGAGGGCCCCATTGACTCGTCTTTCTATGGTAATATTTTAGTTTTTGCGGCCGATACAGTCGTAAAAGGCTTGCGGAGGTTAGGTTTCCTGCTACTTTGGATAAACGGATGAATTCAGTTTTGCTAGTTTTTAGATTAGTATCTGACCATATACATGGCCTCCTCCGAAGAGAGCAAGGATCGTTTATGGCACTGGATACTACCATATTCCTGTCTGTTGGTACTGACTGCAATAAAAGGATTTAGAAACATTTTCCAAATGTTTTCCCTATAGTAGGTAATAGTTTGCATAGTGCATTTTTTTATGGAACTCCATTGTATGATAGAATTATAAAACTTTCTTACACAAGCTCCACTACAATTAAAATAAACTTCATATATTGCGACCGGTGTCGAATGACTCATCAGGCAATTTCCCTATAGGATTAAACTAATGAAAAATTGAAGTTTCAACAAAATGCAAATAGTTATTTAACAATTATATTGAAAGCTCCGATATTACTCTATAGTAGTAATATCAAGCGTAGCTCTGTATTTACAACAAGGTATACAACAAAGGCAAAGAACAATAGCATTTTCATACAATAACTCTTCCTATTTTGTTAATATATCAGTGTACACACGTCATAGGATCTCAATAGCTGATTCATGGGGTATTGTTCTGAAACCAATATTCCGTAGTCTATAGAAATTGGAGTTCGACTACCTAAAATCTGTCCAGGCTTACTTGTGTTATTTGGTAAACAAGCAATAGTATTATATCGATACCTGCATAAATACCCATGCTTATAAATTAATTGTAACGAAATGGTTCACTGTAATGTTACAATTTCTGTAAATATAACTAAATATAAATACTCTTAGCAAAACAAACAATACTCGTAACATAATTACGACTTTAAGAAATTTGGTGGGAGGAAACAACATGGACGAACTAGCGATCATTTATGTTTTTGTGAAACTGACAAATTTAAAAATAGTGAACGATTCAAAAACTTTTATGAAACAATACAAACAAAACAGATTAGCGACAAGGTAAAAAATCGTGCATTAACAGTGCATGTCAGGTTTTGTATTGAATTGGAAGTTTATTAATTTATGTAATAAAAATACTTTAGAATAAGTATACGAGTATAACCGCGGGCCTCAAATAAAAGATAATTAAAATGTTCAACTTCCTAAAGAAAAACAAACTGTTTCACTTTTAACTTTTTTGGTCAAAATACTTTATTGCACGAGAATATTTGATGGCAGAATTGCCGAGGTATCGCATTTTACTTTTTCAGGTAATTCTAAGCCTTCAATATTGCTAAGTTGAAAGATGTGAAAGGATGTAATTACCTACCTATCCGTCTGTTGGGGACAGGCGTACCATCGAAGGTATAATGGATGATCGTTGGATGGACAATGATGTCGCAAAAGTAAGACTACTTTTATAGTATGATGTATGCTATCACTGGAGCTAAATTGCGTTGTTGTGTTAGCATAATGTTACATAGTATTCCTAGCTGCAACAACGCAACGTGGTTCTTAATTATTTTTTTACAAATGAGGTACGTAAAAATGCTAATTGACTAGAGCTTTTAATGTTTCAATTGAATGATTTATTTTAAGAATAGAAAGGCAAATTTTTGTTTTTGATAATCTAAAAAAACAAACAAGATAATAATCGTTTGAAATTCTAAATTAGTAAGAGAGGGCGATATCGACAGGCGAAGTCACCGACTATTTTGCTGAATACAAATACAAATGGTCATCTTATCGTTAATGTCCAGGTTGTGTTCTCGCTTGAGGACCCAGGGTCTGCCTTGACCGTGATATATCTAGGATTTGACAGACGCTGTTAACAGGGGAACCTGAGCAGATTGTAGCATGGTTACTATACATGGTAATAAGTATGTATGGTTATATGTACATAAAGATGTTTCTAAACAGGCAATATTACTGCAATACTCGTATATTACGGAAATAATTATAACCGAATATCCCAAATGAAGGCAAGAGCGATCGAAATGATACTTTATTTGGTCAGCATACGGCTGTATTTAGATACGATTGCATGGCTCACCTGACATACTCAGACCTCAATCCAGATTTATCGAAATAGAGCACGCCCATCACTAGTCTTATTGTACAAAATTGGGTTTCAACGAAGTGGAAAGGTAATTATTTCTCGTTCCCGTGAAACAACTACGTATTTATAGGAATCGAACTGAAATTAATGGGAATGGAACATAGTTCGGTAAAATCGAACAATATTATCAACTCCTGGAAAACTATTGTATAAACTTACCTTCAAAAATAAAAAGTATCGAGTCCTTTAATGATTTTAATCGTAAGTTAGCCCGACATATTATGCAAACGTGTTGAAATGTTGTTGAGAGGTTGTTAATTGGGTCTAGTGAAGTGGCAAAAGTGTTTATGTATCATGTACGTGTACGTAAAATCTAATCCTTAGGTTGTGTCTCTGGTGCTGTTCTGTACGAGTTAACGATACTATGTAAATCTTTATGTATTCAACATTTTTCTCATGTACGTAACTTTTTCTGTCTTAAAATGAGAATAAAAATATCTTTAAACCGAACTATTGAAATGAACACGAGTACTTTGCCAATCTCATAATCATAGCATATTATGTTCCAGTTTGAAGAAAGAGGTAATCAGCGCTCTAAATAAATGTCATAGTTTGTCAGTTACATAATGATAATTTTTTAATGTATTTTTATTTATTTAACAAACGTTACAGTTTTACAGTTTAAGAACTAATACACTGTAAAATTAATATTAGGTACATCTTATAGATAATAAGACTTTATCGTAGGACAAAAACATAATTTCGAATTCCTCATCCACATTACTCCCTACATACATCCGCCCATCGACTCGCAAAAATATCACACTCGAATGAGAGGTGCATTGGCACGAGACACAGTCCGAGCTGCAGGGGCCGCGAAGATATTATGCTGGCGTGGTCTCAGCAATAGTCTAGAGATATGTGGAACGGAAAGTCTCACAACCCGAGCAGCGAGCTCCGTGTAGTCCGAGTCCCCACGCAAAATACGGCACACAAAAATAAGCAAGCCAGCATCACGCCTCACTTCTAGAGAATTAAATTGTAATATCCCCAGCAGGAACTTAGTAGGGTACAAAAATGGGTAATAACCGTACATTTTCTTGTAAAAAAGCGCAGGAACGCCTTCTGAATTTTTTCTAGAAGTAAGGCGTAAGTACTCTCATGTGGATTCCAAACAATAGACGCAAACTCCAGTTTGCTTCTCACTAAAGCCATATATATCAATTTCAATGCAGTAGGATCGTTAAAGTCTCGGGCATTCCTAATCACAAAGCCTAACCTTTTGTAGCAGCTAGTAGCCACGGAAGTCATATGATCATGAAAATTTAGTGTAGTGTCGAAAGTCACTCCTAAATCCCTTACTGTGGTAACCCGCTCGATAGGGTCGCCACCCAGCACATACTGGGCAACCAGAGGGTTTTTTGCTCGACTATAGGACATGATACTGCATTTGGCTGGGTTGAAGCTAAGCTTATTGTCAATACTCCATTGCTATTGTAAGTCGGGTATTGGGAGTCGATATCACGTTGCAATACAGCACAATCACACATATCACTAATAGGGCAAATGACCTTTAGATCATCGGCGTATAATAAACTTAGGAACAAAATAAGGACTGCATCCAAAATGTTGATCATAATTCCAAAAAATAATGTCAAGAAATGATCATAGTTTAGTCCTCACATTGAAAATGCACCTACGGTTTTGTATTTTCTTCATTGTAGATTATGATAGTTACCGCTTTCCGTCAGATGGTCTGTCTGCTCATTTACCACCTGATTTGTATAAAAACATCTACAACATTGACACAATACTGACAGTTGTAATAAAAAAACGTCATCTACCATTTTAAACACGCCTTCCTCCAGATCAATATCTCCGTTAAATACGCAATTTGAATGCCAATATCCACGTTCTTTCTCATTTCGAATTTACGACCACCCATAAAAAAAGTAATACGAACTTCTTGACCCTCAACGGTATTCTAAAAATAAAGCGGTGTTAACTCAAGGGTTGACAGTAAAAAGTGTAACAGACCACTCCGGTAAATGCCATTAGGGGATCAGATTTAATGGAAAGGTTTTCGCTGTCGATTACATTGTGTTTAGTTAGTAGCTAATTAACGTAAACACAGATAGGTAGCTCAAAACACGTGATTGATAAATCTAAAACGTGTTTATATTAGTTTGATAATACTGCGATTTCCAGCCCACCTGCCAAGTGCAGAGATTATGTCGGACATATCTCCACAGATTTTTAGAAATGAACTGTATACGCCGACATGATCGGTGATAAAAAAAATCATCTCGGCATTAATGTCTTGGTTATGTTCTCGCTCACCGGTCCGGCTCAAAGGCCCGGTGTCCCGCCTTGACCATGATCCAGGATTAATAATTACAGTGGAGCGACTGCCATCTGACCTCAGTAAACCTGCTACAAGGGGAACCTGACCAGATTGGATTGTGGTTACACATTCAGTCGCCTCAATGTGCAAGTTTCATCACGATGTATTCCCTCACCGTAAGAGCAACGGTTAGTATTCAACTAATGTACATAACACAAAAGAGAGCCATTGGTATATGGTGGCAATGAGGTTCGAACCCGGTACCTCTCGCTTACGATTCGGACACCTTAACCACTAGGCCACCGACGTTCCGTGCGATATGATCATTGATATTAAGTGAATATGTTTGTGAGTATATTTGTGGCTGCTATTGGTGGCACGGCTGAGTTCATCATTATTTTTTATGAAATTAGTACATAGGCTAGAGAAATACGTACATACATTTCGTTTTAGTGAAGTTTGTTTGATTGATGTTGCAGCAAAAGACTAGAAAATAATACCACCACGAAGTAGCTTTATACTGTTCGGTTGATATTAAATTAGATTGATTTGTAGCTACAAATTAAGACTACAATCAGCAAAAATAGCTCGTCCAAAAAGGATAGGAAATAAAACTTAGGCTATTCCCAACGGGTGTCCTCTCCCTTCACGCTTCACCATCAAAGTCGGAAAGTAGCTTCAATTAAATAGATGACTCCCTTAAAACGAATCGAGTTTCCAAGAGTGGCGTCGAGTAGTAAATTTTATTACTTAGCGAGCAACGAAAATGATTAATTGGTTTTCCGTGTCCGCCCCGTGTACAGGATGACAAACAGAATCTGTTTACGCCGCGATCCTGGATCGCTTCTGGATATTGGCACGTGTAATCGATATCGCGAGTAATATTTTAAAAGGGGTGGTATTATATAGGATATCTTTTATTCAGAATAACAACGATATATAGAGAAAGAATATGAATTGCCCTCAAAATTACTAATTCAGCGACGGCAATGAGCACTAAAAATACTGCTTTGCCGGCTTTGTTTGAAATGAAAACTATTAAAAAACTGAAAAGTCAAAAACTATCCGAATGTTGGAAGTAAATGGGTAATATTGACGGCAATGTTAATAAAAAACGAGCTTCATTTAATATGTCTAATATGTATCGTATCTGAATTTGTAATTTGTTTGAATCCGAATAATTATTAACTTAACAAATAGTGTCTAATATAAACTTAACAAAAAGGTTCTAAAGAAGTCGTAATATTTTATTAGGTGCCAGAAATAGTCGTCTGTATACAAAATAAGACGTTATATTCTGACGCTTGCTAATCTTCTGCCGCAAATTACAAAATTCCCCTTTATTATGTGGAGGTATTTTTATTTGCTTGAGTTTCGTTTTCGTCGAAGCAGACGACCCACGAGCTTCGAGGCGAGCCATATTTGGAACAGGTTAGTGTTTAAGAGACAGAAAAAGATAAAGGTTACCTAGTAAAACTACAGACAAAAGCTTGTAGCTACTTTATATTATTAAAGGAACCGTTTTCTTTGTGATAAAATAACTACATTGATGAATTAAGTATTTTTCTTAGACCGTCGACGGGAAAGAGTATTTGCTAGTTTTAGGAACAACCGGTCTTCGTATTTTTTTCCTCTGATTTCAGGCTCGGATCATGACATCGGATACGTTCAAAGACTGCGCTAATATTTTTACAAGAAAAGGTCAACCGCACATTTAAATGAACATTTTATATAGGCTCATATCCAGCCTATATTATTCATTCATCATCAACATCACAGCCCATAGCAGTCCACTGCAGGACTTAGAGCCTTTCCCACGAAAGGCTAGGTTATTGCCATAATCTTCACACTTGGCAGGCGGATCGGAGATCGCAGTGTTATAAACATAACATTGGAAAACGCTGCTGCCCATTTTCCAGCCTACGGAGACTCTAGAAGTTTTGTGTCGAAAACAGTCACCTTGTACGATACCCACGAGTATAAGAGGTTGGTGCTATTCTACTCTGCCAGACACCACATGGCATTATTAATTATCGGCCCATTATTTTAGAACATCCTGTTCGTCCACTCAATATCAGATGAACTCATTCAACACTTCTATGGTAACGGACTTGGAAATCTTCAAATACAAATTGTGTACACTTTAGCCTGGCAAAGTTGGGAAGTGTTAATTGAAATACGACTCGCTCATAAAATTGAAAACAATAAACTAATTAATTTTCATTTAGAATAGCTGACAATTTGGATTGGAAGGTCAAAGTTATAGTGGATATCACTTAAATAGAAATAAGTGGTTCTTGCTAATGACTTGCAAGATGTAAATTGAAGAAATTTATTGAAATAATGCGCTTAACTAAACAAATAAATTCTGTACATAGAGAAAATATGTATTGGGGCACACAAGGCAGGCAATCTCATCAATTTCGTTTACTACTAACTACTTACTACTACGGCTACTACTACTAAATAGCTCGATATATACCATGAAAACATAAAAGTATACATTTACGTTGCAGTACGCCTCGAATGATCGAAAGCGGCATCTGTGGCTCATGACATATAATATGATTCTTGCACTTACTTGCAGCACCGCAGGCGGTTGTCACTGTGAGAACTAAGATAAATATCTCATGCCTGTAATTGTGCACTAGCATCGTACCTCCTCATTGTACACGGCCCTATCTCTTCTTCCCTGAACCTTTTCCTGAACCCCTTTGACTAAACCTATCAACATTTTACACAAGTCGCCTCCAACACAAAGTAGATAAATCATCTCGCAACGAAACACTGTCAGAACATCGCTTCGCCAAGTCTAGTGGGCTCAAATTCTTCATTATGAACGGAACGTCAGATAGGCAGTATCATAATGAGCGCGACAAAGGCGGTATTCCTTGAGGTATTCCTCGCTGTATCATTAGCTCGGCGTCCATCAATCAGGAAGAAACGCTGACTGTAACAAGCACAATTATGGAAAGCGAGAGAATAATAAAGTAGGCAACTCGGATAAATAGCCGACGACTCTGGACCTTAGTACGTTTGCTTACAGCTCTGTTTATCTTTGTCTTGTTTCGTTTTTGTTTCCTTAAGTCAAAATTTATACAATTTGTTGTAGGGTCTTGACCGTGACGATATCTTTTTTTACAACTGCATGAGGGCTCATCTATCCACTGAAGTGGAGGAGATACAAGCCCAGGACGGTTATGTCAATGCTGCTGATATAATTGTAAAGATAGGCAAGTGGATCAATGTCGTCTCTACGAGAATGAAGTGCCATTTAGAGAAATGAAAGCCAAAAATGGATGCCGCCTACATTTTATGTAATCGTCAGCTTTTACCTTTGAATTCTTTGCGGAGTCTTGAGGGAAATAACACAAATGTATTTGTGCTATTTTTATACCACGTTTAAGGTGCAAGTATTTAATATATTTATTTTTATCGTGCACGATGTCGCCGACAAATTATGTCTATGATTATTTATTATATCAAGAGCCGACGCTCTTGGTTAAGAGGCCTAGTGGATAAGAGGTCCGACTCGTAAGCCCTCTCGTAAGAGAGGTCCCGGGTTCGAATCCTACTGCCGCCCTTTACCAATGGCTCTTTTCTGAGTTATGTACATTAATTGATCTCTAACCGATGATTTTACAGTGACGGAAAAGTGTAATGAAACCTGCACATTCAGGCAACTGAATGCATAACCATGACACAATGTGGTCAGGTTCCTCTGATAGCAGGGTCATAAAGGTCAGATTGCAGTTGCTCCACTATAATTACCTGATCTGCCAAATCTCGGAGAATGGTCAAGGTGAAGCCCGGGCTCTCGCGCGCGAGAGAGCAACCGGGACATTAACGACAAGATGATTTAAAAAAATTATTTATACTATATCAAAAGTAATATAAGTAAATTTTCATCTGTAATCTCACTTTGCACCACACAATGAAGCTCTAACAGCACATGGCATGTAGAAAGTTAAGATTTTATGACCGAAAAGAGTCTCTAGAGCGAAATTAGTCCGGACCACCCCATTGTTTGGCCCACAGCCACAGTCTTTGAAAAATGATTATCGCAAAAGTTTGGCGTCGTAAAATTTTAGGGGGTCGTTCTATCGTTTCATCAGCAGGGTTTGATGAAGCTCTCTGTCTAATGATATGGTGAAGAGTGGGACGGTGGACGGGAAAAGGCGGAACCTTGGGACAAAATTAAACTGTGAATTTAAGTACTTAAAGTACTAAAAGGGCTAAAAGAACATGATCTTCGAATACTGTTATGGGATGTTTGGAAGGAGCCTTCATGTATGGTGTGTTGCGTCTACCTGGCACATCCATGTTTCCTATACCTAATGGGTAAATAAATGTAAAGTATAACGGTATAGATTGACAAATCCTTCCACTTTTTCATTAAAATCTACTTGAATTATGTATCTGTCAGGACCGCAGTAAGTGGAACGATGTGGTCTCCGCCAACGCCTACGGGAAACAGGTGTACCGTTATGTATGATATATTAAATATTCGACACAATATCATAAATTTGCCGTAATAATAAGCCAATAAGGTTCTTACTGGCTTCCGAGTCTGTTTTTCTGTAGGACGAGCAAAATATAATAAAAAAGAAAGTCATATTTTGAGGTTTGAGCTGTTGGTTTTACCGCTTTACTACTTCTTTCATAACCGAAACCATCCAAAACTATCGGAAAAAACGAAATTATTTCCGTATCCATACCGGACCGGTGAGCGTCGGTGGCCGAGCGGTTACAGATCCGATTCGTAAGCCAGAGGTCCCGGGTTCGAATCCCGCTCCGGCCATGTACCAATGACTGTTTTCTGAGTTATGTACATTAGTTGAATACTAACCGATGCTCTTACGGTGAGGGAAAACATCGTGATGAAACCTGCACATTCAGGCGACTGGATATGTAACCATGATCCAATCTGGTCAGGTTCCCCTGGTAGCAGGGTCATGAAGGTCAGATGGCAGTCGCTCCACTGTAATTACCTGACCTGCCAAATCCTAGATCATGGTCAAGGTGGACCCCGGGCCCTCGGCCTCGAGAGCACAACCGGGACATTGACGTCAAGATGATTATTTATTATTTTTTTTATTACCGGATCCGATAAAATATTCTTATCTTTATAACGAAATAGAGAATAGCGCGGGCAGACTTTCATACTTTGACTACGAGTATAAATGTGTGCAAAGATAATTTATCGAAGTCTTCCCCTAATAGAAACTACATTACAGGCTTTTTGTTATACCCTAGTCACAAAAAATTATCCAAAGCGGTAACGGTCGCCGATAACATCTACGATTCATGCAGGCTCCACCGTGTATAACAAAAATCGGAATTGCAGGTGCTTTTTCGCACGCCGCTTTTGATCCCGAAAAATTGAAGGGATCCCGAGGGTTTTAAAATTGGCTGAATTTCTAATTTCGTACGTGAAACTGCATAAATAGAATAAGCATCGGCATTATTCATGTACAGCCCGTATCAGTCCAGTAGTGGACTTAAACCTAGAGTAGGCCACATTAGAGGAAGGATTTGCCATAATCTCCTGGATTTGCAATATTCCTGTTTCCTCGACAATCAACAATCTACAGTCTGCCTCTACGACATAATCATTTTAAATAACACTGAACACTTTACATTAGTTGACTTTTTTTTTTGCTTACTTGCTCGCTTATCAAGAAAAAAAAGAAAAATGTCGCTCTATTAAGAAAAAAAAAACAACTGCGACAAAAAATATCATATAATGTCAACTATAGGTATAAAACTGACAGAAGCTGTGAGAGATTTTCACCCTTTACTACGTGACGAAAAAGCAAAGTGGATGGAAGTCCCCCTGATTGCTATTAATGATTGCTAATTAGAAAGGATGTTTAAATATTTTACACCATCTCTCAAAATGTACATGATAGATTTTGATAAAATTTTGCAGTAATGTGGTATTTCTACGTAGTTTATATCCTGACAATACCTACCAAATTTCACGCGGACGAAGTCGCGGGCAAAAGCTAGTTAACAGCAGACAAGCAAAGAGTATGCATCCAACAAAATTAAAAGTGGAAAGTAGAGTTCTTGACCTTCCAAGAGCAAAACCGCGTATTTAATACGAAAGCAAACCTCCACTTGTGTATGCAAAAGGCGTTCGCTTTATTTAGCACCCAGTGCGGGTGACCGCGTTTCTTTGTCGCCATTCAGCGCTTTTTCGACTGAATTCTCTTCAACACGGAAATAATAACTTAAAAGGTATTTTCATAAAGTACAAAACGTAAAGGTGGTTCGTTATTTTCGTTCGTTTATTCGTTTGAGTGTTTAGTAATTAAATTATGGTTTATACTGTTAGTAAATGTGTTGGAATGTGTGCTAAATGGCTTTCTATAGATATTTCATTATATTTATTTGGCGTGTTATTTATGTGGCGTGATTTTATTTATTATAATATTACTGAACTTGCCAAAAATTCTCCAATACCAAGCAAGCCCCCATAAATAAGAATATGGACAACTGCGTTTTCTTTTGTGCATTTTAAAAATTCAATCTATGTATCATCCCCTCCATTCCTGCCTATATTAAGCGGGTACAGATTTGATTATGTCGTAATGATCAAGTTGACCGTAAAAATGACATTGAAACTAAAACTAAACTAGGTCGACCAGAATCTAGTGCGATATTGCAAGTTTTCGCTTGAAACATTCACCGTTGGTGCCAAACTTAAGCAGCGCATTTCTGCTGCAAAGAACGTCAGAGTTAACGACTTCCCCGGCGAAAGTGAAATCGTGTCAAGGGGCATGCAAGTTGTAAATACTCGGGCTTAGCACTGGAGGCCGCGTTTCGGGTAAGTATGACGGTGTACAGAACTTTCTGGAACTGTATTTATAAATAAATAACAACTTTTAATGACAACTTTTTGAGAGTGATAATAGAAGGGAAAGAGAGGAAGAGGAAGGCCAAGGTTTTAATATTGGAAGGACGTGGCGGGAAAAGTGAGCGCCGGGGATTATAAAGAGATGAAGAGGTTGGCAGACAGAAGAGAAGAGTGGCGATTGCTCCACCGACAGAGTCATACTCTTAAATATATGATGATGATGAAATCGCCACTCGGGTCGTTTGGATGTATATTCTTGCACTTAGGCTCGATTTAGTCTGAAATCTACCGACTACGTATTAAATTTTAGTAGAATAATGGAATGGATTTTAAAAAGTCGACGTTGATGTTACTATTTAAAACAAATAATAAAAACAACTTTATTTAGATAGATACAAAATCACAAATAAAACTTTGTAAGAAATATAAAATGTTTCTACAAGTAAAAGTTTTTAAACTTGGTAGAGTAGAGAGTAACAACAAAATTAATTTATGAGTTGTCCACTCCTCCTATCTATTGATTCGATCTACGGATAGCTTTCGATTCAAAGTTTTCTAATAAGACGAAGAAACAGAAATTCGGTCGTTCTAAGAAAACTTAATACAAGTCGTTCTCATTAGAGTTTTACGACTGAATGAACAGCAACGGAAAGTTATTTTATCGTCGGTATCTTTCGTTGATATATAAATACAATTAAACTGCTTGATGTTCTAACTGGAACGCGGCTAAATTGGATAGCTAGCTATCCGTCTGTGAAAATAAGTTGCTATGAGCAGAATACCTGGTACTTACGAATAATTATTTGTGTTTGATAGTGACTTGTTGTAAGATTAGAAAAAATATTTTTCCTGAATTTGTGTTATTCAACATTCTTCTACGATTCAACATTTACATTTAATGCCCGATTCCTATATTCAACGGTCTGTTAACGGTAAAAATGGTGAGCCAATTAAGTTAATACCTTTAGAAACAACTAAATAAATCTGTGATAGGCTAGAGTTCTGTTGATTCGATCTACAAACGAATGGCGAATCAGTATTTTTACTGACGATAATTCGTTGAATATTGCAACTAGATTTAAGTCGACTCATAACATCGCTTACCAGGCAACTAAATGTGTAACAACGATCCAAATTGGTCAGGTTCCCCTGGTAGCAGGGTCTCGGAGGTCGGATGGCAGTCGCTCCACTGTAATTATCTGATCTGCCAAATCCTGGATCATGGTCAAGGCGGACCCCGGGCCCTCGTGCGCCAGAGCACAACCAGGACATTAGCGCCAAGATAATTTTTAGTATTTTTTTTATTATGACATCGCTTACCACTAGAATTCAGGAGTGTACACGTATATTTGTATGTATCATAAGCCGTTCGGATATCTGTAAATGTAAATCTATCTAACTCCTCCAAACTCCATCGGAACTGATCGGCAAAGCTGATAAGTCGACAACGATTAGTCGGATGGATATCTCCTCCATTCAAAGCTATAGTCAGTACATAACAAGTTTCAATTAAGATTTTATCTGCATACAAGTGTATTCTGACTCGTAGTTTAGCTGAATAACAGATTTAAGTTTGAATGTGGATACGCCGTAGCTTTTCTACGTTTCGTAGCACCCGTAGCCCAATCGTAGCAAGGGTATTATTTTTTTTAACATTTTTTTTTTTCAATGAAAATGTAGCATTCTATTAGTGAAATCAATTTTAAAATCGGTCCAGTTCTTTCATTACAAAAAAAATACAAATCTTTTATCTTTATAATATTAGTATAGAAAAGCAGTTACCATAGTCTATAGTTTTCAGAGATATTAAAGTTGTAGGATACCTCGAGTCTTACGAAAAGTCTACCCTAGGAGAAGTCGCTGGCTATGCCAGTCGCAATAAAATAACAATAAAAACTTACGTGGTACATTTGGCGGCACTCGCCAAAGACAACTGGAGCGCCAACAGCAGTGCGGCGGCAGCCATCTTGCTCTGTGACGTCACACCATTTCCTCTAACACCGGATATTGCCGTCTCTGTATTGGATCCTGGAACAAGATTTCCTGTTTAGCAAATTATGCGTTGTCGACGCCTGTTATCTGGCATACTATTATGTAATTATAATATGATAATCATAATCATATTTTATATATGTTGGCATTTAGTATTAAATTTTTTGTATAATAGAACAAATACCATAGAATAACTCTCCTTAACTCACAGGAGACACATAAATTCCTCAACACAGAAATATATATCTCTTCGAAACTAGCTCTAAGGGAAAGGAGCATGACTTTTTTTTTGTCCTGAGTGGTTCATTTGTTAACATCCGGTCTGCCACGCAAAGGTCCCGGGTCCATTCTTGGCCGAGCAGGTATGTACTTTAAGTACGTATTTAAAAAATACGTACTTAATGAATATTTTATCAATTATCTAACACCCATAACACAAGCCTAGCTTTGGGGCTAGATGGCGCTGTGTGAATTGTCAAAGCATATAATTATTTATTTTGATTCAAATCTGAAATTTGATCTTTAGTAGTTTAGGTGTGAAAACGTAAAGGACAGACAAAAGTCACTTTCGCATTTATAATATTAGTTTGAATCCGGCAGTCGGAAACTTGCTCAGACATTCTCAAAGCTTTACTGAGTATACCTACCAAGTTTGGCAACTCCAGCTACTACCCATAATATATGATTGTGTTAGATAATTCAAACACAGGTGTTACGTTGCTTTGAGTGAGAAATGCTTATATATACGTAACTAAGTTAAATAGTCCTTAGTTAGCTTTTGTCTACAACAGATGGTGGACCATCTTGTACCAAACACAGATACCGATAGTAGTATAATATTTTCAAATTTCTTTATCATTATCTCAGCTGGACCAATGCATTCCACTGGTCGACTTTGTGCCTCTTGCGTCCATCGACTCCCCACAACCTAAGGCTGTCTGTTAATTTTTGTGGATGCCATCTTCCTCCACTGGATTGCTTCGTGGTGGAGACTATCTTAGCTGCGGTTTTCGATATGCCTAATGTCAAACCTACGTAATATTAAATCCTCTGTGAAAATTGTATAAATTTGTGTCACCAGCGCTGATGAAGTTCATTCACGAACTCTCCAACAACGAAATGAAAAAGATTTGGTGGATGTCCAGCGTAAAGCGACAATAATTCACTCAAACATCAACCACTGCACTGGCGTGCGGATGACATTAGCAATGACAATGATGAAAAAAAAACTAAATCTTATGTATACAGAATATATCTCTATCGTATCTATATCGGAACACTTCAAGTTTCTCTTACTAACCATTTAAATTTTACCAATGAGCGAAATGGATACCTTCTATATTTGTGCGTGAATAAATCCACTAGCTTGTAGACATAAACATATGACTCTCTATTGACCGACAATGCACTCGACAAAAATTACAAAGCAAACTCATTTTATCTTGGGCATCAGATAGTGAAAATAATGATAATTGTTTTTAGGATATTGTAACGATCCTTATGTGCCATAAGTGCGTTCCAGTAGATTAGTTATTACCTATATCACTATAAGTATGTGATTTTGAAAAGTATTCGTATGTCGTGTTTAAATGCGTAAGTTCGGGTGACAAAATAATAGCACACAACTTTAATGGCGAGATTTATATGGGGGTGCATTGTGATCGCTTTAGCAATTTGGAAATACCATAGAACAAATAAGACAAACTATCGTTTTCGAAATGCCTTTTTCGGGACCTTAACCGACGCCGCTGCACACATGTGGGCTATTGTCTGAAACAAGATTTATTAAGATATTTTGGGGCGGCAATTAACTAAGAAACGGCGCTGATTTCCTTCCTTCACAGCAGGCATATTGTTCCCTATGCAGGTATAGTCTCTATTGTAAAGTTTTAAACAAAAATGGTATGCACGTTTGTCTTTATGGCACGCGAGAGCATTTCTTTACTTTTATGACCTGCGTTGTCATTAGCGTTGCATCAATATATTTTAAATACAAAGGCGATAGTTAGTCCCGGAGAAAATAAAGAATTTCGACGAGCGGACCCTGTCATTCATGGAGAAATTGCGTAACACGTGCTGATCAAATGGTTGGTTTTCTCACGCTTGAAGATGCGGGGTTGAGGGGCTAAGGGAAGAAAGACGGGAACGACAGTTGGTCTAAGGTCTCGGGACTGGATTGTTCTTCAGCGAGGGATATTTCCTTGATACGAGGAGTGCGCGCACGCAGGCACCGCGTGGTATTTTCGAGAGTGTTGTCGAGTGCTAGAGTTGATGATCTACGTTTTGTACGAGCATTAGTTATGTTTTGTGTGGTGGTTTCGTAGTGTTGTCTATCGTCCACTATTTTAGTTTATACTCGGGTAAGTTGGTGACTTGCGTTTTGAATGAGCTTTTGCAGTATGTCTGACATTGAATTACCCTGATATTATTATTAGTCTGGTATTAATTTATGGTGGCTATAATATTATTTTGGTAGGGCCATAACGTAGTTATACTAAAGAGCGAAAGACGAAGATAAGCATAGTTTTCTGTTAGATACTGAAAGTTATTTAGTTAAATTAAACCGATCACTAGTTCCCTACTAATTCCCTTTAAATACACTATTTAGAATAATTAAATCCGATAAATCCGTAAAATTAATTCTCAACTTCTAAATAAATAAAAACAAACTATCACTTAGAGTACACATATGGGCACAGTTCTGGTAATATGTTCTGCACCTCTTGCCGAGCCTCTGGCACCTGTTGTGGCCGGGTGTCAATAAACGTGTCGGGGTTCTTTCTTTCTCGCGTAATTTACTCATTTTAACTCAATATGCTTTTATTGGGAATAAAATGAAAAGTTGTTTATACACGTTTACGACCCGGCCCGCCCATAGAAAACATCACTACACAGGGAACCAGGTTCGGAGCGGACGTGGACCACGCTCTTGATGAGTAGGATCAGGAAACTGATTTGTGCTCCATGTACTTTGACGGTAATTTATTACCGTGGGTTTGCCACCGGATCTTGGTATGGCTTTGACCCGTGTGCGCTTAAGAATTTTGTGCTTTTAATGCTTTAACGACATTTTTTACCAGCGGACATGGAAAATCTAGATAGGTGGGCTCAGTCATAAGCGTCCCGACACCAATAGAGGTACATATCGCGTGCGCGTAAATAAAATTAAAATATTAGTCTCTCGATTGTTTTCAAACAAATTAGGCCGGTGCGAAGTACGACCAGATGATCGGAATGCGTGTGACGGTTTGATCGGAGTGTACAATAGGTCACTGGTTCGTTCGATGTCGAGGTTTCGCTGGACGCATGAGCAGGACATGTGGTCCATATGTTCATGTGTTGGCCTGGTGTGTAGGTTGGAAGGGAGCCCAGGTTTTCCTATCGATTAGACTGTTTCCGAGACCTAAAGGTCCATATTTCACAACTCATTAGGGTCAGGTCTATGTTAGGCAAATCTCGCAGTCGGTAAGAGGTAACGCTAGGAATCCGAGCCGTGCGTCGATCGCCTGCCATTCATCGCCCGCCGACCAGATATGATGAAGATCAGTTCTAGAGCTAAGTTGCATGTTTCTTAATTTATATTTTGCTTGTTTTGTCTACTCATACAAATTTTGATTGTCACTTACTTTATGTGCGGAATTGATGTCTCATTTGACTCGCGTATTTTACACGGTGCATTCATTTGACGAACCTAACTTCTATATTTATATAGTTGTCGTTATTTTCTTATGTTTTATTTGTTTCACGGATAATTTAGAGTTCACATGGATTTGATCTCCCGCTAGTTGTCCGATTTACTTTTCCATTCGGCGATTCTATATAACGCATTTTCTTAAATGAGTTTTACGTTAATTTAGCGATATTTATAACCTTAAAGGTGTTATTTCGACATACGATTTTATCAAACACACAACGTAGAGGGTCCTTGTAATGTATCTAAAGCTAGACGATCACGATGTACGGCCAATGTATTTATGTGTAATCTACACGTCTTATAGCTAGAGACATCTCAGTCATATAGGTTAGTAGGTTTAGAATATTAGGGGCAGGGGAATGGGTGTTACAATACCTCCGAATTCTCTTTGAAGATTTCAGACTATTGAGAAAAAACATAAACGTTTACAAAAAGTTTTTTAGTTTTCAGGGCTTCTATTTCTATCTATCGACTTAATTTAAATAGGGCGTTGGTACATTGTTCCTGTGTACAGGTAATGTACTGACAGGTTTTACGTTTTAGCACTGTACTCCAAAGTGCTTCCAAAATGGTATCATAGAAAGGTATCGTAGCCGAAATTTCGTCAAACGGTATCTATAGAAAGGGTATAAAGGCCGAACCCTTCAGTAAGTACCCTTAATAGGAACCCTAGAGTACAAAGGTACACCTTGCCCACTATTAGTTGAGCTACGATGGTCCGAGAATTGTCCCTAGTGGCACCCCTCATGGAGACCCTAGATACCCGCAATTTGCTTTCCAGGTTGTGGTATGGGCTCATCCTATTTCCTCTAACAAGATTCACTAAAAATTAAATTGCCGAATGATCTTCATGGTTCGAAAGATGATCTTCATTCAGCCATTATAGTGATGGCATTTATGATAATCCAAATACGACATAATCTCCCGAGTTATATGTTCATTAAAATACGCAAACAGTTTCAAAATATTTTCAATGTGAAAAATGGTTCAAATGTTCCCGGACCGATGCCATCATCATGTACGCGTCAGTCCCGAATGTGCTCTCGTGCGCAAGGGCCCGGTATTCACCTGCCTTATTTTTGTGCCCGGATTCGCAGATCAAAGTCCGAAGCCGAAAAATTAGATACTTATTCATATTGCATGTCGATTAGCGGCTTTTGTATTTTGTTTTATATTTATCAAAGTTTAGGACTAAACAATTATTTATACTAAAAAATATTTCCACACCGGATGTTTCAAAATATTTATAGAATAGACCACAATAAGTCCGAATCGCTTATTACAAAAAAATATAATAAAAATCTCTTATGCCAAGTATTTTAAACTATGACGTTTAAAATACTTTATAAAAGTATAACAAACAATTTGATTTCTGTAGGATTATTTATTTTCATGAGTTATGAAAAATATTATTATATAATGGGCAAACAGTGCAAGCTAATAGTGACCAAATAACTCAATGTTTACAAGAAGGACTGACAAGGACAGATTAACCCCAGCTTATTGCCATAACCACACTTTATAATTTTTACTACAGTCAGTCAATACGGACTTATCGTGGTCCTATTCTAAACGTTTCTCAATACCAGTGTGGTTACTCCTTTATAGTGCTTTGCACAAATCTGCTTTCTAAAATAAATGATGTGACGAACTAATACATTTTAGTGAATTTCGTATTCACGCCAAAGACAAGCAGAGTTAGGAAATAGGGCCCCTCAACAGGGCCGAATCTCATCGCCATAAGGTTTTGAATTAGGGGCCTCGCGCTCAGCTGCGGGAGACAGGTAAAACATAAATTGCTGAACCCTTTTAAGGCACAAATTACAAAAGTGGCCCTTTCGGGGCGGGGTGAACGATGTAAGGTGTGTTTGTTAACGGAAAGTTATGAAAATCCCTTCCTGGAACAGATTGTATAGGAGATAATTATCCTGAACACAAACACAATATTATCCTTCGTAATTAAGTTTTCCGATACTGTACAAGTAGGTATGCTGTGCTAATTATGTTATGATTTAAGACTGGGATCGCAATTAGTTTAGGTATCCGTATTTATATTTTAAAATAGTCATTGAGTGTATTTTGTTACTTTTTATATACGAGCGTATGGGCTAGGACAAACAGACTTTCATACCAGGACCAGGGGCCATATTTTTAAAGTGCTCAAATTCGACCCGAATTTGAATTAGCAAACTATCTCCTTCACACTCGTGGTAAATGCTACAAGCGTGTAAGATATAGGTAGTTAATTCGCATACAAATCGAATTCTGGTACAACCATACGGCGCCAGGCACAAGTTTGATGGTGGGCTATTAATAACGAACTGTTGGTGATGATGCTATCTATGCTTTTGTATTAATTATTACTGTAATCATATATATTATATGCCACAAGTACATTTCACACCTTTTTTCCGTAGGGGTAGGCAGAGACCATAATGACGCACTTACTACGGGCTCAACAAAACTCTCTCTCTTGTACCACATTCATCAAACTTTTTATACATTCTCGTCGGTTTAGGACACTTTTGACATGGCCTTTCTATAAAATATCGAGATATGTTCGTCTCGTTCTTCTCCTCCAACACTCATATTTCAACTAAATAAATAAAGACAACCTATATTATTATTTATAGGGATTATTTTATAAATTATACAGCAGACAAACAGGCAAGCGGGCCTCTGATGGAAAGTGGTTACCGCCGCCTATGGATATCAGCAATACCAGGAGCGCTATCAATGCGTTGCATGCCTCTAAACATACCTACATTAAATTATTTCCGGATCACGGACGTTCTGAAGTTAAATTTTTAAGCTGAATTTAGCTTTAGCACATTCATACTATATTCGACACTTGAAAACCCCGAGTCGGCGCGAGAGCTATTTGCCAACTAGTGAAAAACTAGGCCGCACTCCCCGCGTCGGTAATACCTCCTGACACACTATGCAAAGTTTAGCACTTGTGCCAGAAATATAGGGGCGAACAAAGTAAAATAAAAAATATGAAAACCATAACCCTGTATTAAGGACATTTGTTTTGAATTTTCACAAACTTTCACAAGCACCCAAATGGAATGTGTAAGGGGCTGTCTTAATTGGCAACGGTCTTGTGGCCATGGTCATGGGACGGGCGGTTTGAGGTCTCCTTTTAGTCGGGAAACGTCCATCGGACGACCATGGTCGCACGATCATCACCAATTTTTTTTTCCAATATGACAGTATTACATATTACATTTTTTTAAACTCTGTCAAACTGCGCAGCAGTTTTACGACAGATACGCTCTCAATTCCAATGACGTCCATTGTACTACGTACTACCGTTCACAACATCTTACAACTTACAACATTACTGTACTAATTGAGACACCGCCTAAGATCATACTCGTAACCATTGAAGGAAAGTATTTTACTCAAGTAACTCTGTTAAATAATTGGTCCAAAATGTCAAGATCATATAAAATCATTTAGTAATATTGATAGTTTTTATGTTAGTACATTTTTGTCTAATAGAAACATACAGCTTTGGTTCAAGTTACTTACACAATTTAAAAAAGTTGAAGTTATTTGAAGTTTGAGAATAGAATTGAACATAAGTGGATAAAGATTTTACAGATTATTGCATTCTTTAGAACTTGCATTATTATAATGTTATTGTATGGATCTAAGTCATCTGCAATAAATATTATTATTTTATTTATTTATTTTTTATTTATAAAATTTCACTACTCTGACAAACTAAAGTATTTTAGTCAACTATCGCCCGGAAGATTGTCACGAACGGTTCCGCCCGCCCGTGTGTACCCTGTCACTCTTATCGGGATAAGCACCACTTTAGACTGTGTCTAGTGCGGTAAAACACTAATTTTCACGCCCTTTCGTATTAAAACTCCCCTTCCATTTCTGTTGCGCAATTTTCGTACGCTTTTTGGGACCGAGTAGCTTTAGGATGCTCATGTTTAGTGAAACCTGTTGGGACAGTATACGGCTTATGAAATACTATCAAGAACAGTTCTGTGTTGAGTTTGAATCTCTTCCTCATTTAGTAGAGAATTTAATTTAGTTGGATTAGTAGATCTATCGCAATACTGAAAGTACATAACAGAAAATACTACAGTCTTTTTGCTGGGCTACGTAGATCCTTGTTAGTCTGTGATGTGATTTCTTCTCTGCCAGATAACACCCGGCCTCTGTATGCCCTGTTAGGATGTTTCCAGATCTGCTGAATGCGCTGTTCTCCACGTGTACCGTAGGTGTGCAACACAAACAAGTTTTCAAATGAAACATATTATCCCATACAAAGCTTTTAATGCGCGTTCTTTATGATTAGTCAGAATACTTGTCAAGACTAAATAAACCCAAACTCGGTATGTTTAAAATGCGTAATTTAGAAGTTCCTATAGCCACCTTTCACCATCATAATCCAAGCTTGTGTTATGGGTGCTAGATAACAGATAAACTACTTAAACACTTTTAAATACATACTTTATTAAACATAAAACATCCAGACCCGTAACAGAAATTTCAGAATAGAACCTGGGACCTCTGCGTGGCAGACCTGTCATGTTAACTGAACCACTCAGGTCCTTAGTAAAAAAAAGCTTGTAAAAAAGGATTGATACAGAGCTGAACTAACAAAATAAAAATAAAAATAAAGTTTCGCATCGCATCCCTGGTAGGAAATTGTTAACTTAAATGCATACGGAGCACTTCACCTTTACAATATTTTACGATCACTGACAATGTAATAGGAAAGTATGGCGATAGAAAATTGTGTACCGCACTTTCTAAAAGTATTGTAAATTTTTTACTTTGTAACCTTTGATAGAGTTACGGCACTTCGCTAGTTTATAAGTCATTTCATCGAATTTTATTATACCGACCTACATCGGCTTCATGCAGGTATAAAAACCTCTATAAAGCTATCTTTGAGCATAACTTTTATACAGTGTTTAATACCTTTTTGACGTTTGATACAGTGATTGTACATATTTTTGTACATATGTTATCATTGACTTTTTATGATACCCCTCTATGATACAGTTCTTGCAATACTTACATAAATAAAAATTATATAGTTGTTTGCAATTATTTATTTGTAAGCCTTGCGAAATAAATCGGTATTGATGGTAAAAAACGCATCAAAATCCGTTGCGTGTTTTAAGAGGGGTTAACGGAAATATAGACAGACGCGGAAAGTGATTTCAATTTATACTACGTATAGAAATAGGCACATTGGGAGCGTCGGTAGCCTAGTGGTAAAAGTATCCGACTCGCAAACGAGAGGTAACGGTTTCAAATCCCACTGCAACCATGTACCAATGACTCTTTTCTGAGTTACGTACATTAGTTAAACAGTAACCGATGCTCTTACGGTGAGGGAAAATATCGTGATGAAATTGCACATTCTGGCGACTGAATGAGTAACCATGATCCAATCTGGTCAGGTTCCGCTGGAGGTCAGACGGCAGTCGCTCCACTGTAATTATCTTAACTGCCAAATCCAGGATCATGGTCAAGTCGGATCCCGGGCCCTCGTGCGCGAGAGCACAACCGAGACATCAACGCGATGAAGCCAAATAAACAAACCCTTCATTTTTGCTACAACGTCGCTTATCATTAAGAATCCATTACAAGAATCACGAAGCCAGCCCCGAATTTGTTTGCAAAGGCTGCTGTTATCTCGCGATATAAATCCAAGTCATCCGTCAATGATAAAATACTGGCTCAGCCAAGGAAGGGGGGTTCCCAAGTAATTGTTGTTGTTAAATTTATCGTCCGGAGGTATTCGCGGACGCGGGCAGCGTTCCCGCTGACAAATCATTGAGCCGGATATTGTTCCGGGTCTTAGTTTTGCTCCGTTTCTTAGCGTTCTGTCGTTTCTAATGCTGAAATGTTGGGGCACGTATATTGTGGCGATGCGGTTCCGTGATTCGTTAGTGGATGATGGAGGACCTATCGAGCGTGAGTTCAATTGTGCTAAATTAAAGCTTCCTTCCACTCCCCTTCCCCCCGCCCCTTCTTCTTTCTTTCTTTGGGGTCTTTAAGTCGAAAGTGAATAAGTATCTTCTAGGCACGCATGCTACATTTTCATATTATTGATAATTACAAAAAAATATAAATCGAAATATTAGCCTTTCAAATCCTTACGATACTATTGACTTTAAATGGTGAACATACATTCAAACAAAACAAACTGAGTGGCATTATAAAGCTCTCAATATAAATGATGAGGATAGTTTACGAAATGATGTAAGTGCTGCAAATAGACTAATTTTTAAAAAGTATTTAGCACTCAAAGGAAAACGGGTTTTGAGAGCACATAAATTACTTACGCTTCAGCAGGTACGACAAACAAATTTTCAAAATACAGGCAAGCAGCTACCGAGAGCCGTTTGGCTAAAATGCTGCCCCGACCATCCGTCGCTTTGACATCTAGCCAGATACCCGTAGAAATTTACGACCTGATAAAACATGACTGGCTAACACTGACCCCTAGAAACAACCCCGTTGACTCCGCATAACGGGTATTGGTTCACCGTGGCGACGGGCGAGGGAGCTCTAATTAAGCTGGTCGTAGTATAAAACTTGTCTGCCAAATGGATTACCCCGATTAAGTATGAGCGACCTTTGACCCGTATAGGTTGACGCATGATTAGTTTGAAGCTAGTATTTTACGAAATTCCCAGAATTTTGTGCATGAATTTTTACCTTGTGACACGAAACTGCATTTTTATTTTCGGGTTCTATTACAGTATCGGGCACTAGTATATTTTACTGTAAAAATGACATGCGAATAACGAAATATTTGAACTATATTTAAACCTAATAGAATTTATGGTAATGATTTTGTGACGGTTTTCCCATCTTTGTTCGGCATTGTACATATTCGAAATTTGGCAGGTCCACAATTCGACATTTTTCTGGATTGAGTAGATTCTTGGATTAGAAGGATTAGCCATACCTACGGCAATTAAATAGTTATGCACAATCTGTCACGTACAATCTACCATGACTCCACAAGCTATTAACCTAACTTGGATAATCCATTTGTAACTTATTAATCTTATAATTTCCTACAGCTAACTATCGTAACCTATCAGTCGTATTCCCATCAGTAAAGAGAAAATCTCTGTCAGAGTCTCCAGTGCAATTTCACTTTGGGCAGCTTTGGATATGTGATGGATGGACTGCACAGGTGCAATTGCATGCTGGGGAATTTCGCCATCCAAAGTTGAACATGTAATCCCCACAGAGTCAGTGCGAAGATATACGACTAGGTTTACTTTGGGTTTTCTAACCAGAATAGTGCAGGGGTTTTTGTTTGGGGGAAAATGAAAAAGTTGTTGACAGTAGATTTTGTCCATATGTTGATATCTTCATTGAATATCAGAAACAGTAAGCGATAAGGCCCACCTTTGCGCGCATGTATATTATGATGATTTTTGTAAATTGTGTTGCAATATGTGTGCATATGTACTTACTTTTTACCTAATTTTAATGAGACTCGTGCACTTAAAACCATAAACACCTGGGTACATAAGGGAACGAATTATATTTTACCGTGCTCAAAAATCTTACTAGGTCCGAATTAAACCATTACTGGAGGCGAATTTGAGTCAAATTCTCGAACAAAACAACGAGATGCATGCAACTAGTTAGCCGAATCACACAAAATAGGCTTTGAGTAAGTATACAAATGTATATGTTAGGTTTCCGATTCGTAAGCGAGAGGTACTGGGTTCTAATCCCACTGCTGCCATCTACCAAGTCCAATTTTTTCTGAGTTACGTACATTAGTTGAATACTAACCGATGTTCTTATGGTAAGAGAAAACATCAAGATAAAACCTGCATATTTAGGCGATTGAATGTGTAATCATGATCCCATCTGGTCAGGTCAGATGGCAGTAGCTCCGCTGTAATTACCTGATCTACCAAAACCTGGATCATGGTCAAGGTGGACCCCGAGCCCTCGTGCTCGAGAGCATAACCGGGACATTATACAAATTATTATGTCCCGGTATTATATGGTTAAACAAATGTACACCTTAATGTACACCACACTTCGGACCTCTAACTCAAACCCATCTCCGCTACAATAAAGCGGAGACATTCCGCAATCCATACACGTGTGCCATCCATTAAAGCTATTAAATCCGTACGTCGACAAAAGTAAGTTAACAGCGTTCATAACAATAATAGCAACGTTACGCATAAAGCTTTCGGGTTTATGTGAGCGTAACTCCACTCGGAAGTGTTATGGCGGAATTGATAACAACGCAGCGTTTGTACTTCGTCCCTGAGTGTGCTCGTAAATTTGATTGATTATCAGATAATGTTCCTAATGTTTGGTGTGCAGGTAGATGCGGAACTCGATAATGTTATTTGCAATGGGTTATTAAAGTTGAGCATTAGTTATTATCTCTATTGCATATATTATCTCTTTACCACATCTATGTGTGAACTGTCTAAACCAAAAATTTATATAAATCTTCTCTACGCATAAGTTTAGCCCAATATTTTTGTCTAGGTACATGGGTATGATTAATAGTCTCTAGTAAACAGAATAATCTCTATCGCTACTGTACCTAATACAAAAAAATATCTCACTCTCTAGATATACTCATCGTGACATTAATATCTCGGTTGCACTCTCGCGTGTGAGGTCTGCGATCCCCCTTGACTAGACAGGATTTAGAAAATCAGGTTATGACAGAAGAGTAAATAGGGGTACTTGACCAGCTTTGATCATGGTTACATCGTTACTCAGATGCCTTCCTGGTTTCTTTACGATGTTTTCCCTCACCGTAAGAACATCGGTGCTACTAATGTACATAACTCAGAAAACGCCAAATGTACATGGCGGAACTGAGGATCGAACTAAGTACCAGACCATCAGGCCACCGATACTCCTTTCACTAGCTACATTCGATTTTATTACAGTTTACAAAAATACAGGCAAAATGTGTGATGGCTTTGCGAATTCGTGTTGCGGGCATTTGTGCTATCATTGAGCACAGAACCAATATATCGATCAACTACGGTTGTTCTTTTCAACATAGGTACCAACCAAAATGTTTAGTCGCCGAATACTGAGCTCAAATACGCGATGCGGACAAAAATTCTACAATGAAGGGTTCGTATAACAAAATAAACATTAATAAAGGTTGTTAATGAAGAAATGTTAGCCAAAATTGTATTATTTAGTGGAGTACCAACAGCTTAATAAAGCATAATAAATATTATTATAGTAGGCCTACTGGAAGAGATTTCTTTTAGAGATAAGTAGTGCCTCTCGTGTCGTAACTAATCTGTACTTTCTGTATTTGTTATCTTGTGTACAATAAACGGATAAATAAATATTTAAAAAATATATTTAGTACCAATACGCCATTTACAGGTCCTTGCTAGTAACAATGTAGCAATATGCAATGTAGTACTTATATGCTTAACGATATCCTTTTTCGCTTGTCAATACACGTCACTCGTAAAATATTTTCGCTCGAAGACCACTCGCTGCCTCCTGTATTTGCGCCATTGACTTCTGGCGCGCAGTGAAAGCCCTTGGTAATTGGACATAGTCAGATATGCAAAAAACCGACTCTGTACTTCCAAATGGCCCTACTGAAAAATTTATGCTCTCCCGTTTGACGTGGCCCAAGTCCGGGGGTCCATTTTTTGTGCCCCAAATTAATGGAGGTTCTTGTAATAAAAATATTTCTTTCTTTTATGTCGGGCACCTGTGATACTTCAGCTAAGATAGCCAAGCGTTTGCAGGCGATAATTTATCAATGGCTCGGCAGTTACCTGATAATACGAGATTTTGTCGTAACTGATATTTGACAATATACGATGAACTAGCGATCGTTGATCGTGGGTCGTTTGGGTCATGTTCGCTTGATGGCGATGAATTTTTAAACATATTACATATTGCATTACATAGACATATACGTATCTTTAGATACACCACGTCGTACGACAGAGATAACACCAGGTAACAGAAGAGGTCGGTCCTACAATTCTACTCTGCCGGATACCACACTGTCATATTACTGAGAGTCATCATCATCAACTTTAACACGTTAAATATAGATTTTCACAGTTATACATTTGTAATATTAGTACATTAGTGTGAAAAGTGAAAAGTCTTAACCCAAAATACGCTACTCTATGTAACTATAGTCGTACATACATAGGTACAAACACACCGTCACGCCTTTGTCCTGTACACCCAGAGGCCACATTGTTCAACTGGTTACGGTCCTGACAGATCTCTCTCGCTTCTTTCACATTCATTATAGTCGTACTTATTAATATGTACTTACTCTATCATATTAATAAATACGACCATACAAAACAGACTATACGTAATCTCGGTATCAAATTACCATAAACACGATATGAAACAAGTAAACTAATATTGAATGCGACAAGTTAGAAAAATATATGGAATTTGCGAAAAACACCCTTAAAATGCACACAAAAATGGAACATTATTACATCGCATAGAAAACTTGTATTCGAGGGCGCGATCTCCAAAATAATATATTACAACACTCACACGTAACGCAGACACAAATACAGATCAGTGAAACAAGTAGCTGGTACGTGAGCTGCGAACGCAAAGGCATAACCGTCGTTGAATGTCAAATAAGCCTCTATCGATATCTCACGACCGATCGTGGCATTAGACCGGATCCACCTTCAAATAGTTCCAATATACTGGCACGGGTAGCACTTCCCTCGCATCCCTGTGAAGCCACTTCAATTTGGATTCAAATCCGGAATTATCCGGCTCCGAACTCCGAGCGCAACATCATTTCAAACATCGCTAAAACTACCAGTCAGACAAAACAGCCCTAAGTGAATTCACATAAGAGCTAGGCAAAGTATCAAACTCTAAGTCAATTTGCAGAACAAACACCATTTGTCTTTGCAGACGGGGCTTGGCTAATGCAATGTTACCGGACCAGTGGAACTTGGATGTGGTTCTGGGGAGCTGAATACGGGATTTTGATCGATCCAATGCGACGGACTGCCTATTACGGTAATGGTTAGGATTCACTGCGATTTAAATGGGAACGTGTTCCATTGTTAACTACGTCTTCGTGCCGAATTGGTATTTGGTTTGTGTCATGCGGGTGACATCGTACGCTTCCGGTAAATAGTGGGGCCCAATTCTAACGATCCTATTTCTAAATTGTAAAACTCCATTTCCACACTACTGCCAACAGATTTGTCTATAAGGTTTATGATACTAGAAGTAAATGAATGCAATTTCCGAATTCACTAAACTCTTTTCACAATTCATCTTGTAATCGCCGCTAACTCCGGTACTTTGTACAAGTGTGCACTGCAGCTTATTTGCCACCGAATAGTGATATACATAAGAAACATTATAATTATAGTTATCGCCATAATTAGCCTACCTCAGTTCAGTGCTAGATCATCATCATTATCATCATCATCGTCCTAGCGCTTATCCCGGTCTCTGTCAGGGTCCGCTTTCCTACTAATTATTTTCCACTTCGTCCGGTTTTCGGCATCCTCGTGTCATAAGCCGTTGCCTCTCGCAGCCGCCTCTGCGAAGTCAATCCATTGCTTCTTAGCTCGCCCACCTACCGGCAGGTTCAGGCACTTATTTCCCACGTATCTCTTAGGCTTTCACAAAACGTGTCTAAACCAGTGCAGGCGAGCGTCATCCAGTCCAGTGCTGGATATATACCTCCAAATGACTGCGATGTTACAAATGTAATTCCTTCCAAGACTACACGTCATAAACAAAACGCCCTTAACCAGAAACTTCCATCCCACTTATTCGCATATTGAAACATCCCTTTAACCGCCGCCATGCGACGGAATATTTCAAAGTGAATGCGTGCCTAACGCGATTACGTGTAGTACCTACGCACTCCCTACGCACAGGTAACTCGCGTCCAATGAATTTATTCGATTATTCACCGTTGATTACCCGGCAGCCGTTCCATTGATTTCATAACCCCTCCCTGGGCCCTTATTTAGAACCTTGTCACTTTATATAGTGTATACATATACATAGGTAGTATGATAGTTTGGTGTGTAAGGATTGATTTGCGTAGCGTATAACGGCGGGTTCAGTCCAAGTGGAGTAAGTATTTCCAAAGGCTGAAGGTTGATGCTGGATACGGCAAGCCGAGGACAGCGGCGCTTATGGGGAGGCCTGTTTCTAGCAGGAAAGTAGTGTAGGCGATGATGACGATGTGCAGAAACTATCATTATAAATAAGACATAGTCAAGCCTGTTAATGTTGAAAAAAATGATTAAACTCAATTTATTCCATATTACATTAGAATGTCAACGTTATAAGTGCAATGTCAAATAATAAAAATATAATTTATAGCTCACAATTATTAGTTAATTACAATTGAAACAGCAAGATGTAAATATCATTGCCATGTCAAGATATAATAAATTGAAATAAGATCAATAATACCGTAATGCCAACTTTATTGTAATGTAATGTTTTACACATTTAACCTAATATAAGATAACTTAATCCTAATATAAGATAGGCTGGAAGATCTTCAGAACTCAGTATTTATATTTTCAATACGTCAGAAAGTACCTACGTCACATATAATTGCCCATTTCCTGGTTTACAGATATCCTATCCCGGTCGGCTTCAATAATAATAGTTGACTTTGCGACATCCATAAGTCGAATGAATAGGTGCTATATTTCGGTCAGCCGGACATCGCGGTAATAAGAGAAATACAGTGGAGTACAGAATACGGACTGACGTTAATAGTGAGCTATTAGGACCAAGCTGGCATGCCTTCTACTTCTACATCTACTTTAGAAACACATTTATTTTTATATATTTAGGTAGTATAACGCCCACGACGTACCTAGAAAAATTGGAACACAGAATACCAGTTCTGTGTGTTGCCTCTCATATGCCGAGTGGGCACCTTTTATGCTGGCCGCCGCGGCACCGACAGTAGCATGGGAGCTACTCATTGTTTAAATGTATATTACTAATGTTTCCTTTTGCAATTGTGTAACTATTATTGTTTCATGGTGTGCTATGTATAATAAATGTGTTTCTTTCCATAGGGAAGAGACTATATTCCGCTTGCTTGCTCCTGCATCTACACTGACTAATTCGTCCAAACCGGGACAGGATTAACTAAGCCGCAGAATAGAAAACACAGTGACACTTGTACCCATCAAAGAAAGCGATGGCGGATCCATGCGCACTCCATACATTGAACAGGTTATAACGTCTTACAAATCTTTCCTTGGACGCTTTCTTTAATACAAATACGGGTGGATATATATTAAGTTGGCATGTTTGCCTATCCAGTATTTATCTTGTCCATTAACAGTACCGAGTGAGGTGTTTTAGAATTACTGGCTCGGAAAGTCGGAGCGACACGGTTGATTGCCCGCGTTTGTGCCTTTACCGAAATACGTTCGACGTCATTTGGCGTTACTTGAGGTGAATTTTATGATAACAACTTGATTTTGCTCGCAAATTCGTCCGCGATGACATTGTTAGAGTCTCAAAATTATTTTCCAGAGATATAAATAAATGGACAAAATTAAATTGTTGTTATTTGCTTATGAAACTAAAGAAAAATTTGTGACCCATAGCCTGAATTCACACTTCTGTTCTTTTGATTTGGCTGATTAACGAGTATATTTTTCTGTGCGGTTAGTGATTTGTTCCACAATGTTCCATGGACTTAGTCTCATGCTCGGCATGTCCCAAAATTTGCACAATGGAGGACTTGTTCAAGGCTCAGTCACAACGCTGTATGCGTCGCCGAATACTGGGCGAATAAAGTGTGTGTCAGAGTTTAGGCCTTCGATTCGATAAGAAGAAGTGATTTGTTTATATCAATGGAAAACTGGATTGAGACAAAGTTTATAAAGTAATTTTAAGTAGTTGCCTTATACGCAGCGCTTCTCGGTGCATGGTCTGAATAGATTATGATAAAACCCACCTCACCTATATTTACAAAGTATGTATCACCTAATCAAAGTGTAATCACCTACGATTCACACGTCAGTTTAAAGCACATCTAACCTGTGTCAGTCCTGTCAAAATTGTAATACTTAACAAGAACCCCACGCAAACAGCCTCCATTAGTAGAACCTTTCATAAAACAATTTACGTTTGACATCCAAATACAAATTTTAAACATCATTCCATTGCCCGAGTGGTCCTTAAGGCAATTAATAACAAACGAAGATAATAATAAATTTAACAAAACGACACCAGCAGAGGAGAATCAGTTATTTAATGGCACGAAATTAGCAACCCTCTACAATACGCAATCAAAAGCAATAATTCATAATAATTAACAGGAATGCCTGGCGCGAGGCTGGCACGACGTTTTATTAATAACCTGGCCGTCGAATACAAAATTGCATTTCCGCTCCTTTATTTCTGAGGCCCGTAAACGTAACGCCCCCAATCCATTAGCCGAATAGCTTCCCTTATCAACTCATAAATTCCTCCCTATCTTCGCGCAGTCAAGGAATAATCTGTCGAACGGGCCTGTTCCCCGTTTGTTTACGGAGCTTGTTGCAGTTGGAAGTGAGTGGCTGTTAAAAAGTGATAGTGAGGAGTTCACTTGGCATGAAAAAAGTTTTGTTATAATTTTCGAATTATACGTTGTATTTTCGAAATTATGTCAAGGAGTTGTATATACATAGTATTAAACAATGTTGTTTTCCGGCGTCAGTATCTATGTACCCTTAGATCTCTTAAACTATGAAAAGGATTTTAATACAATTTTTATCAATATATAGAGTGATTATCAGAAGGATTATAGGTAAGAAAAAAAAGGGTACGTAAAGTAGGTGTAAAGTAGGGGTAGGACGACATTATAATACTAAGATAGGGTATAATATTATGCCTAATCTTCGAAAATATTAGAAAACTATAATACCAAAGATTTTGACAAATTAATGGGATAGTTTCATGACACTTATTTTAAGTATAAATATCTTTACTATTACATTACGCACATCTATCAATGAAATTGGGCGAAATGTATATTGGCAATGTAATGTAATGTATTTGGATGAGTGGAGTACCACCCTAATAATATTTAAGGCTATAAATGTTTTGCACCAAACCATTAATCGGATAGCTTCTCTCTTATCAACTCATAAATTGGTTGCTATCCGAAACGTCGGACCAACATATTGATAGCTTCGTAGCCGAAAGCAGTCGGCGTCTGGATTAATAAAGAAGCTAGGATCCCTAAAATAGCTAGCACGGTTTTAGGTTATCTATTCTGGTGACCTTATCTAGGTCAAGTTGGAAGGAAGCAGCATTTTCTGCTGTATACGAAAACAGCGATTTCAATACCAGACTAAGGCAGCAATCAACAGGGATCTCATTCACTAGTGGTCTAAGTCCAAGACTATTTATTCCTATTGAAAAGACTAAGTTAAATCTGCAAGAAACTACTTTAGAATCCAACGTAAAGCTTTAATTGGCTCAGTACGAATCTGATATCCCACACCAAATTAACTATTTTTACGATGCGAGAGCGATAGATAAATAAATTTGTTTCTTCATCTTGTTAATATCCCGGTTGTGCCCTCGCATGCATGGGCCCGTGGTCCGCATTGTCCATGATCCTGGATTTGGCAGATCAGATAAGAACAGTGCACGGACGCCAGTCCGACCTCCGTGACCCCGTTAACAGGGGAACCTTACTAGATTTTATCATGGTTACACATTCATTCGCTTGAATGGATAGGTTTACCCACGATGTTTTTCCCCACCGTGAGAGCATGAGTTAGTGTTCAACTAATGTACATCATACAGAAAATATCATTGGTATATGGCAGCACTGAGGTTCGAACGCAGTACCCCTGACTTACGGGTCTAACTCGCCATTGGGCCACTAACGCTCTCGATAGCTTAGAATACCCGTATCTAGCGTAATAATGCCTACAAGGCCTATAGTCTTGGAATTGGACTATTTTATAATGCATCAGTTCCCATAATGCAAATCTGGCCTATCTTTTGTGACTAAGACGAGTAAACTAGAGACGTTCTCATTTGTATTAACGCAGCCCTCCAAGGCGGTTGAAACAGACAAATAATAGGCGATGTAACACACAATGGCCCCAATTCCTTACAAAGGGGGCGGTCTCAAATATTAATTCAGTAATTACCATTTTGGCTCCGGGCACAATGTGATACGGGATTTCCTGACAACTTCCCATGTTACCCGATACAGCTATTGTTACAGCCGGTCTCGAACTAAATTTCGAATTAGGTGCGGTGTTAAATTTGCAAGTGTGGAATTTCGATGGCTGCTCTATAGATCGGCTGCCATTATTAATTACAAACTTTGGCCGGTTTTGAACCCTATGCCGGATTAAATAAGTCACACATTTCAATCTCAATCAACTCATATCTAAGTGTGAAAGTTTCCGATCAATACGAAAGTGTATTGTTTTACAATAACACAAACATTGAAGGCTTTGATGAGCTTCCTATTCCGCATTCCGTGACTACATAGCGCACTGCACATATAATTACTTTCGATGTAACAAATGTTCCGAAATATTGCTTGTGTAATAAATGCACACATAGTCGATCAACAGATCCTGATATTTAGACTGTGGAATTCAACAGGCTTGAAAGAAATACCAGGACATACTTGTACAAAATAAGCTGTGATTAAAAAAATTAATACATTAACCCTAAATTAGTAAGTAAGTTAATGATTTAACCCAGAGTTTTGGCACAAGTGGGCCTAAAAGTGATGTATCAGTTATGAAATTACAATAACATCCCATAAACTTGAGCCTCCTTCACATTAGTGGAGCGTTTGGACGTACCCCATAGTTAACGCAGTGTTACGTCTAAGTGTGGAAAACACAACAGAAGACGTCGCTGCCCATTTTCTGGTCACTGAATACCTTCCTGGTTTGGCTCTAAAACAGTCATCTTGTACAGTCATTCAATGAATTCGTTGTCCACCTGGCCGTATGATAACAATAACTAAGTGGTCAACCAATTAACGACTGTACGACATCCGTGACTAGAAGGAGCAATAGGCAACATTGCCTCCGAGTATTGAATACATACTCTGCCGGACGCCACACGTTCAATATCTACATTAATTGTATCTTGTTTCTCGGACAGAGAATAAGCATTGCGATTCAACTAGGCAACGCAGACAGCTTTCTAGGCACAATTCCGGGAGGCAGCGGTGTGGATGACATTTTGTAATTCTTAATGCTTATGTACTAGAGCTTGTTTATGTTTGTTTCTCTTCTTTTTCCATTGTAAATACCCTTTCTTCGTGTCTATTTTATGAATAAATGTGGACCTGGCGCGACTTCGTTCGCGTACACCTACTTTACTCCTACCTACCCATTTATTTTGCTTGTAAATCTTCCTCTTGAATCACTCTATATATTTTTGAAAACCGCATTAAAATCCGTTGCGTAGTTTGAAGGATCTAAGCATACAAATATACATACATAGGGACAGACGGCGGGAAGCGACTTTGTTTTATACTATGCATAGATGTAGAATCTCTATCATTTTTTTTTCTATTCTTCATCATACGGTACAGTATTTGCTGTATTTCCTTTCCTTCTTACACTACCTCACAACCCCATCTACACTTGTCCGGAATAAAAATAATCAAGAACAATCGTACACATCTCTTACCTACGTTTGTTTCGTCCCCAAGATCCCAGATTAGTCGCTGCGCTCAATAACTTAATTCCACCGTCGACAGAGCACGTATTAGCCGAGTCGGCACATGCCCTTCAAACAACAGGGATAGCTCAGCAACTAATTGGGGTTCGTTAGGCCCGTTTGTTTGCTACCAGTGGCAGATACTGCGAGAGACAGCGCCGCAATTGTGGGCCGGAACACCTATAGGGATTGAATTGCAATTATTTGGAGCGTACACCTATCGGCTGTAGGAATATAGCCCTTATCTAACAAGCGATATTCGTAGGCAGCGTGTTCACTACTAGCCTGCTGCTGGATCTAGGCAAATATATATATTCATATTCATATTTATTTATAGTATTTATGCATAATCGAACATACACTGTTTATTGTGGTGTCCGAGTTTCGTAAAGAATGGAAGGGACTGGAAAAGAATTTGTATGGAATCAAGTAGTACGCCCGTATAAAGCGTCGGGGGCCGAGCGGTTAAGCTATTCTACTTGTAAGCTAGAGGTACCGGGTTCGAATCCCGCTGCGGCCATGTACCATTAACTCTTTTCTCAGTTATGTACATTAGTTGAATTCTCACCGATGCTCTAACGATGAGGAAAAAGATCGTGATGAAACCTGCACATTCACGCGACTAAATGTGTAACAATGATCCAATCTGGTAACAAAGTCATAGAGGACAAATTGCAGTCGCTCCAATGTAATTACCTGATCTGCCAAATCGTGGATCATGGTCAAGGCGGACCTTGGGCCCGCATGCGCGAGAGCACAACCGGTACATTAACGCCAAGAAGAGTCATGATTCAATCAAGTAGCACGCACGTGGAAGGAGTCACTGGCAAGTCCTGCGCGTATTTTCCGTGATCTGTGAGACACGGGCCGTGTGAGGTGAGGATGAAGGCGAGTAATCTAATCTTAAGCAATTGCCCTGTTTGGCTTTTGTATTACAACACTAAATGAGAAATATGTTTCCCCTATATTCACATTCCACTTTTTCCTTCATATAACGTAAGGCCTCTCTCCCATTTTTCCACTCAGACCTATCCCAGAGGAATTTGCCCGGCAGTAGGACAGCGAAAGCTCTTAAAAAAATAACGTACGAAACTTCGAAGTCTTGTCTGAAAATCTCTAGTGTGATAGGACCCTATGTTTTGTTATGCAACCATACATAGGCTCCGATGAAAATGATCGCTCGGCCGGCTAGCACTCAGCACGCGGCTTATATTGAGTGTAAATCCATTCCAAAGGTCGGAATGCATACTACACGCGCATTACTGCGCGTCGTTGCATGGAACGTATTTTTTATGGAAAACTGCCGCGTTTGGTCACTCAAATGTATTAATATAAATTCGTGGCATATCCTGCGTTTATAATCTTTCAAATTTATTATAATGTCTTTAAGTTTGAAGAATTAAGATTTTGATTCTTCTTCTTCTTCGTGTCAACTTTCTTCTAATATTTCAATAATTAAATTCACTTCTAACTTTTAAACTTAAAGAAATAGCCGTATCACCTTATTGCTGTACTAGCTGGGTGGTGTCAATCGGCAACTGTAGGTGCGAAATGATGGCTATCATACTAGACCCATACTACATTGGATCCACTGATCGGTAAAGCCGAGAAGTCAGTAACGATTACTCGGATGCCTATCACATCCATTCAAATCTGTATGTAAGTCTTCAATCATACTCGTAGTATGTCTAAAATAACGTTTGGAAGTGAACACGCCGTAGCCCTTCTACGGTTTCGTAGCATCGGTAGCCTTTTCTTAGTACGGGGTAAACGTAAATTCGTCTTCGTTTTAGTAATAGATGACGCATATGTTGTTCATCGTATTTATTGCATAAATTATTTCTATTCAATGTAATCTAGCTTAGATCTAAACATATTATGAAGGAATTTAGAAACATATTGTGTGGACCCCGAGATATGAGACTGATACAAATATACAATTCAATGTAGCTCTTTTTCCCTACAAAGTTTGGTCCATTTGTCCTTGAGAAAACGAACAATTTATATGTGGCAAGACATAATCTTGGATTTAATTGTTAACAGTTTCATTTAAATTCTAACATACCCAGACATATTTAAAGCGGTCTAGACTTCTAATAGGCTCTTAAGAGATTATGCTCTTAAGCTGTGATAATGGTAGAACTAAAACAATCGTCGATAAATGAATTAATGTGCGTTTCAAATAGGATTAATCTTATTTCAGGTTTGTGTTTCTAGAATTCAGTTGATATCTAGATAGTTGTATTCTAAGAAATTGATATTAATATATTTTAAAGACTAAGAGTTTAAGCAACTTGCGTATAAAAGGTGGCATTAAAACATGAGTGTCTATCACGAGACGCTGCCGAGTGTTATTATAGTTTTACACGAGTGTTTTGATACCTACTTATATGCAGTTACATACACAATTTGATCTAGTTTCATATATTCATGTTATAATTACATACCTATCATTTCCACAACTAAGGTACTCTGCGAATCATTTCTGTTGCCTCCTCGAGAATATTAAGCGGCTTGAGAAATTCACTTCCCTACTTTTACATTTACATATTTATTTCCTCCAAAGTAGAAAAAACATTCACGGACACAAAAAGCAATAATTAGAAAAACTATTCTGTTTGGCGGGAAAATAATTCCATACAGCGCAGCTCACTGACCCTCCATCCACCCACATTTAAAGGCATAGTTCGGTATTCAGCCAATTAGCCGCGCCCGACCAAAAAAATTGTGCTGCATAATTATTTGGAAGTAATTTTATGACACTGCTGTACTGACAATAGTATGAAAAATGTTGTACCATAAAATATTATTTTAAACATTATATTTCATCTTTAAACGACTGTTTTCGAGTTTGTAATTGAAACATTAAACTATGAGTGTAGATAAAATATGATTTTGAAATCAAGTGCATAATGTGCTGCGCTGCAACAATCGTATTACACAACGTATCTCCCCATCAATGTGCATCCTAGAGCTAGGATTTTGTTGATTGGACAATGTAAGATTTTATTTGTAAGTTTTCTACATTATGGATAACTAACTCTCGAGTCGAGGTTGCATTGAATGTTTAATACAGGCTGTTAAATAACAATAGAATATTGGAAAATAGTTAAGACGGGCTCTTTACATAAACAATTTACTTTACCATCCGAAAAACATATTCTGACAAAGGAGACACCGCCATTACCGCATTCGTAAGATTATACACAACATTATTTCACATGTAAATGTGGTAACGAGCTGTCATAAACAAGAGCAAGTCGTAACGGTCGACAAAAGAAACCAAGTATTTGTTCTTTCAGATACCTAGTCTGAGAAACCTAACTTGCGTGTTTGTATTATATGCCGTATACTGTGTGCCGTGCTAAACGTTTGCGCTAGATCAAACAAACATGTAATTATGTGGTATACTGCACAGCAAACTAGAGCCTAATTACCAGAGCTTGCAATTGTCTTGGGTAAAGACTTATTTGGATTACAGTTAGGTAATAAAATGTGTCATGCCTAGCTAACTAGTAACTTGGTGTGGTAGTAATATGGAATTTTGGGCTTTATGAGTACGTATCTCAATTGTTGTGCACGATAATCAATATATGATTTTAAGCCCCGACGAAAAAAGGTGGGTGTTATAATTTTTATATATGTATATCTGTAGCTTCTTGTCTAAATAAAAACTTATTAATATTGTGTGTGTCTGAATAATGGAAGTAATCTCCTAAATTACGTAACCGTGTTTGAATATTTTATAATAAATAGTAAAATACAAAATACGTTTATTTTTCTCAAAAAGGCAACAGTACATAGTGTTATGAGTTAAATATAGAAAGGATCAAAATCCTTATTGAGAACTGAAGTCCGTGCTAGGTTAAAAACCTGTGTTACGGATCTCCAGGCTCCCAACCTCCTATATCATTATATAAACAAAGATTTTTAGCTTATATGATGTTTGTTTGTGCCTATAGTTGTAGTAAGTAGTAATCTACATACTTCCCTTAATCTCATAAGGCTACGTCCCAAAAACCTATATAAAAGAATCTCGCAGGCTAGTTGTATTTTAGTAGAGTTACGAACGGTATACATATGAAAACCAAGAAGTTATGTATCAAAAATTCGGTACTGTTTAAACTCTAACCTGAAACTGGAAGCAATAAGGCCGCCTTTAGTGAACTGTCTCACTGATTTTAACTGTTCCTACTGTATTATGTTTTGGATAAGCAATAATTGTGTTTATTTATCTATCTCATCATCATCTTGGCGTTAATGTCCCGCTTGTGCTCTCGCGCGAGGGCCCAGGGTCCGTCTTGACCATAATTCAAGATTTGGCAAATTAGGTAATTACAGTGGAGCGACTGCCATCTGACCTCCATGACCCTGCTACCAGGGGAGCCTGACCAGATTGGATCATGGTAACACATTCAGTCACCTGAATTTGCAGGTTTGATCACGATGTATTCCCTTACCGTAAGAACATCGGTTAGTGTTCAATTAATTTACTTACATAACTCAGAAAACAGTCATTGGTACATGGCCGCAGCGGGATTCGAACCCGGTACCTCTACCTAACCGCTTGCCCACCGTGGCTCCTGTTTATTTATCTATCTACCACCTGGTACGGAGATTCAAGATTTTCTTTCACGTCAGATAAGTCTCCAATGAATATCTAAAGAAGACTGCAACCTCAATGTTAATAAAGGTACAGCTATTCAGATTATGATATTATTTGGTTAAAGGTGCCCGTCTGCGCCCTATGTCTGACATCTAGTACAATTTATAAAGCCCTTTCTATACTTATATCCAATGGATTCAGTGCATAAAAATATATCAATTTTCAAAGCTTGCCTACGACTATTCGGAGTAATTTTGAGGCTTTCTTTCTAGGCTTTTTCTGAAACAATAAACGATGTTTTCTTTTGAAATGCACAGTTTAATATTCCCTCTGTAGAGTAGAAACCTATTGATACAGGGTTTAGATTGGAATTCGAACCTTGGATGCCCGCTTGTAAGGCAGTCCCGCTCGCCACTTGGCCACCAAGGCCCAATACTTGTTACGAAAATTCTTAGATTTGTTGGTGAGTTTGATTATTCGAATAATAGGTTCGTAGATGTAATGGTTCATCAGATCTGTAAATCAATCTGATATGTTATAACAAAGAACTGTAATAAATATATTACATAAGAGAAATATGTATGTAGGTATAATACGTCACAGTCAAATAATTATATTATGCAATTGATATCGTCAAAAATACAAACAATACAACATTTACAATAAAAACATAATCCGTAAGTTAGATATAGAAGAAGGTAGGTGACCTTGAATTTTTTTTAGCAAATTAATACTCGGTTTTTTTTTAATAGATTCGCCACACGAATAAATTAGGTATCTATCAGACGGAGAGCAGTCAAGCGCCCTGGTCCATACAAACACAATTACAAAACCATTTATTCCACACAAAATATAGCATGAGAGTAAGTTTTTAGGTAGTAGTACATATTTCATACATATATTTGAACATCTTACACAGTGGTGTGATTGATATGGGCATAGCATGAACTGGTTTTTAAGCCTACCCAGAGTCCATACAACTCGTATCTTTAGTGAGAAAACATTTAAAGCCATTCCAACCAATATTACATACCAAATAGAAATATAAAGCGTATTTGGTCCCTATTAATATTAATTCATGTTAACTTTACGTTGTTCAAACGTTTACGTCAAATCTTACACAGGCGTTATGAGATTTTAATGAGGTAAGATGTAGTCAGATATATGTAGTGGTACACTCAATTAATTTAGCTGAAGGTTTGATGTAAGTAGAATATTGATCGGAGATATACTATTTTTCCTATACTATTTGTGAGAGCGCCGTAGGTCATCGAGTACAACAAAAATTCTACTTTGTCGTGATAGTAGAGGTTTAGGAGACCCACAAAACGTTGGTTTTGGGCACAAAAACATTTTTTTAGTGCCCAAAACTTTGACTTTTCGTCGCGGTAATACTTACATATCCTCTTGCGTGGGCTTAAAGTAACTTTTCTCTTTTATGGCTATAATGTGGCTGAAAAGTGAAACTGCCAAGAGGGTGTGTGGCGACGATTTTGAATAAAGTAATGAATAAGATTATCAAGATTATCCGCCGTACTTACGTGTCTGAGAGGCAAACTAGCTAGGACCTACGTACATAATCTGTACTCATATACAACTCTTTAACCTTGCGTTGAGACGTGTAAGACAATCATGACTTTGACTTTCACTTGAATGACTTTTCAATGATTAAGGAGGAGGTGAACGCTCGAGTGGAGAAGGCTCAACTCAATCGGTAGACTGTTACAATCTTTTTTTTATATCGTACGGTACGCAGACAGGCAAATGGGTCACCTGATGGAAAGTGATCACCCCTGCCTAAAGACATTAGTAACACCATAGTATAAGCTAATGCATTGCACACCTCTATAACACGTTGCTCTGGGAGCAAAAAGGCAAATACCTCTCCACTGGCAAAGCCAAGGTTCCCCAACCCCTTTTCGCCATCGAGAAACGCGACTTAGGCGAACGTTTTAACCTTATGTCGTGGGTATTCCAGCTATCCGCACGAGCGGCGCGGCTATGTTTCAACGTTTGGTATGGTCAATAATGCATGTGACTAAGAATTGGAATACGTTGCCTGCGAATATGTTACCTGATTATTATAATCTAGACGCCCTCAAGGCTAGAGTAAGTAGGCTGTGCCAGATCGGCCGCATCGTCACTTACAATCAGGTGAGATGGCGGTCAAAGGCCTGGCTAGGCTAATTTAAAAAAAGAATAGTATTGTTTGGCTTCGGTATTCTGTAAGATGGAGGTATTTCCCCAATAAAGAGCCTCCAATTCGAACGGGGTACACCGTTATGCCCTACCTTTCTTAAAGTCTCTTTGATCTGTAGGCGATAACTATGAGAATGAGTTACAATTAACTTCCATATTCCGCAAGTAATTAAAACAGGAATGGCCATTATCATTAATGTTCTGTTATGCGTATAATTAGGTACTACATGTCTCCCTATACGACGAACAGGCATTAAAACAACGGCACGTTAATGGTGGCACCTTAATGCACCATCCACACTCAACTTCAAGTTTACTTGACCAACCGTCAGAACTGTATTTAAACTTGCCACACTCCCAGAGCCGAGAGTGGTAACTTTGTGTCAAACATTACCCGGTTATGGCCGAAAGTAATAACTGCAAGCCGGATGCCGGATAAGCAGAAATTCCGTCCAATTCCGCCGGCTGTCATATTTATTGGTCCTTTCACCGGACTGCTCGGATAGCGGAGTTCTGCAGGCCCATAAACCCGTTCGGAATTAACGAACTGTCGGTTTTACGATCGATCGTACGCCTCAGGAATACAGGAGAGGGTGCATGCGTCTGTTTAGGAACTAGCGCAAGATTGTTTCGCTTTTATGGGGCGTCTTAATTGTTGTTGCAGGGAATTGTATAAGAGATTAAATTTATGTGGCACTCGCAGATGCGTAGATTCATACAGTAATACAGACGGACGGTTTCTGGACGGTTCCAAATGGTTATGCAATTTTGTTTGCTATATTAATTACAAAGCTTATTTTACGTATTGGCATACGGTACACGCCCGCGGGGATCAAAGGTCACCGCGCAGCCACCGCATCGCACTCGCCTAGTCGCCGCATAGCACCCACGTCAATAGAATAGACTACGCGTTTTCTGTCCGGTTGCTACGCGGTAACTAAGCGCGGAGACGACAGGTTTGTAAGCGACGACCAATAAACGTAGATGCTTCTTCTTATTATGGTAGTAACTAACTTAGCTGGCATCCTTGAAAGGGAAAATTTGTGATCGTTAGTTTTAGTGAAATTTCATATACAAAATATTTGAAGCGTAATAACATTTTATACGTATTAAGTGGTCGCGTTGCTGACAAACGTAAAGCTATTTAACACCATTCTCAAATAAGCACGTTCAATTTTCATACGGTTCTTTCCAATATTACAGTTCTAATTTGAACAACAAAATTTTAATTACGTTTGTGAAATAAATCCTATAATAATTATCTAGGAAAAATGATTCTTCGCAAAGATAGCACAAAATTTTTGAGTAATATACCTAGTCAATTAACAAAAATCAGAGAAGCAAAACACACCTACAATTCGGCGAATCTTCGAAAAACGAAACGGCCCCGCCTAATTGCTTTCGTTCCAAGCGGAAGTCATATTAAAACAAAAATTTGAAAGTACACCTGTTTTATTTCGTTATCTTTTTTCCTTGTTCAACATTTTCTTTAACTTACACTCCCTAATTTGATCAAATTCCTCCTTTTTTGTCTCTGGAAGAGGAATAATTGAACGTGAATGGTATCTCTCGTCTAATTAAAAGTCATAGGCGGCAGCAAAAGTATTAAGATAAAGACAAGCGAAGCTAAAAATAGGCGTCGTCTTAGATAGCGCGGCCTAAACTCCGGCTTTGTCGCTCAGAGCAAGGTAAGCGTATGGTGCAAGTATTGAATGAAACGTCATAAGATTTCTAGAATGTTATCTGGAAGCTTGCCAGATAGGTAGATTACGTATATCTTGGTTCATGAAATGCCTATATGAACAACCTACTTGGCTGGCGTAGGAAGAAAATTTTAATTTTAAAATTGGGCAGACGATATTAGATGTAAAACTGATATACTATGTCCTTTTTTGAAAGGGAAATTTGTCGAAATGTTTATTACGCGAGTTCTGCTGCCGCAAACGCAGAAAACCGAAAATGTAGCCGATACTAGGACCTCGGCAAGTACATTTTCACACCCATTGGCTTCGAGTATGTAACGCTGTACACACTACCTACCCACCTAAGTATAACGTTTTTATTTCATTTATTAGTTTGTACTAATCAGTTCTCATACTTCCTTGTCTGCACAGCCTACCAAATCGATCTCACATTTATGGTTTGCACTAATCGCTTTTGGGCTTTTAGGTCTTACTAAATACCTTTTTTATACCACTAAGGTGGCAAACAAGCTTACGGCCTGCCTGATGGTAAGCTGTCACTGCAGCCTATGAACGTTTGCAATACCAAGAGTAATATCCAGGCGTTGCCGACCCCGTAAAAACCTTTTTATCCATTTCTTGAAGAACTCCATGTTGTACTCTCCAGGGACAACGTCTCCAGGTAGTTCATTCCACAACCTTAGCGATTTGGTAACTTCTACACGATTTGTAGCAAATATCCCCGTCCCAACTCTCTAGTTCCCGTGCCTTATTCACATCCTGCCGCATCATAGAAGCGCAAGCGTGGATTTAGCCCCAAGCTATTGGCAATTAAAGCAGCCTATCACACTTCAAAGAGATAGCGCTGTACCAAGATGGGAGCTACTCCGCCGGGAGCATGTCAGTGCTAAACAGGTGTTGATGGGGCGACGCCAGTATCTAAGCAGGCCACTGGTCATTGACGCCTGGCTTCTTTTAACGTTAGCCTTTTAAGTCGTAAGCTTTTTTCTTTGAACTTGTCCTCTTCGCTTATATGTAAAAAGTATCTTACAAGACATATTTATTTGGCGGTGGCGCTAAAGCTCGATGTTAAGTGTCTTATTCAGCAGAAGTTGGTTTTCGCAAAGAAGTACAGTATATAAAAATAAAGTAATACTTATATCATTAAGCGGTACCCGTCTAGTGGCAGCATACTTGCGAGATTGTTAAGCAATGCTCGCAGAGTCCGGAAACTAGATGGGTGACCATTTCGTACTTTGAGCCTAGTCGAACTTCGGCACCGAAATGTGCTCAACACTCGTCAGGTATGCCTCCCAATACCGTTGGCGAAGCGAGGTTGATTAAAGTCTTCCACTAGGCAATCTGAGAATGGTTGAACAGTCACAGCCGATTCGTACCCCGTGACTGTATTATTATATTGTTACTGTATTTTCGACACAGAAATCCCTCATGTGTGAAATCCAAATACAACTAGATATGAAAATACATCATAATAACCCACACGCAGTTCTTTGGCAGTGTATAGCAATTGATTTGTTGGAAATAGCGCAGCTGCAAAACGGTTCTAGGACAGGAAAAATATAATGCGGGACACACGCAGTTACTGTGTCCCACAGGTGACGGGCGTTTGTCCCGTAGCATACATATTTATCGGGAAATTGGGACCCTCGCGGGACTTTTGTGCAGGTGTGCCCGGAATCGATACCCGCGTTTGCATTATGGAACAAAATAATTTGTTTCCAAGCCGAAATGTTTCCCGATTTACTTATGGTTTGTTTTACGACAGCATTATGAGTTTACTACCTTCAGATGTGTGTGGAGAAGGGCTTTTTCATACTATTCAGTGACAAACAATCAGACAGACTGCTTTTTGGAAAGCGGTAAACATCGTCCATAACACTAATCGTACGATTCATGCATTTAGGTTTTTTACATACCTATTTAATGAATAATATACAAATAGGTACGCAGAGTCACGTCTACTGATTTTTCGCTATTAGTATAAAAAACTTACTACACAAATGATTGTGGCCCGAGTGACAATTGCAAGTAATCCCTCTGCAATAATTATTTTGTAAGAAACTGTAACATAATTTTTCTTTCGACACCACATCAATGTAGAGGTACTATGAACGTGTATCTGTACCATATGTCTATGACTTCGCATATGTAGACTTTGATAAAAGTGGTCTACATCACTCCCAAACCCTAAATTTAGGCACAAAAGCCCTTTGCTCCATTACTGCGTGAAAAAGGTAAACCAGCGGATACACTTTAGCATTTCCAATATTAGAACGGAGATGTAAGGCCGAAGATTTGCGTGGAAATCTATAACCAAACATACTGAAACAATAGCGGTCCGTCAGCGAACCCTTCGTTGTCATTCAAATTGGATTCATGAGAAGGATTTTGTTCGCAACCACGTTTCTTTAATTGGTACTCCTGCCTTCTGGCCAGAAGGGTATTTTTAAATTTTGTTGTCCCCTTTTGATAACCTCCTAAGCCCTTGTTATGCAGGCTTAAATACTTCGCTAATTGAATAGACCTACCGTTGAACGGTAAAGTTTTTCTTTTACATTTTAATATCGTGGAATCTTTTTTCGGTGAGCTTAAAATTACTAATTGGTTTCGTGTTTTTAGAGTCGACTTAAAGTTTTTATTTGGCCGTTTCGAAGAAAAGTAATATTAAGTGTTCCAACAAACAATGTTTAGGCCTTACTGGTTAATTAAAATATGTCTTTAATAACATATTCAATAGCAAAAAATTGAAACTTTAAAAAGTAAAAAAAAATCTTAACATGAAATCAACGTTTTTTATGTTATACGGTAGACGAACAGGCAAGCGGGCGAAACAGGAAAGTAGTCAGCCACCTACGTAACCGCCGACCTAGGAATTTTAAAATGATTATGACCAACTATGGAACATTAACGACAAACATAACAAAAATTTGTAGTCATTCTACAGATACCTATTTTAAGCTTCGTACTTGTCAAGAATGTATAAAATAGGGGGAATAATACTGCTTACATTAATACATTACAATGCTAATACATTAGCTATCAATCTAAACCTACTACTACCAAAGCTAAAATAAATTTACTTTAGAAACTAAATAAAATCTAGTGGCCAGGGTAATAAATTTAAAATCTCATCCGTTTTATTAACTCTGAAGTTGGTAAACTTTAAAATTGGAACATTTATCTAAGCCCCAGACGCTGTTTTCGTTACTCTATTTACTAAACCAGATTTATAACAAACTACAACTTCGTTAAAGACATTGAGTTATGCTTGATAGACTTTGATTGTTAACGAAACAGGAGAAAGGTTAAGGAATGGAATACGATGCCTGCGAGTTCACTGATCATTATAATTTGGACGCCTTAGAGGCTAGACATGTATGCTTCATCTTCGGCCGCATCACTTACCAGCAGGTGACATGGCGGTCAAATGCCTGGCTAGTCTATTAAAAAAGTTATTGCTTGAGTCTTGTTTCGGCGGTACGTTGACCGGTAGAGCTTTCTCCTTATTAACAACAAATTAGTACTGAGGTCTCAGTCGCGGCCCTCAGTGCCATAAATAGTTACCTGCCTATTAATTCCTAGTAACCATTGAAACATTCACATAATACGGACAGCGTCATACAATATTACGAACAATTTCAACTTGGAGCAATATGCTAAGTGGAATACCTAATATCAGTGAATGCCGCGAGAGTGCCGCATGTACCCAAACACATATATTATGCTAACATACCTAATATTAATACTGAAATGAAATTCAGATGAGATGAAACTCGCAGTGAAGAGCACTTCAACTCCGGTATTGGCGTGTAGTGTTTACCTGAAACAGGAGTTTTATTTGTTAAAATATATTCGTATTAAATTTATTAATTAATCAAAAGGAAATCACATCTATACATAGTATAAAAACAGTGGTTACATAGGTGTAAAGTTGGTTTAGGTACGCCAACGAAGACGCGCCGTGTCCACTAGTACTCGTATATTCTATTCAATGCGAAAGTTTCTAAGTATAAATATTAGGATGGATGTTTTTTACTCTTACCCACAAAAACTATTAAATGTGTTCCAGTATTGTAGCTTAAAACCCAAATACGTAAGACAGAGAATTGACTTATGTTATAGGACTTATGTGCCCTATTTCTCATTGAGACTTGTTAGAGAATTTGTCTCTAAAACATTTGAAGTTTTGCCTCTAAACGAGCGTAAAAGGTTACTACTATTCCCTCTGCCGGAAACCACACGCCCACTTCTACTACTGTAACATACTTATGGGATAATCAGTTCGATTGTTCTATGATTACGATGTAACCACTAAGCCGAGTTAATACGTTATTATATAGTATGCATATGACGAGGTGATTATTATTGTTATGCGAAGAACATCAAAGGACATGTCATGCGTGAATTTTATTTTGCATGCGCGTCACGTTTTTCGTTTTAAATATTACTACAATTTTCATAGCAATTAAAAATTCACAATCACAAATGTTCAGAACAGTCTGTATGGGGTTGTGAATCTGTATAGAGTTATAAATCTGTACGAAAGTTATTTTATACTTTTTAGTCCGCTTTAAAAACGTGGCTTTAAAAAATATATATGTTTGTTCTACTAGCATCTAGCACTGGAATAGCACTCGCCAGCAGGAATGCAACAATATAATATAACTAATAGTGGACCCAGCGCGACTTAGTTCGCATACACCTACTTTAACCCTACCTACCTTTTTTTCTTGCTTACAAACCTTCCTTTTAATTCACCTTATCTATTGTTGTAAACCGCATTAAGATCCGTTACGTAGTTAAAAGCGACTTTGTTTTATACTATATAAATATGTACTCGCTTGCTACGCATAAACTTGATGGCAAAACCCTCCGTTTATTCGGAGGAGGCTTAAATCTGTTATGGGACTGTTGTAGGCTATTGACTCTGGTGATAGTTACGTGGACATCAATAGAGAAGGAGAAATGTGATCGGTTGTGTTATAAAAACGTCTTTCAGCGACATTATTGGGGGGCGCCCAGACCCCCTGGGGGTGCAACTGTTATTCCGAACGGTGTATTATGAATTATGCATCGGTTTGCTCCCTTAGGCGAGATGTTGATTATTAAAATCACCCCGCCATGCCCCCCTATCTCTTTTTACGAACACCCCTCGGCGCCTAATATGAAAATTATTTCCTTTCAATAACTTCTGTCTGTGATCGGTTGTTGTTTGGACTTAGTGAGTTGAGAAAAATATATTAAAAAAACCAATAAGTTTATTCGTAACAAGGTAAATTGGATCTTCTTGAGTTGGATGGGAAAACATTTGGCCTTACCAAAGTAACCTTACCTAGGTAAGTATTATAATTAATTTTCCTAAATTACTTGTAAAATATTACTCAATACGGACTGTTGTTGTTGTTAAAAGTGTTGCTTTTGTTTGCACTACCAGTCTGCTGTGATAATCCTGTGCTTCTCTCCATACCAAGGTTGTCTGGAAGAGATCACATTAGTGATAAGACCGCTCTTTGTACAACCTAGCATATTTTTTGTACCTGTAATTATGTCCTCTGGTGTGCAATAAAGAGTTTTGTATTGTATTGTATTGTACGGAAAGTTAATTTTAAATTTCAAATATGACTATCAATTGATTTATTTAAATTATAATAAACCTAAGTTTATAATATAGGCAGTTGTGACCACTTTCCATCAGGTGGCCCGCATGCCTGTTTGCCTACATTACAAAACATTGCAAAAAAAAAGTAGCTTTTTGACGCGACGCGTTATTATGGGAACCACATAGAATTTCGGAATAAATTGCATCCTCTATTCTAGGCTACATTACTATAAAAGTTCCTCAGAATCCCATCACTAGTTTTTGCATGAAGAAATAACAAACATCCATCCATCACATCAAACATCACTGAACCAGTTGCTGCATAGTGACGTAAGTCTAACACAAATGACGCATCATGTGAAGCAAACGCAAATTATGTTCAGCGCAGCGCAGCAATAGCTCTTACTGCGAATGACGTTTCAATTATCCCACAAATTGATCAAGTCCAAACAGAAGTATGTGTTTACAGATATCTATTATGAAGTGCATAGAGATTGTTGATAAAGGATTTGTAACATAAATCTTTATTGCAAATGATCTGACTGCACGAGCCATAGATAATACATTCACAGAGACCAACATCCTAATCAGACCGCCACGCCTTCCACATCGACTTTGTGCCTGTTTTTTTTATTGCCTAGGGAAGCACACGAACGGTTCACCTGATGCAAAGCGGCCACCGATGTCCAGGACATCGGCAACCTAACCTAACCAGGGAGCGGAAGTGGTGCCGGTCTTTTAGGTACTTGTAGACATGCCTTTTGAAGAACCCCATCTTATAGTGCAAAGGAAAGACTTCGGCAGGGAGTTCATTCCATATCTTGTATGCGCGATGCCCGTACGTTACTTGGATGCCATGCATCCAGCTGGTGCCTCTTGCATCTATCGGCTCCATACTACCTAGTATTTTCTACTACATATCATGTCGTAGGGATTATTTGGAATCCCTTACGGTCGTCTACCCATCATGTGGGAGGGCGACATAGGTAATACCTACAGGTTGTTGTTGATCCATATCCAGAACCGAAATAACAATTTGCCACACATTTCTGCATATCCGAAACTCGACCCGATAGCGCATAGTAATGCAGCCATGGTGACAACTACGTAACATGGGACACTATTTTTGAGCTCGCGTCGAGTCAAACAGTTTTCAATTTTGAGTTTTGGCTTTAATAGCTAAATAATTTTCAAAATAAATAAAGCGAGCGGTTTAATAAAAGTTTACGAAGTCACCCTCAGAGGTGCGTATACATCAGAGAGAGATTTTAAAACTCCTGCGGAGTCTCGACGTGAACAAGGCTAGTGGACCTGATGGTATACCAGCAATAGTCCTGCGTAGTTGTGCTCCTGAGTTGTCTTCTATTCTCACGCGCCTGTATCGCCTCTCACTACAGACTGGAATAGTACCGAAGACATGGGAGCTTGCCAATGAGCAGCCTGTGCCCAAGAAGGACAGCCGCGCAGACCCTGCCAACTACCGCCTAATTTCGGTCACCTCCATACTCTGTAAGATTATGGAGCGGCCACTGAACCAGAAACTCCTTGCGCATCTCGAAGGCAACGATCTCCTCAGCGATCACCAGTACGGATTCCGCTGGGGTATCGACTGGGGATACCTTCTGGTGTATGCCATATTTGGAGTGAGGCCATTGAAAAGCATGACAAGGCCCTTGCTGTGTCGCTTGATATCTCCAAGGCCTTTGACAGGGTTTGGCACGCAGCTTTTTTTAGCAAGCTTTCCTCATACGGTATTCCTGTTGGCTTTTGCACCTGGTTATCGGATTTTCTGAGTGAACGATCAATCCGTGTAGTTCTAGACGGTTACACGTCTCATCTTAAGGATATCGATGCGGGAGTTCCTCAGGGATCGGTTCTGTCTCTGACTCTTTTCCTGCTGCATATTAACAATATGCTTGTACCCGGTACATTTGGGTACGCCGACGACAGCACAGTAACGGATAGATATCTGTCAGAGGCAAAAGCCAACAGGGAAGATATTCAGTCTTATCGAGAGGCTATGGTTGGTCGCTTGAACGAAGCCCTCAAGGCAGTGTCCTATTGGGGCGAAGCCAATCTAGTGGCGTTCAACGCTACCAAAACACAAGCGTGTTTGTTTTCCTCTAAACGGAGTCAATTCCATCTATCTCCGACTTTACGGAATGTATATCTGGAAATTACCGACAGCTCCTGGCCTGAGATGGCTGTCAAATGCCTGGCTAGTCCGAATTTAAAAAAAAAAAGAAAAAAACCCTATAAATTAAAGTCTGTTAAGGTTCCGTGCCCCGTTTTGAGGCACGAGACCCTAAAAATAATGCCGTGCAAAAACCTAAACCCCATTCCGTGTTTACGATTGTTACTGAACGAGGAGAAAACGATAAAGTCCATTCAACCGAGATACGACTGCTTTAGTTAAAAAACAAAAAGTTTCCTACAAAATTGCTGGAAAAATCAATTTTGGTATTTCGTTTTGGTATATTGCTGTGCATATTTGATGATTGACGGCACTCTTCCTTCGGAAGTAATTGGAATGATTTGAGTGGTTCAGTTGGTTTACATGCTGCCACCCAGAAGTCCCGGATAAGATTTCGGCCGAGCAGAAATTTAAATGATCGATTTTAATTTCTGTTACGAGTCTGGGTGTACTATGTATAATAAGTATGTATTAAAAAATGTATTTAAGTAGTTAATTAATTATCTAACACATATAACACAAGCTGTGCTTACTTTGAGACTAGATGACGCAAGAATATTAAAGAAAAAACTTTATAGCGTAATATATTCCATAATATAATAATTAATATTTTCCTTCATCGCACGGTTAGTTTTATTGTGTTTCTAGAAGAGGTCTGTCAGGACCATAGCAGGTGGAATAATGTAGAATAACTCCCTGCAACGACGTTTCTCGTTCGTACGATTCGGACGTGGAATGAGCTCCCAGACACAGTGTTTCCCGTTAACTATGACATGGGATCGTTCAAGAAGTATATTAGAGGTCTACTTAAAGGCGGTCAAGGCATTGGTAGCGCCCCTGGTGTTGCTGATGTCCATAGGCTGTGGTAACCACTTTCCATCAGGTGGCCTGCATGCATGTTTGTCTGCCGTATTACATAAAAAAAGACATTGCGGATATATGTAGTTTTATTTTGTAGATAACCCTAGCAATCGGCAACACACAGGAGAAGCCGAATGTTTTTTACCAACCGCACTTCGACTCCTTGACTACGAAATCAACGCTTCGTTATTTATTTCAAACGCGTCTCGTCGACGTTTCCACAAACTTCGTTAAGCAGTTAGATTCGGGGGCTCCTGGTCTAGAGTTGACGCTCTCTGGCTGACGTGACATGAATTTTTAGACACCAACTCCCGGCCTATTATAAGGGCACGATTATTTTCACAGGGGAAATTTAAAATTTATACGTAATTTATTCACAAATTTTATTACGTTTTGCCGTAAACGTTTTCATCCGAATATAGGTGTGAATCACAGGTCTGAATATTTAAATATTAAAGGTATCTAAAGAAGGAAGCTTAACATTTGTGAGCTAAAAATATATACGTACTTTACATTACATTGTGAAATAGACCCTAAAAGCTTATTTTCAACATGTAGACATACAAAGAAAGGCAAGTAGAAAGATCTATAGGTATAATACAAGTCCGTTAGTAGAATCTGTCACGCTGTTAAGGTAACAATTACTATTGCCACGTAATAATAGATTATCTGTTACTAATCATCTTGGCGTTAATGTCCCGGTTGTGCTTTCGTGCACGAAGGCCTGGGTCCGCCTTGACCATGATCCAGGGTTTGGCAGATCAAGTTATCACAGTGCAGCGACTATCATCTGACCTCCATGATCCTGCTACCGGGGAACCTGACAAGATTGGATCATGTTTACACATTCACCTGAATGTGCAGGTTTCATCACGATGTTCTCTCTCACCGTAAGAACACCAGCTAGTATTCAACTTATTCAACGACTATCTGTTACTATCCCTAAATAATAAATAAAGCTTGCCCCTTCTGAAACTCTAACAATTGGAATATATTTATTTATCATATAACAAAATAAATATAGCAAATCATTATTAAGGAATTGGGCGACTTGAATCATTGGCCCCTCCCAAGCTACAAAATAACACACGAAGACGGCATCACATCACCAGAGGATACGAAGAGATCGTCCCAAAATCTTTCAGTCTCGACCCTTCTAGTAAAGGTTAAATGCACCGATAACGCCGTCTGAACATCCAGCGTTAGTGCTATATCGCTAGCACTAACAGTAAAGCTTTAGTGCTACGGGGCCACTTCCGGCATGCCACGGTTTCCGGTTGTGGAGCTGCGCCATGTTTGCGTTCAACCGACCGACTATATTGCCCTGGTACTATATGCTTCAAGGGGTCTGGAAATACAGGGGTACCTTTACCACTAAATATTGCAGGATACCCCCAATCGTACATTATGAAGCAGTTAGGGCGAAGGTGTACGCATATTGACTGAGGTGTTCAATGTCAAAGGGGGTTCGGTACGTCTATAGGTAAGCAGGAATACGAAATGCTACTCTAAACTCAATTAAACCATATTCTACACTTTGAGAATATTAAATTTGCTATCAAGAGCCAGTGTTTATTATTACTAGCAATTCTAGATACAGGCTAGTACATATTATATCCTGCTAATATTATAAATGCGAAGTTTGTAAGGATGTCTGGATGTTTATTATTACTTCACGCTAAAACTATTCAACTAATTTAGAGCAAAGTGGCAGTCTATAGTCTCTGCCTACCCCACCTGTGGGACACAGGCGTGAGCTTTATGTTATGTATAAAATAAAGCAGTAAATTTCGCAGTAATATAGTTTATAATTTATTCCGAAATTCATTGTGGTTCCCGGAGGAACGGGTCTGGAACGTTATAACCGAATTTTAGGTGGACGAAGTCACGGTCAAAAGCTAGTACCTACATAAAACGGGACATGCAAAGAATTTTTTCTTACAAGTATCTTTCTTAAGTATCATACGGTCTATTTAAATCTTGTTATTTAGTTCTAATAGTTATGAATGTATTCAGATATCAAAGTCTGTGCCCGAGGCGTATATTAAGATCATCTTGGACAGGTACGCCAACACTGGTGCCGTCGTCAAAACCATCGTAGGTCATACTGAGCCCTTCCCGATTGCTGTAGGTGTTCACCGTGGTTCATTGCTGAGCCCTTACTTGTTTTGGGTTGTGCTCGATGTCCTATCAACGCGCCCCCTTGGCTTATGAACTACGCTGATGAGGTCGAGGAGCCTCGCCTGCGCCGGTATGGTCACGTTTTACATAATCCCCAGGGATACATGGGGAATAGTTGCCCTAACCTGCCGGCATCCGGCCCAAAAATCTATGAATTGACATCGCTGAGCCGACTCAGCGATGCATCAGGCTCTCGCATCCGATGCGAGAGCCAACGGCTTATGACGCGAGGATGCCTAACAATCGGGCGAAGTCTAGAAAAATGAGTAAGAAAGTGGACCATGGCAGAAGCCGCGATGAACGCTAGAACGATGATGATGATGAATTATTCACATATTTAACGTACCAGACAAATGTTTCAAATAGGTAAATACTTTCTATCATGAAAAGTCAGAACAAAATCCAATATCACCAATGTTAGAAACTTTCCGCTAATTCGTCTTCATATACCTCGTTAAAAAAATAACAAAGAAGTGATGAACAAAATATCTTCAAACAAAACAAAGGATAAAAGTAAGAAAATAAATCTATTTGAAATTGCACCATCTATGCCTCAGAAAATAGTATCACATTTAAACCCAAGAAGTTATGCCACCTGTAAAAGGGTGCTGGCAATACGAGCGCAAATGTGTCAAAACAGTAACAATTTCATAAATTTGCGCACCGAAACCCTTGGAGTTCGTTATTGCCAATAAAATTTCAATCCGAACCTCAATATCCCTTGTTATATTTCTTTCGGACTCGAGTTTTCTTCAGTGTCCCCAATCTTTTTCGGCCAATATTCAAGAGCTAATATAAAAATATGGTAAGGACACTCGTGCCCTCGGGCCTTACCCCCACTATAAGATATTGGCTATTAATTCAGATTCTTATCATTCTGGAAACAATTGCCCTTTTTCAGCAGAATGCTTTTATTTAATATTCCCTTTTTTCCTTTATTCAAAATGTATTTCGGCATATTGCAGATGTTTCGGCGTCGTAATATTGTAATATCTCGTATTTTTCCGCATTCGTAATTCGTATCGCACCTGTGCCGATATCTATTTTTGTCGCAATAATTGCACAGGATCCTATAACAATTTCTGTCAAATTAAATTTAAATTGCGTTTTATTTTATAAATAAATATGCTTGGGCAAATTCACACAGCGCCATCAAGCCCTAAATTAAGCAAACCTTGGTGTGTGAGTGTTAGATAACTGATAAACTAGTCATATCCTTTTTTTAATACTTACTTATTATACAAACTACACCCAGACCCGTAACAGAAATTAAAATTCATCTTTTCAATTTCTGCTCGACCGGGAATCGAACCCGGGACCTCTGCGAGGCGACCGGCATGTTAACCAAATGAACCACTCAGGTCGTCTAATAGTCGTCTAATATTTTAGGTATTGGAAGCAGATACATAAGAGCGTATAAGTCGTAATCTCTCATACACGACGTAACAACACAGCGCCGACGTCGTATCCTGATAACAATTAGTTCCAATAGATTTACCAGCACGGTGAACGCACCGCCTTCCACACTGCACAATGCACTACGAGTCTAAAGGGATTTGTACGGCCCCGGACGTTGGAAGCAGCATATAGGGACCGATTTAGAAGAAATCACGTGAAGGCAATTGTAAGGTAGAAATTGTTCGCTCGAATAGAAGCAAAATACTATGCAAATACAAAATAGGTAGTGATTAACTAAGTAGTTAAGTTAGCATTTGAAAGTAGGAGCAAAAAGTAGACATTAGTATTTAACATGTAAAGGGCACTGTCTTTCATGTTTAGAAAAGTGTTGTAAATAAGTTCAGAAATGGGACGAATCGCTCCAATCTAGTCCAAGTATTTCTTTAGTAATTACTCGTAAGTAAGCAAAAGTAGGAACAAAATGGCTTTCATATTCAGGAACATAGGACGAAAAGAATTTAAGTCGTTAAGCTGACGAAAAATAAGGTCGTAGAAAATAATGAACACGACACGTAACTTTTACCCGAAAATATGCTGAGGTCAGCAACTCGGCCGCGTATGTCGGCAACTTAGACCAAAAACAAGTCTAACCGTAGTGGAATTGGGGTCAGCCCAAATACGTGGGGATTTCTTCCGATAGATTTGCTTGTTACGGCTCAACTTCCAATAAAATTATTGCTCGGAAACGGATGGAAGTGGAGATCATCGATAATATTTAACGTAGCTGGGGTATTGCGGTGATGAGTAAGCTGATATGAGATATTTTAGCCCAATAGGCTTTTCCAGATACCCAAAGACTTATCCTTCGATTCTTCGACTTACTTTCCGATTCGATCGATCGATTCTTCTAATACTTTACTCGCCAACTAAACTAGTAGTTTAAAACTATTTCAATTGTGTGAACAAAAATCATGACACACAATCTAATCAGGTCCGTAAAATTTTTGTTTCGGTTCAAATTGTTTCTTTTTATTCGTAGGAGTCAAATGCACTATCAGGTCATTGACAATAGACGTTCATTATGGATCCTACGGCACATGGCAACTTATGTAAAGAAAGCACATATTGTTTTTCAATTACCTACAGGCCATACCTAATACGACCCACGTCTTCGAAAAATAGAGTGATATTCTATCCACCTATAAAGTTTTATTCCTGTACCTAGTACGCGCTGCCTAACTCACATACGTAGTTAAGAGGTGACTAAGACTAACATGCCGGTATCCGAGAAGAGGTCCCGTAGGAGTCCCAAGAAGCGATGGATTCACACGCGAGCCAACGGTTTACGTCGTGAAGATGTTGAAGACCGGTCGAAGTGGAGGAAACAGAGCAAAAAAGCGGGTCCCGAAAGATGCTGTGGCCTCAGTCACCCGAGCGTGCTTCAACCCGAGCTGAGAATTGCACATGGTTGTCTCACGAAGCAAATATCCCGGACTCCCTTGCAAGACTCCTCGATTAGTGAAATGTCTGCCGCATGGGGCGGCTTTCGGTCAATTTTTCGCACCTAGTTTCTACTGATGAAGACGATTACACGATTTTTTGTATATATTATCTGACCTACTCAAAATTAGAACGAAAGAGAAACACTTCTTCAGATTTAGCCCTATAAGCTCAATTGACTTTAGAATATGACATCCCCCGTCTAAAGGCGTCCCAGCAAACATAGAGGGAAGGGATCAGGACGCACTAAAGTTATTTTAAATAATAATAGGGGGTATGCAAACAACAAAGTGAGCAAGCGTACCCTTCTTTTATGAAATTATAGTGCATTGGACTGACGGGCTTTCTCATTACATCAGGGGACACCACTTACTGCAGCTGTGTGTACGAATTGAATGACCTACTAAACGATCGAAATATATTAACGTAAAATCTATTACACTAAGACCCGAACCTACGATAATGGTTAGTGGAGGTAAGTAACTTTATCGCAAAGGGACCATCCACTTCATTATGTAGGTCGATTAAAGGGTCAACAGTTATTTATGTTATGATATTACTTTAGGTAGGGTGTAATGTAAATGTACAGTCTTTTTTAGAACACCTTTCGAAATATCGTACAAACAGAAGATCTAATGACTTATATCAAAGCGGTGAAAACCTTTTAGGCAGTGCCTAGGTAGGTAGTTACTTTGAGATCCTTTGAGAATCTAGGTCGTTTGGTCTTTATAGATACGATCTGTAATAGAAATAAATTAATGCTTCATGTTGTTTCTTTTGTATTGAATTATAAGATAAGAATACATGAAGAATATACCTACATGCGTACACCCATCCCAAAGGGGTAGGCAGAAACTAGCGAGTGCCGCCATTCGGACCAAAACTTTTAATTCCCATAAAGTTGAAATCCCAAAATGTTGAAGTTATATAGTTTAACAAGATGTTGAATTCTTATAATGTTAAATTTTTTAAAAGTTGATTTCCCATTATGTAGAGTTTTTCTATCACATATTTTATCCAACATGAATTCCCGGTCGTATCCACTGGGACCCACATCCCGATATACCTCTTTTACCTCATCGATATTTCCTTCGACCTGCTCATACATTTACGCTGGTTAAAATTATACGCGATATAAGATTTGTCTATTTTAGTTAATACTTATGTAACGACTGTTAAGAGCGTAGGTGGCTGAGTGGTTAAGGTATCCGACTCGTAAGCGGGAGGTACCGGGTTCGAATCTCACTGCAGCTATATACCATTGACTCTTATCTTACATATGTACACTAGTTGAATGCTAACCGATGTACTTACGGTGAAGGAAAACATCGTGATGAAACCTGCACATTCAGGCAACGGAATGTGTAGCCATGATCCAATCTGGTCACTCCCATAGTAGCAAGGGGACGGAGGTCAGATGCCAGTGTACCTATCTGATCTGCCAAATCCTGGATCATGATCTGCTATACAATAATACATTTACATGTTTTCGTCAAGTATTTCTTATGACGTTGCCACGTTCAACTATCATCAGTAAACCGACTTTACAGACAACCGATTTTTTTATAATAGCCAAGCATGTTGAATTCAATAAAGTCTTTACCAATAATGACATCATTTAATATGAAATTTTATACGGATATCAAAAGCTCCACCTATAAAACGAAGTCCCTTAGCGAATAGCACAATAACACTTATCATAGAGAACGTGCGCCCATTAATATTTATGATAACTTTTACCATTACCCATTGACTCGTTTTATACATTCCCTGACCTACTTAACCGGTACACAACACTTTACATTCTATTGTGATTTTCATTCACTTTGAGTTTATTCCGACTAAAATGAAACATGACGGGAGTTCCTAACAGAAGTAGTTAGCGCATCGACTTTATATTTTGGCAAGACAGCCAACGAGGGAGGTTGCAAGCCAAATTTCAGCTGCAACCGTACTTAAATTAGCCAAACTAGCTAACTTTAATACAAAGCGTGGTTAGAATGCGAATCGTGTAGATATTAATAATGAAGTTGGTGGTTTCAGACAAGTTTTAATTAGAGTAACATATGCCTTTGTCAACTTTGAAAGCTGGGAAGCTATTAGATGCGTCAGGAAATTCGGAGCATGCATAGCGATTATGTTGTTAGCGTGTCTTATAAGCGCGAGGCTAATTAAACAACTTTTAAAGTCTATGTTTTATCAATCGATTAGCGGGCCGGGTGTGGCATCCTACCCCTACCCTAGCCTACCCTACTCCTACACTACATCTACTTTAAATCTACCCTTTTTCCTGCTATAAATTCCTCTTGAATCACTCCATCTATTTCAGAAAATCTAATTTAAATCCGTTGTAGTTAAAAAGAACTAAGCGTACATATGTACATTGGGACAGACGGCGGGAAGCGTCTTTGTTTTGTTTTGATAAACATTTTGATTGGCATTGATAAAAACAGTCATACTAGCATTTATTTTTGTTAGCATGCTTCGATACGTAACGTATCCTATTATTTCCAATAGAAACCAATGGCCGTTTCAAATAAGGTAGTAGCTTGTTTACCATCGCAAGTTATATAAGTTTTAGAAACCCGTACTTTTGTCAACGAGCCCGAATAAATACGACTTCTGTATACTGGCAAAGCAAATAAGAACTTTCCGGCACCAATTTGCCGGCAAAGAGACTATTTGATAACAAATTCACAAAAGGAGAGACACGTAATTCTATCAGCATTACACCTCTCATCAGAGAAGTTAGACAGTCGAAAAATCAGGTCGAATATCACTACAGACAGACAGACGCAGCGCTTTGTTGTATTATATTATTATAAAACAAAGTCCTACGCCGCGTCTGCCTGTCTGTCTGTTCGCGATAATCTCAAAAACTACTGAAGGGATTTTCATGCGGTTTTCACCAATAGACAGAGTGATTCATTGGAAAGATATAGGTGTATAATTTATTAGGTTTACCAGCGCAAAGTCGGGGCGGATCGCTAGTAAATTGTAAATACATATGTTGCTAAACTAAAAAAGGACTTAAGATCTTTTCAGCAGTTAAGTACGACTTCTTAAACCCACTTCTTGAACACTATAGACGAAATAGAGATGCAAATTGGCCAACTATTAGCGGCAACAACACTCGTGTGGTATGCGTAGTTACTTGTTATGCTTCGCGTTCCCATTATGCACCCTCTTCCCTTAAACAAACGGATCCGATATTCACAACAAAACAATACATAGAGCAAGAGTCCTTTCTCTATTCAACTTGCATTCCAAACAAATCAATAATGTATGAATCTGTCGAGTCGGTAATAAACGGAGAGCTAGGAACGCCATATCTACTAATAAAACTGGCCTAAAGTCGCGGTTTCGGAATGTTTGTGTCTGCAGAGGGAATATAAATTGGGCTAATTTAAAAGCGTATGAAATAAGGAGAGGCCGTAGTGGTTTTACGCTTGAAAATGTGGAGCGTTGGGGCTACATGAGGGAATTACGGTAATATACGCTAGCTCCAGAGACAAATAGCGTGAAGAAAATTGTGCTGTAACATAAATGTTGGTACAACGCAGAAAAAAAGGATGTGCGGTATTTAGTGCTTCGAACAGATTAAATTTTTTGTTGTGATTTCAGTTTGTTAGTTACAATCTTTCTTGCATTGTTATTTTAATTCCGTGCAGTGCATTTATTGATGATAAATTTTAACCATTGAAGGTTCTCAAGGTTTTCCATCATGTTATCTGATGAAATGTAGAGTACGGTTGGGTTTGCAACTGGCCCAATAGTGGTTCTTGGGCTAGGTGAGAAATTTAAAAAAATCACCTAATACATCACGAACAAGACTGGTGACCTTCTAGATCTTCTAGAGACCTCTGATAAGAATTTCACTTGAGTAATCAAGTAGCATTATTATCAAATACTGAAATATGAAGTGATTTATGAGCCACAGAGAATTGGTTTACCACCATTTTATAGAGATTTGCGTGATTCTCGGATAACATTTAATTGAGTAGATGAGAGAATGTTTTGCTTAAGTAAATACTTGACTCCATTAAATAAATCACATAGAGCACAATATCAGTGTACAGTGTCAGAGAATCAAGGCTAATTTATGATGAATGTTCTACACTAAAGCTATTCCAGAACAAAAATACGATAAGGTTATCAGATAATTAGTGATATTAGGTATATCAGCTGAGTTATGTACATTAGTTGAATACTAACCGATGCTCTTACGGTGAGGGAAAACATCGTGATGAAATCTGCACATTTAGGCGACTGGATGTGTAACCATGATCCAATCTGGTCAGGTTCCCCTGGTAGCAGGGTCATGGAGGTCAGATGGCAGTCGCTCCACTGTAATTACCTGACCTACCAAATCCTGGATCATGGTCAAGGCGGACCCCGGGCCCTCGTGCGCGAGAGCACAACCGGGATATTAACGCCAAGATGAGGTATATCAGCTTTGTATTATTACGATAGTTATAACTTTCTCATTCGTAGATCTAATGGGCGATAACCACCGCTTTCCATGATCGTAACTCATTTTTCTAAAGGTATGATAATTAATACAAGAAAAAAGAACCAAGAAAATTGCTCAACATAGTTCCCCTTTTGAATAAATAAAGAGTTGTGTCGAAGTTTCCTCCATAATTGAAAGTTAATTTGTTATATTTGCTCTCAGAACAAGAAAACTTCCTGTACAATCATTAAAATTTTAATAACAGCTTCTGTCTGAAGCGAATGAATACCACAGCTACTGAGAATCCTTATTACCATACATTCGTACTGTGAATGCAAACGCAGGCTTTAATATTTCCATTAGGATACGCTGGGATACCGCTAACTTAGCTCGAATGTATGTTTGGGAACGCAAACAGGAATTTCAAATGATAACTTCCATATTGGTGAGAAAACACTCCCAAGGGATGCATGGATATATAAGAATGTTTCAAACAATAAAAGTTAAATTTCAGTAAAGTCCGTTTGATGTTTGCAAGAAAATGTGTTTGTTTGAAAACCGTGTCAGTTCTAAATTATTTAAGGATTTTGTGGCAATATAATATGACGAGAGTCAGGTTTGGATTATATCGTTTTTATCAATGTGCTTATGTTTTATGTACAATCTTTGTTGATTTTATTTTATTGCCAGGAAACTATAAAGATAATAAGCAATAGTGAATTGAGAGAGGTTTAGTTAGATCTAGTCTACGTAATAAAAATAAGATAAGTCAACAAGTTCTGTGCGAGTGTAACTTTGTCGCCATGCAGATGACTACTGACATAGTATCTGACAGCTGACAGTAGTGGCCAAGGTTTCGACAAGCGTTATCTACAGTTTGACGACCCTCATGGCATTTCTGATTGATTTCTGTGGATCTGGTATTGGATAAAACTAAATGTGTAATGATGACATATGTTTGATATTTCTGTAACTAAGCCGTATGTTTTATTAAAACTCAAAACTCATATTTTAAATGTATCGTAGTTCCCAACGAAAGGCAGTATTCAACATAGCAACATAAACATCGAGGAAAGTACGTGCATTGCAGCTATATCGTGTATTCGAAGCATCGCATATGCTAGCGATCCCAGTCTTCTGTACTCGGGCCATTTAAGCCTGGTAACATATTTACGTGAGCGCATCAGCCGTATGCGCCAGGCCTAATGTAGCGTTCCATCACTCACCGTACCTATACAGTGTGTTGTTTTGAAGACTGGAATAATCCTATTTTGCAAAATGCAAAAGGAAGTGCTTCGAGTGTATGTAGTAGGTTATTGGAACGCAACGTTGCCTTATATCCGCGGCTATACATGTCTGGAGATAAATGTAGGTGATATGAGATGTTTTACGGGATTTTCAATTTCAATTTCAATATATTTATTCATTCAGACAACAGAGAACCACTTTTTGTTAGTAATACAGGCATCTTACAAGCTATGTTAGTAAAAACAAATTTTAATATTTGAATATGGAATATGATTCACCTAAATGACAATCTTGACAAATGCATGCCATATAGGTGAATCATACCTATCAGCTATAACCTACTGTTCGGGCTGCCGCGCACGCGCCTTAATAACGAAGCAGTTCTTTTGCGCCTTATTGCGTGGAAACCGTCCACTCTCGCCTGCGCGAACATGTATTGTATTGACATATAATAGGTATTATTAGTGAATAAGTACAATGACATATTATTTTATTAAATTGTTTCATTCTATAATGACATATTTTATTTTTGGATAAGTAGTTATTTACTGGGGTTTTATGAATTTAATTGTTGGAAGTTACATTGTACTGTACTGTTGGCCGTGTGGTGTCCGGCAGATGGCCGTGTGGTGTCCGGCAGAGTAGAATAGCACCAACCCTTTACACTCGTGGGTGTCGTACAAGGCGACTAATGTTATCGAGGCAAAAGATAAAGAGTCTCCGTAGTCTGGAAAATGGGCAGCAGCATTTTCCATTATTCTATTTAAACACTGCGATCTCCAACCCGCCTGCCAAGCGTGGAGATTATGGCAATAACCTCCCCTTTCATGGGAGAGGCCCTTAGTCCTGCAGTGGACTGTTACGCGCTGTGATGATAGTACTGTTTATTTTATTTTCAATTTTATATAAAGTTGTATGTATGTATTGGAAAAGTAATTGTTCTTAATTATTGAAACTGACATTATAATTATTATTTTTGCGTTATCGATGTTAATTAAATCATTACAAATTATTGCATGCCAGATTCAGGCCAATTGTGTGAACCTGTGTGAAAATTAAAATCTATTGTAAACCACATTTTACGCAATAAAAATATATTATATTCTATTCTATTCGACGTACTTACTTTTTTAATGTCACTGTCGTCTATGTCTACATACAGGCCCTTACGAGTATATCCTTCTAGGCACATATTATTAGCGAAAGACTAACTAAAACTAGGCATTATCATTGTCCACGTTGTGTTTGACAGACTAGAAAATACTTACAAGACCTTCCAGAGGCCTGAAAATTACAGCTTTGCAACAACTTGCTTACTTCGAGTATTTGATGATACCATATTTTGGTCTTAGGGCCCTTATACGTCGCCGTTTACAAACCGAACAGAAAACGAGTACTCATTATGCCCGTGTTAGATATAAGGTATTTTAGTATATTTTAATTGTTATTTAAAGTTACATATATATTGAAAATTATCGTGATTATTAATAATTAACATTTCAAAATACTTTCATAAAACATTTTACCAACTTCAGAACGAAATGTCTGGATTTCTGAACGATTGTGACTTTTGATCAGATTAAATACTGTTTATGAGAAACTTCCTTAATTAATGATGTAATAAATGTATTATAATGTTAAAAAATGTTAAAAGTATTGTAATACATTAAATTAACATGTAAGCTATCTATCATTAAATTTAGGAGACCGGAAATGAGAATAAGAATGACATTTCCAGCTAGATAGCTAGTATAAAGGTTCAGTCGTGACAGTGAGAGGGGCTTTTTGCTCCAGAGCCGGCACAGAGTTAAGTACACTTGCATTGTAATATTGTTGCTTTATATTTTGTATTAGTTTTATTTATTTATATAATCGGTTATTTATTTAATCGTATGTAATACCACTGTCCCATTTTTAAAGGATAAATATTTGGTTATGTGATCGATAATTGTGTCATTACATTTGGTTAGAATGTTGCATAAATGTTGTTTAAATAAATACCTCATTTTATAATGGATTACATTGCTTATTAAAATATACCTAATATACTTAAAATATGCTTTTGTTTGATTAAATAATGTGCACTAGAATAATACTTTATCCTAGATAACATATTCAAGTTATCAAGTCTTACTCCTCCACTTCGCCCAGTCTCTCTTAAATACTTTATAACCTATGTCCTAAACAAATAGCACTACCTCCATGAACTATATTTTACATGACATAGATATCCATTTACTAATATGCTCTTGTTTACCTAATTTAGCGTTTTCCATATATTTCACTGGGGTTTTGGATAAATACTCACACTCTGTTATTATTCTGTAGCTTAATTACTAAAATAAAGGTTTATACTAATAAAAGTCACTATAATTATAAGTAGGACATATATTAAATCTAACACCCGCATAGTCACCGCATAGCAACCGGACAGAAAACGGTCAGTCACGATGACTATGCCGTGACTATGAGGACGTTGCGTGTTTGTTTACTTGTAATAAAATAAGCTTTCAGTCATTAGTACATAAATCAAAATTGCATAAACATTTGGAATAAATCGTGCAAAAATCCTGTTCGCAAGGGCATGTAGTTTCTTAGAGATCATATAAATCGCTGCTGTCTGTTTTCTTGTTTACAAAGGTAGGTACATACTTTGGCGGATAACGATATAAGGTAGCCACCATTGAAGGTGGAAAGGAGTAATTAAATTACCCACCTGGCCGGGTGTTGTGACCAGGGATCCTAACCAGGGGGGGGGGGGAATGTAGGGGGAAGGGGGGTATCGCGGAAGTTGGAACAGTTCTGTAGCGCAATTAGATTGAGATTTGTATGGTAGAGGTTTGGTCAGCGACATCTATGTGCGATGCTTGCCAACTTGTATACACAAGTAACAGTAGTATTGGAGCGAAAGATGTCGCTACATACTATCTTCTGTGCCTCCTCGAGATTAGTTGCTTAGTTACCCTTTCAGACACACGTCAAATAGCTGAGATTTGTGGTAGATTTTCATACTCATACACTAACTGGAAAATACCTTTATATTAGAAAGTTTTGAAATTTGGATCAACCTGTACATTTCTCACGTAGGTAATGTGTTTCTGCATAACGTGTGCGCTAACCTCGTGATGCGAATCTCACGTTGCCTGGGCACCAAATGCATTTTCAAATCGAATATTTTAAATAATGTAGGTACCCCACTTTTGCATACACTTTAGTAAGAGTTATCTAGTGTTAACAGTTGTTAGTGATGAGTATGAATATAGTACGCTAATAGTACGCTAATACGCGTAATCAGTACGCTATGTTACCGATTTATTTGCAAGTTATATAGGAATTGCCAAAAGGATGATATGTACAGAAAGACAAACCAACAAATATTCAACATTCAAAAACTAGTTTTAGCATTCGATGATGTTAACATAGGATATAATATGTTATTTCTGTTACTTTAAAATAAGACGAAATTATTATTCATTTTACTTATTACTATTATCTTACTGTATTATAGTATAAAACAAAGTCGGTTCCCGCCGTCTGTCCCTATGTATCTATGTATGCTTAGATCTTTTATACTACTCACTGGATTTTAATGCGATTTTCAACAATAGATAGAGTGATTCATGAGGAAGGTTTATAAGCAAGAAAAAAAGAATAGGTAAGGATAAAGTAGGTGTAAGTTGGGGTAGGACGCCACGCGAACGAAGTCGCGCCGCATTCACTAGTCTACAATAAAAATACAATATACCCTGTTAGGTAAGCCATGAAACAGGAACATAAAAGGAAACCCATTCACAAACTTGCTTTTCCAGTCGTCGTATCAGAATGAAAAAAAAAATACATCTAAACGAAGCGCAGTGGAAAATAAAGCCATTTCTGTGCGAAATATTCTTGGCATGCGTTCCTATTGTTGTACGGGGTAGAACTCGTGTTTACTTCAAACGAAATTCAGACAGGAACGAGAAAAATATCGAGTGAATGTCCTAAATGTATTTTAACAGAGCCCATGTTTAGTGAGTGAGTTGTTCGTCGAGGAATTGTGCCGTTATTAGCACAAAATATTTTTGCGAATATCTTTGAAAAGCTAGGATACCTGTAGAGCCCCATACAGACGTACGCGATTTCTGCACGGTTGATCCCAAATGCTTATGCTATTTTGGTTTCTATACACCGTCGTACTACGTGCGTATAGTTACCGCATTGTGTGCGCCCCAATAGGGCTAGTTTTGTGTCCAGTTGCTATGTGGTGACTATAAAGGCGCGATGCGTACGCGTTTTCTGTCCGGTTTGCAAGCGGCGACATAGAAATAGCTTTTATGACAGTTTAGCTTTTGCCCGCGCTACCAATTTAAATGACCTCCGTATAGTATGAATGCTATGGGTAATTCAAGCTGTATCGCTGGTTCTCTAAAGGGAGGCCTTTGCCCTGCAGTGGGACAGAAATGGCTAAAAATAGTATAGTATAATAGTAACTCTGGTTCTACCTACCCGAATTAGATGAAAATGGCTTTTATTGTACCCTAGACTTATTAAACTATCAAAACCAAATCAAAATCCGTTCAGTAGTTTTCGCTTTGTTTGCGATCAGACAGGCAAAAAATACAAAAAAAAATTAGGACATGGTGACTATTGGTGACGTCCCAGAAGTCCTACCCCGACTTTATTTTTCTGAAATATGTTCAATGTGCAGACACGGGTTTTTTTACAATAGTATCTATATAAAATTATGGAGCATGTACCTAAATAGTTGTTTATTAATAATACTTATTATACGAGAAAAATAATGTTGTAACAACGGAGAGACATTCAATTTGTCTCCCGAAAGAGTTGCCGCGGGCTACGAATACATTTCAGCTGTTATATTGTAGCGTGAACCCTGGGCCAAGAGCTTACCGTGTACGCAATATTCATCCTAGCTATAATGGAAATATGAATTATTCCACCATCTTGACGTTACGTTTTGGATGTAATTTATTACGGTTCAGATGTCAATCTAGCTAGGCCGTTTTGCTTATGTATGACTGACCTAAAATTAGACTGTAAAATCAAAGTATTGTATTTTTTAGGGAACGATTTCAAGCCATTATAATCACAGGCCGTAACAGTCCACTGCAGGAGTTAGGACCTCTCCCACGAAAGGGGAGGTTATTGCCATAATTTCCACGCTTGGCAGGCGGGTTGGAGATAGCAGTGTTATTAATATAACAATGGAAAACACTGCTGCCCATTCACCAGCCTACTGAGACTCTAAATCTTTTGCCTCATTCATTAATAACAAAACATTAGTCGCCTTGTACGACACCCACGAGTATAAGGGGTTGATGCTATTCTACTCTGCCGGACACCACACGGCCATTTCAAGCCATGTCTCTATTTAATCACTAGATCTAGCCCACGACCTCGTCTACGTAAAATTCACTTATTACGTTCTAGAACCGTTCCCGCAGAAACCACATTGAATTTCGCGATTAGTTATATTTATAAAACATATTTTATTTTGCGCTATAAGCTGCGTTGCTCAAAAATTACGCCAGTTGATTTGCCACTAAGCTAGTTACAAGTAACCTGATATTTTATAACTCGTGGTAAACGGTACGTAACCCAATAAAATATTTGAATCACATCCCATATTTTCAGTTCATAATAGGCCATTTCTGGACTTCAGCTTATACAATAGCAGAGAGTTTTGCCATATTCTCCACGCTTGACAGGCGGGTTGAAGATCGCAGTGTTGAAAACACACAAGAGAAAATGCTTCAGCCCATTTTCCGGTTCAAGGAAATTTTCATCGAAATATTCCTACTACTAGCCTTTGTACTGCAATCGGGCTAAATATCGTACAATGCAAGAGCGTAAGTGCATTACGCCCTTAAGAGTCATATTCCTTTGCACTACAGTGTAGTTGTTAAACGGTTTTTAAAGCATTCATGAATTAAATTTGTAGCGGAAAAGGAAAATTTTCTTGAAGTTTCTCTGTAGCTCTAAAGTTTGATCATCGTTATTGAGCAAGTCCTGATGTTACAATTTGGCTTCTACTAAAAGCGACTCACTCAGGTAATTTGCTTTCACCACGTACCTGTAATGAAACAGAATCAATTAGTTGGTTACACTGTATAATGTATAGCAAATGAATATGCCCGCATGGCTCACCACAAAATTTGAAAGTCTATTCGGCCTGATTGTGGCCTTTCCAATAGATTTTGCAATGTTAACGTGAATTTGCGGCCAAACGCGCGCTTTGGCCCGGTTGGGGTTACCATACTAATTATATATTTAATTGTAATCAATTAATAATACATATTGGTAATTAATTAACGCTTGCAGTAATTTGAGAATAAAATGTTGTTCATGCTCATTAATGTTCATATGTAAATATAAATTTAAAGTACTGAGTACTTGGAAATAACTTGATAGTTTTTGTATGTCTGGTGGAGATGATTTGGAGATGAATTGTACAAATTTTGGCTTTTTGTATACCTTTACTTTAATACCACACTTCTTACATTACTAATGAATTGATTTAATTTTCTTTTTTTAGTTTTTCATGTCTTTAACACTGGTGAAAGATGCAGGAACATTAAATCTCTCGTTGTAACTTGGACAATAGTTTGTCGAAGCGATCGACTTGAGATCACCGGTGCAGAGTTGGAGGCAAAAAATCAAATGTTTTTACATTCTCATGTTACTAACAAATGAAGATCACTACATATTATTACAAGTCCCACGACGCGTCTGTTTGTCTGTTGGCGATAAACTCAAAATTACTGAACGGATTTTCATGCGTTTTACACCAATAGAGTGATTCATTAGGAATCTTTATAGTATAGGCAACATGCGAAAGTCGCGGCAGGCCAGCTAGTATCTGATAAAATAAGGCTAGAGAACGAACAAAAATGCAGGGTTTCTTTAAGAATTTACAGAGAAACCTTGAGAATAATATACTAAGTTTCGGCACAGAATATTTAGGCGTTTCGGTTTAGAATATGTAGGCGAGTTTCCTCTAGTCCATATCGTTTTATCGATCGCCTTATTTTGTTCCCTCATCCTTTGTGCAAAGAGTGTATGTGACCTCTATAAATCTCCCATTCGATCCTTCGGAAAGGTCAGTCAAACCACCGACGTTGGTGCAAAGGAAAGGAAACATGGTACGAATTTAAAGTTTCCATTCAGCGGTTACGAAGTGGGATATTAATTATTAAGTAAGGTGTTAGCGACGAGTGTTGGAACGATCTGGAGTCGAGACTAATGCGGGAACTACTTAAAGTGAGTCGCGGAAGTATTTTTGAGTTCCTTGCTGCATTTGCTAACAAGCTTACGGCCTATAAAGGTGTCAAACCAGGTATGTGTGACGATTTATGTATATGTGAAGCTTACGGCCTGGATGAAAATGCCTTTCAATAAATAGAGAAAAAAGCATTTCTTAAATCCAAGTCATCGTGTCGAATATGCAAGATAGATGAATAATGCAAGTTTCATATTCTGTATACATATTATAGCTTTAAAGTGGATGTTTTAAATATCGATAATAAATAAACATTTATTAAAGAAACTAATACTGCCAAATAATACCTACGTGAGTTTACTCAAAATGCGATGAGACCAAGGAAGACAGGAGAAAAAATAACCTGTAATTATGTTTATTTACGGGCTTCTTCTCTCCTGTATGAAATAAAAAAATATTTATTTTGTCCCTCCTGTACCTTTACCTAATTAATTTGACATCAAAGCACTGCCTCGTTACGAAATAACAAAACTTTACAGGTAAATTATGATAGGTACTCATGATTATTTTAATAAACATTTTCGTCTTAATTTGCTAGTACTCAATCTGTGGCTTTACAAGGTCATAGGAGTACGCCATTAGCTAAATTGGCACTCAGCTTATTATTTTCCTTGGCTCTGGATCTTGTCAACTGGAGTATATTGCGTACTTAATTGTGTGATACACATGCTTTAATAACATATGTTACTAGATAGGCAGGTTGAGGGATATTGTAATAACTTCAGTTATTTGGGACACAATATTTTCTACGAGTGTTCCACCAAAGGACTCACGTATCTAACTATTATACCTACTTATTCTCATATTCTTTACCAGATCGTCAATCTAGGTATTTATTCAAACGTAATCTTCTACCAGAATGCCAGATTAGCAGAATGTCAAACTAGCAGAATACTAGATTAGCAGAAGGTCGAGGCTCTGGAGCTTAGCTTCCATCAACTCATAATCATCATATCAGCCAGAAGACGCCCACTGCTGGGCATAGGCCTCCCCCAGAGATCTCCACAAAGGCCGGTCCTGTGTCTTTCGCATCCAGCTGGTACCTGCGATGTTACCAGGTCGTCGGTCTACCTTGTGGGAGGCCTACCCACGCTGCGTCTTCCGATACGTGGTCGCCACTCTAGTACTTTACTGCCCCATCGGCCACCTGTTCTTTGAGCTATGTGCCTGCCTACTACTACTTCAGTCTGGCAATCAACTGCGGATCACAATTTTACTTCTTTGCACGTTTTTCCACCGAAACGAGGTTAGTGGTTAGTCTTCTAACTAATTTCCCGTGATTTTTCGAAATTATTAACCACAAAACATCGCTTCAGCTCATGCACGGGGGTGGTTTCCGTAGAAATGTGAGGGAAAAATTGTATCGATCCCTTAGTTATGCTAATGTGGATGACCGGATTCCGTTCAACGTGACGGAATGGATTGCGGCGCCAGACTGGGACCATGAATAAATTTTGGTTTAACTACTTTCCAGACTAGGCACTCGCAGGTCATTCTCTGGTTCACTAGGTACTAGACAGAAGTCACTTACCACCAAGTGAGATGTCGTTCAATTGCTGGATAGTTGAATTATAAAAAAAAGTGCAACGGCAACAAACCCGTACCACGGTACATCATTAGTTATGTATGTCATACGGAAGACAAGGAGGCCACCCTGATGGAAAGTCACCACTGCCTATAGTCATTAGCAACACCAAGGTTATTTCATTTTATCTGTTGTTGGCCGTACATGAATGGACTGAAAACATAATTGTAATGATTCTGGACGAAGAAAGATCAAGTCGGCATTGGTCTCTACTGGTATTGCTTAATGGAATCCCAGATTGCGAGATTTGACACGACCAAGGCTTAATTGGGGATAAGAAGGCGACATAGGAGTTGTAAAAATTGCTTTATTTACAGCCTCATCAGATTCTATATTCATCGGCTTTAGTCAGTTGAAGGGTAATTAATATTATGGTTTTAACAAAGATATACTAAAGAATGTTGAATGGAATCAAATAACATCACCCATTTATTTTCAGTGTCTATACTTTATTGTGAACTACTTCTATGACTTACTCGTACATTGTATCATAATTACCATCCACCTCTAAAAATACCGTTCCCGAAACTTCATCTCATTTTTAATACACGTTCATGTCGAAACATTACTTACTCAAAACTAGGAGATTGCTTTGAATAATCGCTTAATAGCTCGTAGGCTCCGGGTGACGGATTGCCAACCGCGTCAACCTCGGAGGTCGTTTCAATTTGCACGTCCACGTGATAAATTTCTTCGCCTTATTGACGTGTTTTCCCGTGGTTGGCTGGATTGATAGCTATATATTCTAAGGGGGATATATAAGAAATAAATTAGCTTTTTCTAATGCCTCCTCTTTTCCAGCCAGGGGCAAGTTTATGCTTTGAGGGATTTTTGTTTTTTCTCGTTCCGATTGTGTTTCATTATGATTCGTTGTCACTTTTTACGTGTGTACCATGTGGTACACATGTAGTAGACGATACTAAATACGAGAGGTAAATCGATGAAAGTTATATTTGGCAAGTAATGTGACTTATATGGGCTGACTATATACATCGAATCTCTGTTCTGTGTTAATAATGAAACTTCGAAGAATACAGCTACCTACATTAGTCCTTTGAATGAATTGTCAGCATTAGATTCTAAGAAGTAGGTCGGCCGTGTAAAATAGCTAATTAATCGTTCCAACTCACGGATGTCGTAACAGTCTGCTATGTCACCACAGCCTTATCGCGCAAAATTTTAACTTAATTATGTGAAAGAATTTATAAAATAGGTTAAGTAGTTCTTTAGTTTATCTATTACAAACAAACGTACTAACTAACAAACAAACCGATAAACAATCAAATATTTCCTCTTCATAATATTATTAATCTTAGTTTAGAAGACAGAAAATCAGCTTACCTTAACTAAGCTTCAGGATGGTTATAGGTAGGTATACAATTTCAAACCGAATTAGCAAATAGATACATCGCTTGAATAATTGACTATTCCAAATGTTGTTCTGAATGATCCGATTAATGGAACACTATAGGTATAGATATGTAGGAGGGATATGTAGATCGTTGAATTATAACAGGCAAAGTTACACTGTTAGAAATAGTATTTCTATTTAGTGACAAACGAACAGACCTGATGGAAAGCGATAAGTGTCGCCATTTACGGTTCTTGCAGGTTTCATGTAAAAAATAATAATCGACTTGGCATTATTGTCGCGGTTGTGCTCGCGAGCACGAGGGCCCGGGATCCGCCTTGACCATGATGCAGAATTTGGCGATCAGGTAATTACAGTGGAGCGACTACCATCTGACCTCCGTGACCCTGCTACCAGGGGAACCTGACCAGATTGGATCATGGTTACAATGTTCATGTAATAATAACTTTACCAACAAAAGATATCGGATAGCCCCCGACCAAATATGCATTTCAATTAAACAAATCTAAGAGCCATCTCGATTAAACCGAATTTCAAATAAAGAAGACCGCATTCAAATAGGTCCATCCGCTCGGGAGCTATGATGCCACAGACAGACACACATATTCACTATAACAATCTGGTCAGATATCCCTGTTAACTGGGTCGCGAAGATCAGTTGGCAGTCGCTCCACTGCAATTACCTGATCTGACAAATACTGTATCATGATCAAGGCGGTCCCCAGGCCCTCGTGCGTGAGAGCATAACCGGGACATGATTATTTATAACAGCCAAGCGTGATGAATTTAATGATCTTAATCAATATTGACATCATTAAACATGGAATGTTATACGGATATCAAAAGCTCCACCTACAAAACAAAGTACCTTAGCGAATAGCACAATGAGACCGATACCTTCCTATTACATGCTATAACTCTGTAACATATTTACAAACAATATACCTAGCAAGTAAGTCTAAAAAGCTTTATCTCTCGCAGTGTATTAACCGTGCAATGGTGTTTGCATGTTACTGTATGCCGTACGCGGTACGGTACTCGCATTTCACGACTGCCTGGCTCATATGCGATGTGTCAACTAATTTGCCTGCATCCTTTTTGACAGAGCGCCCCTGTCGATTAGGGGTGGCACGGTTCTGTACTGAGGAATATTTTACGAAAATAATTGCATGTCTATTATTATTGTTGTTGCACAAAAATCATCAACTTTTTTAACTACTCGTCGTGGCACATTTTAGTAATATCTTTTAATCATCTTCACAGCCCATAACAGTCCACTGCAGGACTTAGGGCCTCTGCCACAAAAGGGGAGGTTATTGCCATAATCTCCACGCTGGCAGGCGGGTTGTAGATCGCAGTGTTATAAATATATCAATGGAAAAAGCTGCTGCCCATTTTCCAGCCTACGGAGACTCATGATATTTTGTCTCGAAAACAATAATCGCCTTGTACGACACCAACGAGTGTAAGGGATTGGTGCTATTCTACTCTGCCGGACACCACACGGCACCACCACATATCTTTTAATGTCTAATTGGAATAACTTGCGGGTATTTTCTTTTTTATTCAACACTAGTGGTACGCAAACGAAGTCGCCGGGTCCACTACTTTACCCCCACCTTCCCATTTTTTCTTGCTTATAAACCTTCCCCTTAAATCACTCTATATATTGTAGAAAACAGCATTAAAATTCGTTGTGTGGTTTATAAGATCTAAGCGTACACAGATACATAGGGACGTCTGTCGCTGGGAAAGTCGCTTCCAGCCTTGAGAGGCGAAAAGCGACTTTGTTTTATACTATGTATAGATTCAAAATATCCCACCTGATGGTTGCAGCATAAACCGGGTGGTTAGTAAAATTAACGGGTGGCAGAATTGTTAAACTTATGGGGCTTCTAGACTCGGTTTTGATGATTTTTACTTCGAAGCGGTTGCGCGCTCCGTGGTCACTAGCAGACTGCATGGGTACGATGTGTGTTTTAGCTTCTTAGAACAGCCTATGACTACCCTGTTTTGGATTCGACTATCCTAAACGAACTACATTAAAGTTGAAAATTTTTGTAATTGTAAATGTTCAATATTGGTTTCCATGTAACAGTTTAAAATCATGCTCACGAGTGAAATTCTCAATTTTCGTGGTTTCAATAACTCCATGTTCCTAAATAGTGGTGTTACATCTACATCGGAAAATGTTTTACCCATGAATATCTGTAGAACATAAATCAGAAACAGAACAGAAACTCTATCCAATTAGTAGTTTCGCTTTGAGTAACGTATTGTACCATGACTGACTTCTGTGATTAATTGTTTTGTGCACCCTTTATGTGTTCCTTTATGCAGTCGCCGATTACTCTTTAGATCTGGCCGATATATGAATTTCCCAGTTGCGATTCATTTTGTAAGAGTTTCCAGAGACAGGTGGTCTATGAGCGAACAGAGCAACTTTCCCATTTTGTTGAAAGACAGAAGTTGTTGAAACAGAGGGAGAACACAATTGTAAATAAATTACAATCCAAAAAAGAAAAGCACTTTGCTTATCCTCCGACATAGTTCGCAATGGAGTCATTGAATCAGATAAAGCTATTGCATCCATCGAATAGCCATACCGAGCGCGGCAACCCTAGCCGCGTAAATGGAAAAGCAAATTTGTTTAGCACAACACAACACAATCACCGGCAGCCATTTTGGTTTTTCCGACTGCCATTCGCTAGACGATGATTTTATTCAGAGAAAGAAGTTAATCCGGGGCTTTGAGCGATTAAATTCGCTCGGTTGCGTACTCAGTGTGAAAAATGGGAGTAAGCCACGCGTTTCTCTGGTACCATTTGCATATTTAGATGACATTTCGACGTTGCCCTCGGCTGTCTTACGGTTTGTTTGGTCTACTTTGATTAGCTTTTTGTTTGTTTCTTCAGCTTCCATTTCTAAGTGTTATTGTCGTTGTAGTTCTTACAGCTTATTAGTGGGCTCAGTTTTTAGTGCACAAGGGAGAATTTTTAGAACGAAAACGACATTATAATATAGAGATTTCTAAGTGTTCTTTTAAATTTGTTCTCATCATCATCATCTTGGCGTTAATGTCCCGGTTGTGCTCTCGCGTACGAGGGCCCGGGGTCCGCCTTGACCATGATCCAGGATTTGGCAGGTCTGGTAATTACATTGGAGCGACTGCCATCTGACCTCCATGACCCTGCTACCAGGGGAACCTGACCAGATTGGATCATGGTTACACATCCAGTCGCCTGAATGTGCAGGTTTCATCACGATGTTTTCCCTCACCGTAAGAGCATCTGTTAGTATTCAACTAATATATATAACTCACAAGATAGTCATTGGTATATGGCCGGAGCGGTATTCGAACCTGGGACCTCTGGCTTACGAGTCGTATACTATAACCGCTCGGCCGCCGACGCTCTCAATCTCAATTTAAATCTGTTCTATTCGGTAAATAATATTTTTTATGAGACCAAACAGAACAAAACCCAGAAAAAAGAAATTAATACCTAGCTAGGTCGAATTTTGTAAAACTTTATGAAACGTATTTAATATTACTTGCAAATCTCGAATGAATTTCGCAATTTTCGATATTAAAATGTACAGCCAGCGGCCTATCCAGACAGAATTCTACATCAACAATATAAAATATAGCACCCACATAAGCTTAAGAGCTACGGCATTACCCACAATGCTTGGCAATATAGCGGAGTGCCCGCAAAAACATTTCAATGTTTCACAAAATTTTGTCACTGAAACGGGTCATGGGAAACGCCACAACTTTTCGGTACCCGCGTAAATTGTAGCTCGCAAAATGTTATTTATTAGGAATGCCAGCTATTTTGCTTCGCTTAGGAAGACTGTATGAAGTTGAATCTCAAACGATTTCAACTTCGAAGATTCCTGAAGTTGCTATGCGTGAGTCTATTTAGGAATCCTCGATACTGTTGTTTTGCTTGTCTAAAGAGAGAAATCTCTGGAACTACGTATAGAAATTATAAACAAGTGAATTTTATTGAGTAAAAGTTGCTAGAGTATTGTTATTAGTATTATTATAAATAGGTAATTGTTGAAGTTGTATAGTATATTGTATAATTCTTTTAGTATAATAGATAGAATACTTAGTCTGTAGTACCCGCTTTTCTACTCGCTTATAATCTCTCTGTTATCAATAACCTTAATTGGTTAGCTGGAAGAGATCCCAAATAGAGATAAGTTCGCCATTGTGACAACTTTGTTATGAATTGTGTGTGGTGTACAATAAAATAGTTTTATAAAAGTAATGGCTCAAGCGACAATTTCTAATTCTAGTATAGTTTAGTAAAAAATTATAAAATGTCGAAAACTGTCAAAAGTTAGAATTAGCCAAGTGCCTTTTACGTATAACACGATTTCACGTTGCTAAAACGGATACGGAGCGGATACGGCTGCTAAAATTAGGTACCTAAAAAGTAATTAATTCGTTCAACTTTTGCTTTTAGTTGACAATTATTTTTAACTCCTGGCGAAAAAAGCTGTAGCTTTGTGTATCTGTCATCGCAGCTTCCTATCGGATGGACCGATTGAAACGCGGTTGGAAAGTCAGTTTAATCGATTCTCTATTTGGAAGACAGTATAATCGAGATGGGTCTTGGCTTTGTTCATTGTTCATTTATTGCATAAATTAAAAATGTACATGTCCGCTTTGTTAAATTCAAATTGTTACAAATTATTATTACATAGTGTTATTTAACATATAACTTAAATTATATAGGTATTAAATTCATTGATATTCATAATCATAATTATAATGTTTATTGTGTGGGTATGTTTGGGTCAATGACATTGTTTTATTCTTTTGTAAAAATCGTCTATATTATAGCATGCTATGCCAACCAAAACATTTTTTAATTTGTTTGTGAATATGTCAACATTTGATGCATCCCTTTGTTTAATTAAAATTGGTCTAGTAGTTCAGAAAATATTTGAGTATAGGTATATAAACTTAATCGGGAGTTATCCGACTTTTTCTGTCGCTTAAGTTATTAACTGTCAACATATCAGATGAATTACAGCCAACTTAAGTTTTCTTTCACGGTCATTTTGATCAGAATTCATGCACAAACATATTTTGTTTGATGAATACGAACTGACTTTGATGAGTTTGCAATGACCAACGAGCAATCAGCCCATTTGATGGTAAGCGGTAACTATATCCCATAACATCTACGACTCATGCATTTAGGATGCAGGCAACAAAACTGCAAAACCTAAGGTGCGTTGTCACTATGAGGACTAATATGAAATGCTTCATGCCTGCCATTTTAAAGTTGTATTTAATTTTAAGTATCTACATTATGATTTTTTACAAAACAAGGCAGAATATATCGGATCGAAGTCTATTTTCGATAGATTAGTGGCAGGCAGCTTTATTTTGCTCCAATATCAAAGCCAGTTGCTTCTGATTAAAAATAAATCCACAGAGATTTCTGTTTTCCATTAGCCATATACGTGTGCGGCTCGGATTAAAAATAACGGATTACTGTAGCATTTCAATTTCGAAACCAATTTAAAGTCAGACTTAATTCGATTGGATCGTTTTTGGTTCAGATTCCGCGAAAATACTCAGTAATATTCTTTATGCGTCTGCTCACGTGGCAATAATCCATTTAGTCTTGTCAGTCAGTTAATATTCGAGGGGAAATGGAGTTAAAAAGTTATCCAATGCATATTACGAAATCTGTGCTGCAAAACCAATGTAGAGGAGGCTCCAGTCAAACAGTTACCTATGGGTTCTATATTATGGTGATCTATATTACGTTGAATTTATTTGCCTACATATTTATTTGTCCGTCTATACGTGTGTATAGACGGACCCCGGGCCATCGCATACCGCGCGGGAGAGCAACCGGGACATAGCGCCAAGATGATGATGATGATTATGTACTTAGTTTGCTTAAAAACTTTTCATTGTAACATTTAATGACAAATAAACAAAACCTGATATAGGAGAGTCCATGGCCTAGTGGTAATAGTATCCGACTCGTAAGCGAGAGGTACCGGCTTCGAATCCCACTGCCGCCATGTACCAATTGCTCTTTTCAGAGATATCTACATTAATTGAATACTAACCGATGTGAGGGAAAACATCGTGATAAAACCTGCACATTAAGGCGACTGAATGTGTAACTGTAATCCAAAAGCTTGCTCGTTTACCTCCCTGTTATATTTAAAAAACGAACAAAGTTTGTTGAACCAATAAAATTCACGTCCACGTGTACCCACGACACGTAGGTAAGTATAAGAATCTCGGCAACCCGACAAAAAGCTTCACGACATGATTCCGCACAAGTTCCATCGACCACGTCTGCTATAAAGAACCTCGACCCAAATTTGCGTGAGGTACCGAATACCGACAGGATCCTCCTTTAAGACCGCCAACAAAAAATTACCCAACGCCCATTCTCATTCGCTATTCTCGATTCGTACGCGATTCCTTCCCCGTTGAATTTCGGAAACGTCCCGAAAACTTCGACCCGATGTTTCTGTAGAATCGTTTTTGCCGTCATTAACCGTGAATTCAGACTTGTAACAATGAGCAAGGAACTGCTTCTTTTTTTAAGTCCGCTCTCAGTTTCATTGAGTTCAGATTCGAATCCTTTGTTGTTTTTATTTGCGAGTTTATGGCCTTTGTTGTTGATTGGGGTAAGTGCAAATGTAGGTTTCATGTTTAAAACGTTGTAGTTTATTACTGTTATCGTCAAATCAATCAATTGTATGGGTGCTATGTACACTGCCGAGACACAACACGGTTAAAGAGACATAGTTACTAATGAATAATATACACGACTGGAATTTGCTTTAGTGCTGATTTGATATGTAACACATACTACTACTACCTTCTGTTATGGTCGGAAGAGGAAGACCGCAAGATGACATCAATGATATTTCAAAGAAAGTTCAGGACCTTAAACCGCCATTCAGTACCTATAGACAGTTATCCTTCCTTTTTTTGTACGGTTTTATATTGGATTTCAAACTAGAGTAAATGTTTATTAAAGAACGTTGTAGATATCTGCCCGATACCCTAAAGCTAAACACTAAGATAAACACCGTTTATTATTGTTTGTATCTGTTCTTGATTGAAGTTATTACAACGATTTTCGATAGATAAATTATATTGCCTAGAAGGGAGAGATCAATTAATTTTAAGACACGAAATTGTTTAGAGTTAAATGTACATATAAGAAAACTTACAAATCCAAAAAAATAACTTTGGGTATGTAGAGAAAGTTACCCAAACTTTTTGGTATCTTTAAAAAAATGTTTTAATCCTGTCAAATCTTCACATTAAATAACGAATGATCATCATTCGCTGTGACACGATGTCTAAATAATGACTACAATTCATGAGTAATATGATCTGAATCATACATACGTTCTGGTAATAATACGAGTATAAAACGAATCATTGTATTCTTCCCAGACACAGAATGACGGGAGATTATTGGCAAATCATCGCACCTACTGTGTGAGAGCGATGTAGTTTCTTTTGCAATTCGTAGTTTGCTGCTTTGTTCGAATATTTGTTCTTCGTTTATTCCGAGATGTATGTAACGAGCAATATAAATTTTAGATGTGAAAACAATTCTAGGTAGATACGAGTAACTACTTAAAATATGTACTTTTTGTCATTATCAAGCCAATATCTTATTTTGTGAAAATATGTTACAAAGGTTAGGTTTTGTTTAAGAAAATATCCATCTTTGCCGTTAATGTCCAGGTTGCTCCTTGCTACCTCTCCCATGCGAGGGTAGGGTGGTCCTTGACCATGATCCAGGATTTTGCAGATTAGGATCTAATTACATTGGAGTGACTGCTATCTGAACAAATACGTGCAACGGCTTTCAAACGAAAACAGAAAGAAAACATGACGCAGGATGCAGGTCGGTGTTGGAAGTATGGAGGTCGTACAGCTTTATTATTTTTATACTTACTCTAAATATTCGTACAACGGCTAAGGACGAGAGCATGGCTACAATTATGTTTATAATTAAATAAATCGGTAAGAATGAAGCTGCGAAATACAATACAACGTAACCTCTAGGTTTGTTTTCAATGTCAGCGAGAACACATAACGAAACTCTTGGGCAGACACATTCAAAATACGTCTGGTTGAATAGCGCGTAGACATTTCCCACGTTGCGTCACGCGATAAACTACTAAAGTATAAAACCGCATTAATTCTTGTTAAAAGCAGCATTTTACACAAAGGCTAGGAGCCGTTAATCAAGGAGCGGAAGGGTCAACCGGGCCGAGCGCCCAGCGTACTTTGACACTGGAGGGCCATTACGTTTCACTTTTAAGCTCCTTATTCGTTCGAAACGAAGGGAGATGGAGGGCTCCACGTACACTGGCCTTTATGGAGACGCGGAGGGACAACATTTTCATGTAAAGAATCCAATTAGTCCACGACAGGTGGGGCACGGGGTCCGTGTAACGCGAAAACATGTGCAAACGTACGCGAGGCTTACCTACCCGAGTACAAACAAGATTTATCATTTCTGCCGGAATAATTCCCCCCTTTTTTGTTTGCCCTCGGTAAAATTAGCTGAGTTATTATTTTAAATGGCTTCATTGTCTTCCATGTTGAGGGCGGAATGAAATGATTATGTATTCCGAAGGGAATGGGGTCGTGTGTAAGTAGGTTCTGGCAAAACGTAGCTCGTCATTCTCGTAGCTAAGGAAGGTTCTGGGAGGAATTGTCAGCTTCAAGTTAGACATCGGAACTATAATTAAATACTATTATTGATTTAGTTGTTTGATGTTTGAAATCCTAATATTATTATAATTTTATTGTTGGTTAGTTGATTTTCCACCCTTATTCTATTTTATGTAATTTTATAACTTCTCATTTCAGGACTACTTTGTACAGCTTGTAGAGTTAACTTCCTCTAGAAATGTCCCTTAAGTTTCCTTTTAGTGCTGACAAGAATAACTTTTATTCCTTTGTGATCAAAAGTTAGTAACGCTGTCACTGTACGCTGACATGTACTTAGAGACTGGTTTAATTTGGAAGCCTACTGTAGATATCGCAGTTTAAACTTTTAAACGTTATCCTTCCTATTTTTAGTCAACTATTGGTACTTTCAACTATCGTAGAATTCACGACAAGGTTTATTTGCGTTCGCAAATTCGTGAATATAATGACATAAAGCTTATTTTATCACCGTCAGCGACCGCATCATAGTTACCGCGTAGCATCCGTATAGTCACCGCGTAGCATTCGCGCAGCCACCGCGTGGCATCCGCCTGGTTATCGCATATCGTCCGCGCCAATAAGACGTGTTCTCCATGCCAATAATAGATAGTGTGTTTCTGCGCATTTTCTTTACGGTCGCTACTCAGTAATTATGCGGACGCTGCGAGTTTTTGTTTGGATGTTACGCGGTAATAATGCGTAACAAAAACAACGCGGATACTGCGTATTCGCTGTTCGATGACTTTGTCTTTTGTGTATTATTCTTGAAACGTCGTAGAACAAGTTTTACACCCTGGTCATGTTGGCGTTAATGTCCCGGTTGTGCTCTCTTGCGCAAGCCCGGGGTCTGCCTTGAACATGATCCAGAATTTGATAGATCAGGATATTGCAGTAGTGCAACTGCCATCTGACCTCCATGACCCAGGGGAACCAGACCAGATTGGATCATGGTTACATATTAAATCGCATGATTATGCAGATTCAATCGCTTGTTTTCCCTCACCGTAAGAGCATTGGTTAGTGTTTAACTAATGTACATAACTCATAAAGTCATTGATACATGGCTACACTGGCGTTTGAACCCAATAGACCACAGACGCTCTAATTTGACACCCAATTAAAATATCAGAATCTCTACTGAATACTAAAGTGTTTTTAAGTATAGTGTATGTGTTATACTCAACTTGGTTTACTAAACGCCTGAAGTCTTCTTATTATCTAGTATCATATTCTGCCTTGCATTAAGTAAACTTTACCTTGATATTTACTAGCATGAAAACCTAAGGATAAACTTTTACTTTTGCTTCATAAAGAAAGTCTTCAATGCACTATATCGTATATGGCCTAATAAACTCTTTACTACACCATAGATGGCTGTTTTATGGTAGTCTATTTCAGATAAGCCCTCTTGTTTGTTTTGTTAAGTAAGTAATAAAGCAAACTTTCATATTACTCGTCACAAAACATGTAATTTATGTTGTTTCCACTGGATGTAAAGGTAATACTTATTTGGATTTCGTAACCAAAACTTTCTGCCTTATACGGCCATGCTATGGAACGAGCTTCCTGCAGTACAGTTACGACATTGGAACTTTCGAGGAACGAGCCTACGCTACTCTACCTATCTCAAAGCCCGACAAATCATTCGCGACTCCCGGGTGTTTCACCGACACTTCGGTCTATGGACAGCGATGGTCACTTTGGACCCGCTGATTCGTATGCCTCCCACCGTCATAAAAAACTTCTAATAGGTTTAAAGATTTGTTGACTATGACTTACAAATCATGATAATTTAAGTATGATTAATAATATATTTGTAGCATCCTTTATATCTTTCATATTTCATTATACCTAACGCCTGTAAAATAAAAACAAAGACATAGTATCGACAATAAGACAACAAAACCATTAATTAAGCCATCTTTTACGGAAACAAAGACCAAAAGGAACAATTGGTTTTCCTAACATTTGACGCCTTTTTGTCCGCCTTTTTTCTTCTTCGAATATCTTTGTCGCGTAATTAGAAAGAGGATTTATTAGAAAGTGCTAATTTTGAACCATTCATCGAGCGTTGGAAACTTTATGAATGAATCTTCCAGCTTTTTTTTAACCATTTTATATCTACTTAGGTATAGTGTTATTTTTAAGGTAATCCTTTTTGCTCTTTTGATTAACAAGAGCGCTTCCACACGTAGGCGTTTTTGTCGCGCGACTGCAGCGCGATAGCCACGCGGTTATAGTGCGTCCGAGCCGCAAGTGTTTCTATCCTAGGCAGTCGGCATCCTAGTATTTGGCAGTCTCAAGCGACTAACCTTAAGAATTGTACATACAGTGAGAAAGATATAAAAATTAGTTATTTTTTTAAATTTAATAAAACGGTAAGTAAGCCTTGAGGACCGAGTTAAAATTGCTTTTGATGGGCCTCTTCACGAGTGCACAAAAAAAGCAGCCATAATGGAAGAATGGCGGCAACCGGAGAAGCGGGCCACCAACCCATAACGACCACGACCACTCTGCCTAGAGTGCAACGACTGAGGGTATTATCCAAGAAGGAAATGAAAATAAGGTTTAGTGCAAATATTGTGGAAAATAAACGAGAAAATAGACCTGATCTGATTGACAGTCATTACAAAATTTATTACGTAAACGCGAGGATAAGATTGAAACAAAAACAATTTTGCTTGCTTTTTCCACTACCTAAATGTAATTCAACAACAATGTTACAAAAGCCACCGAGTACAAAGCAAATCGTGTTAACTTTTACACTGGAACAGAGTTACGAAATTGAATTGAATACATTTCAGAGTTGACATTGTTCCGTACTACACGTTTGCGCAATATGGCGATGTTACTAACAGATTAAACTCGGCCAGTATGATATTCTTAAATCTCTTGAACTTTAAATGTTGTTTCAATATTTTAAACTAGAGCTCTTACAATATAGGTATAGGTACACAATTATAGACACATATCATCACGACTCTTTCCAATAAGGATAGGCAGAGTCAATATTGCTTCACTTTCCATGATCCTCACCAACCTCTATTGCTTCCTCGTATGTACGTATATTTTTAAAAGGGATTAACGTTAAAATAATAAAGAACAACTGAATTATCAGGCTTTCCTAAATCTATGCGATTACTTGTTGGACTATAGACTCCTCCATATTAGTGGAGTGCTTTGCCAAAATCTCCAAGCTTGATAGGTGGGTTGGACATTGCAGTATTTAAAATAGGTGCTGATACCATATATTGGTCTTCGAATTCGTAACCATGTTTGATAAATTACCATATTGCAAGCTTGAACATAGCAACGAATTTATCATCATATTAAAGATTTCTGAAGGAGTAAAATTAAAGACAACCAGTTTGAAGAAGGCACGAGGCAAGGACTCTCAGGGGCCTTAGTGTTAGAAGTCTATGCGATTATTTTCCACTAGGTAACCTGCATGCTTGTATATCAGCTTTATAGTCAATTAAAAAGTAGGAAAACAAACATATAAACTTAAAATACAAAGACGGCATACAAATCCAAAATTTATCCAAACTGCGGCAATATACCGTTGTCGCCCGTTTCTGACTTTGTAAAATGGATGCACGGCGACTATCGAGGGAGTGTAACAAAGTCGTTGGAAAAGAAAATCTTTCGGCGACTTCCAGACAACACTTATTTGTTCGAGAGAGTTCGGTCTTTTCTATATTTCTATACAAATATTGTAAATAGAATACGAGAACCAACGGCCTTCGACCTGAGGGCGGCGAAGTGATAGAAAAAAGAATAGGAAAGCGGCCAAGTTTCTACATTTTGTAAATAGATAAAGGCCCTTGTAGTTATCACTTATGTTAGTTTGTTAGGGGTATTAGGGAAGGCTATGAGTGGACGTCCTGTGAATGATAAAATTATCATACAAAAGGAGGGGATGGACTGAAGCAATTCCGAAAATTTTACATGTAAAACGTGGAATGAGCTCCCTCCCGAAGCCTTTTCATTGCACTATAACTTGGGTTCTTCAAAATGCATGTCTGCAGGTCACCTCAATGGCCGGCACCGCATCCACTCGACTTGACGACGGTGGACGCTTTACATCAGGTGGACCTTCCGTCCGTATGCCTGCGTAGGCAATAAAAACGAAATAATTTGATTCAGTTAAACAAAGCTAGACTTCACGCAGAGACAAGAGGTACCAAAGTAATCAATTAAAAAGATCCACCTTGAATTCGAGTAATAAAAACCGATATTCGCCTATTTCGCTACATTCTCAACGGGCATTCAAAAAAAGAATTGACGTTCCCAGAAGTCGTTCGAACAATACGATCGAATGTATTTCTGTTCGGTGATCAGGAAATAAATAGTTGCAGCGACGGAGGGAAACAAAGCCGTAACCGGTCTTGCGAGAAGTTGAGTATCTAAGAAGACAAACTTTTAGCATTTTGAACGTGTCGCGAGTTCAGTGGAGTGTTCAATGCATTTGTGACACTGGATTCGCCTTGACACACCGGTTTTCTGATGAATATTGAAGCTAAATGAATGCACTCATTGGATGAATGAACATTGTACGTTTTCGAACGGAAGCTTCGATATTTGCGCTAAACGTCAAAATTTTACGAAACGAAAACGAACCGAAGAAAAGAAAGCAATATTATCACGGAAAACGAACCAAATGGTGGAGGCATCCTAGCTAGCAATAAAACGGAAAATGTCCTCGATAAATATGTCGTAGAATTCACTAAGAATTATTAGAAAGATTACTGCGCGTCCAAACATAGGCCATCATACGAGATCGTAGAATGATAACAGCTGAGTATAATAATACTAACTGACTCAAAATTTCAAGCTAAGCACGATGATGATGGGTGTGAAAGAACAATTTCACCCGTTGTAATTGATTCATTCAAATTAAATCATAAGAGAAACTTTCTCAACTTGCCTGGAGTAGGATTTCGACTTCAAGCTCAGAATCATTTGATAATGTCTTCAAAGACGCAACAAATTCAATTAGGAAGTATATAGGGAGTCCCGTTGGAAGTTCGTTCTTGCTTTACAAATATTTTATTTGAACGCAAATTCGTAACTACGCGAATGTTATTTTTGGAGGACAACGGTTGTAATTTATAATGTATGTTCTTTTCTTGAACCTAGGAATGTAATGTAATTTCTCTAGGGTAAAAATTTTAAATTGCAGCGTTACGTTAAGACATGCTCGTAGACATACGAGTATATTATGAAATTAGGCAAGAAAGAAGCTCATACACCATAAGAAAAGGAATAAAACTGAAAGTCATGAATTTCTTAATGTATCGAACTCAACAAGTATCTTTCTTATTTGGTTGGTAAACTGCTGTTTCCATACAAATTTCACATCCTTTATTTAATTTGGTTGCATTTCCAACTGAAAAGCGTTCTAAAAGTATAAAATCTTTTCCAGGACCGAAATAAGTAGCATTGTTTCAATGTAACTACAATTGGTCACGACTGAATCGGTATCAAAACTTTGATTTGTTTCCAGTGTGATAGCAACTTACGTCGTTTCTCATGCAAACAACTATGCGAAGTTGAAAATTGTATAACTCGTATTTCAATTTCAATTTCGTTATTTTGCATTCCATGTGTTACATATAGATTATACTCAGACATTGACCGTATAGGTATATTTATTAATGATTTTTTACAAATAATTTTAATTTTTCATTTCTAAAATAATTAATAATTAATACTGCACTTATATCCAGATAATGGCATCCTCCTGGGCATCTGCCTGCTTTCTGGGGACCTGGGGCTAATAATTATTTATTATTATAATAGACGGGACTTACACGCGACGTACCTTTTCCATTTGTTTGTTTTCGTTTATGTGTAACGAACGCGAGTTTAGTTTGAAACAAACATTAATAATTATTTATTATTAGATCACGTAGATAATGTTTCACTTTTTATCCGGAAAATGTTTTGTTTTGAGTCTTTGATGTCTCTATAATATAAAATCAAATAACTGAACTGATATAGAATTTATAAATGGAATTGTTTTTGTTAGAGGGCAGACTTACTAATTTCCTAAAAAAATATAAAGGTTCCGATGTTCACGACATTTTGAATGTTACACCCGGAAACGTCTACAGCGTTGAGGACTTGCAAATTCTAGCACATAAATTTTCACCTTCCCAACCATTCGGCTTTCACATCCGTTGATCCGCGCGATTTGATAAAAATCAGTGAAAAATAGATCAAGGTTTCTCCCGAATATATCACATTCCGACGTAAGCAGTGATGGAGCATTTCGGCTCGATTTTTTCCCAAAGAAATATCAATCTTCCAGTTTCACCGTGCGCTGTGGCCTCGGAATCTATTTTATTAGGAACGAAATAAGGCACGTACCAATGTTGATTTAGGCAAGTAAGTTGGGTTTATTTGGGACTTTTATTATTGGGTTTATATGAATTACTAACACGCGAGTCACACCCATCTCCCTTGGGAGTGTCCTTCGTTATAGTTTCTGTCCCTGTATTAATGGGGCAATTGTTTACGATAAACAACCTGGATATTAACTCCAAGGTCAGTACCTTCAATGTTTCATCATTTCATTCATCATTTCATTCATTCTGGAGGTTAACGATTAATTGTTATAGCTATTGATAAGTAATGTTGTATTTCAAATCTGTCTAGGTACAGTTCAAGTGCATAAGTTTATTAGCAACCACTTCAAAAAAAAAATCCTTTGCCGCTACAGTAACATTCACGGCAATGGTGCATCTTTAGCCAAAATTAGTTTGGTAAAAGAAGGGAGAATTAGCTGTCCCTTATGCCCATATTATTCGTCCTTTATAATGAAAGAAAATTTGATTCATGAATGCTACAAAAACCGTTTAACAACTGCACAGTAGTGCAAAGGAATATGATTATTAAGGTCGTCATGCAGTTTTGTCTTGCATTGTACCTTTAGAATGCAAAAAGCAATTAAATCAAAATTTACAAACAAGTTACACGAGACACATAGCAACTTTTTGATATCAAATATAGGGTCAATTTCGCTCAACTAAACTTTCTCTTTTTAACTAGTTTGCCATTGCGTATCACCGAGCGCATTTCCCCTGTTTGAAATGCACTCAACATGTCCTTAGGTGGAGTTGAACAAAACTACAAACCTCAATGTCACCCCTTTGCTGTTTATCTTCTTCACATTCAAGTGCCCCCTATTCACAAGGGATAGAGTCCCTTTTCCATTGTGCGGCCCAATTTAGCAGCTGTTTAAATCCGCTTTCGTTCTGTTCCTGTCCCTTTTCCTCCGCTCTTTTATGTTATCCTAAAAGAAAATTAATTAAGTGCTATTGTTCCCTGTGAGTGCCCGTTTTGTGCTTCTCTGTGGAGGTTTTGTTCTGTTTTTTTTGTTAACCGCACGTGTTTTGTTTTCTCTTGTTTGCTTCATAAGGAGACATGGAACAAGAAGATTACTGGATTTAGACATCAAGGAACAGATATTTTAATTATAATTATGGTTCTGAAAATAAGTTTATTTATGTGGCAGCCTATTCATTTTCTTATCCACATAAATAACTGGCCCGTCTTTGTTATCTAATAAGTAGTTCTCATATGAGAATTTTGTTTAACGCGTATTTTTTTTTATTGGCGACAGGAATAAAAATGTTGTATACTTACATAAAAATAATTATTAATTCATTTAAATATTGATCTAATGCTTCATTAGCGTATACTTAGATGAAAGTCAGAACTTTTATTATAACCCGGAGTTTGTTACGAATATGCCAACTAGCTTCATACTTCACTGCTTCTTAGTACTATTAGTTCTAAGAACTACCTTGTTATCTAGTTATCTAGCTAAGAGAGTCGTTTACTACGCGTACCGTAATTGTTGCATTCATTGTTAACAGAGTCAAGTGGAGGCAATTACCTTTTCCAGTGAAAAGCTTTTCGTCGTGCGTGATTGTCACAATTGTATTGCCTTCAGGTACAATGTGTAAACTTCTTCAGCTCTGTCTCATTTTGTGTTGTTTGATATATCTGTTCAGAGTAATGAGTACAAAGAAATGTGATGTCTTATGTGAGTAAGAAAACTTGATGGCAGTACTGATATGTGGCTATAATGTCGAATCATTACGAACGGGAATTTTATTATGGAAAAATGATGTGCAATGGGCAGGTCACGTAGATAACCAGACCCCATGCATAAACATTGATCAGGAATAGCGAACGCGTATCGCTAGCACGGCCTCCTAACAGGAGGATGCATTTATGAACAAGGAGCCACAGATGGAGACGGCAAGTCACGACAACCCTAATGGAAAACCTGATGAAGAAAATGGATGATCATAATACATACAGTCCAGTCAGAGAGTCCGCCTTCTTTTGTTTTTAAGTCGGTTAATAAAGGCGTACAAAACATACATCAGTAGTGGCAAACGAGCAGACAGTAACCTGGTGGAATGCGATAATTGTAGCCCATAACAGTCAGCAGTGGGCTTATAGTGAATACCGGTGGTAGAACTCTGTCAAGCCTGAGGAGTCCGCCTGGGTGGGTACCACCTCCTTATTTCACTTGCCCAAGCAACAATGCTTGCATTGTTATATCGGTAACATGCTACATGCAAGAGGTATACCATCTTAGTCCTCACAGTGACAACACACCTGCTGGTCTGCATTTTTGTTTCATGAAACCTGAATGCATGGATCGTAGATGTTATGTCAAAAGTCAATATGTTAGTCAATAGTCAAGTATGGGCGACAGTTACCGCTTTCCATCAGATAGACTGCCTGCTCGTTTGAACTCAGTAACATTGTAAAATGTACAAAAGTATAGAAACACAAACGTGCTGCTTTTTTAATGACCACTTTAGCATACTTATTGATATAAAATACACTGCCACCGTATTCTTCGATTCTAAACATAACAACGCAAAGCGACAGATCGATCAGAAAACAACAAAAATCGAGTTTGTCCAATCAATAAGTATCAGTGTTCGTTATTTCTTTAATCGCTTCTCTTTGCAGTAACAGGATCCTTGATACAAGCAGGAAGTTTCGCTGCCGAAGGAGTGTTCGAGCAATCTTTCCTTGAGGAATTTTTACAAAAGTACAGCCAAGTCATCTCTGAGAGTTCGGCAACATTTATTTATTTTTACAGCCTCCCCGCTCCTTAAAGTGGTGTAAATATTTTAAGTCATCCGGCGAAAGTTTGCTTGCCCTCCGTCTTTTGAGCCCTCGAGTATTCGCGGAATGCCCAAAGAGCCGAAAGCGGCGCTTTGTTCAACAATTTCGCTGAAATTTTATTTACTTTCCAAATTCAAAACAATCAAATATGAAACAAATTCGTTGGGCGAGAATTTGTATCCTCCAGCCGATTCCTGTTAAGGATAATTGAAATTATTTTATTAACAATTAACTTACTCAGTAGTGCGCACACAGTGTGTATGTATTTAGACGAAACGTTTCAGCGTGTTTCCCCCCAATCATAACTTCGTTATCGTTCCACGTAAATATATGAGATTTTGTATGTCAATTAAACTGTTAAAATGTTGAGAAAGTTACGTCGACTAGTTACTGAGATATTCCAGTTTGAAAATCACTCATTTTCCTAGTGACTCAAATTAAGAGGCACTTTCCGAAGGAGTGGAAACTTGAAATATGGTATGCAAGCAGCTTTTAGGATACAAGCAAAGGACAAATGCTGATAAGTGCGCATTTTCACTCAGAATGGCCTGAAACTGAAAAGTTGTCTATCACATCCCGAACAAAATAGTCTTAGAATTCAAACGAAATACGAAAGCGGTGTAGGTATTTTAAAACGAGCTATCGACTCCGCCCGTAGTTAGTCCGACATTCCGAAATGCACAACGGTGGAGGAGAATTCTCTCGGAGTCCCATTGCAGTAGGAATTGACCTGGACAATATATTTACATTTTAATCTGTTCTGTGAAATCAAGCATTTCTCGATTTGCAGTGAATCTGTTCCCGAGGCGGATGTTCTTTCAGCTGAAATTCCGGACACCTCTGTGGCTCGAGGAATATGCTGATAACATCGTACTTGTGATCCGAACGTCAGGCATAGACAGGATCTTGTCCAGGGTGAACTGAACACGTCAGTAGAAGAAAGTTCTCGAGAACGGGGGGTTGAAGCTGAATGCTACACGGCTAGCTGTAGCGCGGATCATAAAACCATCCATATAGGGAACGAAATTGTCAATAAAACAGATAAATTCAAGTAGGTACCTCGGATTCGTGCTGCATAAGTCTGGAGATATCTATTCCAATGTCATGCCCCGTATCGCTGCAGCTTGGGCTGTGGTGTGGGTACACGGTAGTCACTTGTGACCCTAAAATCCCCGTTAACTTCAAGGGTCTTATATACAAGCGCATAATGAGACCTGGGATTCTTTATGGCTGCGAGACCTGGCCAGCACTAACGAAGCACGTCCGCAAACTTTGCGTAAACGTCGTCAACGAAATGAAAATGCTGCGGTGATTGTACGAAATTACGCGCCATGACCGAGTTATTACGTAACGATATATTTCTGTTAGATTGCTGAAAAACGTGGGAAAGAGGTACATAATCCTGTCGGTATTAGGAAATAGGTCTTGTGATAGGCCCAAGAAGCGATGGATTGACATCGCTGAGCCGAATGAGAGAGCCAATGGCTTACGACGGAAGGGTGCCCAAGACCGGGCGGAGTGGAGAAGAGCAGTGGAAAGAGCAGGAAAGCGGACCCTGGCAGAAGCCGGGATTGACCGTTCGGATGGTGTTGATTAGGCACTCTGACAAAAACCGATTAGATCCCACCAAAAACACATATGTAAAATAAGACCTTGTTTCGTGTCCAAAAATGTTTGATCTTAGTGCTCTTAAAGTACTAAGATAAAAAATTTGACCAAGACCACAATTTTATATGCAATAAATTACATACCTACCCAAATAATAAAATGGTTGCCAAAACTTGTGTAATTTTTTATCACAGTACTATGACGAGGCCAAAATTTTTTAACAGAAAACCTGGCCTTATTTTACGTGTTTTGGTAGGATTTAATGTACTGAAAAAACAAATTATAATATATCGTCAAGTGCACAAATTTATTAAAATTCTTCAGTTTCTTATTCTTAATAATATTCTTTTACAACGCGTCAATAGCTCAACTGATAAGTAGGTGGTGACTGTCGCCCACTTAATTAGTGGTAAGCGGTGACTTTCTACGATTCATATACTCTGTTCCATCGTAACAAAGACGCAGTTCTTCAAAGTAATACGCCGACACAATTCGTTGGACCTTTAAAAATAAATTATCTCGGAGCAGGTACGTAGTCACTAAAACTTTCGGGTCGTAGATAAAACGCGCATTTTCAGGCGAACGATAATCACGTAACTACATCAAAGCCAACCCTTGCGTTGCTCCAGAGGTGATTTCCAAAATCTTACGAGCACGTGGTCCTTTTGGCCCCTGGGGGTTTGGGCCGGTCCAAATGATAAGATTACGCCGGTTACCTGTTACCAGAAAACGAATTGTGGAAAAGTTCGAATTCAAGTACAGAATTCAGTTACAGCTCATCATCTGTCATTTGAATAACAATCACATATTTGACATACGATGCAATTGTAACGTTACTGCAACTGAGACGATTTCCGTACCAGATTCGAGGCCCCGGCAATGTTATTTTTACCGCGTAAGGGATGAGGGGATGATGGTTTTAAGTGGACATTAGATGTCTCCTCTTAAATATATTCAATTCATGTAACACAAATTAGACTGTTAGGGTTAGACTAGATTAGACTGTAAATATCCAACGTCATCGAGTGAAAGAAAAAGTCCTCTTTGTAGCGATAGTAGAGGTTTAGAAGACACACAAAACCTTGACGACCTGAGTGGTTCAGTGGTCAACATGCCGGTCTGCCACGCAAGAGGTCCCGGGTTCGATTCCCGGCCGGGCAGAAATTGAGATGATGATGTTCTATGTATAATAAGTATGTATTTAAACATATTTAAGTAGTTTAGCAGTTATCTAGCACCCATAGCACAAGCTTTGCTTAGTTTGGGGCTAAATGGCGCTGTTTGTACACTGACACTGACAGTACTCACATATCCTCTTGTGTGGGTTCTAGAAATATAAAAAAACTGTCTGCCTCACATTCTCTTGCCAGTTTTGCATTTCAGCCACAGGTGACAAAAATTATTTCACTTGATACATTACAGATCTTATAGTATAAATAACATTGAATCACATATTTAGTCATATAGGAAGCGACATGCAAAATATAAAAAAATTTACAAATCCATAAGATAATTAAGCATTAAATACATGTCATGTTAAATTAAAGTCAATAATAAATGTCAATGTAATTAAATACTAATACAACCGTCAACAGAATGCAATAATGCTTCGTCAATGAGGGTAGTAAATATCTTCACGTCAAACAAATGCGACAAGAAAAACCAGCAACACAACCACAACAATCCGCATAAGTCATTAGACATCGTCATATAACGACAATGACTACTCGAATAGCCTTTCCCAAGGTGACAAAAAGAAAAGTGTTGTACACGAGCGGACCATGGTTTTCGATGATGAAGGATAACCTACGGCGCCCGCACAGTCTTAATGGCATTACATCAAAGTTCAAATTCCTCCAACAATTTTAAAACTTCCACCAAGCTAATTAAAAGTTTTAATCATATCAGGAGCACCCTCGAACGGCGTAAATGTATGTGAAGATGTATGATATGAAAGAGAGAAGAAAACGTAGGTATGTCATGATCGTAGCTTGTGGCACCCGACAGTGTCTGTCTATCCCTCTAGGATATAGGCGTGAGCGTGTATGTATATTGTATCTATATAAGTGTTAATCCGGTTCGAATTCCAAAAACGAATCCAACATTCGAATTTACCCAAATATATTATTAGAAATGTGGTTTGCTATTTCACTTGACCTCTACCCAGGGTAACCCGGATATATCCGCTGTAGCTTACTAATTGACGCGCGTACACCCTCTGACCCGAACACACCCGGTTTTATAGTCCACGGTGGAAGTTTATATTCATGGTTGCTTTTGAATTTTTTACGTGTTGGAAGCGGTCTTCCGTGGTCGCTACGGTTCCGACGCGTTACTTTTGCTGTGAACGTTCGAGGGTTAAAGTCTTTTCGCTTTTACTATTACGTGTTTTTACGCAAAAAACCACGAACTGCTAATCGGAGTTTGTTCACAGAAAAATTTCACGCGAAATCGGGCGTTTTATGAAGAATAAAATAATATTATATTTTAACACAGTTCGGCTTACTTGTTAAACTTTCCAGGCGATAATTTTCAAAGCGTTTTTGTAGAGAGATATTTTTACATTGTTTTACTTTTGATTCTATACATTTGTATTCGTTGCTAGAAGCTTATGCACTTAGGTACCGAGGTGCAAATGCTAATTCTGTATGATTAGGTAGTCCTTTCTTATCCTTTCCTGATAAAATAAAGTCGTTTATCTGTTTGTCTGTGTATCCGCTATCTCGTTCTAAACCAACAAACGGATTTTGATACTATTTCAAATATTATTTAGATAATTACCCTGAGGAAGTAAAGTATAAAGTATAAGACTTCGTCCTAATAAGCAAGCGATCGTACGCAATGGTCGCAATGGTCGTGCGACGGGCGGATTTTGAGATCTCTTATTGATCAGCCCACGTCAGTTGTACGACCATGGTCGCACGACCGTTGCCAATTCGGACAGCGCCTAATACTAGACAAACCCTGTAGACAAACCCTGAGAACACCCGCGCAAAGCCGTGGCGGGCCGCTAGTTTAAAATAGAAGAATAATACGGAAGAAACATGTACTAAAACACCACCATCCATCCCCTCCTGCAACTACGGAAGAATAAAGATGTAAGAAAATAAAAAAAGCGCTAAAGGAACCCTAAAACCTGAAAAGAAGTCCTGGTCTCAAACTAAATCACCAGTACTCCCGCACCACTCGTAAAACGGAATCGTGGTGTTAAATTATTAAGTGCAACCTCACTCAGAAGCTGGTCAGAATGGGCACAGTTTTGATTGTATGAACAAAGAAATACACATATCTACCATACAACTTTGACGGGTTAAAGTTGAAGTTTTATAATAAAGATTGAACGTGCGGTCACGTTTTAAACGACTTCAAAAACTTCAAAATTGGACTGTACTTATATTTTTTACGTTTTGACATTTCTTTTTTTCGTTTGAAGGAATTACTCAAGAGATTAAAACTGTTCTGTTAAAACATTGCTTGATGATGATTCATTAGAAACCGGTCAATAGATTATGTTTATTTTAATTATAGTGAAACTTGTGTAAAAAGTATTTTAATTCTATTAGTATTATGTTAGTTTAGTATTTATTTATGTACATGCTCCACGGAACGGGTATCATGTACAAGCTTAGGATTTGATATAACATTCCTTGTGAAATGATTCTCAAATTTGTTGCGTTAGATATTCAAATTGTCCTAAAATAAACTCTGAAATCATGCAGTGTTCATTTAAAAAAATAATTAAAATTAAAAACTCCAATATCGTCACAAGTTTACTACAGAGCTAAAATGTGCCCTTTTCATGTCAGACATTAAACCAGAAAACACGTACAATTTAAGTTTGTAACCCAAACAATTTAATAACAGTCACAGTGAGTCATTTTCGCACAACTACCCTCATTCTGTTATGAGGAAAAGCAGCTTTCATTACACAATGAGAAGCAGTTTCAACGGGCGCAATGCTTAAATTTATTTTGGAAGCATGAATTTATGCAAATGTATATTCTAAAGTTACTTTTTGTCTAGAAACGCGTTGGCAGAGTGAATGGTGTCTCGTTGCTCGTAACGAAATTAACTTTTTAATTCAGTATGCTAACATGTTCACGATGTTTTATTTCCAACGTAAAATAAACTATGAGTATGCTTTTACTCACACGCCCATGGGAAGTGTGCTACCCGAAAAGTTCTCACCCGTCCAATGGGACTAAAGGCTCTAAGTCGGTTTGGTATCTGTTGACAGTTTAACAGCTGTCATTTATTCTACAAGGGGTCAATAGATGGCTCAGATAAGAGTCATTGGTATATGGCCGTACTGGTACACCCCGCTTACGAGTCAAACACCTTAACCTAAGCCACCGACGCTCTCATCTGTGTCTCTTTCAAGTTAAGTCATACTTACTATAACTACTATTTCTTACTCGAGTAAAGTAGTGGTAGGGTAGGGATAAGGTAGTGGTAGGGTAGATGTAGGGTAGGGTATGGACATGGTAGGGGTAGGGTAGTTTGGGGGTAACTGACTATTACATGCAGCAAAGTCTGTCTGGCGGTGACGTGGGGGCCAGGTCGCTCTTTTCCCTCAAATATTAGTCGATAGCTGGGCCCCGCGTTATACTCGTGAATGGGTGCTGCCTTGGTAGACTGGCTTACTCTCGCCAACGAGTCACTGTGTTTCCTTACTACTTTCCTACCTCCTTTCATTTTGACGATTGAAAGAGATATTTGATGTCCTAATCAATAAAGAAATTTTTAGTTCATTTAATTATATTGTGAAACAATCTTACGGCGACACGTACCTATCTACACCCAATGTTTTTTATAATAATTCTAATACAACATGTGTAAAATTCTACACACGTGTAAAAGTATAGGGAAAAACAAGGAAATTGCCACCCATCCGATCCGGGAATCGAACTCAGAACCTCATAATCTGGCACCCCAACCCGACAAGGTGTAAGAACGTATTTCCTTTATTGAACCTCTCGATGCTTCAGTAGCTAACCCTCGGGTGAAGTAAGAAAATATAAATAGAGGCTTGCTAATATGAGACCGAAACCTAAGTTTTGGAATGTTACTAGAAATACATGGGTACCAGCCTTGGCATGAGAGAAATGGCGGATGGTCACGTGCTGCATTAGACCCAGTACGTATTATGTGGAAAATAGGCGCATGCACCTGCTGGTACTAGGAAAATGGTCCCGTGGGAGACCTAAGAAGCAATGGATTGTAAACGTTGACACATTTTAAAAGTATGTACCGGGTCTCCTACAACGTACCTTTGTTTTCGAGTAGCCGGATATTTCGACGCAGTTGCATGCATCGTTGTGACGGGAAAATACTTTTAAAATGTGTGATAATAACCGCGATAGTTTAAGGCTAGTTTCCCCCGAGCACGCTCCAGCGCGCTCCATACAAGCGTAGTTTGATCATATTTTAAATATTACGCTATTAAAGCCAATGAAATTTTGTATACGTGATCTAGAAACCAATATCTACGCTTGTGGTTTATCAGATTTAGTTTTAAATAAAGTGTTTTAAAGTTACACGGAATTTATAATTTTCATACATTTTTTTAATACCGTGTAACTTTGAAACGAAATATTGTAACGAAACCTATTCGGGGGAGACTCTCCAAGAACTCTTGAAACTTTGTGAAAATGTTGAGTTCCCACGACCAAGCGGTCTAGCCGCGAGGGCCAACGGCTTACGGTATGAAGAATCTGAAGAACAGGCTAAGTGAGGGAGGAATTGTAGGAATGCGGGCCCTTGCCGAAGCTGATGACGATGACGACGTTATCAAAAAAAAATGTCGTCATCATTATTTTATTATCCGCTGCGGGGTCCATCTTAACCATGACCCTTGATCTTGATGGGAATTTGGCACATCAGATAATTACTGTGAAGCGACACCATCAAAATATGTGGGTGAGGGAAACATCGTGATGAAACCTGCACATTCAGGCGACTGAATGTGTAGCCATGATCCAAACTAGTCAGGTTCCCCTAGTAGCATGGTCGCGGAGGTCAGACGGCAGTCGCTCCACTGTAATATCCAGAGTTGCCAAATCCTGGATCATGGTTAAGGCGGACCTCGGGCCCTCGCACGCGGGAGTAAAACCAACACATGAACGTCTAGATGTTTATCATTTGGAGATTAGATAACCATCCAATGCAACAAATAGGCTTCTCCGAAAACCGATGCCAGATGCGATCTCCACACTCGGAAATAAGAAATGTTAGTTGTAACAAAAACAATTTTCCTCCTTTCATGATATGACCTTCTTCCTTAATATATATCTTTTTCTGTTGTTATAGTTGGCTCCTGTGTAGCTGTGTTCCCGCCAATGTGATTGTATTCAGCAGTATGATAATGCATTGTTATGGTAAACTGTAATAGATGTCTGGTACTGTATTATTTTTCTCTCGGCCTCTCCACATTATTGACCGTTATTACTGGTTATTCTTCTTGGGTTTTGAGATAGAATGTTTCTGTCATCGCCTCGGTCGGTCTATAACCAAATCATAAGACACAAACCAGGCTGTGATCAATAAAAAAATATTTTTTCGTAAATCTTATCAACATGCTTTACTTACATTCACTCAAATATTACTGAAACAACTGAACCGATTTTAATTAAACAAACCTTCCTGATTCATTGGATCTGGTTTTAAAATAAAGAATACCGTATCTAAATCAGTCTATTCTTTCTGGAGCTACGATGCCAGAGACAGATACACATTTACACTCGTTTAACTCATAACACCCCTCTTTTTACGGCGGGGGTTTAAAATGAGCCTTGCGTGAAGCCGCGAGAATATTATAAATATTTGATGTTGAAACGGCTAAGCGGTTATGAACCAAATTTTAAATTTGGCAATCATGTACTTTGGTTTAAGCGTTTGTGCTAAAGTAGGTAACATTACGCGGGATACTTATCAACAAAATACTGTCGTTGTTGTTCCCCAAAAAGTAAAGCGCAATTATATTAGATAAATCAGATTTATTTTCCACAAGTGCTCAAAAAGCAGTTTGTTTACACAAAAACGGGTACATAATAACTAACAATCCGACACAAACAACAAACAACCACTTAAGCTAAACTCACCTTTATCGACTCCCACGTGTAACACCAATCAGTCCTCACTTTTCCACACAAACACAAAAAGAATCCGATTTAAAAAGAGAAAAAAATTAAAATCAGTTCTGGCCAGCAACAAGTCCACTCTCTACTCTCAGGTTAGTCCACCAATCGCGTTGCAGTTCGAAATTGGGATTTGAATTTTGAATTTGAAACAGGCGTTGTCCGTAGGCGCCAGCAGCTACGGCGTAGGCGTCCGAAGCGTAGCGGTGCACCCGCACAACAGCGCACGTTGCTGAGCTACGCGGGAGATCCGTAGCCAATCGAAGAGAGGCTGCGCGATGCGGATACGTGCTCTACTTAGCTTGGTTATCAGTTTTGTTGATGTGAAGGTTACTTGAAAGGTAGGAGCTTTGGATTCATGTTTACTCTCAATGTTGGACATTACGTAAACCTATGAAAAGATAAGAAATGATATATGTTTTGCCTGACATTTACAAATACTTACAATTGAAGAAGAAAAGTGATTTTTTTTCATTACGATCAGCACATATTGCTGGAGAAAGGCAATCTCTCATTCAATCGTTCACCGAGCGTAGTATCAATCTCAAAGCCATCTCTAAAACTGTTAAGTTTGTAAACCACAAAATAGCATTGTGATGGCTAGATTCAACAAGTTTCTGTGACCAGAATGTTACGTTGCTTGTAGACACATAAGTCAATAGTCGTAAATCCGTACACCATAGTTTATCGTTATTGATAGTCAATGATTATACTATTAAAAATGGACCTTACACTTCGTTAATTTTGTGCGATCCCCACGTTTTATTGCTATGGTTATGTTTATATAAATATATCGTATATACCGTCATTTTTAAAACAATTAACGTTACTTCATAAACTTGTTCCTGACCAAGAGTTATTGTGAATTACTATAATAATCCATTTATTTTCACGAAGTAGAGCAACATTCAATGCAACCACAAAATATATGTACAGAAAGGAGATAACATTCGAAGTTGGGGAACTCGTCGGGCTAGAAGAGGACGGGTGTACACAAACACCGTACGGAGGAAAGAGACAGGCACACCGTCGAGAAGGACAACGAAAAAGGGCAAAGTTTCTTCTGTGAATTATTGAAATGAATTATGTTTTATTTCGCTAATTGACTCCTCGGCTAGTACCTGATAATTCATTCCAGTTCAAAATTTTCGGACACGTTAATTAAGTTTCCTCCTTAGGCTAATGGAACGCTGATTAAAGAAATTGGAGGACGCTGTTCCTTTTTTTTATAACTGCCCTACAAAATATTTTAACCTTTACTTTTACCTATAAGAAGTCGTCACTATGTATGCTTTTTTTATATTATGTCGGTATGGATAGTATTTGTAACTGACTTATTGTAATGCCTACAAATAACTAGTCCGCGACTTTGTTCGCGTAAAGCCACATTAAATTTTAGGATAAGTTAAACCTTACGTGTTATTCTGGGTTATAAGCTACATCACAGCAAAAAATATTTAAAATGTAGCGTTTTCGTAAAATACTAAAAAATATATTTATTTAACAATCTAAACATCCATCACACACACCAATGCAATGCAACAGGTAAATAAGCTTTTGTCCGTGTATTTACGAGCGTAAAAATCTAATTTAAAATTAGGAGCTACAATTAGCCTGTGTGTTTCTGGTATATAAGCTACGTGACAGCAGTTTCATAAAAATCTGTCGAGTAGATGCATGCAAATGTAGGAGACATCCACAAACTTTCACTATTAAAATATTAAAACACTAGAGTTTTACTTTACTAAAAAAGCAGCAGTTCGAGAAGAGTGTGACAATCCCCAACCGACGACCACGACCACTCTGTCAAAAGTGTAGCGACTTAGAAGAAGAGAGTTTTACTGTTGGTTCACTCACACTCACACTAGCACACACTCACACTGCTTTTGCCTCCTCAACTGGACTCCTCCAGGGAATGGTTCGAGTCTTGCAGCTGGTTCCAACCACCTGACAAATCTGAGTAGGTGACAAATCTACATTCCATCATCGCACTGCTCGCCACCGACAGGGAGTTCATCCTCACACCTTGGAGCCAAATCGGTGGCGAACTGTGCGGTTTCTCCCACGCACACTAAGGTTGTGGAATGAGCTTACCTGGAGAGGTTTTCCCTGGAGAGTACAACACGGAGTTCTTCAAAGGGGTGAAAAGGCTTTTATGGGGTTGGCAACGCGTGGGTGATGCCCCTGGTATTGCAAAGGTCCATAGGCTATAGTGACTGCTTACCATCAGCCAGGCTGTAAGCTTGTTTGCCACATGTGTAGTAATAAAAAGCTGGAGAATGACCAATTCGAAGTTTCGGAAGATTGTTTCATGCTCGTACGATTCGGATGTGGAATGAGCTGCCAGTGACAGTGTTTACTTTGGACGATTACATGGGATCGTTCAAGAGGTATTTTAGAGGTCTCTTTAGAGGCAATGCTTTTTTAGCGCCCCTTGTATTGCTGATGTCCATAGGCGGCGGTGATCACTTTCCATCAGGTGGCCCTAAAGATGGCACTTACTTACCTATAGAAGCGTACGTTCTGAGATGATCATTAAGAAAGTTAGAACAAAAAAAGTAATATAGTGACTTAATCAAGTCTGTAATCGGTCACAGTTTCTACAAAAAAAAAACAATACCTACGGAAAAAGCCTCGGAAGAATTGACCGTAGACGATGCGGCTCTAAACGAAGGTTTCACTATTAAGATATTTCACTAAGAGTTTTCAGTATTATTCTCTATTAATATATTTCTTACATCACCAAAGAAAGTAGATACACATTCTTATTAGCATAAATTATTACGCTTTTACGAAAAACACTTAAAGCCTGCCCAAGTATTCATTTTATTAATAAAAGCCGGATTAGCTACTCGTTCGCGTCACATCTTGGAAATTTCAACCATCTTACACAAAGTGCTTCGTTAGGCTCTCATTCAAATTTAATTTACGTATAATTATATTATTACAAGACCCTATATCGTGTTTATGTATGCTGAGTGCTCAAGTTTTATTATTTTCGGCTTGATTTGAGCCTTTGAGTGTGATAAGAGTGTTGTTGCTCATAAAATGGATTTTAGCCACTTATCTTTACTCGTGTTTCTACGTTTTATGAAGTCATTACGAATTAATAGATCTTTGCCCTTAGTACTTATTGACGACCTGAGTAGTTCAGTTGGTTAACATGTGGGTCTGTCAGGGCAGAAATTGAAATGATGATGATGAATTTTTATTTCTGCTACGGGTCTGTGTGTTTTATGTATAATAAGTATGTATTTAAAAATAGGTATATAAGTAGTTTATCCGTTATCTAGCACTCATAACACAAGTTTTGCTTACTTTAGAGCTAGATGGCGCTGTGTGAATTAAATAAATATGCATGGACAATTCACACAGCGCCATCTAGCAAAAAAGTAAGCAAAGCTAGTGTTATGGGATAGGTAATTGATAAACTACTTATATACTTTTAAATACATACTTATTGTACATAAGCGAGGCCCGTAACAGAAATTAAAATTCATCATTTGAAGTTCCGCTCGGCCGGGAATCGAACCGGGGACCTCTGCGTTACAGACCGGCTTAACCATCTTAACCACTCAGATCGTCATAAGATCTTTATTGTCACAAGAATTAACAAAGCATATTTATTTATATGTATGTACTTAACAACTACCTACCTAAATTTTGTATTAGGGTACAATTGGGCTGGCATGTACATTATGTATAAAAGTCCTTAAATAAATGATAAATAAAAAATCTACCTACCCTTTTTTTCTTGCTTTTCTACTCCAGTTTTTCAGCCACAGAAGAGTCCAGGGTGCAAACCCGATTCACCCTTGACCGATACAATAGTAGATAGAAGTCACGGTTCGCCGGTCATCGGAAGATCGAAAAAATGTTAAGCCGATAGGTTGGTTTTCAGAGAGCTCGTTTCATAGACCACCACACATAGGAAGCAATGTATGAGTGTTTAGTAATTGTACTATGGTTTATACTCTTAATAAATGGGTTTTTTTAGGTTAATGATTTATAATAAAGCAGTTAAATCGAAAAAAGCATAAGTCGCCGCCACATGGCGTTGTTTTGAGATTTCATTATTTTTCTTTTTCATTGCTTTGTTTTATATTATTAACGTGTAGAAAGCTATTTCGCGCACAATTGGACACATTTACTAACGGCCAATTGCACAAAATAAACATTAAAAACATCAAACTCTTAAAGAAATGTCGATCAAACGTTACACAAAATTTGTATGAAAATCGTACCGCCTTAAGTCTTTAACCAATATTTTTCGCATGTAATTATCATCTTGGTGGTCAATGGCTGCTTCTCCTAGCGTCCCCTTTCCTCTTTCTTATCCACTTAGCCTGGTCGTCATTTTATATCGTTTATTTACGCACACGAATCAATCTGTCAGCAGTTCAACTGACCGAGCAGTCTCATGGCGCGATATAATTAGGTGTTTTGCCCGAATTCTGGAAACCCTAAATTTCTCTTTAGGGTTTCCCAGAATTTGGGCATTAAAACATTTTCGAACACTCGACTGTCTATTTACACTGATATCCCTAAAATCATAGCGGTTCTGGTCTTGTGGGAGCGTGCTTTTACGACCGATAACCAATGTTAAGTAACGCACGCAGAACTAGGGAACTGGATGGGTGACCGTTTCGTGTAGTCTGTTTCTCTTAACTTATATCACCACGCATACCTATTGGTTGTCTTGTATGCACATCATATGATAGACTACCTACATCAAATAGCTTAATTACAATAATAATCGATTCTGTGACTCAATGGTGCTTTGACTGACTTTATTAATTTATGAATATAGACATCGATTAAATGGTGTACCTGTTTAGAGGTCGTTAATTCTGCTTATATTTACTAAACTTACCTAGTATGTCCAACCCAACCTTCGCTTGATAAATTATGTTTAAAATAGTTTTTAATTATTTTAATTATGACATTCGCATTTTTTTATCACACCCTAATACGATTGGCGAAGCGGTGTTAACAAAGTCTTCCGTTAGGATCCCTGAGACTGGTTGAAACCCTTGAAACTAACTAACTAAATCCTGAGACTGATTGAAGACTTCCCTTGGGAACCATGAGACTTTTCGGCAGTCGATTAGTTCCGCGTGACGGTATATATTCGTGTTTTACTAATACCTCTAAAATCGGATATCAACGGAATTCAATAGATCTGAATGGATTTCATGCTATGGTGGAATGGTGTGGTAGGACTGGAACTCTGCCCGAGTCACTGTTTTCCGATAAGTATAACCTTGGGGTCTTCAAATCAAGAGTAAATAGGTATCTTCTAGGCACGACCTCATTGTCGCTTTCCATCAGGTGTGTTGAGGTCAAATGCAAGGCTATTGATAAAAATAAATCCATAGGCACAGACTGGGTACTACGAGTACTCTTATTTTATTTTACATTGCCGAATGGGAGGTTTTCTGACACCGATTAAAAGAAAAAATAGTTAAAAAAACCGTAGTTGATTGATTACGAGTCGATTTTCAAAAATGAGTGGAAACGAGGCCGTAAAACAATAACAAAATAAATCTTATACACTTTTTTTAACCTAACCACAGACGGATAAGTATAGGATTTTCTACTAAATAATAGGCTTAATAATACTAATAATACTACTTAATAGGCTTCTCCAAGACGGGCATGCTCCATCTTCGGCCGCATCGTCACTTACCAGCAGGTGAGATGGCGATCAAATGCCTGTCTTGTCTAATAAAAAAAAATTATGTATCGTAAAGGCGGATGCGTGCCCCCATGCAGATACAATTATATTCCCCGGCGTCGCGCGTCACCTGTCATTATTATCCGACGTATGACAACAATGTGTCATATATTGGATTACTACCCTTTTGGGGTATTTCCCTGGTAGCAATGTGGTTGTGTTGTATTTTGATTGAACGGGGCAACTTTCGTTATTTACTCGTTATTTGACAATGGTGTTTCCGTGGTGTGTTGTCATGTAAATTTTTATTGACCTGCATAAATAAGTTGGATCTACAGCTACATACCACATTCTCCGAGTCCAATTATAACTACATTAATATTTTCTTTAAGATGTACAGCAATTAAATCTACAACATACGTTTTATCATTATATTATGTTATGATTTTTTTTATGATGTTTAATTGTCTTACGCACCGGACGCGGTGACGATGCGGTTTCGGCACGACGCCTGTGCGGGTTTCTGTCATTTGTATTGAAACCAAAATTGCATAAAGATTTGGGACAAATGTGCAGAAATTGGAAAACCTGGTGGTAAGCGACGATACGGCTGTCGATGGACCATGCCTGTCTAGATGTTGCAGCAACTTACATATTATGTATAAGTTACTAGAGATAACCTGACTGGTTTCCCAGCCCAGTGTGTGTCTGAGAATAGAGGCCAATTGTCTTCCAAACTGGTTTAATTAAGTACCTACTATAAAAGGAAGATCTAATTTATAAAATTAAAACTAACGTCAAATAAATTATATGATAGTTTTAATAGCATTATTATTATGTATCCATATTTGGGGCAACTTATATCTTCTTCCCTGAAATAAAACATTTTATTTTAACAGTTTCAAGAAACAGCAAAGTTCTTAGGACTTATAAAACATATATACTGAATTCTCTTAATTAACCAATAGGTTATAAAGAAATGTTACAGAACACAGAATCGACGCTTCGCTCGAGTACTTCTCACTGCATTATGAACTCGTTTGGTTATTACGTTCCGAATCCGCTCCCGCGGGAACAACGTTGAATTTTGGAATAAATTATATGTGCTAATCTGGGCTGTATGGTACAGTCAATAAAATCCATCCAGTATCTATAGATCGACCACAAAACTAATACATATATCGACATATACCTATCGGTAAGAGGTACATCGCGCTGCTCGTATGTGTGCGTGACTCCGCGTGCTCTGTAGCTACGCGCGCACACTTTGAATCTTATACATGTCAAGACAGTGAGCTCGAGCACGGGACATAGAGCCCATGTGTTTTTCCGAGAAACGTCATTAAGTGATGTTTCTCGGAGGGAACGAAACGTTCATTTCCCCGCGCCTACAATCAAGAAAAATGTGAAAAATTATATTCGTCACCATCAAATCCTACTAAGTTTAACAGTAATTTTTATGGTTGCACGAGAAGTATTTTTCTTGTCAGAATGTAATTTGACAATTATGACAATTGTTGTTGGTTTTTTATAAATTGGTTGTCTGAAAAATGGCATCAGCGTTTTCTATCGTACATCTTCAACTCGATTTTCAACTCACCATAGAGTCCAGATAACACTAAAAAAAAAATTCAGTTCATCAGGTAAATTTTCAAAAAATATAGATCACCTGTTTTAGCTTTTATTTTTTGTTTAAATGGCAACGACCTATACGACGAATAGTATGGCATCTCAGTCTTAATCTCGACATCTCAGCCAAATCGACGACAACAAAGTATTACCCAAAATCTAATAAAGTCACTAAAAACACCTTTAAAAAAATACCACGACCAGGGTGTAACAGTGCGTCGAAATGTTGCGTGACGTCTCGCCTGAAAAATTTTTACTCAGAAGTGACGTACCGAGCCCCGAAACTATGATACGCTTTGGCTTTGTCATTTTATATAAGCTAACTACGTATGTCAGTTAGATTATAAAATAATAAATAATTTATTTAGTTACAGAAAAATATTATAAGAAATAAAAATAAACACTAACACTAAAACAATATATTATTTATATTATATATAAAAAATTTCATCTACACCGTTGTCCCGCGCAATAGTGCCCAGAAAGCTAGCTGCGTTGCCTCGTTGGATAGCAATGCTTATCCTCTGTCCGAGGAACGAGCCAGCTCTCCGGTCACCTGTGATGTCGATTAGCTTTTTGCTTAAATCTTTAAAAAGCTTTAAAGCGTCAGGGTCCCAAATAAAATAAAAAAATAATTAAATAAAAATAAAATTTTAATTTAATCAAAAAAATTACCTAGTCATCATCCCTATAACAATGGTATTAAGCTCAGAATAAATTACTATACATATCCACCGAGTTTTTGGAATTTCATGTTTCCAATATTCTTTTGTGAGAGAAACCAACCCAAAAGTGAACGTGAAAGTGTACGGCGAATGTCGGCCATTTTTATGAAAATAACCTTCTGGTAGGTACCTATTTTGTGATAATACTGTGCGTTTAAATTTTTCTGAGTAATGATGTCACGAGCCCTCACTACCCGAACTTTGATGTGATCAATCTTCGATTATTTTATTGGTTGAAAAAATAGTCCAATATTTTTATAATAATATGATGGACCAATAATAATTAAAAAAATGTTGACCCTGTCATCATCCCCAATTGTGTTCTAACGGCACTTGATGATCATTACTTGTCTTCTTATTTTTCTATTTTGTCTATAAAGCTAGCTATTCAAATAATATAAATCAGAATCAAATTAAAACATACGCACCTGCTTTTAAACAGAAAAAGAAATAAACATTACTCCACCATATTTAAGCAACGAAGTTGTTAATGTTGTTCTTTATGTTGAACAGACAGTGGGTACATATGGGGTATTATTTTTTATTACGTCAAAAACTCATCTCATTCCGGCGGCTCAGATGTGCTCGCGTGAGAAATGGTGAGGGAATGAAATTTAATTTATATGTAGCCGATGAATAATTTGGGGTTCAGCTGCCTTGGGGTTATTGGCAGTATTTGGGCCGATGTTGCTGCTGGTCGTGTAATTACGTGTCAGAAAATTTAAATAAGGCATTTATGTTTGAATATGTAATATATTTCAAATTCCGTTCCAATCCAAGCTGCGATTGGATAAGTACTTCTGCCTTACAGGATACCGCAGCCGAATAATACTAATTTTAAAATAGTATTGTATTCCTGTCGGTGAGTAAGGTCACCAGTGCTTCATGGGGTGGGGATTTGGGGAACCACAGCTTTGACAATAGACATTTGCCATTTTGCTGCCAGAGTAACGTGTTCCGAAGTTTTATAGGAAACTAATCCATGCATTGGCGATACCCCTGGTGTTGCCAATGTCTCTCAAGTGGACCGCTATTTGTACACCGTATGACATAAAAAAATATAGTAAACACCGGTATGGGTTGCCAATCGGCTTCCGAGACTGTTCAACCGGTCGCAGGGTCCCCAGTGAATTACCATGTTTAAGCTCGCTTGATCAAAAGTGTTAGGAGGCACACCAGAGAGAGCTCGTTGCGGTGCTGAAGTTGGAATAGCCTCTAAGTACGAAACGGTAACCCATATATTTTTAACTTGTGATAAAACTGCTATTAACCCGACGACATGAGGGCGGGTCATATTGACCCCGCGTGTTTTAAATTACTTATAATTTTGAAATTATGAAAGCGAAGTTTCTCTAACTTGTTTTGATACGGATTTAGTCGAGAGTCAATAACGCAGTGAGCAGCAATCTCATGAATTCTTTCTGTAGTTTATGTAACAATTTTGAAATTGTACCTAAGTGATACATGTGTGCGACGACATTGGTCAATAGGCACAATTTCGTAATGCATCCGACTGCGCCATTACCAATTAATGTTCATCACAAGTATCATAGTACTAGACTGTGAAGGCGCTGTAGATTATAGTACTTCATAGAGTACAAGACTTCACTTTTCTCTCTCTTGACTATAATGAGTATGAAAAGCGAAACTGCCAAACGGATGTGAGATTGACCGGTTTTTTCTTATAGAACCCATACAAGATAATATGTAAGTATTATCACTACAAAAAGTCGAAATTTGGCACCTTAAAAATGTAATTTTTTTTGTGACAGGTTGTGCAAGTGGAATTTTTCTTGTACACGATGATATGATGATGATGATGATGACGTAGGATAACCTACGTCACGCTCGCAGTCTATACGCTTTTCAACATAAAAAATTTATATAGGTACCTACAATTCTATAAGGATCATTTGAATGAGGACGTGGTTGTCGAACATCTACTTCAGCTTTTACAAAACTTTTGACAAAAGCTGTTCAAATGTTTTTCAAAAAAAACGACAACTTAGGTCTGATTTCGGCTACTTGCCAAATGATCTTTGTAGCACTGTGCTTAAAAAAACACGGCAAATATTTTGTAAATAATGGCCGGTGAATTTTTCTTCGTGCCACAGAATATTAAAAACTTCCTTGCGCGCTATTATTAATTATAGGCACAGACTTAACAAAAAAAGACAGATAGGGCTGGGGATATACCTCACATAAGCCGTTAAACAATACTAAAGTGAAACTAACTAATAATATAAAGCGAATGCAACAGCACCCAAACATACTTGCTAATAAACTGATGGATTAAAATAATCGTGTCTTCAGAAGGATAAAAACAAAGGCCTCTCAATTTGTGTGTAACTTGGCTAAATTCAGAAGAAAAAGCGTGAGAACAAGATCAAAGTGGAATGAATCGCTCGTAGAATAAGGTAAATTTTGGCAACACTTTTATTATGCTACGCGTCGCTCCGCTTTCCAGAAGGTGTGATACCAAAATTTACTTATTCTATGTGCGATACATTCCACTTTTTGCTTCTGAATTTAGATGTCTGTATTTAGCCAAGCCTTTTTACCCTCGACTTTCTTGAGATTAAAAATAAAAACTTTCGTAATTTTTTTTAAGTCACTTAAAAACCGATTTAGAGATAAATCAATGGGGGACACACAAACAACATCATCGTTCCGTCGTAAGTAAAAATATGTGTATTATTGACCTCTTGACGTGTGTGTTGAAAAAACTATTACTTTTTTTTTTATGTTATCCGGCAGACAAACAGGCATGCGGGCCTACTATTCTTTAATGTATAAATCTTCGATTATTGATTACCATAATATGATTTTACTCCTGGGACATGAGAGTTTTATAAAATTGGCAATGTATAATGTTATATGGGACAAAGTTTTAGCATATCATTATGAAGGTAGTTAAAGTTCGGGCAGGCTTTCAAGGGCTTATGTTTGCAAATGTTAAATTGCCAAAAAGTTTTGGGATTAAACCTATGGCTGAGTGGTTTTTATCGGTCGATTTATGTACGAGTATAATGGGTTTGAGGATGCTTCTGAATCTCAGTATTAACCTTGCTATGTTAGAGGTATTGTTGAGTGTTTATTAGCAACGTCAGGCAACGAATTGAATATTTTACGTTTTCTGCGATTTTAATTGAATAGTTCATGATAGACTTTCTTTAAAACTCGCTCGCTTTAAAGCTCGTTTTATTTCTCGCGTTTTATCTCAAAATAAGTTGTTATCAGCACAACTTATTATGAGATAAAACTTCACTGGAGGAGATACTATCTTCAGTAAAAATAATTTGGCTTTACTAAAAAAACATAATTACAAATTTTTTTAGTCTGCATTAATGTGTTCAGGGCATTTTTGGACTTTTTGGGGTTTTCGCTCACAACGGTGCATCCTCGGCGGGAAATTAGGAAATTTTGCGCCTAGCTATCAAGCTATACCTATAGTAGAAAGCCATTTGCAACTCAGAGTGAAAACTATGTTAAAAATGTTCTAATTGTCGAGGATTCTTTACTTTTTTTGGCTTCTGGCTCATAACTTCTATACGGTGCATCCCAGCAAAAATTATTTTGAACATCTGCGTGTAGCGATCTAATGATGTAAGTAGTGGAACACTTTATTCCCTAGGAATGTCTGAACACATTAGGGCATAAATAGTTTAGTGACTATTTTACAGGTAATACCTAATTATTTTTCCTGTATTTAGTCTGGAGACTGGAGACTGGTCGAACAGTCCTTGGAGCTGGCTGGCACCCCGTGACGACACCATATAAATTATTAAATAATTAAAACAACAGTTTTATTATTACGTTTATTGTATACGCGAGCATTTGTTCTTGTGTAAGCTTGGCATTGTGTACTTACAGTATGACATACTTACTTTATTTAAATCTTCTTTATTATGTTCTTTATAAAGTCCTTCGCTTTGTCTTTCGCTTTTTTCTTAATTATTTTCTTTATAATTTTTTTCTTTATTTTACCTATTATATTCTTCGCCGCTTTCTTTACTTCGTCCATACCTAATTTATTGGCTTCGTCAGAGTTTTCTCTGTCTTTTCCACGTTGTTCTATACTTTTTTCCATTGAACTTTTATCTGACTCTTCTTGGCCCTTCTCTTTCTTCTTTTTCTTGGAGTTTTTATCCGTAAGTTCCGTATTTGGGCCAAAATATCTATAATACAGATCATAGAATTCTGTGTACAGACCGTTTCCATCAACTTTACTGTCTTTTTTCACCCTGTTAATAGGTAATTTATAAGTTAATATGATTCAATTCCGATGGAATTAGAAATGGAATAATTTGAGGGTTGTGGAAGTTTATCCTTGGATCCTAAAGTGTAAATAATACTAAAGTATCCAGCAACTGTATTTTTGTATTCCGATTAATAAAATTCAATCGTTCTTAACCTGTAACTATTTATTTCAACATGCTGTAAGATATGAATCTCCACAGTAGTAGAGCGTCTTGTTCCTCGTCAGTCCATTGGTCATGACTCGTGGCAGTGTTGGAAATATAGGTACAATGAAAAACGCTACTGTCCACTTTAATGTTTCTGTCAACGGAGGTCTTCTGGATAAATGAAACATTCTGGTTACCCAAAACAAATATAATATCAAGCTCGCCCGCTGCGCTCGCTTGTTTGTTGCTTCTTACTTTTGTTAGATTTTCAAAATATATTTTTTTAAATAACAATTCTTACAGTAGAAACAAACTGACAAATGAGACAAAATTTGGAAAACGTGAAATCTCTTTAATGCACGAAAGGATATCAAACTCAAACACTCCAGGTTTTTCTTAGAAGCTCTGCCAAAACGCCTAAAATTTACGCTCTACTGAGTGTAAATGGTGAACCATGGCTGAATTGTAGACTGTTAAAAATCAGCTTATCTTATATCGATGATATCAATACATTACTGGAAACAGGCCCCTCCAGTACGTTGTCCTCAGGTCGCCGCGTTTAAGTCGAGCAAACAGCCTTTTTCAGATCGTCCCTCAACCTAAATGAAGTCGTCGTCTCCCATCGTTCGGTAATGATATCAGAACATAATATTAGCTTAATACTCTAATTATCATCCCATTATTTAAAATACAGCAACAAAATAGCTTGAAACTTACTTGTGCCCGCAGTAGCAAACGTGATCTTTACCACAGTACGCTAATTTGCCAAGCTTCATGCATTTAGTTATGCATTCTCTGGCCTTGTCTAGGGTGGGACAGAAATGGGCAATGTGATGGCGAAGTGGATTCAGGTCGCTACTCAGATACCAACTCAACGAATGAATTGGTTGAATCTCTCGCATACGCGAGAGGTCGTCGTCGTCGTCAGCTGCAATCGAAAGCGTTCGTGAAACATTTTTTATGTACCTACCTTAATTTCGATTTCTGTCATTTTGTCTTATTTTTTGTATCAGTTTTTCAGATACGTGGGCTGGTCCAAAGCTAATTAGCAAGCGATTACGTTTTCTAAAGTAACGGCAGTTGGCGGTTGCCTTAGTCTAGGGTCATGTTTAAGGTCGCCCTGACCACGTTTAAACTAATAAAATCAATAAATGACAATAGCATGTGATAAGGGCAATTCACTAAATGCGCTGATTAAATTTTAAAGTAATTTTTTATGCGTTTACCCAAATAATATTATCATAATACATCTGCCACTGTATCTGATTTGGATGGATACATATGTTTTTTTTATATTCGATAAAAAATAACTAGTGGTCGCCGGCTAGTGATTTTTGGTCAAGGAGTTTGTAATAAAATTTGCCTTTAAACGATATAAAAATTAAAACAATAAGGTGTATAACAAACCGCTGGCTAAAAACTATTGGACCAGCCTAGTAGATGAAAATAACAGCTATTATCCCTGCTCTTGTGTGGGATAGATTGGAATATTATGGTTTTCTACTAGATTGTGCTCGCAATACAGAAAAAAGTAAAGGCTAACCCAGGATAGCCAGGGCTGGGAAGAGCTCTTCTTCTATATTAACCTGTTGGCATGTGGTTGGTTATCAAACATACATTTCGTAACAGAAACCACGTCCGATCTGAAATGGGCTTAAACTACCAATAACCAGAAAAATAAATAAATAATCTGCAAAAATAAACCTATTACTTTATGTTTTAATTAAAATTTCGTTTGGCAATTATTACTATTTTCGTAAAAAAAAAAATGTACTGTAATGTAAATGTAATGATACCATAAAAAAGCAACACCGCGCGGTGAAACTTCTTTACTTACTCAAATTAAATCAGATACGTTTATTCAAGTTACATTTTCACAAACACTTATTGAAGATAGGCTCTTTTTTGGAGACAAATAAATTCAAATACCGAAACCTAGCAATACTTTCACTCGTCGTCGAAATCGTCGTCTCCCATCGTTCGGTAGTTATATCAGAACTTAATATTTACTTAATACTCTGATTATCATTCCATTATATAAAATACAGTAATAAAATAGCTTGAACCTTACTTGTGTCCGCAGTAGCAAACGTGATCTTTTCCGCAGTACGCTAATTTGCCACTCTTCATACATTTTGTTATGCATTCTCTGGCCTTGTCTAGGGTGGGGCAGAAATGGGCAATGTGATGGCGACGTGTGTTCATGTAGCTACCCAGATACAAAGAACTCAACGATTTAATTGGTTGAATCTCTCGCATACGCGTGTCGTCATCGTCGTTGTCAGCTGCAATCGAAAGCGTTCGTGATCACATATCAGTTATTTCAGATAGATGGAAATTACAGCTATTATCCCTGCTCTTGTGTGGGATAGATTGTAATATTATTACACTTAACACTAGATTGTGCTCGCAATACCGATAGAAGTAAAAGCTAACCCAGGACAGCCAGGGCAGGTAAGAGCTCTTCTATATTTACCTGTTGGCATGTGATTAGTTATCAAACATGCTACTCGTACATACATTTCGTAACAGAAACCCCGTCCGATCTGAAACGGGTTTAAATCACCAATCACCAGAAAAATAAATAAAAATTCTGCAAAAATAAACCTACTATTACTTTGTTTTAATTATGAGTTATTGGGGGGGGGGGGGGAACTTGGGGCCCTACCACCACCTAAGGGGCCCAAGCCAACCTCACCTGCACGTGGTCCTCCTGCTGGCAGACTGACGAGGCTCTAGCGAATTGGCTTGTCCCTAACGGGTTGTGCGGCTTGGATGGAAGTCAACGTAAGTAGAAAACCAAAACCCCGCAAAACGACGCGCAGGGGGAGCGCCCTACTCCTGTGTTAAGTCGGTTAGGGCTACCGAGTCCAGAACTGGCCCGGTTAAAGACGCTAGCCTACAGAAAGGTCCGCTTCGCCTCGTGGTACCTTGGCACGCTGACAGGACGGGCTCGTGAGGTGGCCGATGTGTTCGCTAGGCGGAGGGTGGCAATAGCGTTCGTGCAGGAGACTCGTTGGAGAGGCAACAGGTCCCACAACATCGGGAATGGCTACAAGCTGATCTACACGGCTCTCCGAGTGGGGACATCGGCGTGAAGGTAGTGCTCTCTGAGGAGTTATGTGAAGAGGAGACGTAAAGCGTGTAAGTGACCGCCTTATGGCTGTGGGAGTGCTTATCGAAGGGGTCATGACTAATTTAATAAGCGCCTACGCTCCACAGGTCGGTTTCAGCGATGCGGATAAGTCACTGTTCTGGGAGCAATTCGGGGAAGTACTGCAAAACATTCCGTTATCACAGGGTATTGTTGTGGGTGGCGATCTGAACGGTCATGTGGGTGAGAAGTGTGAGGAGTTTGACAGTGTTAATGGCGGTTTTGGTTTTGGGAGCCGTAACGCTGAAGGAAAAGAAATTCTTCGGACGTGTGCGGCTGCCGATCTGGCCATCGTGAACACGTTTTTCCAAAAGAAATCAGAGCATCTGATCACCTACAAGAGTGGAAGGAGCGCAATAAGATTTACTTTCTCACTCGGAGAGACAATATTGGCAAAGAAGCCACCTGTATGGTCATACCCGAAGAGAGACTCACTGCCCAACACCGCGTTACCGGTTAAAGCGGCACAGGATATTTCCACGCGCCGCTGTGTAAATAACCCTAGTGGTAACCTGTTATGCGATGACCGCGCGGTAATGGAGAGATGGCGCTCGTACATCCACGAGCTGCTCAACAAGCAGCACGAAAAGGTGCAGCCACCGGACCTCCCTCGGAACCAAGGACTTCTGCCACCGATAACGCCTGAGAAGTCGAGACAGCTCTATGCCGCATGACGAATCGGAAAGCTGTCGGGCCCGATGGAGTCCCTATCGAGGCGTGGAAATCGATGGGCTCTCGTGGTGTGAGCATCCTTACCGACCATTATAACCGCATTCTCCTTACCGGGAAGATACCCGAACAATGGAGGCTGAGTATAATTACTCCAGTCTATAAGGGCAAGGGTTCAGTGCGGGAGCGCACCGCAATTACCGCGGTATAAAGGTGATGTCTCACACCATGAAGCTCTTCGGATGCATTGTGGACTCTCGGATCCGACGGGAGTGTACAATCTCGGAGTGACAATATGGGTTTCGGCCGGGTTGTCGGACCATGGACCCCGTATTTGCCCTGAGAACTAACTTGGACGGATACAGATCAAAGAACACGCCCCCTGCATTTCCTGTTTCTGGACATGCAGTAGGCCCTTGACTGTGTCCCTCGGAAGATGATCTGGTAGGCACTGTGGTCCAAGTCGGTGCCCAAGGCCTTTGTTGACATTATCCGAGACATGTACCGCGATTCCAATTCAATAGTGAGGACTGCTGTTGGTGACACCAACCCGTTCCCTATTACCGTTGGGGTACGTCAGGGCTCTTTGCTCAGTCCACTTTTGTTTAACGTGATATTGACGTGACGTACTGTCAGACAGCATCTGAGACTACCATGAGGTGCCCCCGTGGCTTCTCATGTATGCTGACGATATCGCGTTGGAAGACTCGGACAAGGGGCGACTAGTCCAACGTGTAAATAAGTGGAAGGAGTCACTTGAGAACGGCGGTCTGAAGATTAATGTGGCGAAGACAGAGTACATGGCCTGCAGCAGCGCAGATCCCCTACCCGTGCGCATAGGCAAAGATGAAGTCAAGCGCACGGACAGGCCAGATACCTGTGGTCAACTAGGGACATCGACAGCGACGTCAAAGCCCGAATATCCGCAGCTTGGGCCAAATGGCGGGAGGTGACAGGTGTCATTTGTGACCCTAAAATGCCGATAAAGCTGAAGGGACAGGTCTATAAAACCATCTTTAGACCTGCTCTCCTATACGGCAGCGAGACTTGGCCCCTACTAGAGCGACACAAGCAGGAGCTGGGCGTCACGGAAATGAAGATGCTGCGGTGGATGTGTGGAGTTTCACGAAAGGATCCCGTTAGAAATCTGTCCGTGACATCGCAGAAAAGCTGCAGAAGTGTCGCCTTCAATGGTGTGGCCACGTTTTGCGCAGACCGGTAAGTTATGTGGGGAACAAGTGTCTGACCATGCCGCCCCAGCCGGGCACGGGAAGGAGAGGCCGGCCCAAGAAGCGATGGCTTGACGTAGTCAAGAGCGATATGCGTGCCAATAATCTCACCACTAAGGATGCCGAAGACCTAGCGAGGTGGGCCAAAAATAGCAGGAAGGCGGACCCTGGGCCCTCGTGTGCCGCGCGGAGGCGCAACCGGAACATAACGCCAAGATGATGATGATGATGACTTTGTTTAAATAAAAATTTCGTATGGCAATTATTACTATTTTCGTAAAATAAAAAATGTAAAATCTTTTTTATACCACAAGGTGGCAAACAACTAAAACGTTTATTTACTAAAACGTTATTTAGGTTAGGTTAGGTTTTCACAAACACTTATTGGAATACTATTACTAAAATATATAGAATACTAATAATACTCTGAGCAATACTTTCACGGATCTAGCAGGGTATTGTTTGCACTGTATATCTATCAAATTTAAAATATCTGCACATTTGTACAACAATGAAGTAAAATTCGAAATACGAAAAATTTACATACATACATAAAGATCATACCTCTGTCCCAGAGACCATGTAACAGTAAAACAGGAGGAGAAGGAGAATCAAATAAAATTTGATTCTCCTTATCAGCGTATCAACCTTGATTCAATGCTCACATTAATTATATAACGGAAAAATCATTTCCTTGGCTTTGTTTTGCGCATATGTAAAGCATTCAAAGATACAGAGAGTCTAAAAATGTTGTATTTCGCCTACGTTAGAAGCATTTTGAAGTATGCCAGCTCTATTTGGTCACCTGGGTCTCCCCCACAAGGGTAAAATTGAACATATACAGAAAAAGTTCCTATAGCACCTGAATTTCAAATTGGGACAAATTTGACTTATCTCGTATGAGGGTAGCTGCAATATGCACCACTTCTTGACTCTTGAGGAGCATCGTCATGTTCTGGATATGGGATTTCTTCACGATATTGTAAGTGAACGTTTCGATTGCCCGGAGCTTCTGTCACATGCCTCACTACAGGTGCCCTCACGCAGAACTAGAAATACCGCCCTGTTTCACGTTCTATTCCACGCAACCAATTACGGTAAAAGTTCGGTACTGACAAGAATATTTGATATTTATAATAAATATTTTTCTTTAGTGGATCCCTTCTCTAACTCCAAAGACAAATTAAAATACTAAAGTGAAGTCGATACTTTCGAACGAACCCCCTTGATTGCTTCTTGCTCAGCCGTCTTCTTTATTGTACTACTTTTGTACTTTTTTTGTATTACTTGCGCCTCGGCCAACGGACAATGGAACATACTATACACATAACATCTAACATATATGCAAGTACACCCGTCCTCACAGGTTAAAACATTCGCATCCAACTTTGCGCACTCAACTTTACACGCGAATGTAAATATAATATGTTGTGGCGTCCAGGTGTAAATGATTTATTTATTAAGAGGAGTACGATAAGTTCATATTGATTGACAGTAATAGAAATTATAAAGTGTGGATATGGCAACAATCTGGGGATAATCTGTCCTTGTCAGTCCTTCTTGTAAACATTCAGTTATTTGGTCACTATTAGCTTGAACTTTGTCTAAATTATTAATCATGCTGAAAATTATCTCCCACACTTCTTTTTTAATGGTTTTGCCCATTATATAATAATATTTTTCATGACTCACGAAAATAAACAATCCTACAGAAATCAAATTGTTTGTTATGACTTTTATGAATGACGTTCTATGACGTTAAAATAGTTGCCATACAGAGTTTTTTTTTTAAGGTTAGGACTTGGCGTGGTCTTATTATATTACTATTTTTTTATAATTTTCTATATACAGACTAAGGCCTAGTTTGGGTTTCAGAGGCTTCATAATTGTTGTTGAGTTTTTTGTTATTGTGCTACTTATTAACTAAAAGATTATAGTATTATTGTACTACTCATCTGAACCAATGTCGGCGACGCCATTATTGATATTTCTAAATCGCGTCAATTAGTTTCAGTTTTGGCCACCGGGTCAGATAAGTTTTTAGCACTCTACAATTTCAATTTCAGTTTCGACTGGCACCCCGTGACGATACAATTTAGAGTAGCTCAGGGTAACCTTGCGCAGTGGGTGTTTGAGCGCAGTGCATATTTTGATCAGCATTTAAGTCTATTTTTATAATTGTATTAGTCGCGAGGCGAGTCCGGAATCAGATTTGGAACTTAGAGCCCACCAGATTACCTCCGACAAAGGAACATCGTCAAAAGTTCCTGCACATTGAGATCGAGAAATGTAAAATGCAGAGGTGGATTCCACAGATTATTATATAAATATATTGTACAGTTGTTTCCTACTACTAAACTGGAAATACTGCAACAACTCAGGCCAGGAAGATTCTCTGGCACCCACGTGAGTTTCGAAAACTCCGACTACGAGCGCATTCGATAGTGCGTTATAAAAAACCTACACCGTAATCTAGGACGAAAGTTTCCATTTGGATAAAATTTAAAGACTATTTGGTTTGGGATGTGTTAAATAGTATGGGCGAAGTCGAAAGCGCGTCTTAAAATATCTAGTGGGAAATCTTTAAATTCCAAGAATATAATAATATGGTTTGTATTTCCGCTACTGTTTCGGGCCGTTCTGAGTAAAAATGCGCAGTTTTCAGAACCCTTTAGTTGTGTCCTTAAACCTGCTTAAATATCAAATTTCATGTTTCTACTCCCTCTAGAAGTGCCTCATAATTTTGAAGAGTCATAAAAAAGAAGCCGATGGAGTGCATTTAATATGCTACAACATATCAACTAATCATGGCTTTTTAATAAATTAGATATAAACTAAAACTTTTATCAGAAATACTTTAAACATAAGTTAGTTTGATAAACTTTACGGAAAAAATATACCCTAGCCTTTTTTCTCGTTGCTGTTTATCGAAATTAATGCATGTGTTTACTACGCAATTCGGCATTTTTAACTTGTAAAACAACAACCATTCGTACACATGGCCAAACCGTCACTGAGACGACGTTGGTGCTCCATTGCAGTTTAGCACCAATGAAGTGGTGCCATTTCCATTGTTCAAAGAATCTATCCATTCGCTAGTACATAGAAGGTTTTGGGTAGGGTAGCTGTAGATTAGGGGTGAAATCACCACGCGAACAAAGTCGTGCCGGTTGAACTTATGATAAATAATAAAATAAAAAGGATTTTATGTTAAGTGCATTTTACTGAAGAGCCAAGTAAACTTATATAGTGCTATCACACCATGTCTCATGGCGAGTCGTCGGGTGGAGGAGTGGTAGGCTCATCCCCTAAACCAGTTGTATCTTCGGTATTGCCTTCGGTATTGTCTTCGGTATTATCATCGGTTCCGCTATTATCTCCGTCACCTTCGTTGTCTCCTTCATCGTTTAACTCATCGGGTTCCTCTTCTTCCTTTTCCTTTTGTTTCGGCGCTTTCGTTGTTGTAGGTTCTTTTTCTGGGCCGAAATATCTTTCATACAAATCTCTGAATTCCGCATACAAATCCTTTGGGTCGTAATTGAGCTCTTTATCCACCCTGTTAATTAGTAATTTATATGTCAATATGAATCAACTCAGAATTGCATGTACAATAGATAAATGGTGTTTTTTCAAACATGCTTTAATTCTTACTTCTAGTTAAGGCAATTAATTTGTATTTTAATCTGTGTAAAGTCATGGGAGACCTGGGCAGTTCAAAAGGGGACCGCAAATTGAACTGTATATTTTCAACACTATGTTCATACGAGCGCTTTCAATAGTACATGCAAATTAATTAATTGATATTGATTGACAAATTGATTATATATAAAGTATTATCAATTTGTCGACGGAATTTACTTCTTTCAGTGTAGACGGACACTCACAAATTTACACACATTAGCCATCCACCACGGCTGATTCGTGGACTGTTAAGTATCCACTTGTGTCAATATTACTGAATATAGGCTCCCCCAATGATTGCGATTTTACAGTCGCGGAAACAGAATTTCATGAAAGCTGACATTAGTCTGAAATTGGGTGTGTTACTATTTCTCGATGTATGGTGGTCATTATGAGATGTTTAATGCAAAAATACGGAGATGATTTAATGTGTTACAAATTAAGAAATGATGGAGATGATTAAACCACTAAACGTTCAGTTTCCTCGACTGTACATTTTTCCCAGGTTGTCACATCCAAGTCCCGCAAGCAACCTTTCCATATCGTCACTCCACTTAGGTGAAGTCGCGATCTCCACTAGTTCAGTTTAATTTTCAGAATTTAACTAATATTTATTTAATTTTAATATTATGATTAAATACAGCTATGGATTGAAACTTACTTGTGTCCACAGTAGCAAACGTGATCTTTTCCGCAAAACGCTAATTTCCCACGCTTCATGCACTTTTTTATGCATTCTCTGGCCTTGTCTAGGGTGGGGCAGAAATGGGCAATGTGATGGCGACGTGGGTTTAAGTAGCTACCCAGATAAGAACTCAACGATTTAATTGGTTGAATCTCTCGCATACGCGTGTCGTCATCGTCTTCGTCAGCTGCAATCGAAAGCGTTCGTGAAACATTCGCATTTGTTTATTTTGATTTCAAAGTTAAATTGTACTGTCAATTGTCTGATTTGACAGTATAACTGATTTTTGTATCAGAATTATTTAAGATGGAAATTACTGCTATTATCCGTTCATGCCCTTGTGTAGGATAAATTCGAATATTACATTTTAAAGCTTTTGGTCGCAACACAGCTAAATATTGCTTCATAAAAATACCAGTGTACCTACCTACTACTAAAATACAATTTTTTCGCGTGGTACAACTTTCTCACCTTATCATTTTTTTTGAAGTAACTACCTTTTGATAAAATTACATAAATAAATTGTAATAGGTACCTACCGGAACCTAGCATTACTTTCACCAACCTGACTGATATAAAGTGTAGGTATTTTTAAACACTGTTTATCTTGAAAAAATTTACTTTCGGTTGTTTACTAATGTTCGTATAAATAGTTAATCGACAATGAAATAAAAAGTTGATATAAAAATAATTGCTGTAATGATGTTCCCGGCGAGGATCTTTACATAATTATCCAGTCAGGACAAACACAGATAATGTCTACATACTCTATATAACATTCCTGTAGTCGCTGGCATTCATGAAAAATGTATTAATGTTTCATGACATTGTATTAGAACTATGCAATAAAAACACTCTTTATTTGCACACTACATGATACACTCATAAAATATAATAAATTATAATAGGCAGTGCAAAGGGCGGTCTTATCACTAATGTGATCTCTTTTAGACAATCTTGGTATGAATAGAAACAAAGTATTTAGCTACTGACAGGTAGTGCACACAAAAGCTTTACAAAAGTGCACAAATTTACACAGAGAAAGAAAACACAAAAACAAAAAAGAAAGCTTTTACCCCAGCACCCACAATTACAACAGACATCAAGTAATGTTGTTTTATTTTCTTCTCAAAGCCATATAACGATTCCGCACACCTAATATCTCGAGGAAGATTGTTCCATAGTCTAGCCACCTGCAGTGCAAACGATTTGTGATAGACGACCATTTGGCCAGTATGGGCAGGAATCTCGAGCATCTTCTCACATCATGTACGCAAAGAGCTCAGGGCATTGGATTTGAATATAAACAGTTCCCCGAGTTCCGCGAGATGAGCTTTCCGGGGCAGTCGGATGAGAAGCTAGAATAGCTTTGAACCAAACTCCGAGATGTGATTAAAATTGCGGAGCCCAAATATAAATCGGATGCAAACATTCCTTAGCCTCTATTTATCCATAGCCTCGGCAATATCCAAGAAGCAAGCATCCGCATAATCCAATAATTATCGACAAAAGCAGGGAGACTGCGCAAGCGAAGCCCTAGTGCAAATTTGCGTACCATGAAGTAACGCAATTGTCTTAAGCTAAAGTCGCTATTGTCTAAAGTTAATTAAGCTAATCCGCAAAAAGATTCTAGCTGAGGCTTGCGAACTGAGGAGCCCACGAAAAACGGTCACCCTCAAGTATCCCCAAGTTTTATAACGTGTTGCTCCTGGGATTAAAAGCCCACAATGAGTTGAGTTTTGAGAAGGTTTACCTTAAGTCCATAGCTGCAACTCCACGCAGATACACGCTCCAAGTCACTGATTATAATAGTAATGGCTTCACATATTTTATCGGGAGGAGCCTGAGTGTAAATCTGCAGGTCTTCGGCATGTAGGTGGTATAAAGAAGAGAGATTTAATGTAATGCTATTTATAAACAGTGAGAATAGTAATGGATATAGTACGCCACCTTGTGGCATCCCGGTAGTAATGCTCAACCAAAGCGTACACGTTGACGGCGACACTCTACATAGCTCTGGAATCATGTTTCGGCACTGGTTGATATACCCAGAGAACCCAGTAGAATGTCAATCAACAGTGTTGAAGGCGTTACTGAAGTCGAGCAGAGTTAGAACTGTCACACAACCATTTTCCATTCTTCTTCTGCAGTCATCAGCGATTTTAACCAATGCTTTTACAGTGCTATGACCAGGACGGAAACCAAATTGAAGTGGGCTTAGAAGATAAGACGCAAAGATAAAATTAGTCAACTGGTGATAGACGAGACGCTCCAGTACTTTTGCACAACATGAGAGAGAAAAGACTTTTATCTGTGTACTTACCAGGAAAAACATCGTGATGAAAGTTGCACATTCAGGCGAGTGCTGACCATGATTCAATTGGGTCACGGAGGTCAGATGGTAGTTGCTCCACTTTATTTACCTGTTCTGCCAAATTATGGATCATGATCAAGGCAGACCCCGGACCCACGCGCGCGAGAGCACAACCGGAAGACAACGCCAAGATGCCACCCACACACTTACCGACTATTATGAAGATAATACTTAAAGTTTACGTAATTAAAGTAATCTATTTATATACTAATACTAAAAAGAGAAAATAATTGTTTATTTGTAATGAATAAACTCAAACCTACTAAATCTATTTAAAAAAATCTTTCACAAAACAAAGTCGCAGAAAATATGCTAGTTAAAAATAAAGAGTATAATAAAAATCAATAAGACACTAATAATATGATAGATACTAAACCAATATGGATACTACTATTCATGCATTTAGGCTGCAGGCAACAAAAATGCAGAACCTCAGGTGCGTTGTCACTGTAAGGATTAAGATGAATTGCCTCATGCCTCTAATTGCAATTGCTTCAAACCGGAACACAACAAAGCAAGCATTATTGTTTTTCGGCAGACATAGATAAGGTGTAATAACTCGTCCAGGCGGACTTCTCAGGATTGACCGAGTCCTGCCACCTGATACTTACCTGATGTATTACCTACAAATCAGGTCGCGCACGGAATCTGAGACCGCAAACTCAAATAAAATAGGAAGAGCGTGACACGAAATTTATAAAAATATTATAAATATCTCACCCCCTGAGCAAGCACATGCCATATTATTAAAGCACAACCATCTAATATTTAAAGTTTAAGTAAAATGCCTAAAATAATAACGCGAGTTAAATCGGTGTCAATAATTAAAAACATCAATAAAATACGAAAGTGAAAATGTGGAAATATTCATAAACACCGAAGCCATCTGTTCTGCGAGCTATGTGCCTCGTCTACTGCAGCTTATGCCTGGCAATCCTTCGGCCTATATAGTTCTTACAAATTCAGATAATTCCCATCTGTTACTCACAAGAGCCCTCGAGGCGGTATTTAGATTTCCAATCCCAATTTTCGGGAAAAAATAATTGCAGTCTGAATGGCAGAATAATTTGACAATATTATCTGACGAGAGACTAGACAGGTCTACAGCAGCGCTACTGAAGGCTTTCTAGAAGAGTTTTGAGTTATTTATATCGAACTAATTGCATAAAACAAAAAAAATACCCGACCTTCATCTTCAATTTCCAGCTGCTTGATGCAGAAGCATTTGTTGAGAACACAGGCTCCCGGTAACTCGCCACATCTGTTTCTGCAGTAGAGTTGGCTCAATTTGTTGTTGCAATTCAGCTTGACAGACCGTAGCAGACTGTTGTCAGTACCAAAGTAGTAGTCCGCATCTATACTGTAGCCAGGTGTAGCTGCAAAATTCAAAGGGTTTTTCCTGGTAAACTGATATCTACAAATGAAACAACTTTTATTTTAATCATGTCATATGGTACAATTATTACAGTAGGTCTGTAAATAATATGGTCCTAAAAGGGACGTGGGACGTGGTCATTCGAGGAAGTGGCCTTTTGAGGAAAGTAGACGTTCAAATTCGGATTGATCTGTTGTAAGCCCTTGGGATTCGTGGAAAATTGGTGCCTAAACCTGAAGAAGGTGAGATCCGTGGGGGGCCCAAGAAGTGATTGACAGCGCTGGGACGGACGAGAGAGGCAGCAACTAGTAACGCGAGGACGCTGAAGATCTGGAGAAAAACGCGCAAAGTAGAGGGAAGAGAGCAGGTAAGCGGATCATGATAGAAACCAGTATATTTATAGGTACAAGAGGGAAGCAAACGCGCAAACAGGTCACCTGATTATTATAAAACTATGTTTTATAAATCAGTGAAATGTCAACAATTTTGAGTTATAATTAACAATGTCATAGCTAGTGCATTAAAAGAAGATATAATTCGAAAAGCGTGTACTCCATATTATAATGTGTACATTTCGTATACTAGGTTTTTATTAATTTGTTAGTAACGATAATAAAACTATGCTTTTTTTACACATTTATCTGATTTTTTAAAAACATTTAACCAATTATTAGGCAAAATAGTGTTTTATTTCATGCAATATTCTACAGGATGGCCCATAAGTCCCTCGAAATGTAAATTTCGAATAAAATACAATGGGCGCGCGGGAGTGGGACGTGCGGTGTGGGGGGATTACGGACGGTTTCTGGGAATTCAGTCGCCATGGAGTGTTTCGACGGTGCGGACCGTGCTTTTTGTGTGCGTAAGTTTTATCAAACCGATAATTCGGCTACCAAAGCGCGGCGTAAATTTAGAGAACATCACAATTTAAGCAACTTTACTGATACTCCAAGTGTTCAAACAATTAAGGACTGGGTTACCAAGTTCGAGGAGACTGGTTCGACGTTATATAAACAACGGTCAGGTCGACCAAGAACATCACGGACGGAACAAAACATTGACGCAGTGAAACAGTCAATTCATGAAAATCCTACCCAGTATACTCGTAAGCGTTCCAGTGCTTTAAACTTACCCAGAACATCAGTACAACGGATTTTAAAGAAAGATTTACATCTTCACCCGTACAAAATTCAGTTAGTACAGAAATTAAAAGATACTGATTCAATCCATAGACTAAATTTTGCAAATGAAATGTTGAACCGCTTTACTTTGGTTCAATAACGTGTTATTCTCTGATGAGGCTCACTTTCACATCAACGGCCATGTCAATAAGCAAAAGTCGCCACTGGAGTTGTGAAAATCCAAATTAAAAACATGAAAAGCCCTTACATAGCCCTAAAGTGACCGTTTGGGCGGCTATGTCAGTGCATGGCATCATAGGCCCTTACTTTTTTGAGGACGGCAGAGGTCGCGCTGTTACTGTTAATTCGCAGCGGTATGTGGCAATGATCGAGGAATTTTTTACACCAGAGTTGCAGAATTTTCAAAGCTTGAATACGCGGACCTGGTTTCAACAGGATGGAGCAACTGCCCATACCTCTAACACCGCTATGCCCGTTGTCCGACAGCTTTTTCATAATAAAGTGAGGATTCCCTGGCCACCACGTAGTCCGGATCTAACCCCAATGGACTTTTTCTAATGGGTAAATCTTAAGAGTAAAGTGTACGAAAGCAACCCGCGGTCAATTGATGGCCTGAAAGAAAATATCCGAAGAGAAATGGCAAGCATTACAGATCTTATCCGCCGTGCAGTGATGGATAATTTTAGACGTCGCTTACAGGAGTGCCGCGATCGTAACGGATTACATTTGAAAGATGTAATTTTTAAAAAATAATTCCCATAATATAAGGATTACTACAAAATAAAAACCTTTTTCATAATGTAATTAGTTTTTTTCTAATTGTTTTTTTACATTTCAAGGGACTTATGGGCCACCCTGTATATTTCATCTAAAAAAGCGACACATTATGAGAACTTAAAAAAAAACCCATTTTAATGAAATAACTAATACATTTAAATTTTTATATTTATTTTGAAATTTTTTTTATAGCTTACTTGAATTATTTTTAATAACGACTTTCATTTACACAAATACTACAAATGCGATTTCCCAAAAAACATATTTTGTGTCATGTGACAGTTTTTATCTGGATGAGCGATATGATGCTAAAACTTGCTTGCGTTCCTCAAGTAGTGCTGTTGTATCGGAGGTAATTTTGGGTATAATCCGTCGTGATGGTTTCAACTTCGACATCGTGTACCTTATGGATATACCCATCAATTGATTATTTATACAGTTTATATTTCAGTTCTCTGGCGCTGTTAGATTTTAATGTAATACCCCTTTGGCGCTACTAGAAAATCATTATTGTTCAGGGGCCGAAGGCTTTCTACCAGTTTACTCCTTTTGTACTTAGATAGATGTCTATTCGTGTTCTCACAATTCGGTGATCGTTACCCGCTCCGAATTGATTCACATCTTTTGCATCTCCGACAATGTATTTTTTATTGGCAAGAATGTAGTCTATCTGGTTTATGATTTACTATCGGGATTTCTCCATGTCCAGAGTCTCTGCCTTTGTTTTTCGAAAAACGTGTTAATAGCATGCAGCTTTTGTTGTTACAGGTAGTTCATTCAAGTCTATCGATCTCCTATTAGATCTATTTCTTTGCCCAGACCCGAAACTGCCCACATAAGTGTACTATTAATCTACTCTTCATATTATGAGTCAATTTGTGCATAATATTAAAAAAAAAATATTTATATCTCTACAATTAAAATCTAAACTACCAACCGTCTTACTTATAAAAAAGTACTGATCAACAAGCGTTAAACGCCTATTTACTTACACAGTCGATAATTACACGGCGTGTGTACAACCATAACTGGCTCAATGACAGGGTCGCTGGTGTTGAATTTAGTATTGCCGTCAAATGATATTTCAATTGGTGACACTTAGTTCCAGTTTTAGTCACCTGGTCAGACAACCTTGTCTATGCTCTATCGAATGGATGACAGTTTTGGCAGCTCACGCCCATGAAGTGTCGTGAATGGGTACCGCCTATTTAGTGAAGAGTCACACACTATCGAAAATCAGTTTTCAAATAAAATAAGTCGAACATATAAAAATCAACATTTAGGTAACTATATTATTTATTGCGTTTTTAAATTTATTAGCATTTCACGCAATTATTCGTAAAAAGCCATTTAGTACATCCTACACACCTAACAATAAAAAAAAAATTATATCGTCAATACATTAATTAGTCGTATATTATTAATTCGTTTGTTGTGTATTATAATATAAAACATACCTATAGTATAACCATGCAAGTATCGATTCCAAGGTATATGAAAATAATAATCGATAATTGAATAGATTCATCAACGATTTTATGCTACCCCATCCCTACAGCAAGTGAGCTGTCAAAATTATCTGTCAAGCGTAGTTACACCGACTGTCTACTAAATGCTACAAACTTGGCCCAATGACGGTGTTGCTGTTGTTGAATTTAATAGTATTGCCGAGAAATGATATTTCAATTGGCGACACAGTTTTGATCATCTGGTCAAATATTTACGTGTGTGTAACATGATATAAGCCTTGTATTTCTAAAGCTAAAAGAAAGTATTGCCATTTTGAAATGTCATGTCAATTCCAACAACAGCGACGTTGTCACTGAATAAGTTTGTTGCATATGTCAAAAGTATTTTGACAAATGCCTTGTATAGTTATACACTCGTTAAACGAGCGTTCAACGTTTAATAAACGTATGAACAATTGTTATTAGTAAGACGGTAAGAAATTCTAAATTGTACGGAGAGTACAACATGGAGCTCTTCAAGAAACGGGTGAAAGGTTTTACGGGGTAGCCTACACGTGCGTGATACCCCTGGTATTGCAAACGTTCACAGGTAGCTGACCATCAGGCGGACTATGAGCTTGTTTGCCACCTTAGTGGTATATTATTAGACTATGGTTATTAGTACATATTTAGACAAACCAATAGAGCCAAATTATATTACAATTTTCTTGTAGTTGAAGAATTTCCATATTCACCTTTCGGCTAAGTATCTTGAGAATTTCCATGTGTTTTCTTCATCGTAAACAACAGTGGATGTAAAAAAATTAATTTCTTTAAATTCGCGAACCATAGCATTTAAAAAATCTACTATTGCAACTAGCACTTACCGCAAACTGTTAATAATAGAGAAATCCACACAAAGAACGAACATCTCATGTACACAAAATCCATCGTTTCGTATGATTAAAAGGCAAGAGCAACTGTAAATTAGCTGATAAATGAATTGATAATCAATTTTACAGTTATTGATTGGCAATTTCGAGTTTAGTACGTAAAATTCGGATTTCACGTTTTAACCTAAATCAAGACTTCATAATAATGTTGAAGTAATTTGGCAGCTACATGACATGACTCATAATTTTAAAACTTCCGAGTTTGATGACTCTGATGCTATAATATATAAGCTTATAAGTATTAGACGTAAGAATACCCTGTAAAATATTTACACAAATAAATATTATTTCATTATTTATTTAAGAAACGAAATTAATAACAATTAACAATTTTGTTCCTTGTACGCTTAAACGTGAGAAGAGAACTAATGAATATCCTAATAATCTCTCCTTTTGGTCTTCGCCACAATTGCAGACAATTATGGATTATCATATGGTCAGGTGGTCGTTCCCGATTGGGAGATGAAGTCGAGTTGATTTGACGTATCCATACTAATAGGATTCATACTAATCCCACCTATTTATAAATTATTAGTATAATTATTCTAATTGAATTTTTTATATAATTGGTATATGATTTTGTAATACGTACTAGATTCTAACTAGTATTCGTTTGTTATTTAGATTCTCTGATGTTTAAATTAGAGACGAACTTAAATTTCTTCTGCTTGGTTACATTCCAATGGGCTGGGGGCCTGGTGATCTGTAAAACAGGTACCAATTTATAACCTAGTGCAGACACCAGTCACTCCCGCAGGTTATATCTATTGTAAAATTTTATTATAAAAGTTATTTTTGTATATTGCATAAGTGTCTATGTGAAGAGAAAATAAATCTATTATTATTTTATGATTATATTTATAAATGAGGAAGTAGGTAAGTTTGCATATTACGATTTCATGGCTAAACTGCTGAAACGACATAGCAGAAAGTTATGGAGCCAGTACAAAAGACAATTATGCTATAATTTTTGCTAAGTTTACTGGAAAGATGTCGCGGGAAAATATCACTCAACTCATTTTTGTCAAATTTTATGTAGGTTAACAATGTATCATTAATGCCGTACTAAAATAGGTACACATGGCTGTTGAAGTGGATACCTTAGTTCATACAAATATACGCATCGTCATTTAAAAATTGCCAACAAATAAGTAAAATAAAAAGTACGTTCTTCGAAAATCATTTCTTAGAACTGCTATTGGACTATTTGCTTGTCTGATCGTAGTTTAATTGTGAGTATACTAAATCGTCAGCCTTTTGATAGACTTTAGATTGCAACACCAGAAGTAGTTGAATAGTAATTCAACTGGGAGTAAATTACGATTCTACCAGGTCTCTATTGATAAAAGTAACAAAACACATGGTTTGCTTACTTTGGGGCTAGATGTCGCTGTATAAATTGTCCAAGCATTTTTTTTTTTTTTTTTTTTTTGCAGATTTCCAAATTTGCAACGGAGTTTCAATTGAATATCAATAGCGTGTTATTTACATGTAATTTGAATGCCTTCAAGGCTAGAGTGAATAGGCTGTTCCAAGACGGGCATGCTCCATCTTCGGCCGCATCATCACTTATCGACAGGTGAGATGGCGGACAAATGCCTGCCTTGTACGTATAATATAAAAAAAAATAGCAGAATTGGCCCCAGGAAGGTCGTACACTAGTGTCCTAGTTGAACCACTGCGCCACAAGTCTAGAAAACGTCGCCACACAATTTCAATTTCTTTTAACATTGTAAATCAATCAATAATTGGCAGCTTCTGGCAAAAAGCAATATGTAGGTCGCGCGAAGGAACAAGACTTTCCGAAACTGCCGTCAAACAATGCCTGGCTAAGTCCAATTACTAACAGGCCAAACGAGAACCCGCCGGGTGAAACTTCATTTCCTTACTTATAGAAAGTGAAGTATTTCTTCTGGCGTTGTTTTTGGTTTAAGTCACGGAAATTCTTACTTGATGAATCGTATTACCTTGACACACTGTAACGTAAGTAATTTTATGAATTGAGTCGAGCAAAGATAATTTTTAGGCTTAAATTGTTGTGTCTCATCAACTGGTGTATCTATTGTAATTTTATCGGTGGAAGCCTATAATTGGCTATGTAATGCTATTATTATTTTTATTTTAACAACTGCTGTTGGATTTCCTTAAGTGAATAAAAAAAATTGGGATTTGGAACTATTCTTCTCAGTAGTAGCACTCTTGGCAGAGTGGTCGTGGTCGTTGTGGGTTGTTGGAGCGATTCACCGGTCGCCGCCATTCTTCCCTCATGGATGCTCTCGTGCACTCGGAGGGCTCAAAGTCTTTCTTACTTGGTCCGTCTACCGCGTTATAAACCTGCCGCGAGCCCGAGAGCCTTCCACTCTCTCGTCATATCAGCCAGAAGACGCCCACTGCTGGGCATAGGCCTCCCCCAGAGATCTCCACAAAGGCCGGTTCTGTGCCTTCCGCATCCAGCTGGTACCTGCGATCTTTACCAGGTCGTCGGTCCATCTTGTGGGAGGCCTACCCACGATGCGTTCCACTCTCTATGCTGATGTTATTAGGCCAAGACACTTGCCCCAAAAAAACGAACTGTAACCGCAAATTAAAAGTGATAATATGATATGATTCGAGCTGAACTATCGGATTACCCCATATTTTACAACATAGTTCACTTCATAAATAGTAAATCAATATTAATTCGGTTTTCCCAGTTTGTTAGCTAATAGGACAATTATTACCTCTGCATTTAACTAAATTCTTCAACACGATAGCTTTTTTCAGATTGTTTTTTTTAACGGCGTGCTATTATTTTTTATAATTTATGGAATATAATTTTTTTTTCATATATTAGACTAGTCAGGCTTTTGACTGCCATCTCACCTGGTGTAAGTGACGATGCGGCCGATGATGGAGCATGTGTGGAGTGTACCTGTGTGTGTAATGAAGCAAATGTCACAATGCGTTTTAAATAAAGAAAATCGCATCGAAATTGGTCTCTCCGTTCCGGAGCTACGATACCACAGATAAACTCACACTACAGATCCTCATATACAGACGTCCCCGTTTTTCAAGTCGGCCGCGTACGAAAGTGGAGTTTCGTAACCAGTTGCGATAAAATAAGAAAATCATATTTTCCTTTCGGCTAGGCCGTGGCTTACACCGAACACCAAACAAACGACGTTCTTAATGAACTCGCCTGTAAACTGAACCAGAAGTTCCGAACTAGTTGGCGAGACTTTGGCATTAACATTTCTCGAATATTTTTTACGACTGGCCACGAACTCACGGGAATTCCGTCTTTTCGCACGGGGGACGGAACTTTGGCTTTAAAACTTTTTAATAGTTGTCACGGATTTATATACTTGCTTACCGTTTTAGTGGGTAATGAAAATCGCCCTTGGGAAACTAAAATCTATGCATTTATGGGCTCCCTTTTAGTTGTGACTAAGCTAAAGTACCCTTTGTCTCAAGTTTTTTGCCGAGGAATATATTACGTACTCATAGTTGTTTTTGGAGTAGATAAAATCTCTAGCGATGAGTCAGCGGAAATCAATCCTCAGATCTCTAGATCAGGTATTTTCATTTCTTCTGGAACTAATATTATTATAACACTATCGAAAAAATTTTTTAAGAATTTATATATTTTATAATATCACAAAGCTCCAGGTTTTTTTTTGTATCAGTAAGCAGTCTCTGCAGCCTATGGACGTTTGCAATACTAGGGACATCAACCTTGCGTTGCCGACCCCATAAAAACCTTAGGTGCAAACTAATTTGACCTTATTGACTAATCTAGGTCACTGTTACAACAAAGCCAAAGTAAAATTATACTATCACGTGAATTTTGCAGCATAATATCTAGTTAGTATACACGATGTATAGTAAACGCGAGGGTGTCCGATATGGGCACACCTGTTGATAAGCTCGGCAGGTGGGGTTGAAATATTGCAACACTGAGCTCACTGCTTACTTTTATTAATAAGAAACTTTATTAAAGTCAAGACGCTGCCCCGACCGTTTTCTTTTGCGGAAACTCCCTTTAATTTCCGGGATTTTGACTGGCATTTTTACGGACGCTCAGCTTTTTCAGACTTTTCTCAGGTTTTTTGCAGTGTGGAGGTTATTTGTTACTGGATATTTATTTTTTAGACGGTGAGGGAAAACATCGTGATGAAACCTGCACATTTAGGAGACTGAACGTGTAACCATGATCCAGTCTGGTCAGGTTCCCCTGGTAGCACAGTCACGGAGGCCAGATGGCAGTTGCTCCACTGTAATTATCTGAACTTCCAAATCGTGGTCAAGGACGATCCTGAACTCTCGTGCGCGAGAGCACAACCGAGACATGAACGCCAAGATGATTTTTATTTTTATATTTTTTTATGATACATCTTTTGATTTCTTGACACAAAATCTTCCAACTTAATTTATCATACTAGTATAAAGTGCATCGTATATATGTCGTACGAGCCCACAAAGTTTACATCATGCATATAAATATTAATATTGTGAGCAGCGATGATGATAGACAATTATAATAAACCGAATAAGCGAAAACCACTTATTCAGTGCGTCAGAGGCGCCATAGTGCCATACTATTTTACATAATTTATTGCTATATTAAGTAATATTACTTCATGTAATATGAAAATGTATCATCAAGAATAACCGCGAACAACTTACCCTTAAGAGAGTGGGGTTATTATAATAGTCATTTCAACTGAAAATACGTTTTCATAAACGAGGAGAAAAGCATTTGCTTTAGTAGTTTTTAAGCTAAGGAAAAGTTAAATTGTCTGCAGCACTGTTATTAAGAAGGCAAGAAAGCTTCGCTGTGTATTCTACAAAAATATGTTCATATATTAGTTAAAATACTTAGCTGTAGAGAAGTATCTTCCTTACCACCTTTTCTTAAAGTTAAGTTACATCTTTTAAACTACGCAACGGATTTTAATGCGGTTTTTAACTATAGTGGATAGTGTGATTCAAGAGCGATTATGATGGTTTATAAGCAATAAAAAAATTGTAGATGAGAGTATGTGTATGAGTAGGTGTACGCGAACGAAGTCGCGTGGGGTCCACTAGTTATATCTAAAAATACTCGCTAATTTAGATTCATTTTATACGATCGCCGCCAAATACAAAACAGTCCACTTTCCTTTTCATCAGTATCCTAGGAGTTCTTCAATCAACAAAGTCTTATCAATTCACCGTTTCCGAGGAACCTTTATGAATCTTCAAAGTAAACCGGGAACTTTTGGAAAGCAATTAGAACAAAACTAATTTTCGAGAACTCGCCTCTTGCGTACCAACAAACTGTTTGCGCGAAGTTCATCTGGATGGCTTCAGGTGTTAGGAGGGTGTTCATTACGACGACTCAGTGGTTCAGTTGGTTAACATGCCAGTTTACCACGCAGAGGTCCCGGGTTCGATTCCAGACATTAAAATTATGAATTTTAATTTCTGTTATATGTGTAATAAATATGTACTTAAAGTATATAAGTAGTTTGTCAGTTACCTAGCACCCCTAACACAAGCTTTGCTTTGTTTGGCGTTAGATGGCGCTGTGTGAATTGTCCAAGCATATTTATTTCTTGATTACTACGCAAGCTTACTACTCTAGTCTTGTGCCTCATGTATAAATATTTATTTATTTTTTATGATTAGTTGATTAAAGGGAGTTTATTAGCTGCTAATATGGTGTTTCTAAAGGCATAAAATAAAATTAAGCCCCATAAAAGTATTTGCGGCCCGTTGCGGAAATTCCACTACTATTACTTTTTATACACAGCCTACGGTAACTACTAACATCTATATAAAATCTACTGTGTTATTTTAATTAATTAATATTTTTTACTATTCTCGAAACTAGCTCAGGAAAAGCATTTCAATAATTTCTTGGACTTTTATACCGAAATTAATAAATTCTTTCATAATATTACTATTTGTATTATTGTTATTAAGCAGGCAAGTAGTTCTCAAAACAACTGATTGATGCCTCTATCCGGCGCTTCTCTACTCATTATCAATCTGTATTTCAATTTTTGTCGAGTTTTGTTTTTGAATTGGCTAGTATTTTCTGCTGTCACCACGTATTCAGGCAACTTATTCCAGGCATTCAAGGCTCGGTTGGTCAAGGCGTGTCTGTGCGGATTGTCGTATGAGAAACAAGTGAAGAGAATGGCCTCGTAGGTGATGATTCTTGTTATGCAGAAATAACTTTTCGAAATCGTGGATGTCGTAATGCCCATAGAGAATTTTGAACGTCTCAATCAGGTCACCACGCTCTACATAGGTTTATATAGGTACAGTTCTATACAATTTATCCAAATAATAATATACAGGAACGGTAATCAACAAATTTATTCAACGCTTACGAAAATCAGTCGAAATTATTCACAGCACGTTTCCATAGGAAATTTTGAGCACCAGTATCATTTGGAGGGAACTCCTAATATTAAGAAGTCATTTAGAGCGTGTAAGGCTTCCTCGATGCGATGTATTCCTTCACACCAGGCAGGGACCTGATCTTCTGGACCAGAGCCAAGATGGTGGGATATTTCTTCTCGATCTCACTGTTGAGGAACAGGTTGGTGGACTCAACGATGCCGACGAGGACGAAGTCAGCCCAGCTCAGCTGCAAATAAAAGAAAAAAGGTTATTGAAATGAAGCATCTTAACCATCGTACCAGGTGTACCTTGCAAAGTGGTACAGAGCCGATAGATGTATGAGGTATGGTATGGTGGAAGGCTTCGGGGCGAGGGCCTTCGTTCTCGAGAGCACAACCGGGACATTAACGCCAAGATGATGATAATGTTCTATTGTATGCAATAAAGAGTTATTGTACTGTAGACATTATTGTCAACTTGATTTTTTAACGATATAAGTATTTATGTAACAATATAATAAAGTCATATACCTACGCAGACCGTTTTCGCGCTGCAACCGATTCATATCCAAGAAAATATTGTCCTCGCTACAATACTATTTCTATGACAATCGAGTAAGGTTCCAATTTCTTTTTTAATTCCATTAATTTTAGTAGAAATTTTACTTAGTTGTTTATCTTGCAACTTCGACATATATTATGTAGTTTAATTAGAAGATAAGAAGTTGTATAATTAAAATAAAAAATACTTTTACAAATTCTACGAAACCATCTCTTACCTTGCCACCAAAGTGTCCGTTGTTAAGCTTGAGTTCCTTCTCGAACCTTGAGAAGAAGAAATCTACAGCCTCATTGAGAATTTCCTTCTTGATGATTTCCTTCTGGGCTGCGCTTTGCTCTTTGATGAAGGATACAACCTCTGCCAAAATAATATTCATATTTTAATTAATATTAAGATTATCTCTTACATCACCCGATATTCGGTTTCCCTGCTTGATATTCTCTTTATTAAACTTTAAAAATTTCAATGGAGAACTTGAAGCTTATAAGATCATAACTATATAAGGAATAGTGTGAAATTACAGGTTGCAGGAAATCTTAGTCCTCACAGTGACAATGGTACGCTTCTGCATTTGTGTACATGCAACCTACATTTATGATTTGCAGATGTTATAGGCGACAGTAACAACTTACCAGCAAGCAAACTGACTTACTGAGCAGCAAAAAAAGTGTTTAGTTACTACGCCTAAATATTGTCTCCCAATTTATCCAATAATTGTTCAATCTCTCTTAAAGTTAATTAGAAATATTTGTCAATAAGAGTGATATTTGATATAGACATTACAGTGTTAATAGTATTTTGAGGCGTTACTCAAACTGTATTACTTAATTCTAGTCACCTTTTTAAATATTTATAGTACCTAACGTTATAATATTTCTGAAAGGCTACTTACTTCCCCAGAAGTCGTAGATGTTGAAGACGACGGCGTCAAGGACCGCCTGCTGCCAAGGGTCGCTTGGCACCAAATTGGCTTTATGGCCAACGTAGCGAGCGATCGCCAGAGACTGGTTCAGAGAGCGGCCATTCTCCTCGTACAAGGGCAGCTGTCCGAATGGCAGATCTGAGGACATGGGTGAATGACTTAAAGTTGGTTTCAGATCAACATCAACAGTCCATTGCTGGGTCTGTGTCTTCCCCACATAAGTGGTTTTGCAACAATCTTCAGCTTTGTTGAGTATAAGCGCATAAAGTGGGGTATGCCAAAACTAGCTAATTGTTGTAAATGTGACAACGAAAATCAATCGAAAAAAGACACATACTATTAATTTATTAACATAAAAAAATACAACAACTCAATATCACGGATCTACAGCGGCTACCGAAATAACCCATAACACAAATGACATAGTTTAGTAGAAAAGAGATTAATTCCGAAGACCTTATAATAATCTAGGCCTGGGTGTACTTCTCAGGAGCATTTAAAGCGATATAAAATCTTCTACTCACTGTCCTTGACGCTCTGGATTGGCCAGCTCTTCAGGTCGTGTCTGACGTCTTCGAACTTCTGTCCGGAGTAGTGCAGGATGTACCTAACTGATTCGGCAAGGCCGTTCAGGTTGAAGTATTGGAGTTTCCTCGACATTTTGCACTTGTCAGATCGAACTTCTGGCTATCAATGCTGGGTCGATGAGTGCTAGCTGTTTTATAGACGTTACAAGCCGGTAAAGACGCACGCAGATTGGTTAATATTTTTATTATTCCATTATTATTACTACTTATTTACGTAATTGTTGTGAAACATGTGTCTGTTTCCTTCGACTTTTAATTTTTTAGTTGAAAATTGTAATAAAGCTTATAACTATCATCTTGGCGTTAATGTCCCGGTTGTGCTCTCGAGAACGAGGGCCCGGGGTCCGCCTTGACCATGATCCAGGATTTGGCAGGTCAGGTAATTACAGTGGAGCGACTGCCATCTGACCTCCATGACCCTGCTACCAGGGGAACCTGACCAGATTGGATCATGGTTACACATTCAGTCGCCTAAATGTGCAGGTTTCGTCACGATGTTTTCCCTCACCGTAAGGGCATCACTTAGTATTCAACTAATGTACATAAGTCAGAAAAGAGTTATTAGTGTATGGTGGCAGTGGGATTCGAACCCGGTACCTCTCGTATTGCATATACGATACCGTTACCAGTAGGCCACCGACACTCCTCATCCTACAGTAATGCATAACGTGTAGTATGTCCACCGCCTTATTCCATAATAAAGAAAACAACTCAACTTTATTATACTTCAACATGAGTTATCTAATTATCAAAAGAAGTCCAATGTCATGGTGTTACTGATAGTATGATGCGGGACAATGACATAATTATCGCGTGACCTGTTGACTTACAGTATCAATAAGTGATACAATATACATATAGCTGTTCCCCGCGGTTTTTATCCGGGCACAGTTCGGATCTCACCAAACATTCAACTATACCGCGCGATTCAATTATTTTTTCGTGATCTAAAGTACCTTAGGAGACTCGGGAACAATGTAGCTTTCTATTCGTGAAATAATTTTAGATATCGGTTCAATATTCTCGGAAATAACCTCCAATATAGAAATTCACAAACTTACAACCTTTACCTCTAGTAATATTAGTATAGATGAAGTTCGAGTGCCCATTACCACAATGTCATTATTTTTCCATCACGCTACATCCCATAATTGTGGTGTAATACGAATTTGTGGTAATAAAACTATAACTGTCCTGTTATCAAATTAAAGTTGATTATGTAAACTGTTAGGAGAATCACGTTTGAAAGTGCAGTATTAAATTTGTGTTACAGTTTGTAATTTTAAGGCTTGATATAATCCGCGCTCACGTGAAATGCGTTGTCACTTTGCTGAATACTATTAAATATAGTAGAAAAAGAGATTTTCAGCTTAATAATGTTCTTTACGTTTTACATACATACTAAAACGTCACGTCTTTTTCCCGTAGGTGTAGGCAGAGAGGTTTTCCGCTGAATATAATGTAATTTTGTATTTTTTTTCATCAGGTCATCATCTCGATCAACTTGGCGTCCCGGTTGTGCTCTCGCGCACGAGGGTCCGGGGTCCGCCCTGACCATATGTTTAAAAATGGAACACTTATTAACATTAATATATAAATAAAAATAATGCATATTAAATAATCGAAAACTTAGATACAGTATTGTTTACAGCAACTTGTTTTTAAACGGTAGTTAGTTAATCAATTCGAAGTAAAGATTCAGGTAGACACGTAGCTTATGTTTGTTATTTAAGACTTGACATTGACCTCAGTAGATAAAGAGAGATTATGCTGTTATGTATTTTTATCCAACTGTGCTTAGTGACATCGGTTCCTCATTTTACTTATAACCTCTTGTTGTTTAAAAGAAATTGAGACGATCTTCCTAAAGAGTGAAATATTCTTTGAAATATTTCTTATTTATATTCTTATTTTAATCTTTGTATATTCCTAGTCGATTCTGGTCGTCCACCAGAAATAATAGTGCCTGAAGTCATTCAAGCAAGTTCGCGAATCGACAATGCAAACTCTCACTGCGTTAGCGTAGTCAAGTCGTAACATTAAAAAATCAACATTACATTTGATTTTGAAAATGGATTTTAAATTACTTTCTTGCAACATTCATTTCGGTATAATTTTCCAGGAGAATGGTGCCATTATGTCATACGAGTCAATTGAAGCCCCAAAGCAGTTGTTCCCAGGAAAACTAATGCCAATAAAGGGTTACATTAAATGGCCCCCTGGGTATCCAGAATTAAGTTCACTAGATAATTTTATGGGGTTACCTCTAGAGAAAGGTTTCCATAAGTAAACTGATAAATTTAACCCAGTTGAAGGACAGCATTGTTAGTAAAATGAAGATTACTAACTAACGTTTTATGTGAACGTTTTAGGTATAGGAAAATAACGGTTGCGATTTGAAGAGTGTCAAAATAGCAATAGTCGTTATTTGTACAATTTAGTTTTCGGTTTACAATTTTTCCACAATGCCTAGTTTTTGATAATTGTAACATATCTTAGGAAAAACTGATTTTTCATTCATAATGTTTGGATCAAAAGCGCAAACATCCTTCTTGGACACCAAGTATTAGATCTTACATTTCCCATCTTCATGCAAAAAACAAATACACACCAACCCTCCTCCTAAACTGTTCCATTCCTAGCATATTCACCGGCCAAATAAACAAAGCTATTACTACAGCCGTAATCTTGCGCTCCCAATAAGCCGAGCTATGAAAATGAACAGCCTCAAGCAACTTGTAGCACATAAACTGGCCGGTCCAAGCATTCCCAGGGAACTGGGCTACGTTCCGGCTGCCATAATAAAGTGTTTCCTTAGGCGCAACAAACTACACCGCCGTAAATTACTAGCGGTTTCTCTTCTCATGTCGCCGAGAGTGGCATGGAGTGCTAGTGACGGCGTATACTTGTATAATACTTGTATAAGTAAATAAAATAATCATTTTGGCGTTAATGTCCCGGTTATGCTCATGAGGGCCCGGGGTCCGCCTTAACCATGATCAAGGATTTGGCAGGTAATTACAGTGGAGCGACTGCCATCTGACCTCCGTGACCCTGCTACTAGGGGAACCTAACCGGATATGATCGTGGTTACAAATTCAGTTGCCTGAATTTGCAGGTTTCATCACGATGTTTTCCCTCATACATACATGGCCGCAGCGGGATTCGAGCCCGGTACCTCTCGCTTACGGTTGGATACTCAACCGCCCGACCTCCGACTCTGTCTAAGTAAATTACCCTTAATGCGTTCTCACATTATAATATATGTGAATGAAGCTAGCTGAAGCTATCTACGAAGCGTCGATAAGTGCTTCCTTGCTTGAACGAGGCTCATGGCAAACATTCATCCTTATATTCAACCTTACAACAACAGCTGTTCACAAAATCACTTAGATAAAAGTAAAATGTTCAAAAATAGTTCCACTCTACCACAAACCGTAAAAACCGCTCACACTGAGCCCAGACGAGCCCAGAACTCTTTTCCACCGCAAACCTTTAAGTGGCAAGTAGTAAAAGGACTATGTTTATTTGCCCTCCGGTTACCCCGGACTTGTGTTGTAAGTGATGCCGCTCCTAAGTAATTGTCCATAGAACTAACCACGTCTACACCTGTGGTCACGAATAATAAATGAATTGCTGCTCCATGTAATTAGATTACGCTGTAAGGGACCCCCGTTGATATACATGACACGTCATTCCGTGATTCAGTTGGCAATTGTGCTGGGTCACTTGATGAATTATTGCACGGTCTCGTTGTTACCTGCCATCCTTATCTGAGAGAAAATATTATTGTAATATTGTGACAATAAAAATGACAAAAACAGCAACAGAATGCTGCAACATCGTTAATATCAAATCGATTTATAATTCTATCGAACCGGAAAAATCAATTTCAGATAATCTTGTTTGCGAGGTAAGACCGAGTGGAATCCCTTTCTTGGAAAGACATGAACCGAACCCACATTCCTTTGGTAAACCTCACAATGCAACAGCTTTAGCCTGCGGCGACAAAATCACTTTCATCTGAACCGATCAAATATGCACCCTAAGCTTCCGTATCTGACACCATCTATTCCGTTTCTACCACTTCACGTTCTGCCTGTACTTGTTTGTTGTTTATTTCTCTAACAACATCATACATTGCCGCTTCGCTAGCTACTTGTCCAGCAATGGCGAAAGGAAAATCTTCAATGGACTATGTAACATTCGTTGCTTCAATATCGTCATCATATTTTTGGTTAGGTAGTGTTGTAACGCTGATGCTATCGATAATATGTGCTTTCAACCGCACACACTGTGACAGGAATTCGTTGAAAGGTGATAATGTCTATGGGATACCATTGTTTACTTTGTCTGGTCCGGGACACGTCCTGTCAATGTCCCTTTGAGAAGGGTTGTTATACTCGGTAATTGTTAGCGCTTTGAGGGGTCCTGTTTTAAGCGCCGGGTAGTGTAAAGATTTGTTGTATGCTCCGTATTTTTTATTTTATAAATTTTTCAGCATTTTCCTCTTTCTTTTTGCCGAATTTCTTACTTTTAACAATTAAGTATTGGTATTTTGTGATTTGTGAGTAAAATTCCTTTTGTCACTATAATGCTAGTGTAGTAGTAGTAGTAAAAAGTATATAATTAGTTTATCAGTTATCTATCACCCATAACACAAGCTTTGCTTACTTTGGGGCTAGATGGCGCTGTGTGAAATTGTCCAAGCACATTTATTATTCTCTTTGCACGTTTTTCCACCGAATCCAAAGCGGCCAGTTGATATTTGGCTGATCCATCCCAGATTCAATGAGTCGAACCGTTTCTTACTTCCTTCGTAAAGACTATTCAGCTATCATACTTCCACATTACAATATCTGAGCAAACTAAACATGAGGACAAAACATGGCTTACCTATTAACGACAAAAACATTCTGTGAAACTCGATGGAAATTGGACAAAACAATTTTGCGAAACAACACGTATAGCAAATTACGCTAAATTACTACTACAAATGTACTTGTAACCCGGTATGTGCTGGCAATAAACCTCGGTTAAAATTTGGCATGGCCTCTTGCTGACCACAGTAAGGTTGAACCAGCTTAACCAATTTAGAGTTGACTTCTGAATGAAAATGTTGTGACTAGACTAGTGCGATACTGGTCTGTTTGTTGGAGTTTTGTTCTTGCATATTATTTGTTAGAGGTTTGTGGACGAGGAGCGTCGGTGGCCGAGTGGTTAAGGTAGCTTACTCGTAAGCGAGAGGTACTAGGTTCGAACACCACTGCTGCTATGTACCAATGACTCTTTTCTGAGTTATGTACATTAGTCCATTACGTGGACCCTCTAGTGGTGTCCACGCGAAGATTCGAAAGAACGTTTCTCGCTCGTACGATTCGGATGTGGAATGAGCTCCCAGCCACGGTGTTTCCTTTGGTCTATGACATGGGATCGTTCAAGAGGTATATTAGAGGTCTCCTTAGAGGCGGGCAACGCATTGGTAGCACCCCTGGTGATGCTGATGTCCATAGGCGGCGGTGACCACTTTCCATCAGGTGGCCCGCATGCCTGTTTGTCTGCCGGATAACATAAAAAAAAAAAAAAAAGTAGTTGAATGCTAGGCGATGCTGTTACGGTAAGGGAAAACATCGTGATGAAACCTGCACATTCTGGCGACTGAATGTTTAATCAAAATCCAATCTGGTCAGGTTCCCCTGGTAGCAGGGTCGCGGAGGTCAGATGGCAATCGCTCCACTGTAATTATCTGATCTGATCGGGGTCAAGGCGGACCCCGGCCTCTTGTGCGCGAGAGCACAACCTATGCACTATGTCCAATATCTTCGAGGTTATACGTCAATTTCATTACCTAGATTGAAAGACGCTTGACATGACAGAGAAGAACCATGTTCTACCTGTGGAAAATCGTGATTAATTAGAACGCGAGCCAGGGCATAATCAATTTGGATAAGGTAACCATGCCAAGTAAGATCATGTATCAAACGCGTTTACAGTTAAGGATTGTGTCACATGCATGTGTAAAAGTGGTCAATGTTGGTTATTTATTTTATTGCACACTACTAGCTACGCGCTTTGGCTTCGCACGGGTGTTATCGGGGTTTCTCTATTATAATTTAAACTAGCTGTCCCACTGCGACTTTGTCCGCGTGTTATCCTACTCTATAAACTGCCTATTGAACTACTTTATCTATTGCTGAAAACCGCATTAAAATCCGTTTCGAGGTTTTAAAGATCTAAGCGTACATATGTACAGAGGGACAAGGTCACGTGTTGCGTAAGCCCCAGGGATATGTGGGAAATAGGTGTCTAAACTTGCCTGTGTCAGGAAAGAGGCCCGCGGGAGACCTAAGAAGCGATGGATTGACATCGCATCGGACGCGAGAGTCAACGGCTTATGACGTGATTATGCTGAAGATCGGGCAAAGTGGAGAAAGCAAAGCTGGAAAGAGGACTTTGGCAGTAGCCGGGATTGACCGCTCGGGTGATAATGATGATGACGACATACAGAGGGACAAGGGGCGGGAAGCGACATTGTTTTATACTATAGCGTCTATTTATTTTAATACGAAAAATGTACTTCAATAGAAAAAGACAACGACTAAAGTCTCCAAGAGCTTAAACTGGTTCTTACTGACAATTACTTCGCGAAAGAAAAAAAAATTAACAGCCATAGAGCTGTATGCGAGCACTGTGAGAACGCATAGCAACGCTACTTTACTTATGTATTTTTTATTAACACGCGTGTTTTAAGTAATTATCAAACCTATCTCAATCTAACAATACCACGGATCTGCCATATACCAAAAACTAGTAACGTATTTACCTGAAAACTCTCCCCCACTTTTTCTTTTTTTTTTTCGAGACAACACGCTACATCGGCTGGCCCATTACGCCGACTAATGGAAGCCTGAATACAGTATGTGCAATGAAAAACGTCGCAGCTAACGTTATATTTACGGCAGGAAAGACGCTATCTGCCTTAGTAAATTATGCTCTATGACCCGCGGGTTGCTCACCTCTGCATAATGTATGCGGCGTTGTTTGTGTAGTATGAGCTTTTTGCGAAAATTAGATAGAATTTCGCCGAGCGGCTTGTAAAAGCATAGCCGTTTGGATACTATTCATACTTCAGATGGGGATCTGGTCTATTTGTCTACCGTAGGTATGTAGTGCCCGACCTCAGATTCGGGTTCGGCTTCGGCCACCTTCGGCCAAAAAATAACCTTCGCCAAAAACTTCGGTGTCGTCCCGAAAGCCGGTCGAAGCCGAAGATTTCGCCGAACGTTCCTCTTAGCAAACGTCGAAAATAAATGAACTGTTGAATGAATACATAAATTGCAAGAAAAACTTAAATTAGGACAGTGGTTCTTAACCGGTGGTCCATAGAGGTAAAACGAAGTGAACATAATTAGTTGTTTTTAATAAAATCACGAGCTTAACTTCTAAATTAAAAGCTAATTTGCCAAAATTATCAATATTTCATACCAAAACCAGCAAAATTTTTGCAAATAATTGTAAAAATATAATATTATAACTTTAAGAACGCGTTAGGGAAAATGTGGTCCTTTGCAAGTCAAAAATTTAGGCAAATGGTCCCTAGGTTAAGAACCACTGCTCTAAGAAGCCAAAATACCCGATGTTGCCGCCGACATAATCGTACTTGTGTTATCTCGTACAGCCATTGTCGTCCATACGTAATTGTTGTCACAGTATGTACATAAAATTCATAATAATCATTATCATCATCTTGGCGTAATATAGAAAAGAGGCCCAGGGTCCGCCTTGACCATAATCCAGGATTTCGCAGATCAGATAATTACAGTCGAGCGACCATCTGACCTCCATGACCCTGCTACCAGGGCAGGATAAAATTCATTATAATGTCTGTTCAAATTTTTCAATAGCTACCTATTTTCAGCAAGCACAATGACGCCAGTTGGTTTGACTGTTTAATTACGCCTTTTGGCTCATTCAATGTGGCGCATAGATAATGTACGGCCGACAAAACAATTGGTGGGACCTTTCCGATCCCACCCTCGACGGCCCAAACTCATATTTAATTAAGATTTACATTCGGCCATGGAATGCCGTTGAGCTGTGGACTGGACCCGCTAAGTAACTACCAAAGTACCAACCCTAATAACGTGATTCGGGGCAATGAAGGGAGGGGTCTGTTTCAATAATTTTGAATATCCAATTGAGCTCAAAAATAGGGTTGCCAAAATTAAGAAAAAAATATTTACATCTATACAAGAATAGATTTCTATCAAATAATTTATATAGTACTTATAACTTGTAATCTATTAAAATCAGTAAACTAGGTAGGTACGGAGCGGGGGATTTCCTAATCCGTAGTTGGCCTGAATGCCCGTTATTTATGTAGTATTGTGTTTCTGCCGGTGAGTAAGGTCTCCAGTGCTCCATGGGGTGGGGGTGGGAACCGTAGCTTTGGCGGTGGAGGGGCATTTGCCTTTTTGCTGCCAGAGCAACGTGTTATAGAGGTGGGTAATGCATTGGCGATACTCTATAGGCAGCGGTGACCACTTTACATCAGGTGGCCCGCTTGCTTGTTTGCCCACCGTATAAAATAAAATAAAAACGATTAGTTATTTATATGCTAAACGTTCCCTGTGTTCACATTGTAATAAGAGATAACACATTAAGCTCTTACATATATTTTTTATGTTGTGCGGCAGACGCATAGGCAAGCGGGTTACATGACGGACCACATGATGGAAAGTGGTAACATCAGCAACGCCAGCGGATTTACCAATGCGTTGCCCGCCTCTGAAGAGACCTCTAATATAACTCTTGAACGAACCCATGTCATAGTCCAAAGGAAAGACTGTGGCTTGGATGATTGCGTAAGTGCTGGCACTTCAGGAACACTTACGCAGTGCTGGCACTTAGTGACAAAATTTAACTACTCCTTAAAATATACTAACGGCAGTCATGTTAGTCCGTCAGCTTCGAAAGCTTATAGCCAAAGGTCACGGCATGACAGCGAACGGAATAAAAGTCCCTATTATCCTCCAACTTCCTTGAAAATGCTGCGGTGGATATGGAGCGTTACTCGACTTGTTCGAGTGCGTTACGAAGCCATGGTAGCCTTCGCGTGAAAGATATCGCGGATAAGATCGAAGAGACATGGCTGCGTTGTTTTTTTCATTTATTGCGTAAGCCCCAGGTATACGTGGGTGCCTAAACCTGCCTGTATCAGAAAAGAGATCCTGCGGGAGACCCAAGAAACAATGAATTGATATCGCCGAGTCGGACGCGAGAGCCAACGGCTTACGACGTGAGATTGCCAAAGATTGGACAAAGTGCAGAAAACAAAGTAGGCAATCGAGAGCGAGAGTTTTTTTTTTGTTATCCGGCAGACAAACAGGCATGCGAACCACCTGATGGAAAGTGGTCACCGCCGCCTAAGGACATCAGCATCACCAGGGGTGCTACCAATGCATTGCCCGCCTCTAAGGAAACCTCTAATATAGCTCTTGAACGATTCCATGCCATAGTCCAAAGGAAACACTGTGGCTGGAAGCTCATTCCACATCCGAATCGTACGAGCGAGAAACGTTCTTTCGAATCTTCGCGTGGACACCACTAGAGGGTCCACGTAATGGGGATGAGTACCCAGCCCACGGCGGGTGGTGCGATGGCAGAATTGGGCTGTGGGCACCAGATCAAATAATTCCTCAGAACACTCCCCATTGTACAGCCGGTAGAACACACACAGGGAGCCAAAGTCCCTTCGATCAGCCAGAGTTGTCGCCATAGTCAAAGTTGTAGCAAATGAAAAATCGTGTCCAATGACATATAGCCCAACGTTATGGGTCATTTATGCTGGGTTGTCTGGACCTCCTTTTCAACGCTTTTCAGAGTGAGTTTGGATATCGTGCAGCCAAACTACACGGGCCAGAAGTTGCGGTCGATGCGGTGGCCGAGGCAGCTGTTCCGTCGCCAACTCGGTCCCGAAAAGGCCCTGAATTTATCGAGGTTAAATAACGACTATTTTAATGCCACCGTTTTAACGAGCCCGTATTACGAGCACAATGCGAATCGTACGTTTTAGGGCACATTTGCAGGAATTTTGGCGGTTTTCGAACGGTATTTACTCCGCGGAGATAGATAATTTTGCAATCTTTATGGTATACACCATTTTGTTTTGGTAGTTTATAGGAGAGAAAGGGCAGACGATTAGTAAGTATAAAAAGCTCAATTTTAACTCAAACTTACCTACTAAGTTAAAGGATGGTAGTATATGATATTGACTTATACCATACTTAATTAAATATAATTCTTGTTTCGCTAAAAATGGACAAATCCTTGTCTGCGGCCGTCACAGCATATGTGGCCAATTTTCACAGCATGTAGCTTAGGATTTTCATAGACTTGCAATTTAAGTAGGTAAATAAAATAAATCATTTATTCAAACAAAATCTTAAACATAAATTACAAATGAGCATAGTTACTATATTACCTTCGTACGATAAATGAGTACAAATAAAATAGAGGTACTCAAATAAGACTCCTCAACATACCTATCTAACTAAAAAATCCAGTTAGCCCTTATATTTCTCAGCCAGAGCGAGCTGGCGCGGGCATCGAACCAAAATATTTTCCAAGAAACAATGGCACACCCGAAAACGCCTCCAAACGATTCCCATCTACACCAGATTTATAGCAAATTGCCTTCCACCTACCTCGAGGCACTGTTTTATTTCAGCTAGGGTTGGCCTACAGCCTTGCTTGTACAAATAGAAAACTCCCAATATACAATGCTATCATAGTATTGTTTTATAGATACTACAATTCTACTTTTACCATACTAATACCACTAGCTACTATAATCATAATAATTTTATTTATATTTAACACTACTACATTGTTTAATTATATAAAAAAATACACTAATACCTATATCTAAAATACCAAATACATATAAAATTGACTAAACTAAAACCTTATATTTATAAATATTTTATTAACATATTTTTTAATTTGTAACTAAATTAAAAAATATGTACAAAACCAGGTCCCCGCGGTAAGGTGCCCATCATGGCGGCGGCATTCCCGCGCTGGATGGCGATACTTATCCGCTGCGCGAGAAAGCCGCCGGCACGTGGGTCACCCGTCGCCTCCCTGAGCCGCTTACTAAGCTCATCATGTTATACATAATAATAATAATAATAATAATAGTAATAATAACTTTTTAAAGTTGAGAACACTGAGAAGTCGACTGCACTAGTTTAAATACTAATCTTATAACTGAAAATAGAAAAATATTATTTGTTTTGTAATTATGTGAATAAGAGGACCAGTAATAATTATTATGTACCTATTTCCAATTACATACTCTAAAGCAGTCGTATAAAGATGAACTATTTTACGCCAACATTTTCAAAAAGTATTTTGTGATACAGCATATCCCATAGGTCCTATCTTTATTACTAGTTTTACTATTTTTATTATTTAACTGTATCATAAAAACTTTTTTATCGTTATACAACATCTTTATTTTTTAATTTTTGGTCTGGCGCGGTTAATGGGCCGAATACCAAACTGTGCCATTATCTGTGTGTGATGGAGACGTGAGTGAAATGCGTGAGACATTAACTTCTCACCAAACAGAATATCATTTCTGACTGTTGCTGTTTGTGTTTGTAAATGTTTGATTCTTGTTTGAAACAAATAAATGAATTGATGTTAAAATTGTAAAGTCTTCTCGCTGCTTGATATCCTCGACACGGCAAAAGATAGGACTCACAGCTCACTTCCATCAAAGACAAAAAAATTATAAGTACAAAATTTTAACTTTTAAATATAAATTTAGATAAAATTGTGTATTAAACTGCATTAAAACACTTGTGTCAAGCTCATATTTTAATACCACCTTTTCGCCTATGCGAGTTGCATAAACACTATTTCTGGCACTAATTGGAAACCTTGCTATTCCCTATTTCGCTGTAGTACTGAATCACCGGTTTACAATGAGTATATTTAAATTACTAGAATATTAAATAAGTAAGTTATGGCAAAGTTATAAAATATGTACTTTTAATCATACTTTGTCATATCTTAACAATATTTGAATTTACAAGCATCACGAAATAATTTTTGTGGCAACCCTAAGAAAGAAATGAAAAGGAAAATTTTGACCTATAAATATCTTCATGGTGGCCATTATGGGTCACATTTTTTATACCAACCTATCCTTCTTTTAAATTAGATGCATCTTTGATGAAGTTACATTGTTCCTTTCTTCCGAGAAGTGGCCGCTATAAATAATAATCTAGAGGCGACTTACCGTTCTTTTCTTTCATATTTTGCAGCTCTGAATTTTTTGTATAAAAGTGTAGAAAGTTACCGTCAGTATGGGAGTACTACCTGTTTAACATGTTAGTTGCGATTTTGGAATCCGACAAGTTCGGACTCCGACGAGTTTGGAATCATTCGATTACAGGTGGTCAGTTGACAAGAATGATTCCTTATTTGCCGGATTCGTTGGAAACATGAACTACCAAAGTACCAACTCACCACTAGTTGGACAAACGAACAGATATGTAGCCCACCTGATGAAAAATGGCAACTGTCACTCATAACTCTACGATGTATGTGTCTAGATTACTAACAAAAAATTCAGAACCCAGTGAACTTGTCCACACGCGATCGGGGGTGTGATTCTCTAAGAAATATCCTTGATAGTTACGATGATATGTAGGCTGTTCTGTCGTATGATAACAATATGTCAATAAATATTTACGCGTTGCTTGGTAACCTGACCACGATATGTCACGTTTTATCGTTGCGTTCACGGATGTTGTCTTTGAGAATAAGATAGCAGAATCAATATTATTGATATAAGTCGAAATGACAGTTCTCGGGCGAATAAGCTAAGCAAGGAAGTTAACGCTATAGTTTGTGCCAAATGGATTGGCAATAGCGGACACTGATTTCTCGGTCAGAACTGTATCGGTCAGAATTTGTAAATAAAAAATATACTTGGACAAATTCACATAGCGCCATCTAGCCCCAAAGAAAGCAAAGCTTGTGTTATGGGTGTTAGATAACTAATTACTTTTTTTTAAATACATGTCAAAAAGCGGTCATAGCGTTAACTGTATTGATTTAAATAGTAGAAAATGTAGTAGATAAAAATAGAACAGTATATAAGAGTTTTCATAAAGTATTTTATGAGATAATTCCCGTTCTTGACCGAGAGGTTAAGGCTTGACATAGACTATGAGCAATCCATTTAGCACGAACTATAGAGCTAATTCGCCAGAAAACTAATATTTTCAATTTACTTCAATAAGGTTTCATCCCTATCTGAGATTCTGATCGCGTGCAGATTATAGGCTTTAAGTATGCAGTCTCCTTCAGTAGACTTATAGGCCTGAATTTTAGAATGGCTTCATATTTCAGCCAATTCAATGAGTCTATCGATGCGCCAATTATCTACTCTGCATGAGGTTATAGTAGTAAACTATTAGCAAAGATTTTGTTCAGCCCTCCTGCACAAAAAGGGCGCGTTTGCTAAGTGAAAACTCGCAGGAAAAACGTATTTTATGGGTGATTCGACGCCCATACTAAATATCTCTCGTCATTCTTTCATTCGTTTCATTGTTTAGTGATTGTATTATGATTTATACTCTTAGTAAATGTAATGAATTGTGCGCAAAATGGGTTTCTATAGGTTATAATGAAGATTAGACAATAGATTTATAATGAAGCAGTTAAATAAAAAAAAGCACAAGTTGGCGCTAGATGGCATTGTTTTGTGATTTCATTATTTTTCTTTTTCATTGCCTTGTTTTATATTATTAACATGAAGCAATCTATTTCTCGCTTAATTGGACTCATTTACTAACGGCCAATTGCACAAACTTACATTAAAAGCATCAAACCCTTGAAAGAAAGTAGATCAAACGTTACATAAAATTTGTATAAAAATCGTACCACCTTAAGAGAGAAAGTGATTTAAATTCCGAACACCAAAGACTCTGTGCTGAAAAAAATAAACTAGGCGATGGTTTGTAATTTAACTCTAGGGGTGAGTTAAATCTTGTATCATTAGGCACAACATTTTGTATAATATTTATTAAAATTTTATTTATAAATTATACTAGTGAACATTAATATCGCTTACTTAATAATCTTTGGTTTTTATAAAAATATAAAAAAGTGCAATTTCCGAATGAAACAACTATTTAAAAAATAAACGTGAAAGAACACAAGTTTTAAATAATAATATACCTACCTATATTATCTGTAGTTATGGCGGAAATCAGGGAGAAGTGAAAAGTTGTATGGTTAACATGACAGCAAGTATTTTAAAAAAACGAGTACTCGCTACGCTCATGATTCATTTACAGACTACATGATTCAGTTAAAGCCGACACTCGTAGCAAAAACTAACTTTGCTCTCTTGTAAGTAAGTATAACAAATAACTATTTCTTAAAGAACATCTGTGCTTCTCATATTACAATTTACCACTCGTCAGATCCTGCGTGTCGCAAAATCATCTCACCGACACTCAAAGGGATTTTTAAATTAAGCCACTCAGAGTAACAATCATCCTATTCCCCTGCCATTCCGAGCCGAATTCTTCATATCCGAAGAAGATCGGCGGCAAAATGGAATGATAATAATAAAAAAAAAAGTTTATGAGATCCTCCCAAAGGAGTCCCCTTGGACTCACGCAATAAAACCTAAGGCGTAGTATTACATAAATCATCGTTCATGGTAATAAATGAAAAAAGGGAATTCGGCATATTTTGCTGCTCGAGTTAGGAGAGATGGACTAAAAACAGCACTAGTAGATATTCCTGAAAATAAAATTGCATTCTAATTTTTTATAGCTTTTTCCCGCGACTTCGTCCGCGTGGAAATCGTTTTTAGGGTTTATCTTTTTCATAATGGACCATTTTAAATGACCTCCCTAATGTATGAAAGCTAGTACTGCGGAAAGGTCAACTGTATCTTTGATTCTAATTACCCAACTGCATTAGATGAAACATGATGCCCTAGATTTTAAGTTGGACCCCAAACTACAAACTGTGTAATCCATCTAAATTCATTCGCCGCCATTTCCATATCTCTTATAGCTTAGCTGGTCTATTATGGTTCTATATGAGGTGTTGCATTTTCCAAAATCAATTATACCTTTATGTTACCCAGGCTTAATAGCTACACAACATAAAAAGTTTCATTCAAATCCGTCCCGTAGTTCCGGAGATTAGTGTGTACAAATAGACAGACAACAATTTTATAAAGTCTTATACTAATTCTTCATCGCCCTTAATAATTTTTTGTAAATATATCCAATGCACAGAGACACGTTTTTACTGCTTTATTACATTTATGTAGATTTTGCATGCGACTTTGCATTACAAGGGATTCGATAAAAGAGCCTACACTACAGCTTCAAAGATTTATATATCAGAGGATACTACTCCTACTTTACTGGAAGACAGAAGAAGATTTAGTTGTTTAGAGTAGTATCCACGTGAAAACTTAGGGATTTCCCTAAGTTGTCACGTGGCTCAGCGTATCACGGAAATAGGTATACTTGGAGAATTTATCTGCGCGATAAGATCAGAAACGAAATATCTGTATCATAATAAAGCCCCCAATCTAGGTTTCAGAATTGAAAAACTGAAGTGGCAATGGGCGGACTGACCACATAGCACGTAGAACCGTAGAATGATAAGGCAGAAATATTCTTGAGAGGGGGCAGCGTACTAGAAATGTTACTTCAAAAAGATAATAGTGTAATTCGGCGGGCCCCACTGGATGGCGCTGCTTAGACAAGATTCTCAAGTATTGAATTTGGTAATCGAAGCCACTCGGAAAGGTGTTTCGTGAAAAGATACTTAGTTTTAGTACCTTTTCTGCGAATAAAGCGCAAAATGAATGAATGAAAAATTTACAAACTTCTACTAAAATTTTAGAGAATCGTGTTAATTCAACGCTATCGTTTACGTTTATTTGAACTATTTTTCTTTTTAATCGGGTCTCGGAAAATCTCACATTGCAGCGTGGGACGGCCCGCATTAGATGAAGCTAAGGTAAAGGTCCGTAGGGAGCCGATGCAATGGGCATCCTTCAGCTACAGCTTCCTAATTGGCTATTAGATGTTATGCTATTGTATACTTAATTGTTGCACGCTGTGAGACATCCAAATAAAATAAAATAAAATACAGCAGATTGTTGATGAATACAATTCAGCTTTCAAATGTAGGTATTAATAATTATCTTGGCATTGATTTCCCGGTTGTGCTCATACGCACGTGGGCCCGTGGTCCGCCTCGATCATGATCCAGAATTCGGCATATTAGGTAATTACAATGGAGCGGCTGCTATCTGAACTCCAGGGGAACCTGACTAGATTGGATAATGGACATATTCACTCGCCTGAATGTAAAGGTTTCATCACGATGTTTCTCTCGCCGTAAGAGCATCAGTTAGTATTAAACTAATGTACATAACTCAGAAAAGAGTCATTAGTACATCGAACCCTCTCGCTTACGAGTCACATAGTGTAATCGCTCGGCCATTGATTTTGGATCGCTCCGTATTTCAAATGTAGGAACCATCAGCACCATTAATTTAAACTGCTTATAATAAACAAAACTGTTAATACTACGTACTTGCCGCCTGTGACATAGACAGCACTCCAAAACGAGGTCATCTACGAGCTAGATAATGTGACATAAATCGGTGGAGCCATCGACACGCCCATTTCTACCAAACTGCCGCCTCTAGCAACTTCGACGCACTATTATATGGTAAATTATTATCTGTTTTTTACACAATCAGCCTTTTTTGTTCTGGAGCTTGCCAAATAAAAACTTGAGCTTCGAGCGGTGTTGATCAGTTAAAGAGAAGACCAATATTGCATGCAAGTTAGAGAATTACCGGAATAAAATTAAATCGGATAGATATATACGTAACAAAATACTTAAAATCAAAATGCACCTTATGTCTTTTTAATCTATTTACCTATATAGATAGTCGAAACTCGAAGTCCAAATAATAAAAATGAATACAATTGATACAATTAAAAACAGAATCCATAATTTTTTGTATTGGGTAGTCGAGACAGAACAATAATTTTGTAAGTATATACCTAGGTGCAATTGGTGGGTACCTAGTGGGTATAATGCAATAATTTAAGAAGTAGAAGATCTATTAACTTTCGACCCAAGCACGATTTAGCTTTAAAATAGACTAACTATCTATACATTTCAAACTATGGCCAGAGTAAACTCTGTTATGGATCTTAGTTTTATTATACTGTACCTACTTTGTCATGTCGAGGTATCCATGTGTACAAATTTTTTTTTTTATGGGTGGTGATGGTGGTGTGGGTTGGAACGGGTATTATAAAATTGTATGAATTATTTTCATTCAGCATAATTTTATATTCTTAGTCGTCTTCTTCATTGCTGAAGACCGTGTCCACATTGGAGTTTTTCATCGCGATTGATTTCAAGGTATTCCGTCACCATCAGGTGAAACCATCTCTATCCTCGGCTTTTCTTAGGGCTAGTACTGGGGCTTAGCTTGATCCACCCACTGCGACGGAGATCTGCCCCGCGGCCGCTTTCCCTCTACTTTGGCAACTATGACCAGTTTCTCCAAGTTATCCGGCTCTCTGCGCGTCACGTGGCCAAAGAGGTTCAGGATTCTTTGATAGCATATCGTCGATAGTCTTGTCTTTATCCTCAGTTGTTCGAGAATATATGTATTTTTCTGTTTGGCCGTCCAAGAAATACGCAGCATACGTGGCCAGCACGACATTTCGAATGCATATATCTTCTTTCTTTCGATTACACGAATTGTCCGCGACTCCACTCCAAATAGGAAGATTGAGAATACCAGCGTTCGCATTAGGCTCATCTTAGTTCTGTTCAGATAATGATTTGAAACTTTACAATTCACAATCTTAACAAAAGTGCAACAAGGCAGAAATCAAAGGAACTATCAAACACAGTAACTAAATGAATAAGTACCAAAAAATCTATGTTACAACATTTAGAAGAGAAGGCGAAAACGGAGAAAGAAAGAAATATTTAGACATGGATAGTAATTTATTCTGATCCCCATTACATCCCTAAACTACCTTAGTTTAGTAAATTAAATTATAATTATTGAAAATTACATATGACCAGCCGGTGATGTAACGGAAACCGAAATGAACCAGTCTCAGCATAATGCTGTGAGGGCTCATGCTTGTCACAGCGCTGGTTTTCAGAAAAGCCCATGCATGCATTAAAAATATTATTTAGTTAAGTAAGCTTGTTTGCCACCTTTATGGTATAATTTTTTTTAATCAAAAACATTAAAACAAATATGCGAATTTTTATTGGTTATTTCAAAAATACCTATATTTATTTCTTTTTCATAAATATCTAGGTTATCTAAATCCGGCAGGTGCATTAAGTTCTCACGCCACATTTTTATCAAAACGACGATAACAATAACAGATGACATTTTTGCCTGAGGTTCTTTTTAACCATGATGTCATTTTTTTTCTTGTTATGTACGAGGAGATAGCCCCACTGAATGAAAGCGCTATCTCTTCCTGATAACATCTACACTATTATAAAACTGTAAAGTAGGCGTGTCTGTACATTAAAGTTAAAATAATAAAGAAATAATTCTTCTGGACCATGATCTTTGCAGATCTTGCGATAATTACAGTGGAGCGACTGCTACCAGACCCTGCTACCAGAGGAACCTGGCCAGATTGGATCATAGTCACACATGGTTGTCTGTACACTAAAGATATTTCAGAAAAATAGTCGGGATAAGCTACTGACACGTAAGCACACCCAATTTTTTAATCTGTTTATCTGTCTGTCGCGTATCGCGCAGATACCGCTGAACGAATTTTTATTCGGTTTTCACGGATTGGTGGCTTGGGATCCAACTTAAAGCTAATCCATGTTTCATCTAATTCGAATAGGTAGACCAGAGATACAGCTTGACCTCCCTGTTCATAAAAACGGTCATGTGGGCAAAATAAAAACTGTCATAAAAACTATTCCCACGCGGACAAAGTCGCGGGTAATAGCTAGTATAGTATATACATTTCCAATTTCACACTTTTGCAACGTCTTGCCTGCTAGCAATGTATTCTTTCACCCCAATTTTTTTCATCAGAGCGATGATAGTCGGATAATTCTTCTCAACTTCTTCACCCATAAAAGGATGTATCTATGTTCTCAATTAGATATAGTAACACGAAGTCTGCCCAAGACAACTGTAAATGCAATACTGCTATACATATAAATAGTTATATAGAAACCATGCCATTTTACTTAAAACCAGATAAGTTAATGTTATCATAAATAAAGACTCCTTTACTTTGACACTGACACTTTTGAAAACAAAAATGAAGAGAGATAGATATTAATACTTAAGCTGATACACGTGATATCGGAGCGGACGCACCCAGTCGGTGCCTTTTTTGTGCATCATAATGTCATTATTATTTTTCTGACTTCAATAGGTACATATCGGCGGTCGCCAAAAAGTGTAAGAGCAATGTAGTTCAAGAACTATTTGGTTTTGTGCAAAATAACTTGTACGTGATTGATGAGCTGAGTTTTCTGCAAATATGTGCGACCAGCTGCACCGACAACGATATCATCATCATCATCGACCCTGGCCGCCTTCATGCTACTCCTGGCCCACCTCGCTCGGTCTTCGGCATCCTTGGTGGTGAGCTTATTGGCACGCATATCATTCTTAAGTATGTCAAGCCATCGCTTCTTGGGCCGGCGTCTCCTTCCCGTGCTCGGCGGGGGCGACATGGCCAGTCACTTGCTCTTCACGTAACTTGCCGGTCTGCACAAGATGTGGCCATACCATCGACAGCGACATTCTTGCAGATTATCTTCGATGTCACGGACCCCAAGGCTACCTCGAATGTGGGCGTTTTGAACGCGATCTTTCCGTGAAACTCCACACATCCATCGCAGCATCTTAATTTCTGTGACGCGCAGCTCCTGCTTGTCGCTCTAGTAGGGGCTAAGTCTCGCTACCGTATAAGAGAGCACGTCTAATGATGGTCTTATAGACCTATCCCTTGAGCTTTATCGGCCTTTTGGGGTCACAAATGACACTTGTTACCTCGCGGATATTCGCGCCTTGTCGTCGCTATCTATTCCCCCGTGTTGAGCTAAGTACAGATCCCATGTATCTGACCTGATCCGTATACTTGACTTCATGGGCATCTATGGGAAATCGGCTTGCTGTATCGGAGAAACAATTTCAGAAACAGTTGCCTCTTAACGCGTGTCATATTGAAGCTAAGCCGGGTTTCTTTACGGTCAAGACTGAGTGCAGTGTTAACTGTGTTGTGTAATCGTAAACGAATCATTCATAAAAAGCAATACAAGCCCTCGCGGGGCGCCTTTCTTACTCATAAATCGAACGGGTCGGACACTCGTAGTTGTAATATTTTTAATTAATAAATTCCTAGTTTGTAATCTAGTTGTATTTTTTAAAACATCCTCTATTGCCGCTTAGATCTGATTCGCGTCGTCAATAATTCTGCGCCTCAGTATCAGACGGTCATCTCAGACTTGATTGAGTTCCACCACCATGAGCCATATTTTCCCAAAATGTCCGTTGTTTTGTTTCAGTAGTTCTCTTTTTGGAAAAGTAGAATGGCATCGTGTCCGGTAACCTCTTCTGCTTAAACTCCTCTTTCTTAGTAGGGTTTTTCTAGTTAGTAGAAATCCATTAAATCTGAAATAGTTTTTGTTGGGCTTAACATAGATGGATTTCAAGGACCCTAAGGAAAGTATGTGGAGTGAAATTGAGTGATAGAGTGAAAAATATAGCGATCCGTGAAAGGTGTGACATGAAAGATGATTTAGTATCAAAAATAGAAAGAGGGATGTTAAGATGGTTCGGGCATGTAGAGCGAATGGATGATAGACGATTGACAAAAGAGGTATATAGCGCGAATCTGGAAAACCAGCCCTTAAGAGGACGACCCAGGAAAACATTCACTGATCAAATCAGTAATGTTCTCAAAATAGCTGGGGTCCGAAGTGGTAAGAATAAAATGAGATGTATGAAAAGAGTTGTGGATATATGCGAGGCTAGGGAGTTGTGTCAGGACAGAGCAAAGTGGCAGTCCATAGTCTCTGCCTACCCCACCTGTGGGACACAGGCGTGAGCTTTATGTATGTAGCGTATTTCAAAAAAGGATGACAATTGGTGAACGATGGTGATGATGAATGTTTTGATGGTTCTGCTATCATTTTCCTGTTTATTGATCGACATAGTTGCAAACTCTTAATTTGTTATAAGTAAACTCTGAGATGAAATTAAAGAACAAAAGTGTAATCAAATAAAAAATAAACCAAAGTAGTGGATCATTTATATTTATATTTATTTTTTATATTTATTTATTTATTTAAATAGTGTTTTTTTAATATTCGTACGATTTTATTTTATTTTTATCTTTATTTTATTGAAATATTATAAAATAATCCACTCCTTGGGTTTATTTATTATAATGGCAATTTGTTTACACTTTTGATCTTGAATTAAATTTACGAATATACTTAATTGTTAGGGCCCGTTTGTATACCTACACGCTAATCAACGCTTACAGAACGCGTACGCACAGTAACCACCTTCTCACCCAATACGTGCAGTCAGTCACTGAACAGCGAATGCATAGCGATCGACTATGAGCCCCAAGTCGTTTAGTTTACGAATTTCTCAGTTATATCTCAATTGTTTTTTATTGGACCAATGATTTTTCATCGACATTCCATTGAACCGTCGTTATACTATTTCCTAGACTGATCGTAAATCGATTATTTACTAAAACGGCAGTCTCTTGGTAGATTCCAATAACTATTCAACTGATAGTCAACTACAATTACATTCGATAAAAGTTTTTCAAGAACACCCACTTTGTCTCAATCGTAATGCGGTCTGAAATGAATATCATTAGCATCTGAGTTGAATACCTAAAAGTAGCAGACTTGGGCCCCAAGGAACGCCTAGGCACCGATCACCGCATAAAACCGTCAATAACTGATTACAAATCCGATATCCGACACTGTGACAATATTAAATTTATATAGTCCCCTTATCAGCGTACACTATGTGATATTACAACCTATACTTACATTGGAACATATGATTAATTGATCCTTTTATTGAGAGTCATAGTCGTTGTTCAATTTTCTGAAATAATCAACTTATATATTACTTTTCTGCTTCATCATTGACGTATAGGGGGTATGAGATGCAGTTTATTGTTGTCGTTGTTTTGAAAACGATCGGCTTACGACAAGATTGCCTTATCTTCAATGAAACACTCTGCGTGTGGTAACGCTAACAGTGACAATCATTTTATGCGTAGCTGGTAATTAAGTATTATAATAATATCATGCTGATCGTACCACACTAAATTATATTGTGCAATCACTCATGAGTTACAAAATATTGTGAAATTATTTATGGACTTGGTCGTTTGGTGTCCGTGTCGTGTCCGGTAGAGAAAAATATAGCTCCAACCGTAAATTCTACCTTGCAAAAGGTGTGAGAGATTTTGGATCATCATCATCTTGGCGTTAATGTCCCGGTTGTGCTCTCGCGTACGAGGGCCCGGGGTCCGCCTTGACCATGATCCAGGATTTGGCAGGTCAAGTAATTACAGTAGAGCGACTGCCATCTGACCTCCATGACCCTGCTACCAGGGGAACCAGACCAGATTGGATCATGGTTACACATCCAGTCGCCTGAATGTGCAGGTTTCACCACGATGTTTTCCCTCACCGTAAGAGCATCGGTTAGTACTTATTCAACTAATGTACATAACTCAGCAAACAGTCATTGGTACATGGCCGGAGCGGGATTCGAACCCGGGACCTCTGGCTTACGAGTCGGATACTGTAACCGCTGGGCCACCGACGCTCTCGAGCTCTCGGGAGATTTTGGATATATTATGAATATTCATGAAAAATCCAAATTTTCGACCTCGGGGTGCTGCCGCGGAATTAACAAATGCCCATAAAAAGTTGAAAATTACGACGTTTTTTGTTGTGAGATATTAGTGAGCTAATATCTCTAAAATAGTGCGTCTAAAGTGTAAATGTGTAGTGAAAATTGTTTTTCTATCGAAAGAAAGCTTATAAAACACTCCACAAATTTGACGATCTGAGTGGCTCAGTTGGCTAACATGCCGCTCGCCACGCAGAGGTCCCCGGCCGAGCAGAAATTGAAATTATGAAATTATGAATTTCTGTTACGGGTATAATTACTATGTATTAAAAAAAAAAGTATAAAAGTAGTTCATCAGTTATCTAACGCCCATTACACAAGCTTTGCTTACTTTGGGGCTAGATGGCGCTGTGTATTTCTCCAAGCATGTTTATTATTTTATGTTCTTTGCTCCGATCGATAAGCTGCGTGCTACTTGTGCGTACTTGTGCCTGAAGCACATGACATTTTAACTTATTTTTAAAGCGTGTCCTGACTACAGCGCCCAGCCTCCAACGAAATGAAAATGGTGCTGTGGATGTGTAGCATTACGCGACTTGATCGAGTACTTCCGTGGCACCCTTGGCGTAAGAGATATCGCGGATAAGATCGAAGAGGCACAGCTGCGCTAGTATGGTCACGTGTTGCGCAAGCCCCAGGGATACGTGGGAAATAGGTGTCTAAACCTGCCTGTATCAGGAAAGAGGCCCCGTGGGAGACCTAAGAAGTGATGGATTGACATCGCTGAGTCGAACGCGAGAGCCAACGGCTTACGACGTGAGGATGCCGAAGATCGGGCAAAATGGAGAAAGCAAAGCAGGACAGCGGACCCTGGCAGCAGCCGGGATTGGATTGATGATGACCGTCTCCAGCGTCCTAAAAGGATGTGAGAGATTGTTCCAACACTTGGCTGCTGCATACTTCAAATAACCTTCAAACGCTGCGGTTCTATGTAACGGTACCGTTATTAAATAACTGCTAACCCGGATTCCGTACTGGTTTTTGTCTTGCGACCAAAATATTTTTGAAGCCAGGTAAGTTGGAAACTGAAACTTAACAATCTCAAACAACAATGTCGCAAAGTGCACATACTGCCACGCCTCTATTTATAATACATTTGCTTTGTTTAAATATATCGTTACATAAGTGCGGGGTGGCATGTTGAAGAAGAACCTAGCGCAAGTGTTTATACTGTATTGATTTTTTTGTGTGAGCCAGAATACATGAATACACTACATCCATCTAATTGAACTTGGACAAAATTAACGAGTCACACAACTTAATTCGGCGTATGTACTTGTGTATTGACGGACCTTATAAAGCACATTTAATCTATTAAAACAATTACTAATGGCATTAATAATATGCTTTCTAAATTTCAGTTCCTCATCGAAAAGAAGATTTAGATTTCTGGCTTCAGTAACTGGTTCCACCGGCTCATTATTTATGCATACATCTTTACCAATGCTACTATAAACTTTGTGTACTTCTGTTGTTAAACCCAATATCATATGCTTCGATGTATTGCCATTGAGTAGCAGTGACTCCGCCCATCGCACTATTCGTTCCGGATCTTCATAGGCTGGGAACCAGGTGGGCCAATGTAAACAGAATATTTTTAGATGGTGATATACAAATGACAGTTCTCTCAGTGCGACTGTGGCATATCTCCACAAACCATGGACCATTTCGTTTCATGCTCGGCGTGTCCTAAAACTTGTACATTGGAGGACTTGTTCGAGGCCAGTCGTATGCGTCTCCGAATACTGGGCTAATAAAGTGTAAGTCAGAGTTTAGTCCATCGACTCGATAAGAGGAGGAAGATATGTACCATATGGTACAATAAAATAGGCCAAAAAAAAGAGCCTTGTGGTATGCCTCGAAAAATCCAGCAAATTTAGCAGCGTAGCCTTACCTTTATCCCTAGCTTAACATCATCGACAACTCGCAGCATAGCCGTCGCAGTACTGTGACTCGTTCTGAACCCAGATTCATGTTCAGGAATGATCCCATTCGCCTCCAAGTAATATCTTAGCTAGCGGAGTATGCTCACCGGCCGTAAGTCGTTTATTGAAAGCGGAAATGACTTTTTTATTTACAATAGAGGTAAGCACTGGTAATGTATGAGATGAGATGCCATCCACCCCTTTTGCATTGGATTTCAGTGATTTGATCACTTTGAGCACCCCCTTTGCTCGACTCCTCGTAAATAAAATGCATCACGCACCCCACAACCATGCTGAAAGATAATTTACGTACGTACTTAGCAGAGAGCTTTTTAATTGGTACTAAAACAAGATTTATTTGCGACTGATAAAATTATCTACTAGTAAATTTGGCGGCAAAATAATTTATGCTTTATGAAAAATTGCGAACATTAAAATTTATGATAATGAAAGAACGCGATGTGAAATTTCCCTACTGTGAAACATTACTATTGTGAAAATAATTGAACAAATCATAAATAGGTGTTCTTGAGCTTAAAGTTGATAATGATGACAATTTTAGATACAGCATAGGCACTTTTCACTTTCCAGCTTCAGAGGCGACTGTGATGGAGACATCAAAACAAATAAATATTTGTGAATACGTTTACTTTTATTCTTCACTCACATGTTTCATCAATCTATTTACGGATTATAATTTAACGGCGAGGCCACAACACTGCATTGCGGCGTCACAACGCAGAAATCTACGACGTCGTACAACGCACCGCGGAATTATCCGATGCGCTGCCGCACCGTACAAATCTGCGATGCGACGACGCTTCAGTCACGCTTCAGTCTACCGTTTAGTCAGTGCCCACACTTCGAGCAGGATCGTTATTCGGAACAAGATGACTAATTACAACACCAATTATTTAATTTCTCTAACTGAGAAACGTCCCGTCCTTTGGTATATGTCTCACTGGAAACTAAAGTCTTGGTCATTGTCTTACGTACGTACTTTTTTAATTCTTAATATTTTTGCGTTGCGTCACCGCATCATATTGCGTTGCGTCACCGCATCATATTGCGGTGCGACGATGTCTTTGCGATGCGACTCCGCAACGCAGTGTTGTGGTCTCGCGGTAAGGATTGCCTGCCAATACTGGCAGTTCTCTAGACGGATATTCCGTTTTAATTGGACCCGCCCGACTGAGGAAGTAGCTCCATCTTACAATAACACTATTTTTAATAGTCGAATTGAAAACTTGACTCCATCGCGCGTCTCGTCGTGCAGGGCAGAGTGGAGGGTACCCGACAGCGCGGAAGATAACCCACGCGATGAACCAACCATATCAAATCAAATTGGGTAATCCCTTAAATGTACCAGGAAGACAGCTAATAGTTCGAAATGGCAGGAAATCGTGAGGCGAGTTGCTACTCGTCACTGTCCACAATGCATAGCGACCACGATCGCTCTGTCAAGAGTGTATTTTGCCCAAGGGGAAGAAATAGTATTGTGAATTTGTGATCCTATCGGTAAATAAGTTTTCCGTTCCAGTGTTCCATGGGTACCGTAGTTTTGGCAATGGAGGGGCCTAGAACTTGCTATTTGCTGCCGAGCAACATGTCCAGAGTACTCCCGAGGTTTCAAATGTGGGCAACGCATTGATGATAAACACAACTGGTGTTGCTAATATCCATAGGCAGCGGTAACCACTTTCCATCAGGTAGCCCTCTTACCTGTTTATCTATCGATTGACATAAACCATAACAAAATAAATAAGGTAATAAAAACAACTTTATTATTTCAAACTACAAAATCTGTTAAATCATTTTCTTGGTAAATGGTGCACTACGTTTGGTCTTGTAGCAATGTATTCCTTCACACCAGGCAACGATCGGATTTCAGCGAATAATGCGATTATGGTCGGATAACCTGTCTCAACTTCTCCCAGATACCTGTTTATGTTTTCAATACTGCCTATAAACGCGAAATCCACCCAAGATAACTGCAAAAAAGATAAAATGTCACAATCAAAATATACATAGGCATAACGTAGAGTAAGCGCAAGATAACTGAGCTCGTGACTGATAAAAATAATCAAAATCGTAGTACTTTTGTATGTATAGTTTTAATAGTATTTTTAAATATACACAAACATGTAATTTTGCTGAACGGGCCTGCTATCATTTTCTGTATTAATGTTGATTGATAGTTCGCTACCCAAAGGTTGCCTAGAAGAAATCGCTTAAAAGTACCTAGCTTCGTCTAGACATCGTCTAGCAACCAAAGCTCGATTTGATAAATCCACAAAATATATACCTTTTTGCCGAAATGCCCGTTATTTGATTTCAGCACCTTTTCGAATCTGGTAAAGTAGTATGGAATTATTTCTTTCAATACTTTTTGTATAAGCTCTTCTTTCTTGGTCGGATCTGTTTCCCTGTGTATATCGCGACATTCTGAAAAGATACATCATCGTCATCATCATCATCATACGTACCCACCAGGTAACGCCACCAGCTTTTTAGGAACACTCCCAATTGGCAGCAAACTGAAGTCATTCTTCTATATGTGAAATTGTTTTTTATTTTTTCATTATTTTTTAAGTAAATAATATATTTTTGGTTCAATTAATTTAATAATAGTTGTATTATAAGTAGTATAGGTAAATAAAGTAAAATAGGTAGGTAGGTGTAGGTACTATAGTCTATCACTTTGCATGCCTGTTATTTTGATTCAACCTAATTTATCCTGTTTCAATAGCTATTTCCCGAAAAGCAATCACGAAAAATATGCACAAATCCGCTCATGACTCGTGCTCTGCACATTGACTATGAAATTGGCTTTTGTGCAAATTAGAAACAGAAAGGTTAAAATAAAAATGTCCCGGTTTAGCTCCCTCGTACAAGGGCCCGAGGTCCGCATTGACCGCATTGAACCCGACTAGATTGGATCATGGTTACACATTTAGTAACCTGAATGTGCGCGAGCGACAGTCGGCATCGTCTATCAATTTATTGAATTTTTCACTCCGAAAATCATATTTATTTATTTATTTATTTAACTGTTTATTGTACACAATAATTATATACAGAGAAATATAACAGTATAGAAGACACAACAGGCGCTGCTTATTTCTAAAAAGAAATTTCTTCCAGCAGGCCTACAGAAGAGTGATGTTAGACTAAAGTAACGCAGATACGACGTGCACAGAAATTGAATATATAAATACATAAATATATTATATTATATTATATTATAATATATAGGTATATAAAGCTAGACATATTATTAAAACAAGCTATCTAAAATACATACATAAATATCATATTCATCATAATTGAAAAACAATCGACCGAGGCGAGCGGTTAAAAATATAGCCCCAGCTTGCAGTTAATATTCACTCTGATTGACACAATCGGTTCATTTCGCATCTGCCGATGCAGTTTTTATATTTATACACTAATTATATCTAATATTCAGTGCTTTTTTTAAATTTGATATGTCACTTTGACGCGTGGCAAAAAAGCGAAGTAACATTTGCCAGTAGATACGAGATACGCGACAGGAGACGCCCTAATTCAATGCTGGGTACTATTTAGTCTATCGCATTAAGAAAAAAAGGCCACATTGACTGTTTCATATTATGATTCATATAAGAGTGCCCACAAACTTATCTGATCCAGTGGCCAAAACTGGTACTAATAGACGCCATTTTGAATTGTCATGTCAATCCAACAACAGCGACACTGCAGATAAGTTTGTGACAAATAAATATCAATCATAACATGAATCATTATGTGGGCTTTTTAGACCTATTGAAAGAAAAATGGAAATTGTCAACATCTCATCTGCATAAATGTTTCAAGTTATACCAACCAGTTATGAAGTCCTTTATCGTGAAGGCAATCGCGTCCAACTCAGCTTGCTCCCAAAGGTCGGTCGGAACCAGACCACTGATGGCACCTAGATACCGCGCAATGGCAATCGACTGGTTTATCTGACGACCGTTTTCTTCGTATAGGGGCAATTTACCATACGGGAGAGCTGAAACAATAAACATGAAAACATCAAACAGAATGTCGGAATAGCAGTATGCCAAATTAGTAATATGCCAGATTTGCAGAATACCAGATTCATTATTTACATGACATTTTCGTATCCACCATGACTCCAGACAGCGCCGCGCCATTCAAATTGACGACGATCCCATACTAAGTTCTAGTGGTTAGAACCACTGGCTGTTCAAAAGGACTGTAGCTTCCTGTGTGTGTTTCTACCGACAATGGGCAATGTTCTCTGGTTCCCACTGTATAATTCCGCCATCGCACCACCTGCTGAGGCCAGGATACTCATCCTCACTATGTCCCCTCTGCTGGTGTCCTTCTCGCTTGCTCGTACTTTTCGTATGGAGCCATGAGGATTAAGCAGGTCGGCAGTTTCGGGCTCATAAGCAATTGACTCTGATAGTAACCGATCGCTATCCTCGAGTTGTCGAAAAAGTAATCTGGCATTTCGTTTATCTGGCATTATGCTTATCTAGTATTCTGCTAATCGAACATTCTATAAATCACAATCAGTAAAAACGAAACAAACTACTTACACAGACGCACCACTCATCAATCCGTAAAACAAAATAACAGATTCGAATTCACACTACAGTTTCGTAAGCAAATAACCACATAAAACGATCTAAAAAAGATTACCAATAATTACCATTTTAATTTCTCTATTTGGTTACGTCAATGAAAATTGGTTTGAGACATACTTTACTGAGTAGGTATGAATTTCCTGTAGAAATAACTGCAGGACCAAAAAGTACGTATTATAAAATTATCTACTCTTACTTACAATCCTTGACTTCTTTGATAGGCCAATCTAGGTAAGAATATCTTACGTCTTCGAACTCGTGTCCTCCATAATAGAGGATGTATCTAGACATCTCGGCCAGTCCATTGATATTAAAGTATATTAACTTTTTCGAACTCGCCATTTTGTATCACACTACTAAAAAGTCAACGAAAAAGAAAACCTACTAATAAATAAATTATTTTTACAATAAATGATATCTAGCAAATTCAATGTACTGTTTAACACTGGAGCAAGGATATCAAACGCGTTCGTTTTAATATAGCTCTACTGTAGGTATGATGATTAGAGTTACGAATTATCTGTATATCGTCAGTATAGGGTGTGCCTGTGACAAGAGCTAAATTATCAAAAAAAATATCTTTTGACTTATCAGTAAGAGTGGTTCCGTAGTCTCACTGTCTTAACAATAAAAAAAGTCGTTGATTAAGTGAAACTTATCTGACCCGGTGATCAAAGCTGGATCTAAGTGTCGCTATTTTAAAATGTCATGTCAATTCCAACAACAGCGACGCTGTCACAAGCGCGGATAAGTTTATTGCATTATACAAGGCTTACGTCAAATATACAGAAGTTCACCTGCATGAACAATTTTTATTAGTAAGACGGTCAGTGTAAAACTCTAAACATAAAACTTAATTGTCTATAAATTTACTTATGAGCTTATTACATTTAACAAAATTCACCAGCCTAAATTCAGAAGCAAAATCAAAGTGGAATGTATCTCATAAAATATGGTCCATTTTTGTATCACGGATTTTGAAAAGCAGAGCGACGCGTAACTAAATATAAGTGGTACAAAAATAGACCTTAGACTCTATGAGCACTTTATACATTGTACTTTGATATCTGATTCCGTATTAACCGACGGTAAGTGCCTAATGCATGCATACCGTCTAATTTGGTTTTATATTTACTCACACGCGTACACTCACTCACACATACATTGGAACATTAGATCGATTGATCGTTTTATTGCGAGTCTTAGGCACTCCGCACATGACGCGACATGCATCCGACATACTCTCTGAAATCATGATCATAATTTTGTCGTCAGTCCCGTTGTGCTTTCTGATGGCCCCGGGTCAGCTTTCCTATTTCTCTTTGTCCACTTCGCTGCATCTTCGGCATCCTTAGTGGTGAAATTGTTGGCTCACTTAACGACAACGTCTTTAAGACGTCTAGCCATCGCTTCTTGGGCCGTCCTCTTCTTCCCGTGCCTGGCGAGGGTGGCATGGTCTGACATTGGCGTAAGTTATATGAGTGGCCACAAAAAGCTGAGAACTATGGGTTTTAGGTGTATAGAATACTTTAATAATCTTCCCTCTGTATAACCTGTTTCAACATTTAGTTCCTATGAATAGTGGCGCAATAGTTTCTGTTGTTGTTTCTGGACTAGCTATATACTTAGCTAATGTTTGTAGTTCCGCTTAAAACCACGGGATTTTAAAGATGAAACTCACATTACAAGACACCGTTCACATCAACCACCCACTTCCCGGTAATCAAATGAATTGAATTTTGCATACATCTAAAATAAATGACAGTAGAATATAATGGTATCTGAACTGAACTGCTGTCGGTGCCAATCGGGTCCGAGACTGTTCAACCAGTCTCAATGTCGCACTCGTTGATTGTATCGAATTTTAAAAAAACGAGTATTTATGGTATTTTAGATTTATTTTTTGTAACACAGATGAAAATCGCAGGTAAAATCCACACCATGAAAGCCGCCTTAGCGTGACTACTTAATTTGAATGAACCAATGAGCACGTTGTATTCAGCCTCAAACTTTATAGTTGAAAAAAATTGAGTATAGTAAGACATTTTTCGATACAACTTTAGCGTAAATACCTGTGACCGTTAATTGTGACGGGTATCTCTTAAATTGCAAATAATATGATGATAATTGGCCCTAAATTGGCTAAGAAGACGGCCTGACCAATTTGGGTAACAGTGACAAATAAAAAATAAAAATTATAGTAGAACTTGTTTAAAAAGTGTTTTAATTTAACAAATAAATAAATATTTGTCTTAGTCTCACATAAAAAAAAATTAAACTTACCTCTTGGATTAACGTGGAACACAGTTCTGGCACCGATTGTTAGAAAAAGTGAGTCATAGCACAAAGTAGACAAACTAAACAAGTTGTTTCAAATCTATACGCACGACTAAACATCTCATAAATAACCCATAGTTTCTTTATAAATTTGCGACAAACACTTGGACACGTTTTTGTGCTGCTGAGTGTACGTATGTATAAGATAAGATAAACTATGATGCAATGGAATTTTATGTTTGTGCATATCTGTTTCACGCATTATTTGACATTGTGCTCTCTCCTCTTAGGAGCTTTTTCTTTCCTTATTGCATCACAGTTACAAGGATCATTTGGCATTTGGATGAGGGCGTGAGTGTCAAACATCAACTCCAGCTGTCTGTCAAAAATGACGCTCTACAAGATGCCAGCGTTAATTCTGATTTCGGCCACGTGCCAAATGATCTTTGTAAACCGTCACTTGACAGTGTCGCGTCGCTGTCGCGTGCATGTCGCGTCGTGTGCGGAGTGAATGCGTGCTGCATGCGTGCTGCATGCATCCTGCATGTGTCCGTCGCGTCGCTGTCGCATCGCTGTCGCGTCGCAGTCGCGTCATGTGCCATACTCATTGTTCCATTTTATTAAAATTATTTAAGTTTTATGATTACCTTTTCTGCGTTGTCACATATTGTACAATCACTCACGAGTTGCTAAATATTGTGAAATCATGTATAGACTTGGTCATGTGCCGTCCGTGTAGTGTCCGGCAGAGTAAAATATAGCTCCAACCACAAATCTAGGAAAATCGTAAAATCAGCATGCAGGAAATCGCAGCAAGGAAAATCGCACTTACAAAAAATGTGGAAAGACGATTCTGGATCAGGGGGCACGGTAGTGTCCCCCGCCAAGTCGAACAGACAAGCACGGCCGTAAACGGTTACTCTGCCGGACACCACACGCCCACTGTCTTTGACAATACTCACATAAAATAGAGTGTGACTGTCAGAACTATACATTCTATTAGACTATAATAATTCTACTATCCTACTAAACCTTCATACTAATATTATAGATGCGAAAGTTTGTCTGTTTTTCTCACCTCTTCACGCCTAAACGGATGTACGGATTTTGGTGAAATTTGGTAGATGCTAAAGTTTGTGACGAAAGATATTTTTGGATGTTTGTTACTCTTTAACACTGAATGTACTGAACGAATTTTTATTGAAATTTGGCAGAAATGTTGCTTATGGACAACACGCAGCACATAGGCTATAATGGGTCCGGAACGTATTAAACGAATTTTACACATACGAAGTCGCGGGCAAAAGCTGAAATGGATAATCCATTGTGTACTTAATTTTAAGTTATATTTCTTAAATTTTAAACACATATCACGTATCTTTGGATAGGTACTCTTACTTAGGAAAAATATTTTCGATTTACAATGTTTGTCGCAGATACATCCTGTATGTCTCACCTGTATGTATCACTACAATGACTTGCACTTTCATTAGAGTACCTGTATAATACTTTAGACTATGACACATAAGTGTGATATTGTACACCGTTAGGTACTTAAATCCTAATATTGAAAAAGCAAGCCTGATGTTATAATAAGTAGGTAGTTGTAGGTTTTCAATCTCGGAACTTTTTTGGTAGTCACTGGAATTTTAAAAATTCAAGGTTATATTTATTCAAGGCTCCAGTAAATGAGTACCAAATTAGAGGATAGGTTCGGTTTCGTATTCACTCACTCCCATGCGTGTGACAGAGACGCCGTTCTACGAAGCTTAACTATTAGTAGTTATTAATATTCTGTGACAGAACCAGCAGATGTTCCATTGTTGAAATTTACCGACGACGTCAATATCTACAAGTAGGTACCTACAAGATAGCCACCAAATTTTTATTCATTTTGTATATTAATTAACTATAATTCAATAGATTAAAGAAATATAATGCAAATCTAAGTGAGTCTATATAAACAAACCAGAAATTGTTAAAACTGGAGTAAGCTTAAGAGGAGAGGAAGTTAGTTCAACTTTAGATCCAGCGTTCTGTTGTTTTTTTTTAGATATTTAAAGGATTACGCAGAACGAGGAACTTTAAATATGCGACTATGCTTTTTAGAAGCCTGAGTTTGAGTAAATTTAAAATTAATCAGCACTTCCACTATTTATTTCATTGAATGACATAAATACATCGTCTGTTAATCGGGACATAGAGAACGGTCGAATCGCGGAGTCATAACCTGTTCGAAAGATCAACTGCCATTACATTCAAAGCAACGATCCGTCGAACTACTGATAATCGACCATATGTAGTTCGAACCAAGGTTACGGACACATGGGTTTGCCATAACATTACAAACCCAGAGCATTTTCAAATGGAACTAAAAAATCGCTTCAAATATTTAAAAAGCTGCGTCTTTGTCGATAAATGGCGGACCACGAGGTTAGCTCTAATTTTGGCAAGGCCCGTCACCTAAATTAACCATATAAACTCCTCACGCAGACTCTCGAACTTATGGCAAATCGTTGAGAAATGAGGTTGCAGTCTTCCGCTGACGCATATACTTACCGGTAGCTCAATAACAGATCTCCAAAACCTTTCGACGCGACATACGCACTTTTTATAAAGATGCGATCGAGCGAAATAAAGGTTCCAAAGTGTGCGAGGGATATGGCTATTGATCAAAGGTGACATTGTGTCGTACAAGCCAGAGGTTTCAAAGGACGTGCAATGATTCTATGGAGAGGCTATAGATCTTAGAGCCAAATTGACCGCCCATTACACCAAAGATATTCCGGCCTCAGATCAAAATGGCTCTTACACTGCTTAAGAACAACAAGGCATTCAAGTTTGTATATGCGGGTGGTATACTGATATATACAGGTCTGCAAAAGCGGTTATCCTCGACAGCAAAACGCCGTAGGTGTTAGACAGAAGCTGGTGGTGTAACACTTTATTAAAGGCGATATATTCCTATTGAAGAACGCGAGCGACCCATCGCGCTCTCGAGCCACACACATCTAATTGTTTTTAAAAGTCAACACAAACCGACTTGAGGTTGAGGTTTCAGGTCTTCCAGCCCCCGAACAAACCATATTTCGAAAATATTTCTCTACCATAAACCAGGACACATCAGATGACGCAGAAGACCGAGGAGTATAACCGGTCTCTATGCTTAGCGTTTGATGACTATCAAAAAGCCTTCGAATTGATTGAGGCCGACCGTGGTTCAGTCCCTCCAGAATCCTTTTCAATATGTGTAGAGTTAGGCTTTGTAGAATTATAAGTTTGTCGTCTTATGAAATCTGGTAATTTATAAGAGCTTACGAGGATTAACCAACCAATTTTACATGAAATGTTTTTGGTGGGATTTCATATATTTTTGTAGAAATTATGGAAATGGAAATTGCCCTACTTCGTTTTGCTCGGTTTGGCGGGGTGCTCTCAGATAATGCAGTTGTTCAGTGGTCAGTAACAAATTATACCAACAACAAAATACCATAAAACCGATTAATGTGATTTGTATAATTATCATAAGAAACCAAATTTGTAGGTAACTAAGCAATTTTTTATTCCTTTGGTAACAAAACTGTTTTAGAGTGTATTTTATACACAGGTAAAAATATCAAACATTACTCAATTTCATACATATCTTTGGTAAATAAGGTATACTAAAACGAGGATTTTGGCCTATTAGCAATGTATTCCTTCACCCTAGGTAACGCTCGAACTTTATCGGTTAGTGCAACTATGTTTGGATAACCCTTCTGAACTTCTCCCAGAAAACTTATGTTCTCGATAGCACTTAGTAACACGAAGTCTGCCCAAGATAACTGCAAAAAAATAAAAGTCAGTTAGATACTTCAATTGTTTAAAGTCGTTCAATAATATTTCATACATACTAAAGCCTGACTCTTACCGTAGCTTATCGTAGCTTGTGATACTTGTGACAGTATTTACATAGGTATTACTATGTAAATACTGTCACAAGTATCACAAGCTACGATCCAAACACACCTTTTTGTCTGTAAACGAGTAGGCGCCCCATATACATAAATCTCCTCACCATCGCATCCCATTAGTAGGTGAGATTAGGTCAAATGCAAGCTTAAAATAAAAATCGGTTGTCTGTAAAGTCGGTTTACTGACGATAGTTGAACGTGACAACGTCAAGTAGGAGAGAGACAGATGTCGAACGCTGCCGAACGCGGAGGCCGATTGTGGCTCTTTGTCGCTCGTTCCGCGCTCTCGCTTGCACTTCAAGCCTTAAATCGAACGCCTCAGAGCGAGGTAACGCAGCATGAGTCATGTTTTTTCGTGCGTGCAGCCGGCTCCATCGAATTATAAGACGTTTTCACGTCAAAAAATAGTCTTGGCGTTAATGTACCAGTTATGCTCTCGCGCACAAGCGCCTAGGGACTTCTTTAACCGTGATCTAAGATTTGGCAGATCCGGTAATTACAGTGGAGTGACTGCCATCTGGCGGCCGTGACCCTGCCACTAGGCGAACCTGACCAGACTGGATCATGAATCCACATTCAGTCACCTGAATCTGCAGCTTTCATCTCGATGTTTTCCCTCACCTTAAGAGCATTGGTTAGTATTCAACTAATGTAAATCTCTCAGAAAAAGAGTAATTGGTCCAAGGCCGCAGTGTAACCGGATTACGTAACCACTGGGCCACCGACGCTCCAGGTCAAATGTAAGTTTATTGCATAGAAACAGCAGCCACCGATGAGCCGACTGCACAGCATCCGTCAACATGCCGTTGATAACGTACTGTCTGTGTATAAACACTAAAATCCATAAAATGATTATTATACCTCTCTCCAGAAATGTCCATTGTTTGCTTGCAATGCCTTCTCAAATCTGGATAAATAGTATGGCACTGTTTCTTCAATTAATTTTTGTTTTAACTCAGCCTTTTTAGTTTCATCTGGCTCCCGGAACAAACCCCAACATTCTGAAAAAAGTCGATAAATAAAAAAAAAATCCGATAACACCTATTGACCATGACAGGCAATGGTGCCACCTGATAGAAAACGGTTCAACCTCTCATAATACAGTGATTTAATTTTATACAGTCATAAAATGATACTTTCACTATTATAACTTGATTTATCATTAACAGCACGTTGGACCTGAGTTCCTCCACAATAGTGAAGATTTTTGGTTGTTACCACCAAGATTAGCAGGCGGCTTGGTGGTTGGAGATCACCGTAATCTCTAAATAACATTGTTAACTGATGAATTATTCCAACAGCTTCACTCTTCTCTGGCTGACTGAACTGTAGAGGCAAACATGAGAAAGACAGACTCGGGCATACAGTGAGCAGACATGAGAAATCTGCTCAAAAACAGGTGGTCATCGCATTTGTGTCTATTCGTACGTTTATAGGTTAGGTCTTTAAACTATGCATTGCCATTTATGGTCACACCATCAGAGGGCGACATCAGCGAAATGTAGTATCTATCAGCTCTCTGTGTTGAATATACATATATAATGCTGGCTATTTTCGGTGTACAGATGTTGAAAGAGATTTAAATTGTCTAGAACAGGGGTTGCCACTCTTTTAAACCATGACTCCCTTTGGGAGCTGGGAGAGCCTGAGAGAAAACATGTCGATCACCCATAAGCAGAAGGGGTATTGGTTCGCAACACAGTCCCGGTTTCTCCAGGATCCGCTTTCGTGCACTGCCTCCGCCAACGTCTGTTTACTCACCCTGCATAAACTCGATAATTGTCAAGACAGTCGCATCCAACAAGGCTGCCTCAAAAGGATCAGACGGCACCAGTCCACTGATGGTGCCCGCATACCGCGCAATGGCCATCGATTGATTTAATTGACGGCCATTTTCTTCGTACACGGGCAATTTACCGAACGGGACGGCTAAAACAATGCAATTCTTGTTCAAATATCAATTTCAAAAGTTTATGTAGAATTGTTGATTCGATAAAAGACAAGACACGAGTGGTCAAAGGACGGTCGACATTCGCGACGCCCCTGGTGTGCATCTGGTGTTCGACAGTGATCACTTACCATCAGGTGGATGACCAGGGCATCGAATTTTAATCGGATGCAGCTCAATGGCAGTTTTACGCTTTTTTGGTATTCGGCTACAATTAAAACAGCTATTGTTGCAATCCGATTACAATTTGATTACGATCTAATCAAACAAAGTAAGTTAGCGTACTCGAGATCCAGCTTGCACGTTTGTCACTCTCTATTTCAAAAAAGTTACCAATATCCCCAACCCCCATTCATTAACAACGCAATTCTTTTTAATTATTGCCCGATCTTTTAAGGTTTCTAACCTCTAGATGTAACAACGGACCCTTTGTTGTCCGTTTCTATATACCGGACCTTAAAATCCGGTACCGGCATTAAAATATACCTTCATGGGTACATAATATGCATTTTCAGTTGATATTGAATATCGTCTTACTCGTATTATTAGGAGGACGTCGCGACAAGGGCTGAGTCGTAAGCGAGAGGTACCGGGTTCGAAGTCCATGTACCAGGCCGGCAATTACCAATGTCTCTTTTCTGAGATATATGTACGTTAGTAGAACACTAACCGATGTTTTTACGGTTAGGGAACGTCTCGATGAGACCTGCATAATGCACATTCAGGCTACTGAATGTTTAACCATGATCCAATATGGCCCGATTCCCCTGTTAACAAACCTGCAGGTCAGATGGCAGTCACTCAACTGTAATTGCCGGATCTCTCGCATCTGGATCATAGTTAAGGCGGACCCCAGGCCCCCTCGCGCGCGAAAGCACAACCGGTGCATTAACGCCTATATGGCTATTTATTATTTTTTTAAATAATGTATAAATGTACTCGGGATCGTTTATAAAATGTACTTACAATCTTTGACTTCTTTAATGGGCCATTCTGCATAGACATGTCTTATGTCCTCGAACTTGTGTCCTCCATAGTGGAGGATCAATCTCGACATCTCGGCCAGTCCATTACCATCGAAATATGATAACTTTTTCGTGCTCGACATTTTGTATGACAATTGTTAAATGCTATGACAATTTTATTGTTTACGGCAGAATTAAATCCCTGGTTGGCACTTTGTTACTGTATAATGATTTAAACAAATAAAACGTACAGAGTTGACATCTAACCAAGTCGCTGTTATTTTTAACACTGCAAGGACTTCAAGATCGTTCTGTTTATATAGAACTCTACTATCAGTATATTATTTAAGTGAGCCCAATAATGGTGACTTGCGGTTTTCCTACGAGCAGCTATTTACAGTACCTACCTAGATTGTGAAACTCGTGTAGTCTACAAGTTTAAAAATAAAAATTGTTATCTAAAGCCGATTATCTCCCCTTGACGATATATTATTATTATTTTCTTAATCTAAAAATATTATGAAACCAAAAATGTAGTTTATTTTTTTACACACTAATCTGTAACTATTACTGTACCACTGACGAGTCAAGTACTGGAACTAACTCAGAGAATAAACTAATCTCTAACTAACCGCTGATCCATTGAAGAGTGACGAAGTCTAGATTTACTGCCTCATGTCATGGCGGCTGTGGTCCAGAATGGAGAGTTTGAGTAAGTTACCTCTATTATTTGTAGGAGGGCGCCTCTGGCGCACTTCCGTCGGTCGAGATATGACTTTATATGTTGACGTATCTGACAAAAGACCCCAGGGTTTGGTAGTCCCACGTTACGTCTATTGTAACTACTGTAACTATCCTAAATTCATCCTATTATTTAACTGTATGCTGTTTTTTTGCATAGGTAGGTACTAAAATTCTAACATTATATAAAGCAGGCCTGATGTTGATGATTATAATCAGTAGGTAATTGAAGGATTTAAAACCCAGAACTATTTTAATGGTCACTGGAATTTTAAAATTTCAAGGTTATATTTATTCAAGGTTCCAGTGCATGAGTACCAAATACTGGCTAGCTTCGGTTTCGTATTCACTTACTCCCATAAGTGCGACAGGGATGCCGTTCTACGAAGCCTAACCGTTAGTAGTTATTAATATTCTGTGACCGATCTAACCGATGTCCAAATTGTTCAAATTTACCGCCGACGTCAGAATTTACAAGTAGGTACCTGTACCTACATGTAAACTTACTACTAATGTAAAAAAACGTAAATAAAAAAATTATCAATTTGTTTACTACTTTAATAGCCTTGTCATTTAATTAAGTAAACAAATCACAGCCATGTCACTATATTTCAAGAGTTTAGAGAAGTATAATGCAAAAGCTAAGGGCAGTAAGTCCATTCTAAAAATTATTAAAACAAAATACAGTTTACTAAAGCCAAAATTAAAACTGGCCCATAGCACTGTGAGAATACAGAAGAGTAACCTTGAGAGTTCAACTTTTTGATCCAGCGTTCTGTAGTTTTTTTTAGATTTTTGAAGGATTACGCAGAACGAAAACTTTAAGTATGCGACTATGCGTTTAATAAGCCTGAGTCTGAGAGAATTTGGAATTCATCAGCACTTCCACCATTTATTTCATTTAATAACTAAGCCCTCTGACAATCAGGATTTAGAGAAATTTCGGAGCAATTTTACTATTTTTTTTTACTGACTTCTTCTGTGTGGAGATATGGGGCTCTATTTTTAAATCATTCGCATCTACGCGAGCACTCACATACACTATCTCTTTTATACTTACCACTGTTAGTTGCTAAATGTAAGGAAGAGCGTTCGCGTGGCTGCGAGCGGTTCAAAAGAGAGCCCCAGGACAAGTCTGACTAACAACTCGCACCGTAGTTAAGAAAACAGTCCGGTGTTTGAATTGCCCCAATCGCAAAGTCATAACATGCTCGAAATATTAACTGCCATTACATTCGAAGCAACGATCCGTCGAACTACCGACAGTCGATCATTTGTAGTTCGAACCAAAGTAACGGAGTCATGGATATGCCGTAACATTCAAAACCTCGAGCACTTTCAACTATCCAGCTAAAAGTCGCTTAGAATGCTGTGTCTTCGTCGATAAATAATAGCGGACCACTGAAACTCTTCACGCAGACTCTTGAACTGATGACGAATCGTTGACAGATCTCCAGAACCTTTCGACGCGACATACGCCGTTTTTTATAAAGATGCGATCGAGCGAAACCAAGGTTTAAATGTGTGAGAGGGATATGGCTATCGATCAAAAGCGACATTGTGTCGTCTAAGCCAGAGGTTTCAAAGGAAGTGCAAAGTTTTTATGGATAGGCTGTAGATCTAAGAGCCAAATCAACCGTCTATTACACCAAAGATATTCCGGACGTGAGATTGCAAGAGATCAAACTGGCTCTTACACTGCTTAAGAACAACAAGGCGTTCAAGTTTGTATATGCGGGTGGTATACTGATATATACAGCTCTGCAGAAGCTGTTTAATTCGGTTATCCTCGACAGCAAAACGCCGTAGGTGTTAGACAGAAGCTGCCGGTGTAACACTTTATTAAAGGCGATATATGCCTATTGAAGAACGCGAGTGACCCATCGCGCTTTCGAGCCACACACATCTATTTGTTTTTAAAAGTAATCACGAACCGACTTGCGCGCAGGTCTTCCAGCCCCTAAACAAACCATATTTCGAAAATATTTCTCTACTATGAACCAGGATACATCAGATTACGCAGAAGACCGAGGAGTATAACCGGTCCCTATGCTTAGTGTTTGTTGACTATCAAAAAGCCTTCGAATTTATCGAGGCCGACCGTGGTTCAGTCCCTCTAGAATCCCTACTTTCTGACCAATATTTGTAGAGTTAGGCTTTGTAGAATTATGAGTTTGTCGTCTCATGAAATCTGGTTATTTTTAAGAGCTTACGAGGCTTAACCAACCAATTTTACATGAAATGTTTTTGGTGGTATTTCATATATTTTTGTAGAAATTATGGAAATGGAAATTGCCCTACTTCGTTTTGCTCGGCTTGGCGGCGGCACTACTGTGCTCCCAGATAATGCAGTTGTTCAGTGGTCGGTAACAAATTATACCAACAACAAACTACCATAAAACTGATGATTGTGATTTGTATAATTATCATAAGAAACAAAATATCTAAGTAACTAAGCAATTATTTATTCCTTTGGTAACAAAACTGCTTTAGAGTGTACTTTTATACACAGGTAAAAATATCAAAATTGGTGCAGTACAAATTTTATCCACAATTAAAAATATCAAACATTTCCCATTTTCATACATATCTTTGGTGAATTAGGTATTTTAAAACGAAGACTTTGGCCTATTTTCAATGTATTCCTTCACCCTAGGTAACGCTTGAACTTTATCGGTTAGTGCAACTATATTCGGATAACCCTTGTGCACTTCTCCCAGAAAACTTATGTTCTCGATAGCGCTTAGTAACACGAAGTCTGCCCAAGATAACTGTAAAAAAAGAAAAGACAGTTTATTTAAAGTCGCTCAATCACATTTCATAGGTACATACTAATGCCTGCCTCTCACTAATGTGCATTTTATCAGGATGTTTTCCCTCACCGTAAGTGCATCGGTTAGCATTTACCTAATGTACATAACTCAGCAAGGACTTATTGGTACATGAAGCAGGTGCCTCACTTACGAGTCATATACCGTAACCACTCGGCCACCGACGCTCCAGGTCAAATGTAAGATTATTCCATAGAAACGGCAGCCGCCGATGCGCCGACTGCACGGGATCCGTCGACATGCCGTTCATAACGTGATGTCTGTGTATAACACTAAAATCTATAAAATGATTATACTTCTCTCCAGAAATGTCCATTGTTTGCTTGCAACCCTTTCTCAAATCTGGATAAATAGTATGGCACTGTTTCTTCAATCAATTTCTCCTTTAACTCTGTTTTTTTAGTTTCATCTGGCTCCCGGAACAAACCCCAACATTCTGAAAAATGTCCATAAATAAAATAATGATATAAATAAAACCCACACAAATTATAATATAAATAAAACCCACCTATTGACCATGACAGGCAATTGTGCCACCTGATAGAAAAAACGGTTCAACCTCTCAAAATACAGTGATTTAATTTATTACAGTCATAAAATGAAAATTTTACTATTATAACTTGATTTATCATTAACAGCACGTTGGACCTACACAATAGTAAAGATTTTTGGTTGTTACCACCAAGCTTGGCAGGCGGCTTGGTGGTTGGAGATCGCCGTAATCTCTGAATAACATTGTTAATTGATGAATGATTTCAACAGCGTCACTCTTCTTTGACTGACTGAACTGTAGAGGCAAACATAAGAAAGACAGATTCAGGCACACAGTGAGCAGACAAGGAAAATCTGCTCAAAAAACTGGTGGTCATCGCATTTGTCTCTTTTCGTGCGTTTATAGGCTAGGTCATATTGCGATTTATGGTCACACCATCACAGGGTGACATCAGCGAAATGTAGGCTCGTTCAGGTCCCTGTGTTGAATATCTGCTGGCTATTTTCTGTCTACAGATGTTGAAATAGATTAAATTGTCTAGAACAGGGGTTCCCACCCTTTCAAACCACAACTCTCTTTGAGAGCCGAGGGAGCCCGAGAAAGTAAGGAACATGTCGATCACCCAAGAAGAAGAGGTATTGGTTCGCAACACTGTCCTGGTTTCTGCGTTGCCTCTGCCAACAGCTGTTTACTCACCTTGCATGAATTCGATAATTGTCAAGACAGTCGCATCCAACAAGGCTGCCTCAAAAGGATCAGACGGCACCAGTCCACTGATGGTGCCCGCATACCGCGCAATGGCCATCGATTGATTTAATTGACGCTCATTTTCTTCGTACACGGGCAATTTACCGAAAGGGACGGCTAAAACAATGCAATTCTTGTTCAAATATAAATTTCAAAAGTTAATGTATAATTATAAATAACTAGGTACATTTATGATTGCTGTTGATTCGATAAAAGACAAGACACGAGTAGTCTAAGGCTTGATGTCCACTCGCGCGGTGCAGTGCACTCAACGGCGCGCCACGTCACGGTGACAACCAAAGAAACGGTGGTGTTATTCTGGTTTTTCAAATTAGGCAACGTTCGCACGAGAGATTTTAAGTTAGGCAACGTTTGCACGAGAGCTTTTTCGATCCTTTTACGTGCGTTATTTTAAACGACTCGCATAATTATTGACCATATGTCTTCTCGACTGTGTGTTCACACTTAGGCGTAAAAAGTGAATGGAGATTTTTTAAATCTGACGACTTAAATGCAACCAAGAGAAACGTACGTAAAGGATATCATTCAGTTTGGATTAAGACACTGAAAGTGCCGGCCCGAAAAATATTATGCAATTTTCAGATACAGCATACAGTTTCTATCATTTTTTACTATGGTGCCAAACCTGTACGCCCACCACCACCACTATGTATCACTGGGCGTACAGTAGGTACTAAGTATCGCTATTCTCAAAGCCTATAACAATCGAACCGTCTGACGTGCAGATTTGACGTCATAGTAAACAATGTTAAGAACTGTTTTCTCTATTGGAAACTAATAATTTTGTTCTGGCCTACACTTAGATTAGTGTGTCATTCAAAGAATTTCTTTAAAAGAATGTTGATCTTGACAAGCACTATCATTTCTCTCTAGGAAGTAGTGTTGTAGGACCAATAGTTGTAGAGTCATTACCATTTTAAGTTTGACAGCTGTCATCCGAAATGTAGATATTGACGAGTACTATCATTTATCTTCAGGAACTAATGTTCTAGGAGCGATCGTTTCAGAGTTATTACAGTTTTAAGTTTGACAGCTGTCAGCCGAAATGTAACTCTCGACGAACACCATCATTTCTATTTAGGAACTAGTGTTGTAGGACCAATAGTTTTAGAGTTATTACAGTTTTTAGTTTGACAGCTCTCATTCGAAATGTAGAACTTGACGAGCACTATAATTTCTCTTCAGGAACTAATGCTCTAGGAGCGATCGCTTCAGAGTTACCACAGTATTAGGTTTGACAGCAGTCATCCGAAATGTAGATTTTGATGAGCACTATCATTTCTCTTCAGGAACTAATGTTCTAGAAGCGATCGTTCAAAAGTTTGACAGCTGTCATTCAAAACGTAGATATTGACTAGCACTATCATTTATCTTTAGGAAGTAGTGTTCTAGCACCAATAGTTTCAGAGTTCTTACAGTTTTAGGTTTGACAGCTGTCAACCGAAATGTAGATCTCGACGAACACTATCATTTCTATTCAGGAACTAGTGTTGTAGGACCAATAGTTTTAGAGTTATTACAGTTTTAAGTTTGACAGCTGTCATTCAAAAGTAGATCTTGACGAGCACTATTATTTCTCTTCAGGAACTAATGTTCTAGGAGCGATAATTCAAAAGTTTGACTGCTGTCATTCGAAACGTAGATCTTGACTAGCACTATCTTTTATCTTTAGAAACTAGTGTTCCAGAACCAAACACGCCATATTTATAATTCAGGATGACGAAAGGACCACGAAAACGAAACGAATACGATATTGGTACAGAATCAGAAAAAGGGGAGGGGCTTACACATCAGCGGTCAAAATTTTTTTGGCTAGGTGGACTTCCTATTTCATTCACACGCGTTATATCTGTCCTTAAAAAATGTAGTCAGATATATGTGAGTCAACTATGTCACATAAGGAGGAAAGATTTGAACTGTTGGTAAAAAGAAAGAGTCAAATTTGACGTCTCATGTTGACATCTACTGACATCGCGCCGCACGCTGCACGATTGTGGCAAATTTGAAAAAAAAAATTAAAAAGTTTATACATCAGAGTTAACATTTCAGGCTTACATTGCGGGTTTTGCCCCTATCTTGCAGTGCGCCCCGCGGCGCACCTCTTCAATGTGAATCGGCACTAAGGTCGGTCTACTTTCGCGACGCCCCTTGTGTTGCGGCGACAGCGGTCACTTACCATCAGGTGGATGTCCAGGACCTCGAATTTTAATCAGATCGCAATAGCAGCTCAATGCCACTCTCTATTATATAAAAAGTTACCAATAGTCAAAACCTGCGTGAAGGTTACCACGTCAATTCTTTTTAAATATTGTCAGATCTTTTAAGGTTCGAAACCTCTTGTAAGAATGGACTCTTTGTTGTCTGTGTGTGTCCGCCGGACATTAAAATCCGGTATCGGCATTAAAATCCACTGTTTACATAATATGCATTTTCAGTTAATATTGAATATCGTCTTACTCGTCGTGTTATTAATAGAACTTCGCCATAGGGGCCGAGTCGTAAACGAGAGGTACCTGGTGCGGACTCCATGTGCCGGGCGTACGAATGTCTCTTTTCTGAGTTGCGCACGTTAGTTGAAAACTAACCGATGCGTTTATGGTGAGCGAACATTGCGATGAAACCTGCGTAATGCACATTCAAGAGACTGAATGTGTAACCATGATCCAATTTGGCAATATTACCCTGTTAACAAACACGGAGGTCAGATGGCAGTCACTCAACTGTAATTACCGGATCCTGAATCATGGTCAAGGCCGGCCCCTGGCCCCCTCGCGCGCGAAATCACAGCCAGGGCATTAACGCCTAGATAATTAATTATTCAATGTCGTATAATTATACTCAGGATCGATTAGAAAATATTTAAGATGAGTACTTACAATCTTTGACTTCTTTAATGGGCCATTCTGCGTAGACATATCTCACGTCCTCAAACTTGTGCCCTCCATAGTGGAGGATTAATCTCGCCATCTCGCCCAGTCCAGTCACATCGAAATATGATAACTTTTTCGTGCTCGACATTTTGTATGACACTTGTTAAATGTTATGACAATTTTATTGTTTATGACAGAATGAAATCCCTGGTTGGCACTTTGTTACTTTACAATGATTTAAACAAATAATGAATATGTACGTTGACGTCTAACCAAGTCGCTGTTATTTTTAACACTGCAAGGACTTCAAGATCGTACTGTTTATATAGAACTCTACAATCAGTATATTATTTAAGTGAGCCCAATAATGGTGACTTGCGGTTTTCCTACGAGCAGTTATTTACAGCACCTAGATTGTGAAACTCGTGTAGTCTACATGTTTAAAAATAATGATTGTTATCAAGACCCGATTAGACCCCCGTGACGATATATTATTATTATTTTCTTAATTAACAAATATTATGAAGCAATAAATGTAGTTTTTTTACACACTAATCTCTGAAACGAATTAACCGATGATATAACTGCGAGGTAGTGTGCATTCATTTTAATTATGATAATATATCGGGGATGGTCAATACTATGGACTCATAGATGGAGCGGAAACGGAGCTCCCTAGTAGCTTGGCTAGAACTACTTCGATGACGTTATATTCGGCCTGCGGCCGTATCTCTTGTTATTCGACCACCGAGTCAAGAACTCGAACTAACTTACAGAATAAACTACTCTCTAACTAACTGCTGATCCATTGAAGAGTGAAGAAGTCTTGATTTACTGCCTTATGTCATGTGGCTGTGGTCCAGAATGGAGTACAAAATGAGTACAGAAGTTACTGCTGTAATTTATAGGGCACGTGGAAAGAGGCTCTGGCGCACCTTACCTCACCAGGTCGAGACCTTAGATGGTGGCTGGTCTGACAAGAGACCCAAGAATTTAGTAGTCCCATGTTACGTCTGCTACTACAACTATCCTAAATTCATCCTATTATTATACTGTTTGCTGATTTTATTGTAAATCGATTTATTATCGCAATACACTCGTTAAACTGTTTTGTTAAATCTTTATTTTTATGAAACTATCCCGCAAAATACCTTCTGATGGTATTTATGGAACTCTCCAATGAGGGAGGGGTATAAGTGTTTTTCTCCGACATATACATACCTACATACTAATTTTATTTATGCAGAGGAAAAGGGGAAAGAGGCATGAGGTTATGTATGTACATAACGTCAAGCCTCTTTCCCTTATTCCTCTGCATAACGGATGTCATCTTATAAAAAATTAAATGGAGATTAGTTTGTTACTTAAAGGATCATTACAACACAAACGTGTTACGAGTAGGTATCTCCTCTATTTAAAACACGCCATTAATAAATCAGTTTAAATTTCGAGTATCCGAATTGCAGTACGCGAATACAGGCACTCCAAAACCTTTGTGAATGAACACTTTAATACCTGGAACAGGAACAGCGAAATACCCACCTAATTGCAGAAAGAGCAATCGCCATTGCTCTGTGTCTATTTACTGTGATCATATGCAATGGTTTATCGTGAGTACCTTGAGTTGGTACAGGTACCTAAGTAGAAGCCGGTTCATAATTAACATCGGGTAGATTCGGCTCTGTATTCACTCACACGCGTACTACGGACTGGCCAAATAGCACCAACCTCTTATACTCGCAGGCATCGTACGAGGCGACTAATGTATTGGAAGCAAAAGATGTAGTCTCCTTAGAGCGGAAAACGGGCGTTTTCCATTGTTTTATTTATTATTACACTGCGATCTCCAGCCCGCCTGCCAAGCGTGGAGAGCATGGCAATGATTTCCCCTTTCGCGGGAGAGGCCCAGAGTCCTGCAGAGGACTGTTATATAGGCTGTGATGATAATGACGATGATGTGCCACGGAGACGACGCTCTACGAAGCCGATGTGTATACCTCCGAAATCTGTATACGTAATATAATACCCCCAAAAAATTGGGGCACAAAGATTATTTAAATACAACGAGACAATTTGCAGACCACGGATCGCCCCCTGGTAACTGATTATCAATAACAAGAGCATCGATGGAGGAGGTCCAGAGTTCCTAAGTAACCTAACTGATACAAAATATCGTTTACTCCACAGCGGGAAGGTTAGGTTACGTTAGGTTAGAAACCTTAAGGACTCTAGGCCTCCTCCAACCATGTTCTTGATGTGTATAATCAGATTGCACCCAGAAAATTCTCAAGGGGTGATAGGACTCCAAATTGTCTCGATTGTATGAAAATTGACAATGTGCCTATTTTATTTATATAAGGTATTTAAAGCATGTAAATGGTATAGTCTACATTTTAAGCAGATTTTGCAAATGTGATTCAAGCTAAAAAGTTGTGCCAATCAAAGACATCAACGCGGTTCCCACCAACTACCACACAAATTATATCCACGCGTTATCATTCAGCTGTAATATAAAAATCACCAACACGCTGTTCTCCAGCTGCCATACAAAAGACATCACGCTGAACTCATTTTTATTGTTGGCATTTGTTGTCCTTATTGGCTATCTGTCAAACTAAGTTCCATGTCAGTCGATAACCAAATTCATTTATCATGCTCGAACGCGATCAACTGGTGATGAGAATGGCAAAAATAAATTAAAGATTTATTTAAAAAATATATTTAATTTTGATACATTATTTGGTAAATTATATTAGGTATATTAAAACGAGGACTTTGGCCTATTTTCAATGTATTCTTTCACTCCAGGTAATGCTCGGATTTCTTCCATAAGTGCGACGATGTTCGGATAACCCTTCTCAACTTCTCCCAGAAAATGTATGTTCTCCGTAGCACTTGCTAATACGAAGTCTGCCCAAGATAACTGCAAAAAAGTAGTCAGTTAGTTACCTAGTTAATTTCTCAGGCTAGACAGAATCCTACCACCTAATAAAAGCTGTCCACCTGATAGTAGTTGAAATTCGTTTAACTACATTACATACATACTCCAGCCTGCCAACCTGCACAACACAATAATAAAGAGTGGTAACATAGAATGATGGAATTAACACCTCTTGAAGCTCACTTACTTCGACTGTTTGGTTTGTTAATGTCGGATACTCCTTCATGCCGCTTGACACATGGCATGACATAAATAGGTTTGATCCCACTAATTTTAGGCTTGATGCCGCCCATTTTACCTCACACCATCAAGTTGTCATGCCACTTGTCTAACATAGGATTGAACCTGCCCATTGTACCTCACTCACCATAAAGTTGTCATGCCTATAATTATGCAGCCCGTGCCTAAAAAAGGAAAGCGCGTCGACCCTGCCAACAACCGCTCCATTTCGATCACCTCAATTTACTGTAAGATTTTATCCTGCCTTCATCTTGAGGGTAACGATCACCTCAGCGACCACCAGCACGTTTTTCAGTGCCGATGAAGAAGGACAATTATGGAGAGGCAATTTATATGCCAAGGCTTTTCCCGTGATTCTCAGTGGCCTACAAGATCTTTGACAGTGTTTGTCACGTTTGTCGGGTGTAGCACTCACACTTAACAATTGGCTTTTGACCCTGGATATCGGATTTACTGAGTGGACGATCAATCGGATCAGTCTGATTTCCAAGGGTATCCATAACATAGGAGTTACTCATTGGTCGGTCCTGTCCGAGTCTCTCTTTTTGCCTCATAATAAGGACCTGTTCGAACCCGATACCTCTGAATATACAGACGACAGCACAGTAACGTATAGATATCTCCACCAAACACAAAGATTGACATTTAGTCTTATCGAGAGGCCGTGGATGAATGAAGCACTGCCGGCGGTCTCCGATTGGGGCGATGCCAATTTTGGGATGACATTCAACACTACAAAAACATAGGTGCAGGTATTTGTTTTCCGTCAAACGGAGCCCATTCCACTTAAATTCGACTTTCTGAATGCACTAAGCTCTGAGCTAACATTTAATCTTAACCTCAGCACAAAGCAAAACGGCCCGCACCACAGCCAATGCATTCTTGTTCAGCTAACTAAAATATATAAAAATGTTATACCTTTTGCGAGAAATGTCCATCATTTGCTTCCAAACCCTTTTCAAATCTGGATAAGTAGTATGGTACTGTTTCTTCAATCAATTTTCGCTTTACCTCTGATTTTTTAGTTTCATCTGCTCCTTGGTACGAATACCAACATTCTGAAAAAAATTGTGCGTGTTCTTGTGACCACGGTGGGTGTAGCCCTACCGAAACGTCGAGATAAACAAATCGCAAAAGTACGTCGCGTGTGAGCCCCAATAAATAAATGAATATATTTCTTGCACATAAAAATAAAAAACAAGAATCATCTTGGCGTTAATATCCCGGTGTTTCTGTCATGTACAAGGGCCCGGGGTCCGCCTTGACCATGATCCAGGATTTGGCAGATAAGGTAATTACAGTGTAGCGACTGCCATCTGATATCCGTGACCATGCTATCAGGGGAACCTGATAATATTGGATCATTGTTATACATTTGGTCACCTGAGTGTGCAGGTTTCATCACAATGTTTTCTTTCACCATAAGAGCTTCGGTTAGTGTTCAACTAATGTACATAACTCAAAAAAGAGTCATTGGTACTCCCGGCTTGCCGGGATTTTACCCGGTTTCTGTCAGGATCCGCTTTCACGCATTGACTCCGCCAATGACTGTTTACTCACCCTGCATGAATTCGATAATTGTCAATACAGTTGCATCCAACAAGGCTGCCTCAAAAGGATCAGACGGCACCAGTCCACTGATGGTGCCCGCATACCGCGCAATGGCCATCGATTGATTTAATTGACGCCCATTTTCTTCGTACACGGGCAATTTACCGAACGGGGTTAGCCGACAATGCAATGCTTATTCAAATATAAATTTCAAAAGTTTATGTATAATGACAATTATAAATAACAAGGTACATTTATGATTGCTGTTGATTCGATAAAAGACAAGACACGAGTGGTCAAAGGTCGGTCGGCATTCGCGACGCCCCCCGTGTTGCAGAGGCAGTAATTACTTAGCATCAGGTGTATGACCAGGGCCTCGGGTCCGCTAATTTACTTATGGCTCGATCGAAGTGTAATTGAATCACAATTACAGCTCAATTGCAGTTTAACCCTTTCTGGTATTCTGCTACCTTACTAATGGCTCGATTGAATTGTATTCGGATCGCACGTTTTTGGTATTTTGTTCAGATTGAACCTGGTAAATTAGCGTACTCCCGAGCTCTGCTTGGCCGTTTGCCACCCTCTATTATATAAAAAGTTACCTGTAGTAATTAGTTATCTATAAAATTAACTCTAGATGCAAGAACGGACCCCTTATTCTTACCCCTTAATTTGCTGTCCGTGTCTATCAGCCGGACATTAAAATCTGGTATCGGCAATAAAATCTACCTTTACTATGGCAATTTCTGTTAATATTGAATATCGTCTTATTCGTATTATTAGTAGGACGTCGCTAAGAGGTCCGACTCGTAAGTGAGAGATACCGGATTCGAACTCCAGGGCCAGTATGTACCAATGTCTCTTTTCTTAGCTATGTACGTTAGTTGAACACTAACTGATGCTTCTATGGTGAGGAAACATCGCGATGAATCCTGCATAATGCACATACAGGCGACTGAATGTGTAACCATGTTCCAATTTGGTCAGATTCCCCTGTTAGAAAACACTGAGGTCAGATGGCAGTCACTCAACTGTAATTACCGGATCTACCGCATCCTGGATCATGGTCAAGGCCGAAACCGGGCCCCCTCGCTCGCGAAAGCACAACCGGGGCATTAACGCGTAGATGATTATTTATTCACTATCGTATTAAACTCAGGATCGATTAGAAAATATTTAAGATGAATACTAACAATCTTTGACTTCTTTAATAGGCCATTCTGCTAAGACATATCTCACGTCCTCGAACTTGTGTCCTCCATAGTGGAGGATCAATCTCGACATCTCGGCCAGTCCAGTCACATCGAAATATGATAACTTTTTCGTGCTCGACATTTTTATTGGTTATCCTTGGTTGGCACTTTGTTAATTTATAATAATTTAAACAAATAATGAATACGTACGTTGACGTCTAACCAAGTCGCTCTTATTTTTACCACTGCAAGAACTTCAAGATCGTTCTGTTTAAATAGAACTGTACTATCAGTAGATTATTAAGTGAGCCCAATAATGGTGACTAGATTACAGATTATAAAACTCGTGTCTACAAGTTTAAAAATAATGATTTTTATCTAGAGTCGATAAGCACCGCGTGACAATATATTACTATTATTTTCTTAATCTACAAATATTATGAAACCAAAAATGTAGTTTATTTTTCACACACTAATATCTGAAACGAATGAATCGATTTTAGAACTGCGAGGTACTGTGCATATATTTTAATTATATTTCAGGGACGGTTAACACTATGTACTCATAAATGGAGCTGAAACGGAGTTCCGATTAGGGCGCCACCTAGCAGCGTGGCTAGAACTATTTCGATGACGGGTGGTATTCGTCCCGCGGCCGTATCACTTGTTATTCGACCACCGACGAGTCAAGAACTGGAACTAACTCACAGAATGAACTACTCTCTAACTAACTGCTGATCCATTGAAGAGTGAAGAAGTCTTGATTTACTGCCTCATGATGTACTGCCTCCTGTGGCTGTCCAGAATGGAGAGTATGTGTACAGAAGTTACTGCTATAATTTGTAGGAGGGCGCACGTGGAAAGAGCCTCTGTCGAGATATGGTCGAGATATGACCATGGATAGTGGGTCTGACAAGAGACCCAAGAGTTTGGTAGTCCCAGGTATTGTATATGCATACGTAATACAATACATCCAACAAGTTCAGGTACAAGGATTATCTACATACAACGAGACAATTAGGAGACCTTGAATCACCCCCTGGAACTGATTATGAATAACTAGAGCATCGATGAAGGAGGTCTAGAGTTCCTAAGGTACCTAACTAATCCAAAAGACTGTTTACTCCACAGTGGAAAGGATAGGTTACGTTAGGTTAGGAACCCTATGGACTCTTGACCTCCTCTAACCATGTTTTTGATGTGTATAATCAGATTGCACCCAGAAAGATCTCAAGGTGATAGAAGGACTCCAAATTGTCTCGATTGTATAAAAATTGCCCATATGCCTATTTTTTTGCTCTTTGGTACGATTTTGGTAGGTACCAGCAACTGAGCTTATATAGAGCATGTAAATGGTAGAGTCTACATTTCAAGCAAATTATACAAATGTGGCTTACGCTAAAAAGTTGTGCCAATCAAAGCCATCAACGTGCTTTCCATCAGCTGCCACACAAATGATATCCACGCGTTATTATTCAGGTGTCATACAAAAAACACCAACGCGCTGTCCTCCAGCTGCCATACAAAAGACATCGCGCTAAACTCAGTTTTGTTGATGACATTTGTTGTCCTTGTTGGCTGTCTGTCAAACTAAGTTCCATGTCAGTCGCAAAGTTTATCATGCGCGAACTCGATCAACGAATGATGGAAATGGCGAAAATAAATTAAAGAGTTATTTTAATAAAAAAATTAATTCGAATACATTTCTTTGGTAAATTATATTAGGTATATTAGAACGAGCACTTTGGCTTATTTTTAATATATTCCTTTACTCCAGGTAACGTTCGGATTTCTTCCACAAGTGCGACTATATTCGGGTAACCCTTCTCAACTTCTCCCAGAAAATTTATGTTCTCGATAGGATAAGTAGTATGGTACGGTTTCTTCAATCAATTTTCTCTTTACCTCTGGTTTTTTAGTTTCATCTGCCTCGTTGTACGAATACCAACATTCTGAAAAATAAAATGAGTCTTCTCGTGACCACGGTGGTTGTAGCCTTATCGAAACATCGAGACTAACAAATCGCAAGGTACGTCGTGTGTGAGGCCCGACAAATGCAATAATAAATATTTCTTGCACATAAAAAAACATCTTGACGTTGGAAGCCGTCCACTCTCGTCTGTTATTAAAGCGCGTGCGCGGCAGCCCGAACTGTAAGTGCCTCGATAGCTATTGCTGATATCATTCACCTATATGGCAGGCATTTTTAAGGTTGTCATATTGATGTATCATATGACATTATATCGCTGATGGTTGGAGATTATAGTGACGAATAATCATCCATTGTAGATAATCGAACAGCGTCACTGTACGACTCTTTCCCCGGCTGATCGCTGTAGAGGCCAACATGGGAAAGATAGATATGGCTACATAGTGAGCAGACATGATCCGCGTATTTATTGGCTAAGTCTTTATCAAGGCATTGTCATGTATTGTATGGACCTACCGTCAGTGATAAGGCCGTTAGATCGATATGTAGACTTTCCCAGCTCCCCGTGTCGAACAACAGAAACGGCTGCTGGCTTTTTCCGGTCTACAGATATCCTAGACAATTTACATCTACGTTTACTCCGCCAGAATAGTCCTGGCTAAAGACTAGTTTTACTTACCCTGTGAGAACTCTATAAGTGTTAAGACAGTCGCGTCCTACAAGGCTGCCTCAAAAGGATCAGACGGCACCAGTCCACTGATGGTGCCTGCATACCGCGCAATGGCCATCGATTGATTTAATTGATGGCCATTTTCTTCGTACACGGGCAATTTACAATAAAATGACAATAATAAATGACTAGGTTCATTTATGTTTGCGGTTGATCCTATAAAAGACAAGACACGAGTGTACCCCTTTCTCAAAGGTTGTTCGGCATTTGCGACGCCATTGGTGTTGTGGCGACAGTGATCAACCATCAGGTGGATGACCAAGGTCTCGAGTCCGCTGTTTACTAATGTCGCGATCGAATTGTAATTGGTTTTTGTTATTCTGCTACTGTTAACTACTAATGGCTCTATTGAATTGTAATCGGATCGCATTCGCAGCTCAATAGCAGTTTAATGCGTTTTTGGTAATCTGCTACAATTAAAACCGCCTTTGTTGTCCATGTCTATCTGTAGGACATTAAAATCCGGTATCGGCATTAAAATCTACCTTTATGTGTACATATGTTTTTTCAGTTAATATTTAATATCATGTTAGTAGTAGGGCGTCGCCAAAGGGACCGACTCGTAAGTGAGAGATACCAGGTTCGAACTCCAGAGCCGGCATTAACCTATGTCTCTTTTCTGAGTTATGTACATTAGTTGTACACTAACCGACGCTTCTACGATGAACGAAAAGATCTTGATGTAACCTGCATTGTACATTCAGTATATAACCAACATCCAATATGGCCAGGGTTCCCTGTTAACAAACATTGAGGTCAGGTGGCATTCGCTCCACTGTTATTATCTGATCTGCCGAATCCTACATCATAGCGCGCGAAAGTAATTAACTCTAAGATGATTGATTATTTATTGAATATCGTGTACATTGGATGGATTAGAAAATGTTTAAGATAAATACTTACAATCTTTGACTTCTTTAATGGGCCATTCTGCGTAGACATATCTTATGTCCTCGAACTTGTGTCCTCCATAGTGGAGGATCAATCTCGACATCTCGGCCAGTCCATTACCATCGAAATATGATAACTTTTTTGTGCTCGACATTTTGTGTGACACTTGTTAAATAATATGACAATTTTATTGTTTACGGTAGAATGAAATCCATGGTTGTTACCTTGTTTCTTTATAATGATTTAAACAAATAATGAATTCGTGCTTAGACGTCTAACCAAGTTTACCCTCCATACCCTCTATGCCATGTGTCAAGCGGCATGAAGGTGAGTGGCTGTCATTAGGAAATAAAACAGTCAAAGTAAATGAGCTTCAAGAGGTGTTAAGACCACCAGTCTGTGTAACTGCTCTTCATGATTATTTTTTTATTGGGCATAGGCTTGCATTTGACGGCATCGTACCTGATACGTTACGACGGTGAGGAGGATTATATTGGCAGTCTACTTGTTTATTACTGAGTTTAATTAAATAGGACAAAAGGTGTGTCTGGGTCGTAACTTCTTACACTTGTATTAGTCTATATATGACGACCTGAGTGGCTCAATGGCTGCCACGCAAGAGGTCCCGGGTTCGATTCCCGGCCGGGCAGAAATTGAAATGATGAATTTTAATTTCTGTTACGGGTCTGGGTATTCTATGTATAATAAGTATGTATTTAAAAAGTATTTAAGTAGTATATCAGTAATCTAGCACCCATAGCACAAGCTTAGCTTAGTTTGGGGCTAGATGGCGCTGTGTGAATTTGTCCACGATTATTTATTTATTATTATTATATACGTGAGAGGCAGGCTTGAGAATGTATGATATGTGGTTAAACGAATTTAAACTAAGTAGGTAACAAATTGGCTTTTCTCTATTGCAGTTATCTTGGGCAGACTTCGTATAAGCAAGTAGTATGGAGAACATAAATTTTCTGGGAGAAATTGAGAAGGGTTAACCGAACATAGTCGCACTTGTGAAAGAAATCCTAGCGTTACCTGGAGTGAAGGAATACTTTGAAAATAGGCCAAAGGCCAAGTAGACATATAATTTACCAAAAAATTGTGTGAATATTTTTATTTATTTATATCCTTAATTTATTTTTGCCATACCCATAATCCGTTAATCGAGTTCGCACATAATAAAATTTATACGCGACTGAAAATAAGAACAAATAATGCAAACAAAAACAATGAGTTTAGCGCGATGTCTTTGTATGGTAGCTGGAGGACAGAGTGATGATGTTTTTGTATGAAACCTGATTGATATCCCGTAGATATCATTTGCGTGGCATGTGGTGGGAAACGCGTTGATGTCTTTGATTGTCACATTTGCAAAATCTGCTTTAAATGTAGATTTACATATAATAAAAAAGTAAAAAGAGTGTATCTGTACATTAAATATATTTACAAAAAGATTCAATTCGATTAAGAAATATTAATAAATATTAATTATATTTTTTTTGTCTGTCTGTTTGTACACGGACGAACTACTGGACGTATTTGAATGAAACTTTTGTCGTTGTGACGCCATTTAACCTTGGCAACATATAGAGTATAATTGCCTTAAAAACGATTTCCACGCCGACGAAGTTGCGGGCAAAAGCTAGTGTTCTACGAGTATATAAACCCTGATGCAGATAGCTACCAAAATGGTACCAAAGGAACAAAATATTTAAAGGAGTCCTTCTATCTCCCCCTGGGCAGTTTCTGGGTGCAATCTGATTATACACATCAAGAGCATGGTTGGAGGAGGCCTAGAGTCCCTAAGGTTCCTAACCTAACGTAACCTTTCCGCTTTGCTGAAAACGGCATTTAGGCTCAGTTAGGTACCTTACGAACTCTAGACCTCCTCCATCCATGCTCTAGTTATTCATAATCAGATTGCATCCAGAAAGTTCCCAGGGGAGATCCAAGGTCTTCTGTGAGTGAATACGAAGCCAAAACTAGCCGAAATTCATCATGGACCTTGTACTGTAGTACCTGTACCTACTCCAGGTTCTAGTTTCAGCAGATAATTTTGCTGTACCCAGTGAGTCATCGATATTCTTTGAATACGATCACAGTAAATACATACGAGTACAGAGCAAAGGCGATTGCTCTGTCTGCTATTAGGTGGGTATTTCGTTGTTCCTGCTGCAGGTACTTGTGCTTGTGTTTGTACTTTGTGTTCATACACAATGGTTTGGGAGTGCCTGTATTTCGCGTATTGGGCGTGGATTATATAAAGCATCGGCGACACAGATTGCGTTATGCTGTCTACTCAAAATTATATGAATTTCTAATGCCTGCACCGACTCAGGTTGCGTCGCCGTCGTAACTTGCGTTGTCTACGCAACGTGCGTCACCGATGCCACCTGCGTCAACGCGCGTGTTAGAAATTCGTAGAATTTTGAGGTGACACTGCTATAAGCATTAGAGGCCGACCAAACAGAAGCCCCATAAACGCTGACGCTGCGATGACGCCAGCTGTCGAACCTAAAACCGTTAAAACTCTAAAATATTGGTCCTAGACCACTAGCTTCTATAGAAAAATTATAACTACATATGATATCTACATTTCCGGTGACAGCTGTTAAACTTTAAACCGTTATAACTTGGAACACTAGTTAATAAAGAAAAATGATAGTACGCGTCGAGATCTACATATCGAGTGACAGACAATTGGAAGACCTTGACTCTCCCCCTGGGATTATAATTCGGATACTCGTAATTGAAACTGATTTCAAATAGAGGAGATACGTACTCGTAAAATGTAAATCTACTTTTGTTTCAGAAGTTTCAATGTATTAGACCCCAGTACTATGTGTATTCTCTGTGCTATCTGTATACCTATTACATACATTGTAATTTTATCACCTGTAAGTTTTTGAAATAATTTTTTTTTTAAGTACCATAAGCTCATATCTATATAGGTAAGTATATATTTTATATAAGCTGATATCATTTATGCAAATAAAAAGAGAAAAGAGCCATAACATTATCTATGTACTACGTAGGTTAGTATGTTGGTATGTATCATTAAAATTTTTTCACAGTACCTTGCAGTTCTTGCATCGGTTCATTAGTTTCATATTAATATTTTATATTCATATTTCTAGATTAAGAAAATAATAACAATAATATATCGTCACGAGTTGCCAATCAGCTCTAGATAAAAATCATTATTTTCTACTTCTTGTCAACTCGAGTCTCATAATCTAGGTACTAATAGAATAGCTGCTCGTAGGAAAACTGCCAGTCACCATTATTAAGGTCACTTACCTAAACAACTATACTGATAGTAATAGAGTTCTATTACATAAACAGAACGATATTGCAGTCCTTGCAGTGTTAAAAATAACAGTGACTTGGTTAGACGTCTAAGCACGAATTCATTATTTGTTTAAATCATTATAAAGAAACAAGGTGACAACCAAGGATTTCATTCTACCGTAAACAATTAAATTGTCATAGTATTTAACAAGTGTCACACAAAATGTCGAGCACAAAAAAGTTATCATATTTCGATGGTAATGGACTGGCCGCGTTGTCGAGATTGATCCTCCACTATTAGGATTATGACCACCAGTACGTATATCAGTCGACCGATCAAGGCGGACCTTTTGGTGTGTAGGATAACACTTGTGGAGAGAGGCAATTGAGATGCACGGCGCGGCCCTTCTCGTGATTCACCGTGGCCTCCAAGATCTTCGACAGGGTTTGTCACGTTAGGCGGGTGTTTTACTGTAGGCTTTTGACCCTGAATATTAGAATTAATGAGTGGACGATCAATAGAATCAGTCTAATCTCCAAGCTATGGACGCAGAAGTCGGTACCTCAGGGGTCGGTTCTGTCCGAGACTCTCTTTTGCCCCATATTAAGGTCCTGCCCCAACCCGATACGACAGCACAGTATTTTTTTATTTTTCTTCGTACACGGGAAAGTTACCGAACGGGAGGGCTGGAACAATGAAATTCTTGTTAGAATATAAATTTCAAAAGTTAAAGAACAATTTAATTCGATAAAATGCCTTCAATAAGATGAAGAGACATCCCTCTTCTCAAAGTACGGCAACGCATTTGCGCCCCCTGATGTTGGGGTGGCTGTGATTTTTACCATCCAGTCACCGTCTATTATTTTAGGAAAGTTACCTATGTCCTTTCCAATACTCAAATCATCTATATATACTCGGAGATGAAATTAAAGACCAAAAGTGTAAACAAATTACCACTATAAAAAATAAACCCAAGGGTGGATTTTATAAAAAAAAAATTAAAATTATCACATTCAACATGAAATAAAATCGTATGAATATTTAAAAAACCACTACACACATTTGTGTTTAATATTAAATACCTACCGTAACATCTACGTCTAAACACGGGATCGATTGGAAAATGTTTAAGATGAATACTTACAATCTTTGATTTCTTTAATGGGCCATTCTTCGTAGGGATATCTTAAGTCTTCGAACTTGTGTCCTCTATAGTGGAGGATGTATCTGGACAACTCGCCCAAACCAACACCATTGAAATATTTTTATGCTATGCTAACAATTTTATTGTTTTCCGCAGATAGAATCCCTACAATATTGTGTTGGCGACTTGTTACTTTTTAACAATTTTATGAAATTAAATATATATGTGCGATGTCGTCTAACCAATTCACTGTTATTCTTAATACTGCAAGGATTACAAAATCATTCTGTTTATATAGAATTCAACAATCAGTGTGTGATCAGATATTTAAGCCCAATAATAGTGACTGGCAGTTTTCTTCATATGAACAGTTACGAATATTTACGGTTGAATATGAGGCTCTTGTAATAAACTAGTTGGATTCCCTGGAGAGTATAACATACTTCATGAACGGTATGAAAAGATTTTTACAGCACCAGCAAAACAGGAGTGATACAACTAGTATTGTAAACGTCCATAGGCTGCGGTTGCTGTTTGCCATCAGGCGGGACGTGAGGTTGTTCAAAACCTGGGACTAAATGCTCTCAAAATTCTATGAATTGCTATGGAAAGAATTACAACAAGCGCTGCGATATCAAATATCAGATTCATAATTTTATAATTTCCAAACGCATCGCCATGTGCACGCGCCTGGAGCGCTCATTATACTTTATCACCTTGTTGTTTAAGGTACAACAGGAGGTTTATGGGGCCAAATCACCATTCATGCTCTGTAGGCTAATTACTTAACTCTGTTGCTAACAATTCTCTGATTTTTTGAGGGTTGATCTCTGAGGTTACTTTTGCGGTTACGATTTGCGAATAGTTTCAGTGCATTGCAATGAAACTTTCTTTGCAACTGAACCCATGAATCGATGATACGTAATCGCAAAAATAACAATTGCAATCATTGAAAGCAGAGAATTGTTAGCAACAGAGTTACGTGATTAGGCTACTGGACTAAAGTCAACCTCACGCGGTCCTCCTGCTGACGGACGGGGTTTAACGAAGAACAAAAAGAAGAACTTCTTTCGTATTTAAAAGAATGTTATTAAATCATGATATATTGACAAATTCATATTTTTCGGAATTTTCTCTTTACTTGATTTTTTTTTACATAAGCTGGTAGACCACGCTTCCTGTAAAATTTCGTAGTTCTATGTGTACGTTAAGGGACTTATAGAATTTATGAATGAATTTCGAGAATCAAGGCAGAATTAGCGCTATCTTTTCACCCGACTTTTTTACCCGAATAGCAGTCAGAGTTTTTAGTTTCTGTACTACATACTTGTTAATGCTTTAATTCAGAAGCCTGATTGTTTACAGCCTTTAAGGTTACTGGTCTCATTATTTTGCCTCTTCTCTACCGTATGTCATTAAAAAACCTACCGAGCAATGAATGATATTGATATGATGAGATATATTTTCTCCACATCATCTAGATGTCTGGCATCCAACTAACGCAAGGGCATCGCGAGAGTTAGGATTTACTAAATTGGAACACGTTGACTGCAAGTGTGTTCCCTGATAATCTGGATAACTTCAAGGCTGGAGTGAATAGGCTCTTCCTATAGACAAGTATGCTCCATCTTCGGCTTCATCGTCGCTTACCATGTGAGATGGCGGTAAAATGCGTGGCTAATCTAATAAATAACAAAATAAAATAAAATAATACATGTCCTGGACGACAGTGACCGCTTTCTATCAAGTGGAACGTCTGACCATATACCTTTCTAGGCAATAAAAAATACTGTCTCGAACCTTATTAACCAATTGCTTTTAATTGAAAGTTTCGCAATATACCTATTTTAAATTATGAAATCCACGGCACTTAATCTTGTTATTCAGATAATGGATGTGTTATATACAGTAACTAACCAAAAAGGCGAGTCATCATTATAATTTCTAGGGATGACGACAGAAAAAATGTTTTAGTAGTTCAGGCTTTTGTTACTTAAAGTATACAGTGCGTTAAAACGTTGCATGACATCACGCTTGAGGTGAAATTTTACTCAGAAATGACGACACTCTCCGAAACTTTGATACACTTTTATTCCTCTACTTTGATTCCCAGTCATCTCCAGTTTTCCCAGTTTCCCAGTCAGTACCCAGTCACCATCCTTATTAATACCGCGATGCGTATGACAAGCGATTTTTTGTACAATATCAAAAAATGTTAGTACCTACCTACCGAATTTGTTGCGGATTGTACAAATTAGGAAGTTTAATTTTATTTCCACTTTTAATACAATAAAATCTAACATCATCTTGTCATTTCAGAAGATATCGCTTTTAGTCTGCAGTCACACGCGTGAAATGCGAAATTAAAACTATTCGAATGCAGTTCTTCAGTGGTACGTAACAAATTATACCAACAACAAACGTTCAACCAATTAATTTAAAATAATCATCTTGGCGTCATTGTCCCGGTTGTGCTCTCGCGCGCGAGGGCTCGCGGTCCGCCTAAACCATGATCCAAGATTTGTCAGAGCAGGTAATTATAGTAGAGCGACTGCCATCTCACCTCCGTGACCCTGTTGACAGGAGAACCTGACCAGATTAGATCATGGTTATACATTCAGTTGCCTGAATGTGCAGGTTTCATCACGTTGTTTTCCCCCACCGTAAGACAACCGAGCAACCCATTATGTAGGTACTACTATTTACATCTAAGTTGTTTGCCTGACGTGCGTCCAGACCTCACGCACTAGCATTAAAACATATAATAATAAAAATTCAAAGAATATAGTTGATGCTCAACTGCTCAAATGCTGTTCCGTAAACATGTCGCTGCTGGTTGAAATAATCCTGGAATGATTTTTTTCCGAAACTGCCGTGTCTGATTTTGATGTCATGCAGCATAAGAATATAGTTAAAGGTACTCAACCTTTATACTGTAAGCATACTAACATTAATTTATGGAAGTGCCGGTCAGATTTTGATGCCCTTCTCTACAAGTATGTATTTAAGGGTGCTAAACATAAATACTATACCCATGTTGTTTTTTCGCCATAGCCGACTTCCCCTTACCCAGTCTCCTTTATCATCATCATTTTGGTGTTAAAATCACGCGGCGCGCGTGGGTCCCGGGTCCACCCATTAAATAAAATTCAAATTAATAGTTAGATAATTTTTATTTCTTTGGTAAAGTGTACAGTTAAATAAACAAAGCTTGGTGCATTTGTCATTCTTATACTTTTCGTTGGTCATGCATTTCTACGGCAAGCCGAGGGTAAAGTGCATTGGCGCTTATTGTGCAAGGTCTATCTCCAGCAGTGGACAAGTTGCTAATAACAATGTTACATTTCTTTAAACAATATATTTCTACAAGGTTTATGACCTATTTTCAATATATTCCTTCACCCCAGGTAATGCTCGGAGTTCATCGAATAGTGCGACTATGGTCGGATAATCCTTCTCTACTTCGTCCAAACGTCTGTTTATGTTTTCAATAGCACCAAGTAGCACGAAGTCTGCCCAAGATATCTGAAACAAAAAGTCGACGACTTGGTTTAAATTCATTTTACATACGAAAGGCGGCACTAAGAATTTTGAAACACAATTATTCTATAAAAAGTTTTTCATTAACATGTTTGTTTTTTTATTAATTTTTAAAAACAATATTTGATTTCTGATATATGCAAATGCAAGACCTACAACCTTTACTTTACTGTATAAAATAAAAATAAATAATTAATTAGTAGTAATTTTAATTTTTATAAGGTAGGTAGGTAATCCCATGCTACATCACACTAGTTCAAAGAATTAAAGTCCAGAAAATAATTATTTTATACCTTTTGCCCGAAATGTCCATTGTTGGCTTCCAACTCCTTCTCGAATCTGGAGAAGTAAAATGGGAAAGTTTCTTCAACCAATTTTTTCGTGAGCTCTTCTTTCTTTGTTTCATCTGTCTCCAAGTAAATACCTCGACATTCTGAAAAGAAAATTACACTAAATAAAACACCTGTTTCCTTTTGTATATGTTCCCAATTGAATAAGTTGTATATATTAAAAAAAAAAATTACCTATAGAAAAATATATTTTTGAAAATTGTTATCAAATTGAACATTTAAACTTAAAACCAAAAAGACGTTTTTTTATTTACATATAGGCCCCATTAGGAGTGTAGGTGCATCTCGTGAATTTTGGAACAGCCTTTGACGGATTGGTGATTGAATAAAGATTACGGTGTTTAATATTGACGTCAGAAGAAGCTGCCCTTTTTTCGGTTACACAGATCCTAGACAATCTACAATCTCTGCACGAAACCCTGTAGCGGAAGACAAGGGATGGGAATCATATTATCTACTATGATGACTTTGTCAGACGTAACACGGCTTTAGTCACTCATTCTTCCGAGCGGTGAGTCCCCAACAGTGAAGTTTACTCACCCATCAGCAAGTCGTTAATTGTCAAGACAGTAGCATCCAATAAGGCTGCTTCCCAAGGATCAGACGGCACCAGTCCACTGATGGTGCCTACATACCGCGCAATGGCAATAGATTGATTTAGTTGGCGGCCATTTTCTTCGTATACGGGGAGTTTACCATACGGGAGGGCTGAAACAATGTAAAACTTTTGTACCAATATAAATTGACCTATTTATTTTTGAGTTTGCTGTTTGCGAACCCCGGGTCCTTTGGTCACAACACCCGGCCAGGTGAGTAATTACTCTTTTCCACCTTCACTACCGGCGGCTACCTATCCTTTTCACCGCCAAAATCCAATCTGGTCAGGTTCCCCTGGTAGCACTGAGGTCAGATGGCAGTCGCCCCACTGTAATTACCAGACCTGCCAAATCCTGAGTCATGGTCAAGGCGACCTAGAGCCCTTGCGTGCGAGAGCACAACTGGGACATTAACGTCAAGATTTTTTTTATACACTGAGTTTTCTGTTACTTCAATAAAATATCTTAAAGAAATGAGCCCACTGCTTTCTTAAATGTCTGCAACGCATTCGTAACTCCTTGGTAGACATCCTACCATGGGTGTCGGCGATCACTTGTTTACTATCAGGTGGTTGACCAGCTGCTTGTTTGCTGCTCTATTATAAAAAGTGGCCTATGTAATTCCCAAGCTCAAAACACATATTTCTCCAAGAAATATTTTACCGAGATATTTTAAAGAAAATTGGCAAAATCAAAAGTTTCAAAGCGAAATAATTCTTACTAAGCTAACAAAAATAAATTAAACTACTACGTTACCAAAACCCTTATCGATCCGTGAAGGTATTTTTAGATATCGGTATTCGAATCTAGCTCTAATAAAAAAATACCTCAAAAATGTATTTCTTTCCTCGCCGTAAATAACAAGGTTAATATTGAATACCGTAAATTACACTCAGGGTCGATTACAAAATGTTTAAGATAAATACTTACAATCCTTGACTTCTTTAATGGGCCATTCTGCGAACGGATATCTTATGTCTTCGAACTCATGTCCTCCATAGTGGAGGATGTATCTCGACATCTCGGCCAGTCCATTAATATTGAAATATGATAACTTTTTCGTGCTTGCCATTTTGAGTTCTAACTTTATAAATGCTTTGACAATTATATTGTTTACCGCAGAATAAAATCCTTAACAATATTGGGTTCGTGATTTATAACAAGACGCTAATACAAGTCCAAGTTTATAATAATTCTTACAAATAATAAGTACGTACGACGCGTCTAACCAATTCACTGTTATTTGTAACACTGCAGGGCGTCAAATCCTTCTGTTCATATATAGCTCTACAATAAGTATGGTTACTTAAGATAGGTAGGTATAGATAACCCTAATTATGGTGACTGGCAGTTTTTATACGAGCAGCTAAAGTGGCTTTACAGAACAATATAGGCGCTTCTAGTAATGTACAGCTAGCGTGCCAAGTTCACATCAATTGCCTGAATAAATAATAACTATTGATTCTTATCCACACAATCTACACTCTTTGAGCAACATGGCCGGCCAATCGGATTCGTCGGTGAGCCGTGTTGCTCACACTGATATTATGAAAATGAAAATTTAGGTTTTATGCGCTATTAGCTCTGAAAGTGGCGGTCCATAGTCTCTACCTACCCCACCTGTGGGACACAGGCGTGAGCTTTATATATGTATGTATGTTTGCTCTTAAATTAGCGAACCAATGCTACTGTATAAAAATAAATGATGCCCTATACCTCGTAATATTTTTAGATAATTGTCATGACATTCTCTATTGAATCAATCCTCCTTGCATCGTATTCGATTCCGATGAGAAACGTGACCACTAGACCACTTCTATGGATCACATTGCTGCACACAAAGTCTCGCCGTCAGCGTCTACCTTCCACGACATGGAGAGCATAGTATAATTTGTTGTTCCAACGTATCGGGTTACAGCTTCTGGGTAAATTTCCTTTCACCTTTCTTGGCACAATAAATTCCTCGAGGTTGTTGTTCTGTTTCCTAGCGATGTGACCAAAATACTGTAGAATTCGCTGAAGAGCTTGATCGTTCTGTGTGGTCCAGCTGTGGAGGTGTTAGTCCGGTACGCTGTCCAAGGAACTCACTGCATTCTTCTCGAACAATACATTTCGAAAGCTATCAGCGTCTACATTTCAGTACATTACAGGAATATGGACAATGCTGGTGTCTCAACAAGGCCTCGTTTTTGTTTTCAGTGAGATATTTTTGTCATTCCAGACATGCTGCATATGCGTAGTGACACTAGGCATACGCCTCACAGGAAACATTTTTGGCGATGGTTGAGACCGGGTATATGAAGCTGTCAGTAGTTTCCAAGTTAAATGATCTACTAAATTCATATTTTGGCATTCGCTACTCCAAAGCTTGATACTTTTTACACCAAACTTAAGTTCGGTGAGTTTAAATGTACATGGCCAAGTAAGTAACAGTTAAAATGTTGGACCTAGTCTAAATAACTAGGTTATTTATAGATTGCATATTGTTGCGCAACCTAAGCAGTGAAGTGTAACTTGAAACTTGGCTATTTTACAAGGTAAATTGATGTACCTTCTTGTTAGTTGTGAGACCGTAGGTATGTCATGTCAGACAAAATATGGTCTCTTCCTACTCCTACGGGAAAGAGGGGATTAAATTTGATAGGAAATACAAAAAATAAATTAAATTTAATAACATTAACTGATATCGTTTATTCCTGTAGTAAATGGTGAATTACAGATTTTCATACAATTTTTTCCGTTTCTGGCCTATTTGCAATATATTCCTTCACCCCGGGTAATGATCGGAGTTTATTCATCAGTGCGATTAAATTCGGGTAGCCCTTCTCGACTTCTTTTCCCAGAAATGCGTCAATGTTCTCAACTACACTCAGCAATACGAAGTCTGCCCACGATAACTGTAACAGAGAACCAAATAAATACTTAATAGTTAGAAATACCTAATAATTCTTTTTATACTCTAATACCGAACGACCGAGCGATTCACCTATAACATCTGTGATTGATGTAACAACATTCTCCATGTATTGCTAAAATACTTTGCATCAAAAGTCAGAGAAGTCAGACTTTTTCCTTTACTTGTGACGTAGATTATACGTCTTGCTAAATTCAATAATTCTAGGTGTATGGGAAGTGCTCTGACTCTTAAAGGATTTGGTGAATGAGTTTCGAGGTTCAATAAATGGCTACGCCTTTTAAATTATTTTACGTAGAATCTTGATTCTTTTACAGATTTATGTTGTCACCGATTTTGCTATTTGATCTCTGGTTTCATACCATTACCCAGTGATGATAGTCTTAAGTGATGATAGACGGATTATAATGTCATCCTATAAGGGTTAAGTTTTTATCTTTGTAGAGGTTCAGGGGCCTGCAAGCAGTGCTGCAAGACTGAGACTGACTGCAAGTGCGTTGTCACTGTAACAACTATGATGTCTCTCGTATCTATAGTTGCGTTAGATACTACTTCCTTCTAAACGGAACATATAGCAACAGAAATAGCCTATATGACGAGGCACATTATTTAATCCATTTCTTATATTCCTATTGATTTTGGACTGTATTGGCCAGTTGCTGTGATTTGAAGTATCGTTATCACTACCTGTCAATATGATACATTACCCGATATATACATAATCAACACGTTGATAACGAATAAATATAGGAAATTGTAGGCAATGTACCAAATTTTTGTATATTTGCAGTACAAGTATTATAATACTATTACTATATTATTATTATATTGTACTGAAAATTAATTCATAATAAGAACTCCAACCCAACAAAATTAAAAACCTTTGGTGGATTTGACATGTAACACGACTATATCCTTAACCAGTTCAACAAAGCCTTCCTTGGCTTAGATTGAAGAAGCTCATCTTTTGAGCTCTCCGGTTTAAAAGTAGATATGGATTGATTTCACTGTTGGAGAAAACGGCTTATGACTAGTATTATGATGATGATTAATAATTTAGTTGTAATAATTTGCAATCGTCACAAAATGCGCGATGGAACGACGACTTTGCCAAGGTCGTCGGATTACAGTGTTGTCACACAGATATAAATATGCAGACAATCTCTATAAAATAGTATTATATGAATGTTGTCGAAAATCTAACTGGAACTCCGTAAATGAGATAAAACAATCAAGTTGGCTTGGCAACTACTATCGCAATGATAGCTTAATAATCATCATATACCTAAGCCATTTACAGCAAAGGCTATTTACATCAAATTGTTCAAGATTATGCAAAAATAACCTTTTTTCCGATTTGTCCATTGTTTGACTTCAGCTCTTTTTCAAATCTGGATAAATAGAATGTTACATTTTCTTTTTCCAAAGTCTGCTTTAGCTCTTCTTTCTTAGTTGGATCTTTTTCCAGGAATAAAGGTCTGAACTCTGAAAAAATACATTCATTTCAGTTTAAGGTTCAGGTTCAGTCTTCTTCGTATTATTTTCTCTAGTATTTGTATGTAATGTAGGGTTAAAGATGAATTACTTTTTCTTGATCTTCTCTCAAAAGTTATTCAGATTTACTACTTACTACTTCTACGAGTTATTATCGTTTATATAAGAATGAACTTCAACATTTCCACCAAACGGCACGCATCGCATCGGATCAGAAAGGATTTTACAATCCGCCGGCGTCTTCCGCGACACGCTTTCGGAGCCGAAAGTATGCTGCCGATAATATCCTTTCGGCTGTCGCCGCATCCGTTCGTAACCTTTCCGATTCGATGTGATGCGTACCGTTTGGTGGAAATTTTATTTTAGGATTAAAGGAATGAAATAAATAAATAAATAAATAAATATTCGTGGACAAATTCACACAGCGCCATCTAGCCCCAAACTAAGCAAAGCTTGTGATATGGGTGCTAGATAACTGATAAACTACTTAAATACTTTTAAATACATACTTATTATATATAGAACACCCAGACCCGTAACAGAAATTAAAATTCAGCATTTCAATTTCTGCCCGGCCGGGAATCGAACCCGGGACCTCTTGCGTGGCAGACCGGCATGTTGACCACTGAACCACTCAGGTCGTCATTTGCACATTTATCTCAATTGTTTAATTATGGCAATAAACTTCTGCTTTCTATACTAACCCATTAGAAAGTCTATCATAGTCAAGACAGCTGCATCCAACTCGGCTTGCTCCCACAGATCTTTCGGAACCAATCCGTTACTAGCGCCCACATACCGAGCAATCGCTACCGACTGATTTATTCGGCGACCATTTTCTTCGTATATTGGCATTTTACCATATGGAAGAGCTGAAAAAAGTATTTAATTTTAATATATTTATTGTAGGTATTTATAAATTATAAGTATATTGCTGACTGTGCGGTGTTTTCGGGTAGGAAATGGGCCCACTGAAAACCAGCGTTGTGGTTCGCGTCAAGCGGCCACAACATTATGCTGAGGGGGTCCAGTTGAACTGGAAGCCGCGACACGAAGATTAAACAATGCCACTGGGAATAGATACTCGTGAACTATAGGTAGGTAGGTACAGTTATTATTGTTATTCCTTTATTCCTTTTTATTTTTTATATCTTTTTTAAAATATCATTATTTGTATTTTATGTTGGTATGCTTAGTTCGTCGTTTTTATGTTGTTGTACCTAATTATCGTGTCGTGGTGTCTACTGCAGTAAATGTTTTCTTTCTTTCTTTCTTTCTTTCAAATTTAAAAGTATATCCTTCAGAATAAACAAGGTAAACTTAGGCTTGAAACTATGTCAGACATTTTGAAGTTTATGATAATATTGATTATTGATTTTGAAAAGCTTTACTATTGAAGATTGAATAGACAGCCTGGTTTGGTCACGTGTGGCGCATACCCCAGGGATATGAGAGAAATGTTAGCCAAATCCTGCCAGTATCAGGAAAGAGGTTCAAGGGAGGCATAAGAAACGATAAATTGAAATCGCTGAATCGGACGCGAGAATCAACGGCTTACTACACGAGGATGCATAAGAACGGGCGAAGTGGAGAAGAGACAGTAGGATTACGGTCCTTGGCAGAAGCCGGGATTGACCTCTAGGATGATGATGATAATGACTATCAAGAAGTCCGTGCGTCTTTAATAGCAGTTGTTGTCAATTGATAGTGTCAGTCATCTTAAGCCACGGAGGTCCCTTGGACGGCTCCGATAAATGACTGAGCCATAAAAATATGGCGATAAGCTATCACGTTTAAATGGCAAATGTAGACTAACGTATAAATACGTGTCCTTATCTGTACCCGCCCCGTTTTGGGATAGTGCCGGAACAATATTTTATACCACAACATCAAATAACTCGTGATAAGTATGTAAAGCTATCGACCTAATTATAGTCGCATCTTGATTACGTACGTATTCGTGCGTATGTCATACGTACGAATCGCACGAGTTCTATGAAATCTCGCGCACTAGGCGCGATGGGAACTCAATCCATTCAAAATTCGTACATAATGGGAAACATAATACACAGTCCGGCCATGCTGGTCGTATACTTTAGGTATTTTAAAACCTGTTTCTTACCTATTGTTGTTTCAAGAAACAAGTTTGTAATGACTTCCTTTTTAAAAAAAATTCGGCGGCTCAGTCGTAAACCAGTTTGTCAGCTGTCAAGCTTGAGAACTATTTAAATCGTAGTGAGAGTTTGTTTTTAATGAATAAAGTGCTAATACCTAATTTCTGATTGTACTTACAGTCTTTGACTTCTTTGACGGGCCATTCTGCGTGAGAATATCTTACATCTTCGAACTTTTGTCCTCCATAATGGAGCATGTACCTCGACATCTCGGCCAGTCCATTTAGTTTGAAATACGTTAATTTCTTTGAACTTGACATTTTGTTAATAATACACTTATATTTGAACACTATTTACTATTTAGAAGGTAATAGAATTAACCGAATATTAGCAATATCTTCTAATAATAACTGGAAGACGCTTAGATAAATTTATTTTAAAAATAAAACTATTACGTATTCCAATGACGTCTAACAAGTTCGCTATATTTTTTGATACTGCCAGGACTTTGAAATACTTCGCTTTTATACAGAGGCCGTAATGGTATATCTCGTGGATTCATAGAGATTATAACGATGACTTGCATTTTTTCAACTGGATACAAGCCATAAATACACGACCCGCTGGCTGAATAACAAGATTAAATTGCTGTTTACATTCCATATGGGTTTCATTCGATGAATAGTAAGTTCTAACAATATGCATAAATATAATTTTGTTATTTCGTGAATACAAAATATATTGTAGAACATTGTGTAATTAAGATAATGTAGCATGAACAATGCAGTTCAACGAATAAAATTAAATAATAAAAAAAAATACTATGTTACTAATACTATGTGTGTATAAACACTGTTTATTTACAGTGTTTATACACACGGCGTGTGTACAAACACAACTGGCCCAATGGCGAGGTCGCTGTTGTTGAAACTAGTATTGCCGCGAAATTATATAATATTTAAATTGGTGACACTTATTAGTCACCTAATAAGCATGTCTATGCTCTGACAAATGGATGACAATTTTAGCAGCTCACGTGTGCCTATGAAGTGTCGTATTTTTTTTCGGCAAAATGTACTACAGATAATTTCGTACTTCGTTAATGGGTACCGCAGATTATTTATACCGAAATAAAGAGAACATATAAAAATTATATTTAGGTATTCTTTTTTGTATTATTAAATTTATTTGCAATTAATTATCTATCACACAATTATTCGTAATTTTTTTGTAGCTCTGCAACATAGCAATCTGTCTTGGGACAATAAACTACGATATTTCAACTCAGTTGTGCGCGCGGCCCTATATGTGCGTGCGCTTGTACATATACAGACACGTCACAATGACGCCACGCCATTGGCACGCCAAGTGGTCGCGTCACTGCCACATAAATGAAAGCTGTATATTTACAAGCGCACGCACACATAGCGCCACGCGCACAACTGAGTTGAACTATCTATAATTATCTGTATATTTTAGAACGTTATAGAACGAATGTTTTAGAACGTTATTTAGGTTTCAGTAGAGCTCGTCCGTTGGATGGAATATCCAAGTCCATCGGGTAGCTCTTTATCATGTTGAGAATCTGGTGGTCAAGCTTGAGATGTCTTTTCCCTTTAATCTCATGTGGCGAAGTCCTCCCTTATCGTTCAAGGCCCGTGCAAGTGCATTAGAGTGGTTCGTCAGTTTGCTTTGATATTTCTTCCTAAAGCTGGAGTTTTTCTGTTTAACTGTTTTGATGTTAATATCAAGGTAAATGTATTTGTTGTTGGAACGTTGAACATTGCTCTCATAGCCTTGATCTGAAACCTTTCTTGAATTTCAATGTTATCACACTGGCTGTAAGAGAGTTGGTGGCCGAGCGGTTACAGTATTCGACTCGTAAGCCAGAGGTCCCGGGTTCATATCCCGCTCCGGCCATGTACCAATGACTGTTTTCTGAGTTATGTACATTAGTTGAATACTAACCGATGCTCTTACGGTGAGGGGAAACATCGTAACCATGATCCAATCTGGTTAGGTTCCCCTGATAGCAGGGTCATGGAGGTCAGATTGCAGTCGCTCCACTGTAATTACCAGACCTGCCAAATCCTGGATCATGGTCAAGGCCGACCCCGGACCCTCGTATACGAGAGCACAACCGGGACATTAACGCCAAGATGATTATTGTTACATATGTTAGGACGTTGAACATTGCTCTCATAGTCTTGGTCTGAAACCTTTCGTGAATTTCAATGTTGTCACACTGGCTGTTCCCCACAGTTGGATACCATAAATCCAGACAGGTTTCAATATGGTTCTGTAAACGGTCATTTTACTGTTGTTATTTAGTTGGGAGTGTCGTCCTATCAGTCAGTGGAGATCACGCAAATTTTGCGCCGAGTTGCTTACGTTTGGTCCAGATATGTTTCTGCCAAGTAAGCCGTCTGTCAAGGTGCATACCAAGGTATTTTGCGTGGTCTTCTTGAGGGATTTCCTAGCCATTAAGTTTGACTGGAGGACATGTGTCCTTTCGGAGTATAAATGTAACATGTGTCGACTTGGTTTGGTTTGCCTTTATTCTCCACAACTTCATCTAAGTGGACACCTTATCTAGATGTATCTGCAAATTCTCTGATGCAACTTCCGGACTAATGTCGGACAAAAGACATGACATACATGTGACATTGCTGTGTCATCATGTCACATGTATGTTATGTGGCAAAGGTTGCTATAATTGAGTTCTCAGATGTATATAAGGTACAATGTGAGACCAAATATGCTGCCCTGAGGGACACCTGACTTTTTATTTTTATTAATTCGTTTGCTTTGTGTTATAATATAGGTAATACATACAGCATAACCGTGATAGATAAATTATAATAATATGAAAAATAAAATATAATTAATAATTGAATAGATTCATTAATGCTACTACCCTACACACACAACACACATACACACATACCCACTCACTTACACACACACAAACACACACATACCTGCATTCCCTTATGCACGACTATAGCACATATCCCACTGACATACAGGTCTACTCACGCAATGTTATTGGCTAAATGGCATTTTATGACGACACTATCGAACACTGTTAAGATACAGGATTTATTCCTAGTTTAGGAGGCAGGATTGTACATTTTTGCCATACTGTCACTTTGTAAACCTATATTAGCTTATCAAAATGTTATTATTCGTGTCAATAAATTTATTTTATTTATTTTATTACTCTATACTGTGAGCGAGCTGTCAAAATTATCGGCAAAATAGGCCTATCTACCTAATGATGCTACAAACTTATCTGGCCCAATGAGGGCGTCGCTGTTGTTGAATTAAATATTGTCGAAAAATTATATTTCAATTGGCTACACTTAGTTCCAGTTTTGGTCACCTGGTCATATACCTGAGTTTGTGCCATGTGTAACTTGACATATGCCCCTCCACAAACTATTTGACCCGGCAGCCAAAGCTGAAACTAAGTGCCGCCATTTTGAAATGTCATGCCAATTCCAACAACAGTGACCTCGTCACCAGATCAGAGAAGTTTGTTACACATGTCAAAAGTATTTTGTCATTATCCATGTATTGTTACAAACTCGTTAATCGAGCGTTCAACGCCTGATCAACGTACGAACATTTATTAGTAAGGCGGAAAATAAATAAATAAATATGCTTGGAAAATTCACGCAGCGCCATATAGCCCCAAAGTAAGCATAGCTTGTGTTATAGGTGCCAGAAAACTGATAAACTACAACACCCAGACTTAACAGAAATTAAAATTCATCATTTCACTTTATGCCCGGCCGGGAATCGAACCCGCAGAGGTCTGCGGACTGCCATGTTAACCAACTGAACCACTCAGGTCGTCAAACTGACAAAGTATTCAAAAAAACTTTATTACATAGGTAGGGTTTTGTATATTTGACTAGGGCTAAAAGGCTACCATCCTCATACCTAGTGACAGCTTGCTTGCAGCGAGCAGCGAAAGGCCTGATGTTCGATTCACGTTCGATCTAAAAGGAGGAAGGTTTTGACAACACAATAATAAAAAAAACATGAACAACAACTGTAATAATAAATTACAAATTTATTCATGTTATATGACTTTTTGGTACACTTCAAATATTCTTATACCTATTTATTTAGTAATTTTCACGTCTGTGCAGTTGCTGGCCTGTTCGCAATGTATTCTTTTATCCCAGGTAAAGCTCGGAGTTCTTTCACTAGTGATACTAAAGCCGGATAATCTTTCTCGAGTTCTGAACCCAGAATCGTGTCTACATTTTCAATGAGACTTAGAAACACGAAGTCTGCCCATGATAACTGTAACAGAGAACAAAATAAATAACTACGTGTAATAGCAATTGGTCTGGTGGTGTCCGGCAGAGTAGACTAGCAAGAATCTCTTACTCACGGGTGTCGCACAAGGCGACTAATGTTTTCGAGGTAAAAGTTCTAGAGACTGCGTAGACTGGAAAATGAGAAGCAGCGTTTTCCATTATTCTATTTATAACACTGCAATCTCCAACCCGCAACGCCAAAGCGTGGAGATTATGGCAATAACCTCCCCTTTCGTGGGAGGTGCCTTTAAGTCCTGCAGTGGACTGTTATGGGCTGTCATAAGGATGATGATGAATATCAAGTAAAAAACCGCGATTAATTCGCTGCTGCAGTTTAGCTATATTAATTCTCATAAGCCCAAAAAGTCTATCTAACGTACATCTACCGGGGCGGTAAGTATCGGCGGTACTGAAAAACTCCATCCGTATAAAAATTACTGTATTTTATTTTGCTTATTTTTATAAAAGGATACATCCGTGCTGACTTTTTAGGCTTTAATCTTTCAAGTCAAAGTTCACGTAATTGTTTTATTTGCAAAGAAAGACATTAGGTATCTTTGTTACATGATGTACAATTTTTTCCTGTCGGTGAGTAAGGTCTCCAGTGCTCCATGGGGTAGGGATTTGGGGAACCGTGGCTTTAGCTGTAGAGGGGCATTTGCCTTTTTCCTGCCAGAGCAACGTGTTGTAGGATGGGCAACGCATTGGCGATACCTCTGATGTTGTCTGTAGGTAGGGGTGACCAATTTCCATCAGGTGGCCCGCTTACCTTTTCTCTACCGTATGACATAAAAAAATATTCTTGTAGTGAGGAGATCGATTGAGTACGATATAGCACTAATCCAATACTTTCCTACTGGAGATGTGACATTACTACCTAAGTAAAGGGTAGGTATCTTTGTGGAGATCTCTGGGTGAGGCCTATGCCTAGCAGTATGCGTCTTCCGGCTGATATTATGATGATGAGGGTATGGGCTGTTGATGATGTGAACACCATTGGGCGGCGAACATGTATCTATGTGTTACCTTCTCACTTTCCTACGCCCTCTTCTTTGCCGATTGAAATGTCCTACTCAATAAATTAATTTTTAATTTTTAATAAAAACTTTAGGAAAACATACCTTTTTCCCGAAATGCCCCTTGTTTTCTTTCACCTGCTTTTCGAATCTCGACAAGAAGTACGGTACTGTCTCTGTTCTCAATTTTTGCTTTAACTCGTCTTTCTTAGTTGGATCTTTCTCCTGGAACATATTCTTGAACTCTGAAAAGAATTATTCATTCATTATGATTCGAGAAGCTTCATAAGATTTATTAGTACGGGAAGCGACTTCATTATAATATTATTGTTGTAATTATTATGTACGTAACAAAACTTAATATATTTAAATATTGTTTGTACGGAATGGGTAAACTGTCGAGAATCACAAATATAATTTGTAGTACCTACACAGTTCATAAATAAAGTGATTCTATTATCTTTATTTTACTCTTGTAGGAGGATATCCGATTTTTGTCGCGTTTGGATTAATTCGGATGCGTGATCGAGCCGACCTTTTCCGGACGTCTGACCACGTTTCACAAAAGCGACTTTATGTTATACTGCATGACGGTTGGTCGGCTCCAGCCGTCGTCCAGAACGTCTTGTACTAGTTTAAGTATACTAACCCGTCATAAAGTCGTTCATAGTCAATACAGCTGCGTCCAATACAGCTTGCTCCCAAGGGTCATCAGGTACCAGTCCGCTGATGGCACCCACATACCGAGCAATTGCTGTCGACTGATTTATATGACGCCCATTTTCTTCATATATGGGCATTTTACCATACGGGAGAGCTGAAAAAAGTTTTGTTTAGACTTATGCGCTTATTAAATAAAGCAGTCGTCTAAATTGAGAAGCAAAAAACGTGGGAGAAAAGTGGAATGTATTACTCATAACATAAGGTCCATTTTTGTATGCTTTTGAAAGGGGAGCGACGCGTAACATAATATAAGTGATACAAAAATTACTGAAAAAATCGGAGAACCCCCGACTAAGTTTACTTAAATTCAAATATTTTCTCAACTACTGAACTGTTAATGAAACAAAGCTAAGAACCATCTCGATCAAACTGGCTTTCAAATACAGAATACCGCATCCAAATGGGTCCATCTGTTCAGTAGCTACGATGCCACAGATACGATCTAAGGGATATTCATATTCATATTCATATTCATTTATTCTAAGCTCGCCTTTGCATTATAAACTGTATTTTTATTTCCTGTAATGTTATAAATTGATGCAATAAAGAGATTACATACATACATACATCTAACTTATAACACCCCTCTTTTAACGTTCGGGACCTTTTTCCGTGAGAAATACATTCCACGAACGATAAGAATAAGGTTTAATAACCAAATTTTTCCTATTTACTTACAGTCTTTGACTTCTTCGATGGGCCATTTGGCCGTGTCATGTCTTACGTCTTCGAACTTGTGCCCTCCATAATGGAGGATGTATCTTGACATCTCAGCCAGCCCATTGATATTGAAATATGTCAACTTCTTTGACCTAGACATATTGTTAAACACTTTTCTTTAGACACTAAGGAAAATGATATCAGTACTAGGATACTACTAGCAATTTATTTAGCAATTTCCTTCGCAATAAAGTCTTTACGTTACACAAAATGATTTCTTTTATAAAAGTAATTGCAAAATAATCTCAATTTAGATCTGTAACGTTCGATATAACTTTGAATACTGCAAGGACTTGAACAATACTACACTTTTATATAGAGGCCTGTTAAAATCTTGACGTAGTAATGATGACTGGCAGTTATCGTCTAAGCCTTTGAAGTGTGTCTACGTGGCTATTGCCCAATAACAAGATTAAATTGTTACTCATATTCCAGTGACTTTTCAATATTGTATTATATAAAATGTGTATTTTGGGCGTACAGGCGTAAAGTTGATCTGATAATAAACTGATTCCTACTTAGAGAATTATAACGTTAGCCTGTTTTTTAACACTCCATATAGAACGTTCTCGCTAGACTGGGCGAAGTGGAGAATAATGAGTAGAAAAGCGGATCCTGGGAGAGGCTAAGCTAGGATGATGATGATGATAGAAAGTTCTCGCACCAGTAGATTTATAATTTCATTACAAACATCTGTTTCAGTTCATTATTGCCGTTTCGATAACATATCAACACCCCCCGGTGATAATTACCTGCTGATAAGCTAGGGCTTCACCTGCGTCTAAAGCCATGTTATTAGGTGGTAGGACTGTCAAGTCTGAGGAGTCCGCCTGGGTGAGTTACCACTGTCTTATCTATTTCTGCCGCCAAAAAACAATGCTTGCGTTGTTGTGTTCCAGTTTGAAGGATAAGGTTGCCAGCGCAATTACGAGCATGAGGCATTTCATCTTAGTCCTCACTTAGTTCTGCATTATCATTACCAACAAGTAGCGTTATAGCGTAATTAGTATAAAAAAAATTAGTGCGTTATTTGATGTAGTACGAGTATATGGCCAGGTTTTACCGCGCCTTGCTTTGCGATAGCTCGGGTGGTGGTTACTTAGACACATCAAAGGAATTTACCCTCTGGCTCCTCTCTCAGATATCAAATTATAGTGTGGCCATAGTTTTGTGCAGTATTTATTAGACGATAATTATTTCGTTATTTGGACGTTATGCGTTACGCAGGTGAAGCCCTAGCGTAAGAGAGATATGGTAGCCTTGATGCCACAAGGTCACAATCGTGATGACGTATGCGAGACAAGATAAGTACAAAGCAACAAAATAAATATTATGAAGGAGCAAAAACTTTGTAGGGCTTATTATTTAGAAACATTAAGTTATACATATTTTTTAATCATAGGCATCATTTAGTTACTAAATTTGCCAAAACAGACTAGATACCTATATAGCTGGCTTCAGCACGGACATTGACACCGTGATCACACTACACATCACTGTACATTGTGATCTATATGTACAGGTGAACGAAGCTGGCAACAGAAACATATTCAAGAACCTCTGATACTTACGTGCTGAATACAGCTGGTTTCACATGCTGTGCAAGGCCCAGGATAAGGTGCTAGTCTCAGGAAAGATATCCCTCGACCTATTTATTTCTGCTCTAGATTAGTATTAATGTGTTTATAGTGCCACAAACTTATCTGACCCGTAGCCAAAACTAGAACTAAGTGTAGCCAATTTAATATAACATGTCAATGCCAACGCCCGCGCCGTCGCGTAGGTATTTATGGTACCTCTGTCATGGCATCTACTAATGAACAGACGCAGACTTCATCGCAGCGTATAGGTCGTCTTATTTATAACACCATCAAGCCTCACGTCCTAGATTCTAGGACGTATTATAGGACCTAAGAATACCACATGATATGCGGAAGACCCAATAAGCAATGGCGCAGGTTAGAAAAAACTTATTAGAAGATAAATTAGAAAACCGCCTAAAAATCCGTGACGTAATTTAAAAGATCTAAGCGTGAATACATAGTTACAGAAAGACAAACGGCGGGAAGCGACTTTGTTTAATACTAATAAATGTACAGATGTAGGCATGCTCTCGTCCTAGATAATAATTGAACGACAAAACCGTTATAAAACACTTATTCTACCGAGTGGTTACCAAGTGTGACTCGTGGAAAACACATGTTCTAATCCTAATTTGGATATTCGAATTTTATTATGTTATTTTACGAAATAACAAATAACTTTAGGTATCTAATACCGCAACGAAATGATCTGTATTTAGTTCTGGGAACTAAATACACATCTGTATGTGTGCTTAGTTAGGAATTATGATCGTGTGACTAAAAGACATCCTCAAAGAACAACTCCTACACGGTAGGTTCATTAATATATAATAGCAAAAACGAACTAAATGCTTGAATCTTCATTTTGTTCCAGTCATCGTGACGAACAAAAACATTTGTGCGAATAAGTTGCCTCATATGATAAGCTATTTAAACATCAGCCATCGTACTATTCATCTCATTGTAATTAATTAAGTTAAATTGCTGTATTGTAGGACTCACTTGCCGAATTTAGGGAACTATGGAGCATCAATTCCGTTGGGTATCAACGTTCAACAAGGTAAGCCATGGTCAGTCTTTACTTTTACACAAATTGGATGCTATGTTTTTGTTGAAGATCTGAGTGGTTCAGTTGGTTAACATGCGTCTGCCACGAACAGGTCCCGAGTTCGATCCCGGCCGAGCAGAAATTTAATGATGGATTTTATTTCTGGTCTGGGTGTAGTATATATAATAAGTGTACTCGTATATTAAAAAAACTTGTGTCTAAAAGAAACAGGTCTACTAAAATATTTACAATTAGAAATAAAATGGGTTGGGGGTCAATCTCGTTCATCCACATTCTACGACTACTTGACAGTCTGTCAAGTAGTCGTAGCGCAGGCCGAATCTCCAGGCACGCGGCAATAAATGACTCATCCGAAGGGCGCTTGTCACCGTCAACGTACCGGCCGTATTTGAGCCGAATGGTACCGTACGTGACGATGGCAAGAGGCCTGACGGCATGACGCTCATTGCTTGGAAACGTGGTGTGGGACGCTACTTGCGTGGACACTCTAGCGCCGTCCCATGTAACCTCTACCGTCCACAGCGCTGGAGCTGCGGCCTCTGCAGCAGAAGACCTCAAACGGAGAAAATATGAAAGCATAGCCTAGGACTTCATATTTCATCCGTTTGGGGTTGAGACGTTGGGACCGTGGGGCCCTGATGCTTTAAAGCTTTTTAAAGTTTTAAGCAAAAAGCTTATTGACACCACAGGTGACCGGAGAGCTGGCTCGTTCCTCGGACAGAGGATACGTATTGCTATCCAACGAGGCAACGCAGCTAGCTTTCTAGGCACCATTCCGCGAGACAACGGTGTGGATGACTTTTTTAATATATAATATTTTAGTATTAGTGTCAAATTTTATTTCTAAAAAACTGTATAAGTAGTTTATCAGCTATCTAACACACATAACACAAGCTTTGCTTACTTTAGGGCTAGATGACACTGTTTGAATTTGTCAAACCATATTAATAACCATATTAACTAATTAATTATTCATTTTATTCTTAACGAAAAATAAAACCAAGGATAAAATATAATTATCACCTGTAATTATAGTGACTACTTACTACATATTAATGACACATAAGTTAGTTCAAAATTACAAAGCATAGGCATGCCTCGTTTACAAGTTCCTTAGTTTACTTAGGTAAAACATAGACAGGTCTATTCTTGATGTATTCTTTGACTCTGGGAAGCGCTCGGATTTCAGCAATCAACGCAGATATTGTCGGGTAGTCCTTTTCAACTTTAACGCCAAGAAATAGGTCTGTTGCTTCCATCAAACCCACGAAAACGAAGTCTGCCCAGGATAACTGGAAATGGAGAAATGATATTCAATACTGAAGATGTGAAATTGAAATTAAAATTACTTTGTACGCTTAAAATGTGGTACAAAATAGGTAACAGTAATATAAACAGTCAGCACATTTCGCTACATAATAGCAAGAAAATATAAAATAAAAGTTACTTTACAAAATGAATGGGACATGAAGATATTGGTGGCGGAAAACGTGTGGTTGGCCAATATTTTTGAATCGTTCGAATTCGATTCGCGTGCGAATTAGCTAAAATAACCAGTCGCAAGGATTATTATCCAAAAAAGTTATTAAAAAATGATTTAATAAATTGTTAATTAAACTAAGTTTAGAAACCCTATTAAAAAAAAAAGTAGATAATTTTAATATAGTAATTAATAATTTAATAAAACTTAAAAAAATATGGTGGTAAGTATTACAAGTGTGAAAGAGGTAGGTACCTCATTCGCGTAGCAGTCCAATTCGAAGGGTGAATATAGTATGCATCAGTAAAATCTTTATTGCTTGTTGGAGATTGATCCTAACAATAGTTATACATATAATTTTTACAGTGACGGATCACCAATGATTGCCTGTGCTTCCTTTAGATCTTATAGTTGTTCACACAAACACATACATAAACACACACACACATACACACGAATGTAGATATAATATGTAAGTAACTATAGGTAAAATGACCTCTGCTTCGCTCTTTCTCAATGATTATATTAATTTTACCTAGCACAGGTACTGTAATAGAGTAATCATACTACAATGAGCCTGGGGACTTATAACACAGGCTTGACCTACTGTAAGTTCCAGTCCCAGAATATCATAATTAATTTCCTGATTAGTTGTATCCTAATATTGTAAGATGATTATTGGGCAGAAAATAAAATCATGTTATTATTAGGTAATCTACAAGGCGATCCTCCAAGGCACTTGAAGAACAGAAAATGACCGTTTTCTGTTGTGACTCATGTGGTAGTGACTTAAGTTTTCTATATTAGTAAAGAACCCAAAACTGCATAATCACGCCTGTAATTACTCTATCAACCTCGTCTGCAAATCAGAACGCAACAACACAAACATTGTTAGCTGTGTATAGATGCATATATGAAAAGAGGCCGATGAACAGATGGCCGATGGGGCAGTAAAGTTCTCGAGTGGCGACCACGTACCGGAAGACGCAACGTGGGTAGGCCTTCCACAAGGTGGACTGACGAACTGGTAAAGATCGCAGGTACCAGCTGTATGCGGAAGACACAGGACCGCCATTTGTGGAAATTTCTGTGGGGGGAGGGGACCGAGTCCTAACATCGAATGCTTTAGTTTTACCTTTTTTCCAAAATGTCCATTGTTAGTCTTTAGTTCCTTCTCGAATCTGGATAAGTAGTACGGTACTGTCTCCGCTATAGCCTTCTTTCTATTTTCTTCTCTCTTTACCAAATCTGGTTCTTTTCTGACTGATGGCAGGAATGCTAAGAAAAGAGATTATGTTCTTGATTATTTTTGAGGTAATAATAAATCAAACGGGGCCCTAAACTGTTCAACCAGTCTCAGGGTCCCCAGCGGAAGACCTTGGTCAATCTCGCTTCGCCAACGGTATTAGGAGGCAAACTCATTCAAAGTACGAAACGGTCTCCAGCGGGAAACTTGAATGTTTAGTTAGAATCGAACTGCGTGCGAAAGAAAGCCGCTGGGAACGGCTAGTATTAATAAAAATATGAATCGAATATGCATTTATCTCGTAGGTACCTACTCCAATTTATTGTTGGTTAGTCATGTACACCCATACATATATCATCATCATCAGGCCATACTAGTGCACTGCTGGACATAGGCCTCCCCCAATAAGCGCCAATGCACCCTGTCCTCAGCTTGCCGCATACAGCATCCACCCGCAGCCTTTCGCAAATCGTCACTCCATCACAACAAGTGCAACAGGAAGAGCTAATCTCGAAGTTTCCCAAATTGATAATACTAAAGGAGACGATATATGAAGCAGAACAAAAGTGACTGAAATGGTAATAGGTGCCGCAGATGCAGCTGACAGTGTTTAAATAATTCAATTCCTTAAGTGTTAATGAAGGCAATAGACACACTGATCAATGGCTTATTTATTTTCAAATAAACTGTAACTTCACTTAGTTTAACTGCCTGGCTTATTCTTCAAACAGGAACACTATTGTAGTATGGCGGGTGAAATAGTGTCAATGGTGGGAAAGTATCCATCCAGACAGATTCTTCAGCCTTGACAGAATCCTGCCATCAATAAAACCTTTACGTCAGCAACTTACCCTGCCAAAGGTCATAGACGTTCAAGACGGCTGCATCCAGCACAGCCTGTTCCCAAGGGTCCGCGGGCACTAGCCCGCTCTGGCCGCCCACGTACCTAGCGATTGCTATAGACTGGGTCAGGGTGCGGTCGCCCTCTTCATACACAGGTACCTTGCCGTATGGTAGATCTGGAAACAATATCGTAAAGGATCTATGTGTATGTGCTACGTTCCAGACTATACAGTGAGAAGATAACCTACGCTCGTGATTTTAGTTCTTAAAAAGTATAATCCCGCAGTGCCTCCCCCCCCCACGAAATCCAAGTAATGGAATAAACGATAGGTATTAGCCAGGAGGTACAGCAGTGAAAGAAAACGACATTAGTTTTTTACACTCGTACTGCCCGATAAGAAGCTATGGAAAATGTATGCAATGTATTTTTGGTGAGGATTCAAGGCGAAAATGCTCACGCCAGAATAGGCTGAGGGACACGTTAACCTAAACAACTTGTTAAAAGTTATTGCATAATAATTACTAGTTATACTCACTGTCTTTGACTTCCTTTATAGGCCATGCGTTGCGATCATACCGCACGTCTTCAAACTCGTGGCCACCGTAATGGAGAATGAATCTGATGGACTCCCCAAGTCCATTCAAATTGAAGTAGTAAAGCTTTTTCGCCATTTTAGATTAGCGTGATCTACAATATTGTCAAAACAAAATACAAATAGATAGAAGTAAAAAATACCTGCCTTAGATGGAATAAAATAATGTCAGTATTAAAATAGTAGTATTTGCGTATCTCTGTCTGTTCAGTTACTTCTTAAATATGCAACATATTGAGTAAAAACAATTGGACCTAAAGGTTCACTGAATAAGGTGGCATTTTTGTATGCAAATTTAGTTAACTTGTGTGAAAGTCGGGCTTAGAAATTTAATATTTTACACAACCTTGGACAATCTTATGCTCAAGAAAAGATATTAAATAATTGTATTCCTCTGAAAGCGTCGGGGGACCGAGTGGTTGGGGTATCCGACTCGTAAGCGAGAGGTACCGGAATCGAATTCCACTGCGGTCAATGTTCTAATGACTCTTTTCTGAGTTATATACATTAGTTGAATATTCACCGATGTTGTTACGGTGAGCATCGGTAATCTGGTTGATTCCCCTAGTAGCAGGCTCACGGAGGTCAGATGGCATTTACTCCACTGTAATTACCTGATCTGCCAAATCCTGAATCATGGTCAAGGCGGACCCTGGGCCCTCATGCGCGAAAGCACAACCGGGACATTAACGCCAAGATGATTTAAAGGACAGAACTGCCAGTAAGATCTTGATGCCCATCTCTATAAAGATGTATTTGAGGCTGCTAAAATATCGCAAGATCGCTTTGGCAGCACTCTGGCAGGTAGATAGGTAGAGCTTGTCTAAGCTGAAATGACGCGCCCCACTACTTAATTAGTTGATTTCGATGTTTGAGTGCAAATATTAATAACGACACTTCATCTGTGTGGGAGCGTCGACTGCTCAATCGAACGACGCGTGCTCCTACGTTTGAGTCTCACCGGCAACCGAATGACCAATTACAACGGCATTTGTATATGTATTGCGTCCATATTTTAAATTTGCTTTTGTGCGTTAATGCGATAGTGGGGCGCGTCATTTCAGCTTAGACGAGCTCTACTGGTGATAAAATCATGAATGTACACGAGTAAAAGATTACATTTTCGATTATAAAGTCGTATCGTAATTGATCTAGTGCTGTTCCGGGTGTCATACAAGGCGACTAATATCGTAAATCCCAGAAATCTACTAAAATACAAATCGCTTTTGCGTTTAAAACAATCGATCCATTAAACATATTTTTCACTGCTAGCAAAAGGTTGGTCGAACGACAGGTTATCAATTAATTAATTTAATAATAAATATTATTACTTACAAGTCACTTCAGTATGGTTATGATAATATATTATTAAATAGTTAAATATTAATCTCACGTAACATGCTACACGAACCACGACTGGTTTAAATACTGACAGCGAATGTTATCGCGAAGTGGTAGTACATACTTTTAGAAATATTGCGAATGATAAGAATATCTTGATATAACGACTAGGGAGCCCGGCGCGACTTCGTTCGCGTGGCGTTCTACCGATATCCTACCCTACCCCTACCTACTCTTTTTTCTTACGTACAAATCCTAATGTTTTAAACTATCGCGGTTTTTATCACGAAAAGATATTATACCTGTTATGTATACCTAAATAAATAAATAAACAAACAAACTGACAAACAATAAGATCTTTTCTCTCTATAATATTAGTGTAGATAGTCCCATATCAGTAAAAAAAACTACGTAAATGAAGGAGAAAAGTGTATGCAATTTGTTATTAATAAAATTTTATAATAATTATATAACATGTAAACACCAATCTTAATTCATTTTTTTTTATTCTAAAAATAGTCTTAATTCAAAATTCTTAATTTTAATTCATATTGTGATATGGGTGTAACTTGTTACTTTGCCTGAAATAAAGATTTATTATTATTATTAATTTACAAATCCACACCGCCTACAGTTATATAATTATAGCTGACCTTATTCTGTGACGCTGTGACTACTTTTATAACGAATGTGAGATCATCACTTATCAGCAATAAAGGAAGGCCACATTTGACTGTACATTTGATTCTATTTCAAATACCTACAGAACCAAATTGGTCAACTATATTCGGACTAGCTTCACTGAATTTAGCACTCATACAACTATGCCAATACAGTACAGCACAGGCGTAGTAACGACGAATTGTATATTTGGCGCTCTCAACATGAGTTGACATGTGTCACCTTATCAATGTACAGCATCTTAAAATGTAATCTACCTGAATTTACTGTTACGTTTTTTATGCTACGTAGTAACAAATGAGCAGACAGCCCTAATGGTGGTAGGCGGCAACTGTCGCCCATTACATAAACAAAAAATGCAGAACCGGGCAGATACGTTGTCACTGTGAGGACTAAGATGAAATGCCTTATGGCTGTAATTGCGCTGGCTACCTTATTCTTCAAACCGAAACACAACAATGCAAGCATTGTTGCTTGGCGGCAGAAATAGATAAGGCGGTGGTACGTACCCAGGCGGACTTTTCAGAGAAATTATTACAGAGATGTTTTAAACAAGGCGACCAAACCCTAGCTAGGTAGTCCACGGAAAGATATCGTTGTTGTAGATAATCATTGTCTGTTTTGTTGTTTTGTCTGTATACCTATAATTTACTGTTGTACTAAAAAAATAAATCATCACTCCAGTGGTAGATTACCGACAGAGACAGTGTTAATTCCTTACGCCTACATCCGTGTTACTAGCGATCGGCAAAAACCTAAAGAAATGTATTAATGACAGGTGCTGAGCTACTTAAAAAAGTTCAATTGATCTGGAACAATATAGATTTTTTGACCGTGTGGTGTCCGGCAGAGTAGAATAGCACCAACCCCTTACATTCATGGGTGTCGTACAAGGCGACTAATGTTTTCGAGGCAAAAGATCAAGAGTCTCCGTAGTCTGGAAAATGGGCAGCAGCATTTTCCATTATTATATTTAAACACTGCGATCTCCAACCCGCCTGCCAAGCGTGGAGATTATGGCAATAACCTCCCCTTTCGTGGGAGAGGCCCTAAGCCCTGCAGTGGACTGTTACGGGCTGAGATGATGATGATGATGAATATAGATTTTGGCAGAGTAAATCTACTAAAGATATCTGATGTTATGATACTTATTAATGATACTTCTACTGAGCTCATTGATAGTTGAGTAGCTTGACAAACAAATATATATATAGACCTGAAAAAAGCATTTGACACTGTCTCTGTCCCTATCCTAGTACATGCTGGAAAGAATGGGCCTTAGAGGAATATCACTCTCGGTTCTCCTAAACTATCTAACTGACAAGAAACAACGAGTAAAACTGAAATATTATACAAGTAGAGACGAGAAGGATCCTGTGTGGTACCCCAGGGCAGTGTACTTGGGCCTTCGTCTGCTTTAATAAAAAGCTGAAAAAAGCATTCCTAGTACCTATCCTAGTACATGAGCTGAAAAGAATGGGCTTTAGAGGAGTATTACTCCCGGTTCTCCTAAACTATCTAACTGACAAGAAACTACGAGTAAAGCTGAGAAATTATACAATTAGAGACGAGAAGTATCCTGTGGGGTACCCCAGGGCAGTGTACTTCGGCCTTCGTCTGCATTGATGTCCTTAGTTTAAGAATTAGGTTTTCACCTGCTACAGGGTACCACCCCCGAAAGACCGTATAGGTACTTACTTAGATTTAATAGTTTATTTATAAAAACACAGAAATGTGAATACCAATCTTTATTCTGATTTAGTGTATAGAGATACAAGATACTTTGGCAACCGCTACTACAACACTTTGGTGCACCCTAAATAATAATAGCTCATACCATATAATAATCTTTACAAAAATGCAAATCCTAATTAATTTAAAGTATAGTAAAGTATTTTGGCCTATTGGCAATATATTCTTTGATTCCTGGTAAAGAACGGAGTTTTGAGAAAAGAGACACTATAGTCGGATAATCCTTCTCAACTTCTGCACTCAGGTATAGGTTTATGGTCTCAACCATATTGAGTAAAACGAAGTCGGCCCAGGACAGCTGTAAATTAAAAAACGAAGTAAGTTTATATTAATTACTTTCACATAAATGGCAGCCTTTGCCATAATCTCCACGCTTTGCAGGCGGATTGGAAATCTCAGTGTTGAAAATACTGGAGAGAAAACGCTGCCGGTAATGTGGAATTTATGTGCATACTAGTAAGAAAGTTGCTGAATTAAGGTTATTCAACGAATTTTTTTATCATAGTATTCTGAATTTTTCATAACAGGTTTAAGTGCAAATGTGCAGGGTACATAGATCGCAAAATACGTTGCCGATATGACTCCGATGAGATGAGCCGACAATCTGGTCAAATTCTCAGGTGCCAGCTAAATGCAGAAGGAACAGAATCGGCCTTTGTGTAGATCCATCGCGGCTACCTGGGCTTACGCCCAACAGTGGGCGTTTTTCGGCTAGGTATAGCCGAAGAAAAAAGTAAGGTAGGTACCGTTGCCCCGCACCTGCTTCCCTCCAAAAACTTTTCCATACAAATTAGAAGCAATTGTCAATCATTTTATTTGTGTTCATTCATACTTTTCCTCCAAAATGTCCATTGTTGTCCTTTAACTCTTTTTCGAATCTTGATAAGTAGTAAGGTGAAGTCTCCTCTAACGTCTTCTTGACAAGCGCTGCTCTTTTGGTTTCATCTGTTTCTTTGAATATATCTGGTATGCAACCTGTAAAAAAGAAAATGACGTTTAACCACAGGAAACCTTATATGGACCAACTTACATCCTGATAGGCACGAACATTACTTTGACCGAGTTTAACTTCGATTTGTTACATAATTATCTCGGTACCTAATACTGGACAAAGGCCTCCTCCAAATCTGTCTTGCGATACTTAGATCTACATTAATAAAGTTTAGGTCTTAAAGAGGCAGGACTCAAGCTGCTTCTTTCGTTCCGTGGTCGTCAATTGAACTCATTGGGACCAACGATTCCAGTCACTACAACGTATAAATCAAGCTACTTCTTTCGTTCCGTAGGCGCCAATTGAAGATCATTCGACGAACAGTTCCAGTCACTACAACGTTTAGCACCCTAAAGTTGTCGAAGACGCTTATGCATCCATCCATCCATGTTGATACATTATTATTTCGGAATCTGATAGGAAGCCGTTAGCAAATGCTCGAAGTTATACACCAATCCATATTAGCCAACTATTTTAGTCTTATTTACTGCCTGGGGTAGTAGGACTCTGCTAAGCCTGAGGAGTCCGCCTGGATGGGCCACCGTTTATTTATTACGCCCGGTAAGAATCAATGTTTGTATTGTAGTGTTTGGTGTGAGAGATGAAATTTATGTGGTACTCACACAATAGTTATGCCTCATGTCTGTAATTATTACAGTTGTGCATTTGTTGATAAATTTGAAATGTTATGAATCGTCTTTATAAATCGTCGATGACCATGATCCAGGATTTGGCATATAAGGTAATTACAGTGTAGCGACTGCAATCTGACATCCGTGACCCTGTTACCAGGGGAACCAATCCAGATTCGGATCATCATATTTCATCACGATTTCCCTCACCTAAAGAGCATCGGTTAGTGATCAACTAATGTACCCACATAACTCAAAAAAGAGTCATTGGTACATGGCGGCAGCGGGATTCGGGCTTAACTACTCGGCCACCGATGCTCGTTTATAAGTAACTAGTACTTATAAAAACCTATGTAGATAAATAACTTACCCATTATCCAGTCATAGATGCTTAGGACCGTAGCGTCTAAAACAGCCTGCTCCCAAGGGTCGGCCGGCAGCAGCCCGCTTTGGCCAGCCACGTAGCGAGCGATTGCTATAGATTGAGTCATCTTGCGATTGCCCTCTTCGTATAGAGGCATCTTGCCGTAAGGTAGAGCTGGACAAAACATAAGGATTATATAATGAGAAAAGAGTCATAGCCGCAGTTGGATTGGAACCCGGTACGAGTTTTCTCGCTTAAGAGTTAGATATCTTAGCCAATCTGCCATCTATGCTCCTAACATTTCCTCTAATATTAGTAGGTAAAGTTATACCTTTTAAGGAGACTGTGAAGTTTACTCATTATTACTTACAGTCTTTGACTTCCTTTATGGGCCATTCGCTGCGTTCATACCGCACATCTTCAAACTGGTGGCCTCCATAATGGAGTATGTACCTGATCGACTCCGCGAGGCCATTCAAATTGAAGTAGTGGAGTTTTTTCGCCATAATGTAATGACTGCAAGCAAATGAGCACACATTAAACTATTACAAGTTTCATTTATATACAACAATAATAAATATTAAAAATAGATACATATTTAGTTTTAAATTACTAATAAATATAACAGCCAACAGAAATACGCAATTAGTAATAGTAGTACTAGTTCTTTCCCGCGACTTCATCACCGTAAAATTTGGTTCGGTTATGTTATCGCGGTACAACGTGGTTTATTATCGAGATCATAATATAATTGATAGAGAAAATCAATAATCTGCTTAATTATTATTGACTCTACTATAGCACTGCCTTCAAACAAATAACATAAAAGAACGGCGTCAGCTACTGCTTTTATTCCCAATAGGTAAGTATTTATATTTAGAAGACTCTTTTAACAATTGGTAAAAAATTTTACATATTCTACTTACATACAAAACACGCAAACAAATAGACACAAAATATATAATAAACATTTTAAAAGAAGAAAGAACTGCAACAAACTGTAAAATAATAAATCACTCACTTATATCAATGTCCTGATTTTACCGAACTATTGGCAATAATAAATTTATCAGATGATATATTAAACACACTAGTGGCAAGGTCACAAACACAAGTGTTTGCTCCCGAGGCTAAACATATACTAGTTCTTTTTGTTGGTCTATTTTTAGATCGGCAACCATGCCAACCTAATCTTTAACGCAGATTACAATAATGGATTTCCTTCTTAAATAATTTGTAGGGTTCTGTAGTCAAAAACGGAGCAGTTTTTGGGGCTTGTGTTATGCCACTTACATGTTTCATTTGATTTTCAATATGGCGACTAAACCTTGCCTAGGTAGTCCACGGAATGGGAACGTTGTTGTAGAGTAGCATTTTATGTTCTAAAGTTTTGTTTGTACTCGTATGTCATTTACTGTTGTACTCAAAAAGTCAATCATCACTCTAGTGCATGAGGATTACCGAAAGAGACAGTGTTAATATATCGACTCATCCGTAGAACAGAGTCCTATCTGCAAAACTACAGTTTTCCAGGAGAGCTGTTTGAAGTTGCAAAGGTGTATATTTCCTAAACTCATTGACTTGAGATTTTGAATTTATCGTATGTTGTTATATGAATTGGTAGAGCTATTTTGCCTTAAACATATTCTCCTTCAGTCTATTATTTTGAGAAATAGTAGGTCCAATTTTAACATTGGACGTTTCAAAATGGAATCACGACTGTAGTGATGACGGTATATTGTTTTACGGGGACCTCTACGTTTTATGTTAATATTTTGCGTGTTTTTATGGAATCATTAAGCTCCAATAGGTCCTATGTTACCAAATAACAATAGTATCATAATTCTAAATATGATCTATGACTATTATTATTAATTTTGTGAATGAATGTATTAATGTACTTATTTCATGGGCTACCATGAGCCTGAAATAATTGATATTTAATTTTATTCATGAGAATTAATATGAAATAATGTTGAAAGTTCCACAAAAAAAAATTATGAAAAAATTTCAAAAGTAGGAAACAAACACAGTATCTACTTAGTATTAATCACATCTCAATCATCAATCAATACTATACAAGTTTATTGATAGGTACCTATGAATAACTAATAGGTTCCTAAACTAAAAAAAATCTTGGTGTTAATGTGACGATCTGAGTGATTCAGTTGGTTATCATGCCGGTCCGCCACGCAGAGGTCCCAGGTTAGATTCCTGTTCGACAGACATTAAAAAGATTAATTTTAATTTCTGTTACGGGTCTGGTTGTAGTATGTAAAATAAGTATATATTTAAAAAAAGTATTTGAGTAGTTTATCAGTTATCTATCACATTACACACTCTGCTTACTTTGGGGGTGGATGGCGCTGTATGAATTAAAGCATAGGTATATATAATTTCCCAATTGTGCTCTCGCGCACGAGGGCCCGGTGTCAGCCTTGACCATGACCCAGGATTTGGCATATTAGGCAATTACAGATGAGCGACTGCCATCTGCTACCAGGGGAACCTGACCCGATTGGATCATGGTTACACATTCAGTCGCCCAAGAGTGTTAATGAACATTGTTTGACATACTTCAACCTTCTTAAAGTGAGTTTTTTTTTTATTTTAGTAGTGCACTTAAAATCCCATCCGAAAATTGGTGTTGGGATCGACAATTTCGAATTAGGTATAGTGTATCATACCTCGTAGGAATCTCTATTGAAAACAGTGTCGGCTGATTACTATAAACTTGCGAGATAGATTGTATCGAATTGGAATTAGATTTCAAGCTAGCAATACATTTGTGTCGCAAATCTTTGTCATAATTATTTCACATGAATTAGCACTAGACTTCGAGCTAGCAATACAGTCGCCTTTCAAATTATCTTCCAATATTTTGCATAAATTGACATTAGACTTCAAGCTAGCAATACAGACTTCTCCTAAATCATAGGTATATCAATTGCTTACTTATTTGTTCAGCTCCAAGAGGCAATGGTGACACCGATCCCTAATCTCCTTCGGTTATTATTAAAATTAGAAAATCCCCTATGAAAAAATCCACATAACATTTTTATTGGACAGTTATTAATCACAACACAACACTTCTATAGACACATAGTATAAAACAAAGTGTTGGCAGTGTGGTGTCCGAGAGTAGAATAGCACCAACCCCTTACACTCGTGGGTGTCGTATAAGGCGACTAATGTTTTCGAGGCAAGGAAAGGCAGGAAAATGGACAGCAGCGTTTTCCATTGTTATATTTATAACACTGAGATCACCAACCCGCCTGTCAAGCATGAAGATTATGGCAATAACCTCCCCTTTCGTGGGAGAGGCCCCTAGTCCTGCAGGGGCTTTTATGGGCTGTGATAATGATAAAACAAAGACGCTTCCCGCTGTCTCTCCCTCTATATGTGTGTTCGTATGAGAATTTCTTCCGGATGGTTTGTATGTACAATACAGGTAGTATTATTTTAAAGATTATAAAATTGGTAAATAGGGGTAGAATACATACTCTACCCCTATACGGTAGGTGTAGGGTAGATATAAGGGAGGTGCTGGATAGGTGCAGGGTAGATGCAGGGTAAGTGCAGGGAAGGTATATGGTAAGTGTAGGGTAGGTGTAGGGTAGGTGTAGGATAGGTGTAGGGTAGGTGTAGGGTAGGTATAGGGTATGTATTATCTGACATAATTATCCAAGCAAAAACGTCCAATGAAAATATAGCACCCATAAATTTCCGTAAAACATTGTCCTATGTTCACATCGAACTCATTACTTTCCATAAAAAAACGAATTATGACAACATTAACCTTCTAAAACTTCTTTTAAACAATATTCCTGTACAATGCAAAACAACAAAATATTATAAATGACAGTCGGCTTATTTCAATTTTTAAACGATAAAAATATTACATGACTATTCCATCACATAACGTCTTACATAAATATCACTCAACAATTTACTGAATTCTGTAATAGCGTGGCAATAATGGGACTTATCGTTTTGATTATGGAATTTATGATCTCTTATATCAAGTATCATTAATAAAAAATAAACACTTATTAGCATTTTGGGTACATTGATTGGAACAGATGAAATGTCATTTGGAATTTTGATAGAATTCTCGTCTTCTTTAACTATATTCAATATTCGGCGTGATCTTGACATTGTTAGTAATTAGGTATATGAGTTAGCAATATTTAAAAACAAACGCTGAACACACGACACGGAAGGAGGCGGAAGCGCATACACATAAGCCACACACCCACTTTCCAGACAACAAAGTCTGGAAACTGACTAACGGACGCCGCGCCCTGCAGCGTGCGCGCCGCCCCCGCGCCTCTCAAGGAGTCCGATGTGCCTTACGTTCGTTTAACTTCGGAGCAACCTTCACATCGGACTTTATTCAATTCTATATTTCCGAAACAATATTAAAAAAAAAATTAACATAAAATAATAGATATCGGTTTGTAGGTCTATATAAACTATAAATCTAGTTTTTGTCCTATAATCACATCGAACTTTATTCTTCGGGCAAGTCGATATATAGGTTTATAACTGTGTTACCAGCGATCGGCAAAAACACAGGTGCTGTGCTACTTATAGAAGTTCAATGTTACATCTGGAGCAATATGCATTTTGGCAGGGTAAATCTACTGAAGATATAGTACTTGCACTGAGCTCGTTTATGGTTGAGCAGCTTGATAAAAAATATATGAAAAAAGCATTTGATACTGTCTCTGTCATACACATAATAGTACATATGCTGGAAAGGCTGCGCCTTAAGGATCATCGCTCTTTTTACAAAACTACCTAACTGACAAGAAACAACTAGTCAAGCTGAAAAAATATGAAGAAGTAACCTGTGGGGTACCCCAGGGCAGTGTACTTGGGCCTTCGTCTACGTTAAGGTTCTTACTTTAAGAACGTAAATTCGGTTTTGACCTGCTACAGTTCATTTATAAAAACACAAAAATATAAATACCAAAATTTATTCTGATTAAGTGTAAAGAGTTACAAGATACGTTGGCAACCACAACACCAAGGCGCACAATAAATAACACATACAATAATTTTTACAAAATTGCAAATGTTAATTAATTTAAAGCATAGTAAAGTATTTTGGCCTTTTCGCAATATATTCCTTGACTCCTGGTAAAGAACGGAGTTTTGCGATTAAAGACACCATAGTCGGATAATCCTTCTCAATTTCTGCATTCAGGTATAGGTTAATGGTCTCGACCATGTTGAGTAAAACGAAGTCGGCCCAGGACAGCTGGAAATTAAAAACTAAGTAAGTTCATATTTATTACTTTCATATAAATGGTTGGCTTTGTCATAGTCTTCAAGCTTGGCAAGCGGGTTGAAGATCTCAGTGTTCAAAATACTGGACAGGAAAATACTCAAAAATAGTCCAAAATACTGACATATATGTGCATACTAGTAAGAAAGTCACTGAATTTAAGTGAATTAAGAAAGTTGACCATAGTATTATTAATTTTTCATAACAGGCTTAAGTAGCGGTGGGCATGGCAAAACAGATGGCTGGAATTGTGAAATATAAGTACGTACTAGTAAGAAATTTGCTGAATTTAAATCATTCAACGAATTTGCTGACCATAGTATTATTAATTTTTCATTATAGTAGTGGTGGGTAGGGCACAGAGATTGCAAAACGGTTGGCGATGGGGAAGTAAAGCTTTGAGTGGCGGCCACGTATCGAAAGGCTCAGCGTGAGTAGGCCTCCCATAAGGTTGGCAGACGATCTAGTAAAGTTCACAGGTACCAGCTGGATGCGGAAGGAACAAGGTCGGCCTTTTTGGAAAATCCTGGGGGCTCCCTAAAAGCCCAACAATGGGCGTCTTTCGGCTTTAAAAGGTCCTCAAAAAGCAGTAGATACCCCCACCGCCTTCTCTCCAAAAATAATCCCATATAAAGTAGAAGCAATTTGCAATTAATTTTATTTGTATTCATTCATACTTTTCCTCCAAAATGTCCATTGTTGTCTTTTAACTCTTTTTCAAATCTAGATAAGTAGTAAGGTGTCGTCTCCTCCAACGTCTTCTTGATAATCGCTGCTCTTTTGGTTTCATTTGTTTCGCTGAATATTTCTGTTAAACAACCTGTACAAAAAGAAAATATGGTTGAAAGAATGAATTATAGGCACAAACATTACTTTAACCGAGTTTAACTTCGATTTGTTACATAATTATAAAGGTACTGCTGGACAAAGGCCTCCCAGTCATTACAACGTAGCACCTTAGAGGTGTCAAAGACGTTTATGCATCCAATCTGAAAACATTGTAATTGTTGATACATTATTTTCTCGGAATCTGATAGGAAGCAGTTAGTAAATATCAATAGTCGTACTTCCAATCCATACTAGTCAACTACTTTAGTCTTATTTACTGCCTATGATAGGATCCTGGCAAGCCTGAGGAGTCCGCCTGGATGGCCCACCATTTTATTTATTTAGCCCGCCAAGAAACAATTTTTGTATTGTTGTCTGGTTTGAAAGATTAAATGAATGTGGTAGTTACACAATAATTGTGCTTACACCACAAGTGTAAGTAATTATAACAGGCATGAGGAATATCATGTTAGTCCCTACAGGGAAAACGTGTTCCTGCGGTTCTGCATTTTTGTTTCATGAAACCTGTATGAATCATCGACGTCGATATGGATTATACTTACTGCTTTCCGTCAAATGAGCTGTCAACTCGTTTGTCGCAAAAAAATCATCTTGGCGTTAACGTCCCGGTTGTGCTCTCCCGCAAGAGGGCTCGTGTTCCGCCTTAACCATGATCCGACATTTGGCAGATCAGGTAATTACAGTGGAGTGACTGCCACCTGACCTCCGTGATCCCGTTACCAAAGTAACACGACCAGATTGGATCATGATTACATATTCAGTCGCCTGAATGTGCAGGTTTCATCACGATGTTTCCCCTCGCCGTTATTATTCAACTAATATACATAACTCAGAAAAGAGTCATTGGTATGGCCGCAGTGGGATTTGAACCCTGTACCTCGACCTTACGAGTCGGATACCTTAAATCCATGTAGATAAATAACTTACCTATTATCCAGTCATAGATGGTCAGGACTGTAGCGTCTAACACAGCCTGCTCCCAAGGGTCATCCGGCAGCAGCCCGCTCTGGCCAGCCACGTAGCGAGCGATTGCTACTGACTGGGTAACCTGGCGGTCGCCCTCTTCGTATACAGGCATTTTGCCGTAAGGCAGAACTGGACAAAACATAAGGACACAAGTGTGTATTGTACATACTCTTTGTAGTATAATTAGCCGTTCTCAAAAGATTTTACAGTTTGGATATCTGCAAACAACCAACTTTCCTGCGGAAACCTATTATTTTCCCGGGATAAAAAGTAGCTTATGTCACTCGAAAATAATGTAGCTTCTTTTTAGAGAAAAGAGATCAAAGTCGGTTCAGTAGTTTTTGAGTTTATTCATTACAAACAAACAAAAACACAAATATTGTTTGTTTAAAATATTAGTACCTATAGATAGAAGTAATAAAACAATATCATTAGAACTTGAGAAGTGACTAGAAAATTTTAGAAATTACCGAGTGACATTGTCAATTGTACTTAACAAAACTCCAAAAAGATTTTAAATAAATAAAAACACAAACATGAAAAGACAGGCTTATCTCAATATGATCTGCCCCGATCGGCGAACCAATTATGTGTCATATAGGTATGACATAACTCTAATTGACATATCTAAAATAGGTACTGTAGAATAAGGGACCGTTGTAGATAAATTAATGTAAAAGTATTGCTGTTATCTTAAATACCTAAATTAGGTATTTAAGATAACAGCAATACTTTCAGATTATTTTTTCTACAATGGTCCCCGCGGTTGTCACACGCACCCATTTCGGATCTCTGTGAACATTACCTCAAATAAAAAAAATAAAAAACATATTTTGTCGTCTTGTGTAATCGTCCCGGTTGTGTTCTCGCTCACGAGGGCCCGGGGTCCGCCTCGACCATAATTCAGGATTGATAATTACAATGAAGCGACTGCGGTCTGACCTCCGTGACCCTGCTACCAGGGGAACCTGACCAGATTGGTACACATTCAGTCGCCTGAATGTACAGGTTTCATCACGATGTTTCCTCTCACCGTTATTATTCAACTAAAATACATAACTCAGAACAGAGTAATTGATACATGGCCGCAGTGGGATGCGAACCCGGTACCCGCTTACGTGTCGTATACCTTAGCCAATCAGCCACCGGCGCTCCCAATATGTCCTCCAATAATAGTAGGTAAAGATATCCGTTTCTAGGAGACTTTGAAGTTTAATCGTTAATACTCACAGTCTTTGATTTCCTTGATGGGCCATCCACTGCGTTCATACCGTATATCTTCAAACTGATGGCCTCCATAATGCAGTATGTACCTGATCGACTCCCCGAGGCCATTCAAGTTGAAGTAGGTGAGTTTTTTCGCCATAATGTAATGACTGCCTGAAGCAAATGAGCACATACTAAACTATTACAAGTTTCAGAAACTGAAGCAGAATTGTCTTTATTGTTATACTCTGCAAGCATACAGGTATGCTGATGTTATTACATTAGTAGTTCCAACAGCTGGTCCATTACGGTCGTACAATAAATTTAAAATTATACAAAATTTAATGTAAATGTCCACATTCGAATTTAATGTCAAGATACGTATTAATCTCCATCATTTAAAACATATTAAGTAACAATGTCTAGTAAATTAAAATTTAAAATAACAATATTGTAATTTCAGATGTCAAAATTGTATAAAAACATTGGTATAAGACAGTATAAGTAATAAACCCATATAAGTATGAATATGGATTTCACATTTACAAAATCAAAATAAGTAATAAACCCATATAAGTATGAATATGGATTTCACATCTATAAAAATGCACCAGAAATAGTAAAGGTCCTAAGATGCTTCCCTAGGCGACACCTAAATGTGTACTATGAAATGTCGACTGAATTCGTTCCAGAGCTTTATTTTCCTTGTTCAATTTATCCAATATTGTCGCTTGGTCTCTTCATGTTAAATAAGATTCCGTTAATTTAAGCGTGTTTCCACGTAATCCGATATATTCTAGTTGCTTTAAAAGTATAGGATGCGAAATACAATCATAAGCTTTACTCAAGTTTAAAAACTGCCCAAAAATAATTGCTTTTCAAATATCCATCAATTATTTAAATATATTTAACAATTACTGATATTATATTTTTCCTTTCTGGAATCCAAATGGATTAGCGTTAATTATGTCATTTTTATTTATAAGGGATGTTAATCTGATCAATATTACGGACTCCATTATTTTAGAGAAATTTGGCAGCTGAGCCTATTTTACTATTTCATTGCCCCTCTTATGTAAAGGTTAAGTAAGTGACTTTTTTAATTTACCTGGAAAGCAACCCGTTTTCAATGACAGATACGCTGTTTTTGTTTTTTAACTCTTTGACGACGAAATAATGTTTTTATTTCGTTTTAAGAATATGCTATGATAAGTCGGTTCACCCATGGAGTGAAATACCTTAGCGGTATCTTTATTTCAGTTATTCTTTGTGTTGATATAGAAATTATTGAAACCATTTGAAATTTATAATGGATCTGTAATAGGTTTCTTGTCATTTTTATCATTTCTACAGTCTCTATCAGATTATTTATTTGAGATGTATTTGCTTTATGATTGTCCAAGTAACTTTGTTTTTATTTGTGCTTTTATTTGTTGCATGGAACGACGGCAGCTGCTGCGTTCGTTCTAAATAGGTAAATATGTATATTTATAAAATTATTATAACCATTACAAAAAAAATATATATCCTACTTACATACAAAACACGCAAACAAATAGACACAAAATTTATAATAAACAGAATGTAATAAAAAATTGCTGCTGCCAATGAATGTAAAACTTAATTATATCGATATCGTGATTTTACCCACTTTTGTTGATATCTCAATTAGATATTTAATACGAACTATTGATAATAACAACTTTATCAGGTGATTTATCAAAACACACTAGTTACTAGTTCACAATCAACACAAGCGTCTACTCCGAAGGCTAAACATATACTGGTGCGTTTTATTGGTCTATATAATCTTTGACGTAGATTACAATACCTAGTGGATTTCCTTGTAAAATTTTTGTAGGGTTCCGGAGGAACCTGACCAGATTGGATCATGGTCACACATTCAGTCGCCTGAGTTTTTCGAAGACGAAGAGCACAGGTAAGGATTGCCAGACGGAAGTTGCAGTGGGCAGGCCTATATGCCCGAAGAACAGATGGCCGATGGGGCAGTAAAGTTCTTGAGTGGCGACCACGTACCGGAAGACGCAGCGTGGGTAGACCTCCCACAAGGTGGACCGACGACCTGATAAGGATCGCAGGTACCAGCTGGATGCGGAAAGCACAGGACCGGCCTTTCTGGAGATCTCTGGGGGAGGCCTATACCCAGCAGTGGGCGTCTTCTGGCTGATATGAAGAACACAGGCACATAGCCGCACTGGCCGAAGCTGGAGAAACAATACCGTTCTCAGCGGATTTCACAGTTCGGATCTCTGTAAACGATCAACATTCCCGCGGACATGGACATAATGTGAGTGTGTGTGTGTATTATAATATAATCTAATGTAATAGAGGTAATCTATGTCTATGGCTAATGTAGCTTCATTATAGTGAAAGAAATTACAAAATCGGTTCAGTAATTTCCGTGTTTAATCATTACATACAAACGAACCAAAATACAGATATTTTTCTTTATAATATTAGTAGGAAAACAATATCATTAGAACTTGAGGAGTTACTAGAACATTGTAGAAACCACGGACTGACATTGCCAATTGCACTTAACAAAACTCACACACTTAATAAAGACATAAACATGCAAAGACATGCTTATCTGACAATTATCTGCCCTGATCGGCGAACCGATTGGCGACACATACATATAGATATGTAATTGTCATAACTGAAATTAGGTACTGCTATAATAGGTATTTACGATATCAGTATTACTTTCAGATTAATTTCCCTACAACATTCCACGCTGTCGGTGGAGTCGACTAGGTTTTTATATTAAGTGGTTACAGTTCTTCTAATTTTTTTCCACTTTGCTATAACAGTTCACAGGGTGCTGGCGGTATGATGATCATGCAGGGGCATACATTTCCAACTAAATGTATTAGTAATTTAGTGAATTATATAATTGAGTTATGATTTTTTTATATTATTGTTATGGTAACTTTATATTTATAATTTTTGACATTTTAATTGCATTGTTTTATGAATTAAATTATTAAATATGATTCTTATATTTGTTTCAAATTAAACTCGCTTTCTTTACACATATTATTATATAAGACGTGACTTACACGCAACGTAGCTTTTCAATCAAGAAAAACAATTCGTAAAAGTCCCGTCTAATATGATTCTTATAGTTTTGTTATACTTTAAAATGACGTCAATAAGTGTATTTTAGATGCCATCATCAATGTTGGCATCCAAAACTACTTGCGTAAATGACTTGATTGATTAATAAACATTCTAAAATACACTAGTAAGTACATCAGCAAGTTCGGTTGCCTAGAGCGTCGTTGAAAAACTGCACGAGAACAATAAATAGTCAATTTAAAAGCATAGCAAACAGGACAGACGCCAAGATGATGACGTCGATGACTTAGGCTCGCGGGCTAAACGTGTGGGCTAAGTTAGAATTTCAAAGTGATCAACTGAGCCCGCGGACTGAGTTAACTATAACATATGGAAACATAATTAAAAGAGGTCATTTCAGCCCGAGGGCTGAGTTGGATGTGGGTTAAGTTAGGGTTTCAAAGTGGCTCCCGCAATCACGCTCGAATCGGAGCTGCCCGACTTAGGAAGTACCTCCGCCTTATAGAATATATCAAAACGCTTGAGTAAACGTTCATTTCTAATGAATGATGCTGGTTACCTGTCCGTGGTATGCATGCTTTGCGTAATAATTAGGTAGTATTATAATGAATAAGCTAATAATTGCAAACAGCTTCTTTTAAACCTTTTAAACGAAGAACCTATCAATAGCTTCTATAACGATCAAAGTTAAACATTTGATTGCTGCGAATGCCTGCTAGAATTATGACCGCAAAACTATTTTTTCGTAATTTTGCCTACAAATTTTCTAACCCTTCCTAAAATTGTTTTTTTTAAATACCTGCTTCCATCCACTATCTTCATCAAATAAGATTTTAATTCGGTTTTCAACAATAGATAGAGTGATTTAAGAGGAAGGCTTATAAGCAAGAAAAAAGGGTAGGTTGTGGTAAAGTAGGTGTATGCGAAGTCGCGCCGGGTCCACTAGTCATTGTATAAACCAGTATCTACACAGTACCTAGGTATTACCAAAATACTTTACATCTATATCATTTAGGTAGAATGCAAGAGCATAAGTGCATGACCACCTTAAGTATCATATTCCTATGCACTACTGCGCAGTTTGTATATATTGTATAAAAAATACCCAGAGGGTAAAAGACAAAGGGTCTTAGAGAGTAAAGAGACCGCTAATGCTCCCTTCTTTTAACAAACTGATTTTGGGTAAGATTCACCAAATACCGTATATGTTGCTGTAGCGGCAAAGGAACAATTTCTTGAAGTGGTAATGCACTTATGCTCATGCACTGTACCTATTACTGAAGATTTACTTTTAATAGTTTTCTCCGTTATCGACTAGTTTAAACAAGTTTACACTTAAATACCCATTTATGTTGCCATGTGACTACGATAACTACGCTGCCCACTCAAATCGAATTCCAGTCTAATTCGTCTGGACTTGGACTGGGGCCTTATTCTATTAACATTTTCAGCTACATTTGTGTGTGTGTGTTTCCATCAGATGGCCCGCCTGCCTGTTGTCTGCCATATTACATTAAAAAAACGCAGCCGAAAGTCACATTTATTTATTTTTGAAAACCAACAGCATTCGCAATGAAAACTAGTTATATCATTTTCTTAACCCGGCGTCTGTATGGTAGAAAATCAGTACAAGGACTGTATGGTGGGTCAATATGACCCGGATTTTGAAAATGGTTTAATTGTTACTATTTAAATTATTTTTTTGGAATTATATATTAAATCAGTTTTAGTGATGTTCAAATTACTATATTTTGTTGAAAATCAATAAAAAATCATACAATATTAGAAACTTGTCATGTATTTACGAAAGCTCTATAAAATTTATAACAAAATATTTAACATCTGTAATCTTACTAATAAATGAACAAACATAACTTTTAAACATTTTTTTTACTTTTTGAAATACCTAATGTGAGGTGTTTAAGAAACTTTAGGCTAAATTTAACGGAAATTTTATAACTAATTTCAGTCAGCATCTACATTTGCATATCCACCATAGTAAGAAATTATGTAGTCTAGACAATCTTCTTACAATTTAGATAGGCAGTATAGAGGAGAGATTTAGTTTGGCACTATTTTTGAATTTTATAACTCCGTGACCCCTCTGAAGGTTCTCCAGAAAATTATATTATTGTCTTGCGCATCTCTCTGGGCAACCGAAACATATCTTCGCAGGCGTCCAAGTGATCGTTTAGAATTCTCTTCTAAGCCGAGTAAACCAGTAAAAAGACAGTATTTTTGCCTTTTATTCTTTCGAACAGTACCCACAATTGTCAAATTATGCTCCTTGAGAAGGTTAATCAATTATCAAATAAATAAATGCATAAACGTAATTGGCACAAAATGGTTACATTGAATGTATGGTTGGGTCATATTTACCCCGTTTGACCTTTGACCGCTTGTAACTCCTTGTACAGGCGCATATCGACTGAACTGATACTAGAACCGAAAGGGGACGGGTGTTAACTGCAGCTATTGAAAAGCACGGCAACTTCAAACTATAACTTAAAAAAATACGCGCGTTTAAAAATGTGGCGGGTCAATATGTAAACGCTTATGGATTTTTGTGATGTCAAAATAAATCATGTCTATGTCTATGTCAATAGCAAGAGCATGCCAATTCCAAGCCTTGCTGTCTGTTCACATAGTATACCTAGTAAAAAAGAGAGACGTCGTGTAACTTTCGGCTACCTTTACATTAACTGGGAATGTTAGTAGAATAAGAACTCTGAATGGACACCATAATATAGCACTCAGTGAACTCTTATGGCAAAGAAGAAAAAAACCAGAAGAAACCAATATGTTACCACTTAATATAATAACCTAGTCGACGCTACCTATATTTATAAATATATCTTTGAAGTGACAAATATTCTGGGCTGAGAGCACAGCCGGGATATCGACGACGCCGAGATGATTTTAAGCGACTGATAAGTTATTATAGCTACTAATATTATAAAGAGAAAAGATTTGATAGTTGGCCGGTTTGATTGCTTTTTGTATGTTCGTTTAAAATGGATAAACTCAAAAACTCCTAATCCGATTTAAAAAAATGTGATTTGATAGGTGTAGGGTAGGTGTAGGATAGGGGTAGGGTAGGGTAGATTAAGATAGGGTAGGGCTAATACGTCACGCGGATGTAGTCGCACCGGACCTACTAGTAGGTAACATAAATGAAATTTATTTTAAAGTCTAATCTCAAACAAGAATCACCAGTTAGAGAGTAGGGCCCTGGTTAAGAGTTCAAGTAACATGATAATGAAGATAAAAGAACAACATAACGGCCGGTGTACCGTTTTGCAGTGCAGTTCTGTTACCTACCAGTTACCACGGTGTCTGTGGGAGAGCGTAATGAGGGCTTATTATTTGATTATAGCGTAAAATGCCATGTCGCAGATGATATACAAAGATTGTTTGTACACAACCCCATGAGAACCGAGATGACAGCCGAGAACTTTTATCGTGTATCGTTCAAGTTCATGGGAGGACGGCTATTTCATATAAATGAATGACACAGATTTTAAATTTAGATAATGTGTTTATACCGCGTACCTTCGATATCGAGTAGCTCAAGTAAATTTAAAATGTTCGATAATTATCAGGATACTTTACAACGGTAATTAAAAGAAAGAAAGAGAGCCTTTATAACACATGGACGACACGCACGATACATACAATAAAATTTAAAAAAAAAGTTCATATAACACTAAGACAATTATTAGGTTCCCAGTGGCATCGTTCGTGAGCATCCATTTCCGTCCGTGGACTTTCATCATCATCATAGCCCGTAACAGTCCACTGCAGGACTTAGGGCCTCTCCCACGAAAGGAGAGGTTAATGCCATAATCTCCACGCTAGGCCGGGTTGGAGATCGCGGTGTTTAAATACAACAATGGAAAATGTTGCTGCCCATTTTCAAGAATACGGAGACTCTTGATCTTTTGCCTCGAAAACATTTGTCGCCTTGTACGACACCCATGAGTGTAAGGGGTTGGTGCTATTCTAAGAGTAGAATAGCACCAACCCCTTACACTCATGCCGTGCTATTCTAATCAATTCATTTCCCATCACGGTCGCAGTCGCAAACACAGCGGCACTTTGCCTCTATGGTCCATTGTCTTACCAACATGGGAAGTTCAGGCCAGATCGCAAATTATCGCCATAGTACGCACCTATTAACGTGTTTACACCTTTTTATATCACCTACCGGCGAATAAATAAAGCTAACAGTTCATTTGGTGTGACTTGCTACGTTCATGTATCAAAATTTAAAAGGGTACCTAATTATTTATTTATTATTTATCGTACGGCTCTTCAGTCCCTACTGCTACTAAGGGTACCTAATAATTGTGGAAGAAGCGAGAGAGATCTGTCAGGGACGTAACAAGTGAGATAAAAAAAAAAAAAAAAACATCTTGGCGTTAATGTCCCGGTTGTGCTCTCGAGAACGAGGGCCCGGGGTCCGCCTTGACCATGATCCAGGATTTGGCAGGTCAGGTAATTACAGTGGAGCGACTGCCATCTGACCTCCATGACCCTGCTACCAGGGGAACCTGACCAGATTGGATCATGGTTACACATCCAGTCGCCTGAATGTGCAGGTTTCATCACGATGTTTTCCCTCACCGTAAGAGCATCGGTTAGTATTCAACTAATGTACATAACTCAGAAAACAGTCATTGGTACATGGCCGGAGCGGGATTCGAACCCGGGACCTCTGGCTTACGAGTCGGATACTGTCACCGCTCGGCCACCGACGCTCTCAAGTGAGATAGATATGCCATAAAATCTGTGAGGTCCAACCACCAATCAATCATTCTATCACAACCTTTTCAATTCAGTGTTTGATTGATTAAATATGCTTGTAAAATCTAGCCCCAAAGTAAGCAAAGCTTGAGTTATGGGTGTTAGATAACTGATAAACTACTTATATACTTTTTTTTAATACATTCTTATTAACACCCAGACCCGTAACAGAAATGAAAATTCATCATTTAAATTTATGCTCGGCCGATAATCGAACCCGGGATCTCTGCGTGGCGACCGGCATGTTACCCAACTGAACCACTCAGGTCGTCAAATTTTTTTATTGAATGTTGCTAGGTAATGATAAAACCTTAATCAAAGAATCATTAAATGGAAAGAATTTTCAATATAAAATGAAGTTTAAGCCCTAACCCAAGTATTATTAAACGTAGCATAAGCTTATTATAAGCAATAGAAACTTCTATGGCTATTCCAACCTGTCAAGTTATGCCATAATGCCATAATAAGGCCAAAAATGTATAACTAGCATCTGCAGTATTTCTGAAACTTTCGCCATGACGACATTTCAATCCGCGATGCAAAATCATTTACGCTTCCCGAAACAGACAAAAGTTGGTAATCGTCTGAACAAATTGCTACGACCCTATTTGCATTTTGTCCTGCGAAATTCAACCTTACGCTTTAGAAAATAAACATAGCTAATGGTGCACTAATCTGTATAAAAACTTTGCAAAATTTAATCGATAACGTTCTTATCGGTGATAACCGATTTTCTACCTTAAGGACTGGTGATAAAGGTGTAAGTTACTGCATTGTACATTGTGGTGTTGGTAAACGGTGTCTCCCCGGTTTGTGACCACAAACCTCAAACACCTGCTAAAGCTCGACACCTTGGTTACGTGTGTAATTGTCGCAATACCAGATTCTCGTAGATATTTGTTTTCATGTCTGTGAACTAACTGATCGATGCACTTTGGACACAACAATTTCACACACACACATACACACATACACACATACACAAAGCTCACGCCTGTGTCCCACAGGTGGGGTAGGCAGAGACTATTACTAATTTCCTGGGTCATTTATCCGTCGCTGTACACTGGACATTACAGTGTCAAAAATGTACAATACTTGTCTATGTATCGTTCTTCACAGTACTCATCGTGGTTAAATACAGCTCTATCTAACTACCTATGATTTGTAAATTTCGATCATTTTGCCTGATTAAACCTACAAAGTTTCATTGTAACCGTATTTGCTATTTCCAAGAAATTGAAAAATTTGCTTGTATGAAAATTACAGTTCCCATCATTTTTGTCATACAAAACGCCAATTCCATAGCCGATAATGGGGATATAATTTTACTTATGTCGCCACTCTATGCTTTTGGCTAGAATAGTATTTTATAACAGGTTTTAATCCAAATGCAATGAAGGTACTCCATATTTTCTGAGTAAAATATGTCTGAGTAGAATTCAACTATTTAGACTCCAAACAAACTTGGATTTTCCATTACTTCCAACTGCCTGTGAAAATACACATAGCAATGTCGCAGATAAGCATATAACTACGTGGCTTAAAAATACAAAGTGCACAACAATATTTTTACTTGCTAATTGCAAATTGTACTGAAAAATGTAAAGAAAAATACCGTTGCTGCCAATTATTCTGCAGAAAATTACGGAAGGAAAGCGTGCACAGGGAATGAACGAAATAAAAAGGCGATGTGTTTGGAAAAGGTCTTGATTCTCACTAGATTCCGGACTCGAGGCATTCTCTTTCTGCAACCCATGAGATGGCCTTAAGACATTGACACTGTTTTCAATAAGTTCTGAAAGTTTGTATTAAAGTAGGTACATAATTATTATGTTATTTACTTAAGTATATAAAAATGATTGTGGTCGTGGTATTTTGACGATCCAGGAACGGACAATAAACTAAAAAAATATTTTTTTGCCATTACTAAACGAAGTTAATTGAATGTAGGTAGGTACATCTAAATCTACCTGCTGGAGATAAAATTTACATATTTTCGGATTTAGTGTTCATTTACTGGGAGTTATGCAAGACATCTAGGTACTTAAGTTAAGTACTCTCCATTTTACGTCATGTTTACAATATAAATTATACAGCAAATATACAGTTCAATCTGTCGGAAGTAGATATGTAGGCTTGTAACCTTACTTTGTCATCTATCTCTCTAGCTAAAACTATTTTGTGGGTAGGAATGTACCGCCTATAATGTGCATTTACATATTTCTAGCTATATGAAAAAAGCACGAATAACCTTTTAATTTGTATAAAAATGAATTTCTAGTCGTATAAGCACCGGCAGACGTTTTAGTTTATTTTGCCAGGAACCGAGGGGAATCCCAAATGAGGCGACCCGCGCATTTTTTGCCCGTTTCTTTAAAGGGACGCATTAAGGGAATAAATATTAAAATATAATATAAAAATCTTAATTGATCAGAACATATAAAATCCATTACAATTTTTATTAGTAGAACACACTTAAACAACTGTGAGACTATGAACTACGAACGTCATACGTTAAGTAAAAATTATTTTAAAATAATTTATTTGGGTATTCTAAAATTACAATTTCCAATTAAAGAAAGGGCTTATGGCGACAAAGTTCTCGACTACTTAGTACCTACCTAAACTAGTGAATAAGAAGCTCTCAAATGAAAAAATATTTTTTATAGCAAGCTTTTATCGCGCGTTCTCTATGATCAGTCAGAGTACTTGTCAAGACTAATCAATCGAGCCCGAATCGATGGGTTTATCATGCGTAGATAAGGAGTTCCTTTAGCCACCTTCCGTCTCCATCATCAGATCAACTCGATGGTATCATAACATTAAATTGTCACCTAACTTACATGAGTGCGCAAACTTTCAGCTCAAGTGGAAACCGGAGAATGGGTCTAATGTAACTCCTTCTTCAGAAGGATCCTATATATATCGAATGGTAAACATCATGAAAATCATTGATTGAAAACTCCAAACAAACACTAATTCCAAATTCCACCAAATAACTTCAAACTTCGACCTAACCAAGAATGAATATAATTAATTAAACTAGATAGCATCATGATGCCTCATCGATGGCAAAAACGGCAAAACCGTGACTCTAGTTTAAAAGAGACTCTACCTACACTTTTCCGAAGACGGACTGACTCTTGAGGATCAATGAACTCCTTTTAATACAGACAGGCAAGATCATGATGAACGTGACGTTAAATTGATCTAACACCATTTCTATAAAAAAAAAATTGTGTACAAACTCATCGCCATCTAGCCCCAAAGTAAACAAAGCTTGTGTTATGAGTTATAGATAACTGCAATACTACGTAGATACTTTTAAATACATTCTTATTATACATAGAACACCCAAACCCGTAACAAATCGCCGGGAATCGAAACCTGGACCTCTTGCGTGGCAGATCGGCATGACGACCACTGAACCACTCAGGTCGTTACTTCGGAATAAATACAGTCTTTAACGGATCAGCTGATCATAACCCATATGATTCGTTTGTAATTCGTTGTATGACTGTACAAACTAGCGCCCTTACGTTCATTATGAATAGTTAATGTATTGTGCAGTGTATTCTTGATGGAGCTCCTTTATTATAAATTAAACACATTTTTTCTATTTATTTGTGTTTGGGAATACTTCTGTTAAAATTTACTATATTGGTAACTATATATAACTTTAAGCCAATTACAAGTTTCCTCTTTGTTTGCATTATTTCGTTAAACGATTTTTTTTAATCAATGCTAATTGCCTAAAAACATTTGGTTAAACGAAACAATTTAGTCGAACTAGTGTTTAAACAAAATTTGTACTCTTCATAATATTCATAATATTATATTCTTTTCACACTGTAATTTTATTATTAATCCCCCGCCTGATTACAACCCCTGCTCTTTCCTTTGCGAGATAACAATTTTGACATCACGCGTCGGGATTAACACTTGAAATGCAAATTTGACCGCAATAAAGGATGTGTACGGGTTATTTCTCTCGTATTATTTAATTCAACTTTGTATAGAACAACAAATACTATATGTAATCCGTGGGAGCACTCTTTTGTGAAGAAGACTCTCATTTTATTTTCTTAGGTAAAAATTTTACTGATTACTTGTGGCGTAGCCTGATAAACGCGATTAAAAATTTATCCCCATTAAGCCCGGCTTGCACCAAATTATTAAACTCATTAGTATGAAATTTTGTGAAGACTTAAATGCGATTAAGAATTTGGTGCAAGCCGCCTTAAGTTTACGTACCTACTTCCTGTATAATAATACCTATAAATTACCTACATACCTACCTATTTTGCATGTGTGAATAAAGTCCCGAAGCCTCCCGAAGTCTTTCCTTTGCACTATGACATGGGGTTCTTCAAAAGACATGTCTGCAGGTACCTCAAAAAGCCACCTTATCCGCTTCCCTTTGCAGGTGACCTGGACGACGGTGGCCGCTTTCTATCAGGTGGACCATCCGTCCATGTGCCTCCCAAGACAATAACAAAAAATAATATTTTATTTATTTATTTAACAGTTTATTGCATTCAGTAAAATACATAGAGAAACATCATACATATAGACGACACAACAGGCACTACTTATTTCTAAAAGAAATTTCTTCCAGCAGGCCTACAGAAGAGAGATGTGATAAGTAAAGCAGATCGACGTGCGCGATATAGAATACATACTAAAATACTTAAACATAATTAACTTCTCAAATAAAATATAATAAATATAATATAAACATATAATAATAATATAACATATATTATAATACAATACTATGCATACATATCTATGTACAACTAGACAGAGATAGATAATGTTCCTAATGTTTTTGGATTAATTATAGCAAGTTGGTATTATGTCTATGCTACAAAAAGTAGTTTCGCCAAAATCAATTCTATAGTTTACGTGGCAGAGGAACAAACAAACTTTCGCTTTATAAAGGTACGATAGATACACTACTTTTTTTTCTATCACATTGATATTCTGCAATATAATAGAGCCACAAACTTTCCAAACTACATAAATCTCAAAGTAGGGACCCAAAGACCCGAACGATGCAATCTAAATTAAAAATCTAAATTTAGATCAAGTTAATGAGCTGGCTGGCGAAACTTTAGAGCAGTGGGCGTTCCGAAAGAAATTTTTAATACTTTATCTTGAATCTGATATCCTGGAAGTTCATAATATCAATTTAGCAAGTTTTCGGTGATGGGGTTATTCTTAAAATACATTGTTCACACCTATCAAGATAGAGCTATCTCCTGTTTGAATTAATAAAGGCTATTTTTAAATTCTAACAAAGCTAACCACGTCAAAAAGCGTGATGCATTTGCTAAATGAAATATTAGGGTTGGGGACCGATTGCACTTTTGCTTAATCTGACAACCTAAGTAATCAGAGAGTAGATAAAATTGGAATGTATGCGTACAGATTAAGGTCTACTTTTGAATCACATAACATTGATTGTGTACTTAGCTAAGTCTTGCCGGATTAAGCAAAGGTGTTATCGGCCCCTTTGTTTGGGTATAAGACTCATGAATAAGAAGGCGAAAAGCTAGTTTATATATTGGTTACGTAACTATTAATTACATAAAGTTGTACCTTTGCATTGAAGCAAGCAACGGTATATATTTAGATATGAGGTGGTAGGACTCTGAGGTGTCCACCTGGTTTAGTAGGTGCCCCCACCTTAACAATTTGGTTGTACCCACTGCATGTTTGCATTGTTTCCAACAGTTCTTCATTTGTGTTACATGTAATCTAAATACATGAATCGTAAATTTTATGGGTGACAGTCGGGTACGTACCGCTTCATCATCATCATCATCACAGCCCGTAACAGTCCACTGCAGGACTTAGGGCCTCTCAAACGAAAGGGGAGGTCATTGCCATAATCTCCACGCTTGGCAGGCGGGTTGGAGATCGCAGTGTTTAAATAAAACACGAAAATGCTGCTGCCCATTTTCCAGACTACGGAGACTCTTGATCTTTTGCCTCGAAAACATTAGTCGCCTTGTACGACACCCATGAATGTAAGGGGTTGGTGCTATTCTACTCTGCCGGACACCACACGGCCACTTACCATCAAGTAATAATAAAAATAAAAAATATTTACCCATTTGTTACCGAATAGAATAAAAAAATGCCTGCCTTTTCGAAGTCTCCCAAGCTTGCCGAGTCGAAGTCTAAAGTGGCAATTGACAAACTTGTGCTGTAAATCGCAGGGGCAGTTTTAATAAAAAACCGGCCAAGACGTGTCAAGCCACGTTCAGTATAGGGTTCCGTAGTTGTTTATCAGCGTGCTAAAGTGGGCTTTTTGAAACTATAAAAATACTACAAAGCTACAATTAATGCTAGGTGCATTCAACTAATTTATATGAAATGTTTACCTATTCATTAAATTTCAGTTCCATTCATCATCATCGTCTTCGATATCACAAAATAGAGACAAAAATAAAAGCCCTGAGCGGAATCAACCTGTGTAATCCGCAAGGCGAGCGTATTTTCACTTTGTCACGTATTTCCTACAAATAATAATATTAATTAATATAATTATTTGGAAAAAATACATCGAAACATAGTTCGTGTGTCACGTTATCAGTTATTTTAGGATAAGTTGATAAGCAGACTTCACATTATTATTTAATGTAACACTTAAATTAATTAAACTGGTACATTGTTATTATAAATAAAAAATAAAAATACGTTTATCCAAATAAAATAACGAAGTCACAACAACAAATTCATGAGAGACATAACTAACAAAAGTTTTACAACACTAGGTATAAGTCGCTATGATCCCTATACGAAGTAAACTTGTATCTTAGGGATCAGTGATCCACCGAACGGAGACTAGCATCTACACTTTGTTAATAAATTATGATATTGGTACAGTTTAGCAATTTATCTGATAGGCAAGTATACATAAAGAGAAAAAACATTACCTAGGTATACCTACCTACAATCTATGCTACAGTAACAGATCAACCAATTTACCTCTGAACTGAAATGGTCGATACCATAGTACTAGTAGACACTAGCTAGACCAACCAACTAGCAAGACCGCCAATTGCTTAGACCTTCTGCTGACTACCGATCTGGACAGACACTCAGTATCGGTCTCTGCACCGCTGGGTACATCCGAGCACTGTCTGGTGAAATCTGTATCCGTTTATTCCCCACCCGAGCAAACCCCATGCAACCCCCGACGGGTGTGGCGATACAAGTCAGCAGATTGGGATGAGATGCGCCACTTCTTTTCGTCCTATCCTTGGCGGGAGGTATGCTTCTCTTCGGGCGATCCGTCGAATTGTGCTGAAGCCGTTACCGCGGTTATACTGCAGGGTATGGAGTACTTTATTCCATATTCTGACGTAGTGATGAACGGCAGGTCTCGCCCATGGTTTGGTGCTGAGTGCAGACGTGCTGAAGCATTCGGCATACTCTGCCTGGGCTGAGGCTCGAGCGCACTTGTCTCCGGATACTCGCAAACTGAAGAGAGCCTTTAACTTCACCGCCAAGTATTACAAAAGGACGCTTCGCAGGGCTAGATTCGACCACATAAGCCGGATTGGCGCCAAACTGGCCTCTTATCCTCCTGGGAGTAAGGCGTTTTGGTCTCTGGCAAAAGCGGTCGAATCTAATTTTAGTCAATCTTCGTTGCCACCGTTGCTGAGGCCAGACGGAACATTGGCCCATGCTGCTGAAGAGAAAGCGAATTTGCTTGCTTCTCTTTTCGCGGCGAATTCACGTTTGGATACTGCAGGAAAAACACCACCTATCTCATCCCGTGCTGACTGCGCTATGGCAGAGGTGCGAATACATCAGAGAGAGATCTTAAAAATCCTGCAGAGTCTGGACGTGAACAAAGCTAGTGGGCCTGATGGTATACCGGCAATAGTCTCAAGGCAGTCTCTGATTGGGGTGAAGCCAATCTGGTGACGTTCAACGCAACCAAAACTCAGGCGTGTTTGTTTTCCGCCAAAAGGAGTCCATTCCATATTACTCCAACTTTTCGGGATATTCCTGTGGAAATTACCGGCAACCTACAGCTTCTAGGTGTTGAGCTTTCTACCAATCTCAACTTCGGTCAGTACATCGAATCCAAGGCAAAAATTGCAGCAAAAAAACTTGGTTTCCTCTCGAAGGTTAAGCGGTACTTCACTTCAAGGCAGTTGATTCAGTTATATCAAGCACAAGTCCGATCCTGCATGGAGTACTGCTGCCACCTCTGGGATGGATCAGCCAAATATCAACTGGCGGCTTTGGATTCGGTGGAAAAACGTGCAAAGAAGATGATTGGTGACCCACAGTTGATTGAAGCTAGGCTGCAGAGCCTCGAGCATCGGCGTAGGGTTGCGCGTCTGTCGGTCTTCTACAGGTTACATTTCGGTGAGTGTGCGAAGCAGTTGCACGACCTCATTCCGCCGTCCCCTTTCCGCCATCGGGAGACACGATCCGGGCGAGCGCTTCATCCTTATGTCGTGGACCTTCCAACTATCCGCACGAGCCGCTTTGGCTTGACTTTTATAATGCGTACGGCTAAGGAGTGGAAAGCGTTGCCTGCGAGTGTGTTCCCTGATCAATATAATCTGGATGCCTTCAAGGCTAGAGTGAATAGGCTGTTCCAAGACGAGCATGCTCCATCTTCGGCCGCATCGTCACTTACCAACAGGTGAGATGGCGGTCAAATGCTTGTCTTGTTTAATATAAAAAAAAAAAAAAAAAAAAAAGACACTGACAATAGCTAGAAACATTCTAACATGACGGCAGTAGTTCCAATTTTCGCCATTTCACAGATAAATTGGTTGCACTGTACCTACAACGGAACCCTGAAAGCAATATTTAGGGTTGCAATGTTAAGTTCCGGCGACCTCTACCAGTTCGCACAAAACTCGGTAACTGGAGTCCGATTCAAATGAGATTTTTTTCTTTATTGAATTTCCAGATGTTTTGAACTTTGTTTTCGCAATGAAACGGGTGGAAAATGATAAATTTGTTTCATTAGGTCTGTAGACCGAATCCAACGGAATTCAGTTCTACCGAACCGGTTAACAGAATGGGTTCTGCTATCGGATCACATCTGATATGATAGATCCCATATCCGATATGTAATCCCGTTAGATCGATTGACCGAATTCAGCGAATTTTAGATTTTCTTTGGTGATGATAAATGAATGCAGAAGTAGGAACGTACCTAAGTAAAATAAAAAACATCTTGGCGTTAATTTCACGATTGTGCTCTCGTGCACGAGCGGGGTCCGCCTTGACCATGATCCAGGATTTGGCACATCAGATTACAGTGGAGCGACTGCCATCTGACCTCCGTGACCCTCCTACCAGGGGAACCTGGCCAGATTGGATCATGGCTACACAATGTGCACGTTCCATCACAATGTTTTTCCTCGCTGTAAGAGCATCGGTTAGCCTTAGCATTCAACAAATGTACATAACTTAGAAAAAACTAATTGGTACATGGCCGCAGTGGGATTCGAACGCGGTATATCTCGCTTACGATGCTACAAAACCCTTACATAACCTAACCTAAACTACTAGGTAGGTAACTAAGTAATTAAACTAAATGGCGAACATAAAACGTAGAAACATGCAACTGCGCTTTAAAAATAGAAGCTAAGCTACCTACACATTTTCTAAGGTTTCTAAGCAGGATTGGCTTACTTGCCGTGATTCCTCATAGATACATCATAATTTAATTTATGTGTGTACCTACGACGTACTTTCTGCAGTTACAAGTTACGTAAACTTCTGTGGTATAGGTACGTACCACTTACTAATTAAACGCGTGTCAAAGGTGACACGTGGATGTATGGTATGGCATAACCAGGTATTTTACTTGTTTATAAATAATAGTAAATTTTTATGCTACTCAATGACAAACGAGCAGACAGATGGTAAGTGGATACCCATACCATACGCCCATACCATCTAAAATTCTTACATTTAGGATGCAGGTAACACAAATGCAGAACCGCAGGTGCGTCGTCACTGTAAGGCTTAAGATGAAATGCCTAATGTATGTAGATAACTTCGGTGGCTACCTTATCCTTCAAACCGAAACACAACACTGCAAGCATTGTTGCTTGGCAGAAATAGATAGTCTGAATTAGAAAAACAATAAGAGGATTTTCCGATACTGCTTTAATCCTCCTGCTGGTTGTTTCGTACTTATTGTAACTTCAGACATTATAGCATTTGACATTGACAGAGAAATTTGACTATATATATCGTGCTATACCTAAAATAGGGCCAATTTAATAGATTGTCATCATTGCCTTATGTGAAACGCGAAAATAAACACTATGTCGTGGACGTAAGGTAATTTTTAAAATTGGCCGTACTTTAGTTACATAGCACACAGACAGACACGAAGATACCTACGTCAAACTTACAACTAACACCCCTACTTTTGTGTTGGGTGTTAAAAACAACCAACCAACAACAAAAACGGGGAACAGTGGGTATTTTTTGTCGAATAATCTGTCTTACTTACTTACTGAACATCGAGTAATTCACGCTTCAACACTTAAATCGATTACAGTTGGACAGAAAAACTGTTAAGAGTTGTAATCATGAGCAAGTTTATCATTTTCATCTTATCTAATTAACGTAAATTATTAACATTTTATCTTCCATGTTTTTGCGCTATCCCACTATCTGCGCCATCCATTTTCCAGCATTGATCCACTTTTCCACAATCAATACCCATCGTTGTGATCATAAAATGATCGTAAACTATAAAATCACAGATTTTGTAATCGTGGACGTCGCATTTTCAAATTTAAAGAAATTAATGGTGGCTTGCACTTCATACAAAATACGTTAAACGTTATTTTAAACGTGTTTAAGAATTTGGTGCAAGCCGGGCTAAGTATCTGTGTTACCTGTACGAGTTATGTACTTGATTAGTGAAACATGTACCAAACAGTTGCATATAATGGGTTGATCCATTTGAGCTTCTATGATATGGTAGTGTCTACCACCACAGAAATCGAAATAAAATGACTTATTTATTTAAAGTATTAACTACAGAATTTTAAAGAAAATGACTTATTTCTTCTTAGCGTGTCAATGACAAACAAAATAATTAAGTCAATTTATGTGATGTGGATAAGATAATGCATTAAGCACGACAAAAGAAAATAAAATAAAATTTCAGGGGTTTTTCTTTCTTTTGTCTTTAATTTGAATTTAGAATAATAAGCGCAAATGTGCCAGCAACAATTTGACATTAAAATCTTTTTCGTATGATTGATACGTTTTAGTAACACCAATAAAGGTTAAATATCCCTAGACAGTGCTGATGTGGTATAGTAAAGTGACCTGCCAAAAACCAGTACAAGATGACCTAGAGTCTCTATAGGTGCGCATAGCAATGATAGCTCCTTTTATCCAGTTTAAGGTAGATCGATATGCCGTCTTCTGTACATATCGTTGTCGTGTACAAAAGAATCTACTTTTGCATTTGTCTAATAAGTTGTGTCGTTACTAAAGACACTAATAAATCCCTAAAACCTATATTTTCTCTAACTGTCCTATAATTTCTGTAACTGTACAAAGGGAAATGGCGTCCGGACGCCAATCCACATATAAGCTTAAATCGATAAGGGTCGACAAATGCGACACCGAATACTGACCTTTATAACAAAGCGAGCGTACACTGTCGCTGAATAGAACGGTGCTTGGAAGTTGCTGTGAAATTTTGTCGGTACTGTAACACTCGGGGATCTAGGGACTTGAAGTTATATTCGTGAAAGTATACTGAAAAATGCTACAAAATACAAAAAACACCTTATATCTAATTCAAATGGAACCCATTTGAATTCCTACCTAGCCAGTGCTATGTGTGCTCATAGAGACAGGCTAAAGACCTACGTCCTGATTGCTCCGAACTATCTAAGCCTACCGACCTTCTTCCTACATGTTTCAACCTACTCTATGTCTCATAAATGTGTATTATTGTCTTATCTATCTCAAAAAGTTGGCTATGCCACATTTTATTTTATACAAAACGACGAAAAATTCTCCCCATACTGTCCCAGTTAAAACACCATCACAAATTATGTATATATCAATAGAGAGGTACTATGGTCTAGTGGCAGCGTGCTTACAAAACCGATAATGCTCGAAATATACAGGAACTGGATGGGTGACCGTTTCGTACTTTGAGGTAAGTCGAACTTCAGCACAGCAAGCCAACCACTCGTTAGGCGTGCACAAGCTCGTCACTCGTTAGGCGTGCCTCCTATGACCGTTGGCGAAGCGAGATTGACCAATATCCGTTAGGGACACGGGGACTGCTTGAACAGTTTAGGGACCCAGACGATATTAATCTTTTTATTCTATAAATTGTGATCTTGTCTAGACTAAAGGTACTGGAGAGGTTTTCCCTGGAGATTACAACATGGAGTTCTTCAAGAAAGGGGTGAATAGGTTTTTACGGGGTCGGCCCCTGGTATTGCAAACGTTCATAGGCTGCGGTGACTGCTTACCGTCAGACAGGCCGTAAGCTTGTTTACCACCTTAGCATCAAAAAAGTCGCAGTAGCAGTATTATCGAACACCCTGATAAAAGTAAAATTACAGACAAAGCTAAAGCTACAAGTGAACCGCAATATTTTACAAAGTATACGAGACCGATTTAAAAAAAGTCCAAGCTGAAGAACATCACGGCTAAACTAGTTTTGAAAAATAAAAATAAAACAAATATAAATTGGCGTATCAGTTACACAGACAGGACTTCAAACTCGTAACACCCATCCTTCTGCGTCGGGAAAAGTTAACTAATTGCAACCTTGAGTAATCTAGTAGTCTGTGATTCAGTTGCAACAATTGAAGCGTACAAATTGGTTTATAATTGTCCCAAGAAGTAATTTTTTAAATTTATTCTACTCTTAATGGTAAGTGACTTGGTTTGAATTGCTAATTGCAGTTTTCACTCTCCGAGACAAAACATCGTCTCTTTGGAAAGTTAAAGTGCTTACGTAAACGTGATTTTTAACTATTGTCACACACATGTTCTAAACAATGTGGTAAAGACTTATCTAACTAATCATTGGACAATTTTGGTCACATCAACAACGAAAACGAGTTCTACTTTCATACTACATGGGTGCTATATATTGAAATATACGTTCATGTACATTTTGTTATCGGAAAGGGGCCTTTTGCCAGTAGTGGGATGATTCAGTCTCATACAATAAAAATCATATATTGTTATTGTGTTCACCCTTAAAACAATTCAGCGCATATTGAAGGAGGAAGACTACCTTTTCATCTCCGTCACTATTTACGAAACCACTGCAAAGGCAATAAAGGAATATAAATAACCTGCAGCCCATAACTATTCAGACACCAATACTGGAACGTAATACAACCTCCTAATAGAGCCAGACATTAATTGCCTCACAATGATCAATTGCCAAGCTCCACGCTCAATTGAGTTGACGACATGCGAGCGTAGGAATCAAATTAAAATTTAACACTGACATGCTCCTAATAGCCAGTGTGCTATTTTCGAAGTATTGGCAAAACCAATTTTCGTATATTACCTACACAATTCCAAAAGGTGACATAATATTACTACGAATAGTCATCTAGGTGTTACCGGTAGTGATCTCGCGCACTAGAGCCCGGGGTCCGCCTTGACCATGATCCAGGATTTGGCAGATCTGATAATTACAATAGAGCGACTGCCATCTGACCGCGTGACCCTGCTACCAGGGGAACCTAACCAGATCGGATCATGGTTACACATTCAGTCGCCGACAGGTTTCATCACGATGTTTTCGCTCACTTTTAGAGCAGCGGTTAGTATTCAACTAATGTACATAACTCAGAAAAGAGTCATTGGCAGTGGGGTTCAAACCCGGTACCTCTCGCTTACGAGTCGGATACCTTAACCACTCAGCCACCGATGCTCTATGAATTACTTCATTACGACGATTATTACCAATAGTGTTTGCTATTATATTGTGGTTATTTTTGTCCAGTCCTAAACTTACGAATGTCGTAGAAGGCGTTATAGATACGCAGACCCGTGATAGACGCTTGAGACGCGTGAGTGCTTTCCACTTTTAAGTTTATTTACCAAGGTAAGCTTTTCCTTTCATATTGGTTGTTTCGTTTGGTATTCTATTCAATTGGCAACAAAAACGAGAATAATTGAATAAGATAAGGGAAAGGGAAAGGTTAAGTTTCTGAACAAATGAAAATAGAGAAAATCTCGATACCGAACGAATTAAAGTATATTTATTATTGAATAAGGTAATATCTTTTGTAAATTTGTTTAGATGGATAGTTTTTATTATATTGTTGTAACCGTTTAAGCTGTACATAAAGGTATTTTATCTTACTAATATTATAAATGCGAAAGTTTGTTAGTTGTCACTCAATTACAAAAAAACGGCTCAATAGAGTATATGATGAAATTTGCCACACAGATACATTATAACCTGGATTAACACACATGTTAGAATTCATCCCGAAATTCAAAGCAGTTTCCACGGTATCACTCTGTAACCGCATTTCTAAATCCACGCAGATGAAGTTGGGGGCGAAAGCTAGTCCTTAATAAATAAGAATGTTTTTCAATTTTGAGTTGAATGGTTTTAAATTTTTATTTTTGGCATAAAATGCTTAATATAATTATATATTATCGGTGTCAATATTTTATAAATGACATTTGCAATACCGATAGCGAACTGTTCAAAAATGGGGCCCAGCCAGGCCTAACGAATATAATAGGTACCTACCCCACTGATCATCCTCGCGCACGAGGACCCGGGGTCCGTTTTTACATAATCCAGGAATTACAGTGGAGCGACTGCCATCTGACCTTCGTAACCCTGCTACCAGAGGAACCTGACCAGATTAGATCATGGTTACACAATCAGTCGCCTAAATGTGCAAGTTTCATCACTATGTTTTTCCTCACCGTAAGACCATCGGTTAGCATTCAACTAATGTACATAACTCAGAATAGAGTCATCGGTTGGTGCATGGCCGCAAAGGGATTCGAACCCAGTACCTCTCGCTTACGAGTCGGATACCTTAACCATTCGACCCCCGACGCTCCACCGATGTTGGGGTTGGCTGGAAGAAATCCCATTGTGGGATAAGCCCGCCTTTGCTTTGTAAAATTTCATTTTTCTCATTTTGTATTTAATTATTATGCAATAAAGAGTTTACATACGTATGTATACATACATATACATATACATATACATACATACATACATACATACATGTACCTACCCCACTACTCTGGTCTTTTTATTTCAGCAGAGCTTACCTACGTATTGAGACATCATTATTATCTCGGTAACGCTACATCACAGAGTATTAGAATCAAGTTGGATGAACTAATAAGCAGAGAAATCAAAGTTAAAAGCGAGGAGCCAGTGCTTTCTCGTTACCAAATTTCACAACTCATACGGTTAACATGCGTTTTCTTGTCCAATCAATTATTCCGTTTCGCTTGTTACCATATTTTTAACTATCATTCAATCGTTATTTCGAATGTGCACCGATTTCACTTTGGCCGTACTTACTGTCGCCGTCGTGTTCTAAAAATGCAAGGTCATCCCAATCATGATTTTGTGCTTTTCACATCATATTTTGCTAATTGGTCTCTTGAATTTGGTAACCGCTGTCGAAAATGCGTCCTTTATTTTGCATATTACCTTCACTTTTAGATTTTCTGATCAATCATTTCACGGATTTGTGCTTCGTTTGAGTAATCGCGGTCGAATATTGATTGTGAAGGATTGGTACGCCGTGACGGTATTTCTTATTTATTTTATTTTTATTTCAATTGTGAAGCATGCTAATTGATTGATCGGACTTCTCCTGGAAGAAGCAACAACATATTTGAAATATGGTGGCTATAAGACGACTAATGTTTTAGCTGTGACCAGGACATTCGTTCATCAGTTTTTTGTGTGTCTTTCTTATTGAGCATTTTATAAAATAATATAGAAAACTTATCATCATAAAATAAACAACACAAAAACACAACAAAAACTTGACTAAAACTAGGTTAATTTGAAACTAAACAATATTTAGAAACTATTTTCAATTCGTATTGCTATCTGTAACCCGCCTACCAGTGTGGAAATTATGAAAAAGCCCTAAGCATACAGGGCATCCAATCAAGTAGGTAGTGAACTCACTGTAAATGTTAGTAATGTGTGGAGGATTCCTCCTGTATAGAGAAGAAAATGATAATGCACCTGCGGTTCTGCATTTTTGTTATCTGAACCTAAATGTATTGTAGATGTTATGAGCGACAGTTACCATTTACCATCAGGTGTTGGCCAACTTGTACGGTATACATACCACATTTGAGGAGTGAAACTACTTAAATCAATCCCACAACATGATCGAACTCAAGCACCTATTTTGTAATATCTAATAATGTGAATCTAAAGCGGCAGGTTTATCAGGAAGCACATTCTAATTGCAGTTTAGTTACCCAGTGGCATGTGAAGATAAAAGGAACATGTTATTATTGGTGCGAAATCTTTAGCAGCGGTATGGTGTAGTTTAAAAGAGGCCAAGTGGTTAAAATGTTTTCAAATTTTCCAAACTGGTTTTGATCTAAAGCGGTTTCTTGCCACGGTATAACTATTCTTATACATATATTTCCGTATTAGATTCGGATTTCGACAGAACTCAGGTATCTAGTAAGTGCGTTATTGAAATAGTGGGTACAGAAGCAGTGCGTAAGAGGAAAAATATTATAACGAGATCAGAAAAAGGTCTCAAGTGGTCATGCTTTACTAACCAGACAAACCTTAATAAAACCAACATCACACAGTTTCTTTATTGCCTTGGAGGGACGGATGTACCACCTGATGGAAAGCGGCCACCATCGTCCAGGTCATTTGCAATCTAAGGGGAGCGGATGCGGTGCGGGCCTTTGAGGTACCTGTACACATGTCTTTTGAAGAACCCCATGTTATAGTGCAAAGGAAAGACTTCGGGAGGGAGCTCCTTCCACAACTTGCGCGTGCGCAGTAAAAAGGCTCGCGATGCTCGTACGTTAGTTGGATGCCAGGCATCTAGCAGGTATGGGTGAAATTTATTCCACCGTCGTAGAGTGCTGTGGCGATGGCACTAAGTTTAACAGTTCTTCGGAACACTCCCCGTTGTACGAAGAACACACAGAGAACCAACGTCTCTCCGGAGGCTTAAGGGCTCTAAACTATCTGTGAGATGGGAATCATCAATAATACTCTTATATTATATACAATACTCAGTACAGTAGGGACAAACCTGCGCTTTGTACAGCGAAAGTGCCCCGGTGTGAAGCACTTTTTGGCTTTATTAAGCACCCTTAGTTTGTTAAGTTCTCTTAACGCCCCATAATTTTAACGCCACTTACCTAATTACTATGAGTAATTACATGTACGCTAAATATTTAGGAAGCAACAATAAAATTTTCGTTTCAACAATGTTACGTGCATATTACGGTGATTAAATTAGGTAGTATAAGTAATATGCAAAGTACTTAATTTGAATTTGGAGTGGTACCTCAATGCGCTTGTTACTTGCTTCGAGAAATTCACCTTTTACTTTCTGATGGATCAGCTGATAGTGCGATGGTACCAGCTTGAAACGTTTGATTTCATAATTGCGGAGCCAGATTAGATTATATACCTAAGTGTATTTTAAAATGCCATTTACGATGTTCCACGTATATGTTGTCTTATCACCGTGCTTGTAATCTTTTGGTTTTGTTTACATAATAGAAAGGAAAGCTGAACTTGTTTTGTATCAAGAATGGAAGCTTATTTTAATTAGGTGGAGTTGAACAAGAATGGTTAACACATAATTCTCAACAAGTTACAGGTACCAAGAGACCGATTTTGAATGAATGTTTATTTTGTGGCATCGTCAGAAGACAAACAATAAAAATTTAAATTAATACACAGCAAAAGGCGACACGATCGCCAAAAGCGAAGTCTTCCAGGAAACTCTTATTGAGTTGACATAGAAACAACAAGACAATTATTTTAACAGTAAAATTCAGGAACCCAATACTTACAATATAAGTTAAAAAAAAAAAGTTTTCTTTGAAAAATATCTAAAATGAAAGTGATGGAGTTACCTAAATAAATAGTTAGGCCAACTTCATTATTATAGTATGTTCACATTAATATTTAAAATTTACCTCAAACGAACATAATACAGTCAACATTGATAATAGTACCTACCTACTTGTGGGTTATGAAAGTGGTGTACATCGATAAAATATCTCTTTTTATGGTGCCAAGTTAACTAACTATGAATATTATTGTATATTCATGTGCATATAAAATGGCATGCAAACCTGTGTGCAAATTAACCAATTAAGGACGTTTTTGTTTGATAGAGACATAAGAATCTCATGTCATCGTCTGATGATCTGTAATATCGTAAATTAAAACACTCGGTTACAAGTCACTGTGCTTGTGCAGAAATTATGTTAAGTGGGTAACTGAGATTTTAAAAACAAATACTACAATAAAATACTTTTTTGCAGTACAATGCCTTCAAAAGCAAAAAATTAAAAGGCCTACGACGAACCGAGGACGGCCAAGCTGCGCAAGCGTGGAGATTATGGCAATAACCTCCCCTTTCGTGGGAGAGACCCTAAGTCCTGCTGTTATGGGCTGTGATGATGAACAATAAAAACAACAACAACGTCTGCACAACGGGCTGTTAGAAGTTGTTCCGAAGAACTGTTTACTTGGTGCCACTGTCATTTTTCCACCACCGCACCCTCCGAAGATGGGATAGATAGTCGCGATCCTTTTTTCTGCGCACGTGCAAGTTATGCAATGACCCGAGGTCTTCAGTTTGCACTATAACATGGGGTTCTACAAAAGGCGTGTCTACAGGTTCTTCAAATGCCGGCACTGTATCCGCTCCCCTTAGATGTCCTGGCGACGGTGGCCTCTTTCCATCAGGCAGACCGTCCGTCCGTGTGCCTCCAGGAAATAAAAAAAACACAACAACAGAATTAAAGGAACATTTTGTGGGAAACGGTTTTTCTCGCTTGATTACTCCTTGTCTTTGTTCATAACCACTGTGCAAGAGTGGTTTTCAGTAGTCGGTTTATTCCTGGAGGCAATTTAAATACTAGAGCTCCGATGGAATAAGTGTATGTTGAAAAATAAGAAATGAAAAGTGTAGTTTCATTGGAATGAAACTTGGGGTCAGGGGTGGAGCACAGGGATCAGATATTGTTTCTGAATATGGGTGACGTACCTGTGTATACCTACTAAATTATTTTTTAAACTTCGAACCGATTTTAAAGAATAGCTTCAAAGCAAACCATAAACTAGCTTTCAAATAAATCGCATCAGAATCGGATTATTCTTATAACATCTCCCTTTTTGCGTCGGCATTAAAAAGTAAATCATTATATAAAATGCAATGTTATAAGTTAGGTAAATATTACAAACAGTCAGTGCTCTCAAGTGGCTAAATCACAACATTTGCAATGTAGATATGTTTCCAAACAAAATGCCTACGATGCTTACAAAACATAACAAACAACATGCCGGCACAAAAAATGTAGACATACACTTTTTTGCTACATTTCCGAATGGAATGCAGACATTTTGAAACTTTGTCATGTCCCCATGATCTAATTCCGAGTGGAGACTTTTGGTTCTGGAAAATTTTCACTTGGGCCTACGTTCTTTGCATGGTGTGGCAGCCATTCTATTCTTGAAGTTGCTCATTTCTCCATCAGTCTCGGTCGAGTTAATTCGATTTTTCTTAATAATAGGTATTTTTCTGAAATCCCGTCTTTTACTTCTCTACGCCTCTAAAGTAGTACCTACTTACATTTACATTAGTAGCAGCAGTATCGGATACAGTTTCTCTGTAAGCGACTGTACCTAAAACAAAAGGATACGGCTATTCAACATAACAAAAGTGCAGGATCGCAAATACATTGTCAATAACGAGGACAACATACTCATTTATTAGCTAACTCGGCACCTTTGAATATCTCTACCGACGTTTTCTACCCATGAATCCCGATACAGACACAGAGACACTATCAAATCGAGGGTATACTCATCTTGGCGTTTATGCCCCGGTTATGCTTTCACGCACGAGGGTCCGGGGTCACCATCATGATCTAGTATTTGGTAGATCAGATTATTACAGTGGAGCGACTACCATCTGAGCTCCGTGACCTTGCTACCAGGGGAACCTGACCAGATCAAATCAAGGGTATAATGCCTAAAGAGCTGTGCTTCATGTAAATTCATGACTCTATATACTGATATCTATGGCTGATATCTGACCCACATTAAATCCAACGAAGAGAGGTGATGTTAGGTGTCTCTAGCCTAGGCATGTACTTAGCTAGTTTTTAGTTCAGCTGATCACCATAGGACTTCTTTTCTTTAAACTAGTAACTGATGTTTCGTTTTGGCTGAAGCCGACCAACCATCAGTTGCAGTTGGTTTTAATCCCTACACACTATTAATTAAAGTCGCTTTTAGGTACGTCAGACCAAGGTTGCCCGCGCATGCTAATTAATCCAAAAGCGACTTTATTTTGTATTATATAAGGATAAAAGTCTCCATGTCTCTCTTCTATAGGCCTGCTGGAAGAGATTTCTTCTTAGAAATAAGTAGTGCCTGTTGTGTCGTCTTTCATATTTATTCAATTTCTGTTTACTATGTATTGTGTGCAATAAATGGTTAAATAAATAAAATAAATAAAATAAATAAGGTATATAAGGATTAGTATCGACTGCAACTGACGGTTGATCGGCTCCAGCCAAACCGGAGCATCTGCTACTAGTTTTAGAGCATTTCGTATACCTTGCGCGGTCTATATAGGTAGAGTTTCCTATAATTCATCGCGATAATATCTGTAAACTGTACATCTCTCCGCCATCTTTTGCATGGCGCTTTACGTTTGTCGATAAACATTTCCGTCACGAGTGATTAAGCGCAATTATCGACTCTAATTACCAATCGACGGGAAAAGTCGAGAACAAAACAATGCCAGTTTTTTCAAGTACCAATCCAAGAGTACAGACGTTTTAGCCGCTACCATTGGTTCTTTCTTGGACGGTTGTAATCGTGTCATAAAATGAAACTGCAACATTTTTTATATATGACACGATTGTGATGATTGCTCTTTGATTAAGTTTTTTGTTTAAATACGGGGTGTCTATCGGCTCCCGAGGCTGTTTAACCTGTCTCAGAGACCCCAGCAGGAGACCTTGCTCAATAGTGCTTCGGCAACGGTATTTGGAGGTACGCCTAATTAGTCCTGAAGTTCAATTAGCCTCAAAGTACAATATGATCGTCCAGTTCGTCGGTAGTATCGGCGTGCGTTGCTAACTGTTGTGATCAGTCACGCAAACATATCAAGTGACTTCTTTACCTGATATCTTCTATGCACAGACGTGGATCGGTAAAAATTTTACAGTAGGTACATACATACATATTTTTATTTGTTTTGGTTCATTGCTGTTATTAAGATTGGACTTTGTCCGACGCCCGGTTTGTCTAAAAAGCTAATTTGTGTGAACCAACAGTAGGAGCAACGTTCTCGCGAACATGTTACGGCGTAACTGTGATTAGAACATCAACTGAGCCGCGTAATACATCGATTATCATTCCAGCAGGAGCCTTTTCAAAAGTGAACGCAGAATATTATTTTCTGGGAAACAATGAGAGCGTCGGTGGGAGAATGGCTGACGGGTCCGACTCGTACGCGAGAGATACCGAATTTGATCCCCAGTGCCGCGTACCAATGACTTTTTCTGGGTTATGTAGGTACATTAGTTGAACACTAATCGATGCTCTTATGGTGAGGGAAAACATTGATCATGATGATCATGGGTACAGTCAGATAAGGTAATTACAGTGTAGCGACTGCCATCTGATCTCCGTGACCATGCTACCAGGTGAACCTGTCCATATTGGATCATGGTTACACATTCAATTGCCTGAATGTGCACGTTTCGTCACGATGTTTTCCCTCACCGTAAGAGCATCGGTTCAATTCAACTAATGTTCATAATTCATAACTTAACTACTTGCCACCGACGCTCCTACCAACGTACCTACTTTATACTAATTGTTTAAACGAGATATACCTACCTTGTTATTATATCCACTCAATGTGGATTACCTAGATACCTATATAGGTCACTGGTAACCTTAGCCTTGTTAATAATTCAAGGCAATCCTAGAAACAATGGTCTCAACGTTATTGTATTTTTTATGTTATTATTATTTAAATTAATTATAAAAATTCTCAATTCTGTGATAATTTAATTAATTCTTGAATCACACGGAATCTGTAATAGTGATATTGTCTATCTCTCAATCTTTTTATTTTTCATCCGATCAACCGAACTATGGACCTACTCGACCGATATTAATGCAAAGGACACTAAGCAAGTGCTTTACATAAAAATGTAGATGTAGGCCATATGGCCAAATATCGATATCGGTATAGTATTTATGTTTAGAACCCTCAAACACATCCTTGTAGAAAAGGGCAAAAACTTTGATTGGCATTTATGAAAAAAAAGGAGATCTTTTCTCAGCACATTTTTTGTACGCGAAGTGATCCTATACTATAAACTAATTGCGATTGTTAATAGTAGACTGACAGACATCAACATTGGTCCCGTAAAGTTCGAGAAAAATGCATGTGTTTTGTTGATTTTCTTGACAAATGCCGTAAGTATTTTTAAACAAACAGCGACAATTTTGATGTCTTATTGTGACAAATTAATGTTTTTTCTTGAAAATGGATGAATGGATTTTGATGCTATCCTTCACAAGAGTGTAGCTGAGGTACCCATAGGTATGCCATAGCAGAGTTAGGTGCGGTCCTAATTGGCAACGGTCGTGCGACAATAGTCGTACGACGGGCTCGCTCGACCAATAGGAGACCTTGAAACCGGCCGTCGCTAGTCTATGGTCGTACGACCATTGCCAATGAGGACTGCACCTAAGACGGAGCTTTATGTCGGACGTCAGCCCCATTTTGGATCGCTGCGTTTAATAATCGACACACAATTTAAATAAATAATGGAAAATCTTTGAAATGTAAGCTTTTAACTTTATTGGCAGCAATCTATACTATATTATAAAGAGAAAATATTGGAATTTTGTTTATAATGCAAAAACTCAAAAACTACTGGACCTATTTTAAAACTATTAGAATGCCACGTTATCTCTGAGTCACATTAATTTGTCCCGGGAAAATAAGAGGTTCCCGCGGGATTGTTGATTGTTTACAGATATCCAAATAACGCGCGGGTGGAAGCTGCTGAGAACGGGTCACAGTGAAATAGATGTGAAATGTTAGATGGACGGATACGTAAGCAAGTGGTACTATAATTAAGCCCCAGTGCGATCATGTAAGTAAGTAAGTAAGTAAAAACTCTTTATTGCACACATATTAAAAAACAATATACAAGAATCAGTATAATGTACATGCGCGCAAAGGCGGCCTTATCGCTGCAAGCGATCTCTCCCAGACAACCTTTGGGATGTACCAATGACTCTTTTTGAGGTAGATACATTAGTTAAACACAAACCGACGCTCTTGCGGTGAATTGAATGTGTAACAAAGATCCAATCTTGTCAGGTTCCCCTGTTAACACGAAGGTCGGATGGCAGCCCCTCTTCTTTAATTACCTGATCTGCTAAATCTTTGATCATGATCAAGGCGGACCCCGGGCATTAGCGCGCTAGAGTACAACCGGGATATTGACGACAAGAATTTTTTTTTTATAATTATTTTCTTTTTAATATGACTAAGCCCGGCTGGCACCAAATTTTTAAACCGTTTAAGAATGACGTTTAACGTTTATTTGTACGAAGTTTTTTGTTTAACTATCAACTGAAATACGTTTAAGAATTTGGTGAAGCCGCCCTAAGTGCAGGTATAGAATCGAATGTATTCAAAGATATTTTAAGAGAAGAGATTGTAATGGTGAAATAAATGAAGTTACTTAGGATACAAGATACACAATAGAACCTATCGCTAAAACTACAAGTTACTACATCCAACACTATATGAATGCCATATTACCACAGATTCCCATACTGTATGATAAGCTTGTTAACAAGCCATCTTGTGAAGAACATTCACAGTATAACGAACGGTAAATGAGTGCAGCATACCTTTAAAATTTCCATGACCGGTTAGTTAGACATTGAGCAACGCATCTCTTTCCACTTCTAATTAGGTCACGAATTACCTATTCAAATAAATGCTTATAGACATCGGTCACAAATATTTCAAAAAGGTCAAACAGATTTCTGTTTTTGTTCAATCTGATCAGAAACAGATCCCATTTGTCTTTTATCAGCAAACGAAAAGTAAGCCCACCTGCTGGAAAGTGGTAACTGTCGTCCAAGACGCGCACTTTCGTACATTGCGATGTTTGTGGACTTTAATCTGTATTATAACTTTGCTTAGGTAGACAATATCTTCCGTACACGGGTTTCAACCAACCTACGAATAAAAAAGGTTTTAACAGGGTTTCACTTTCAATATATCCTTAAAAAATCTGCCTTTTTAGATTAAGGCAAAGTTTATAACTGAGTCAAGTCCAGCTTTGGGTTTTGAGCTATTGAAGTGATTGGGGACAGTTATGTAGTTGGTTAAAATATGAAACTCCTGATTGTCTATGGTGACATGATTGAATAATGAAACTGCACTATAAGCACATAAGCATATAAGCTGCGATTCTGCATATTTGTTGCCTGCAACCTAATTGCATGAATCGTAGATATTATGGGCGACAGTTACCGCTTACCATCAGGTCGACTGTCTGTTCGTATAAAACAAACAGTTCCTTAGGTAACGTTACCGTCGCTTCCGTGTCTATTACCGAACAACAGATGATGAATGAACCGTTTGAATCACCGTCTGTTTGTATAATTATTTTGTGCAGCGCCCGTAATAAGGAACACAGGTGATGTTGGCGCGGTATTGTATATAATGTCGGCAGTAAATAATGCACATTGGCTAGTTCGGGGTCATACAGTGCGTCGTCTCGTCTCTGTCACACGAGTGGTCATCTTGGTGCAAGGGCCTGGGGTCCGCCTTGACAATTATCCATGATTTGGCAAATCAGATAATTTCAGTAGAGCAACTGTTGATTAACCTCCGTGACCCGTTAACAGGGAAACCTGACTAGATTAGAGTTTCATATGCAGTCATTCAGGCGACTAAATGTACTTGTAACAGACAGTTACACAAAGCCACAGATACACACGGAGTGCACACGGATATACGGTGGAGTGTTATAAACTCTCCTCTTTTTTCGTCGGGAGTTAAAAAATGAAATAGGACTTATATAGGCGTTAGGTTATTTAAAAAAATTAACAAAATTAAAACGGCAATCCAAAAATGTTCACTTTTATCTATTGAAAATCGAAATTTTGAACAGTGTCTGTAAGAACTCTGTAAGTGCCAGCAAATTTAAAAAAAGATTGCCTAAGGAGGCATACGGTCACACGGTTCACCCGATAGAAAACAATGTTTCCTTTGGACTCTGACACGGGATCGTCCAAGAGGCATATTAGAGATCTCTTTGAGAGCAATGCATTGCTCTGGTGTTGCTGATGTCCATAGGCGGCGGTGAGTTTCCATTAGGTGGCCCTCTTGCCTCCTTGTCTGCTGTTTAACATAAAAAACGGCCACAATTGTCCAGGACATCAGCAACCTAAGAGAAACGTATACGGTGCCGACCTTTGAGATACCTGTCTTTTCCGTGTACAGAACAAAAACACCGACCCAAAGCTGTATCTGTACCTATCGCTCTCAAACGCGGCGTCTCAGCTTTCAAATGAGACTTTCACCCTTTTGTAATAACCGAAGCCGGCTCAATACCACGCGTCTAATAGAGCTTCTTCAAATTTTTAATTCCGTTCAACAGTGACGTCAGCTACGTCAGGCACTTGCGGTTCTTTGAATGAAAGGAGAGTGTTCGGTCAGTCGCGTTCCGGCCGTCACGTTGACTGTGCGGCCGTAGTGTGCGCAGACGCTGACGCGGTTTCCCGCAACGTAAATATAAGTTTACGCGTTTTTCACGCATTAGTTGCGGCCGCTGATAAGACTGTTTTTGTTGTGTGTACTGTGGTTGCAATGGACTGCCATTAGTGCGGTGAGTTTTTGCTAGATTATGGGGTTTTGAGACTTTAATATGCGGATATATAGGTTTATAAAAGTATCGTCGGTGGACCGACGACCTGGTAAAGATGCGCAGGTGGATGCGGAAGGCACAGGACCGGCCTTTGTAGAGATCTCTGGAGGAAGCCTATGCCCAGCAGTGGGCGTCTTTCGGCTGATATGATGATGAAGAGTAACGAAATGAATATTATTGAGATTTAATTTATTTACTAAAATACTTTTTTTATAGTTAATTATGTTACGATCTGATTTCTTTCGCTGTAGATTCTGGATAAACAGGAGTTGCAGCGGTAATAACGAGAGGTGAGGTCCGTGGTGTCTAGATCTGTCCAGTCTGACTTGTCTTAATTGGGTATGGAAATTATTTAGGTATTTAAATGGATAATTTGCAGCAGTATTCGTTGAAATTCACATTCTATGTGTTTCTTAGATAATTCAAGACATATATACGCAATGTGTATTGGCCGTGTGGTGTCCGGCAGAGTAGAATAGCACCAACCCCTTACATTCATGGGTGTCGTACAAGGCGACTAATGTTTTCGAGGCAAAAGATCAAGGGTCTCCGTAGTCTGGAAAATGGGCAGCAGCATTTCCCATTATTATATTTAAACACTGCGATCTCCAACCCGCCTGCCAAGCGTGGAGATTATGGCAATAACCTCCCCTTTCGTGGGAGAGGCCTTAAGTCCTGCAGTGGACTGTTACGGGCTGAGATGATGATACACAATGTACCTACGCAGCGTGATCGATACGTCAAGTATTGATTTTGGGTATTGTTTGTTCACCAAATAAGACAAGCCAGTCTAAACAGATCATTCGTGGCCAACTAAATACTTACTAATACTTTTAAACCATGTTTTTCACATAGTTACAAAGTCCACTTAAAACTTGTCTTCAGAACTCTGAATATGTTAGTTATCACGTCTGCATCGTACACCTAGCCGTAGTCATGAATTCATAGAAGTTTGATTAGAAACTATTACAATTCGCATAACGACGATTTTATTACCTTTTGACATGCAAGTAATTTTGCTTGATTCGTTTTTTGAATTGCTTTCTGTATTATAAATTATTGCAGGTACCTATAGCTTGACTTTAGCACAGTTATCAGATTGGGAATTTTTTACGAAATTACGTCCTGGCGAACTCAATTCCTTGGCAAAATAGTTGGCCAAATGTATTTACACGTATAAGTGTATTAAAATTGATCATTTGTATTGACTTTTTTGGGAAATATAGTAGGTATAACACATATTATTATCACAATATAATACGTGGGCTGGTCCAAGAGTTTTTAATTTTTGTATCTTTTAAGACAAATTTTATTACAAATTGCTTGGCCAAAAATCAATAGCCGGCGACCATTAATTATTTTTTTATCGAATATTAAAAATAACATGCCTGTCCCATACAAATCCATACTATTTTGGTACTATCGGAAGCATTTCGTGGCAGATGTATTATGATTATATTATTAGGGTTAACGTATAAAAAATCATTAAAAAACTTCATCAGCTCATTTAGTGAATTGCTATCACATGCTATTGTCATTTATTTTTTTTATAAGTTTGAACGTGGTCAGTGCGACCTCAAACATGTACCTAGACTAAGGCAACCGCCAAGTGCTGTCACTTCAGAAAACGTCATCAGGGCAAAGTCGTTATTAGAGAAATGTCAGAACATTAACAAGCATGATATTCAGGATGTAATGAGGATTAGATCCCAGGTAGTTTCCACTATTTTACATGAACTGCTTAAGGTTTGGAAGGTTGTATCTCGAATAATAGCCCACTTTCTCAGAGAAGAGCAGAAAGTTTTTATTAATTAATAAAAAAAATAACTAAATGTTGCCGGCTAGTGGTTTTTGGTAAAGGAGTTTGTAATAAAATTTGCCTTTAAACGACACAAAAATTAAAACAATTGGGTGTATAACAAGCCGTTGGCTCAAAACTTTTGGACCAGCGTAGTACAAACATTTTTTATCGAACACTTGTATGACTAAGAATATATATTTATTCCTTTTTTAATTCTGCTAAATCACGTTTACATTATATACAAAAGGTATCATTTTGGCGATTAAATATTTTTGATATGGCAAAAATTTTACAATCACATCTGGCGAGCCTGCTTTAGCATTTTACAAGTTCCGGTTGTGCTCTCGCGCACGAGAGCCCGGGATCCGCCTTGACCATGATCCGACATTTGGCAGATCAGGTAATTACAGTGGAGTGACTGCCACCTGACCCCGTGATCCTGTTACCAAAGTAACCCGACCAGATTGGATCATGATTACATATTCAGTCGCCTGAATGTGCAGGTTTCATCACGATGTTTCCCCTCACCGTTATTATTCAACTAATATACATAACTCAGAAAAGAGTTATTGGTACATGGGATTTTGGCAGATTAGGTAATTACAGTGGATCGACAGTTATCTGACTTCCGTGACCCTACTTCCAAAGAAACCTGACTACAGTAGATCATGGTTAGACATTCAGTTGCCAGAATGTGCAGGTTTCATCACGATATTTTTCCTCACCGTAAGATCATAGGTTAGAATTCAACTAATGTACATAACTTAGAACAGAGTTATTAGTCAGCCGCAGGGGGATTTGAACCCGGTACCTCTCGCTTACGAGTCGGATACCTTAACCTCTCGGCTACCGAAGCTCCAAAGCACAATATCGAACAATTACAAGATCTTACTATGAAATTGTTCTGACATCCACCTTTATGAAATGCTGCTCTATTCAAATTCCATTCATTCATTGCCAATCGGGCTGTTTATTTGATTTCTTGTCCAATGTTGTGACGAAAGTGAGTTTTTCATTTGTTATTCAGTGAAATCAGTAAAGTAGGACAATTATGGTATTTGTATCGTGCTCGCTGGCAATTAAATGTGGGTTATGCAGACGCTTTAGCAAGTGGATCTAGTAATTTGATACATAATTATTTATCGTGCGCTTAGCTACGCACTGCTTCCGAACTGAATCTGAGAATATGCTGGCCGAGGTACTTACTTACGCCCTGGCTTAGCGATCTAAAGAGAATCGCTCCGACACCAAAGACGCCACTCACTGACCGGGGTACTTACTTACTTACTGCACTGGTCAGCGACCCAAAGAGGATCAAGGCCGTTCGATCCTGAACGGTTTCCTTCCATCTCGGCCTCAGAAGAGTTGCGGAGTTCTGGCTATCTGAGGTAGCCACATACTTTTTCTATGATAGCTTTTCTATGGTCCGGCAAGTTAGCCTTATATAGAAACGATACTGTGTGATCTCACATTTCGCATGAACGGACAGGTTTACAACGGACAATACTTGAAAGTCCATCAAAATGATCGAAATTGACCAATCATAGAGACGTATTTAACGCAGTTAGCACGGTGAGAACGCATAGTACCTACTGCAACTCTACACATAGCGAATAACATATACGGATCTAAGCTTTCGCGTTGCAAGTAAACTAACTATTCATATTCGTTTAATATTTAAACGAATTTTTTCGTGTTCCATTTCGTGGAGGCCATCATTAGATCAACAACTACGGAAAATTCGTATAGAACTAAAATATTTAGTGCATAAGCTGTCATAGAACTGGTAGACTCCGACAACATTTTCTCGGATTCAGCTCGAATTTAGTACGTAAAAGCGTAAACGTTCTAATTATAATAAAGACGTGCCATAATATAATCTAGCAATCTTAATCGCTTAAACTTCGGCATTGTATAATTCGGAATACGGACACAATGACACTGACATTACATGTAATATCTATGTATTACATCATTATTTACATAGTATAAAACAAAGTCGCTTCCCGCCGTCTGTATCTATGTACGCCTAGATCTTTGAAACTACGCACCGGATATTAAGAGCACTTTTTCAACAATAGATAGAGGGATTCAAGTGGAAGGTTTATACGCAAGAAAAGAAAGTGTAGGTAGGGATAGGACGCCACGCGAACGAAGTCGCGCCGTGTCCACTAGTTTTAAGATAATAAATAATTACAATTAGGTTACCTACAAGTAAAATCCCGAGCCTCTAAATATCTAACCGCTGAATTGCGATTCCCCAGAAATGTAAACATCCATTGATTATTGATTGTAACTTAAAATAGCAATTTACTCCGGGATTAAGCGCTTCGAAATATTGGAAATACTTGATGGTTGCTGCGAATACCGTAAGGAATTTCCGTTATAAGTTATTACTCCTGTTCATTTATGGGCATCACTTTAAGTAGGTAGGTGTATTCAGAGTGAATGTGAACGTTGAGATAAAGAGGGCTACCATCTAAGCCCGTAATTTCGTTTGGAGCTCCCACGCACTGATTATTATAATAAACTAGCTTCGGACTTAAACGAACTTAACTTAGTCAGCGTAAAATTCGGTTATTACGATCCGGGCCCATTCCCGAGAGGATCACATTGAATTTCGGAATAATTTATTATCTATGTGCTATTCTGGGATGTAAGCTACATTACTCTCAAATAATTTCATGAGTTTTGCATAAAGGAGTACCTAACAAATATCCATCCATCATTACAAACTTTCGCATTTATAATAATAGGTAGGATTCAAATAAATACTATCCGAGCCAAACCCTACAAACACATTTACTCGTATATAATGTTGATTGATATACAAAATAACAGCATAGAAGCATAAAATAACAATGAATACTCACAATCTTTACGTTACACATTAAATGGTGTTTTCTCAATGCAAATCTGAAGACATTAGAATCACTTTATGCCGCGTTTATGGCCCAACGCGTCGTTAGCTATCTCTATGTGACTTAAATGGTGCGAAAAGGAGATAATAAAATGCAGGAAATAAGAATTAGGTAAAATAATTTAAAAGTTTAATTTACCTAAATTTTGAAGACTAGAATTTGATGTGCTTCTAGCTATTCTTCGCTCTTTTAACGTAACTTCTATGATATCATGGTTTGGCAGTGGGTCCGTGTTCTAGGTGTTCCGCAGGGTAGCATTCTGTCCCCTCTCCTATTCTCAATATTTAACAACACTGTGACCTATGTCATCTTCTCCAACCATATCTATGTTGACGACTGACAAGTTTACCGCCATTTCAAAATTTCGGATATTGAAAACGCTAACCTAAACGCATTTCTTCTTGCAAGGTATTTTGGACTCTTAGTAAACATTAGCCATTTTGTACAAAAATCTCACGTGTGCAATCTCGTCTTCTCAGTTCTTACTCTCCTGAACTAACTAAAAAATAAATGATCTAGATACCTACGTAAAAGAAAAAAAAAAATTCATTACAATACCCAAAAATAAACTTACCTAATCTAAATATTAAAACTAAAAATAAAATTTAGCAAATTAATAATATTTACAAATAACCTACTACATAACTTAAACATCATACTAAAAGCGTGGAGTATCTTGTAGAACCTCACAATAATCAGTCTAACAAACTCTCGGCCGCCTCGACCAAATAAAACCCAAACAAATTAAAACGTTCACTTTCTTCTATGAAAGTATGCTCACCTCGACCCAATTCCCCGGGCTCGCCTCGTGCTGGGTACCGTTGAACTTTATCCGTATTATATCACGTTATAGTAGGTAGCGGGATGCCGGTGACAGTTCTCTAACCTCAATTAGCTTGCAAGTAATGGCGATCAAGATGCAACTTGTTTGTGTCAACATTTATAAATCTACATAATATAAAACAAAGTCGCTTCCCGCCTTTCGTCCCTATGTATCTATGTACGCTTAGATCTTTTAAACTACGCAACGCATTTTAATGCGGTTTTCAACAATAGAGTGATTCAAGTGGAAGGTTTATAAGATAGAGAAGAGGGTAGGTAGGGGTAAAGTAGGTGTACGCGAACAAAGTCGCGCCGAGTCCACTAGTGAATCTAATCTAATTGTAATTGGCTTAGAAATGTTTAAAGTGAGCAATCTACTTAATTCAGCTTTAAGGATTCCCTAACACAAATAAATTAATTATTCAATTTCTCGAAGTGTTCGTGACAATTTCGCACGAATTATACAAATTATCGTAATATTGGAATTTCGCGGAAATACACCCTAGATAATATGAAGCTCACAAACTCCCGCAATTTCGAGGACGTTCCCATGTACCGTAGAAGAAATTAAAAATATAATCCGTAAAGTTATATATAATCTTTAACTACAAAGAAAAAGGAGAGAAACGTTACTATTCATAGTTCTTAAAATAATTTTCTAAATAATATCCACAAAATACCTCCGAACACGCATGTCATTGCTTAAGTTAAAAAGGTCAAGCACGCATGAATGTTCATTGAATACTCCATAGAATAGTTTCTCATACACATAATTTGACCTTAGGGTCACAGAAGACGCCTCCCATACTCAAAGTTTCACTCGATATTTAATATTAATCTCGTACCACAATACGCTTCGGGGCTACGTGAACACGTTAATAATTCAATTAACACGTTTGTATTTACATTATTAATCAAAGAAACCCTTAGGGACTTAACTGTATATTGTAGGTTTCTTGACAAGATGCTCGAGACAGAATTAAGTTTGAAATTGACGCAGTTCCAATATTGATACGATTTGGGAGAAATTAGAAATAGGTACCTATAGATTTATGAATTAAGGTATTTGATGTAATGGGCGTTTCTAATTTGACCCAAATCGACTATTAATTTGATAAATTAAAAAAATAGCTACAGATATTCTTTTGACAAAAATCAGATGTAGATAAATGTGCATTTTTCATAAATAAGTAGGTAACTTATTAAAAAGATTTCCCAGACTGTTTGGACGATTTCGTATACCTTTACAAAAGACTATCTACCTAAAGCAAGAAAAAAGTTATTTTTATTAAATAATCCATGTAAATTGTTGTATTACGGTTCACTGTTATATCTCTTTTTTCCTGCCTTGTTCATAATTCATTATGCTGATCACTGTACGATTTAGTACATTTTATATTGAACAAGCTTTTTCCTGCGGCTTCGTCCGTCAAAACATTCCTTTCTCATCAGGTTGCTATCTTTCCAACTGTCCCGCGGTTCATATACGATAACGCACGTACCAGGCAAGGTAGAAATGGTGTCATCGCCTCACTTGTTCTTTCAAGGTACGCAAACAATTATCGTATCCATCGGAGTTACCGCAGCGGTCACCACTGGATTGGTAATTAACTATGCCACGGACCATTAAGGTCAAACGGAGAAATTAAGCCCGCAAAAACTACAAGACATTCACTTAAGCGGAAAAAGTCTTAGACCACACTTTCTTCTTCCAAAGTCTAGGGCTTTATTGCACGATGTACTATTTTCTTTCGAAAGTAAAATTTTGGTTCGCGATTATTCTATTTGGTAAAATCAAGAAAAACTCGTAGATAATTTGGTCCGCGTTAAATGTTTTTCGGTAAATTAAAAATGGGTATCAACATCTGATTCGCAATTGGTAGCAAATAAATATACTCGTACGTTCAGAAAGAATTATTATGTATCAGCAAAAGTAATTATTTTGTGATCCGAAAGAATATAATTATTGTGACACAATTAAAGCAACGTTCATTAGATTGTTCAACAAATAATCTAGTCCAGGTTTCATCTTGATACGCCCGTCGTTTAAAAGCATAGTTGAGTACAAAAATATTCTCCGTTTGTTGAGGACGATGTTCTCGACGTTCAAATATATGTAGCGTTCAAGTATATTTGTTATATATTCAATCAGTTATTAGGTATGGACTATGGATTGCGGACTTTGTTCTATACAAGGTATGTTAATAAACTTTACAGTTATCAAATGTAATTACCGTGCCTTGTGTCACTGAACTTCCCAACATTGTACATTAACTACGAACTGACACAACTCGCTTGTCTACTACACATTTGTCTTACAAGTAGGTAACTTGTGTCAGTTCATATCGATTTGAAATCTAAGTATTGTAAGTTTGACTCTCTGGATATTTGCATCATAGAGTTGGGACACTGGGAACCTTCATCCTTAATTATTATTTTATTGTTATAAGTTGTCAATACTTTTGAATGTGTAAGTTGTAGATTAAAGTGGAACATTAACTATACACAGTTAAAATTCATCCCAAAACCCGTCAAATTTATTGAAAACACCGTATCGTGTAAATACGTGTAGGCACCGACAACAGGCACTCAACTCGTAAAGGCAGTATGGGACCAGAAGTTCTTCCACCGGTAAACTGTTGGCCATAAAAACGACATTACGTACTGTGCTTATACGTGATTCCTATACCAGTACGGTACAGTAACGCGGTTTCATTCCAAGTTGCAAGGAAATTGCCTTTCGTGCGTTTGGAGCCGGATTAAGCTTTAATTTAGAAGTGAGATGAGGTAGAACAACACCTATGGATGTAGGTTATGGGCGACAAGTGTTTCCATCAGGTGTTCGTCTGTGCAACATAGACGAAAGCTTCGAAGAACGGATTGGTCGTATGATTTGTACCGAATGGGGTCGTATACTTACATGATGGACATTTACGCGTAATTTCTATGTAGGAGATAGGATATTGTTTTGCGAAGAACAACCACGAACGAGACTTGGACAGAGAAGAAAAGATTTTTTTTATAAGTCTCGCCGCCGTGAAAGGGTAGCCGGAGTCTTGAAAGCTTGATATTGAGAAAACACACTTGTCTATAGAAATTTTTCGTATTCAATACTCATCAGAAGCAGCCCATACCAGTTCATTAGTGGACTTAAGCTGTCTCCACAATAGTGACGGGCATTGCCTCCACGCTTGGTGGCAGATGGGATGGAGATAGCGTTATTGGAAATACTTTTAACAGAATGAAGCTTCTTAAAAATGTAGTTATTAGACATAGATATAATTTGAGAACACAATACTCGTAATACTTACATTGAACAAGTTACATACCGAAATCTAAATTCAACTTATATCTATTTAAAACCGACTTAAATAAAATTTTAATACCTATCCCATTCCCTGATACTCTCCCTTTAACCGAATTTTGAAATATCCCATACCAACTCAAATATCAACAGAAGAGATGTCGTCTTCGATTCGGGATCAGAAGTAGAAATTGTGTTTATTTTTTCCATAATATACTGCTATCACTTGATCTGTAAACAAATGATCGCAGATCTCTTTCCGAGTCAGGTGATCAATTGTCCTTTCGTTTTCTTTTGTCATGTGATATGCCGGCTGGATTCTTAAACAACATTCTGTCTAAGCGAAAAGAGGTTAGAGGGGAAAGAATAATATTTCCGCCCAAATTTTAGTAGACGTACAAGTGTCGGCGGTAAAAGACGTTGCATCTGTCGCACGTGCGTGAGTAAATACGAAACCGAATCTTTCCGAGGTGAATTATTTAGCGTTACATATGTGGATGAATTGCTAATTTTGTGCTCTATAAAAAAATATTGGAAAGAGGAAATCTTAGTAAGAAGCAAGAACAAATCGTAAAATAGGACACCCCTTGACTAACTTTTTCTTTTTTCTGAAATAGTAAGTTGACACTGGCCTAAAAGAAAAAGGTAAAGGTAGAGACTCTATCAGAGAGTAGATTTATTTATTTATTTTATTTATTTGGAAGATTAACAGCTTACAATTTACATAAGAGTAGTAATACAATACAATCAAAAGCCAATTATAAATCTTCACCAATATGTAGATATCGACAAAGGCTTGCTGCAACCCGGTCTGTTCATTCTTTGAATGGTTAGGAGAGCAGTAGATTCCTACCTCCATCAACATGTTAATGAAATATGCTTGTTGCAACCCGGTCTGTTCATTTTTTCAATGGCATCAAGAGCAGTAGTTTCCTACCTCCAACAACTAACATCAACATGTTGATGATAGATGCTTGCTGGAACCCGGTCTGTTCATTCTTTTAAAGGTATGAAGAACACTAGATTCCTACCTCTAACAAATGACACTAATATGTTGATGAAAGATAGGTACTTAAAACAAGACGATTACTAAGAAATTCGCTCCAGTCGCATCACTCACGACTCACACACAACGTATCATGATGCGTTACTGTGTAACGCGTAGCAACAGCCCCTGTTCATATTTCGGGCAAACAATTTTCCTTCTCCAATTGAACACCGTCATAGGACAATACCCCTGTTTACTATTGCTGTTTGTCGCTTCGCATTCCTCTCAGGAACAGTTGTACAGTTTAAAAATGCCATTGTAAACGTGTCATTGTTCTTAAACGTTGTCATGTGTGAAGTAATTGTGAAACTAAAAGGCTAGATAGGTAGAAGTGTACCTGCATACTACTTAGTATGAGAGTTCAAGTGTGTGTATTCTCGCGGATGTAGTACAAGAACAAGACGACTATGACGACGATTATGTGTTTGATGTACCTATGTATCTATATGGATCTCTGTGTGTCTCAGTCAATTAGCAACAGTGCAACATATTGTTTTCTGATTTGAAGGTTGACGTTGCCAGTATCTATAATTATGTATGATCCTCCTCGCCGTATCCGACGACAGCGACGCCTTGTAGATTTGAAGCCAGGTTCAGGTTACAGAAGGCTCTGAGGTGATTTGCAAAACCAAATTTTGTCCTATACTTGCCTTATGATGCCCACAGCCACGTTCTATCATCACACCGCTCGTCATCGACAGGGAGTTCATCCTCACCTCATTACTACATATTTAAAACAAAGTCCAACGCCATGTCTGTCAGTCTGTCTGTCTGTTCGCGATAAACTCAAAACGGATTTTCATGCGGTTTTCACCAATAGACAGAGTGATTCATGAGGAAGGTTTAGGTGTACCCTTTTTGAGATAACCCGTGCGAAGACGAGGCAGGTTCGCTAATTCTATAAATCAGAGTGTGTGTCCTGACAATGAACTAAACAGACATAGCTGTACTTACTTCTAGTAGATTGTAATATAACAATGATATATTAAAAAAGAAACAACAACACGTATCAGTCCCTTGTCACACGAGAACTTCATCCAAATTCCAGAGGCTTGTCCATAATCACGACACTTGCCAGGCTTCAGCAATGGTGCAAATAAACAACTGACCAACACTACGGCCACCGACATTTTTAAATTACAGGTTAATTAACAACTGAATTAAGTCTTCATAGATAACAATCTGTATAACGAAATACCCTACATTCGTTCACATAAAGATATGAAACTTATTACAGACATATTTAATAGCGATCAGACAAGAACAATGTCATAATAAAAGATACCTACGTATGTTTTTGAGCACAAGTGAAGCTCCGCACTCATAGCAAATAATATCCAATTGGTTTCTCTGTACTGTGGTAAAACATAATTATGTACTTAATGACATAAGTTTTAGAAATAGAAACTCACGATGCTAGCTGAATAAAAACAAGTGGTCATTCACCATTTGAACATAGCAAAGGAAACTAGCAAAAAAGAGCCAACATAACAGCGAGTACACAATAACTTAACTTTTTGTAACACCACTTAACAATAAACTCTTGTATGTAACGTGAAGTATAAATTAGAATTAAATTGATGTTAAACATTTTGCAAACTGGATGGTGTGGCACGCAACGCATTGAGAAACCGAGAGTGTTTCTACTGATACGATTTGAGCCTTATCTCAATGGAAATAAGGAGATAAGAAACATTTTTCTGAGAAGGTAACTGAACGTTACGAGATAAACGTGTTAATACTGTATAGTTTGACTATTTAATAATAACATTATTGAAGTTATGACTTCATAAAATCATAATAATACATGAGTAGTTCCTATTAAACACATTGAGTATTATTATAGCATAGTTCAAATAAATATCGGCACTTTATTGGACAACTGTTCTCTGACCTTAGCTGTTAATCTGCGCTTAGGCGTCGGCACTACCCAACCCCATTACTGCAGATATGGCGTATCGGTTAGCGAGCTGGGACACCAACCCAGATACAGCGCTAGCAAAGTACCGCGTCATTCTTCCCTCAACAAGGCGATCCGGCGGGCTCTTCCTACCATGTTGGAACCATGATATACGCTCTGATGGCAAGAGACCTGACGGGTTGTCCTTAATACCGTGGAGATTGGGCAAGTACTTGGTGTGGACGCGACATGTGTTGACACATTGGCCTCGTCTTATTTGCATACAACTGCCAGTCAAGCGAGTTCGGCTGCTACAAACGCGGAAAACCGAAAATGTAGCTGATACCAGAACCTCGGGGGCAACTATATTTTCACTCCTATTGGCTTCGAGACAATGGGCCCCTAGGGTCCTGCAGCCAAGTGCTTTATAAAAAACCTCTCGAGGCATATCTGCTAGGCCACTGGTGCAGGGATGGCAACTATTTCGCTCAGAGGTTCAGCCTGATTATTCAAAGGATAAATGTTGCCAGCCTTCTGGACACCATGCCTTGTGGGGATCCCTGGAAGAGGCTTTTTTATCTATAAATATATTATTTAGGTTTAGGGTTATGTTATAGTGATTGGGGATTGTGTAAGTAAATGTTGAAATAAATTGTTTAAAATATTAGCATTTACTCCTACCCAATCGAAAAACCTATGCGCATCAGTGTCCATTATTGAAATGAAAATCACAACTCTTTTCCAACTTTACACGATTTATGATTTTCCGATTTATTTTCATTAAAGCCTAAGAGAGTGCGTGACTGCTATTAATAGTAATTAATCGGCTCTATTACTAGTATTACCCTGTTATTTTTGCCACATGTTGACTTGTAATCGCTCAATCTTTTGCCAACCAAAAAGAATATAAAAGCAGAATGATTGATCAAGCACTTCATTAGTTAATAACATATTGAACCAACTTTCACAAAGCGATGGTCTGTTAATAAAAAACACATCAAAAACATTTTTATATAAAAATCCGCCAAGTGTCGAGACTTACGGGCCGTAAAAACATATGAGATTCCTGAGCTTTGATGCTCCCGAAGTCTATTTTTATTATTTATTAGATACAACCCGTCCAGATTTGTCAGTATTGATAGTGCCATATAGGTTTACCGAGCATTAATTATGCCTTAACTTTTATGTATTGTTTTAGTATACGCTACACATATTGGGAATCGTTTAATGTGAACATAGGCTATGCAAATTGCTTAATTAATTGATTAATGATCAATTGTAGCTTTTTAGTTCTTATTACTGTAGACGGGGGAATTTGTGTGAAGAATGTCTAATATATAAGTAATTTCTTAGCAATTTAAACCTAGAGGAAGACCAAGACGTAATGTCACTATTAAATTGATGATATTTTAAAGAAAGCTCCAAGACCCCCCTAAACAGACAAGCATGTATAAAAAGGTTTATAAATAAGGAATAAGCGAGAGAGTATATGTACGTATGGAATACTTAAATCTTGATATTTTTTATATTATTAGTGGGGAAATCCCCAGCCATTGGCACCGAGTGCGTTAAACGTTGGAGTGTCCGTGGCCGAGTGGTTAAGGTACTTATCCGACTCATAAGCGAGAGGTACCGGGTTCGAATCCCACTGCGGCTATGTAACAATGACTCTTTTCTGAGTTATTACGTAGGTTACATTAGTTAAATGCTAACTGATGATCTTCCGGTCAGGGAGAAAATCGTGACGGAACCTGCATGTTCAGGCGACTGAATATGTAACCATGATCCAATCTATTCAGGTTCCCCTGTTAGCAAGTAGGTTCACGGATGTCAGATGGGAGTGCCTTCACTGTAATTATATAATCTTCTAAATCCTGGATCATGGTCAAGGCGGACTCTGGGCCTTCGTGCACGACTGCACAACCGAGACTGCACATTAACGCCAAGATGATTTTTTTATAGCGCGTTAAACATTACAATACTGAATATGTTCAACGTTTAAGTACGTTTATAGGTAGCACATAATCATACTTACCCTATCTGCAAGTTATACATCTTACTCGGTGTTTATATACAAGAAAACGTGTAATTAAATACTTGCTAACACCCAGGGAAAGTCCGTCTATTCTTATCTTGATAACCTCGAAATCTGCTAGACCATTTTTATGTTGATACCTTTCACGGGCTTGCCACGCCATGAATGTTCACAACAGCTGATTGGTGCCTAGACTTGTATCAATTAGTTTTTATATACTGGTATTACATTTTACACAGCTCTCAATTAGTAGTATTAAGTACAGGCGTTTACGTTTTATGTGAGTTAACACTTTTTAAAATAACTTTTATTTGATATGCTCAGTGATTTTCTTGAGAGGTTTGGGTATGATTGAAGTTACCACTATTATACATAGTCTATCTTCACAGCGCGTAACAATCCACTGCAGGACTTAGGGCCTCGCCCACGAAAGGGGAGGTTTTATCTATACTTGGAGGTCGCAGTGTTGTTAATATAACAATTGAAAACGCTGCTGCCTATTTTCCAGCCTCCGTAGGTGACTCTAGGTCTTTTGTCTTGAAAACATTAGTCTATTTGTACGACACCTACGAGTGTAAGGGGTCGGTGCTATTCTACTCCGCCGGACACCACACGGCCGATAACTCGTAGTAACTTCTATATTTTATGGTTCTATACTAAACACCGATTTAGGTAAATAATAACAGGAATTTGTTGACAAAGACGCTATTTTTAATCCACATAAAACTACAACAATGAACCGTCTTCGCGTTTATGTAATTTATGGATGTTGTAAATGTTATTTTAAGACACAAATTCCATTTGTTTTATCGTTATAGCTGTTATAATGTATCTTCGTGAACAACAAGTGAACTGGGTACGCACGTTCCTATGTAGGTAATTGGTATGTAATTCATTATACCACAACATGTACTTTCGCAAATCTGATTAAAAAATACTCGCAAGCATTTTCGCTTCGTTCATGCAATGTCACGCCGAAAATATTTAGGGCTGCTTACAAAATTAATCCGTAATATCATACCAATGAAACAGCTGTTTTCACGCTATCCAGTTACAGACAGGTTTATGTAACTGGATCGCGTGAAAACATACTTGTACCTACCTCTTAATAAGGTAAGTTAAATATGAAATCGATTGTTTCGATTCCTTCCATATGAGAGGAAGTGTGTACCTGGTAGGTACCAAGTGACATAGGCTTTTAATCCCAAAAAAATAGGATTTTGCGGGATAGTTGAATATTTACAGAAATCCGAATTGCGCGGGTGACCACTGCGGGGGACTGCTAGTTAGTGTATATTAGTTTATGACATGGCTTCAATTCTGGATTTTAGTTTTAATGTAACAATTGTTAGGCTGGTGATATATAAAACAGGTATTTATAACCTAGTGCGGACACCAATCTCTCACGCAAGTTACACCTATTGTAAAACATTGTTTTATTTTTGTATATTTCATAAGTACTTATGTGAAGAGAAAATAAACTTATTATTATTAGTTTAAGCACTTATAGAGCAAGTATTTAATCCCAAGTAAACGTACAACAACTACTAGACTGAACCATCGCGAACACAAAGAACGTGCACCAACACGCCCACAATGCCTGTTGTCTAACCCAAATGCCGGCTTAAGCAAGTGCTAAGCGCACAACGCAACCAGTAGGTAATTTGTCCGGTAAATGTTTGCTGGAACAACTGGATTTACGTGCACGTTTGCACTATTGATGCTGTGTAGACTATGTTAGTACGAAATATACAAGGAAGCCACATTTATATCTGTTTATGCGGTGGTTCCTTTTTTAATCGAGCTCAAGAGATACCGTTCTTTATCCTAATAAACACTTCAATGGGACCTTTTCCGAGAGCCGATTAAAAAGAAAACATAGTTCAAATAATTGTAAAATGGCGTTGATTAGACACGATTCTCTAAAAAGAAAACAAAACGAGACCGGTAGATGTATAAACATGTAGATATATTGCGCTTTCTGCTCAGAAAAGGTACTAAAGCTAAGTATCTTTTCACGGAACACCTTACATAGGTAGATACAGTGCATACAAACTTTTCCTCGTCATAATTAGTATAGACTAACATGACATTACCGATAGACAGTCAACCCCCGACAAAGCCTACTTTCTATGTATACTTTTTTAACTACTAAAACGATTTTATTAAAACAAAGCTATCTCGATTAAACGAAAAAACAAATACAACAAAATCGGCTCATCCGATCGAGAGTCAGGATGCCACATGCTATATACAGATATACAGCTGTCTATTGTCTGCCTGTCTCACAGATACCTAACTCACGACTCAAACTTATTAAAATATCTCTCGGCGTCGGTTAAAACACTAGTAAACTACTTCTGCCTACATTACAGACGGACAGACAGCGCGTAGTTTGGACTGAGAGCCACACTCCGTCTGCGTCTGACATATCAATTTATTTGCAACCGGCTGGCTCGCGTTTTAATTATACGCCAAACAGGCATTGCGGCTGCCGTACATTTTTAATGCACAACTGTGGAATACCTTAATCAATTTACTATAGACGCGGTGATTGGATTGTGTGTTTTGTTAAATAGGTAGAGGTCAAATGTATGTGATCTGATGTTAATTTTGCTGCATAATTTTACAAAATTGGAGGAGCGGCGGTGGCCGAGGGGTTAAGGTAGCCGACTCGTACACGAGAGGTTCTAGTCCCACTGCGGCCATGTACCAACTCTTTTCTGAGTTATGGACGTTAGTTGAAGGCTAACCGATGCTCTAACGGTGAGGGCACACATTTTGGCAGAGAACTTTTTTAGGGAACCTTCAGGTTAGCCTATCGGATGATCTTATAAAGTGTGGCAGTGGTCGGATCAACAGAACAGATAGGGGTTCTATATAAAAACCGATGTAGAAAAGGGCAGTGATAGGAGTAGAAATTCGATCCAGTAGTGGAGCCTAGCATTAGATCATAGTGGATTGAGAGGTATTGGATACGGGTAGGAGTCGAAGTAGGGATAGGGTTCATTAAATTAAAACCCGCTGAGCAGCTAATTCATAATTTACGAATACTGGCGGCAGTAGTCTGACACTGAATACCCGCATTTTTTTATTACTCTTTACTCGCAAAATCGCAAGATATTTGTACAATATAATATTTCACGCGACACACATATTTGACTCGAAGGCCTTTTCTTTGAAGGGTTGGCTTTACTCTGCCGGACAAACGACCAAAAATAAATGCCTGCCCATAATTACTTGCCTAATTACTATCTTTTTATTCGGCAGCGAATGACTTGGCGTAACCCCCACAATGAGTTGGCTTTTGTTTTTCCTAGCTATCAGTGGGTCGTGTATACCTATGTAGGTAGTCGGGTAAAAACTGGTGAATTAGGTACGAGAGTACCAAGACGGGATAGGCCCCTATTTATCATTTCCACAAGATCAAGTCGTGTAAGGCGCAGTTTTTTGTGTCAGATGTGAACCCTAACGAAATAAATTATCATGAAGCCATATGGCAAAGGCTAAAAGCAAAGGAATGATTAATAAACATGCTGTAATCGATGTAATTGAGTCCTGTAAAAATAAAATTCATATTTTACGTAATTCTATGCGGTAATCTATAATTTGAAAATCCATAGCTAACTTGCCATGACATGTCGCATAACAGTTATAATCCATAAAATGAAAATGCATAACATTATTTGCCATAATAATGAAAATGTATGCATACATAAAGTCACGCCTCTTTCCTGTAGGGGCAGGCAGAGATAGTGGTCCACTTGCTATGGTCCTGATAAAAATGTCTTGCTTCTTACACATTGATCTGACATTTCATACATACTCGTCGGTTTCGGCAGGGTTCATCGAAGTGTGGTACGTGAACCCCTATGAATTACTCGTGAATTTCCTTTTACCCTTCGCTACAACTTACTTATGTAAGAGTGGGATTTATCTTTTTTCTTTGTAGGAGGGGTGGGAGTTGGGGGGGGATCAAGGTGGTAGCTGTCATGTGGAAACTTTGACAGGGGTACGTGAAGCTGTTATGCGAATTAATTGTATGGATTTTAATTATTATCTATGCGTTTGTTGCGTTATGCATAATAAATTGGGCTGGGCATGATCTTCCTCCTAGACAGTATAATTGACTTAATGACAGGTGGATATCGGCGCATTTTTTTGAAATATCCTAGAATAAATACGGTGCGGTGCTATTCATACTGTACATAGTGTCTATCTAAATTATTTTAAAATTTACTATTATTATAATTTTCAAACTCTATACATACTATATTTTAAGTATACATTATCACAAAATATCAGATAATTTAAATAAACCTTATTGTCGATGTCCATTAGATGCGATCGCCTTATCGACAAAAACGTACAAAATTTATGGAAAAACAGCAAGCTCTTACTCTATCTAGTTAGATCACTTCTGAAACTTCAGGTGAAAGTAGACCTCTTGTTTCCAAAGACTAAAAGAACAAATACTTGGTTTCTTTTGTCGACCGTTACGACTTGCTCTTGTTTATGACAGCTCGTTACCACATTTACATGTGAAATAATGTTGTGTGTAATGTTACGAATGCGGTAATGGCGGTGTCTCCTTTGTCAGAATATGTTTTTCGGGTGGTAAAGTAAATTGTTTATGTAAAGAGCCCGTCTTAACTATTTTCCAATATTCTATTGTTATTTAACAGCCTGTATTAAACATTCAATGCAACCTCGACTCGAGAGTTAGTTACCCATAATGTAGAAAACTTACAAATTAAACTTACAATTTACATTTTTCCTTTTCATCTTTGACGTAATCATTCAGTCCAACAAATCCAGCTTCATTCTGTGTTGAGTGCTTTAAAATGCCAGTCCGACTGTTAGGAATGGGGATTATGGCAAATACTCTCCGTTATTGATTGCATAATAAATTGTATCTCAAATAACGAATATTTAATTTTGTCCCAGATATAAATGGCATACTATCACCATCACTACCGCCACTAACACTACAAGACTGGTAAACCTCGACATGTGTTGTGCTCCACGTGATAATTGATTGACTTACGGTGAACGGATTTCTGAATGGAGGAGTGATAAGTGATGGTGGCAGTAGAGTAGTATAGTGAGCCATTGGCAGAGAAGAAAGCTATTCATTGTTTGAATTAGAATTAAAATACTCTCCGATCATGGATGAGGTGCTTACGCACTGCATCCCACCCGAATCCGTAAGATCACTGTACGAGGTAGCCAATGATCCAATTTGGTCATGTTCCTCTGTTAACGGAGGTCAGATGGCTGTCGCTTCACTGTAATTACCTGATCCGCCAAATACCGGACCATGGTCAAGGCGGACCCCGGACCCTCGCGCGCGAGAGCACAACCGGGACATTAAGGCCAAGATTACAACTGTACGAGGTAGTTTAAGTACTAAGAATTTGAATATGAATACGAATTCTTTCCGAGTTTCCTATAGTCTCTTAGGTTTTACTTGTTGTCTGGCAACAAAACGAACTAATTTTTGAAGTCATATATTATTACGTATTCAGCGTGTATTTCGTATGGAGAAGGCGCCGCCATGGAATTTGTATTTTTACGGACTGGAAGCGGATACAATGCTTAACTTTAAACGCTCTGAAATTGAACTGTTACGAGATCTAGATGAGATGAAATACGACTCCTTATATCAAAATATATGCACATAAATGTCAACTCTATTCTTTTATAGATGCAATAAAGTACTGCTCTTTTATAAATACGATTTATTACTGTTTCAATTGCATTTATCACATTATATAAAGGTGTACAGTACAGCGTGCCAGTTGCATGCATGGCGGGCGTTATATTAATCTAGACTGCCGCGCTAGCCGTGGCCATTTGTCACGCGCGTGTCCGCATCTAACTGCCGTACTGGCTAAAGTACTTAGCTGACAGTTACCTGGTCTGGAAATATACTGGCTAGTACTGCCTAGCTGATAGCATTCGTCGCGTTGGCCGCGTTGGAAAGGATTTCGATGGGAGCTGTAGGCTAATTACGTAACGCTGTTGCCAACAATTCTCTGATTTGAGTGATTGAAAGTGTTACTTTTGCGATTACGTATAATCGATTTCATGGGTTCAGTTGCTTACAAAGTGCCATTGCAATAAACTTAAACTATTAAATCGATCATCCGTGATCGCAAAAGTAACAATTTCAATCATTCAAATTAGAGAATTGTTGGCAACAGCGTTATGTAATTAGCGTACTGGTCTTTCCATAAAAGCAGACGATCGGACAAACTTTTTTTTCCACTTGGTCCGACAGTGATGCTAGCCAAACCTCGAGCATTGTAAACGTCTCTTATTGATCTTGGAATAAATCAATGTCAATGTGTGTATGAAATATTGCGATTGGCTGCGATTGAAATTACTATTCTCGGAGTTTCACTGCGCGATAAGATCAGAAGGATTAGAAATACGATATACGTAGAACAAAGGTCATTTTGGTTAGGTAGAGTGACGAGTTGCAAAAGGCTGCATGTGGAGGCTGGATGAGAATACAGGGGCCATAGTTTTGAACCGCTCGCATTCACGCGAGCGCTCGCCTTCTAATACCTGTCTTTTCTATCTCTAACAACTTATCACGAATGTGAAAGTGCAAGCGATTCAAACATAGGGCCCCAAGTGACCTAGTACCTAGCCTGGTGATGAACTAAGGTCATTGACCGTACTGACTGAGGGCATAGCTCTTTTAAATGAAGTGGCAATGGACAACACAATGAGGATCAAACATATTATGGTAGAATTGTACAGATTTATTGATAAAATCTGAACGCATTTTTATAGCAATGAAACCAAGTGAAAAAAAAATTTAAGTCCATTTTGAAATGCCTAAATTATATGGGTTTGAAGGAAATGTCAAGCATTATTAAATATGTGCTTCATTACGTGTTACGTAATGTTTACCCGGGTGTCAAATGACGTCATCAGTCAAAATCACAGTGTTTCTAGCGTATATGTTCTCTGGTTTGAGATCTATCGTGAAAATGTCTTCACAGTCATTCATGTGGTATCATAAGCGAATAGAAAAGTCACAACTAAAATCGTGACTGATCTTTATTGGTGCGGATGTGTTCCCATAAGCGCCGACGTACCGGCAAGCGCAGAAATAAAGACAGAGGACCTTGAAAACGTCGTATGGAGCCGATAGATTAGGCGCCACAAAGAGAAACGTGTTTTTAGACTACACAGTGACAAACGAGCAGACAGCCAACCTGACGGTAAGCGGTAACTGTCGTGCATAACGTCTGCAGTTCATGGACTTAGGTTTTTTGCATCGAAATGCAGATATTAGGTGTATGTACCTACTTGTGTACATCAGTGATCTTCAGGTCGTCACTGGGCTAAAAATATGTTGAAATATATCAGGCAATAATATAGTAATTTGTTGTGCCTTAAATTATACGCGTAAGCCTTGGCCGTGGGTAGTGGGATGAATATTGTATGTAATCCAGAAAAACATTGCTGGGCATATATTTAGGAAGGTACAGAGATTAGTAGTAATTCATCAATGCAAGCAAAGTTTTTAGTTTAAAAGTGTAGTTGACTAGGACAACGCATAACCTTAAAAGTTGTTTATTTTCCACAATGAGAAACTAATTACAAATACGTATTTAAAGTTTATGGCAAATATACTACACTAACCTAACTAAATCATAACAATTTTAACTTACGTAGATAGGTACGTTTTTGTTTTCAATCTTCGAAAAATTGTTATTTATATTATATTTATTACGATAGCGGTCGAAGGCCAGCCATAGTTTATATTTACCTATATAAACAGGTAGGTTTCTTGCCACTTTCTTGTCGCGTTATAGAAAACTCGGATAGAACTAGTACTCTGACTAGGCCGTCTGGTGCCTATATAACCAAACCGAAAGGAAAGTTTCAGGAAGCCCCGAAAAATATCAAATATTTCCTAAACTACTAAATTTATTTTAATGGAAGAAAGTTAGATTAAACTAGATTAAAAAAAAAAGAAAACCACATCGAAAACGGTCCTTCCGTTCGAGAGCTATGATGCCATTTAGACACACCCATACACAGATACACACGTTAAACTTAAAGCAGCCCTCTTTTTTTGTCGGGGGTTAAAAATAGTACCGACTGTCTCTACTACGGACAGCATTTTCTCGGCTTCGAATTGGAAGCAGTGCGTAACCGCCCTAGAGTATTTAATAGTTTTTTTAACGAATTACAATACATGTGTTTGCGTTTTCAATCGATTTAAAAACTAATTTGTTTCTTATCAAAACTAGCCAATGGAATAACTTCCAATTAAAATATTTATCGCAGTTAGCTACCGGAACTTATGGAGTGTATGTATTATAATCATAAAGTGGCTATAGGTACCTAAATATCGAACTCTTTGTAAGTATATAATTGTATTTAATGAAAAGCTATAAATACTTCCCGGCTTTATCCACGAGTAGGTAAATGTAGGATTCCGTACTCTTCGAGTACGGTTAACTAGAAGCCTTATTAATTCTCCGCTATCTGTCCGCACATCTGTCTGTCTGTAACAGGCGAATTTTTTACAGAATATGTGTTTGACCGATTTCGATGGTTTTCTTTATTTTAAAGCCACTTTTATTTAAAATGAAGATGGTTCTTAGCTTTGTTTTATTAAAATCGCGCAGAAGCGCAACCGGGCTTTAACGCCAAGTTGATGATGACGAGGAGATAACTCTTTCATGGTATAATGAATCTAATCTAGCAACAAATGGGTCTACGTGGAAAAATGGGAAAGAAGCCTTTCCACAGCAGTCCTTTGCAACGACGGCTTTTAAAAAAAATTCAATATCGCAGCTTGAACCCGTACACGAGTATACTATCACACAGAATATTGGCTAGTTATCTGTTATCACTAAACACTCGTAAATACTAATTGATTGAACTAAACGTGCGATAAAAACTTTGTTTAAAGTACCCACCACATTGTTTTGGTACGTAATAAAACAGCGTTTTGATAAATTATTAGTTTTTATTTCGTACTACTTGCATTTATTTTAGCAAACGTAGGTATGTACGTACTTAATCAATTGACAATCTGATGGAAAGTGATCTCACGAAGGGTAGATTTAGATAGTTTAGTTTAGGAATTCCTATTAAACAGCCGCCGTCCGTCTCCCTCCGACATCAGATCAGCTCTATGAACATTGCATAGTTACTTACTTAATTATATATGCAAATTATTAGATCTATTGATAACTGTGAAGTGGGACTTTACTTGATTTTATTAACTCTTCGTTTTTTAAGATATTACTAACAAAATATGGGCTAGTAAACATGTTTTGAAATTTTGTAATTTTGCCTGAAATAAACGGTTTATTATTATTATTACTACAGACACACACCCATACAGTTGAAACTATAGTGAGCAAGATTAGAACAACGATAGGATAATATAAAAATTGTAATCCCACAAAAATTCAAATAAGCACACTAAATCTCTTCCAAGGGCGTGTGTTACGAAATGTTTTCATTCTAACAATAGCCGCTGTGATGTGGATCGCGTGAGCTGATAACATGGCATTTTGATTGTCAAGATATTCGGTCTGAAGGTGCTGATATAAAACAATGTGTTGTGTAAAGGCTGTTACAAAATTGTCACATAAGCTGCTTTTTTGTACGTCAATGTTGCATTGTTTGGAGCGTCGGTGGCCAAGCGGTTAAGGTATCGGACTCGTAAGCCAAAGGTACCGGGAGCGAATCCCGCTGCGGCCATATACGAATGACTCTTGTCTGAGTTAGGAATTACTAATATATAGTTGAATACTAACCGATGCTTTTACGGTGAGGGAAAACGTCGTGAGGAAACCTGCACATTCGACTGAATACGTAATCACGATCCAATCTGGTCAGGATCCCCTGGTAGCCCTGTCACGGAGGTCAGATGGCATTCGCTCCATTGTAATTACTGTCAAATCCTGGATCATGGTCAAGCCGGACCCCAAGCCCTCATGCGCAAGAGAACAACTGGGACATTAACGCTAAGATTATGATTATTTTTACTAAGTAGCATTGTTTGAAGGATATGCTCCGGTTGTCAGGAAAAGGTTGCCAGCGAAATTACAGGCTAGGGGCATTTCATCTTGGTCCTCTTAGTGGCAACGCACCTGCGCCTGTACATTTTTGTTACCTGCAACGTAGTAATCGTACATGTTATGGGCGACAGTTAGTGTTACCATCGTGTTGGCTGACGGGGACCCGTTAGCCATTAGGCCACCGACGTTCTCATAATCTAACCACTATTTGCGTTTTAGTGTGAGTTCAGCTGGTATGCCTACTAACAATATCTTTTCACAAGAACTAGGTTGTCAAGCGGACGAAGCCGCCGGCAAACGCTAGTTTGTCATTAGTAAGTAGATTGATTAGACACATGCTGTATTTTAAATTGATAAAATAGTTCCTTTAGATAAGAACGATATACATCACCAGTCCTCCGTCCATCCTCGCTTGAGGCGAATCGCGTGTTGTGTGTGTGACTAATTGTTTATTTATTCGTGCACTTCATATATATCTAATCAACTTTATTTATTCGTGCATTTTATAGACACGGCCTTAATTTGAGCTAGTGACGTGTTGATATTTGGCCTATTTGTGCTTGTTTAAAACGGTTAAAAACGCCCCAAAATATTTGTAATGACAGATTTTTTGAAATAATTTCAAGTGTAGCAGCGGACTGTTGTAGGCTGTCATTGTGTAGCAATTGCAAGTCCAGCAATGGGCTGTTTGTTTATAGTGATGATGGACCGTGTTTTAGAGTTCGGTGGCAGGGGTATAGGGATAGTTCGTCTGCGTGGATCATCGCCTTATCTCTATTTATGTTGCAAAACAATTACGTTGCGTTACCGCGTAGAGGTACTCAGTATGTTAGTAACGAAGTACCCACCTGCTCCTACGCTTAGGTTTCAAGATAAAAATGTAGAGTCACAGGTGCGTTTTCACTGTGAGCACTAAGAGGAAACTTACCATGCCTATAATTGCGCTGACTTCCTTTTACTTCAAATTGGAACAATGCAAACATTGTTCCTGTACTGTAGATATAGGTAAAACGGTGATGCTCACCCAGGCGGACTCCCCTGGATCGACAGAGTTCTTTTATATTATTTATATTATTTGACATAATTATCACATATTGAATACGATTTTTATTAAGTAGCTTCGAACGTCCGCCTATTAATCGAAGCCTATCAAATACTGAAGTCCTTTCACTCATTAACAGCTTTTCATAGCGGTGAAAGTTTAGCAACCGGCAAACGGTTTTGTATACATACCTAAAGACTACACACAATGATCCGGATGTTACACGAAATAGCTATCAGGCAGGCAGCCATACAAAATATCTTTTTAAGGCTGTGAATGCAACTATCACGTAGGTGCTTACGTAATTATTCATACCATAGTTATCAGTCACGCTTTTCACGTAGAGGTAGGCAGAGACCATATACCTAAAATTATAGATACTTACCTACGTAATTGTAACGGTAAAAAAAAAGGTGGCGTACTCTTCCAGGATAAATAGTTGACGATAATATCTTGGCGTCAATATCACGATTTTGCACTCGCGCGGGAGGGTCCAGGGTCCGTCTTGACCATGATCCAGGATGTGGCAGATCAGGTAATTACAGTGGAGCGACTTCCGTCTGACCTCTGTGACCCTTTTGACAGAATAACTTGACCAGATTGGACATTTTGGATACCTCTATAAGTACTTAGTACCTATTCAGGAATACGTTTTACCTAGGCCAGGCACCACCTATGAATTTACAAAATTGCACTGTAAATGGAACCTTGAATATCATATTCTAGAGTGTAGGTAGAGAACACACCCAAATTCAAGTCAGATGACCAGATTTATATCTATAGGTATTATCAAATTGACCTTGTAACGTTACGGTTAGAAGAATACGTTGAGATAGGTACGTTCGTTAGCAGGTAAATACCCTCCTATCGAAATTTCTTATCATAAAAGAGAATCAATAATATTCCACAGTTTATGTTTCATTTTTCGTAGGCTTGGAGCTTTAACACTTAAGAGCTCGTCAATAGTTAAATAGACCTAAAACTTTAGAATATAAGTATCTATTTAACTAATAAAAATTGTATGATCATGAGAAGAAAGTAAATAGGTAGGATAGATAGGTATAGGATAGAAGAGTCAATACTCTATTGAGTAACAGGTTAGATATGCCATTACTGACTGAAGAATAAGCCTATCATAAAACAAACACACTTAGCTCCTAAGTACCTATGGCATTTTTATTTCTTTTAAATCCTTATTTCGCACCTATTATCAACTCATTTATTGTTTTTACCTACATTACGAATATCTAGATATCGGCACGTGGGCACTAAAAAAAGAAATTAAACTCGTAGGCATCTACAATGTTCACAATAGAACCGAATCTAATCAGGTAATCCACCCAGATATGATTACTGTACAGACACTCGAGACCTGGGTTAGGTATCTGAGTAATAAACAAACCCTAGATCAAAACACTTTACACAATTCTGTGTAAACAAACAATTAAGCACTAACATTACCCACATTCCGTTGATAAAGTAAGTAAACAAAAATGTCGGCGTGTTTTTCATTAATTTTACCAAATGAATCACTGGAGTGGCTCTTATCATTATTATCTTGGAACATCTCAAACATTGCAATACATGAGCTCATGTCCTGATAAACAGATAAGATTGTGAGGATATGAGGATATTTACAGAAAAAAATGGCTAATGAAATTCGGACGCGGAGTGGACTGGTCTCATTTACTTGGATTATCAATATTGGGCCAAAATTGAGAGAGTTCGTTGTGAAATTAACTCAATTGCTGCGTCGTGGTTTAGTGATTTTAATCAAATAGGTAGGTATATTTATGATTATTTTCTTAGGTAGGTATATACTTAGGTAGGCCTTAACTTAACATGTTTGTTCAGTATTTGCTTATGCAAGACGTTTGTTAACGTCAAATACCAACCACTTATTTATTGCGTTTTCTATTGCCGTACCTTAAAATAATCATCTTGGCTTTAATGTCTCGGTTCTGCTCTCGCGCCCGAGGGCCCGGGGTCCGCCTTGACCATGATCCAGGATTTGGCAGATCAGATAATTACAGTGGAGTGTCTGCCATCTGAGCTCCGTGACCCTGCTACCAGAGAAACCTGACCAGATTGGATCATGATGATTCTATTTCCGTATCCTACCTATCGGATTTAGAAGAGTGACTTGTGTAGGTATAGGTGTCTGCCTACTAACGTAAATCTAATAAATGCAGCCTTTATTCTGGCAAGCAGATAGCAGGATAGCGGTGTCTAAAATAACTGTCGGGAATCGGGATGGTTATAATAAGATTCCTAAGCTTAATTTTAAAGTGGGTAACAAAAACTTTTTTAAAATATATATTTGAAAAATACCAGATTAATTTCAATTGGTAAATAAAATAAACCAAAATCAGGGCACCGCATCCGCTTCCGTTAGGACGACAGTAGCCGCTTTCCATCTGGTGGTCCGTCTGTCCGTGTGCCTCCCTAGGCAATAAAAAAAGGTATACCGTACACGTTTCGAAATTTTAAATTATTAATAAAATTGTTACGCAAAGTGGATGTGTGGAGCAGGCACGTGGTTGCGGTGGCTACCGGCTAGTTAAGTAGGTACCTTTTACGGCTTTTACCTAATTGGATTGGTTTAAAGACTAGGCTTTCGTTAAAGGTAATGCGTTACGCTATGTAACATAAAATTAAGTCTAATCTTAACTACATGTACCTACCTAATAACTTAACAAAGTAGTAACCGCATAAATAATTAATGTGGTCTGTACCTACATTTACGGGGAAAATGTGTAACGTTTTGTACTATTGTATGTAGATATTAAATAATATGGTCAAATATCAACACATAGCCATACAATATTTCCTTCACAAATCTATAAATGTAACTGTGTAACGATACGGAATATATCCGCACTCGAGATAATCTTAGTAATAATATTGCTGTGTCAAGATTATTTCGAGTTGTGTGATGAAATTGGGCACCTATATTTTTACTTATAAATAAACAGCTGACTAGAATGGCGACTGTATGATTGGCATGCAAAATCGAAACGAATAATTATGTCGGACAAAATTAGTGATTTGACGAGACAGTACCAACGGCATGTCTACGATGAGCAACAACCCCGAAGCATTGGTCAGTAATTGGTAATTTGTATCTCTAATTCCAGAAAAAATACTCATAATTGCACAAGTCCATTGCCACTTTAAGAAACATTTCCTGAGCATAGCGGGATATCCCATTCGAATTGGAGCCGCTCGAGTGGGGAAATATCTCCACCTTAAAAAATACGAGTAGCGCTGGCAAAGGATATTTATATTATATCTATTTCTAATTACCGATGAGTAAGATCTCCAGTTTTGGCTTTTGGAGAACCGTGGCTTTGGTAGTGTAGGGGCATTTGCCATTTTGCTGCCAGAGCAGCGTGTCCTTCGTGTCCAGGTCTTAGAGGCAGACAACGCATTGGCGATATCCCTGGTGTTGCTGATGTCTATAGAATAGGCTGCGGTCACCGACCACTTTCCATTAGGTGTCCGATTGCCTGTTTGTCTAACGTATGACATTCAAAAAAGCTACCAAATTAGCTTTCCGGGCCCCAAAACACAACCTTGACACACATAATTTTATTATTCAATAAATGAACATTTCTTTAATGAAAAATCACTACTTCACTATCACTACATAATTATTATAAAACAAAAACCCACTGTCTCAGATTGTCTGTCGGTTAGCGATAAACTCAAGAGCTGCTGAACGGATTTTTATACAGTTTTCATCAATAGACAGGTTCAGGTTACTATCCGTGCGAAGACGGGGTGCGTCGCTAGTGAATGCTATACAAATATCAGTGGTAAATAAGACAAGAACGGCTGCGTAGAGCGCCGTCTCTATAATATGGCCGATGTGTAAGTACCTACCTTGTACTGTATAAAACATTTTAACTACGGTTACTGTTCTATTGTACAATTACTTACCTTTTCCGTACTTATACTATATTTACACTGTAAACGGTAACGGTAATACGGCAAACGGTACCAATTTCAAAATCATCAACGAAATATATCCCGGAAAGTTTTAAAACATTATGTGCCTACCTAACTCAGCATGCGGACTTTAAACATAGGTAGATGCATATGCAGTTAAATATTTGGTTTGGCCGACTAATAAAAAGTCTATTCTTAGTAATTCCACACAATCTGCCTCTGCGACTTGGGACCGAGGGTTACATGGCGTGATTTAACTAGTTTATCTACTCCGTCTATCACCAAACCATCGAAGCGATTACTAATTTGAAATAAAAAATTATTTGTTATTCAAACTCTAGGTTGCTGTATACAGCACTCGTTAGAAATTAAGTTGGAGATTCCATATGACGTTAAAAACTCCGAAAGTCAAAGGTCACACGAGGAAGGGTTGAAATGGATCCTAGAATATCACCATAGACCAATATAATATACCTATCACTCTCAATGGAGATGTACGCATTTATCGATCGAGTATAGTTCACTGATTGCAGTTCTACCAAGAACTCTAATGTCCTGAGGTATCCAATATGGGTCAATTAGTCGATCCATTGCATCGCATATTTTCGTTCCTACGTGTGGTTAACGATGTCCGATGCGATAGTTCGACTAAATAAAAACAATAGTGAACGACCACTGACATTCAAGTTCGAATTACAACAGCCAACCGTGACCTACAATATATATATATTTTTAATATGGTCTACAACTGTATCAAAAGTGATACAATCCCCTTCAATCATTCCTCGTGTGTCTATGTGACCTCTGAATTTCGGAGTTTCTAACGGCTCAACCCATCTCATGATTGCTATCATCAGCAACCCTGACAGACGGCTTAACGGCCAGAGTACTGAGAGCAAGGTGATTGTAAAATCTATAGAAGAGAAAATATTACATTGTACCGACAGAAAAACATAATAAAATCCCCGCCAAGTACCAATAAATATAGGTACTCGAATATTTCATAAACTACGGAACCGATTTGGCCGAAACTGACTTTTATGTAAAGAAAACCGCATCGAAAGCAGTAAATCCGTTCGATAACTACGATGCACAGATAGACACACCCATAAGACCAACAGCTACACACGTCAAACTATAATATTTCTCCTTTTTGTCGGGTTTAAAACCGAAAACAGAAGTCTAACTCTACACTAACAGAAGGTACCTACAGCGCGTATTTTTTACAAGATTTTATTACTCTACCTACTTAAATTCAGTGACAATGCAATGTTATGATATTGTTTAGCTGATCTGATGATGGAGACGGATGGTGACTTTAGAAACTCCTAAACTATGCATGGTTAACCCATAGAGTTTGGGCTCGTTTCATTAGTCTTGACAAATACTCTGACTGATCATAAAGTATAGAAGCTAAGCTTGCTATGAAAAAAGCCCGTCTTGGAACAGCCTATTCACTCCAGCCTGTTTGCCCTACTATTAATTCAATAGAGTGTCCCCAGTCCTCACGCTCTCACCATTCCCTGAAACGTGACCATACCTTGAGTTTGATGAAAGAATCCCTCCTTTACAGGGTTGTTCCCGATACCAGAGTTTCCAGAACTGGAGTCGGGCCAAGGCATGTGGACCACGGCCCTGGACGTGATACTGACGACGCTCCGCTACCTGGCGCCGGCGACTCTGCTCTCTTTGTTCTGGGGGCAGCAGAGCTTCCTCTTCAGGCTGTTGAAGAGCATCGACAACGCGTTTAGAGCTAGTGAGTGCTGTTCTTGTTTGTAGAATTCCGGTTACAGCTGGTCCAATTATAACTAGGTATGTAAAATTACGGTTCCACATATTGGTCCAGCTATATCTAAGAACAATACAGGTGATACAATAAGTACAATAATTAAGGAGAAGAATTGCGAACGTGACACACACCGGAACAGAATAGGTACCTACCTACCTACTGTTAACGCGGCGGCGTCGCCGAGAAACAAGATGTATGGGGTTTGTGTGTAGACGGGTAGTTAGTAGGTAAGTATTCGTGGATGAAGGAAAAATCTTAGGGTAACCTGCACTAAACTTAGTAGAGATTCGAGGATTTTAAAAGTGTTCTCCGGGTTTCCAAAGGTCGTAAACCAAGGTGGCTGCGTGGAGTCCATGGTGTAGTGGCAGAGTAGAGTAGCACCAACACCTTACACTCGTGGGTGTCGTATAAGACGACTAATGTTTTCGAGAGTCTCCGTAGGCTGCAAAATGGGCAGCAGCTTTTTCCATTGTTGTATTTATAACACTGCGACCTTCAACCCGCCTGCCAATATGGCAATAACCTCCTATTTCGTAGGAGAGGCTCTAAGTCCTGCAGTGAACTGTTATGGGCTGTGATGATGAAATCAAGGAAGCTACGCAAAAAGAAACCCCAAGACTACTTACTTCTTGTTCAAGTTTAAAATGTTAAGATTCGTGCATGTGAATAAAATTACTAGATAGCGTAGGGGATTACATAACTTCTTACCTGTCTTGGTGACAAAATTTCGTCACTATTTTCCCAAGAGACCTCCCATTTTACGCTCAAGTTATTTCATCTCGTGTGCAAACATTTGTTTCGTTGCGTTATACAAACACTGAAACACGAGATTTGAATTGCTTGACGTATTAAACGTTACGCACGGTCATGGGTCGGTAACCACTGTATTTATAGTACTTATATTTGGTTTATTATTACATGCTTTCACAAGAAATTGCACCAAATTGTCAGACAGTTAAGATAGTGTGTTTCAGGAAGTCTAATATAAAAATGCTAAAATAAGTTTGAAAGTATTCTAATTACATAAGTATCCAAGCATTATCTATATAAGGTAGGTATATTAGCGGTTCTATTTAGAGGCGGTACTTGAAATACTGTGTTACCTATATTCTGGTATAGTTACAGTCATAGGTCGATGTCTCTGCATAAGACACCCACCATTGAATGTCTACTTTACGTCATTAATCGGCCTAACAACATCTCATATTCATCATCCATCATCATCCATACATCATCAGCATACTCAGACATGTTGATGATGCTGAAGGCATTCTCACTGCAACAATACCTAGTGTCTACATAATCATTATTTTGTAGGCATTTTCTGTAACTGCTCACTTTGGCTTACTTAGGAACGATGATAAGATCTACTTATTTATTTATTTATCAAAAAATTCTCACACCAATTATTTATGAACTTGGCCTAAAATTGTTTGACATTATTTACCGTTTTTAACTTTTTAATTCAAGTCCGTTACTTTACCACGATGATAATCTTTCGAGCGAGAAACTTGGTCACTTAAGTTTGGTTATTTAATTGTCATTTCAAATTAAACGGGATTGCGATTATTCGCCTTACAACCCAAGGACACAAGATCAAAAGCAATAAGATAATAAAGCAATTAGCCTACTAATATGAACGTAACTTTTTAAGGAAGATATAGAAAATGATCAGGATAAGGATAGGTACCTAGCGATTTTTTTTAGTCCAAGTCAGGTTTTGTCTTAACGCCAACGAAAGGTGGGAAATATTGTACGTCCAAGTTTTTTAATAGTATCTGAAGACTTTCACGAATCATAAATACCCTCCCTTTATGTATAAAAATCTAAATAGGTCGTATTAAGATTTTGGTGGGCTAAGATGTACTTATAGGTAATATGTATAGGTAATTATAAAGCGTACAATATTTTGAGATCACCAATTTATAATAATTAACTCTACTGTTAGAGATCTAAACAAAAGGCCGCCTTAGCGTAGAGTTTTTTTACTGAGGGCAATGTACAGTACAATGTACAGAGTAAAAAACCGGCATGCTTAGCGAGCTGAATATCTAATACGCAAAAACGGTGATGCTGTCAAACATTTTTAGTATCCTTGTAATGGAAGAATGGGTTCCGATCTTTAGTTAATCCTATTAGGTACCTATAAATGCGAAAGTTTATAATGATGTTTATTAATTATTCACGTTAACGCTAATAAACGGATTTTAATTATATTCAAAGATACGTAATGTAGCTTATATCGCAGATTATCATGTTGATTGTAACTATACCTAAGTAATTTATTCCAAAATTGAGTCAGGAACGTAAACTATTAAAAACCTATACTTACTCATATATGAAGATCCGTAACTCAAATTTAAATTTCCTCCTTACAGTCGTCTTCTCCAGCGAAGAGCAGAAGAACTCGGTACTGCAATGGCTGGCGGAAGCTGGACCGGTCCGTGTGGAGCATTTGGACACAGTCTGGCGGCATGGCTGGATAGTGTGCGGGGTACTGGATGCAGCGCTGCCGGGCGCCTGCGCCGGCCACCCGCCAACTAGACTCTCCATAAAACACGCGCAGACCATAGCTGACCATTACCTTGGTGTTGAGCCGGTGGGTAGTGTTGAAAATATTACAATGTTAGACTCTGAGAAAAGCCTTCTTATCGCGCACGTGCAAGATGTGGAATGAGCTCCCTCTGGAAGTCTTTCCTTAGCACTATAACATGGAGTTCTTCAAAAGGCATGTCTTCAGATACCTGAAAGTCCGACACCGCATCCGCTCCTGTTAGGTTGCAAATGTCCTGGACGACGGTAGCTGCTTTCCATCAGGTGGACCGTCAGTCCGTGTGCCAATAAGAAACAATCAAGAATTTTTACATCAGGGAGTGAGTTTCCCGAACAGTACGCTGTGCTATGTTGAGGGCAAGCACAGTATACTATGAATAGTGAATAGGATTTTTCTGGACATGAAGTGTTTCCAGAATAAAGATAAATATTCTGAAGGTTAATAAGTAGAGCGTCGGTAGCCGGGCGGTTAAATATCCAACTCGTAAGCGAGAGGTACCGGGTTTGAATCCCGCTGCGGCCATGTACCAATGACTCTTTTCTGAGTTATGTGGGTACATTAGTTGAATTCTAACCGATGCTCTTACGGTGAGGGAAAACATCGTGATGAAACCTGCAAATTCAGGCAACTGAATTTGTAACCATGATTCAATCTGGTCAGGTTCCCTTGGTAGCAGGGTCACGGAGGTCAGATGGCAGTCGCTCCACTATAATTACCTAATTGCCAAATCCCGGATCATGGTCAAGGCGGACCCTGGGCCCTCGTTCTCGAGAGCACAACCGGGGCATTAACGCCAAAATGATGATTCTGAAGGTTAATAAGTACCTACGTACAAATACGTGTCATTTTGTTAAGGGTAGGTAAGCTACAGAAAAATATAGGTACTATTAATTGATTCACTCTCTTATTAATTCCAGGTGTTCACCCGTCAAGAACTCGAATCCAACGACTCGCTAAGCAAGCACCAAGAATGGAAACTGGCAACGTATTTGGAACGCATTCGAGAAGCACTTTCAAAACTCTCGCCTCCAGTCTCCAAGCCGACTTCCCAGAGGACGTCTCCAGAAATGGCGCAGGTTACATTGGACTATGTGGCGAAAGGGTCTGGTTTGACAGCTGCTCAGATCGGCAACAAAATGCACTTCAAGATCTATCCCACTTCTCAGCAGTGTATGGATCCAGGAGAAATAACAATCCTAATCCGAGGCCCAAAAGACACATACGGCCTGACTGTCCTACCCCCTATCTTGGGCAAAGCGCAAATAATCCGACAAAAATTGCTAGGATTACAAAATAAATCCAATTACACGGAAAACGCTTTACCTATAACACATGGTGCCACATACTTGCGAAGTTATGGAAAGAACGACATGAACAAAACTTATTATATACCTAAATCGAAATACGATATCGAGATCGAGGAAGACATACGCGAAGATAACACTAAAATAGGTTACATTGTACCTTACGAAGGAAAATACGAAATATCGATTACTAGCCGAGGGCAAAATATAGTTGGTTCGCCTTTTACAGCGACGGCGACACACAATATAATCAGAACTTTAGAGCGGGACAGTTTTTGCCTGGAAGATGGTGAAGAAATAGATATTGTGGATGTTACAACAGATAGGAAAGTAGTTTTGAGAATAGTCGATTTTGTTACAGAAAAAATGTTATTAAGGGAAAATGGTTCATTAGAGAAAATAAGTGATGATGAAGCTAAAAAACTCATGGCCTCTGAAGACACATCAGTAAAAAGTAATGCTCGCGCTAAACCAGAACAAATTACTGAAGTTAATGATTCAACAGTATTTAAAGAGGATAAATTTGAGACAGTAAAAGTCAATAAAACAAATGAGAACACTGTTGTGAGGCGAGATATGTTTAAGAGAACAGCTTATAAAATTATCGCAATGAATCGCGTTTGTAAGATAATCCGAGAATTAACAGATAAAACCAAACAAATTCAAATGAAGTCAGCCAAAATGGATAATATATACAAAAGATCACGAAACCAAAAAGATATTCCAGATGTTGTTAACTCGACGTTCACGGAACAAAAATATAATCCTTTTATCATACGCGAGCAGAGAGATAAAATTGTCATCCCGGAAAACATTTCTGTTAATCTTATCACAGAAAAACCACAACAAAAAAATTACGAAGATTTTAAAACAAATACTATTACTTTTGACGATGTCTCACCTTTAAGTACACCTAAAATTTCGGATAGCTCAGATAGCTTAGAAACATATGAAACTTTAGAGCAACAGATAGAAGAACAATTAATATCCGAGAGACCCATGTCAAGTAATCCATTTGTAGGTGATATACTGGATCAAAGTTATGCTATTGAAAAAGAACTGGGAACATTTGTTAAAACAGAATATGAAACCAATAATTCTCAAAACGAGGAAACACAAAATTCTTCAATAACAATAAATGTAGAAGACCCTGAAACACCTTCACCAACAAATAAAAATCCTTTCCTAGACCTTGATGTCATAAATATGGAACGCCCCAAAACTCCTGTTTTAAAAATAATAACTGGAGAAGCTACAAATCGTGACTCTGTATATGTAGACCCTAAAAATGCTCTTCTATCGGATGAAATGGTTGGTAATGAATTTTTAAACCCATTCTTCTTGCATCACCATCTGTCCAATCAACAAGAGGCTGTAACTGACTTCATCATAGGCGCACCAGTTTCTTTGCCACCGATCATCAGAGCAACAACCCCTGAACCACAAATGGAGTCAATTTTAATGACCGATACTAATCAAAATAAGGATATCGTTGAGAAGAAAAATACTAGCAACACTAATGAAGTATCTTCACCAGAATTTTCCACTCCATTACACACAAATAACAAAAAACCAAATTCTGTCATGTCTTCGACGTTTCACAGCCTTGATTCCGAAGACGTCGAAATTCTAAGTTTGTCAAATGCAAGTGATGAACAAGAAGGTATGCACATAGAAGACCTACAGTCAGAACGGAACCTCACACCACGAAAAGATATGTGGGACTCAGCGTATGTAAGTATTGACGACAATAACAGTTCCCCTGATAGCAATAATAACGACAATCTGTCCTCGAGTGAAATACCTAAACAGAAGTTGTCTCCAAGTGACAACAATTATATGCCTTCTAATATGGGTCCTGCTGAGAGAGAGTTGTGGCAAAGTTGCAAAGAATTAAAAGAGGATATACCACAAAATTTGGATGATGTCAAACTAAGCAAATGGGAAACTAAAAGGTCTGTTTTCACGCCTATAATAGAAGAAACCGATAGGAGCATTTCATCTGGTATGAAGGAATCACAAAAGTCTGACAAGAAGAGTTTAATACGTACAGAATCTGATGCAGTTACAGTGGCATTTGCTGAAATAAACGAAATATATGATAATTACAAATCAGAAGCAAATTTGGCAACAACATCAAAATATATTGAGAATAAAAGCAAAGAACGTAAAGTTCGACAGAAAGAAAAGAGTGTCGATTCTGCATCTGTGATAACAGATGTGAAAAGACACGCGGAGATCATGGAAGGTAAGATTTCTAAGGTTCAGCCAAGTGTCACTGAATCTGCTGTAAGTCAGACCCTTCAACCCAAAAACATACGTTATTCTCAAACTGCTAACCAACAATCAGATGAAACTCAATTTGGCGATAAAAAGAATACCAACATTGTAATGGAAAGAAAACAATACTGGGATGAAAGAATACGAGAAATTGAAGCTAAATCAGAGGAATCTAAGACACAGCAAAGAAGAAGGCGTCTATCATCAAAACATTTACGCCATAGTGATTCTTTAACAAAACGAAGAGGTAAGCAAATTGCCAAGAGTTTGCATAATACGGAAAATAAAACCACACCTACCAAGTCTGAGGCGAAAAATATAATTAATGCAAGGTCGCCATTACCTCAGCTTTCACCGGAAAGTGATATTAAACTTGTAGAAAAATGGAAAAAGTACTGGGATAGCAAATTAGATATAGATAAAGATGATACAAGTACCACATGTTTTAAAACAAAATCTTCAAAAAGCAAAGATACAACAATGCAAACACAAAACTATAGACACGAGGATATAGATGAAGTATGCAAAACCGATAAACTCGATAAAGAAAAATCTTCAACATTGCCGGTGAAGCAAGAATTACCAGAAGAAGTGTTTAAGGCATTTGAAACTAGTCCAAAGAGATTCTTTGGAACATCGCGAAAACAAATTTTAAATAAAATAGATACTTTTTTAGGAAAACCAGGCACCGCAGATGAATCATCGTCAGATGTCACCGGTGCTAGTCCAGATACTGGCTTAGTATCAGATCGTATATCATTATTCCATAATATCACGCGAACTGAAGAAAAGCCATGGAATAAAAGAAAATGTCAGTCAATGCATAATATTTCAAAAAGAAAAGACAGTGAAAGGAGTAACTTATCTGTTGATGAGTCTGAAATCAGATATGAACCCCAAGAAAGCCATGTAATTCCAACCAAGCAAATAGTAAAAGAAACTGTTGAAAATATTAAATGTGAACCTCAAATGCAACCCCCAGTTCTAACCCTTCAAGATAAAAGAGCTCGAATGACCAATAAAGTACACACTATAACTATTGATAACAATCATCAAGAAATGACAGTCAAATCAGGGTTACCGAGTGTTCAGAAATCCATAAATAAATACAATAAACTTAATCCACAGAGTTACAAGTACAAGCCTAACATAGTTTTACGAAAGTCATCAATAAGCAAGTCAGAGATGGACATATTTAACAAATCTACGAACAATGCTAGTGAAGATGATCTAGATAAATATAAATCATGTGATGAGCTACCCAAAATCAATGTAAAGAACTTCATATCTCTGTACGAAAGTGTGTCCAAAACTGAAGTCCAATCAAGACCAAACCTTCATAAATATAAAAGCAATAACTCAAGTTTACAAAAATTTAAGGAAACCAGCTCATCCTTGGGTAGGTATATTAGTAATTAATGTTAAATTCGTACAATAGATTCACCGCCTCTTTCTAAAAATTACTCTGGTAACACATGGCCCCTTAATAAAAGTAGCTATCAACATTAATACACTAAGTTAATATGATGTTCTGTTTTCACAGGAGCTGTAAATATGACTGCCCATACTTCTAATAAGAGCCAGAATCCAGTTACTAAGAATATATATAAACAGTTTTCTGAAGAAAAACTAGAAACTAAGCGCGAGCCTTGTACTTTTCAAAAAGTTGTAACAACTAATCAGAACAAAAATGAAGTTTACGTTAAGCCAAACTTTTACACTACTAGCAAACTTCAGGATTCTTTATTACGCAACAATAGGTGGGAAAGCAAATCACAAGAAAGTTTAGAAGCGAAAAGCATGGACTCGAGTGATATAGAAATAATTACAACTGAAGATCTAGAGAAAGAAACCACATATGTAAGTCTATCAGACATAGAATTAGAAATAATCGAAAATCAAGAAATTCAATCAAAGAATACGTCACCAGAACGAGAAGTGGAGACAGCACATATAGATTACAAGTCACGTTTCAAATTAGCGAAACAGTTTTTTCAGTCACTAGAAGAATTAAGAGATGTGAAGAAACCACCTAATGGCAATGAATCCGAATTACTTTTACTTAATAAATCAACTGAATCTCTGGAAAAGGAAAGACCACAGAAAAGGGTTAAGAAGAACATAAAAGCCCATTCTATGCCGTCATCCGAGATATCTAAAATATGGAATCAACTGCAAAGTAATAATGAAGACAACAATTCAAAACTCGTTAAGATTTCTGAAAAATTTAATGTGGATGATTTGTACAGTGACGTCATGCACGGTAAACTAAGTAGGCAAGGTAGTTTAAGAGGAATACCACATAAGAAAGCGGTACTTGAAGCGTTTAAGTCTATGGAGAACCTTACAGATAACAAATTCAGCCCTTATGATATAACAATGTCTCAGGTTACTGATTTAGTTAAAGATAATAAGATAACGCAAGCGCAGACATATTTGAGTGAGTACCCTTATTTGCCAAAAACTGATCCATCCAAATATCACTCGAGGTTGGATGCTGCAGCATCTGGACTAATAACTCTTAAGGAGCTGCAACGCCAGAAACCTAGACGAAACAGTGTACCAGACTTAAGAATGAACCCTAAGTTTACAGTTGAGCTCTAATAAATAAGTACTTCTTGAATTTATTTTCGAGTATAAAATGACAGTATTTCCTAGTACCTAATATAATTTAGAAGATACTCATTCAATAATTTGGTTTGCTAGAAATAAATTAGTTCCAATGATCGATTTACTTCATCTATTCACTTGTTACTTCATTTCAATGGAATCATCTTTATTTAAGTAATACATATTATATTGTACAATTGTACAGATATTGAATCTAAAACTACTATTATAAGAATTTATTATTGTATCTTATTTATTTGAAAATAAAGTAAGTCTTAAAATTTACCATATTTTGTTTTGTTTGTCAGGTGCGGTGCCTATGGGAATCACAAACAAAATATTTTATTACTTTCTCGGTACGCAACTACTCAACCAATTAAGGTTATTATTATTAGTATGATTAATACACTATTTGCCTTAATTTGTATTTATTGTAAAAAAAACTTACGAAAATACATTACTTTGTACATTATTTACAATTTACTAAACTAAAAAGTAACATACATTTTTAAATTAAACTACTTCTTCAGACATTGCTTGTTAAATTAAAGCATATTAAAAATAATTACACAGGTGTAAAATAAGATTTCAATGAGTGACGGTAAATAAAAAGTTCTCTGATACAACGCAAGTAGGAAGATGATCGATTTCCTATCATTTTCTCGCCCAAGAAACGTGTTAAACTATTAACCAAAGGAGGCAGATATATTTTTATGTGACCATTTAAACTACCATCAAAAACTTTGTAAGACAAATAAAGCTCATTTTTTTACCACTATGGTGGCAAATAAGCTTACGGCCCGCCTGATGGTAAGCAGTCACGGCAGCCTATAGACGTTTTCAATACCAGGGGCATCATCCATGCGTTGCCAACCCCGTAAAAACCTTTACACCCCTTTCTTGAAGAACTCCATGTTATACTCTCCAGGGAAAACCTCTCCAGGTAGTTCATTCCACAACCTTAGTGTGCGTTTTCCTATATGCCTCGCCTTTTGAAATGTCCGTCTATAAATTACTTGGCTATGGTTAATATTTCACATGTATTTTTGGTGCGTCGTTTGAGATGGTAGGTAAATGTAGAGCGTTCGCAAGATAACTTGGCGTGTGGCCGGTGAACGTGTTTTTTTTTCGTTCATCGCGCGTGGCTACGAAATGGACTAAAATTTACAGATAGCCAACTCCTAATCTTTATGTTGCGATGGAGTTGGCCGACTGTCTATGTTAGTTCCAATGCAACTCCCAATCTTTATGACGCTATGGAAATTGCTGTCTGTCAATTTTAGTTCTATTCTCAGCCGCGCGCCAAGTTTTATTGCAAATGCGCTAGAACAGAAATAAGTAACAGATAGTAACAGTAACAGATTCAGCAAAACGGCATGATATGCTAGTCCACTTAAATACTTGACGCGTATTCTTGATCGCTTAACATTCCCACGTTTCACTTCACAGTTAACTTAATCACTAGACGTGTTCACTTGATCACTTGACGTGTTCACTTGATCACTTGACGTGTTCACTTGATCACTTGACGTGTTCACTTGGTCACTTGACGTGTTCACTTGATCATTTGCACGTACGGGATCTCACTTGATATGGATTTGTACGTAAGTGGAGGCGTTCTGAGCGCGCCGGTGTTTCAACCAAGCGGTAGCGACGGGGTCACCGCGGGCTCCTCTCGCTTCCACCTGTTGGTAGTACGCCTCGCGCAGTATGCGGAACGCATCTACGCTTCGGTACGGGAGGCAGGTGACGGGGTCCATGTAGCGGGCTGGTTTCCTGGAAAGGTGTGAGTGGTGGGTTAGATTAAAATGTAATGTATGCCAAGGGCAGGCCAACTTCTTGTAGGTCTCCTAAATCTCTGCTATCGATACAAAGTGGTTTTTTTCTTGTACTCCATGACGTAGGATAACCTATGGTGTATTCATAGTCTATTAGGAGGTGCGAAGTGCTGCCACTTTTAAGTAAAGAAAACATTTCTTACTAACCAAAATAATTATCAAAAATATGCTAATTCAATATTTGCAAATAGCAACAATTTTTTTATATTTTAGCACTTTCTCACGTCTTATGGCCATAATTTACCCGTAGGGTCCTAACCACTAGACTAACACGGCCTTAAAACAAATTGTTAGCAGTCAATTGGTCACACAGAGTTAATTAACTATAGTCCGTAATACGTTGATGGTTGGTCCTACATGAAATCTAGTGGCTTATTGCCCAATAAGGATATTTGCAATTTCAAAGTGCACCAGACAGAAACAACTACGATCGATTCCAGCCAATGACCCAGCAATGATCTGGTGGATTATGGAATCTCAAAACTATGATACTTTGTACCAAGATCTGTACGATGTCCTGAGATGTACAGTGGATAAGTATTGGTATGTATTGATGACAATTTGTTTGGTAGTTATAAAGTATTTCATACTTGGTGACAGCACACAGCAGCTGCCGTTTCCGCCTCGGTTGCGACTTCGGGAAGCAAGCATTGAACGCATCGTCCTTGATATCGTTCTCGAAGGTGAGGAGCGTTCTCTCGAAGTATTTCGTGTTTTTATGCTTTGGTTTCCTTTTTTTCTCTTCGGATCTGAAACGTAATATTGGTTTAATTCCTACGTCCGTGCTTGACAATCTTTCCATCTTTACTTCCATCGGCTATATCGGTTACAGGGCATTTCTGATCCTATCACGTACAGGGGGGTTACCATGAACTCTTATAGCAGGACCACAACAGAAATGCCCTGTTTAGAACGAGACAGCGCTATACGTGTCTATGTGGTAGCTTGAATTATTAGTCTTAGGACCATACAAAGCGTACTCAACTCTTACTGATAACGCGATAAACTTGAGATTCAATAAATGATGGAGTCCCGAAGTCAATAAGCTAAAAGATGTAGTTAAGAATATTTAAAAAACTTACTTGACAGCCTCATCAACTTTGATTTCATCGTCCGGTCCAATGACGTCAACGTCCATAGCGCTATCTTCGATCTTTGGTTTCTCGTCAGCTGTTTCGGCATTCACATTCATCGGTTCCTCTGGCGTAAACTGACCTGGAAGATTAGAAATAATGGTTAAGCATCAGAAATATACAGGGTGTAAAAAGACCGCTAGCATTAATTGAAACCTCATATTCTACTCATGAAACTGAACAACTTTCCCTAAGAAACACACCCGCGGAAACTCTTAGTTTCGGCAGAAATCGAGATTAAAAATAAAATAAAAAGTTGTTTTTTTGTACTAAAAAATATCAAGTATCGATAACTAAATCGTTCACAATTAATATAGACTCTCAAAGTTCAAATTTAAGTTGAAATAAATGCACTGTAAGTAAAAGAACGCAATGTAAAGCGCCGCTCGGCCGCACACGTGCGCTCACTACCTACCTACTCGCTGCCGCGCGCCCGGAGGTAGGTACTAGCTACAGCGGCCGCGCCCGCGCCAACCGCCACCGGCCGCCCGTGGGCCCATGCCCATGGGACAGCAACACTGCCATGCTCCCACTCGGTAAACTTCAACACGACAGGGGTACGCATACCTTAATGCATTACCTAGACGTTTGCTTACAGTCATTCACATTATACGAAAATCGTACCCAGCACCTACCTATCGTCGATATCAGCAGTAAAGTTCACGATCGAAAGTTCTACCTACCTAGGTAAATTATTGTATGACGACCATTCACATTACCTACATGAGAATTTAACATAGTAGGTATTTACCGCGGCGCACTTGCATGATCAGGCACAGGATCAGCTCTCTACCTACCTAACTTACGTACACGTTTGCTTACGGACATTCACATCATACGAGAATCGAGCCCAGTACCTACTACCTACCTACTGTCGATATGTGCAGTAAAGATCACGATCGATAGTCCAATACCTACTAGGAACATGAGAATTGAACGTAGTTCCTGTGGTAGTAACTACCTACCGCCGCGCGAACCATTTGTCATCAGCTGACAGGATGAACGGATGAACCAAACCAACATGTTTGTATTACGAATATTCCCAATTCCTATCACACGACCGAACCGTGGAGACTAAAGCAAAAAAAAGAAGATAGGTAGGTACTCAATAGTCAAGCTTAGGTATCCCTACTAGTTAGGTAGAATACGCCAGAGCGGCCGCCGCGCGGGGTCAATGGCCACTGGTCACGTGGGCGAGCGAGAGCCGTGCGCTGGACGATGTACATTGCGCGTCGCAATTAATTATTTTTTTGAGGTAGCGAAATTATGAAGTCATTTCCGCGGGTATGTTTCTTGGGGAAAGTTGTTCCGTTTCATGGGTAGAATATGGGGTTTCAATTAATGCTAGCGGTCTTTTTACACCCTGTATAGGGACCCTGATAGTTGCAAAAATGTAGAATGGAGGATGGAGCTTAATAGTACTAAGATCTGAGTTTTGATTCCTAACTAGACAGAAATCAAATTATTTGTCTATTTACAATACTTGAGAACTCTATTACATACTGTAATACAAGATACAACTTCATGAGGACCCACAGGAAGGTCAGAACTTGCGTGAGTTAAGGATCTTCACGGACGGGTCAAAAACCGACTCAGGTACAGGTTGCGGAAGATCTAAACATTCATTTAAGCACTCCACTTAGTAAGTATAACACGGTCTTTCAGACTGAATGTATGGGCATAATTTTGGCCTGTCACGCTATACGTGATAGGAAAGTAACAGACCAACCAATCCGCATACTAACGGATAGTAAAGCAGTACTGATGGCGCTGGAAAACAACAACATCACTTCGGGACTCATTCTTGACTGCCGTCAGTGCCTAAACGAGATATGTAAAAACAATCCCATTACACTGCAACTGATAAAGGGACACAGCGGCTCTTGGGGAAATGACGCGGCTGACGAACTGGCTAGACGAGGATCCGACACAATACCGATAGGTCCGGAACCGATTGTGCCTATACCATTAGCGTGGACCCGTCAACACCTACGGGAGAAAACCAAGGTAATACACAATCAAACATGGTCTTCACAGAAGGACTGCAGACAAGCAAGGGAGGCCCTTCCCATGATACTCCCCTCTCTATCTAACAAACTAATAAACCTAACAAAAAAACAACTCCGAATGGTAACCGGGGCACTAACAGGACATGGCCCGTATAATAAACACCTTTTCACCATAGGTCTGACGGACAGCTCAGTATGCAGAGCATGCTTGGAGGAGGAGGAGACAGCTGCCCATGTACCGCTAAAATGCAGCGGCGTGGCTTCCTATAGGTCAAAGTATTTAGGACAACCAGCCGCACTCTCGGGGATCTTCCGGAGACCGAAGGGTCTCCTGAGTTTTCTTGAGGAGTTGGGTTGGCAGGAACATTAGTGTTACCGAAACAAAAAAATTTAAAAGAGCATCAGTTAGCATTCGACTAATGTACATAACTCAGAAAAGAATCATTTGTAAGTGGCCGCAGTGGGATTTGAACACGGTACCTCTCGCATACGAGTCGGATATCTTAACCACTCGGCCACCGACGCTCCCAACCGACCGATAGGGAAAATATTAATATACACAGACTGTAGATTATTAACTACTCACCAATAAGTGTTCTATAATTTGATCGAAATCTATATTGAATTTATTATTTCCTATTTGACACAGATTGCAATTGGTATGGAATAGTATGGTTTGCAGCATAAGGTAGCTAGTGCAAATACATGCATGAGGCATTATATCTCAGTCCTTACAGTGTCCTCCCAGTTCTATATGTTAGGGCGACAGTTAGAGCATTTAATTTTCGTCTGTTAGTCTGTCTCGTCGTTTGGCACATAGTAGTGCAAAAAAGAAATAATAACACTGCTCTAAAAAGAAATATGAATTACTTCAAATAGTAAATAGTGTCATTTATGTGGTACAATGAATTACCTGGATCGGTTAAAAAGTTGAGACCCTCACTCTTGATGATGTCGCTGAGGCTTAAATCAGCTATAGGTGACAGACTAGTCTTGTCGTCATCCACTTCCGATATGAGAGGTACTCCAAACGAATGATATCTGAATTGTACAAGCAAAACAATTAATTTATACACTAGTATTTCATTTTTGTAGTGCTTTATTTTGAGTGTGAATGTGCCAACTTACCTAATAATAGGGCCAGTGATAGTCTTTTTCGTTGGTCGTACCTTTTTCCTTTCCAATTCGATTTGTTCAAATCTCTCTGAAATACACAGTGAGTAATTAGTAGTACAATAACCAGATTTTTTGTTAATCTGGGCGGTAATTTTATTAAATAAGTACAAACCTAAACTTTTTAGATTTTCTTGCTCTGTTATTTTGGCTTCCTCTAGTAATTCTTCTTGTGTTGGCATTTTCTCCTCAACCTTTTTTACCTTTTTCTTCTTTAATTCCGACCTAATCTTGACTCTCTGCAGTGTTTCTAAAGATTTCACAGCTGTACTCTGCCTGATAGATTTTCTCTCTAACGACAAAATAACATATAACATATTAGTTGTGCTCTCGCATACGAGGCCCCGCTTTGTTACACACTCAGCCGCCTGAATGTGCAGGCTTAAAAGCATAGGTTAGTGTTCAACTAATGTACATAACTTAGAAAAGAGTAATTGGTACATGGCAGCAGTGGGATTTGAACCTAGTACCTCTAGCTTGCGAGACGGATACCTTCACCACTAGACCACCTCGGCTTCCGACACAATATAATTATGGTTTAATATTGTCTCACAAACGCCTATTTTGAGTTCTAACATATTTTTAGATATAGCTCGGTGACAAGCAAGCTGGTAGCCTCCCTGATGATGGATGGGAAGTGGTAACTATTGTCTATAACAGTATTTAGGTGTTATGTAACAAAAATGCAGACCCTCAGGTCCATTGTCACTGTGAGGACTAAGCTGGTGTGGCTCAAGTAAGCGTTATTGCCTGATGGAAGAAATATTGGACATAGTTTGAAACAAAAGAAATTGCATCATTCAGAGCAATGAGATAGAGCAAGCTTCAAACATCCTTTATAATAGATTATGATGGGCTTATTTTTTAACTTGATTTTTATAATTTAGTCCAAACCTATAGAAGAATCGGCAAATATAGATCTATCTTCTTTTTCAGCTTTATCAACTTTATCACCCCTCTCCTCTTTAGATTTTGGTTCTTTCTGTTTCTTCGCAATTGTCTTTTTAACTTTGTCCGCTGCTTTCCTTTTGAGGTTTGGATCCTGGAAATATATTAAGCAATTAGAAGAATAACATCTTAAATGTTAAAATGTAATAAAATAGATCCAAGATCTGGCAGCTCAGGTAATTACGGTAGAATGACTGCCATCTGACCTCATGACATTGTTAACAGAGGAACCTGATAAGTCTCTTCATTGGCTATCTCAGTGGACAACTGAATTTGACATAAAATAATCTTACACCACTTTAATTTGGTAGATGCTATAGCCAGTGGCCAACGTAGATGACATAGTGCAGAATTATCTAATGTCAAATTGCTAACTGAGTTAGATAATAGCCCCCCAGATTGGATTATGGTTATACATTCAGTCACCTGAATGTGCATATTTTATTACAATGTTGTCCCTCACCTTAAGAGCATCAATTAGTATCAAACTAATGTACATAACTCAGAAAAAGTCATTGGTAAATGGTGGCACTGGCATTGAACTCTGTACCTCTCGCTCATGAGTCTGATTTGAAGCCATTAGGCCACCACCGCCAATTACTTATTTAGTGGCATTGGTAATTTGGTACTTATTAATTGATTTAATTAGTGTAAGTAGAATAACCAGTAGATCTATGTACAGTACTACCTATGTTCAATATTGGCTTAACATAGTATTTAAAGCCCTAAAACAAACCTTGTAAGCTTTCGTGCCAACTTGTCGCTTTCTCTTCTCATCCTCTTCCTGATCTGAGACATGCTCATCATTTTCATCTATGTCAAAGTCAGAGTCCACTACATCATCTTGCTCTTTTTCTTGTCTGAAAACCGATACAATACACAAGGCTATCAGTCAATGGCTCCACATTATTAATTCTACTAGAATTTTTTTGCCAAGGGAGGTACACGGTCATACGGTTCATCAGATGGAAAGTGGCCACCGTCAACCAGGATATCTGCGACCTAAGCGGTGAATGCAGTACTGGCCTTTGAAATAAAGCCATTATTAGATTCCAATAAATAATATTAAAGTCAAAACTTGACTTACATTCTGCTATACTTACTTACAACTCTCTAATTATAAAATTGGAAATATTAGACACAGATTCTACCAGGAAAGACAAGAATTAATATAATTTGTAAAGTATTTAAACTTATAAATACCACGAATATTCATACCCAAGGAATAGTCCATTAACTCACATGTAATCCCTGTCTTCCTCGATTTCTTGAAAACCTCCGTAAGTTGTTTTATAGAAATCATCTTCTTCCTCTTCATCTAATATTTTTGCCATGCGGTTACCAGCATTTGAACGTCTTTCACGTTGCGACATTTTGCTTAATGTAATTATGTAGCTAGCTAGAGCGTAGAAAATATTATAAACGTTCGGTAGTTAGTTATAAATCGACTGGTAATTAGTTTACGAATTTGCAATTTTAATAACAATCAACAAACGACTGGCTTGGCTTTAGACAGACCAATCATAAAGACAAATAATGATTGTCAAAGTACGAACACAGACCAATAAAACTGTCACTGTCAATGAGTAACGGGTGCGTTCACAAATAGCTCCGACCGTTGCTACACTGCGCGCTGCTATGACTAAAACCAGCCCAGCGAGAATCACTATCTATAGTCCTGCAGCGTATCGTCGAACTCCGATAGCACGCCGCCATTTTGATCTCACCTTCTGCAAGGTACCGTCGATCTCCGATAGCATGCCGCCATTTTGATCCTACACTTGGCAATTCGTACTATAAGAAATACGGAAATAGCGCCAAATGGAGGTCCAAAAATCTAGGTCATGTTTCATCTAATTCGCTTGTGTAGAGATACAGTTTGACCTCTCCGTAGTACTAGCTTTCATACATTAGGGAGGTCATTTAAAATTATCGTTCGGCAAAAACATAAACTTGTAGCACACCTTCGGGAGAACGTGGTATAATAAATAACACACAAATAATAAACAACATCAATAAATAACGATGTGAAAGGTTTATTAGGTTAATAAGTTTAGGTAGGATAATAAGTCTAGGTTTTAAGCTCTATTTGCGAGTGCGCTGAGATCGAAGTCGAGCCGGCGCGCGGACGTTTCTGACTGCCCCTTTAGTTCCGACCGTGCGATTGCAGCACCACTGAATGTGCGTTTACATGGCCTGCTATAAATTGCCCTAAAACGATTTCCACGCGAACGAAGTCGCGGGTCCTAGAACACTAGTAGTGTATAAAGTCATTAAAAACACCCTCTTAACAATTAATATACATAATACGTAAGTAAGTGCCATGAAATAGTGTGAAAAATTTTTACTGAATGTCTTGTTTGATAACCAATTACCAAAATATGAGGGAGGTGTTGTTTCGTAACTGATTACGAAAACCAGTTACGAGCATGGATGAAAGGAGTTCTTCTGATAATAGAAGTTTTTGCCTGCGACATATCACCATCATACCAGCGTTATGTCCCCGACTGGTAATAGTTTTCATTGATTGATAGTTTGTGTACACTTACGGAACATATACGACGGCATTTTAGCTTAGCATAGCTTGACGCTCATGACGTCATATTCGTTGACTTGTTTGAAGTAACCGAGAGCAAGATTGGACAATTGGGTATTTTTTAAATATTTAACTTAGTAACGGTACCACCCCACCTTCTACCTCTGTATATTTGCAAAATCCTTGGAAATTATACAGTGACACTTCACTCACACACGCAAGAGGGGCAGTACTTAAGTTTTATACGTGACGTATTCGGGTGCGAACACGAACTGGGTAACTGACAAGGACACAACTATCCAAATCTCGCTATAGTTTGAGCGAGACAGCTATTTCGCAGTCCCGATTTCGCATGCGAACAACTCGGTGGACTACGGGCGCTAGTGTGTGGAAAACTACTCATTGGTGAAAAAGTTAACGACATAAATGAAACAATTTGTTAATTTTGTGCGGTTTATTCAATTTTTAACAGTTATAATAAGATTTTACTTCAGTCATCTTATGTTGTTCTTGATAAAACATACAGTTGCTCTGAGATACAATTTTATCATCTTTGCCGACAAGTTAGCAACTGGTTGCTTTCGACATCTATACTGATTTAGTAGGCACAGGTTCTACGGCATACACCGCAGACCTATTGCTGCCTCTCAGCTTAAATGTATTCAATTATATAGGAATTTATTTTTACTATTGTTTAAATTTCGTAATACTTCATGTGATTTTACATTTAAACTGTTGTTATACATAGGTATAGATGAGGTGATCAGAGATTCTACGCTTTGCGTTGATAAAAATTTTACTACTCCTTAAACGTATATTTTACTTACAAGCGTTGCCTTGTAGCTTGAACATAAAATCACAAGAATTAATGTGTGACAAATGAATATACCTAACAAACTTTGATTTCCTAAATACTTTAAATAATATATAAGTAAATCACATTCTTATTAAAATTAAAATCACATCAATTAAATTGATTAATTAAAATCAAACTATAGCCTAGTGACTTTAATAATTCATAATAAGTTATAATAACCATTCAATAATAAATTTAATAATAATTACAATGGATAATAAATTATGTATAAATTGGTAATATTGAAAAACCTTTTTAAACAAATAACAAGAAAAATTGGAATGTTACATGGGTCTTGTTTTTTACTGTGTAGGTATGTGATGGCCTTATCTATTTTAAAATTACTCCCAGAATATTTTATAATTATAATTCATAATATAATTACATAATAATACTCTCTCAATCTTTCACACTGGAGTAGCACTACAGCAAACAAAACAGCTGAGGATCAAGTAATTAGTCATTTTTCCAGTTATTTTATTATTATGCAACAAGCACATATTTTTATATGGGTTCGTGCATATTAAAAAAAGTTTAATTAAAACCTTTTAACATTATGTTTGGTAATTTATTTATATATATATATATATACTCTAATCCTAGATAAAAACATTTACAACGTAAGTATGACTAACTAATGTTGAGAAGCTAAAATCTGATAAAGATTTATGTAATTTCGGACCCATACACTATATAAATTAAACTTTACGTAATTGTTGTATGTATAGAAACAATTGAATATAACACACCTATATAACCAATTATATACTTTGGAATGTTAACTAAGTTATTATTTTCAAGATAAACATTTATAAATCCAATAACAGCAACAAAATTTACGACTATGCGTACCAATTATACTTTAAATAGTGCACTTTTGTTTTTTTATCACGACAACGTAAAATAAAAATTCGTGTTAACATAATTATTTTCTAAATTACAAAAGTGCTACTCGCACATCATTCATATTATACATTATCTCGCTATATCTATTAGTAAATTCAATAATTTACGATTATTTTTAACTACATTCATTCGCTATCAACTTACGCTAGGAAATTTTCAAGAAGACAGTTATAATGCCAATAAATCAAATAAAAATATTGACATAGCTTCAAATACAAGTCAAGAGAAACTGGCTTTGCTAACAAATAGATGGCGCTAAAAGGGGGAAAAATACCTTATATTACTTTTAACTTATAGTAGTATTAACGACTGCATAATTTGATTTTGTACTATTAGAACTTTCATTTCAACTTAATATAATAACAGGATTTTAATAAAACTGTGGTTAGGTAAGTATTAAACCTAAATCGTCTAGCGCCATCTATCGACGTAGTTATCCACTTCTCGTCGCCAATAAAGTAATAAAAACATATTCAAGAATAAAATATTTCGAAAATACGTATTTCAAATTCAATAAATATTTTATTACAAGTACTTATTCTTTTTTTACGTGAACAATAAACTTTTAAATAAATAAATAATAAGAGATAATATTTTACGAATTATTTCAAATACGGACATTTACAAAATAATAATTCATTTTAGATTTTTATTTGACCTTTCAAAATAATTATTGCAGTTACTATTATTATTCAGGATATTCAGTTTTAACTGTCAGCTCAATGGCAGTTTTAACTGTAACAGAATACCAAAAATGTCAAACTGCTATTGAGCTGCTATTACAATTCATTCGAGCCAAGTAAATTAGTGGACTTACTGCCCTATTTGTCTACCGACATAGAAATAAAATGTTACCTACTTATACAGTGCACGTTCTCAACGTTACAATTACAACAGAAGAAAAGAATGTCTATATTTGAAATATTCGAAAAAAACAAAAACTGTAACCGCTTACAGCAAACACTTATCCTAAAATTTTGATTTAAATCAAATTTAGTGAAACAGTGAGAGTATATAGTAAAATTTCACTACTCGTTATTTCTTATTATATACAGGAATGCGTTTTAGTGCAGATGTGAGTAACAATAAAAAATAATAGGTACCCTAAAGTTACATTTCCTCGTAACAATAAATTCAAAACCGCTTTTGTAAGTACGTTCAACAATATCGAACAAAAATAAAATAATTTTAAAAAGAAAAAAAATCATTTTTCGCGGGTAACTGGTTTGAATAAAAATTGTTGTATTCACGTTGTCCCCATAATTCATATCAAAAATGAGGGCGAGAGCAATCCAATCATTGGTGGTTGCGGTTACAAAGTCCACTACTGAAGCGTAAGGTCTTTTATATTTTTGAGTAAAAAATAATAGCAGAGAAAATCACACCTGTTTTATTTGGATATACCAATTACAGCCGTATGTAGAGCACTTTAAAGAAGCATTTCGATCGCTCTTGCAGTCAATAGTCACACAGATAGTGGGGACAACGGAAACACAATTCAATAGAGAAGATTTGAAAGGAATAATTTGAAGTAGAAAAATTCAAATTGCTTCTGTAAGCGCAAAAGTTTTAGTTAATAGAATATTTATGGCGCAATTCCGTACAAATTATACCAATGCAAAATAACCTATTGCATTGAGCCCAGCAGAGGGTTATGTTAGAAACAAATTATGTACATTTAAATTAAAACCTGAATTCGTACCAGGTAGATTATCATAAAAATCGACTTGGATCATTGAAATTATTGTTATGTACGTTAACTAACAAACTGAATCGAAATCTTCATACAATAAATTGTGAGATAGGCATATCAATTTAAAAAATACATGGCACTGAAAATACTTAGTTAGAATTACTTGCCACATGCAGTAGAATGTAAACTCTGCGACCTTGACAAAATTTTGTACACATTTAATGATACTTATTCATAGTTAATATGATAATAAGGTTGAAAATCGTGTACACCCCACGTGCATGTGACAACAATAGTAGCAGAAATAAAAGACAAAAGAAGAAAAGTTAGAAATACGTAAGTACGTAACATTAAAATGAATTATATCGTTATGTATAATTAAAATACTACATTGATCTTTACAAGTTGCAAACCCTGTAATTATAAATTTCTAATACGTGATGTTTCTGTCGTTTTCCAACCGGAACATGAATTATATTGAAATGAAAAGAATGAAAGCAGATAAAGTTTAGTTTTAAGTGTCAGCAAAACTTATCTATAATTTTTGCGACAAAATTGTGGATTGTTATATTGATTCACAATTCTGCAGTTGGAAAGCGACACATTCCATTTATATCGCCTAATAGTAGAGATTCTTAAATTTAAACTTTGAAGTAAACGACTTTGAGCTACGGTACATTCCTAGAGAATTATCCATAAACATTAAATTATATGTACTCATGTATAATTATGTACATTGATCCAAAAGTCATGTGTGTATCATGTGCATGTGTCTACGTATTAGTTTTCATTTGAATATATCCAAAAAATGTTGTTTAAAATATTTGGCACACATTAAATGTAATTGAGCTTTGATGCACCAAATTATTTGCAAGCTTATCAAGACTTTTAAGATCTTGTTACATAAACATTTTATGTATGTTATGTATACATACGTACACGTGTACTTTACTGTGTAAACATAATTTATTCGTGAAAGTGCTTTTAAATATAATGTATAAATAATTAATGTAAAAGAAAAGTTAAATAGGTAAAACGATATTATTTGCAAAAGTTATCTGAAAACTATTGATTGATCATTGAAAGTTAAATAAAAAAATTAAGACAATCCCATTCAACGGTCTCAAATCTCCACATGAACACTAATTAATTCGTATTTTTTTTATTCTCATATTAATTAGACTCCATTTATTATACAATAGCCATTTTCTGGATATGACATGTCGTAATAGCATTTGTCTAATGAAACACATTCGGAGATTTGCCATTCCGCATATTGCATTTTTCATATTCTTTTCAAAGTTATTTTAATAGTTACAACCTCTATGGTATGTTCGTATAAGCACGTAATTTCTTGTGAAACCTTTTATTACTAAACCTGATCACACTTATAAACGGTGTTATTACCATGTTCTTCAGTTATAATGCGTAAGATCTTCTTATATACAGTCACGGTGAAAAGGTACGTCTCATCTAGTCAGTTCACGTCTAGTTAAGGTCTATTTTAGCTTGCACTAATGGCTAGCACAGTGAGTATTATCGCGCGTCCGAAATTCAACTAGAGGGCGCTACTAGCGAGTAAGGTCTGTTCTTAAAATACCTCTTGCTATTGGCCAGGATCAAACGCTCTAAGTTGACAGATGGATTTTACCCAATTGAACGGGGGTTATTTTGACAGCTGACAGTGACAAGACTTTATTCGACAGTACCGCCCACTGGTGAGCACAAAAGCTGTTTCCCTCATTGTCTGTGACCTAGTCTCAAAAGCAGTGAAAATAAAAATATGGTAATCACAATATAACGACGTCTTTATAAAATGCGATCAAGTTTTATACAAGCTCTTTATTATACGCTAGTAACTTGTCACTTGTCTGTCTTATTATCTACTAAATTTCTTATCATCAGCACTATCCGAAAAATGTTAGTAAGTAGGTACTGGCTACAGTGGTAGTAGGCATTTTTGCTAAAAAATACCTACATAAACATTTACGGCAAAAACTTAGTCAACTTCTTTAAAAATTCAATAATTATTGCATTTCATTTTTTGGTAATTTGTACAAGATGTGTAATTGATATATAATGATAAAATAATACATAATAAAATGTCACAAACGTCGGGTAAGTAAAGCAGCAAGGTGTCATTTTTTCACATCAAAATGCCACTTTGCACAAACTCTACAGTGCCACAAACTTATCTGGCTCGGTGGCGAAAACTGGAACTAAGTGCCGCCATTTTGAAACGTCATTTGGTAAATTCAACAACAGCGACGCTGTCACAGGGTCAGATAAGTTGGCACTTTATAAGAGTAGGGCATTATAGACATAATTAATACATACATAATTGTTTTGCTATTGGTGCATTCTGCGCCTCTAAGACTCTAAGTACTTTGCCTTCATATTTCGCTTGTACATCATGGAACTCTGTGAGAGAATTAAAATAAGTATAGAAAGAAAGTGGAGCTATAGTATACCACAATCGGCAGTTTAGTAAAAGTGGCTAATAGAACTGTCTCTGTATGCAAAATGTATGGGCTGCAGTAGTGATAAAAGAGCCCTCTCAATAACAATTTATATATTTTTAGGTTCTGCGTTTCATTTAGGTACTTTAGACTTCGAAAGCGGGATCTAGGACAGTATGAAAACTTTAAATTTTGTAACGTCTTTGTCAGCGCCATCTATTTGCGATGCTAGCCAACTATGTTCTTCGATTAGTATTGTTGAGCTTCCAGCGATAGATGTCGCTATAGACATCTAAAAAGATTGTAGTCAACGCGCAATCGACGAAACTCTTCGCGAATGGCTTTATTCGGGTTGTCTTGCAGATTTAGCTAATATATGTTGACGTGGCATTTATATAATCGAATAGATATATATATACATATATAATAGACTGCCTCTGGTGGTGTACTATACCTACACTTCATAATACATTACGTGCAACAGGATATCGAATTAAATATAATCAACACTACCCCATTTGGCCAAATTAGAAGGAACAATCAATACTCAAATTTTGATATATTTTAGTTTATTTCTCCGAACAAACAAATGGGTTATCTACGATTTTATTCGTGTGGTGTTTCGTTGGAGGCTTTTGGTATTATTTTATTATTTAATAAGCAGGATGAGATTGCTAAGTGTCTTAAGTCGTTAGTAAGGATAGAAAATACAAAAGCTAAACAGTCCCAAATAATTTAGCCAATATTGGTGGTGATAGTAACTGTGCGGCGGAGTTGGATAAGTAATAAATTTATTCTAGCTAGAATATAGTTTTTATAGAAATTTCCATGCTCAAGTACTTACAAGATATTTTTCATAAACAAAAGTTTGTGCAGTACATCGGCGCTTTATACTTCTTTATTATAATTACCCTTACTTTTGTATTATAATTTATACTTTACCTGTTCTTTACCTATAGTTGTCAATCGAAGACGTTCTAGTTTTAGACCTAGTAATCTAGATAGTAGACTATAGAAATAGACCCTAACATAGTTTGTCTAAAACTAAAATGCCTTCTACACCGCATACTATTCTCAATACTCGTTAAGCGAACAAACTTAAAAAGATCTTGAGTTTCCACTAAAGTCATTCGTACTTGAGCACAGAAACTCCATTCCTAACACAAAATCATCAAAGTACCAGGGCAATAAAAGCGCTTAGCGTCTTACAGGTAGAAGTCAGATTGTCAGTACACCCAAGAGACAGGGACCCACTGAGGAGTGGACCGCAGTCTCGCCAGGGCCGCCTCCAGTTGAGCTAAGGTGTCGTCAATGTCGTTGTTCACTATAGTCATGTCGAAGTAATGTCCGTATGTGCGACGCAGTTGTTCTGATTCGCGAACCAGAGTTTCCAGGGACCCGTCGTACTGAAATGACAAAAAATTGTTTATTTATTGCAATGTAAGTTTACTTTGTATGTATAAAGAGGTTTGCTAAAGCTTGAATAGAGTGCAAGTGTCAGCCTGAGCAATGTATATGCCTGTCTGTACGATATGTGCGTGTAACAGAAGAGTGAAGTGGGTGCGGTGTGTGCGTGTGACGGTAGAGTGCCGTCGGCGCGGTGTGTGTGTGTATGTTTGTGACGGTAGAGTGTAGTCGGTAGTGTCGTTAGTGCAGTGTATGAATTAGTGCGCGATGGCCGGGTCTACATACTTATCTCCTACGTGGCAGATTTCGTTAAACAATCCTTCGTTCATGTTCACGACGTTACTTAAGAGATTAATTATTCCTATTACAATCAATAACATTTGAGTTTGTACACCGTTGTTCAGTGTGTGCATGTGACGGTAGAGTACCGTCAGTGCAGAATGTGCATGTGACGGTAGAGTGCCGTCTGTGCGGTGTGTGCGTGTGATAGTAGAGTGACGTCGTGTGATGTGTGACAATAGAGTGCCGTCGGTGCGGTATACGACGGTAGAGTGTCATCAATGCGGTGTGTGCGTGTGACAGTAGAGTGCCGTCGGTGTGGTGTGTGACAAAAGAGTGCCATCAGTGCGGTGTGTGAATAAGACGGTAGAGATACGTAAACTTAGTTGTATATGTAATCTTAACGTTGTTAATTTTTTGTCTTATGTCATGACAGAATACCAGCGGGTGTGGGTTTTACCTACACCCATACGAGTCATGGACCATTTTGTCTATAAGAAGCTTTTGTTTTAAACATACATTGTTACAAAAATCTGTTAATTTATAGGCAAAAAAGATTTATATTTCTAGAGTATCGTGTATTCGTCACTCTCATCGGCCACGTTGTTAAGCGGCGCGGCCACAAAGACTACATATGCGGCGAACATCAGCAGTTCGTAGTATCTTCAGGGATTGCGTCGGTACGGTATGTGTGTATTACTGTGTATGACGGTAGACTGCCATAGGTACGGTGTGTAACGGTAGAGTACCGTCAGTGCGGTGTGTGACGGTAGAGTACAGTCGGTGCGGTGTGTGACGGTAGCGTGCCGTCAGTGCGGTATATGCATGTGACAATAGAGACTCACATCAGCCACGTTGTTGAGCGCCGGTGCAGCCACGAAGACCACGTATGGGGCGAACTCGGCAGTCCTTAGTATCTTCAGCGCTTGAGGTTCCACGTCTAGTATGGCGCTGCGGCGCTCGGCGTGGATGCGACGGATCGTGTCCAGCTTGGTGCCGTACATCGCGTCCTCGTGTGTGCCTGGGACGGTAGTATTGGGTTGGAATATCTTTTTTTAATTTAAGTTTTTACTAGCGACCAACCTTAACAAAGTATACACCTGAACCTTCCTCATGAATCTGTGACATCTAGAATTCGACATTTTCTCTAGCTAAATATCTCTATTAAAAATGTAATTTAAAACGATCTTCGACAATAAAGGATTAGCGAAAATCATTGAGTATAAGTTTTTGCTTGCAATAGAGATTCAGTGAATTTTTAATAGACGTTTGTGGCTAGAGAAAATGTCGAATTCTAAGGTCGAAATCTAACCGGCAGAAAAGCATCGGACAAATGAAGAAAGTCACATCGAAATTGTCAAAACCCTCATTACAAAGTACTTCAAAAGGATCTCTCCCCTTACCGTATTCCAAGTACTCGTTGGCCCCAATGTCCGCCATCATCTCCTCGTGGGTGACGAAGTAGTAATGGCGGCCGTTCTCTTCGTCGGGCCGCGGCGGTCGTGTTGTGTCTGGAAAGGAATGAATAATAATAAATATTTATACTTGGACAATTCACACAGCGCCATCTAGCCCCAAAGTAGGCAAAGCATGAGCTATGGGTACTAGAAGACAGATAAACTAGATAGATATTTTATTCTGAGTTGAACACCAACCGATGTTGTTACAGTGAGGGAAAATGTCGTGATGAAACCTGCACATTCAAGCTACTGAATGTGTATAACCATGATCCAATCTTGTCAGGGCCCCTGTTAACAGGGTCACAGGGTCACGAAGGTTAGATGGCAGTCGCTCCACTGTAATTAGCTGATCTGCCAAATCCTAAATCATGGTCAAAGCGAATCCCGGGCCCCCACAACCGGGGCATTAACGCCAAGATTATGACTATCGTGAATACCCTCCTTTGCGTCGCGCTGTCGGGTAAAAAGCGTACTTACGTGGTATAGGGTAAGCGTACTGGTCCGGATGGCGAGCTATGAGCGTGTTCTTAATATGGCGGCGGCCGACGCCGTGAGCGCCAAGCAGGACTATTGTTTTTCTTTGGAACGCTGGAAATGTTTCATACGATCATTATGCTCATGTTTTTTTTATGATATACAATGACTATTATTTTTACTATATTATAGTTGATCTAAGATTTGTGACAACCTATTTTAACTGGAAAAAAAAATGCAGATAAACCTATTCTCAAGAGCAGTCTCAACCTTATTTACGTAATCAGAGATCAAATCAATGCTTGAGTAAAGATTTTAAACCGAAACTCATCTGAGTGTTGATCAATGAATCTCGTTATTTTGATGCATGATGTTGATGTTCCCTATTTTTGGACAGTACTCCTTCGGTATTGCAAGTGTGTTTTAAAAATATCGATTTTTTTATGCCGAAAATAAAAATTGTAAACCGTTCGGATCGAAGCAAACGATTCAAAAATAGAACCCCTGGACTCAAAACTATGCAAGTTATTTTTTTTCTGAATATGGTGTTTCTTGTAATTTGACATACTTTTACTGTAACTGACTTGTAATTTTAACAATTATCAATAAAATATGAATTAATGAGTATACATGAAGACCCTAATACTCACAAGGTAGCTTCACAACTTCCTCGTAAGTGACCACGTCCAGTTGGTCGAACACCGCGTTGTGTTTCGCTAAATACTTGTCTTTCGCCTGCTTCTTCTTGCGTCCAAATATCGAACAGTTCACTGAAACAAAACATAAATGTTAGCGAATTGTTTGCGTTTCCCAACTGGTCAAACAATTGTGTGCGGGACACATAATGGCTAAAGTGTCAAATTTTATATACAATTATATACTTTAAACGAAATATTACTAGTAATTTAGCTATCCATTTACAATGGCGGTTTTTGCGATTCCAAAATCCATCAGATGGCTCTACTGGGACATGAGGTCTTATGTCAAAATAAAGTCCTGTCATTGGCTGGAATCGATCTGTCTACAGCAGTTGTATGTGTCAGGCAGCATTATGACGTACCTTACTTCTCAGTGACGCCATCTGGTGGACTTATTACTACTTCGCTGTGTTTTCAATTTCACTTGACAACACAAGCATTTATTAGAAACACTTACCGCTAAGTTGTATCATGGTATGGCTCATTTACGAAGTATAGGAAAATATTTAAGGGTTTTCTGGAAGAGAGTGTTGGCAGCGAGAAAAGGACAGAGCAATAACAAGACCTTGCTACTACTGTAAAATTTGTTCCAGATGACAGAAATGACCACAAAAAATATAAATGCGAAACGCTCGTTTGTTTCTTACCCAGGATAATTTGAACCTTGGGCATGGGGCTTAAAATGGCCTTTATTAAATATGTTTTAGAATACTTTCGAAATTGCGTATCGCACCTTTTTCGTGTATGAATTTCTTGTAGATTCCACACTGGTAATTGCGATTTAATCATACTGGAATATTCATTTTCTATTACTTACTTATCTACCTATAAGTTATCATGCGAGAGATAGGTAGGTCATCCCATCACTAGGGTCACTACACTCAGTGTTATCGTTTAACTATAAAAGACTCACCGTACCACCAGGGGTATGGCCAGGGGTATGGCCAGGGGTACAGTGGGTCTGAAATATTATTTTTTCTTGTTTCCTGGTCATCTAATGTGGCCCTTAGGAACATTCTTTGGCCAAAACTAACCAGAACCAAATCTTAAATGACTATTTCTTTGAGTAAAAGCTAGCAGCACCTAGCCGCTAATTTGGGACAATGTTTTAAGAATCTCACTTGCAATATCCCAAAATTTTGCAGCATCAAAAACCTCCGTACCTCGTAAACGAGCCATAGTATTTACCTGTGTTTTCGCAGCCCTCAGTGTGCGAGACGCATCCCTCAGCTCCTAGCGGCACAACATTACAACACGGTTCATGCATACGCAACCAATGGAATGACATGGCACGGGTCACTACGCCATTACGGCACACTCAGTGTACGGCGCGGAAAATGTGCTGGGGCTTTGGGCTCGGGAGCATTGTCTGAAGTTCTAAGAGGTCTTACTGATGAACATTTACGCGCCTTATGGGCCAAAGCGCTGGCGCTTTAGGGTAAAAACATTTATTGCTAAGTATTATAGTTTGTGAAAAGACTGCTTTTAGTTTGAGGCCTTATGTGGGGCGAAAGGGCTGACGCTTTAGGGAAAAAACGTTTATTGCTAACTATAATAGTTTAAGAAAAACCTGCTCAATTAAATGTCAAGAAATAGCAATGAACTATTTTAAATTGCGACGTTACGCGGACTAAAATAGTCGAAGTAGAACTAAAACTTAAACGCTTTTACCGCAAGTAAAAGCAGCCGCTTTAGTAACTACTAATATCGTTTATTAAGGTAAACATCAAATATTTTCGGTTAAAGTATAAATATACCGTTTAATAAAAAATTAAAATATTACCTCATCACATCATCTAAGAAAACTTTGCTATTTTAAAAATAGTTCATTGCTGTTGCTAGACAAATAATTGAGAACACTTGCTAGAATAATAACCAGAAATAATCATTCTTGTTTTTTGATGAAAAGTTACTTTCCTAAAGTGACGCACCACTTTCGTATGAGGCCTTGTAGCCAGCCAGTGTAATCACAGTTACGAGGCATACAGCTAGCCTAGCGGTGACAACTGCGGTTACAAATTTTTGGCACATGAAATAAGTGCATGTATCATATAATTTTTCTTTATATCACTTAGGTCGCAAAAAAGCTAACGGCGCGCCTGACGGTAAGCAATCACCACAGCCTATGGACATCACCCACGCGTTGCCGACTCCGTAAAAACCTCGTCAAATGTCGTACCAGTAAATGTTTATCAGTAAGGGATCTAAATTTAAATATTGTGGGACTAAGAGTTTCGTTTGGATTTATCGTAAGGAGTGTTAATATTGTAGAGGATGAGCGGGTTGAAAATGTTTGGGTAGACTTTGTAAGTGATTTTAGCTTATCTAATGATTTAAATAAAATTTGGTGTATGGACAATTTTTTTATTGTATTTTATACTAGCCAGGAATTTGATTGCCACCTCACTTGGTGGTAAGTGACGATGCGGCCGATGATGGAGCATGCCTGTCTAGGAACAGCCTATTCACTCTATCATTTATTCATTCTTTTGTGACAATGTCCATACATTTTCTTGATGAAGATATAATGTTCAAGTAATGTTATGATAAATTCATAATGCATGTAACATTAAGTTGAAACAATGAGCCTGTGAAAGTGTCAATGCCAATTTCAAATTATACTTGACCAGAAAGCCTCCAACACATTTTCCTAATACAAAATACAATATATCATCAGGGTTATACAAACTCCCTGGTTAGCAATCAACAGGTAAAACATCGGGTAATTCAATACAGAGATCATCATCATCTACAGAGACTCGAAAAAGGCAGGTAGATATTCAGGTGTAATCATTGCTAGTCGAAATCTAGTCTTCATACAAATAAGTACTGATACCTACTTATATTACTATGTTTGGGTCTTTTGGTCTCAATTAACAGCTCTATTATTGTTTCTATAGAAAGTTCTGGTCAGAAAGAAGTTGGTATGAATACCATGCGCATATGCATTTCCAAACAGGACAGTTAAAGATCAGAAAGTTGGGGAGCTTGTATTACTCATAATGGCCACAGATAAACAAAAGCATTTTTACATACCGACTGCAGAACCGTCCAATGATGTTTATGTTTGGTAAGCAAAACACGAAATGTCAATGTTTAGTAATGACAGTGATGATAGTTGGATACACGCAAATTAGTCATTGGCACAATTCGATCAACAATACACAACTAGATAACGTGTCACAGTGTCAAAAGAGGCCGAATGAATAGCGCCTCACATTTTTTTTATGCTACTCTGTGACAAATGAGCAGACAGTCCACTTGATGGTAAGTGGTAACTATAGCCTGTAACATCTACAATTCATACATTTATGTTGCAGATAACAGAAATGCAGAACCGCAGGTGCGTTGTCACTGTGAGGACTAAGATGAAATGCCTCATGCCTGTAATTTGCCACTTGAAATTGGGATCTAACTTGACACAGACAAAACTGTGCTTTATCATTAGCCACTAAAGTATAAGTTAGCTCGAAATATTTGAAAATTTAAATTGAGTGTTACAAGAATGTTAGTTAACGTTATCTAGTTGTGCCTTGTTGATCAAAATCGACGCCTGAAATATATTTAGTCCATGATAATATCAGGAAATAAAGAGAAAAGGCAAATTTCAAAGAGCAATCTTTCATAAGACACGAATAAATACCTACAAATTAAGAGAAGAACAAACCAATCCACACATCGACACACGATCTAAGTTATAATCGACATCAATAAATAATTAAACACAGATCTATAAACACCGACTATCATATGCCTACTGTCAAATTGTCTATTCAAAATTTCACTACAATGAATACACGTTTGTTGCTTTGAGACTCGTTGGAGGTGAAGTACGAGTTAAAATAGAATGCAAAAAAATATAAAATTTGAATTATAGTATATTCGCGTTAAGAAAGTAGCGAGTAAATATGTTTTCACAGCGGAGTAAAAATGTAAACAAATTATATTTAAAAAAAGATTAAGTTTATGAATGGCTAAAAATCTGATTAATTGTCTCAAACTAAAAATAAATTCAAACATCAATTTGCTTGGCGGCCAGTCTAGTATTTGCTGTTTATTCTAACTGGCGAAGTATTCATTTTATATATTTTCTGCCGTCAACTGATCACTGTGAACTTAGCTTTCTAATTTGTTGCGACCCGATTGGTCAAAGGGCGGGGCCGACAGACAACGATGACTCACTATTTTCTTATCGCGAATGAACTATAGCTCCCAATCGGGCAATATTTTTACTGCAATATGTGGCAGCAAGTGTTGCAATGCAGTGGCCTTGCCAACACCCATTGCCAGCCCTTTACTTAGGTAGGTACTATGGTTGATGATATTCTAGACATGAATTTTGCCGTAAGTAACTAAGTGACAATATTGCAGCAACATATTGTCTAAGCCTCTTCAATGATGCACGTGCATGACTATCCTAGTAAGACGTCACATTTACATAATGGTAAATCTTTCAATTCGATACCAACCGATTGGAGAAGATTGTTGTGATAATTGTTTACTACTTTACAAATAACAAAGAGCCTTTACTAACTATAAGTGAAAAGCGAACTTATGATAATAAAAATAAAAGAAAAAGAAAACGAAAAATATTCGAAACATATTCCAATATGATTCAAATGTTCCATTTTCGTACCAAAGTAAAGCAACGTAATATGATATAACGGGAATTGGCAATTACACTCAGAATACACTTACAATCATTTTTTAACAAGATCCGATGCAATATAAAGCCTTTTTACCATTATGTAAATGTTGATGTTTATCTAGTATAGTATAGTATCGCAGAATAAGTATAAATATCGTCACTTTTCAAAGCATGAGATCCCTTATACCATAGCGTCTAGATGACATTAGATCTAGATTTCCTAGGAAAACGGTATTACCACATAGAAGTCCCAACTTAGATGCCACTTAAAACATGTAAGGTAAATAGTTGTACTCGCTTTCTAAGAAGAAAGCTATGTAAAAACTAACTTTCTTTCTGAAGTGATAGTTAATTTTGTCACTCAAACATCCCTAGAACAAGCAATAATTATGGATTACAAGCGACCCGCCCCGGCTTCGCACGGGTTGTAACCTTAACAAAATATACACCAAAACCTTCTTCATGAATCACTATGTCTATTGGTGAAAACCACATGAAAATCCGTTTATTAGTTTTTGAGATTATCGCGATCACATAGACAGACTGACACGGCGTGCACGGGACTATGTTTTATAATTATGTGTGTATGTAATACATTATTAATACAAGATGGCAGGCTGTGAACGGAAAAGGGGATGCTACACACATGATTCTAGAAATCCCGTGATCCGCATCACGATCCGTGGGTCCTACACACTCGATAAATATCGTGATCTAGGATCGTAATCCACGTATCACGATAAATATCGTGTGTGTAGCATCCGCCAAAGAATGTCACTGTCATCGTGTCTCTGGAAATCCGTCGCTTTAGACTGAAGCCAGACAAGCGTAATATTGTAAGTTGTGACCGTCGTAATTTCGAACGACCGAACTTCGAAATTGATCGAACGTAATTTTGTGAACGGTTTATCATCTCCTATATGAAACCAAAATGCAGGGAAAATTGCACGACCGTCAGTACACTCACAATTTCAAACTCATGAAATTCTGCACGTCTAAAGTATCTCAATAGAAAAGAGGCAAAACAGTTGAATATAAAGTGCAACAGGGATTACACTGAATTTAACTTTAAAAAATGAAAATAAATTGAACTAACAATAAGAAAACTACTAAGGAAAAGACAATGGCTTTCATTAAATTTCCCATTAAAGTTTGTGTCTTTCTCTCTTAAAACATATTTTAAGTGTGGCCTTTATTTTGTAATAATTATTTATTGGGATCTTTTATACAAAATTGTACATGCCAGCTCCGTATTATAACATAACTATATAAAAAGACTAACTTAGAAACTAAACATCTACACTATTATCCACTAGTAAAGACGAGCGAAGGTGTGGCATCAAGCTATGACATTCGAACAAGATTACCCCCTATCTAGTAGGCACCGTTCTCCTAAGAAACCGTACTATAAGAGCTTGAGTAGTATTATAATAATTAATAATAACCTTGGTCGGTGGTCGATCTTTCCGCGGCAGCGCAGGCCGCCCGCCATTCTTGCAATTCCGGACTAGGGATGAGCCCTGCGGACCCGCCCGCGGCGTCTTTCCGCGCTTGCCACCAGTGGGAGTCGTCCTTGCTTATAATCTGGAAGTTGGTTGTTACATTCGTTAGGAAAACCTGTAGCTGTTGAAGACACGTGGAGAATAATGTGTAATTTCTACTATAAAAGTGAGAAATAGAGAAGTTACTGAGAACAAGAGAAATAGAGCAGAACGATAAAAGATCAATCTGTATTATACTCGAAGTTGATCAAAAGCATGCTTATCTGGTTAATTAAGTGTACGAAGAATTAGGTCACCTTGAAGGTCATCAAACAGTGCACATCTGAATATGCATATTTAGATTTTTATATAGAATTGTAAGACAACAAACTCCTAGCCATGACTCTTATACAGCCTAAAGTCATGGGAAACTTCATATAAATTACAATTAGTTTTTAGGTACCTGTAGAATATCTCCTGTATTGAAGGCGATCCCAGCTTGTGCGCACGGTATTAATTCGTCTTCTAACGGATCATAGTCGAACTGAGCTCTCACGAATATCTGCAATGAGATTGTTATACAACCTATAATAGCGAATGGAACAAAAACAAACAAAAAGAAGAGTTGGGACATCAATGATTTCGTGGCATTCACACACTGAATTGATGGCGATAGTGTTCATCGATGATGGTGAGGTACAAGTATAATTATTGACGGTTATTAAAAGTATAACATGAAATGGAGTGATGAATGATAGGAGTGAAGAGTGGGGTGATAATGATGTGAAAGTGTGAAGCGATGATAAAGAACAACAAGCGCACAGAAACGTAGGAGATCGCGGGGACGCGCAGCCATGCCCGGGTGACAGGTATATGTACATCAACATAAACACAACATAAACCTTTGACCAACATGGAACCTGGACCAACATAAAACAACATAAAGTAGCAACGTGTCTGGATCGCTACTTACTAGCACGGGCGAAGGCTTTATCCGGAAAAGCTAGTTAAGAGAACAGAAATCATAATTTTAAAATTTTTATCACAACTCTTTTTAGACCAATCAGTTTTATGCTTCACAAGACAAGCAGAGAGACTGATTTGTGTGCGCTTGTCGCCTCTTGGTTTATTTATCGTGGTTTAGTTTATCATTAGTGTATTCAAATTGAAAAGCAGGCCCTGTTAGCACAATTCTAAACTTTCTAGACTAACAAAACGAAAACAATTTTAATAAACACAATGCTTCGTTACGCTATTACTTTTTATTGTTAGCAACTAGAATTCTACGGGTACGTAGATGTTTGACACGCCTCTGTGTCGCAGTAGCTACTGGAAGGTAGAATTTTTTGCAAAGTTTCAAAGCATTAAGTATAGGAAAAAGCTAGAAAATAAAATTTACCTCGCACGGCGGTGGTGCAGACCGGTACGACGGCACTATCTTGAATGTCACCGACCCACGAGCCTCGCGCTGAAATGTGGCGTATGTAAATTTCAATACATATTGATGGAACCGAATAATGAAGCATGAATATTAAAACGAATCACACTCCTGCGACAGGTCGAAAAAGCCACCGACGAATATTTAAAGCTCTTTCGAGCCATCATTCTGCAATCGGTGCCTGTGTAAATATCGATTGTACACTCGTGCATATGCAGCGTATAAACAAATAGCTAAGATATTTTTGTTTTATCATATTATTATGGGGTATATTATTCAAGGAAAGAAGCTTTGTTGTAAATACTCGGCTAGCTTTCTATGTGGACCTATTTCTTAGTGATGTATCTACCGAGGTGGTTTGGCTAGGTGTCCACCTAAACCCAAACCTAAACCCAAGATGCTTTGAATAATCTATTCTAGAATATAGTATCCCTTCTGTAATTACTATAATGTTAATTAATTACACAAGTTTTTGGTCAGGGGACAAGACGATTTTGTCCCTGTATTCAATTACTTATCTTACAGAAGATCAAAGACGAAACCAATTGGCATTTCCAATTTGGCCGAGTGCCGTTAAGCCTTAGAGTTTAATTTTAGAGATCTATGCATAACAGAGTTGTTTTATGTACAGTCAGCTGTAGAGTGAATGGACCCCTCCAGCACTCATTTCATATATGCTTATGGATCATGTGTGGAAAATCCTCCACAACAACAATATAACCCGTATTCATTACCATCGTCTGCGCCACAGACTGTTTGGCGACGGGTGTGCCATCGATCTCTCTGATCTTCTCATCTAATTATCAATTACCTAACTCGTGCAAGGTAAAAAACCACATGCATGACTGGTATAAAAAAGTGAAACACGTACATTAAACATCCTCGCACTCACTAGCATCCGCTGCAACTGTTGCGAGACCAGCGTACCCTTGATATTCCTGATGTACACATCTAATTATCGAATAACTGACTCTTGTAAAAAAAAACCGGCAAACCGTTGATCTCCCTAACCACGTTAAATGCCAGTATAAAAAACCTAGTATAAAAACGATGTATGTATAAGGAAGAGACAAAAGAGGTGTCTGAATAGTGGCTTGTGGCACTCGATGGTCTCTGCCGCTCTGCCTACCCCTGTGGGATACCCGTGCGTGTGTGTGTTGTATTGTACGTAAGACTTACTAGCATCCTCTGCAACTGCGCCACGGACTGGTTGGCGACCGGCGTGCCGTTGATCTCTCTGATCTCGTCGCCGACGTGCAGCGTCGCCTGCCGGTGTATCATGCCGCCGTGCATGATACGGGCGACGATGCAGCGCCCGTCGTCGGCGAGCTTAAGCGTGATGCCCTATGGGTGGAGGTTTTAAGTCATCATCATCATTTCTATAAAGGGAAGTTTGATGTTTTGGGCTAATGAGTTAACTTTAACATTTTCTTTAGCCAAAAAACTGAAATTCATCTTCGATAATATACGACTGTCGAAGATAATTGGGAAAATATTTTTAGGTTGCAATAGACATTTAAATGTCAATCTTAATGAAGATACCTATGTGGCCAGAAAAAATTTCGAATTCACATGTCACAGCGCGAGAATTAGGCCCTTGGTCGAAGTTTGAAAATCTATACGGATATTTCGGCCTATTAAGTTCAAAAGCTGGGAGGAGGAATTTATGTCGCATTCAAATTTAATCTAAGTTTAGAATCTACTGATAAGATTTTATTGAAACAATGCTAAGAACAAGATACCTTTGAGGTAACTGTTGATATGCTTTTGCAGAATACCCAATTAGTCTCAATCGTAATGGAGTCGTAATTGAGTCTCAATTGAATATCAAAAGCATCTGAGACCATAGTCACACGCCATAGACGTCTTGCGTCTTCGGTCGTCGAAATTACTGTCGCGTAATATAAAAATAGTGTTGGCACTGTCTGCATAATGCAAACGCGTGTCATTATGTATGGACCGTCCATAGAGAGGCAATTGAGGATGATTGCCTTGGGAATAGATCCAGAATGCATTGGTATTGACAACCAATATTTGTTTACATGTATCTAAATACGATGTAGGTAGCACTCTAGGATAGATATTCTTTAAATAAAAAATATACGTTATTTCGGTCTAACAATGTAAAGCACCATCCATCTACATTGTGTGGATACCGCACCGCAAAACCACATCATCTACATCCAAAGAAAGAAGAATTTCCGTTGTTGTCTATTCTCGCATTTCAACGGCAGATAAAACCGAGAGAAACATTGTAATATAAAAAAGAACATGTGGAGATGGAATTTGTTAGTATTAATTAATATGTTGTTTTTGAATTTCCCAGATATCGTACCTACTTCATACCCTGTTAAAGGTTTTTGATATCACTTATATTTACGGAACAATTGTTAACGATTACAGCCTGTACTTATATTTCAAAGTAAAACAGTAACGTAATGAGTTCGATTGATTGGGTTAGCTATGTGACGACATTTCACGATTAAAATTTGGGATCCAAATTTAACGTACCCGAAGTGAAATAATCCAGTACAATTAATATGGATCAATGACTTAGACGGTTCGGTAGGTTTTAACTTTGGCGACGGGTGCGCTAAAAATAGAAATAGGACGGCAAAAATCCGAAATTGAAAAATTCAATCCAGAATAAAGCCAGTCCATCAATCACCAATATCTTAAAAAAAAAAGGGAATTTTCGCGGACACCTCTGGAATCCAGTGTCGTCTCTGTAATACAAAAGGGATTACCGTCTGGCTGCCGCTTCTGGGGAAACTAATAAAGTAGGCCCCGGGTAAACGAGAAAAAATGGCTGTACCGCTGGGCATTATGATAATACGCAAAATAACTGTATGTCAAAATAACATATGCTATTATCCAGGTTGTGCACAGGCCATAAATAAAACCCTTGGCGGTCTCGGCGGCGCTTCGCAAAAATATCAAATATCACGCGGCCGAGACTCGATGGCCTGTTTGGCGAACCCTTGTTCTGAGGGCTTGGGTCATCCCCTTTACCGATCTGTCGTACCCGCACCCTTAAAGACCCTACTTTTTGAGAGCGCTTTTAGTTTAATTAAACCTCGTCATAAGATAATGGGGCCAATTATACGGTTTTCGTTTTAACTCTACGACTTTGCAGAGCACTCGTTAGCTGACTGTGCGCGGAGGTACAATGATTTTCTACAAAGAGACTTTTGATGTTTTAGCTATTAAGTTCATAATTTTGAAGGGGGAATTTATGTCGCACGTAAAATTGATCTAAGTTCTGGGCGAAGTCTGGGATTTGTTTCTCAAGGTGTTCTGACGGCCAGAGATTAGATAATTGCACATTTATGATTACAATACGAGTATTTCACATACCCGGCGTCCCATTTTGTCAGAGCGTGTCGCATTTTAATAGTATGTTGGTGCTGTACGCTGTACAACCGCTTCACAAGAATCCAATCTCCTCCAAGTCTTGTTGCTACCAATTTCACATCGCTTACAATCATCCCAATTTTTTTCAGGACCTACATTATACTACGACGATAGCCGACGAGTGTGAGGTTTGTGTGGACCGTAGCAAGTGGAACCATGTGGTGCCTATCCTTACGGGAAAAGGTGTGACGTTATGCATGTGCAACAATAAAAAAAAAAAAAAAAAAAAAAAACATTTATTTCAGACCTTTTTGTCCATATTGTGTTAGTATTAAAGGTCTTATTAACTAGGTTAGTGTCTTAAGAAATTAATTAGGAACATTATTAAATATGAAGTATATAAGTATGTCAGTTCAATTCTAAATAAATGTCAAAACAATTCATAATTATATCAATCGGAAATGTCAACTTAAATTACACAATGTCATGAACATTACAAATACAATCAAATATGCAAGTCAATAAATCTAATTATTACAGGACAGTCCATCCTGTTCGCCAACATCGCCAGGACGCTGTTGGTGCTCCCCCGCAACTTTCTAACCACAGATGCGGCGTTCTTGCGAATGATTGCGTGGAAACCATCCACATGTGCATCAGCAAACATTTCTGATGCACTGCAGTATCGGGGGAGCCTCAACAGCGACCTGAACGTGTTATTGTACTGCACTCTGAGTGCATTATAAGTCCTTTGACTGAAACTGGTCCATAGCCCACTCGTGTAGAAGCTTTGGCAGTACGCCTTAAAAAGTGCAAGTTTAACTGAAATATTACAACGAGTGAATCTATGGGCCAGCATATTACCTCACACTGATAAGGGCCTGCGCTCACGCTCAATATCTTGGTCATCTTTCATGTCTTCTGTTAGAATGTGACCCAGATACCTAAACTGAGAAACACAACTTAGAGGCACTTGATTCAGTAGTAGGGGTGGTACACAAGCTGGTCTTTTGTTTTTACCAGTAAAGACCATAAATTCACTCTTCCTCACGTTGTACTTCAAGCCGTGTTGCTCAGCGTAGGCCTCAAACTCTCCCAAGAGTTTCCTTAGTCCTCCAATTGACGGGCTCAGCAACACCATATCATCAGCATAACTGATATTATTAACACTTACATTATCTAGGCGACATCCGACATGCATGCTACTGAGCCTGCCAATGAGTTGATCAATGTATAGATTAAACAGCCGAGGAGAAGTGAGACCCCCCTGTCTAACGCCACATTCCAACACATATTCGTCAGACAACTCATTTGCCCATTTCACTACATTCCTTTGATTGTTATACCAGTAAGCAAACAACCCAATGACTTCTCCTGATATTCCAGCGTCTTCTAGCTTGGTCCACATAATTTGGTAAGATACTAAGTCAAACGCCTTAGATAAGTCCAAAAAGCAAGCATATATCGGTGTTTTCCTTTTAACATAATAGTTTACAGTTTGCTTAAGTGACAGTATTGCACTTTCAGTCGATAATCCCTCTCTAAAGCCAAATTGACAATCATGCAACTGTAAACGTATTTCTGCACATATTTTCTGATTAGGCGATACTTCGGATTGACGATTTTTTTTCCGTTCTGCATCGTACGAAAAGCGCCAGCGTCAATAAAATTTCCAACCTCCGATAGGAGACGGCACACGAAAGAGACGATCTGAGTTAGTGCGTAAGCCACACTAGAGTAGACAAAGAGGAGCAGGAAGGCGGACTACGTGCCCTCGAGCGCCAGAGCACAGCCGGGACTGACGCCAAGATGATAATGATGATGATCTAGATCCGCGAGCTAAGTTAACTATAAAAAATATCTGATAGTGGTCATTTGGGGCTGCCGGCTGCATTGGATGTGGGATGAGTTGGCACAGACTTGCATATAGAAGCTCCCTGGTTAAAAGAATATTCGATTGAATACATTTTAATTACTGTTCTGGGTGAGTTGGCAAAAAGTTGTATACAGAGGCTCCATGGTTAAAAGAATTTCCGATTGAATACATTTTAATTACTGTTCTGGGTATGGGTGTAAATGGTTATACATGCCTTTTGTCAGGTGGGTAGGTACACAACATATTCATATCTCACCATCGGCTCGTCAGTATTCTTCTGGAACTGCACGAGTCGCACGCGCGTCACGTTCTCGAACTCCGGCTCGGTGTCCTCGTCGTCGTCGGTCTGCGGCGCGGGTGTGCGCCCGTTGACCGGCGGCGGGGACGCCCGCAGGGACTCCTCGCCGTACACCTCGCGGGCGACCACGTCGTGGGCCTGCAGTAGGGCCTGCGGGGGAAAAGGGGGGTGGTTAGGATTTTTTTTGTAATAGACGCAGGTAAAGAATTTAGTCCGATGATCACCGTCCATCGCCTGATGGACGGTGATTATCGCCGCCCATAAATAGCTGCATCACGGTAGGATGGCGGTAAACGTTGGCCGAGTGTGTCCGATTGCCATAATCTCCACGCTTGACAGGCGCATTGCAGATTGGCTGAGATCGCAGTTTTAAAAATATGAGTTCCTATCCTACAGATCAGCAAAGGCTGTTGCCTATTTTCAGGTTTACGGTTGTAATAGGTAGATTCCGATAGGTCACTGATTTTTAAGACACCCAACCCCGGTTTGGTACTTTAGTCTACTCTGCCGGTCCGTATTGAATTTCGGAAAAAAAATATGAAATGCTTATTAACTTTCTGTAGGTGAAAACATTTTAAAGCAATTATAATATTAGTATAGATATAAATAATGGGTTCGCTCTTGACCTGTTTCTTAGATGGAAGGCTAAGACGAGATCGGCGATGGAGCGAGCTTACCCAGAAGACGGATATTCGCTCGTGGTTAAATAGTTCCGAGTTATGTTCACTCGGAAAAACAGACGCTGGCAAGGAATTCAACTCTTTGCTAGTACGAACGATAAATGTTGAGGCGAAGCTATCTAAAACATCTAAGTCACTCAGCGCGCGATGAAAAGAGCTTTATTCAGAGTTTCCCTGCAGGATAAGATCAGATTTTATATACAGTACCGTAACAGAAGCAAACTAGGTGAGACTTTGCTAATTATAATTTATTAAACAGCATCGAAAATGGGGAAAGCTTCGGATGAACTGATAATAATGACTCTTTCGTCTTTCATTTCAGATAATATCCGTCGAACGTTAGAACAAATACCTATTAAAATTACTTCGTATCCCTTAATTCTAAAGCCAAATGCCTGGCTAGTAATATAAAAACAAAATCTGCATTTCAAAGGCTTGCTGCATTGGAACATGTATTCAAACAATTTATGCAAAAAGTTTTCTACCGCTTCACTATAGCGCCCTTCGCATTTCTCCCATATTCAATTCTCCTGCAAGATTCTTATTCTTAGCTATATTTTCCAAATGTGATCAAAAGTAGCTCAGATCTCAGGGGAATAGTATATAGGGGAATAGTTTTAGTGTCTTTCAAACGAGTAGTAGTACGAAATCCCAGAGATGAAATAGAACATTTTATTTCTCTATTTTATAGGTAAGAATACAAGACTAAAATATAGTAGGTCCATACTTTTTAGAACTCATTCGCAGTGGGTTTACGAGAATATTTCGTGCTTGCATATAGTAAACCACAGAGAAGATGGTACCAGGTTTTATGGTAAGACACGATTCTTATATCATAGAGTTCTATCACGCGACTTGAAAAGTATGTTCTTGGAAAGTAGGTACGTGAAGCGTGATAAATTCTAAAGTAATATTGGAGAATGTGTCAATATAGAATTATAGAAGAAATTAGGTCGAGAATTATGTTGCGATGTGGAATATGTACACTAACGTATTATTATATTCGTCTTCGGTAAAGTGGCAGCGTGCCTGCGAGGTCGATAACAAAAGTTAAGCGCTGATGCAGGTGGCTGGGTGACCGTTTCCTACTTTGAGGCTAATAGAGCTTTAGCACTGCAACGAGCTTGCCAAACGTTAGCTGTGCCTTCTAATACGTACGTGAGATTTACATTGATTTCCGCTGGGGCCACTGAGATCAGTTGAACAAAATATATTGGACAAATAGCATGGATGGAGCCACGACATGTACACTGTCAATCTGTCATAACTCTATATAAATGTCTTACAAAAAGCTAGTACATTAAGATGACCAAGGCCACCAAATATGACAATAGCTATGGTTATGGAGGGGTATTTGACAACTTATAGCCGTCCCTTCTGGGCACGTTATACGCAACATCAAAAAAAGAAACAAAATATAGATAGCGACTTCAGCTGTGAGTAGGCTCCTTCTATGCCTCTATGTCCAATTCTTCAGTCGCAGGATTTGCCGGCAAGCAATGGTTGTAGACGCTCTTTTTCTATTGTTGTTTCAGCCGCGCAGTCTAATGTTGGGTCATAGTGTGGCGTATTCTATTCGACGTGAGGTTTCCCATGAGTGATGAAGTGAAAATATTACAACTACATACTTTAAAGAGTTCAGAAGTCTCTTCAAAGCATGAATATCACGATAAATTAAAACGTCAAATACAAGTTGCCAGCGAGGAATCAGGATAAAAGTTTCCGAACGCAAAAATACTGCTAAGATATTATATCCATAATGTACAGGATGATATATTGAGGACGCATTAAGCACCATTTGAGCTTCCGTCGTTCCATTATCTTTTCTTTCCCCAAAGAATGGAAGTTGTTAAAATATTTTCGACGTCTCATATATTTTTGCTGCCTCACAAATCTTATGATTAAATCGTGGCCGATTGCACAAAATGAATACAAAATTGTGAAATAGTAGGTATTGCCGGTCTGTGTTTAAGTAGATTTGCTATTCCAACGTTGGCAATTACCTATTTGTGTCAGAGACAACAACATTTTTAACATTGTATAGTCGAACAAACAGCAAGCTGCACATGAGCTGTGTGTAACATAATGCATCATTGGTCGTTGATTGAAAAAAGTACAATTGTGAACCTCCTGCTTTCGGTCGTCGAGGAAATCCGCTGAAGTCGGTTAAAAATGTGTTTATATTTCGCATCAGCGTACACTACGCCTCACTTATTGTAGTAAAAGCTCAAACTTCTATGACCCTTTTGTCTCATAGAAAAATGACATAATATGTGCAGCTGTATCCTTCCATTTGTTCGACTTTAGATACACTAGAGTCAATAAACAGAACGCAGCGAAATATAAAGAGGCACTCAGATTACGGTACATTGACAGAACTTTATTGCAAGTTCTCTGCTGTACTGTTTCATTTTTCGCTGCGGAGCTCCTCGTACGCGATTGTGAACCGGACGTACGTACTCGTATACCCAACTGACGTTGCCAATATCGGAGCGATCCTGTAATCCGCGAAAAGCTGCCACCGCATCGAATGCAGCTAAGCGTTCGAATGCTGTCAAATGCTGCTGCAATAAAGATTGCATTGCATGTGTGTCGTTAAGTTTCCACCGAAATCCGGAATTTGCGCTCTCGCTAAATGCTGTCGCCTTGTTTAGCGGACGCCGTAATCCAGCTTCAGTCGGATTGGATTGGGTATTTAGAAGCTTTTGTCTAAGGCGTGAATGTGGATGGATTTCGTGTATAATGATTACTATTGATGTTGCCGTTGGTTCAAAATAAGCATCATTAGCGTAATGGTTCAAACTATCAAGGTTATTATCAGAGACTGTACATATTGTATGATATCAGGCTACTGTTTAACCAAAGTACGCGGTAAAAAAAAGAGTTAAAACGTCACAGGTATTCGCTTTAACGAGCTATCGGAATATACCCAGGCAAAAGGCAATATCAATAAAACAAAATCAAAATCTATGAAAAAGTGAAGGAGTTATTATAGTTTAACAGGAGTTATAATACCTAGTATATAATAATTAGTTTCATTTTCCCTTTTTCAAAACGAATTCTTGTACGAAAATCATACGGTCGTCACAGATTATTATAATGACGACGAAGCTACTCGTATGTCGGACATTTCATTATGCAACTACTTCGCTATTGTACATCTATGCTTTTATGTTATAGGCGACACTTTTATTATTTTTATGTTATGGGCAACACTTAACCGCTTTCCCAAGTGGGCCAAAGGTGGCAAACAAGCTCGGCTTATGATAAGAATTTACCGCATCCTATGAATGTTAGCAATATCAATAACCCTTCCCGCCCATTTATCAAAACCCTGTGCGCATCCTTCTTGAAGAACCCCGGATTATACTATATATTTATGCAGGTTTTGAGTGGTTTCAAACTATCGGCATACAAAGAGGGTATACCAATCCCGATCACCGAGGATTACTAGCGGAGGAGTCTGTCATGTCTGAGGGCTGCCTGAATGGTACCATCGCTCTATATTATGTAATTATGCCTCCAAGTAACAATGAGAACATTGTTATTCTCCAGACCGAAGGCTAAAGTAGCCAGCGCAATCACAGGCATACCAGTTTGATCATCACAGTGACCTGCGGTTCTGCATTTTTGTTACACGACACCTACTTAGGTTCATTAATAGGATACATGTACATGAATCGTAGATGTTGTGGACCACAGACTTCGTACAGTTTTACACCAAGCGAGGATCTGCTCGTTTGTCACAGATGTATACATAAAATAAAAAAGGATTCGGTGTTCAATAGGCAATCAATTATCAAAAACCTTCGTCAACACGCTGAACAACACAACATGGCGTGCCTATCGAAAGTCAACGTTCATTAGAAAGGAGTTTGTCATCCAAATGCCATTATCTCGTAATACGTCAGTCGCAGCTCGTTTGGCTCCTGCTCACGATCGAACTGCCACAAAGCAATCAAATTGTGGTAATGGAGCTCTACCCGATACGGGACATTATACACGCAAAACTCAATAAGTCAGGGGAAGCCATGATTTACCTTATATTTAAGTAGATGGCCCGCTTTTGCTTTGTTCGCGTATTGTCTTACCTTACAAACCTTACTTGAATCACTTAATCTATTGTTGGAAACTGCATTTAAATACGTTGGGTAGTTTAAAAGATCTAAGCGTACATACAGTTGGACAGACAGCGGAAAGCGACTTTGTTTTATACTGTGTATGTTCTGCATTTGTGCGCGCAAAGTAATTGTGGGCACCTATTATTTGTAATAATAGTAGGTGGCAAACGCAAAACTAGGAGGGTTGCGAATGAATGATGTTAAAAAACTGTGCAAAATCATTTGTATTCGAAATTTTTTATTTTTATTAACCGCTAGTGAAAGGACAGAAATAACATCTAGGATAAACGTAGGTTTCATAGAAGTACGAGTGCACATAAATACAGAAAGTACGAGTAATAACAAATGCAACCCTATTGCCCATAAAAAAATCGATATTTGTTGGTTGTTAGTAGGTACTGTTTCAACATACAACCGCTATTCTTGTAGGCATTCTACAATGCTTGCTACATAAGTATAGTTTTACTTACTTTTAAAAGGGCAACATTCTTGAAGCACCTTCTTGCTCGCCTTTCTTATCGAAATAAGTAATAACTTATCCGTACCAAAATGTATATTTCATCGACATGTCGCATGATATCGTCGTTATTCGAAATAGTAGCTCTGCCGGTAGAATATTGGTTTCTGTAGTAGCCAACGGTGCGAGAAATAATCTCTACTTTGTGAGTAAAAATATGAGGTTATCGTATCAGAGATGTATCGTATTTGGACACTGCATTGCGAACGTTACTGCAGTTCGGAGATTAAACTGTAGAGTGCAGAGAATAGCAAATATCTGAATATGCAAATTTCATTTCAAAGATTTCGTGTCTCTATTTGTATCTCTATCTATACAGACGTTTTTAATTAACAACTCGAAATAGCGAGTGATTTATGTGGGGCTAAGCAACGAAATCTTAATTGAACAATTCTGGGATCGCGCACTACGGGCATATAATTAAAACAGTCGGTTTGTTTCTGTCTTGGCCATTCATAACATTGTTTAATTCCACTAAGTTGATGACTTGAAATATTTTTTATAATTTAACTCTCGCTGAGCGCCTAAAACGCCAGTACCGATAAATACAAGTCCATGAATGCACTTCTATCTGGACTAAATTCTACAGAACTTCTACAGGATTTCTATAGGACTAGAAGTCCAAGTTAACAAGCAAGATAAATTGCATACTGTAGTTAGTGTTAATCCTAAAATCCTACTACTCTACACCGTAACACAACCGCGAATACCATCGCATTAAGAGGAGCCGTTGTTGGCGCGTTTTGCCTCGAATAAAGCGCGAAAACAACTCTGAAACAGCTTTGCATACAGTGCGAAGTGTATTTCAGTTGCAATACTTGCACATTACCATATGAATGCTGCGTTTTCCTGAGAGAAATTAGTATCCAACGTCATGTGATGGTGCTGCGCGAAGATTTCAGTTTGCAAATGTTTCCGTATGTCGAGTAGGGTTTTAATGCATTGTCTTGGATTGTGGAGCAGCTGTTTCGCTACACTTAGTTAAGGCCATGTGAAGAAATTTTGAAAGCGCGCAAATACATGTTACAGTTAAAACATATTTTCAGTTACAACGCGTTATCTGTAGTTAAAAGTTGTGTTTACGAAACGCCTTCGTTACAATTAGAATTTCCTGATGCTCAAAAAATAAATACCAGATAAAACCAGTTCTAACTAGAAAAAAGTGTTAAATCGAAGTAATTCAGGTAAAACTGTTTCGATAGTGGTTAAAGTTCATCATCATTCTTTCAATGAATAAATTCATTAGGAGAGCGGTCCATCCCAGATTCTGCCAGGTTCCATTTTAATTCTCTTTCTTCTCCACTTCGCCCTTTCTTCGCGCATCCTCTCACAAGTTGTAAGCCGTTGGCTCACGGAACCGACATGTCGATGTCAATCAATTACTTCTTGGGCCTCCAGCGGGGCCTCTTTCCAGTAGGTTTAGACCCTATTTCCCACATATCCCTGGGGCTTAGGGGCGTATTTATAACTTTTTTCCCCAAGCCCGCCTGGTAACTCCCGACCCATCTCCACCGATTATAAAACTATCAGTTTAAATCTCACTTTCATACCACAAGCTAATAAAGCTGGACGAAATAAGGGGTCGCTTAATCTCTTTGCAGAGTCAGCGCGGACCGATTTCGCTGGCAAAAACTAGTTAACTATAATCTATTTAGTCGTTATTTGTGTCAGTTCAGCTGACTCATAATACGGTTTAATTAATCTCGTAGCAGCCTTTGTAGGCCATCTAGGAGTTTAAGTGGTCAGCGCTGGAAACTTTATCATGATTGACAGAGTTAATGTAAAGCAGAGGTCCTTTGTGCCACTTTAGTGGTTTGGTGATATGGACGGTATTGTACAATAGCTCCATGTCAACTCTCCGTTATGTAGGTAATTTTTTTTTAATAATCAGGCTTTTTAGGCATTTGACCGCCATCTCACCCGGTGGTAAGTGACGATGCGACCGATGATGGAGCATGCCTGTCTAGAATTCAATCTATCCTTGAAGGCATCTACACTATAATGATCAGGGAACACACTCGCAGGCAACGCGGTCCATTTATATAATGGTATGGTTAGGTGGTAGCCTATGGCTAGCGGGCCTGACTCATAAGCGAGAGGCACTGATGATACCAATGACCTTTTCTGAGTTATGTGCAACTAGGGACTCGCCCAGGCTTCGCACAGGTAGAAACGTTAACAAATTATACATCTAAACCTTCCCCATGAATCTCTATGTCTATTGGTAACCGCATGAAAATCCGTTCAGTAGTTTTTGAGTTTATCGGAACAAACAGATAGACGCGGCGTGGAATTTTGTTTTATAATATGTTGTGATAGTTGAATACTAACCGATTCTCATATCTTGAGATTTTCCTCACCGTATATGATATTGCATTCCCGGGCGAGATTATCCTAGATATGCACAGTGGTGTCGTCGGTAACAGGAGTTTGGGAAGTTTGAATTATTCACATCGGATGCCTCGTAATTAGTTGTATTGTACGAAGAATAATAAATCAATCTCTCGTATCCGACACCTCCCGCGAGATCTCTTTTCTGATACCGGCAGATTTAGACACCTATTTCTTACTCTACACCTCTTCACCTACCCTACACCTACTTTACCCCTACCTACACTTGTTTTTCTTGCGTATATACCTTCCTTTTTCAGTCCAGCTATTGTTGAAAACCGCATTAACATCCGTTGCGTACTTTAAAAGATTTAAGCGTACATAGGGTCAGACGGCGGGAACGAGCGACTTTGTTTTATACTATGTAAAGAGATTTCTTACATCATAAGCTGTAACACAAAACACAGCCTAAAGTTTTAAATGAGACTGCTAAATAGATTACATTGTGTTTCAATTACTGTTAAGGCATTTTAAGCGAAGTGTTTCGGTTTAAAATAGACACAGTTACTAGTAAGTTATACAAAGATGTTAATTATTCATGAAAATCATTAAAGCAGTACACAGTTTAAAATGCAATACGGAACCGCTCCGCCAGGCAGAGATTGTAGGTTTTCATAAAGTTTCGAGTAGATATTAAAGTTTAATCCTGCATTAAGTAAACATCGCAAAGTTTGTTCGGTCCGGCGAGACAAAGGCTTTGACGCCAAGTTGGTCTGGGGAAAAATTTTTGCTAGATCCAAATAAGTTGGAACAACACCCTCTGTACACAGTTTGTATTATTGTATCACGCTCATTGCAATAGTTTTAAGAGTTGTAACAGGTGTGTTTGTTATTGCAAATGGACACCTACAACTTAATTTATGATACGGTGGTGTAAATAAATAAGCTATAGAACTATTTGTGAAAGTATCCTGTGGGATTATAAAATCTTGTGAGGAGAAATTTCTTCTTATGTCAATTAACCAATCTCAGGATCCCCAGCGGAAGACAGCGAAAAATGTGTCTAAATTAAACGGCCCTAAGAAAGACAAGCGACTTTATCTGCATATTCGGTACGAGATCACGTCTCATACACAATATAAATAATCTTGGCGTTAATGTCCCGGTTATGCTCTCGCGCACGAGACCCCTGTGGACCCTAACCTAACCTTGACCATGATCCAAGATTTGGTAGATCAGGTAATTTCGTTGGAGCGACTGCCATTTAACCTCCGTGACCCTGCTACCTGGGGAACCTACCCTGATTGGATCATGGGTACACAATCAGTCGCCTGAATGTGCAGGCTTGATCACGATGTTTTCCGTCACCGTAAGAGCATCGTTTAGTATTCAACTAATGGACGTCTCATACAAAATCTCAAGCTGAAATACAATTCCCTAAATATTACCACATGAATTATCACACTCCATACAATAAATACACCTAATTGCGAGGCTTCCAATGTGAACATTTCAAACATCCCATACTCCTGTAGCCGACACCACCGCGCATGTCCGGGATAATCTCGTCCGGGAATGCAATATCCACGGATGGTATGCAATAGCTATCGCGGCTTCGCACTAGTTAACACGTCAGTTTTAAGAGTTACCGTTGTTCGCATGTATTCCACCCGGCCGTAGATTGCGGAGTAATTAATTGAGATTCACTAGAGGATTGCACTGCGATAGGTTTACGGTTTACGCAAAAGCATTTCGTTCCTAGTTTTGCGATTGAGTTCGAACTCACAGGATGGGGGGCGGTATTGTCTTCCCCCAACCTGGGTTTAGGTTAGGTTCGGAATAATTTCCTATACCTAACTGGAATGGATGTCGCCCTTTCATGCATAAGGGAATACCCGACAGACGTTGGACCCCCCAAGATATGGATACCTACTCAAATATTTCCCAAATTGCTGAATCGATTTCAAGAATGTGAGAAGCAAGAACCATTTTGTTTGAAACTGGTTTTCAAATAAAGAAACCCACAACTAAATCGGTCTATCACTTCGGGAGGCACGAAAGGCACCACAGCAACCTACGCAAAATCAGTATTAAAGGAGGTAACATGCGCATCCATACAGATGCCAGCTCGTATTTTGGTTGTAGGTAGGTTTGTACTACCTTCTGTGTGTTGGTAGAGTCAGACACAAATACAAACACGTCCAGCTTATAACACCCCCCCGCACCCCTCTTATTGCGTCGTGACTTAAAAAGGAAAACGTGTACAATACGGTTGGGGTTGTTTGAAGCGCCCTTTAACTTCTCTTTCGCGTCTCTATCATTTTCTATCACTACAACCCTTTTGAGTCTATGTATAATATTACCTACAGTAAAAACGAACCGACACACCAAGCATCCAACACATATTTAAACGATCGTTTGTTAGGTTTTTTTTCGGGATTCTTACCCGCGCACCTTGGTTTATCGAAATATTGGGCTTCTCGTAAATCAAGGTAGGTACGTGGTAAGAAACCCAAAAAAATAAAAACAAATAAAAGAATAAGGACTTCAGAGGGATTTTTATCATTTACCCTCGTTACAAGACGAGAAAAGCCAAAGCAATCGAAACAGTGATCGTAGCCAGCGAAAATTTCAAATATTTCTCCGAACAACGTTAGTGGGAATCACCGCACAAAGTCAGAGGTAATTTCTCTCAGGAATGCAATAATAACGGTTCGGCATCCCTAACTATGGCCATTGTTGCTGCTGATCGCGCATTGGTTTATTTCATACGTCACTACCGATTTAGAACATTATTAAAGCTATTGTGCAGTCTCAGGGAGAATCGGCACCTCGTGTCTGTATATTATGATCACAGAAAACTAAATAAATCAAACTTCAATAATCGTCGACCTGAGTGGTTCAGTTAGTTTACAAGCCGGTCGCCACGCAGAGGTCCCGGGTTCGATTCCCGGCCGAGCAGAAATTGAAATGATGAATTTTAATTTTTGTTACGGGTCTGGGTGTAGTATATTTAAAAAATCTTTTTATTTTTATTTTATTTATTTAGAAATACCGTTTCCATTGTGGTTGATTACATTTACCAATATGTTTACGTTTAAACCTATAGTTTCCTAAAAATAAATATAACAGTGGTGCAGCTAACTGTAGTTGTTCTAATTTAGTTCGTTAATAACAATGTCGTCCAACTCTCTAAAGTACACACAAACAATCACGGTGTAAGCCTGGAAATCCACATTGACGTCAATATCGCAGGCCTGGACTAGATCGCAATATACAGGGCTTACAAACTGTCACGTAGATATCCTGAAACTATCGTGTTTGCCCGCTCCAGTTTACACAACCGTTGGACTCGCAGTGGACCCAAATGAAAGCCCTGTGGTAACCCAGACGCTACAGCTCTGCACATTGTACACAAGCATTCCAAACTAAACAGAAATGTTTGTTTATACAATTGACTATTTGGTCATGTTAGACACTTAATCCGTAGATATTTCGCTAGAGCAAACACAGTGAATTTCAAGGTCATGCCTTGTCCGGATCTTAATGTTAAATTCCTATAATAAGGTGTTTATGGGAGGTTCAGGAGTCCTACACTACCTATACCCCTAATTGATACGTCCAATTGTAGGACTCACTTTGATTATTTAGCTGATGAGGAGATGGAGTAGCAGTGAGTAAAAGTGGTGGCCCTTTGCCGCTACCATAGTAGACATTTAATATATCTAATAAAATATATCTCAAAAAAGCTGGGGTCCGAAGTGGTAAGAATAAAAGGAGATGTATGAAAAGAGTTGTGGATATATGCGAGGCTAGGGAGTTGTATCAGGACAGAGCAAATTGGCAGTCCATAGTCTCTGCCTACCCCACCTGTGGGACACAGGCGTGAGCTTTATGTATGTGTATGTATGTACAAAAATTTGATATTTAAGAAGGAAATTCTTGTAAGTTATTGTAAGATTGGTAGCGCTTACTTTATTCACGAGTAGTGACTTCTAAATGGAAATAGTCTCTCTGACTAGTCTTCTAAAATGAATAGTCTAACAGGAAATTAGAGATCGAATGCTTCGTTTCACAGAAACATCTTTTAATATATATACTTTCAGTGTAGGTAGTAGGACAAATTCTTACCAATTACGAAAGGGTTACGTTCGATGTTTAAAATACGAATGCAAAAGGGAGAGAACGGGAAATTAAATTCAATATTTCACAAGACGTTTGAAATTCCCAAGATGTTCAGAATGAAACTTTATAAATTGATTATGCTTTCAAATGCAAGAGGCACCCTTAAATTTTCAATTTGAATATTTAAAGTTAGAAAGGTAAAGGTGTGTTTGAATATTGATAGTAGGTATTTCTATGTGTAGAGACATGACATACCACAGACTACACTACTGTACTGAAGCTGTTTAAACTAATTTTAATAGTAGTTAAATATTATGTTATATCTCAGTAAGAATTTAGAAGTAACTAGCTGGGCCGGCGCGACTTCGTTCGCCGGTTTCTTACTTCTACCCTAACCCAACCCTACCCCTACCCTACCACTACCCTACTCTACACCTACCTACACAACTACCCTAAAAGTTAGCTAACACATTATGCTTTAACCGCTTTGGAATATGAATCAAATATATTTTCCATTTAATAAGTTCATTTCGGAACTTTAACGTCAAACCGTCATCCAGTTTCCGCTCATACAAAAGGTTTAAAGTGTTTAATTTTGTAACAAGCTAATAAGTTCCATTGGATCAAAATTTAATTCGTGAATTTCCAAACTAACATGACCTAACTTTTGCAGATTTAAAATTAGCTCATTTCGAAACAGAAAAGGGAAGTGAGGAATATTGATAAGTTGGGTAAGTACTACTATTGAGTCAGAAACGGTTTAAGCATATTGTACTAGAAGGAGCATACAAGCAACATACGCTTTGATATATAATAATCAATGGTGTATAGTTAGAGTACCTGACCGTTCCATACGTGCCTTTGAGAAAAGTGTGCGCAAATTTTTGGACAAAATCGATTTGGTCGGTCACCTATTACGTATAGGAAGAACCACTATAGTGTATGACATACAACGGGAAGAAGGTTTGGCAGTGTTCTAGCCTAATAAAGACATTTAAGTTTGCAAAAAACATTATCCAGAAGTAGCCTGGAGGTTTTGAAAGGTCCGGAATAATGCGCCTGGCTTCTTTTATTCCGATAAAATCCTCTTGGGACTGCCAAAAGGCCGTGGGCTAGGGCGAAGGTAAGCACAGCGAATCTATGAATACAAAATAGAGATGAGTGTTTGCAGTGTTTAAGGAAGAGTTGAAGGGGCGAGGATCATAATATTTCAATATTTTGACTAAATAAATTTTCATAAAAGTAATAAAAGTAAAATTTGGGAGGTTCGCTGATATTAAAATCATTCGAAAGAAACTACATCAAAAACAACAATCAAAACATATACATAATTAAGAAGAGAAATTTTTAAGATCTAACGTAAACAATGACTACCTCTAAGTAACAAACTGACTGACAGAGTAAGTTGATAAAAGCTTGTAAAAAGTACCGACATGTTTATTATTCAAGAGCAATTTCACTATAGTCTACAGCAACTTTCAGGGTTAAAAGTTTTATTGTCAAACATTTTATGTTTACTATCCCCTCTTTAACCTATTAGTCAAAGAGGCCTTCCCGACCTAAAATACGACATTTTAACGTGCAAAATTTATAGGTGTTTTAGTTAGTTTGGGATGGTCAAACATTAAAACTATTATTATTTATAGGCATAGCTAGTGCTCGTATGTATGCCACACAAATGGCTTTAACAACTGTCATCTTTCGACATCACCGGGCGGGGGTGACAAATTTAACGGCTCCCCAAAGCCGCAAAGAGTTTAAAGTTAAATACCACCACTAATAAACCACTAGCGGTTGCAATCTGCGAACTGATAGGTTCACGAGAACTTGTTTAATGAAAGTGGGTTTTCAAGTCAAGAAGGAGTTGAACACCAAGAAAGAATTCTTCAAAAAGTGACAAAAGTCCCAACTCGATGAGGATCGTATTTTATTAAAGAAGCGAAAAAATCTGCAGAGATGCGTAACATAAGAAAGAACCAAAGCACACCAAAACTTTTACCAACCACGTGGTGCAGACTTCTTTTAGCCTCGACGAGATCAAAAAAGGCAGAGGACTCCCCACCTAAAGAAAACCAAAGTAGCTAAGGAGACAACCCAAGACAGAGTGGCCTGGCACAAGCGTACGAGGAGACCCGATCCCAAATAATGGGAACAGGTAACAACAAAGAAGAATAAGTGATATGTTCATGTTCATTGTTGTTACATAATTATAGTTAGGTACATGAAATACTTACCTAGCTAGCTATCCTTCTCATTCGTTTGAACTGTACTTGACTTAATATGAGAATTTATCGCTGGTAAATTAAATTATATGGACTGTTGAAGTCGTTACCTCACACGAAGAATAAACGAATACTCGGTATTTACTTACAGCTATTATGACCAGAATATTGTTCAACATTCAGATTTCAAATCTTTTGTCATTTCCTATTCAGCAAATGATAAAGTGCCAACCGTAAAAGCTCTTTATAATCTCGAAGAAAAATACGTTTTCTTTCAAAGAGTTACTGGACCATGAACGTTGCGATATTTCCTCCCAATCATTTATGTGCAAGTAAACATAAGAAGTAATGGTGAAGGAACATTAGTAGGCGTCAGAAGAAAGGTTGTTTACGAAACTGTGTATATGTTTATCACCCACCATGAAGATAATATATTAACTTGTTTTGCACATGTACGTACGTGTGTCTGAACAGTAAACAACATAAAATACATTTCAGCAAATGACACTGTCAAATTAATGAATACATAAGAGAAAAAAAATGTTTTGACACTAGTAAGCAACAGCTTAAGTAAGCTGTAACAGCTAATAGCACACTGAATATGCAACAACATTCTTAAATCGTGGCTTACCAATTAAAAAGGCGACGCAAAATACTCGTAATAATGAAGAAACTACAATCTTTTACTTTACTTAGACAGTTTTCTTTGAACAAGTTGATAACTTCACTTTGTCAGACAACTAGAGCCCAAGTAAATTTCTCGAAAACTGAGGAATATTATCCTTCTTATCGAGTCGAAGGCGAGCGGGTCTCCCCGAGCCACCTGCTTGGCATTATCGGCTCGGAGTATTTTTACTCTTTTGACTTAGCTTCCATTCCCTCATGTTTGACTAATGGGTTTTTAAAAATTCGGAAGTACAGAAATATTTTGATTTACATACGAGTATGTAAACGTTTAAATTTTAAGTTAGTTAGTCCTTTCAAGAAAGTTAGATACATTTTTAAACAAAATAATGTTTTATATCTATCTACTTACACTTCGGTAAAAATCTAATGAAAGTCAAAATGACAGATGGGTAGTAGATACCGATAAAACAATTTTTAACAAACGGCTTTATATTCATACTTACATTATGTCATAATAGACATAATGTATGTTTTTGAATAATTCATATTTTCTTGTTTTCTTGACAATTTATCTACACCGAACAAAATCGGTTAGGTATATACACGACAATACGCTCAAATCGGCTACTATGCCTCTCACGCACATTTCCGAGTCACGCCCCTTTGATCCTTGAGGTGAGCACAAAATTGAAAGGACACGGGTCAATTTGCCCCGAAGGCAAAGGCACGGTTAAAGATTAATGAAACACGGATCATTTGGAACGGGCGGTATCATGAGAAAGTATTAGATGCAAGTAATGTTGACCCACACGAGTATAGAAAATGAGAGTGGATTTAAGGTCCAATGCGAACACGAGTAGAACAGTTGCCCTGTGGGTATTGAGCAGGGTACGATTGCCTTTCTGGTGAGAATTTCAATGATAAATTTGATTTCCTGTTCCAAATGTGCCTGTTTCTGTACCTACATTAACGACGAGAGGAATATTTTTCTTTGAAAAGTCAAATAATACTGTTTTGAAAAAAAAGAAACATTAATTCTATGTCTATTTTCCCACAACAAATAAAAAAGACAAATGTACTCCTCTACCAGATATGATTCTACCTTTGTTGTGCCTACAGTGAGGAAGCGGAAATGTTCGTGTATTTAAGTGAGAAGAGAATTTGTTACTTTTTAAGAAAGAAATTCATAAGCAAATAAGGTAAGGCTCTGACAGTTAATATACTTTCCAGTAAAATTTAATTTGGTCGCTCATTCCTTTTACCAGCACTGATGGTAAATGTAATCGTGGGCCCTTCGCATGAAACGGCGCTGCAAACTCTTTGACAATGTTCGCAAATTGTTTTCCGCCCCATTAACGAAGCATATGATGGTAATTTCGGTTAGATTCTATGTGCGTTCACAAAATTAATGACGTATGGAACCTTGGAGACGAACTTTATAGCATTTATCTATACCTAGTCTGTTCCATCACTAACGGAAAAAGGGCAAGGATTATTTTATTTTACTTCAGCGGGACACGGTATCGCATAGCTTCATTATATATGACAAACATGATGCTGAGTGAGATCAAAAGACAATTTGACTAGAAAACTATTTATTATTATTTTTCAAAACTTATTGTTTACAACATAATGTTTTAAACGATAGCTGTTATTATCACACATTTTGAACGTATGTTCCGGGTTTCCTACCGCGAACCTTAGTTTACGAGTAGCCCGATATTTCGACGTAGTTGCACGCATCATGGTCACGGGTCGACTGTCCCCGGGCGGTAGGAAACCCGGAACATATCTTTAAAATTATTTTTTGCATTTATTTTCAATCGCCGCAGACCGGCAAATTACGTAGAAAACAAATCTCCAAAGCATCTTCCTCTCCGATAGTCATGAGAAAAAGAGGGTAAGATAAGAGATTATTACCACATAAATAAAGCCACATCCTTAGGTTCCGGTAGAGACCACACTCCACATGCTACTTATCCACGAATCTCCAAAAATGTAACAAGTTTCAGCGATTGACTCGTAACTATCGTTTGTTACCAATAAATAGACTGTAATCTACACATTAACAGAACGTCCATTAGCGTTGAATCTCTATGACACACCCAATGATAAATTACACATACGTGACTCGTAAAATGTTGGCATTGCGTGATTCCAGTTGCATTTCAGTAATTTCTGCCTCCACCCATTTCCCGGTACGCGGGAAAAGCGTAGCGCGTAGAATTTTCCATAAATTCCTAGTATTTTCTGTGAGATAACTCTGGTAGCGCGAAAACGACACATTTGTTACGCTTTTTGTTCATAATAAATTACGTAGGAGTGCTCGCTTTTGTCCGTAACAATGTTTCTACGGGAAGAATGACGAAATAAAGTAATTTTTTTGTTAGTTCGCTGAACGTCCGTTTTATTTTTAACAGAAACGTGCAACGGAGTGTAAGTACGTACTTTAGGTGTGTTCTGTGCGAGACATAATTTTACAAACCTCATCATGCTTAGGTATTTGTATTCTTCGGAATTACCCCATCACAGTAGCGTACAAACCGCTATAATAATGCAACTAAAGTCTGGGTAGGGCAACGGAGGCAGAACCTTGCTGCCAAGAAAATGGGCAGCAGTGTTTTATTTTTTATTGTCCACTCCCTACGATAACCAATCAACCTGCCAAGCGTGGAACCCTTGTTTTTCCACATTTACAGTATAAATTTGCCCGCCATCTAACCAGAATATGGGGCTTGCCTGCTGCTAATGTAGGTATATGTAGAGTAACAACTAAGAAAAGGCAAATTACATAGGTATTTTTTTTTTGTTTGTAATTTTGTCACGCTTTCTATATTATCTTTCGTTTTCATACATCAAAAATTTCGACGTAAAGTTCATTAAGACGTTTGTTCACTAAGATTAATTGAGAAAGTTGATGTAATCCAAGGCGTATTATGCTTGCCATTATGGACTTCATAGGACTAACTAACAAATCTGACAACGAATCTGGGTAATTTTGACGTTGCAGGATATCATAGAAATAATTTAATGTAACTACATATTTACCCTGTTATGGTCACCCATCCATTCAAAGGATAATACCTATATTTTTTACAACGTAAATAATTATAAATATTTACTTAGTAGAAAGTTAACGATGACGACCGCGACTTCATGCGAGCCTGTATTTGATCGTTTTCTACCCGATCCTCCGTAAAAGTAAGTCTTACGGTCATAAAATATACCGTTCCATTTTTATTACGCGGCAAATTATAACATTCCCATGTTAAACGTTAAAACGGTCCAGAAAGGAGGCCTTTCAATTCCTCTCCATGCGTCCCAAGACTGTCTTCCGCAACCCACGGTCTGTTGGCCCCGGCATTATGTCCTGGCTATATTGCCCCAAACTGTCGTTACGTCTGAAATTTTATGGTTTTCACTGCACTGCGTATAATATTACTTTTAGAAAAGTTTCTAAGTGTATTTTTTTATTAGGTCAGGCTTATATGTAGAACAGCACTACGTATAGGTTGAATAGAATTTTATCTACACTCATAGCGTAATGTTCCAATTACATATTCGAAAACAGTTGTTTAAGGATACACTTTTTTCACGCCAGTATATAAAATAAAAAAAAAATACTTTTCGATACAGCATTTTCCATACTATTTTGATTACAGCTGTAACGTAAAATAACTTTTTAATCATTATGCAACACTTATATTTTTAAAATTTTTGTCGGGTGCCGGGACACGGCGAAATGTAGGCTGAATACGTAAATGTCTTTAACAAATTCAAAATTCAAATTTTCCTGTTTATATTTCTGTGCAATTATTTTTTCGCTTTACAGAATATTTTTTCTAACCGTTGTAACTTGTGTTTGTGAATGATTTTTTTTGTTTTAAAACAAAAAAATAGATAAATGTGAAAGTAGTGTAGTGAATTTCCCGCCGCTTGATATCCTCGACGCGTAGATACAAAAGCACTGACTCGCAGCTTACTTCCAGGAAAGTTGAGAAAATTATAGGTACAAAATTTGAACATGAAAATATAAGTGAAGATAAAGTAGTATACACTACTGCATATAATTGGGTATTAAAACACTCGTCAATCTATTATCATACTCATGTTTTAATACCCCCTTTTATATGCCAGTTGCATAAACTACTATTTTCGTTCGCTCATTCGAATTAATTTTTTTTTATTCATTGAATGTAAATCATTTAATGAATTTCCTCTTATATAAGTAGATAAAAACTGTCTTTCAAATAAAAATACATAAAATGTAGACGTGTGTTTTTGGTCAAAAGTTATATTGTTTGAGGAGTAGAATCTACGTTTTAAGTATTAGCTGCTATTAAAGGCTTCAGCCGATATAATAAATTGTAACAATTACTGTCCTTTTTAATTGAAAAGTGTCACTATATCGCACATTACAGCTACGGCCGGTACACAGATCAATAATCTTTTTTTGTTTACATTTCCGTAACCTTGATTAAAAGTGGGTAACAGGTACTAGATTTCACTCAATTATGCAGTCTTTGAAATTAGTTAAGCTGTTGGTCGTAAAATATGTCGTCATAAAACTGAATCTCGATATTTTAATGGCCATAATACGCTTAAAAGTCATGAAATTCGTCTAACTTGTAATCGTATTACATCGGGTTAATCCATAAATCTCTTTTAACACGAAAAGAAGTAAAAAACGACGATATCTACCGTAATTATTAAATTTATAGCGCATTAGCGAGATTAAAAACGGTAAAACTTTTAAATTGTTACGTGGAGTTATGCCAAGAGGCTTTAATTAATACAGCCGTTAATATTACTAGCTACAGGATTTTCACCATATTCAGTAGCAAATAAAGGATTGAAGTTCATTTAGCCTACTGCAAATTAGGCCAGATGAAAGCATTGTATGGCTGGACTAGGATGACACTTGGCAAACAGTGGCAGTTGGTCGCACTGGCAGCCATAGCTCAGCCATGGGCCATTTTGTTTTGTATAACTAGTTATTTTTTGTCAACTGTTATTTATTTATAAATTTTTTCGATTTCTTTTTGTAATTTTGTCTAAATTACAGAAAAGATTGCGTTATAATAGGTAATATTAATAAATTATTTTTCTGATTGATTGTAACTTGCTCTCATAGAACATCATAATAGGTAGGTAGATATACTTATCTAAAAGTTTTGTTGCTTAGTCTTTGTACGAAAACTTGGTAAGTACCTACAAGTAATAATATCTGTATCTATCTAATGCTGAAAGTCTTACAATGACGTAGGTACGTTAACAAACCTAACCGGCAGAAAAAGGCGGACAACCCCCGACAAAGTTTACAGAATATACTCAAATATTTTCTAGACTACTGAACCAATTTTAATGAAACAAAGCTAAGAACTATCTTGATTAAAATGGCTTTAAAATACAAAAATAAAACCGCATCGAAATCGCTCCATCCGTTCAGGTTAGGTTAGGTTACACACCACAGATACACACGTCAAAATTAAAAACCCCCTCTTTTTTCTTTAGGGGTTAAAAAATGATTTTATTTCATAGTAGTTTCTATGAAGTAAAATCACTCGTCGGAGAACATGTTAGTGGACAAGAACAGCCCTAGCATATTTGTGCAAAAACAACTTATTCGATCCGTATTAGCCACGAGAGACTGCAGACAGGCACTGGCAATTCCGGAGATTTATTAATCTGTTTGTCAGATGCGACAAAAGACAACACAAAATAAAAGAAAATTTGTCATTCGGGAGGCATTTCATTCGTGAAGACAACTCTGTGAATCGGAAAACATTTCATACAGACCACAAGATACAGTTTCCTCTGATAAGACTGCAAAATAAAGGACGCCATTGTAAATAAAACCGGATTGTAGGTATAAATGTAGCACAAAACAAAGCCAAACTAAGGAATTCACAAAAACCGCCCAGTAGAAGAAACGGACAAATTGGGTGGCCGAAAAACCGCCAACTTTTTTACGGATCCACATAAAATGGAGCATTAAACCGCTTTAGACGGTAAAAGATTTGATATTATTGCTAAAAAGAATTTAATCTTTAGAAATCACGACACGAGCTTTGGTTAATTCTGCGTGATATCCAATTGATCGCAAAGTTATCGACGATCAAACTAGCAGTCAGGACTTGCATGAACTGCCACCTCACTAACTTCGCTTGGTAATTACTTTGACAGAACTTTGTCAATTTCCCTGTCCGGGGAGGCACTGACTGCGGTAATTTTCTGCCCATTAATTGCTCGGTGAATGAAATACACGTCTTTTGCAATCATTAAGTTTTGTTACAGTTAGGCTGGGAGTTTAATTCAGATACAAATGGATACAGGTTGGATGTTTTTGGAGGAAAGAATATATTTACGTAGTAACCTTAACGAGAAGAAAATCTTCAAATATATTTTAACGCAAATATGTACATCCTTACAGATTACAAAGGTATCTCATCCAAGTTAAATGAAAGTATTTTCTGTTAAGTAACCTAATTCAAGTGTACCCAGGTGCTTAGTAGATTCCAACACCATAAGCTTTTATATTTCTTCAGCGAAATTCTTTTTTCCATTTTCCTTCAAAGAGGGTCGTGTCATGAAGTCTCCCGAGATATAGTTTGGCTCGTGTCTTAGACAAATTGGGTACAAGTATGTACCCATGAGGAGAGGACTTCAGAGTAAATCTCTCAGAGATTATATGTAATCCAACTTTTTGATGGATTACTTCTGTAATACGTTTTCCCGTTATATCAGGTATATTTGTTATGATGTGGTGTGGACAAGTGGTTACTTACCTGCCTCATACGAGGATGACGAAGGTTCGAATAACACTTGGGAAATCGAGATCAGTCATGACGAGTCTCTTTCTGAAAAGGTGAAATAAAGCAAGGGAACCAAAATAGTAGAAAATTCTGTTCAGACTTTCACGTGGATATGTGTCACATGGCTGTCTGGAAGAGATCGCTATTGGCAATAAGGAAATAACCACACGTCAATAACACTAACACACTATTCTTCAGGATGTGTGTGAAATCTTGTAGCCCGCACTTAGCCATGTGACGGATAAATATTTATGGTCTTATTTATAAAAAGTTATGGGTTGAAAGCTTGCTAAAATATGGTTCTTAAAAAATATTATTCATAAACGCATTTTAACGGTAATTAACGGCTTAATATCTTAAAGAAGGCTGATCTCTTCTATAAACCTCTGATAAACCTATATTAGTGACAAAAATGGCCGCCGTCACACGAACAGCTGATTTGATTCGCTTAGTTATTGATTGTGATTGGCTTGTGACTCCATTCCATACTTTTATCCTGAAGAGGATAGGCAAAGGGGATACATTCATACAGCCATGACTTTCATAATTTGAACTCGGTTTTGATAGCAAATTTCAGCACAATTAACTATTAGATTTGGCATCGAGCAATTTTATGTTTTTGGCTATAAATTCGTGAGAACGACAACATGATGATGTCAATCTGTATTTTAACATACCTTTAGTTATGGGAGGTTTATGGCACGTTTATGAATAACGAATCTTAAAATACGTTTAAAAGGCCTAATGAGTGTTGTAGCTAAGAAACCTTCTATAAGTTATTTTTAGTACCGTTAGTTTTTTAGAGCCCTGTGCCTCGGATTAACGTTGGGGCGTACGTAAGACGTATGAATGAATATATGTATGAGTAATTGAGTAGGTACCTAGTTTCAACACCGACCGAACGATGAGGAAGAGGCAGAGTAGAAAAAAGGACTCACGCAGAAATAGAGATTGACCGCGAGGTGATGATAAGTTTTTTTTATTCTACGCAATGGCAAACCAGGAGACAGCCTACCTGATAGTATGCGGTAGTTTAAAAAAGCTTTACATTTCCACGACGACCAAGTTAAATATTGTATGTAATCTAACAAACACAGTTATCACAGCAACGCCAGACGAAGGTTACCCAGGTACTTTAAATATAAATCACGTAACACGTCCCTTACAAAATAACGTATAATATCAGTTATTTCAGAGCCCCGCCGCCTATTTCTCAAGAACGTGACACAGTTCGCGATGAATTAAGAGAATTTACGAGTGGCCCTTGTTTCGTCTGTTCTGTCGCACCTCAAACACTCCAAGTCTGAAGTTATTCTGAAAACTTGAATAATTGGACGAAGTTTTCTACTCTAAGTCGAGGTGGCTCGACTGTTTTTGTTGGCAGAGTCGTTTGTGTAACGCAGTGGTGTCGTGTGAACTCGTCTCTGTTTCGTGTCTTCATGTTTTATTGCTTTTTATGATCATTCGTCTGCTGTGCGTGGGTGGTGCGGCCTTTTAAGGGTATTGCATTTGTAATAGGAGTCTCTGCCTACCTCGATTGGGATTCGGGCGTGTGTGCATGTATGTATGCATTGGTAATATAGTTAATGTGTAATAGCTACCATAAAAAAATCATCTCATACCAAAGGAACCTGACCGGATTGGATCATGTTCACACATTCAGTCGCCTGAATGTGCGGGTTTTATCACGTTTTCCCTCATCGTAAGAGCAACGGTTAGTATTTAATTTATGTACAGAACTTACAAAAGAGTCATTGGTACATGGCGGCAGTGGGATTCGAACCCGGAACCTCTCGCTTGCGAGTGCAAGTCAAGGTATCTACCTTGACCACTAATAGGTACCATGTAGTGCTATATATACTCCATGAAAAATATAATTAAAAAATAACTGTTTGATAGATGTATAAGAATATTGTATAACTATTGTTGTTTATTTTAAACGTGAAATGTAACGTAGGTATCTACGGCCAAATAAATTGGACACTGGTGAGGTAGCATAGAGCATGTTTTCGTTAATTATAATAGTGTTACCTACTTCCAAACGGTTGGGAAAATAGGATAGCATGGGTCGTCCCGGGATCAGAGCACACCCGACCCACGACGACAATTCCACATTGCGCTTGACAATGCCAGACAGACCCAGACCACGGCAAATTAAGTATTTGTGATATTTATACAACGGCAGAAACCAATTTTATCCGCAGTTTTATTATTCGCTGTTTACTCGTTTTTCGCGTGTGATGTGATCTCCAAGCCACAGCGTTTCCTTTGGATTATGATATAGTCCTTAAAGAGGTATATTAGAGGTCTTTTATAGGTGTCTAACGCACTGGCGACTCCCTTGGTGTTGCCGTTTTCCTTAGGCGGCGGAGACCCCTTTCCTTTAGGTGGGCCGCCCGCTTGCCTGTTTGCCCACCGTATTACATAATAAAATGCAGTATCTACTACACAAGTGCTTTATCATTGTTAGGATCAGAGTTGAAATGCCATCCTCATAAAAGCCCGTAATCATTTTGGCTACGTTATCCTTTAACTCGGAACACAAGAACGTTACTATTGTTGCCTAACGGCAGGAAGATAAGACTAACTTATCCAACCAGCCAGCATCCCCTGGCTTTCCAGGTGAAATATGAATCTCAACAGTACAAGTTTACTTTCCAGCCTGTTTATTGTCGGAATAAAGTTTGCGCATTGCCCCCGTTAACACTGCCAGTCTAAGTGTCCATATAGTCATACCGCGCCGTGGCACGAACAATTCTGCGGTGTTAAGTGCTGCTATTGTGGCCGCACCTTTGTCGACCCGAAAAAAACGAAAATAACCACGAAAAGGCTCCAAAAATAGGCGATTGATAAATTCGCTTTGTTACTCGACGTATTTATGTAGGTACGGTCAAATGTGTTTATAGTGAACATGGAGGTCTTCTAGAAAGGGGCGAAAAGGTTTTTTCGGGGTCGGCAACGCGTGGGTGATGCCTCTAGTATTGCAAACGTCCATAGGCTGCGGTCACTGCTTACCATCAGGCAGGCCGTAAGCTTGTTTGACACCTTAGTGGTATAAAAAAACAGTGTTAGAGAAAAGTGTGTGACGCATTAAACCTTGCAAGTTATTCAATTTTAGTAACATTTAGGTACCTAAGTACCTAAACCTATAGTCACGAAATGTCACACCACTGATTGTCGGCGCCAAGTTCTGTCGACATAACATTTTTAGCGTATTTGTTTGTCTCAACTGTGAATCGGATTCCCCTTTGTGTGGGACACCACTTACTTCTAAAAATAAATCTTTTCGAACAGTCTTTCAAAATTATGTGGAAGCTATATTGTGTCGCTTGTGTCACCACATAAATGGTACAAAACGTATGATTTGGTTGTTTATTAGTGTTCGGTACCCTAAGGGTGAAAAAGGAACCATATTACTAACAAGAAACCTAGATTACCTAACGATTGAACGATCTAGCAATAGAATCCTTCGTATACGAGTCCAACTGCCACTTGGCCTGATTTTTAATAACTTACCTACTTATCGTTGAGGATCTTTAATCAATATTATGGAGTAGGTATTTAATGTGAAAATGAACTTCAGTATTTCGAACTAAAACAATAGAATTTTAGTACTGAAACTAATATCTTTCCGTATTTTTCGCAACCCACCACAGGCATTCTCGGTGTCAATCAGTAGTAACAATCACCTAGCTAACCTATTAGATAACATCCTTCTTATATCAAAAACCTCATACGGTCACCAACTTCTGAGCGATTTCCCTTCGCCTTGTTAAGGTTGAGGCGAGGCGGCGAGTTTAAAACACTCCCGCACGAGTGCTCCACATCCGAGCCAAACAATCTGGTGCTTTGAAACTGAGAGTGAGAGAAGTATCCCTATTGTGCTAGCAACCTTTGTGCGGACTCCTAAGCAACGGTAGGCACAGTAAATGAACACGGTGTAGTCTGACCAAAAACCTTAGACACGGGAACAATTTTTAACCATTTAACTTAAATTTTTTGCATCCCCTGTAGGCTTGAAAGCAGAGAATTATTAGCAACAGAGTTACGTAGTTACCCTACCGGTTTACTTGAGAAAGTGGCGCCCTAATGTATTTTTTATATCTTTATCATGGTTACACATCCAGTCGCCTGAATGTGCAGGTTTCATCACGAAGTTTTTCCTCACCGTAAGAGCATCGGTTAGTATTCAACTAATGTACATAACTCAGAAAACAGTCATTGGTACATGGCCGGAGCGGGATTCGAACCCGGGACCTCTGGCTTACGAGTCGGATCTGTAACCGATCGGCCACCGACGCTCCTTTAGGGATACAAGTATACAACATCGTTTTCAATGACACCCGTAGAAGGTACATGCCCTACATAGAAAAACGACTCAACAAGAGAACGAATACAACTCATAGATTACTTATTTACTAATTACTAGGCAGCTATGTGACCGCCATCTCACGTAATGGTAAGCAACGATGCGGCACAATATATAACAAACATTTTCTTCTCAGATACATAAGCGTAGGTTTTCTACCAATGTTTTCCTCCAAGGCCAAAATGAGAGAAACAAAAATCTGTACATAAAAAACGTATTCCGAGAACATTTCACTGCTACCTATTACGGTTCAGAAGATACAGCCCTTAAGAGGTTTAATTGCATCCTTTTGACAGACGACGCAGGTTTAGTGGCCACTAATAGGGCCTGTTGGCACCTTTTGATTACTGAATCGTATTATAATAATTAAATATCCTAAAATAAACACTCGTTTCGTCAAAGTCGTTTACTTATAACGTTATAACAGTAAACAAGATCAGTAACAAGAATTCGCGTCAATTCTGTAACCGCTTTTTCAAGAGTAGCTTTTGCTGGGTCTGCTGTTGTGGTAAACACGTGGGAGTTGTAAGTCCCTTAGGAGCGCCTTCGATGTGTCTTTTATGGTGACGGTCGACATCAATTTTATTAAGTAACCATCGGAATCGACAGCTTAGCGTACCCGTCGAACCGAGTTAGGAAGAAAAACTTTCACGACAAATATTCGCAAAATCTTACTACTTTTTTCATAACGCCAATAATTTTTTTTTCAGTGCATTCAATGAGACTTAATACCAACACTACAGCATAGAGTAAAGAATCTTTTTTACCCTATGCAAGTAGGATTTCTTTTTAAAGTTACAAACAGTAAAATAAATAAAGCTAGTTGTAACATGACGTGATTTGTAAGTAAGTCTTATATTTTTTTTAGCCACCGCTTGTCACTCTTGATTCTTTCTTTCTTTACGAGTGTAATTTTGTTTGCAAACTTTGACTGCCAATACCACAGCCAATACGCAATATGTAATAATTAATGAGTAAACTGACCTATTCGCAATTCGGAACCGCGTCCACACTTTACGTATGGCTTCCCTAAGAACCTTTCATGTTTGGCTTGGTCCCGACGAAAACACTATGTGCTTACTTTTGGTTTCCCGAACTTGCTTAAGTAAGTTAGCTACTAGTTTACTCTTTGCGAGCCGTAGCTTAGGGTGCGGTATTAGTCGGGGTTGATGTGTGGAAAAAATGTGTTCGGTAAGTAGTTTCCTTTGTGTTCTCTATAGACTGTGGTATAATTTATTTCTCGTGACTCAGAATGGGGCTAGGTAGTTTGTTTCGAAAACAATGTAGGCAACCTAACAATAACATTGTTTTGGTCTGAACGGTCTTAGCGAACACCTTATTTTCTTCCTTTTAGTCCCAAAACAATGTTTTAAAAAGCTGGGGTCCGAAGTGGCAAGAATAAAAAGAGATACATAGTAAGAATTGTGGATATATGCGAGGAGGGAGTTGTGTCAGGACAGAGCAAAGTGGTGGTCAATAGTCTCTGCAGACCTAGTGCCTACTCCACCTGTGGGACAGAAGCGTGAGCGTTATGTATGTATATAACAAAGTTCTCCCCAGATTCAACTATATGGACGCGACAAGAGAAATCTTAATCACAAATCGCTGATACAATCAAAAGAAAGAAGCGAGAAAAAACGCCACAGAAAAAGTAAATTTATCACAACCTGAAATGAATATTAATAAGGTTGACGAAACACCAGCGCGCCAAGAGACAACCTTAGTAACAAGAATGGCCTGATAGCATCTATTTGCTAACCATGGATTATATTTTCAATTTGGCCAGCGTTTCGGAGAGTCAACAAGCCGCCAGACTGTAGATACTACATCTAGATTCTAGGTAAACTCGACGTGTCTACAGTCTATTTTTTTTTACTCTAATCCTATTAAATTTCATCGTGGGGCGGCAATGGCATTATTCAAAGCTTGTTAATATTCAGTGACTTGACATATTAGACTGTCTAGTCTGTAATAGCGAAAAGGTGCTAAGAATGTTCTATTATAATGCTAGATTGGCCGTGTGATGTCCGGTAAAGTACACACGACTAATGTTTTCGAGGCAAAACTTCTAGTCTCCGTAGGCTCTAAAATGGGCAGCAGCGTTTTCCTTTGTTATATTTTACAACACTGCGATCTCCAACCCGCCTGACAAGCGTCGAGATTATGGAAAAAATTCTGTGGGAGAGGCCCTCCTGCAGTGGACTGTTATTGGCTGTGATGATGACAGATGCTATATATTTTGACTACCTACATGTATAAAATATCTACAACTTATTTTACTATATAAAACCAATTAGTCTCTAGAACCAGAAAAATCCTGCTAAGCCGGATTTTGACATATTTTTTGCAACTATACCCGAGAGTTGTATTAATCTTCGGCTCTGAGAGTTAATCAATCTAGCTGATTTAATACCTGTCGCGATTGTCGCTGAGGTCTAAAGGGGCCTAGTGTTTAATTAATTTCCATGGATTCGTGCGTCCTCTTTGTAGGCTTGTTTGTAAAGTACTTCACAGCCTACGCACATACCTACCCACGTATAAATACGAGTATATATGTATATATGAAGCCATGGTATTCGAGAGTGGCATCGTTTCCCGTTTAAATTTAAAATAGAAATTGAAAATCCGCAGCTTAATTGAAATCTTCTCCAAATTTACGCGCCTGAGGAGATGCTTACATCTGACGCTAATACGGATTTGTATTTAGGTACCTACTTATGTAAATTATTTCTTGTTAAGTTGTAGCAGAATAAGCTCACAGACTAACTTTGGCATTATCTACCATCTACTAAGCATTTACCTACTACCTACCTACTTACAAAGAGGCACCTACATACCTATAGTTAGGTATCTATTCACAAGAACAACCTACCACCCATTTTCCTACAAAGAGGCATCTATCTATAGGTATCTATTTACAAAGGCAATGAATGAAGTTCTTAACAAGAACCTAATGCCCTATTCCAACTAGATACATATTAATCTACATTTTAGATTGTCAGATGTCACAAGCATTTGGATCGTCATTAATCATGGAAATGTCAGTGTTTGTAGAACAGTATGAATAGCTGTGATAATTTGTCGTTCCCATATTACATTCATGCCATCTTTCCCAATATAAATAGATAACTACACAAATATTATAAATACGAAACTTTGTAAGAATGGTTGGTTGTGAAGATGGTTGCTACTCCTTTACTCAAAAACCATTGTACGGATTTTGATGTGGCAAGTGTGTAGTTTACAGCCCAGAGCACCACATAGGCTATAACTTATTAGTATACTACTCAAATCAAAATAAGGGCCAATAATTTATATTTTTTTTGTGCTATCTCATAATTAAGCAAGAGCTGGCGGTCGACGAGTCGCTCTTTGCGCATAGTCAACCGGACGTAATGGTCTTCCTGTGATGTGGTTGCACGAATTGTGCGAGAAACCACTCTTTCGGTTACACTCCCAGTCTTCTGAAGCTCGCAGAAAAACCAAGTTCAATATCTACAGACAGCTGCGAACGTCACGCTACAAGCAAGGTTGTGGTTTGCAGGTCCACATGTCTTCAAATCCTCGCCATAGCTCTTCAGCAATGTTTATTTATAACTTAGCAAAGTTATAATATTCGGAAAGGATCTACACTTTAATGACTTTAAAAATTCTCCTTAAAACAGGGAAAATTCTGGTGTTCGAAAAACATCGCCTAATTAAAAAACTGTGCAAATGTTGAACTTACCAAATGTTTGATAACATTTAGCATTACAAAAGAATCATCTTATACAAGTATATAATGCTTTAAATGATTAAATATAAATTTTACATTTATTTTTTAATTTTTATTTTTTTTGTACCTATGTACGCGGACGAAGTCGTGGGCAAACGCTAAGGAACCACATTGTGACCACGTTATCTGCATATTATCAGGCAGTCCGTACTCTTGTTTGCTGCCTTTTGCCAATAATAATCCCATAAACCTGATACAGTACAAAGTGAAGCAAAGATTACCTTATTTAGTTATAACCTTGTTTTCATGTAACCGAAGAAAAGGCTGTTTAGTTGTAAAATAATACAACTACCTCGAGAAAGAGGAGACCTACTAATGTAGAGTGTTAAAGAGAATGAAACTCTAAAATACAAGTGACCTAATTCTCTTAACTTCAAAATGATTCATCCTTACCATTAGCGATAAACTGGCTTAACTACGCCTTTTTGTTTTTAATTATTTTGTAATTAATATCCACCAAGATAATCTGTAAAAAAGTAACCCGAGTTACTTTGATAGGTTGCGGAAAAATTAGTATACTAAACTTCTATAACCTTAATAAGCCGCCTTCGTTATTGTACACTTTCTAAAATTAGTAGGTTTAAATCGTCGAATTTTAACGCCAACGTCTACTATGTCAAATGGTGATAAATTTGACAAGAATCATAATTCCATGAAGGCTCTCCTTCATGGAATTATGATTCTAGGCTTCTCCGCTAGGTCTTTTACCGAGACATCATTGTTCTGATTTTACAATAGGGACATGTTAGTTTCTTTTCCGTCACGTTCCTTATTATCCATGTCGCATTGTTGGCGACATTCTGTCACAGAATACTATGCTAGCCACACAAAACAATGCTTCCGGTGTTGCTACATATAACGCAGAACTAGCGCCATAATTGACAGATCACCTCGTCTCGGGCTGCCAATCGGCTCCCGAGGCTGACAAATAAGTGTCAGGGTCCCCAGCGTCCATGTCAAACAATGACATTTGTATTTGACGTATATATATAATACGTTCGCTCGTAAAATGGTTACTCCACAGAACGATTAGTCTGAAAATATTACAACGCAGGAAACGAAAACTAGTCTAGAAAATAGCAATGCAACGGGCCATTGCCTTTGTTAAGAATGCTTCTGTAAATAACGGAGAGGAGACAGAATGGCTGTCAGGGGGTGTACATAAACCGCTTAAGTGGACTAAACAAACGCGTGGAGGGGGCGCGAGAAACACTATCCGTAATATATGGGCGATGCCGACGCCAGTTGGGCTTTTTGTTGGAGGAGACGGCGAAAATGTGGGCACTTACTTACAAAGTATGATAACGGGAAGGGATATTTACAAGAAATATGGATCGTCAACCCTTTTTGAGAATATCGGGCGAGGAATACGTACCTGTTTATGTGAACGTTTACGTTGTAAATAAACAAATAAGTTTAAGTTAATGGTCGGCTCTTTAATTTCGTTTAAATAAGATAAACTTTGGTTATTACCCATTCACAGCGGCACTGGTCTAGTGGCAGTGTGCTCGCTTAACTTTCCCTTTGTTTCCGTTTGATTTTTGACGTTTGCAAAGAGATTAACTAACGTAATCCTAATTCAATAAATACTTTTTTCATTTTCATTTTCATGCGAGACCGATAAACAAGGTTAAGCAATGATCGCAATGTCGAGGAACTGGATGGGTGACCGTTTTATACTTTGAGACTAGTAGAACTTCAGCACCACAACGAGCTTGCCACTCATTAGGTGTTCTACCTAATAGCATTGGCGAAGCGAGTTTGACCAAGGTCTTACGCTGGAGACCCTGAGACTGGTTGAACAGTTTAGGGCCCAGTGACGGTATATTTTTATTAACCATATTTTACCTATTATAAGAGGCCCCTCACATGATGACTGATCTATTAAATTTAGTCTCCAAAAACATACTTGAACTGCTATAAAAGATAGAGCAAGCATTTACGAAACTTATAAAATTAACGAAACTAATAAACTAAATTTCGCATTCATATGATTAGTATAACACGGCAAAAGGCAAAGGTAATATCTAAAATGAAAATGTGCTTAGGAATCGTAAACAACCTTAATTACTTCACCTTAGTGTGTGCAATTATGTAGGCATCAGTAAACAAGACGTGAATTCTTTACGTGGGATAAATTTGCTAGAATAAGCGTAGGCGTCGTAATAAAGATAGAGACAAAAATAAACATACATTGTCTCATGTAACATCCCTAGCCAAATCTTATCAAAAGTTGTCTAAAATGACATTTTCGTGGGAATAATTATCTAATACAGGGTTAAGTATCGACTATTTAAAATTAACTGGTTACGCAGTAAAATCCGGAATACTCAGGCAGTTTTGAACATTCTTGTCACACAGAAAGGGATGAAAAGGTTTTTAAAAAACGGCTGCGCGTGGGTGATGCCCCTGGTATTGCAAACGTCCATAGGCTGCGGTGACTGCTTACCGTCAGGCAGGCCGTACGCTTGTTTACCATTAAGGTGTTATAAAAAAGCAGATTCATATGCCTATGAGCCGCTTTAGTTCAACCTTTTTAATGACTACGGTTAAGGAATGGAACACGTTGCCTGCGAATGTATTTATTTATTTAACAATTTATTGCACACAATATATAGTAGACAGAAATTACAAAAATGAAAGACGACACAACAGGCACTACTTATTTCTAAGAAGAAATCTCTTCCAGCAGGCTTATAGAAAAGAGACATGGTAGAGTATAGGGGATGAGACTTGCGCAATTGTAATAAAAAAAAAATGAATGTGTTCCCTGATCATTATAATCTGGACACCTTAAAGGCTAGAGTGAATAAGCTGTTCCTAGATAGGCATGATCCATCTTCGGTTGCATGGTCTAATAAAAACACCTTACAGTAGGCACTAGTATGGTAATTCACCCTTATAAGCATTCAAAGTAGTATACAGTAACGGAGATAATATACCAAATAATTCACCTGAATGTGTCGCAGTTTTCTGAATTAGATTTTTTTGACAAATAACCTCTTCTTCCTTAGAGATAACCATGGCCAGATAATTGGTACGACAGTTGTAACCCAGTGTTGAGTTTATTCTACTCTACAACTGGGGTCAAGTTTCAACCATATTTCACTCTCAGAACGCGGGTCAGATGCCTAATGAATTCTTTCTCGATCCAGTCGAGAATTATTTACGACACAGACTTGGGCAAACTATATTTTTCGTCCTTTACGTGGGTGCCACCGACATATGTTAGAAGGGCCAGAGGGGCAAACTGTTCGTGAGGAATACTAATACATGCATTCTCCAGTCTATAATGGATAGTGGCGATTGTTCCTGAATATATACGAGTGATAAGATACGGATGGTATTGAAGGCAACGTTTGTGCGAAAGTACTTGTTAAATATTTAGATTCCCGAATGTCGATCGGATTGAGACCTGAATAGCATATTGTAAACGTTATTGATTGATATAATTAAGATCTCTGAGAAAACAAAGTCTCACGCCGCTACTGTCTGTCTGTTCGCGATACACCAAAAAACTACTTAACAGATTTTCATGCGGTTTTCACTAATGGATAGTGGGAGGTGGATCCATCCACAGATAATTGCGTAGTTCGGTATTAAGACAACTAACCGCAGCCGTCCAAAAATTAACAATTTAAGTGTTTTATAATGATAAAAATGTTATTTTACGATACAGCTGTTTGAAAATGTTTATGAAAATGCTGTGGCTTAAAATACTTTCTTAAATTTTTTGGATTGACATGAAAAAAGTACATCCTTAAACAACTATATTCGAGAGTGTCATTGAAGGACATGAATGTCAATTAAATATTTTAAATTATAATCATTTCATTACCGGGCGTACACGCCCCTACCTAACACGCACGTAAAGAGTCTGTGTTTAAACGGAAACCTTTCAATCAATTCTTGGGGCCTACTTTTTTCAGGGCGCGCACGGTAGACCGATGACCGATACAGATTGCTACAGCGTACGTGACTCCCGTGCCGAAAATGTATTAAAAAACCAGCTTGATTGGCTTTTCCGACACCGATTTTTATGACTCCTATCGAAATATAGAGCTTGATCAATCGCGTGTGAAGATTTTTGTTTTATTAACCCAAGCCGGCAAAAAAGGGGGTGTTATGTATGACGGGAGTATCTTTGCGGCCGTCTGTGGCATTGCTCCCTACGGCTGACCGATTTGTTTCTTTTATTTGGTTCTTAGATTCTGTTTGGTTGAGTAGTTTAGGAATTATTTAAGCTTTAAGTTGCGGACAAAAACTATAGGTACATATAATAGAATCGTAACTGATTGATGTATGTGTACCCAACATAGGAGATATTTAAGAAAAAATATAATAGGGGTATTTAAGAGCAGTAATCCGACAGAGAACCAAAGTGACTGACATAGCGCACAGAATTAGCACGCTGAAGTGGCAATGGGCTGGCCATATCTGCCGACGAACCGACAACCGCTGGGGTAAACGAGTTCTTGAGTGGAGACCGCGACTCGGCAAGCGTAGTGTAGGACGCCCTCCAGCCAGATGGAGTGACGATTTGCGAAAGGCTGCGGGTGGATGCTGGATGCGGCAAGCTGAGGACAGGGTGCATTGGCGCTCATTGGGGGAGGCCTATGTCCAGCAGTGGACTGGTATAGGCTGATGATGATGATGATGATGATGATTTAAGAGCAACAAAAGCCTTGTCTGTACGCGCATATACTCGCCTGTATGTGCAGGTTTCATCACGACGTTTTCCCTCACCGTAAGAGCATCGGTTAATATTCAACTAATGTACATAACTCAGAAAAGAGTCTGGCGTTTGAACCCGGTATCTCGGAGTACGAGTTGGACCCCTTAACCAACCACACAAACTTGTTAATTTAGGCTTTAATTACGATTATTAATCATCACTTAAAGCGTTAGCTTCTAATTACGAAAGTGATCCAAAAGTTTAAATGAAGCCTGTTGTTAGTACTACTGAAATTCTAGCACACGGCCATCTTAATAATCTAGGAATTATTATGTTCTAAACGAGAGGTGTCGGTAAATTTGGACTGTTTCAAAGTGATGACTGATCCAAAAGTTTAAATTAAGCCTGTTGTTAGTACTACTGAAATTCTAGCACACAGCTATCTAAATAATCTAGGAATTATTATGTTCTAAACGAGAGGTGTCGGTAAATTCGGACTGTTGACAGGCGTTATCCCATTGGGCTTAACCACTATCTAGGGCCGCACAGCAACGAGCGAGCTTTTAAAGCTTTTAGTGCGATCGTTTATAATAATACAGGTAAGAACTCGTAAGTTCATTCTATTTTAAGTGCATGGATCGTAGATGGTATGGACGACAGTTGACGCTTACCATCAGCTGGGCTGTCTGCGGTTTTACGACTGAGTAAAATTCAAAAAAATTCAAAACGTTATGTTCGTACCTGGGCTGCTTCTCAAAGGTGCAAATCTATTTGATCGATATATTACAAATATATTGGACATAGAGGAGGAGGATGGAGCTATAGAGAATGCACACTGCCAATCTGTCTACAAACAATACAAATAACTCAATGTCATATAAAAAGCTAGTACATTAAGATGACCAAGGCCACCAGATTTGACAATAGCAGTGATTATAAAATGTCAAATACCCCTCGGTATTTGACATTTTATTGCCGTCCGTTTTGGACATGTTATATGCACAATTAACAAAAGAAATAAAATATAGGTGCGTTGGCTCCTTCTATGCCGCTATGCCCAACTTCTTTGTTCTAATCAAATTAAGACCAAGCATGAAGAACGTAGGTATTGTGAGACCTATTGTCATTGTGACTACTGCTCCAATTTTGAAATTCAACCAATAATATACCGAAATCTACTGGATACCAGCGCGATAGAGCTAACAAAAGTTAAATTAACATTCTAGGAAAATCTCAGGTAGGGAATACGAAAGATCAAGTTAATCAATTTCAATTTCTGAACGTAATCTGAGAATTCTGTAAAATTGAGCTCAAGTTTTGGTTTGCACTCATTGCGCAAGCATAATAACTAGATATTAACGTTTGAAATTCCTAATTGGGGAGGGAATATGATATGTATCTACTTACAATTGCCTAGTAGCACCACTTAAAATTTCTACGTACGTAACTAAACCCAAATTTTACGAGAAAGACTCAAACAATAATCTACTAACTGCTTTGATATAGTCTTACGACAATTTTCATGTTTTGTTCAAAAATATGACATAGGTAAATTCAGAAACAATCAATATCCCTCTTAATTACTTATAGTATAGTTGTCTTCAACCGGTTTCCCTGGTACCAGAGTCACGGAGGAAAGATGACATTCGGTCCACTGTAATTATCTGATCTGCCAAATCTCGAATAATGGTCAAGGCGGACACCGGGCCCTCGTGCGCAAGAGCACAACCGGGCATTAACGCCAAGATTATTATTTTTATTTATATGAGACCCGGCGCGACTTCGTTCGCGTACACCTACTTTACCCCTATCCACCATTTTTTTCTTGCTTATAAACTTGAATATAAGCATTAAAACCCGTTGCGTAGTTTAAAACATCTAAGCGTATACAGATACACAGGAACAGACGGCGGGAAGCGACTATGATTTGTACTATGTGTAAATAGTATAGTTGACTCTAACGGCAGGCCATACCTAGGTGGTGAGCCCCCAGAGCAACATTTCACAGCAAGTGGCAACAAACAAAGGCGCCAGTGAGCACGTAAATCCGTCAACAAACACAAACTCTAGTTAAAAAGTTTGTAGTTTTAACAGTCCGCGGTCCACTGCCGATGCCGATCGATACTTAGTAAGCGGTTTAACGACTCGCCTTTGCGAGATTAACTTTACAACTCGGCCAAGTTTAAGTTTAAATCAAGTTTCAAACGAAGAAATGTCTGGGCACGTACCAAATTAGTAATTTGCTCCGCGCAACCTTGTTTCTAGTTTGTCTCCCCGGGGACTGCGATATGAAATATGGAATCGCACCGAATACAGGTTGGTGAAATGCGGCGCTCGTTCTGCTACCACTCTCGTATATATTAGATATTGTAGGAGTTTAATTACTAATCTATATAAAAATATTATAAAACTATTAAAAAAACAAGATGCACCTAGCCAAAGTCGGGTAAATATTTTTAATTTCAATATAAAGTTCTCCGTAAACGGTCGCATATAACGCAGTGCTCAGTAGCTTCGTATGAATGAGATTACAGCTTGTTTATATAAAATAAATCATCTTGGCGTTAATGTCTCGGTTGTAATCTCGCGAACTAGAGCCCGGTGTCAGCCTTGACCATGATCCAGGATTCTACAGATCAGGTAATTTTAGTGGAGCGACTGCCATCTGACCGCCGTGACCCTGCTGCCAGTAGGTTCGTAAGAATATATACATTCCAAAATAACATGCGAAAGTTATATGGTTATTCCTATTGCTTACTTAACATAACAGTGACATTTAATTACTGTTATGCTAATGGAGGAAATATAATATACAAATAAAACCGTTATCATAAACTTATATAGTCCCATTGCTGAGCCCAGCGACATCAAATGTAGCTTACGAAGACGTCCCTAAAAGCATTATACACCGGTAGAGGTAATTATAATTTCGAGGCCTAAATTCCATTATCAAGTAGAACAGCTGAAGGGCATTATTACTCACCGAAGCGTGAAACGAAACACTGTCTAAACACAAGAAAAATTATGTAAAAACAGAAGAAAATGGATTGCCTACGCATTAAAATATAATTTAGGCGTTCGGCTCGGGTGAGTGTGCGTTCACCTTTAGGGATACCTACAATGATTATTCAGATTACAGTGCGTAGGCTATCTTTGTAAGATCGGTGGTACTAAAACACATCATCATCATAAATTCAAGAGGACCCTCAATACTAAAACTATTTTCTTAAATATGTAGATCGAATATTTTAATGACATTGTTTAATTATTAATTACATTATTATTTAATACAAATTGTAAGTAATAATTGAGATGTAATTCGTATGACATGGTTTATTCTTGATTATTCTATTACTTTATTTATTTATTGACTTTTAAATTTTTTGACACAATTTATTAATGAAAGATGTTATTATGTACCTTCCTAATGAAAAACGAATGAAGATTATTATAAACCTCTGTATATTCATTTCTTAGATACAAATAAATCTTTGAATCCTTGACATTAAATAAAAAAATATCATTCAAAATATGAAGAAAAAATCTAAATCACTTGGAAGACTATCAGTTACGAAAGAAACCTCTCGGAGGTTTGTGCTCATTCGCTAACGATTTATTCGGGTCGGAGAAAGATCAACAAAAAACCGTTCATTACGTTACAAAAGCAAAGATATTGCCTGTGATTCGGTAAGACAAGGCCACATAATTATGCTCGAGTATGCCGCGCGCCGATACGATTGGTTCCCGAAGAGATACATATTTCATCTGCCGCTTCCTCCATTACAAGAGAAACTCATTTCGGTCTGTTATTACTGCGCTACCATTTGCCGTTGTCCTGGGCATATCTGAGCACAAATAATAAGGAAACAAATCAACTCTATTCCTACCATATCAATACCTTGAACCTGTGGTCCCCAAACCAAACGATAGCGTTTTATGGTGTATATTTAAAACATTGCGATCTCTCACCGGTCAGTAAAGCGTGGACTAAAAACTATGGCAAAATCTTTCCTTCTTGGGGGGGGGGCAAACGTCACGTCACTAATAGCATAACACAGCGTTTTACCACAATCTACACGAGTTTCAACCATCGCAGTGTTGAAAATACTAGACAAAAATGACGCTGACCATTATTTGGTCTATGGAGGAGAATGGTCTGTGCGCGAGTGTTTGTAACGTGTTGTCGGACGCGGCTCGACTCTGTCTGGCATTGTCGGACACGGTCTTATTGTGCCAAATATCGCCTTTATTGGCGTGGGGTGAACGTGGTCTGGTTTTGGGGTGATAATAGGTATAATATAAAATGCTACTGTGTGCTTCCAAAGATGTACGACGTTTGAAAGTGTAAGTTTAAACATTTTGAATTACTTGAATGTGAAATTAATACATTTTGAACGTTTAAGTTTGCCTTGTATTTCACATCAACCGTCAGTGTAAGATACCTGCCACCACACCTTGGCCTTAAACATTGAATCAGAAACCGGGGTATATAAATAACGAACTCGTTGCAAAATTAGCAATTGAACAAACCGCGAGCTAACTTCAGAAGGGTACGAAAGACCCGAGTAATTTGACGCTCAGGCAGGCGAGCCAGTGGAGTACGAAATTGAAGCAGCCCCATCGAAGGCGCCGATGATCGATTCGGCCACACGGGCCCCGTGGACCCAAATAAGTTTTTGTACTAACCACTCCATTGTACCCGCGGACCTTCGCTGGTTTAGGCACGGAATAAACCTTGTATCGAACTCTGTCCCCTGGGAACCGAATGGGCCAGGCTTGATTGAAAATTAATGTATTTTCAGGTGGAAATTCAAGGTTCCGAATATAATTTGCGCGCGCGCAAGTGTGTATGTGTGTGAACATGTTTCTGAAGTTGTAATTTTGTTCTTAACTTGTTTAGATATTACAATTTTATGATGATCACGCATGGAAATTCACGCAAGTAATTAGCGTACCCAAGCGAAATATTACAACTTATTTTTAATATTTAATTACCTACTTTATAGGTAAAGTAAAAGACAAATGAATGTTGAACTGAAAGATGTAAGCGTTCAAGTTTTATCAAGCCAAGATTTTGACACGAGAACTCGCTGCATAATGCTGATTATTGCTGATGTGGTCATCATTCAAATCACAATTTTATGCGTGTGATAACGTATCTTTAAACTGTACATATAGGAGTATTTATTTATGGTGCCTATATACAAAGTGATTTTGCCGTTACGAGCCCCGATGCTACGCCATTACTATTGATGGTCAGATATTCGATAAAAGAACCATCGTCTGGGGTCATTATATTATAGGACAAGTAGCTTATAAAATACCTATCAACGCTAGGATAACGCGTAGGTCCTATGCAAAGTGACATTACTCACGATAGTTAATATAATTTTTATATTTTATACCAAATTTATCGTAAAACTCTTAAGGTGTATTTAAGATGATTCAGTGGCGTATGTTTTATTTTATTTCATTTACTTAAGGAAAACCAACAGCAATGATTACAATATGAAATAATACTGGCAACACAGAGCGAATTACAGGTTTCCACCGATAGATATCTACCGGTTAACTTTTGTCTAGACTGAAAAATAAATCAATACCGTAGAGTTAAACATTACCTGATCCGGATGATTAGTAATATTTTAAAAACCTGAGAGTTTTCGTAATACATTGTACGGGGACAGTTAAGTAAGCACATATGTGACGCACTCAGAACTAGGTGCTTTATACAGGAAAATGTACGACATTCTCACAAAGACAAACAATCCGCAGTTAGAACATTTGAACCAAGTTTGAAGCGTTTTTAGTATGAAGTACTTACATCACAATGAGATGTCTAGTTGAAGTTATAGCGCTAGAGCGGGTTCCACTTTCCGAGCAATGCTTGCAATGTTAGTGAACATTTCTACACATCTAAAATGTTCATTAAAGTTTGCGAAGCTATTAACAATGTACGACACTTGTAAGGATGGTATCAGGAAACGTAATTGGAAAGTCTGTGCTATTATTGTCTGGCTACCGGAAATATTGCTCGGAAGCATCCATTGATGTAATAAACTAGGCAACGTACAAAATTGACGTTTAATTACAGACTCACTCGTATTTTTCTTATTACTGACCACAGTGGACGTCGAAGATTTATCTTACCTGTAACAAAGATTTAAAAATATTATTGATTACCTATTTATTAACTAATGGACATGTCATGACAACATGAAGTCAACAAAAAAGGGGAGAAAAGGTTTTAACGGCGTCGGCAACATGTGACTGATACCCCTGGTATTGCAAACGTCCATAGGCCAAGGTGACTGCTTACCATCAGGCGGGCTGTAAGCTTGTTCGCCACATTAGTGGCATGAAAAAACTTCATACATACTATAGGCTGTTTGGTAGTTTATAAGAGGTATTAATAAGTTATTAAAATGAAATAAAATACCTTATAAAGCATATTAGTAGGTACCTCAAAAAGTTGAAAGGTCATGTAGTTGATTTCATTTATAAGATGATGAATGAAGTAGAGTCTCGGTCTTACATCAATCTTCTCAAATCTGATTACATACCTAAACAACGCGATCTCTTTGTGTGCTTCGAATGATGAGCCCTTAAATTGAAATATATTCAGAACCTTCTCGTTGCAAGGACATATTGAGAGTTTAATTATTGGATGTAATAAAGAAATGCATGAAACTGGACGACCATTCGATGCAATATTCGCTGGACAAACTCCGCTGTCAGCCTTTGATAAATGACCCCCGAATAGATGGGATGCAGAGATATTTAGGTACAGTGTGGATTCGACATTTTTAATACTCTTTTTTATAGTTCAATTTTTCAGATAGAAAGGATTTTATTTGGTGTTAACGGGTATTCTAGTTGTTTTTCCATTTACTTACATGATTGTGAGTAATAATGATGATGAGCAAATACATATGAAATTGATTTCACGTACAAGAGACATGAACTTTCAAGAGCTTCAACTTGACTTTAGCTGCGATTGTGATCCAATTACAATTAAATCAGGACCTTAGTAACACTAGCAGAATACCAAAAACGTGTTAAACTGCCATTGAGTTGCGATTGCGATCCAATTACAATTCAATCGCACGACCACCGAACTCGAATGCTACGCTTATGACTTGCCATCTCGCTCGCTCGCGACAGGCGCCGCGAATGGAGCGAGCCAGATGAAGTCATAAAGCTATCGTAAATACTATGGTATATAGGCGGCCCTACTCCTGCAGTGGACTGCTACGGGCTGTAGAGTAGAATTTATCTCGCAATCAACAACTGCAATAGACGCATCTCATTTCCCTACTAATTAACGTGTACGTGTATTAATGACCCACCAAAACTAATCAGCACACAGGAATCACCTGGTGCAGTACTACCGCCGGGAAACAAACGAGTATGAGGGTAGCGAAAACAAACGAGTTTGAGGGTAGTAGCGACGGTGACGTCACTGTAGCTTGATGAATGGCCGCGGATCGAATGGAGCGCCGGAGATGAATATTTATTACCTCTATCACTGGAATAATTAATTGCCATGGCAATAGAGGACTAATAAATAAATAATTTATACAGATTTTAAGCAAGTGATTCAAGTACAATTAGCTTTACAGTTCAGGTGGACATAAATATTTGCATTTTTGTACCATTAATCAAAATCAATAAAAAAATAGGTGTACGCGAACAAGGTCGCACCGGGTCTACTAGTGAAACATAAATCAAATCTGCTGTTATTTATGTTAAGACATTTTATTTATGTTAAGATATTTTATTTATGTTAGGATATTTTCTTGTTTGGCCGTGTGGTGTCCGACAGAGTAGAATAGCACCAACCCCTTATACTCATGGGTGTCGTACAATGCGACTAATGTTTTCGAGGCAAAAGATCAAGAGTCTCCGTAGTCTGGAAAATGGACAGCAGCATTTTCCATTGTTATATTTAAATACTGCGATCTCCACCCGCCTGCCAAGCGTGGAGATTATGGCAATAACCTCCTCTTTCGTAGGAGAGGCCCTAAGTCGTGCAGTGGACTGTTACGGGCTGTGATGATGATGATTAATCAAAATCAATGAATTTTTAATGTAGTGGATATTCTGATACAGTAGACATTTTCATATATGAATCTAAAGGGAGAAATTTGTATAAATAAGTCACTGATGTGCGACCAGTAGAGTAAACATTGAGTGTGTTTCGATTCAGAAATGTCTCAGGCGGGTTTAGGATCGCCGTAGACAAATGGATAATAAATTTCAGTTGTATATAATCAAACAATTTTCAGTACTAATCATCAACACCGAATAAGATGCTTACCTAATCTCCACGCATCTCCACGCTCAACGCATCTCCACGCTCCATCTCTAAAAACCCGCCTGGGGTTGGAAATTTAAGCATTGCAAATAGGTATCTGCAGAATACTGTGCTTTATTTTTGTAGTACTTTTTTAATGCTGAAGTTTATTTTTTTATTCACCGATTGTTAAGATTGACGCAAAAAGCTCAGAGGATTTATGGTTAAAAGTTGTGTATTTGTTTCATTATAGTTTCAGAGCAATGAAAAAATTAATAACTGATCAACAAATCGAGTTGCTACGTCAATCAGCATAAACAGAGTAAAGATAAAACATACCTATTCAATCACACTACCAGACCTAGAACAGTAACAAATTCTCTACCACATCTCTGAAATGCTGTACAACACAGCTAATGCGCCAGAGTCTAACGACAGCTTAAAGTAAAACGGAAGACTTGTCTCTGTACAAACTGCGTTGTCATATCAGCGCTGATGAATGGGCAAGAGCTGAAAGCAAGGGAGATAGCTGGGGCGGGTACGGTCTACAAAAGTCCGCAATAAATCAATTGAAAGAAAAAATATTACATTTCATTAAACCATGACACCATTCTGTATGGAGCGATTACGAAAAGTCTTCTTTATGGTTTTAACTGTAGTAAGATTTATGTTGGATTTGACGATTTATTTGCAAACGGTACTTTGAGGGTCTGAGTATTCATCACAGTGAATACCAGCATTTATTATCGCGAAAAACTGCAGTCATAAGTAACGGGAGTACACTTTATACCAGAATTCGGGTTACGATCCTACGAAACGGTGTCGAATAAATGAGTACTCACAAATGTAGCCAGGTATAGGTAAAGCCAGGAAATGTGGTAAATTGCTTTTCCAAATAACAAGGTATGTACAGAAAATAGATTACGACTCTAAAGTTTCTACTTAATCCGCTGTGTGCTGTAAAGGCAAAAACCACCACTAATGGTACGAGGAGGGAAATAACTTTACGTCTAGATTATTACTTTCAGTCTTAGGTGTTCATTCCAACTTCTGTAATCCCTGACCCAAAAAAAATAACAGAAATAAAAGGATGCCTCACGGGGATAAGCACGGGTTTTAATATTTCAATACAAATCTTAAATCCCGTGCAACTTTAAAACGATATATTTTAACGAAAATCTGACAAACACAAACATAGGCTCATGGGCTTTGGGTGGTTAATATCAAAATTATGATCAAACTTCGTTTGTAGGGAGCGCGCTCGGGCGAGACTACGTTAGGTAGGTTACCTATACGTGTGGTCTGGCAGTATTTTTGGCCTCACCCACCTCTTCTAATAATAGGCTCTCCACATTAAGCCTAACGTCGGTTAGGCGTTACTGTCTACGAACTTTACAATGAAAACAATGTACGAAGCAGTTGTTCACAGACCTACGTTTAGTCTGACTCTGACAAAGATTAATTGCACAGTTCGTATTTCTGGTGACCAATTACAAGAGTGTCCGTTGGCTGCTATTCACCGTTTCATCTAGCTCCCATCAATTTGGCTTGAATAGAAGAGTATTGTTGGAGGCCACTTATATACGAGCAACGACAGCACATGAAACTGTCCGTAACAATCTAGTGTTGGACAAGTTCGAATCATATATTATTTGTTAACTGATTTTTATATCATGTTGACTACAGTGGCGCTGAAACATTTTGCATCTGAAAGTACGATCTCGAAACGATGTTTTATTTAATACATACGAGTTTGGTTGATTTTGTTGTACTAAAAAAAGCCATACAAGGGAATTCAAACAGAAATACAACTTTGTAGTCATCCCTCCACGCTTTATCTTTAGTAACGCAAACTTAATGTCATATATGTATACAAAACCAAGTCGCTTCCCGCAGTCTGTATCTATGTACACTTAGATCGTTTAAACTAAGCAACGAATTTTAATGTAGTTTTGATCAATAGATCTCTATCTATACTCTGATTCAAGAGGAAGGTTTACAAGCAAGAAAAAAGCGCAGATAGGGGTAAGGTACGCAAATGAAGTCGCGCCGGGCCCACTAGTTATTAGATAAAAGAAGAAAAACTTGTAACTACATACTTAATAATAGAGGACGTCAGTGACAATGTACCTAATTCACTCCAACGCGAACCAGACACATGAGACCAAGCGAAGCGTCACTGGACATGTGCCACGAAAGTCAAGAAAATATTCCATAAGAATTTCCGCGGTCAAGTATAAAAGAAGTAAGACTATTTTCTTGAAAGAATTTCAATGTATGCCCGCCGCGGGAGTCAGTGAGCAGGGAACAGTGATTTAGCGAGTGCACTCACATTTACTCCGGGAAACTTGTCCTTTGGAGATGAGATGACAAACTTTACTTTGCAATTGTGCAATGGAACCTGTGCCAAGACGATTAAGTGAATACTGTGTTCAACAACTTAAAATGTTTTAAGTGGAGTTTTCGTTGTCCAGGAATGGATAATATACACTTGATTCATGAAATCAGGTTCATTACTATGCCGTTCAATAACAAATTTAATCAAAGAATAATCTAAATTATTACACTTATAATTTTCTTGTTCATTTATAATAACAGAGGGGGGCATACAAATACAAGCGGGTCAGCCCATAATGTTTGTAAGATTGGTTCATAAAAAGTATACCTATTCGTGTGTGTCGTTTAGCTTACTTCTTTTAAGCTGCGCAACGGATAATCTTATAAATTAAATTAAGCGGTTATGATGTACATGAGTAACAAACATCCGTTCTTACAAAGTTTCGCTTTTATAATATTAAGTAGAAGTAACATAGGATTCACAAGGAATGCTAACAACATCAATACTAAACTAATAATAACATCACCAGCACCATCCCGAAACTAACTCGCCTACCATTCATAAATCGGTATTTCCTTATCTACAAAGAAAAAAGTCATAACCAAAATCTTATAGAACAAATTCCCATAAATCGACAAACAAAACGTCTCAAAACTAGACCACAATAAATCCACATGTCTTCTGCACAACGTATACCTAAAAGATTCCCGTACGAATTTAAATGAAATTTCGGCTGCGGAAAGTCGCGAGACAGTGATTTAGTGTCTCTGGCTTGCTCTTGCTCCACAAATACTAACTGCTGAGGACACAGCAAGAACTAAGCTTTCTACAAGTATGTTGTCGCTATAGTAATTAATTATTAAACTCGAGTAGTCCGCCTGGACGGGAACACAAGCTTTATCTGTTTCTGTCGCCAACATTGCTTGTGTCGTTTTAGGAGAGAGGGGTTTGAAGCTGTCAATTTCATTAAATAAAAGTAACATACGTACGTAATACGTAAACATTTACATTGTATCTGTCCGTTTGTCTCTAGGGGCGTTTAGTCTACATTTGACTGATTCTACTTAAATGACATCATAGTCCGTTTTTCGTCAGACGTTTTTGTCCTGATTTCATATTTGACTGAATCTACATTTGACTAATTCTGCATTTGACCGATTCCATATTTGACTGATTCTACATTTGACCGATTCTTTATAACATTAAAATAGCAAATCAAAACTAAAAAAAGTGGTGTATGAGTCACATTCTATTAATTTAAGCAGGATGAAAAAGGCACATAAAAATACCTTTTGTTCTACAGTGTACACTCTCAACGATACAGTAATATACCAAATCTACTTATGGCCGTTTCGTAAATAGAATGAGCCAACACAAAAACCTCATGGGTTTTCAGTCCCAGACCGCAACGATGCCAGTTAATAGGCACGACTCAGTGGGGATTATATTGCTTTGGTGTGGTTCGCGAAATTTAGGACGCATGATTGCGGTGCAGCTGTCTGTCCATCATGATCATCCACGACTGCACAAAGGGGAAATGGGTACGCCAGATTTTCTCTCTTGATGTAGATAGGATGCAGGTGGTAAAGCCTGGGGAGTCCACCTGGGAAGTACCACCGCCTATCTATTTCAGCCGCCAAGCAACAATGCTTGCATTGTTGTGTTCCGGTTTGAAGGATAAGGTAGCCAGCGCAATTACAGGTATGAGGAATTTCATCTTAGTCCTCGATGAAATCATGATCATCAACCGATAGCCCAAAACGGTTCACATCGGCAATCTTTAAAATACACAAAAGTATTTACACAAACGTTATTTAGTATAGCTAAATAATCATAAAAGTCACCTCTGTAAATCATTACAATACACATTTGCATCAAATATTATAGTTCCACAGAAACTGCTTCTCTTATGAATATTCATAAGCATTAGAACAGTAACCAAACGAATGAAATTTAAATCTATAATATCAGCTCAAGTCTGAGAAACGGTAAACGAAGCCTACGAGATTTTGAAACAGCATAATAAATATCTCAAATAGAAGTTGTTTACTTCATACGTTAAGTTTATAATTGGTAAACGAGCAAATTTAGGTTTCAAATTCGTCTTAATGTAAATCCATTGGAAATTACTTAATATTCCCCGTTTAGGACAGTACGGTGAACGATTTCTACAGAAAAGTTGTCGTATAAACACTTTGGCAACATGTTTATCGTAAATATGTATTAGGCGATTTATTGTCGAGTATATTTATACGAATGAAGCTATCAATAAAGAACAGAATACTGATGGCCTTGAATAAAAAAAATGTCAATCACTAAAAAGGTTTCAGCAAAAGCAAAGATAAACCTACAGAAAAAGCTACTGACACGATCATACATCCATCATTTCATACTGACGCTTCCTGGCTGATAGGCTGCTACGAACCCATATAGTTTTTATCATCTGAGCGAGAGCCTATTATTGCCCATGATTGGATTTCTGAAGGACAGTGATTGGGATCCGATCAAGATATGCTGGCGAATGGAGACTCCCTACTTCTTATATATTACCGGTTGGCGAGTGTCTTTTAGTGGCCCCTACTTTTGTGGTTTCCCTATTGATTGAATTATCGATGGATAGCCAAAATAATAATATTGACATATGTGTCACGATTACAGTTATACTTTTTAGCCTTAATAGCGTTAGTTCTTTTTTTCTCTTATTTTCATATTTCTCCTGTTGCTATCTGCTGTATAATAGCGTTAGTAATGAATATTTTTCTCACTAAAGTACGATTATCAAAGTAAATGTTTGTTACGCTTTCACGGCTATGTAAATAGCGCCATGTTTGTGTTTATTTGCTTAAACAGCTACACAGAGAAATATGCTAGAATTATAACATTACAAATCAGTTAGATATTATAGATAGATTAATCTCGCTGGCCCAGATTTGTCGAGAAAAACATTTACTCGTACTCTGCACGAGAACAGCTTCAATTATATGGCCTAACTTGTAATCAGTAAGACAACAATCTAATGTAAGCAATAGAGAAATCACTTTTAAATCTTATAAGTTATTCTCTATCTGCTCTAGTCGACATGTTCCTATTGCACGTGATAAATAGTGGACTTAATAACGAAGTGAACTACAATCTGAAACCACAATTTAAGATGAATTGAATGTGATTAGAAATGGCTGCAGTTGTATTGACCATCCTACAAGGATCAGATACCTCAAAGAACCGTTAATATTTACCGCTAATCCCAGAGCTTTTCAGAATCAGATATACATACTTTTAATAGCCAGAGCATTCGTTGAGGTTTGGCCCCGATCGAGATAGCCGCAAAGAGAACCTCTCAGTGATTCATCGGCCGATACGAGGTGTCCCGGAGCGGATGCGGGATTTATCTTTTGTCCCGGATATTCCCGGATTTCTCAGCTTATTTATAAGCGGGTCCAGGATCGCGTGATGGATGGACGACTGTCCCTAATGGATGGCGGGGATCGCTTCGAGACCGACAAATAGAATAGCTACTAGTTATCGGACGTGTGTTAATTGACAGACCGTGGTCTCTGATTCGTTTCGCATTTGGCTTGAAGTGTTGAACTATGTACTTATTTGTAGTGTGTCTGAAGGTGAAAAAATATTTTTTACATAAATAACAAGCTTTTGTCAAGGTTTTTTATTTCAATACTAGGCAGGCCGCCATTTCATCAAGGAGTCCAGATTACCTACACTGCTTTGTAGGATTATTTTCTTTTCTACTATAGCGTGCAGTTTGAATTCAGCGGGACCCTGCGTGTATTCTATGGAATCCTAATTGTCCGGGATGAACAGTATCCTATGATACCTACTCTAGAATAATGTAGCTTCCTATTAGTGAATTTACACAATCGGTTCAGTAGTTACGGAGATTACCCGCAACTCCAGCAGATTCCAGCGCAACTAGAAAAAGAGGGAAGTACCCCAGATGTGGTATCTGCCTATCCCTACGGGAAAAAGGCGTGACGTTATGTATGTGTGTATGTAATACTAAAAAACCCTCCTTCTGCCGCAGTCGGGTAAGAAAAAAACAACGAAACAAATGACACGTCATCGGTAAATCGCCATTTGACCGATATGCGACAAAATCTCCACTGACGACAGCGTCCGCAACGAGAACACAGAAAAGCTTTTTGCTTGATGAAATAATCCATATAAATGAGAATCTCTTTTTTGTGTTGTTGTGTTGTGGTCAAAATTACGTAAGTAAATCGATTCGTTGACTCGCCATTATCGATGCGTAGCACAGAAATACGTTAGACGTTATTATTTAGATGTACAACCGCTACCTTCTAAAAGTTAAATCATGTACGCAACTGGGGTAGTACATCTGGGGTTCTGGTGACCTAAAATACAGACTACCGTCTGTTTTAGGCACCAGTCTTAACATGAACCTTGTTTACTATTATTTAACAAATAGTATGTGTGTTATAGATAAAGTTGTTTGTGAAGAACAAATTGGAACCCGACAGTGTATCTACAAAGCTAGGAGATGCTCACGGGACTCTAATGCCCTGTATATTTATTTACATCGTCCCTGCAAATAATATGAAGGTTAGTAACAGGCATAGTATGTCCAGTAATGGATATACTGGCACGTGATACGTAAGCCTCAGGGATACGTGCGAAATAGGTGCCTGAACCTGTCGGTATCAGGAAAGACGCCCCGTGGGCGACCCAAGAAGCGATGGATTGACATTGCTGAGTCGGATACGAAAGTCAACGACCTATGACGCGAGGATGCCGAAGACCGGGCGAAGTGGAGGAAAATGAGTAGGAAAGCGGACCCTGGCAGAGGCCGGGATAAACGCTAGGAAGATGATGATGAATTATGATGATGTCGACCTGACATCACTCATTTGCGCATCCTTCCGCGCTCAGCGCTCTACGCCTAGATACCTAATACAACAGCTGTTGTAAGTAAGTACAAATACCTAATACTTTTCGCCTCGGCGAAAAACGATAACCAACGTTTCTACGTCGACTCTAATCGGTTCCTGATGTTGCCTTGTTTTTGGATGATACACATGTCGGACACGTACCTACTGCGCATACCAACTGTAAGATAGGAAATCGAGGACATGATCTAACACTGGCAGATTTGACATCATTGCGCAATCCTAGTGGACGCACGAATTACTATGATGGCGCGTTTTCTATCATCATCACAGCCCATAACAGTTCACTGCAGGACTAAGGGCCTCTCCCACGAAAGGGGAGGTTATTACCATAATCTCCACGCTTGGCAAGCGGGTTGGAGATCGCAGTCTTATAAATATAACAATGGAAAACGCTGCTGCCCATTTTCCAGCCTACGGAGACTCTAAATCTTTAGCCTCGAAAAAATTAGTCGCCTTGTACGACACCCCCGAGTGTAAAGGGTTGGTGCTATTCTACTCTGCCGGACACCACACGGCCACGGCGTTTTCTATATAGCCCTTTTCTATATAGTACTTTTACCTCTTGTTAAAAATATACACGTTATCTACTACTCGTGGACCAGGCGCGACTTCCGTTAGCATGGCGCCCTACCAAACCTTACTACCCCCACCCTATACCTACCCTACACCTACTTTACCTCTACCTACCCTTTTTTTTAAACTTCCTTTTGAATCATTCTATATATTGTTGAAACCCGTATTAAAATCCGTTCCGTAGTTCAAAAGATCTAAGCGTTCATAGCAAACATAGACACTAATGGACAGACGGCGCGAAGCGACTTTGTTTTATATTACGTATAGATTTACTAATGAACAGCTACTTAATACTACAAATAAGGATGACAAAATATCGAAAGCGACTTATATACCTTTATTTTTATAATACTAGCATTTAATCTTAAACGACAACACGACCATTCATTATTCGGCGCAAACATCATCTGCGAAGATTACAGTGAACCAACAAAGTTTAAGCGTGTACGTCGTCGTGTCTACAGCCGGTGTCAGCGACTAAACAGGGTGTACTGTAGCGCACCAATAGGGAGCCTGCGACACATTTTACAGAATAAAAAAATATATTGATGAAAATAAGCCTTGCAAGGAAGACTGCAACACATTTTGCATACCTAAAACATAATTTAGAAGAAAATATGCAACAGTTATAACAGTCTTACCCGGGAATCGAACTCAATATACTTAATCAGCACATTTTCATTTACCGATAAATTTGTACGATAAAGTGAGGTGAGTGATGAGTAGGTCAAAGTGTAAACTGTTTGTGTTTTTCGTGTTTTATATTTTTGAATAATGTGGCATTACAAAATAATTTAACCACCAAGTTACTGTAAATTTGTTTGACAAACTCGCTTCAAACCGCATACCTCTAGTCGATCGAGTTTTTGGCATATGTGATTCGAAGCGCATTTTATTCAGCTACAGAAACTTGGCCTAGCTAATCATTGAATGCCCTGTGCTTTATTTCATTAAAGTTTTTTTTTCAAAATAGTTGGAAATAAATGACCAAGCCTCGCATATATCCACAACTCTTTTCATACATCTCCTTTTATTTTTGCCACTTCGGACCCCAGCTTATTTGAGAACATTACTGATCTGATCAGTAAATGTTTTTCTGGGTCGTCCTCTTAATGGCCGGTTTTCCAAATTCGCGCTATATACCTCATGTAAATTTTCTGACTTCCCTTCCCATTGATTCCCGGCGGGCCACACGTTCTTACTGTACAGTCTATGTCAGCAACTACCCCGCGCGAGCACGTTCAGATACAGCAAGTTCGCAGCCAGTGCAGGTAAACAATAAACCACCATTTATGCAATGTGTAACAGGAAACCGGGGTGCGGGAACTGGGTCGAGATGGACAAACTGCAACGTCGGTGGGGCCACGTGTGAACAGAAAATTGCAAATTGCCAATCGCCCGTGGATAAACAAATCGTGGCTTTATTGAAGACAGGGGTGGAAGAGATTGTTTGTAGCGGTACCGATGCTACATATAAATACGGTAACTAAATTCCAAGAGCCGTAATTCTTGAAAAGAAACGATAAAACGATAAATGGTTTTATAAAAGGAAGCGGGTTGGAATTGGAGCCGCACGACTGGGGAAGTACCTAGACCTTCCCTTTTATTTTATATTTATTATTTCTTCTTAAAGCGGCCATAGAAACACATGTTCTGCGGCCACAGAAACAAACAGCTTTTTCACTCTTCGTTTACAGAACCCTAAAAATGATAAAGATCGCTTCCCCCCAATATAGGATAAATTCCGGGTTTGTAACTACCTAATCTCTAGCCGTACGGTCTGAAAATAAGAAATATAATTTTTAAAGCAAAATATTATAATATGCAAAGAATCAACAGCGCAAGATTCCTTCGGAAGCACCCAAAATTTTCAGGAATCAACAACACTATTAGAATGTCACGTTTACTAAGGATTAAAGTTAACGATAGTCTAAATATAGAAACTGGGTGCTTTGGTAACCCAATAGCGATTTTCTATGCTACACCACCCAAGCCACTTCATATCCAACGAGCACTTTTAGTATAAAGCCCAACGGAAAATAGTCTCAAAAAAAACAAACAAAACAGCACAAAGCTTTACAATTTTATAACCTGGTGTGTAAAATCTCATAAAAGTATAAAATTTTATTTTAAAACTGCGACTGAACCTTCTTGGTACAAGAGTTTCCGACGGAAAAACCAGAGACTACTAGAGCGGAATAATTTCATGACAAACAATCCAAGTTCATAACTCGATCAGTCGGTTAGCTTACCTAATAACAAACTCCGGGCTTCAAGGGAATTAGCGGGAGAAAAACAATAAAATTTCTAATTAAAATTGCTCGGAACGTTTTTAAAACTTTCCAACGATTAATTATAGGAGGATAAGATCAGAGTAGGGACCGAAGTGTAATTTACAAGCGAGGAAAAAATAATTAAAAACGACTTAAGATCTCCAAGGGCAGTTACAAGAGAGTTAAAGTGGCCGGCTTTGTCGCTCGTGCCTTATCTCGCTAATCTCCAACTATTCCAAAGCAAACTATAAGGAAACTATACTTAATTAAGAGTTTCTCAGTTGTAAATGCGAGCTTAACGTTGCTAGGACCTAAATAAGTACTAAGTAAAATAAGTACCAACACTTAAAAGTTTTTAAGACTATAGCTAACAAAATATGGGCTTGTTAACATCGTTTTAAACCTTGCAATACTTTATAATGCCTGAAATGAACGATTTATTATTACCCGACTGCGCGATGCAAAGGAAGATAATGTGTTTATTATTAAATGCTATATAAATATTTGATTGTAGAAAATATCTGCTGCAAAGCCTTCCGCGTGAACCCAACACATAGAAGCAATATTTACTAGCAAGATTCATTTCATCAGCCCGAGGTAGTCCACTGTTAAACTCTCCTCTACGTTAGTTTAGTTTAGTAAACCACCAAGGATGCCGAAGACTGAGCGAAGTGGACCAAGCTCTCGAGGGCCGCGAGAGAGAAAAACCGGGATTTAACGCCAAGATGATGATAATTTGGCCGTGTGGTGTCCGGCAGAGTAGAATAGCACCAACCTCTTACATTCATGGGTATCGTTCAAGGCGACTAATGTTTTCGAGGCAAAGTATCAAGAGTCTCCGTGTCTGGAAAATGGACAGCTGCATTTTCCATTATTATATTTAAACACTGCGATCTCCAACCCGCCTGCCAAGCGTGGAGATTATGGCAATAACCTCCCCTTTCGTGGGAGAGGCCCTAAGTCATGCAGTGGACTGTTACGTTATCATAATTAGTAGTTAAGTAGAAGGGCTTTGCAAAAACATCCACGCTGGCAGGTTTGAAATTGTAGTAGCATACATAAAAAAAGACTGTGGCCTATTTTCTGGTCAACGGAGGTCCCAGATGGTCTGCCTTTAAGACTTTAGAACTTTGTACCGTAGATAGAAGTAGAAGGTAGTTGGTGCAATATTCTACTCCAGTTTGACAAATAACACACGATTGTTCTGACGGAGATTGGTTATTTATTGGTGTAGATGTTACCGGAAATGTGTGAATCCGGGAATTGTAAGCCTACGAAATGTAGGTATACAAAGGTTTTTACGGGGTCGGTAGCACATGAGTGATACCTCTGGTATTGCAAACGTCCATAGGCTACGGTAACTGCTTATATGCTTATCAGGCGGGTGTAAGCTTGTTCGTCATATAAGTAGTATAAAAAAAATGGATTTGATTCTGGTGGTTCATAAATCAACCTAACCCTCTGTGACAGGACGACGTTTTGATTACATTCACTTTTTAACAAATGTTCAAATAAAATTATATTTATTTTACGCATTTCCTGTCGATTTATGTAAATCAAGAATGTTTTACTTACACTAATATGGTCATTGTCTGAAATAAATTGATTTTATTTTATTTTTATTTAGACATTTCCTTGAAATTGTATATAATGACGGATTACGTACATTCCCGGTACATAAATCGCAACCAAAATTTACAATTTGAAAATACCCAGTGATGTGACACATTGATAGAAGCCGGTAAGCTCCAAAAATACGCCTCAGAAAACATACACCATCGCGGTTCATTTGACACAGGAAAATATTGAATCAGAACGTATCTTACAGCAACGTATCTACAGGCGTTATAATATGTATAATACACAATTATCTAAACAACTTCGCTTCGATAATTTAAACTCAATTTCCAAGGAGTAAAGTTCGTTTCGGCATTGGACGCAATTCACGACCAATGCCATTGTATAGAAATGTGTCCTATTTAATAGAGAATATTGATTACGGCCATGTTGCTTAGTTACGTGTGATACTGACTGTACAATGTGTAGGTATACCCTCGTATACGACGCGCCCACACACCCGGTGGAGAATGAAACCCTTTCCCGTAGTCTCCCAATCTTCTCAGCACTGAGACCTAGTTTTTGTGTTTGTTCGCACCAACACGGGGCCTGGCACTAATTACAAACTTTGTTGTGTCACTAGTATTTACCTTCGCCGAGTCTGCAAAAAGATTGTTACCTCATACGAATGTCCCATGTGAAGCGAAGTAGGTTGATTGTATTTTGTGGCACTCGTCTTAATTATAATCCTTTGGCGTAAGTTTGAAACCTTACCTTTGTATCATCATAGACCATGGAGCATGTCATAGTTTCTTGACATATTATTAAAAATCCAGTAAATTGTAACAATTTCTTGATCCTGTTTCTAGTTTATTTAGAAGATATAATAAAACAAATACGAAAGTATTTACCTGTTTCTTACGTCTTAGCGTAAAACAACTTAGCTGTTTTTTGGGAAATTTGTTACTAACCTTGAAATTACATTCGTTACGTCGGCTTATGCCCACTAACTAACATCGCGCGAACGAGGTCGAGGACTAAAGCTAAATGATTCTTATTCCGAACAAGTCCTAAATATTACGCGGGCGCAAATTACAAGAACACATAAATTCATATTGATAAAGCCTGGGTCTTTACAAGCCTACAGGGATCTAAATAAAATATTATTTGATGCCTTTGCGGCTGTTATAGTACAAATGACTAAAAATGGCACTAATTTACTCCCCACAGAGAAATTACCAATATCACTTGAACCATTGAATTAAGTAAAAAAAAGGAAACGGCCTATATTAATCGATAAGACCTATACACACAATAAAACAAAGTTGCTTCCCGCCGTCTGTCCCTCTGTTTCTATGTATGTATGTATGTATGTTTAGATCTTCGAAACCATGTACAGGATTTTAATGCGATTTTCAATACTAGATAGGGTAATTCAAGCGGAAGATTTATAGGGTAGGACAACACACGAACGAAATCGCGGCGGGCTAGCTAGTATTAGAATAAAAATACAGTTGAACGGCCCTTACCTTCCTAGTCATTGATTTAGCATTATCTTTATACCTTCCAAGTTCGGGACTTGGAAAATCCTTTTGTAAATATGATCTGCCCCTTTTTTGTAGAAGCTTTTTGTGACAATTTATACCTGTTCAGCTTCTAAAAGAGCTTTGCTAAGTATAAGGTGTGTAAAATTTGAATCTTTTTAATGGTTAACTATAAAGAATTGGGGTCGTTTAGGTTACGAGGCGCGTCTCTTCACGAGAATGTTAAGCTTATCTTGTTAATTTTGCGAGTCCTTCTAATGTAACAAACTGCGGTACTTCCAAACTGGCCGTTTCTTTTGACCCGTTTTACGTAAATATGGCAGTTAACGTAATGAGCTCTTTCGCAGGGATGCTTCTATACTTACACAATTACGTGGATGAGTATTGGTAGGGGAGAAGAGGTAAGAAACGTGTGTCAAGATCGTATTTTGTTGCGACATTGTACTTGAGTGAAAACCTTAATGTTGGGTAAACCTATAAAATTCACGTTTTTTTTCGTAAGTATATATTTACTAAAATATTTTTAATTGTACATACTATATCAAAATTTATACTTGATTTCAAAAATATAGTAACTATGTTAAGATGCCGATACGAGCCTACAATAAAATAATAAAGATTTCTTAAGTTTTTATAAGGGTTTGAAAACACCTCTTTTTAGTTATCCACAAATTTGCCTCCTTAAACAGGTGTAATTCTACGAAGAGGGTAATTATCACAACAAAATGGTATGTGTTAGTAAGCTTAATTTTGTCTGAATAAACTTGAAGAAATACAAAGTTTCACTGTAATAGGGTTTCAAATTTCCATGAAATTTAAAAATTGTATGAAAATTACAGTTTCCGTCATTTTCGCCATAGGTACAAAACGCCAATTTCATAGGTAAGGTAAGGACCCAATATTTGGACATGGCTAGGCATTCTATTTATAAATGCTTTTATAATTCTTTGTATAGCGCCATTTATGTTATTTTTTATGTAAGCTTGCCTGGAAAACGGATCATTGTTACGAGTACAACAAAATATCTGCCATTGTCCTGTAAAGTAACTGTTCTGAGAAATTGTGAGATATCTGATACAAGTTTCGCGCAATCGCCTTTCGCTTTATTCTACACAGGCTTGGCTGCTCCCCTCCCTAGGTACTTAAGCTAAATACATACCTATTTAAAATTTCGCCTTAAATTAGTAGTGGCCAGCGACGCGAAACGTCGCGAAACTTGTATAATTACAACAACTTGTATAATTACAGCAACTTATATTCAGTCCTAGCGTCATCACGTCACTTCTGTACGAGTCTATCGGCATATCAGAACGCCTAGGCTTCATTGCGTCGCCGACTGCATTGTGACCCCGATTGTGAGTCGTTAAGCCGTACTCGCTTCATACGATGCAGACATACTTGTATTATTACGACTGACGCGTATGTATTTTACCAACAGCACGAATTTCCCTGCCACTTTTAATAAATCGTACTTTTTGCTGGGCTGAAGCTAATCTCAATCCTAAAAATGCAAATATCATTAAAGAGTAAAAAATAAATTCGCTTTCCGCGTCTGTCTGTATATGAGCTAACTCCTCTTAAACTATGCGATTTTGATTTGATTTTCACAATAATTTAGAGAATGTTTATGTACGTATCTATCCAATAGAAGTTATAGTATTTTGTATGTCAAGTAAATGCGTCTTATATAAGGCAAGTCGTTCCAGCACTTGGTAGCTGCATATTTAAAAGAACCCTGGAATGCTGTTGATCTATAGGGCGGCAATATTAATTTATAACTGCTGCATTCGTGTCTTAACTGGTCTGCCTGGAATTTTCCTGGCACGACATCCGTCAGTAAATGGGTAGCTTTCAAATTCTCTTTGCCGCGCAACACAGATAAATTGTAATATCTAGTTTTAACGCGGTTAAACACCAGCTTAAATCCATATTATACAACGGCTAAGCGAGCGGCAGTGTGGAAATACATCAGGTGCAGTGAGAGAGATTTGCCGTTAAAACATTCACAATGCACGTGAATAGAATACATGAAATTTAGTATTTCATACTTCGTCTGCGTAAAATTTGGTAATTACGTTGCGGGCCCGGTTCTGCGGGATCCATATTGAATTTCGGGGTTAAAATTATAGCCTATGTATTATTATTCTGGTATATAAGCTACAAAATTGTGAGTTGAGTACATAACGAGTAAACCCGTGGCAGCCTCGGCGTGGCATCGCAGATAAGATTGAAGACTGCGATGTTGGTCATGTGCCGGGTAACCCTCAGAAATACGTGCCTGACGAGGATACTGAACACCGAGTTAAAAGAAGAACAAAGACCAGAAAAGCGGACGCAGGAGGCAGACGCTAGTGTTGACCGGTCGGATGATTATGATATGATAACATTGCAAAATTTCATCAAAATCCGTTATGTCGTTTTCGCGTGAAAGAATAATTAACTACCAATCATGCATCCTTACATACTTTCTCATTTTTATTTTAGTAGGATTTAAGTCTAGTCATATTACTATAAGCCGTCAGGGGGTTTGTTTCCCATACTAACTTTTGCTCAGGGCTTTTTCATTTGTTTGATTTTATTAAAATAATTCCATTAAGGATTAGTACTCTTAGTAAATGAATTCCTGATCCTGATAATTACCTAATCTACCAAATCCTGGACCATGGTCAAGTCGGACGGACGGGCCTCGTGCGCGAGAGCTCAACCGGGACATTAACGCCAAGATGATTTATTATACTGTTAGTAAATGAATTCAATCCACCTTTAGCCACAATTGCATGGTCGCCACGGCCAATTACGAAATTACTAAATAATCCAATTTGTCACTCAGTAAATGCAGATGACACATAATACATCGCATCTTTTATTTAATTTTCTGAATCCAAATTACTCAAACAATACTCTTTACGTCCCACGGGATGACATGTACTCAATCCAAAGCCTAAACTTTAACCATTATTTAAGTAAATAATTTCATATAAATTAATTAACAAGTTTGCAATTTTGCGTTTGAAAATTTTCACGGTATTAAATTAATATGTTTCCAATTTTGGGCCTGAAAATTTTAATGGCAATAATTTGGTTAGAGTACAAATTCGTGTGGAACGAGAGCGCCGTTTTAACTTACGTCTGGCGAATGGCAAACAATGTAATTTCAGTTAACATAATATAATAATTTGACTTTTCATATTGTTGAGAGCATTTTAGTATTTTATTTTATGTACACATTCATTTAATAAGGTAGCATTGGGTAACAATAACTAACGAGGATAGCTGGCACATAGTTTTTAGAAGGCTTTTTCTGGGAGTGTTTATTATATAAAACCAGTTTTTAATTGTTTATTTGATAGTTAAAATATATTGATTATCAAACTGGACATAAAATAATCTAACAGTCTTTAATCATTTTCTCATGTTATATATTTTTCAAAAATGGTATCGATGGCCATCTCTCCCATACCTATTATAAGATGGCCATAGAAGTTGAGGTATGGTCATCATCATTATGACGCGCTTATTGTCTTTTTGCCCATTCCTTTTTTTTTGCATATATTGTCATCTTTTGGCCACATGAATGACATTTACTATCGAATTTAGTACAGTTTTCGTGTACCTACCATTTATAAATGACACGCTAAAAATTTTTAATTTTTTATGGTCTGTCCCAAAAAACGGAAGAAGGATCCATGAGGCCATTAGAGACATTTTGTATTTTTATGCGCCTTAAAGGTTTTTCGCGGCACGCCCTACTCTAAGTTATCTAGCCGAACTGAGACATTTCAGGAACGTACACATTCATTTGCTTGCGACAGATCGTGTTAGTTCCGTTCACCGTGATTGCTAGATATTCGAACGTAGGTACTTGTTATGCATCTGGAATAACAATAAGCTGTACCTAAATACTTAATTGAACATTAAAACCACATCAGAAATAGGCCATAACTCCTAAAATGTATAGGAGAGAAGGCCACTAGCAGTTGTTGGACCAAAATAAACAATTTGTAATCATTTTTAAGCATATGATACAGGCCGGTAAATGCCTTCGACGTTTACGTTAGAAATCCGACAAAAAATAGAAAATAGGACACTTCAACAGTTTAATCACATATTACCCTAAACAAGTTTCATATTTGCTAGAAAATAAAGAGCACATTACTCACTTTTATTACTTTTATTTTTCCTGAATTTCGATTAGGGGTTACCACAAGGACAGTGGCACCTGAACTAGCGCCGTACTGTGCTACCGTCACTTAGAAAAATAAAGAATTGTTTCGATTGGCCATCTATCCTCTATAGCCATCTATCCTCGACTTACCCTATGAAAATTTGCTTTGCAGCTACAGCGACACAGGGTATTTCGTTCACAGTTAGTTGTTAGCCAAATTAAATTTCAAAAAACTCAGTCTTGTTCAACAGGATTATTTTATGTTTGGCCCTTAATAAAAAAAATATAATTTAGATGTTATAAGCCAAGTTTTATCCAAGCTTTCATTACCTAAATTAAAAATTACTATGAAGCAAGTAACGACAACTTCTTTGTACAAAATTTACAAAATCATTGTTTATTTTATAAGGAAAACTGCCAAACAAAGGATATTAATCTAGATTGTAGACAAAAAGCTACAGCTAAAGTGAGCAAAACTAATTGCTTTATGAAATGATTAAATGTGGTTGTGGATACGCAATATAGCGGCTTCGCACTTCCGTGCTTTGCTCTTTAATTATTTCGCAACTGTGTGGTGAGTTCCGTGGATATGGGGTACCATTATTATACGTCACATTCGCATTAATCTTCGTCTTAATTACTAAAAGTAGGTATATATTCGTGGGTATGTGTGTGCCTAAAACGCTTATTACAGTCGGCGAAATTCAGAAGCAAAAATATTTAGTGCTTTGCTTATAGAATAAGTTAAATTTTTTGTTTCACGCCTTTTGGAAAACGGCGCAACGCGTAACATTTATAGGTGATACAAAAATGAGCCTAATTCTATTAGCAATACATTCCACTTTGATTTTGCTCTGACGCTTTTTGCTTCTGAATTAAGCCAAGTGTAATAAGCCTTTAAATGAAGTGTGTTTCGATAGAAAACGACAGTACGACTGAGCACTAAAAAGAATGTAATCTAAAAAGGCACTAAAGCATTTCACAGTTCCTGAAAGTAACGTCAACTTTTTTAAATTACCTCACAATATTTTTAAGGAAACTGACAAACCAAGGAAATGTATCTAGATTTAATAAAAGCCATAGCATAAGTGATGTACTTGCCTAATCCTGAACATGTTACGTTCAATAACAAGATATTGAACACAGCACGTATATTTCAACAAATTACAAATCGATTAATAACACACGATTTTAACGTTATATCGGTATACTATACCCGACAGTATGCAACATTTTCAGACAGTTTGCGACATTCTCAGACAGTTTGAAACGTTTTCACGACCAAAGCACTGCACCGATTTCAAGTTTGCTTCACTGGAAAATACCTTGGCCAATAATCCAAGAAAACGCTAGCACTCTTTACAAAAGGAAATAGAGGCAAAGAGGTATTGAAGTTAAGTGGCGAATTCGAAGCAAGTGTTCTATACTTTCGAGGATAGGTAGGTACTCTTCGAATACAATAAAGGGCTTACTTGAAGTGGTTTGATCCCGATACGTAATGTTGCGTCTCTGTATGACTATATACCTAACTACCTATCTATCTATATATGTACAAAACAAAGTCGCATTCCGCCATCTGTCCTTTTGTATCTATGTACGATTAGATCTTTTAAACTACGCAACGGATTTTAACGCGGTTTTTAACAATAGATAAAGTAATTCAAGAGGAAGAGTTTAAAAGCAAGAAAAAAAGGGTAGGTAGGGGTGAAGTAGGTGTACGCGAACGAAGTCGCGCCGGGTCGACTATTAAAAAATCAATCGTGGGACGTTAGTCTCGCACACGAAAACGGCTGGACCGATTTGAATAATTGTTTTTTATTTGTTCTGTCGATTATAATACAGGGGTGGTTTAAACGCAAAGAAAAAATGGGGAAGTTAGGCATAAAGCAGGTGTACTAGTTAGCTTAATGTCTTCTGATTATGCCTACAAAGTTTCAATGTAATATTTTTGGATTGGATTTGTGATTTACAAGAAATTGAAAATGTATGAAAATTACAGTTTCCGTCATTGTCGCCGTACAAAACGGCAAATTCATAAATACCTACTAACAAGCCAGTAATGGCTGCGGCAAGCCAGACAATACTGTAACAGTAACACCTAATTCTAAACAGGAATTTAATAATGCCAGTAATAAGTTTGTTCTTTGGGGTTTCGTAATTAATTTGGAGTTTATTATTAAGCTGACGGTATCGAATTTAATTTCGACTGGTTGCCGGTTCCTTAGCGATGTGGTCTTTGATGATTAGGATGGGAAACTTCTTATGTCCCCATATGAAGAGTTTCACGCTATGACAACGTGCAGACAACCTACCTTTATAATGAATAGCAAATTAAGCACATTATTATTATACTGCTAATACATGCGTATATCTATACATAGTGTAAAACAATGAACGATTAGATGTTTTAAGCTACTCAACGGATTTTAATGGGGTTTTCAACAATAGATAAGAGTGATTCAAGAGTAAGGTTTATAAGTAATAAAAAAAGGGAAAGTAGGTAGGGGTAAAGTAGGTGTGTTGGGTAGGACGTTACGCGAACTAAGTCGCGCCGGGTCCACTAGTTAGTGTTATTAAGGATGGGGTCAGCTCAAGCTAGCTCAGAGTCGAAGCGCATTAAAATTTCTAAAAGTTAATAAGATTAGCAAATTCATCCTTTTCTCAACAATGTAATGCTCATATTTATTCGTAAGCCAGGATTTAAGTAAGATGTTTTTATTTTTTTTATGGATTTTTTTTATTAATTATTATCAAATTATTAATTACTAATAATTTGATTTGCTGCTAAGTTAAGATTATACCTCTACACTTCCAAGTCGGTATACAATGGCTTGACATTGTCATTTACCTTAAGACTAGACGACAGTATCCGTCTCAAACTACTTAAGTATTTTCATAGAGCTTTAGAGTACAGCTTAGAGTAAAACATTACAGTTCAACTTACTACTTACAATTCATTCATTCAAATCGACCTATTGAGGGAGAGCGCTCTATATAGACATAAACTACCGCAACTCAACACTGTTTCCTAATAACATTAGAGTAACTTATTATAAAAAACGACAAATGGTACATACATAGCAAAGCATTTCGGATACAGCATCCAGTTATTCATGAATATCGTCCCTTTGAACCATCAAGCGTCCACAAAACACGTAAAGCAGTCACATGATACTCAATTATTTCGCAAAACTAGAGCCACTAATTGAATCTGTATTTAATAATATTATACACTCGATATCATTATAATTATCATTAAAACATCAACGACAGACACGCTAAAATATTAAATCTGTAACGCTGGCCATCAATAAAAAAGAAAAATATTTGAGCGAATGTTGGCCACTAATAAAAGAGAAAAACAATCGAACGTATTCCAACACGGCACGTCAAAGTTTTCGCGCCGAAACGGATTCCCGCTCAAACCGGTAAAGGCGGCCATACGACGTGCAGCCTACAGCCGACTGAGCTTTTGCTCTGGTAGGCGCCATTTTCAACACCGACTCCCCGTGTCCCATGCGCGGTTTCACAGATTGCGACGTGAAAAAATATATCATGATATATCGTTGAAAATATAGACAAAAATGATATTCATAACAATACTACATTGATTTATTAGAAAGGTATGTAAAGTTTATTTAATAGGGTACGTGGTGTACCGGCAGAGTAGAATGTATAGCACCAAGTTCTTCAAACTTCCAGCGGGGTAACTCTAAGAACACGATTTCGATATTAACTTTCATAGAACCCCTCCGTATATATTTTTTAATGGGTTCTAGTGACAATTTGACGGTCTCTCATTAAAACCCGTTCCGTAATTTTAATTAGACAATTCTTTCGAAGAAGCCGAGGTTTTGAACCACGGGTTTAGAAAAGATTCCCCTTTCTTTGGAGAGAGAGAGAGAGAGATTTCTTAAGGAAGATCGGCTAGCAGGATTTATTTTTTTAACATTGCGGTCTCCAACCCGCTTGCAGAACGTGGAGATTACGGTCGCTTATTTGGCCCCAACTTAAGCAAAACAGATGTCAGTTAGAGTCAGTTGAAGATGATAATTATGTAAGTAACCTTTGCCATTTGTTTGCCATAACTAAACATAAGATTTATATACGCGTGCAGTGCCATGACATTGGATTATTCCACGGCATCCTGTTATCCTTTGACAGGGGAAGTGGCTTTCTTTAAGTGAATTATTTTCAAAATCGGTTTAGTAGTTTCGAGCATTACACCCAAACTTACAACAATACAAACTAAAACATAGAAGTATAGACTACATAAATTCGTAATTCGTTCACGTGTTATCCTACCCTACAAACCTTCCTCCTAAATCACTCTAATATTCTTCTTTCTAATCACGATAATATTCATATTTCTTTGCACTTACTATACTAGATAAAAGTCCTCACAAGTCACACATGCTGCGTGGAACATCACTTTATGTTTTTATACACTTTTTAACGATTTTAGGGCTTCGCTTGTCCTGTTTAACCTGTAGGTATATGATTGATTTGTACCTCAATATATTATTATACCAAAATTACAGGCAAGTCGTGTATCGTAAACGATCATCCGCCGTTTCCTCCCTTGCAGCCCTCGCACAGACCTATCACTAACTCACCGTAACTTACAGGATTTAGCATTTCAAGTCGGAAGCCTATCTAATTGATTGCAGAGACGGTAGCTAAACTGAGTTGACGGTTACGTTTCCTCTATTGGCTTATGTCCAAGCCTTTTGCAGCTCAATATTTGTTATCGTTCGATTCGGCTGGTTCCTGTTTAATGTGGCTAGTTCAAAGATAGTACGTTGACAGAATTATTTGTGTCTTCACTTTGTGAGTGATCATTCAATTTGGAGAATTTTATTCCTTGCAAGTAAGTATATAGTAAGTAAGTTTAGTTAGTGTTTTGACTTCTTTATCCAAAAATATACTATAAATGTCAAAGTAAGTCTGCCTGCCTGACTATGTTTTCCCGCCTACACCACTGAACAAATTTGCACAAAATTTGGCAATGAGATTGATGACACTCTGGGGAAGGTAAGGCTTAGTTTATCTAAAAAATTACAGAATTTCACGAGGACGAAAATCTAGTTACCTACGGAATAAAATTAATTTTACATTTATCATGAATACATAATGCCTTCACTCCAGGTGGCATGAACAAATAGGCTTAATTCTACATATTTTGCTCTACACACATTTAAGTAGCGTGACGCCCTTCCAAAACTTCTCCCAACACACGGCCACTTGGCTTGATCGAGCCTATTTTGTCATGTTACTTGTCAAGTCCCTTGTCAAGCGGCATGAAGGTGAGTGACCTAACCATACTCGTAAAGCTTTAAAGCAAGGACTTTTACGGTAACTACGGCCATGCTCCTTGAATACACGGAGGCATAAGGTCCTTAAAATTTATGAAATACGCAAAACTGTAAAAGTTACGATATTTCAAGAGCGAAGTTTATGTAGTAAACTTTTTTATTTATTTTGGAGCGTCTTGCATGTCTACAATCTGAAATTCAAATATATTGGTTAGAAACTGTACCTACTCGGATGCATTTAGAGGAGTGAGGAGGCCTCATCACTAGAAGGAATGAGACACATCTAATAAGGTTATCCGTAGATGCATTCTCATGTAAAGTCAATTGTAAAAAAAATATTTGGCTTTGTTATTAGTTTAAAGACTCTTCCAGACAAGCGTGACAGGCATACCATCGCGCGCGTTATTGCGATATCTGTTCAGAGTACATTTTGTTTTAGGAAGTACGCGATCTTACACACTGCTGCAATAATAATACGCGTAATATTACGCCTATCTGAGGCTGAAATGAGGCATGAAATGTAATCCATATTTTCAGATATTTATCATATTTTCATATTTCAGTATGACCGTCCCATGAACCTCCCAATGTAAAATATACAATAGGTAACCTATAGAATAAAATCAGCTCTAATCAGTTCTACACATTATATTATTTAAAACTTATAATTAAATCATATAGGTAGTAAATGTAGTATCTATAGCAGTTTCAGCCCTCTCACCCGTTTCCAGTTGTCTTCTTTATGTCGAAGCTAACTGGTTCGAGCTAAACCAGTTTGTTTGATCACGGTGACCAGCGCCTTTGACTTATTTGGTAGCAAATTAGATACGGCGTTATACCAGTACAGAAGGCTACTCCAAATTGATTTTCTAATAGAATCCTGGAGTGGATTTGGTCCAGTGAATTATTGAGTGATTGCTTTTGCCGTTGAGTCGCAACGATTCGGTTATTTGTGTTTCAAAGAAGTATGTAAGTACCCGTATAAAAGCGTATTATATTGAGAAAGGTATGTTCAATTTCATTTCATTCAATGAAAAGGGCCTTTATTCAATAATTTAAACACAACACAAAAATAATTTTCATGGCGTTAAAGCCCCGGTTGTGCTCTCGTGCACGAGAGCTGGCATCCGCCTTGACCATCCAGGATTTGGCAGATCAGATGATTACAGTGGAGCGTCTACCATCTGATCTCCGTGACCTTGCTACTAGGAGAACCTGACCAGATTGGATCATGGTTACACATTCAGTCTCCTGAATGTGCCGGTTTCGTTTTAAACACAACATACACCATTTTAAATTGTAAGTAGAGACCAAAAAACAAATATTACAATAAATAATATGCAATGGTCAAATCAGAAAGTCACTCTCGTAATCTGGGACCAGTTGTTTGTTACGATGTAGGTACATCGTATTTATCTTATCAGAAAACATCGCGGGAAGGTTTGAAAAGGGTACAAAAGGGAAACAAATGGCTCATTAATTCCTAATTTGTATGCAAATAATCATAAACAGGATAGCAATTAAATATAGGTTAAATATAAGGGGCGAAGTAAAAAGGGTTAATGGCTACAAAGGAAAAAATGCTTAGTTAGCCTAGTGATTTACATATCTGTAAAGTGTAAACATCAAAAACGTTATTGCCCGTAAACAGTTCAAGGAATTTTATAATCTGGAAACAAAGGTGTACGCGTGAAGGATTTTCTGGAACAAAGTAGGCCTTGAAACATTTTAATGTTAGAGTCGGTTAATATTCAGCTCGAAATAATATTTTCTTTTTAACCAAATTAAGAATTAATAACACCCCGTTAACTAGTTACAATAGAAGAGCATAAGCGCAAGACACTTAGAGAAGAAGAAGCAGCACCTGTAGCATGACGGAGTTTGTCACGCGAGATACAAAGTTTCTACATCGCTTACTTCAACGCAAATCGAAAGAGATAGTTAGAGTTATCTCGCTCTCTCGCGCGCGACAAAACATGTCATGCTACGCAGGCTGGCTTGTGCCTCAAAAGATTATGCTGAGTCATTTTAAAATAGACTAAAAAGTAGGTATTACGTAAAGATAAACCAGATTTATCTTAATCTTGGCGTTCAATCCCGGTTGCGCTCCCACGCGACACGCGGAGAGTACAACATGGTGTTCTTCGAGAAAGGGATGAAAAGGTTTTTATGAGGTCGGCAACGCATGGGTGACGCCCCTGGTATTGCAAACGTCCATAGGCTGCGGTGATTGCTTTCCATCAGGCAGGCCGTAAGCTTGTTTGTCACCTTAGTGGTATAAAAAAAATGAGGAGCCCGGGGTCCGCCTTCTTTTAATGAGCCCCGTAGGACAACAAAACGCAGTACAAAAAATATACATTTTAATGTATGCCATCCCACCTGTCCAGAAAATATTTAGCAAAGCATTTAGCGTTTGTAACGTTTCCCCGTGATATGAAAAGCCACTACAACGAAAGTACGTAATCGCTTTTGTGCTTTATATTATTTTAGCAAAATCCAGCCTCCATAGCTCGAAACGTAGAGACGTCGCTTTGACAGGATTATTTTGGTTGTAAGCCGTTTAAATACCACTTTCCTAATTAATAATCCTATTATAAAGGTTTTCTCTTACTTGTTCTAAGAAGAGATCTACCTAAGTGATTACCTACTACACGTACCTACCTACAAGAAAAGACATAAGGAAAAAAGGAAATAAGGTGTGAATCAACAGATTCGATTCATTTAGCTCACAAAGAACACTAATGGCCGCAATGCAAGGGGTATTTCTTCTCGCCCTTATTTAAGAGCTAATAAAGAGTATTTACGGAAAGGAAAAGGGACGTTTTCTTTAATTCGAGCGAACAATATTGCACTCTGACCGTGCTATGTGGTGCTACAAGGCAATACAATTTGTCATACGCTGCACGCCTGCACCCAGGACCGTAGTAAGGGCAATTTGTGGCTCCCCGCGTTGCATTGGCCAGTTTCCCAGAGTTTAGCGGATTTGCTAGGTTATGGATCGCGAACACGTGTTGACCATTAATATTTATGGAGATTTACAGTCGAGGCCGGATAATGGATTGGGATTCAAACAAATTGCCTCGTACGCAGAAAAATTTTGGATGTAACAGCGTTGTGTAAACAAATATTTTTATACATTTTCGCTGTGAGATTACTAGCGCGCCGGTCGTTTAAAATATTGAAGCTGTAAAATCCTACTGCATTGGGAATTTCTCGTTTATTTTAACTTTTCGCGCTTTCACTCATGGATGTACCAATAGCAAATTTATATATTTGAAATCGATTTATACCGAAATTGGTTGCCTTGCCAGGAAAAACATCCCCAACAAAGGAGGAATTGGAATTTAGTTTGGGAAAAACATTCTGATAAACAAACAATCGCACAAAGAGGATCAAATAAATATCAAACTTCTATTCGCGCCGTCCAAAATCATCAAAGCGTAACCAGGCCAACAACGCAGAACACAAAATAGTTGGTGAATTTTTCACCTACTAAGCCAACACCGCCCGAGGGAAATAAATTGGACAGTGATGTAAAAAAGCGCACGCCCCGCGGGCAATGATTAATTAAGTGACCGTAATAATTCATTCGGTCCACTTAAAGAGTGCTAATAAAAAATTCCACGCAACGACCCGCCACGGCTTCGTCCTCGGAAGGTGAAAAGAAAATTCTGATATACGACTTGAGAGGACGTCGCGGTTGAATCTCTGTAGAGCTATAAAACTAGTTCAGAACATGTACTGGATAAAAGCACCCCATGTCCTGCTCTGGCCCTAGTCTTTCTGTGTGCAAATTTATTTTGTAAATCGTTTTCGCGTGACGACGACATGAGAAAGATATTACCTTTGATCATTTCTTTTATGCTATTCAGTGACAAACGAGCAGAGAGCCCACCTGATGGTAAGCGGTAACTGTCGCCCGCAACATCTACGATTAATAAATTTAGGTTGCAGCTCAGGCAACAAAAAAGCAGAACCGCAGGTGCACTGTCACTGTAAGGACTAAGATGCCTAATGCCTGTAATTGCCTTGGCAGGATAAGGTATCCTTCAAACCGAAACACTAGGTTGCAGGCAGACTCCTCATGCTTGACAGAGTCTAACCACCTAATAAAATCCCCATAAAACCCATTATCACCATATACCTGAGGAGTATGAGTCCTACTAGATGGCTTAATAGGTTTCTTTCATTTGAGTACCTACCTATTATCATCAAGTATTACTTCGGTACTAGAACAGTCCCAAAGAAAATATAAGATGGTTAAAAAAATAATTTTAACCGTGACCGCACATGGCACATCTTTGCTCCACTGGTAGGACCACAGTAATTTATTTTATCTGTAGGTCTACGGGTATTTAAAATAATATCTTTGCAATACGCAGAAAGTAAAAAATATTTATACTAATAATTTAAACATTAGAGATACATTGAAATGTTGTTAATGACAAAATAAAAGTATTTATTTCAAAATGCATAGGTATGAATATTGTTTGCTTAGTTGTTACATTAAATAGAACAGCAAGCTCATACAATTTACATACTAAACATAGTTTCGCACTGCTAACGAACGTTCCAAAATTAATAATACAGATTATTTGGAATATTTCTGAGAATTCCTTGAAACCTTGAACCCCTTGGTATGTTTACAAATATTCAACTCAAGCTTACAATCTTCATATATCTCTCGACAATAACGCGCAATATTTCTATAACTATTTAACAGCAAAAAATTTCAAATATTAAATTAAATAATAACCTAAGCTTCACCATTCTTACGTAAATAATAAAAAATACTGACAGCGGGATCGTCCAGAGACGCTGACATTTATTTAAAAAGTAGTGGGCCCGGCGCGACTTTGTTCGCGTGGCGTTTAACCCATCCGCGTTTAACCGTGGCGTATAACCTCACACTTTTTTCTTTGGTATAAACCTTGACCTGACAATTACAAACAACAAAAAAAGAATTAGTTAAATTGGTTTAGCTATCCTGAAATACCCGAACATGGGTTTGGGTTATATTATTGAAATTTTCCCAGTGAACTCAATTTTTTTCAATAAATATAGCCTATGTTATGTGTAGCTATTAATGTAGCTTGCTAAAGGTAAAAGAATTTTGAAAATCAGTTAAATAGTTTATGCATTACAAACAAACAAACCGACAAACAGTCAAATCTTTCCTCTTTAAAACATACATACATAGTATAGACATCGATTCAGACATAATTGGTAGGTATAAACACACATAAACACTCGTTCTCCTGTTTTAAACAATATTAGAATACCCAAGATCACCACTTCACGACTTGACAGAAAGTACGAACTGACTAACGATGCATTATATGTGTAACAGATATTTGCAAGTTTGAAACCGCAACGGCAAAGTTGAACGTTTAATTTGAGCGCTGGTGCAAAGCCATGCCACCAACTTTTGCCTTGGCCAGACTAGCTATTTGATTTGTGATGAGAATTTCGGAATACATTTTGTCTTACGTCAATATTTGAAAAAAGTTGCATACCAACCTAGATAAAGTTCACTCATCAAATCGTCGCAGTGTATCTAAGATTTTTAAAGTCTTAGATTCTTAGTTTTTAGATACCTGAAATTTATCAATGTTTCTGTTATGAAATTCAGTTAACCTTTTCAACTATCCCGATAATATTACATTTTTAATCAACGATTTTCAATATTACTATGACGTAATAAAAACTCTTCTAAATTATGTAAAACGCTCTGTCAGCTTTTATCAGATTTTTAGACAATTACGTTTAACCAAAACAAAGTTAGACGATGTAATAAAAATACTTTTTTTAAAACAAGAGCTCTTCTAGCTTAGGGGTGAAATAACAAATTCCTTTCGCAAGAAACTCTAATCATTGGTTATTACCGTGAAATACGGTTCAGTGGGCGATTAAATTACTTTGATGTCTAATAAGAATCGGAGATGAATTTGTATGGAGGTCACGATCCTGCTGGAACCCTGCGAAGGCGTGTTCGGTTTGGATCCGCCTTGAAAGTACGTTTGATGTCTTGAAATCGTAGCAAAATATGTGCGATACAAATCAACGATTTAAAGAAATTACGCTAATTGAGTAGTTTTGTGTTTTCTTTGATTTTATGGGTGCCTGACTACGGTATAGGAATGTCTCCAGTCTCTGTAGATTTTTTTTCATTATTTATGCGATCTTTTTGGTAATTTGTAGGAGAACTTTATTCAGATGTAAAGTACAGACGAATAATGACAACGATGGGTGTAATTACAGCAGACATTACGAATAATGCAAACGGTTAATACCGTGGCGTGCAATACGTATGCGTTTTGTTATATTTAAATATTAATGTAATTTTGCAGTGCAGTGTAATCATTTTTGCGATTTATCCGTTAAAAGCTAACTAAACAAAAAACACTGATTACAAAAACCCTAACCAACTGACCACGTGCAGATTTCGACGCAAGCTTTCAAATGGAACTCAAGTATTCACGAACTAAGATCAAACTCTAATTGGGATGCTAAAACTTCCTAGGTCCCGAGATAAATAATGGACGTAGTTATTACTTTGACCAGAGTTAGGAATAACTTTGAAAAGTTGTTCGATGGAAAGGTAAAAACGTGGTTTGATTGATGTAGGTGCTTCTGATTAATTACACTCTCAGCTCACTTGCGATTTTTTGTAATATTAGACAAGACAGGCATTTGACCGCCATCTCACATGTTGGTAAGTGACGATGCGGCCGAAGATGGAGCATGCCCGCATGGCATGATTTGCCAGCAACTGATACGTGGTTATGCTATACTGCATCTCGATAATATCATTCGCGTACGCAAAATTGCCACTTTATTACCCATGATAGCAACCCATCTGCTTTAATGGTTCCTAAGTGAAACATATGATGTTAAAGCCTACCGAAGTGCCAATCGACCGTCACGAGTATGCCAAGCTGCGAGCTTCGGAAACGTGTTCAAGACGCTGTTTCGCGAGAAAGGCCTCGACCATGTGACGAACTCCTTGAATCTATAAAGCAGCACTTCAGTTCTACAATGCGTGTCTAGTTCCTTCGTAACGACGTCAAGAGGGCGCTGTTTCTTACGCTTTACACTAATAATCTTATGGGTCCATGCTTTCCGCCATGTTTTTGATGTGAACAATTTGACGAATCCAATAAAGTCTTCGAAACCAAAGCGTTTCAGGTAAAATATTATCAAGTATTGTAGATATGAACGTAAACTCAAAACATTTTACTCTGTTCTCAATTGTACAGACCTGCATTTCCTTATATATTATTTGAAAGAGATAGAGATTATAGTTTTTGTCTCCAAAATTTATTGCACCTCTCCGTTAGTTCAATAATAATTAAATCAGTTACTCCGAATCTACATCAGGAAAGCCGAGTTAGCATAATTGAATCATTTGCTTAGGTCGTGCGCTAGATGTTTGAAATTCATTGGTTACGTTAGTTTATATTCCGTGTAAATATTTACATAATTTGTTTATTTGTTTCACTAATTTGTGAAGTTCTCGGGGATGTAATAAATAAGGAAAGTCGTATATTTCTTTATTTATATTACATGAAATCCTTATGACAGATAATAATTAATTTCTAGCTTTGAACACAAATTTTGTTACCGAGCTAAGTAATTTTGTGAAATGAATTTGGTTTGTTTGAACTTTATTGTAAAGGCCAAAACCAAGACTGGTTTTTGTCTGTGCTGCAAAACAAACTTAACTAGCGTATATCATTCTAGAACAACGAAATATCTTAACATAAACAACAGCAGTTTTAATTTATGTTTCACTAGTGGACCCGACACGACTTCGTCCGCATACACCTATTTTAAACCTACCTATAGGTATACCTATTTTTCTTGGTATAAACCTGCCTCATGATTACTCTATATATATTGTTGAAAACCGCATTATCGCAACCTACTATTGTCATAAACTTTAAAATCCAACGTAACCACAGCTAACACACAGGTATCAATGTCACGACCATTTCAAAGTTTATGGACGCAGTTACTTTAGCGTAGCATATTCCATCTTCTACCTAATACAGTGATAGCTCCGGAGCGCACATATTTCCACGTCAAAGGAATAAAACCTTATCTTGTTATAGAGAAATCCCGCGAGTGAAATCACTTTTCACTTGATAACCCTGTTATGCTCGTGTTTGATACGCATTTACGTCTTTTTCATTGCCATCTACACGCAGAGCGGACTTGAAATATACGGAGGAATGCCATAAAAGTATATGACATTGCATCGACTGAGATTCCTGTTGCGAGATTTGCATGAGAAGCGCGACTTTGTATGGCAAGATGAGATTTATTAGGCAAAGGTTTTTGCAGGTAAGCCATGTTTTATACCAGCTGATCATACTTATCGAAGACGTTGAGACTTGTTTTTTATGTAAGCTATAAAAAGTTCAATACTGGATAATGGACGACATAAAAGGCTAGGTTACAGGGGTTATAAAAATAAATCATAGTCACTAGCTGTCATGAAATTGCTATGTTCGTAGAGTGTGCTTACTAAGGAGCGGAATCCTGATATAAACTACAAAATAACAATGCTTCACTTTCATCACACATATAGGGTTTGTTACCACGGTTAGTATTGTTTTTACCTCGATATTTAACAACGATATAAGGTTGTCTGGAAGAGATCACATTAGTGATAAGACCGCCCTTTTTATAACCTAGCATATTTTTTGTATCTGTACTTGTATCCTCTGGTGTGCAATAAAGAGTTTTGTTTTGTATTGTATTTCGACGCAGATGCGACATGATCACGAATAGAGTAGAAAGTAGTCAAAAACAATACTAACCGTGGTAACAAACCCGATGATATGTTATAATGTTATATTATAATGTTGTGAAAAATCAGAAAAGTCTATAACCTATAATGCTCCACTTCATAACAAACACATCATGCGACAAAGGCATATATTCGTTTCCTACACACATAGCATTTGTAAACGCTACGCACAAATTCAGTATCAGAACGATGACTTGAACATAGATAGCAACCGCAACTTTAATCTTAGAGAAATTAAACCGTCGCTGAGCAAGATTAATCACGGCACCATTTGATCTTGAACTAGATATGGGAATGGGTAACTCAGCAAAATTTCTTACACCATGTTCTACCGCACGTTGATTCGCAGCCTCTTTGAGTCAACTCAATATTGCGCACCAAAATGGATCGCGCCGAGTAAGCTGCTAAGCATTCGACATCATATTTCTATTTTTATACAACGTATTTCTCAATACAGATTTCAACGCACTGACAATGAATTAAAAAAAAACAGAACAGATGACGGAAAACCTACGATGGATTTTAAGGGTATGTTCCGGGCGTCCTACCGCGTAGAGCTCGTCTAAGCTGAAATGACGCGCCCCACTATCGCATTAACCCACACAAGCAAATTTAAAATATGGACGCAATACATATACAAATGCCGTTGTAATTGGTCATTCAGTTGCCGGTGAGACTCAAACGTAGGAGCACGTGTCGTTTGATTGAGCAGTCGACGCTCCCACACAGATGAAGTGTCGTTATTAATATTTGCACTCACACATCGAAATTAACTAATTAAGTTGTGGGGCGCGTCATTTCAGCTTAGACAAGCTCTACCTTTGTTGATGACTAGCTAGATATTTCGCACAGTTGCATGCATCATGGTCACGGGCTACTCGTCAACAAAGGTACCCGGTAGGATACCCGGAACATACCCTTAAAATGTATGATAATAGCCGCGATAGTTTAAAACATTAACCTCCGATACGTACCTAAATTCTACATTACATACAAATCTTTTCCAAATTTATAAACGGATTTTAAAGGTAAGAACCATCTCGTATAAACAAAACGCATCTACCCCATTCGAGAGCTAAGATGCTATACACATATACACACAACAAATACACATACCTATATATGTCGGGAAAAGACCTAGCCCATGGGCGAGAGGAATGGCCATCTGAACGTATTTATCGGGATAGTTTCGTAGCAATAAAGGGTTTCTATAGTGTTTCAAGAATGTATTGTCAAATTAAAGCCACAATTACGAGTTAACAATTGCTACCGAAACCCGCTAGTTATTTGCCAAACCCTCCAACAACCCATGCTCCTCCTCCAACCTCACCAGACCGACACGCGGTAATGCGTCGAGGCTAAATATTGCTTACAGTACCTACATTCTGTACTCCCTTTTCTACTTTCTGAAGTTTTCACACATCTGTTTAACGCAGCAGGCTCTATACTTCTTCGCTCTTGATTTCTGGTTCTTGGTCCAAAAATCCTTGCGGCCGCCACCGCCACCGCCCTGCATGTGACGTTGTCATAGTAGTTGCAGCCACCATCCAGGTGGCGCACCAATCGAAGTCCAGGTCAAAGAAATGGCATAAGAAGCTCATGACCGTCTCCGACATAAACATTAAACATTTCAATCTCCAAACTTATAATAACCCTCCTTTTGCGTCGGGGTTAAAAAAAGTAGCCGACGCGATACACCTAGCAGATGTTGCATATACTTTCACTACACATATTATCGGGTTCGTTACTACGGTTAGTATTGTTTATACCTCGATATTTCGACGCAGTTTCATACGACGTAGTTAAAATATCGATGTAAAAATAATACTAACGAAAGTGTAGCGAAAGTGTAGTGAATAACCGCTAAAGTCTTAAAACCCAGATATTGAATTTCTTTCACAATACATAGGTATTCGATTAGAATGCGCTAACGGTGAAGGCGAGACGTATTTCCCCTTACGGCTACACCTATTCTTCTCTTTGTTACCTCTATTCTTACACCTAAGATGCGCCACTATGTTTTCGAATATTTTAAACCTGCCCAACACATTTCGCAAGGAGTGATTTAACTCATTCGGTTTGAGAGTTTGACGCAATGTACCCATCTCTACTATCTCGTACGCCGTCTCTCATTCGCTCATCCCTTACCGTCGTTGCATTTTATTGGTAGTCTCAAGCGTGCCAGATTATGTTATAGCCTGTCGTGATTATGGCAATTAGGTTTCTGTTGCGACATTTAGATATATGAGACCACATTGTTGTTCTGTAGGTATAGGTCTGAGGTCTGTTCAGAGGTGGGCGCATAGTCCATAGGCGACGGTGACCACTTTCCACCAGGTGGCCCGCTAGCCTGTTTGTCTGCCGTATAACATAAAAAAGGTAGTTACAACCAGGTGCTTCGGAGTGGAGAACCCACAATCGTATTTATTAATAGCAACGTGGGCGGCAATAAGTTCGCGCTGAAAGCGCTAAGCTATTTGCCAATTATTTTAACATTTCGGTAACATATACCGAAAGACGCAGCGTTGGTAGGCCTCCTACAAGGTGGAGCGACGACCTGGTAACCGTCGCAGGTACTAGCTGGATGTGGAAGGCACAGAACCGGCCTTTTTCGAGATTTCTGGAGGAGTCCTATGCCCAGCAGTGGTCGTCTTCCGGCTGATATGACGATAAGTAAAAAAATAATCATCTTGGCGTTAATTTCCCGGTTGTGCTCTCGAGGGCTCAGGGTCCGCCCTGCCCATGATCCAGGATTTGGCAGGTCAGGTAATTACAGTGGAGCGACTGCCATCTGACCTCCATGACCCTGCTACCAGGGGAACCTGACCAGATTGGATCATGGTTACACATCCAGTCGCCTGAAGGTTGCAGGTTTCATCATGAAGATGATGATGACAAATTCATTTTTTTACATATCAAATACGTTAAACTTTGAAGAAAGTTTACTAACGTACGAGTGAAATTATTACCGCCACGCATTGGCGTACCCTGGACGCGACGACGCGACACCCCAATACCACCAAGGTCAAGAAAACAAACACACGCCAGCCAGCGCCATTACAGCAAAAGTGAAAGCGAAAACGTAAGCAAACAAGACAGTTGAGCACTTAACGAACGAAATTGTAACTCCTTTTATCTATACAAACAGGGAGAGAGACATTGGGGAAACAACATGTTGGGCATTTAATAGCGGCGAATGGGTCATTGGGTTTGATGGCATTATTAAGCCTGTATTATCTGGTAGTCAGTATTGGCCTTATAGGACCGGGAGTTGGCCAATGGGAACAACTACAGTACTAGAAGATAAAGACAAAGATATATTTTTCGACAACAAGGTCAAAAATAAACTAAGAGATGGCATAGACTTTACAATAAAATATGGGTAAGATTTCTAGTTGGATTCAGTCGTGTTTAATATCAATCTGGCAACTGAGCTTAAACAATTTGAATGCAATCACAGTGAGTGCAGCATTTTTGATGCGGAGCTAAGGATGATTATAGTACGAGGAGAATTATATTGAATTTTGTTTGCGCCTATTATTAAAACATATTTGGAGCGCCTTCCTTTAACACGCATTCGGACTCAGTCAAATTGTCAATAATAATTGTAGGACAAGAACAGGCTAGAACGCAACCACTCCTATTTATCTATGTATAGTCTATACTAATATTATAAATAGAAAAGATTTCTACTTTTGGTTGTTTGTTTGTAATCAATAAACTTAAAAATTATCGGACCGGTTTTAAAATTTTTTTTACTAATAGAATGCTCCATTATCACTGAGTCACATAGGCTTTTTATCCAGGGAAAACATAGATTCCCGCGGGAAAGTTGAATATTTACAGAGGTGCCATGACATCTCCATTACTCCCTCTTTATCTCTAAATTCAAAATTTCAGGACATTAAATATCTCTTTCAATCTGTAAAAAGGAGGGTAGGAAAGTAGGAAGGAATCACACAGTGACACACTGGCCGCCCCATGGCCGCAGCAAACCCACCCCACGCCAACCACGACCGGACCGTGCCCGACTATGCCAGGCAGAGCCGGACCGCGCTCAATATATTATATAGGTATGTTTAGTATAATTAAGAAAAACCACCACAAAACTACAGCAAGAGTAAGGCAGCACCCGTTCACGAGTATAACGCAGGGCCCAGCCATCGTCCAATTCAACCATATTTGAGGGAAAAGAGCGACCCGGCCCCCACGCCACCGCCAGACAGACTTTTAAGTAAGCGTGCATTACACATGCTGCCAGTGATAGGTAGCCGCTCCCACGCTACTCTATCCTGTCCCTACCCTACCCCTACCTTACCCCTACCATATTCTACCACTGCCTTAACCCTACCCTACCACTACCTTACCCCTACCCTACCACTATTTCACCCCTACCCTACCACTATCTTACCCCTACCCTACCACTATCGTACCCCTAACCTACTCCTACTCTAACTACTACCCTACCCCTACCCAACCGCAGACAGAAGTCACCATGTGTGGGAAAGGAAGGAAAATTAACGCCGCTTCCGTGGGGGAAACGGCAAGAAACACACAGAGCCTACTTAATTCTTTTCTTTTTTAAACATGTCTTATGAACTTATACATTATTTGTCCTATATACTATCTTAAATGTAAATACCTGTATAGAACAGCAGTTCAGTCCCATGGACTTTTGTCATTTACATATTCAGATATACTATAATAGCTTTTTTGACATAATTTGTTTTTTATAGTGACTTTAAATTTATTCAATGTTAAATTTTGTATATCTCTTGAAACCTTATTATAAAAGCGTACACATTGACCCATAAATGATATGTGGAGTTTGGCCAGACGACAAGCACTTTTAACAAGTTTATCTTTATTTCTAGTATTCCTATTATGAACATCACTGTTCTTCATAAACAAGTGTATATTTTTATGAACATTTATCAAGTACTCATATATGTATTGTGACGGCATTGTCATAATGTCAATATTCTTGAATGTCAATATCTAAAATTGATCGAAATTGAATGGTATTTGAAAACCACCTCGTAAAAAACAAAATCTATTATAGTTACAGCTTTTCATCAGGTGGAATATTGCGGAGGGATGTTGTCACCATGACCGTTGTACAAAAAGAAACAAATCAAGAGTTATCAACAGAGTTATCAAATTCCCCTACACACTCACATACGCACGTAGCGTGCGTAATGAAGCTTTTTCTACAGCCTTAAAATTACCCTAATTTATCGAAGGGCACTCAATGCCGACCCTGTTTCCAAACAATCAGGGAAACAATACATTTCACCAGTCAATCCCTGGGTTTCAGAGTTGTAGCAAAACTATTCCTAACACGAATTTGGGAGGCCTTGGAGACCCTCCAACGGTGGCAATGGCACGTAAAAGTTTTATTAGCATTAAAACATTGAGCCGATGACCAGGGCTGTAATGAGGAACAGGGGGAGGGGGGTCACTACAATACACATACATGTTACGTTGAAATTATAATATTTTATCAAAAAACACATTGTGATTTTGCCTGTTCGCGCATTGGAACAATATAATTTATCCATTTCTAGATCATACACTACTTTACGCAATAAAATGGCATTGCCCTATTGCTTCGTTCCTAAGTGAAACGACGACAAAGCAATAAACGGCTAACAAACTGAAAATATTTTCCAAGTATACCTAGATCAATACATCCCAGAGCTCGGGAAGTACATACTTCGCCTCATCAACGGGAGAGAAGTTCTTGAAATACAATAACCTACTTGTAAAGTTAAGGCGTATTTAATATCAATCATAAAATTGTACAGAAATGAATACTGCTCCGCTAGGCGGAATATCCACTCCGTAATAACCTAAATGAAAATTATACTTAAGTATAGCAGGAGAGTGAGTGACGCGTAATGGAAACCGCGAGCTCGGTCGTGTGGTTTGTACGGAATTGCCAATTCAGAGGCCCCGAATGGCCCCGATTCAAACGCACTGAGTCCGTCACCACCAATAAAACACGCAGGCAAGTTCCAACGACATCCAATTGTGGGCCGACACCAACACGTGTTAAATTAGTTGTTTGGAAAAACTTCTCCATGTCCCTTTTATTGGGGGGTCTTAAAAAGTTTATCGCAATCAATATCTTTATGGAGGGCGATCCGATTAATAGAAGATGAGTTGGCGTTTTAACAAAACCTTTCACTTTAATTACTTGGTGTAGGCAATGATTCGTGTTTTATTAGTTACTAGCTTTTACTTACTGTTCAACTAGTCTCGGAGACCCTAGCGGCAGACCTTGGTCAGTCTCGGGAGCCTATTGGCACCCCGAATGTATTATTTATTCTTTTAATCTACTTATTATATACAATAAATATACGCTTAAGTAAGTACCAAACAATTCCGAAAGTAACTTTGTGGTAGTTTGGTTCACGAAAGATGAACTTAAAAAGATTTCCTCAATTCTTCACAAGTGGACAACAAATATGGTATTTTCCCAAATGGAAAAGAAATTAGTCTGTTCCTGGATATACTCTATACACTAATATATGCATAATTATGTTATTGGAAGGAAACGAATGCGTATATTTTGTAATACGTTGTATATGTTATTGGAGAAGTATAGTATAGTGTGTAAAGTGTAATAAACAAGCCAAATATTTAGTTCATAGTTTCTCTGACTTATGCATGTTCAATACGCAGCTACTAACGACATCTGCACAACCGATTGTACACAGCAATGAAAGATACACCTTAAGCTGCCTAGTTTTGAACCAAACCAGGACTCCACGGGATACGTTAGGTGAAAGTGAGCGAAAACAGATGGCGTTGCTGCGCTATCTAGAGTTAACAGTTCCAAACGTTGCCAATAGGTGGCGTAAAACGCTTCTTTGGGAATTAAAACATTATGGTAAATATAGATGGCAGTAGGATCAGCTTAGTAACAAGAAAATGGAATCACTACTCAGTCTGCTACAGCATCACATCATTTCAATAAATCAAATATATTTCTTATTCATACCAGTTATTGGAGTTTTGATCCATTACCTGAAAATAAAAAACCAAAATGTTAATCATATAATAATATGTCCATTACCCCTAGTTTGTTTTAAATATTTTACTCGATTTAAAGATTTAGGTATACTTTACACAAAGACCTTGAGTTAATTGAAAATGGAGAGTGAGCATTTCAAATGACGATCCCGCCGCGAGTCTCGAATACTGTACGTAGGTCGCGTTACACCACCTTCGTTAGCGGTGTCGAAAGGCGCCCTTCTTACCTACCTATTACCTACTGAAGGTCTTTGTAATTAATTACATCTACTGTCTCTAAGGATATCTAGCTATATGCTACGGATAATGTCATGAAGATTGTCGGAACAAATGCTGCGCTAGACGTGATTAAGACGTAATTTTTTAGGTACCTTTATTATAGGGGTTTGTTTATTCGAGTGTTCAGGCGTATCGTCCCGGCTTGGTTTTGGCCCGCGGGTCGAAAGAGTGTTCAGGCGTTTAGGCCCGGCCGGGTTTTCAACCTTGTAACCTTGAAATCAAACTTTTGTATTTGTTTTGTGATCATGTTAAGCAATGTATAAGTAGGTACCGAAGTGTTTAGAAAAAAATGACAAGTATGACACTTTTTACATTAAGACGTGTAAAAAGTAACATTTAAAACATTACCAGTACTTATCAATTCATGAAACTTATTTTGTGATGTAATCGTTTTGTTTCAGAAAAATATCTACATATTGTAGGTATTTTATATTTATATACCTACCACGCTTTAACAGAATTCATCCAATCTACAGTCTGTGGCCGCATTGGCTCGGCTTCATGGATATGTAACACCGCGGCATTGTTGCTTGCTGATCATACATTGTATCTTTACCACGGACAGGGTTGAATATGGGGTAGCGCGGAAACATCGATGGATTTGAAATCTAAAATTGTTATCATCGGCATCAAGTTAAAGTTTCAAAGCAATAGTGAATGGATTTTAATTTGAATTCTACAGCAAGTCACACTTTGCAGATCTTTTTAAAGTAATAGTTTTAAATGCATGGACTATTTAATCGAATTCAAACTTATCTATATCTACTGATTAAAATTTTTATTATACTCTACGAGATACTTGATTAAAAATATTTTCGAAAATACCAAAGAAGTAAATGTGTATTGGAACGACACTGCTATTATAATAGATAGGGGCCCTCTAATATCGCGAGTACGTACCTGGCCAGGCACTGTTTAGAGCAGATTGCCTCGCACAGGCGTACAATGCAGGCCTCATCATTTGTTCCGTTCGCGGGCCCGCAACAAATACCTAGTATGGAACAACACAATGGCAACTCGGCGAGGAAAGTAGGCACGCAGAGAGATACAAGGACTACCTGACTATAGATAAAGGCTGGTTGTATAAATATCACCACAGAGGTTTATTTTTATATAAAAGCCGCCCAACTGTGAGTCGGGCTGGCATATAGTAAGTGCCGTGAGCACAGATAAAAAAATACGTTTTAAGGTGTCAGCTGTGGCGACTACGCTAGGGATCAAAATATACTTACTACTTTGTAACTTTACTGTTATTTGATACTAGTAGGCCCGATTTCGTTGGCGTGGCGTCCTACCCCTATCCTACACCTACCCTGCACCAACCCTACCTACCATTTTTTCTTGCATACAAACCTTGTCCTGAAACTACAGACCTAACAAAAAAATAAGTTAGTTAAATAGCCGCAGTTGTTCTGAAATTATGCACGAACATGCAACATTTTGATACATTGGGTTATATTATTGCAATTTACAAGGGATCTCAAATTGAATGGAATGAAATGAAATGAAAATAAAATATAGCCTATGTTACTCGCCGATAATGTAGCTTTCTATACGTTAAGAATAGAGTTGAGTTTATCCATTACAAACATACACACACAAACAAACAATCAAATCTTTCCTCTTTATAATATCAGTATGGACGACAGACAAGCTGAGCCCAGCTAGGGGCCATAGCAACACGTCATATTATTAAATGAAAACTTTTACTCCCGAATTAATGAACGTAGCGTAACTTTACACTTAGTATTAGCAATAGAAACTTCTATGGCTATTTCTACCTGTCAAGTTACGCCATTTTTATTAGTGTCTATGTATCTACTTATTGTACTGCGACTTACAATATAGCTTTTATGACGGTAAATAGCGTTCCGTTTACGTCGTACGAATACCGAACTCACATCTACCTCATAAAATGGCGGAACACCGTTCGTGTAATGACTCAATGGCAGTTTAAAGTCTTTTTGATTAAAGTATGAAAAGTTGTAGAATGAGTAACAAACAACTCAACTATACTAGCATAACTCAAATCATATGGGTTGCCTAACAGATACACGAAAGAGTAAACAAAGGAATGCTATTAGGTATGTACTAAGCGTCCGCCGTCGTGTCTTTGGAACCATGAGAGCCAGGTACTTACAATTTTAACAGAATATGTGTTTCTATGGCCGCTATAAGAACATCTTTGGCGCACGAGGGCCCGGGGTTCACTTTGACCATGATCCTGGATATGGCAGATAAGGCGTTACAGTGAACCGACTGCCATCTGATCTCCGTGACTGCTTTTTTTTTTTATATTATACAAGACAGGCATTTGACCGCCATCTCACCTGTTGGTAAGTGGCGATGCGGCCGAAGATGGAGCATGTCCGTCTTGGAACAGCCTATTCACTCTAGCCTTGAAGGCATCCAGGTCATGTTAACAGAGGAACCTGACCAGATTGGATCATGTTTACTCATTCAGTCGTCTGAATGTGCAGGTTTCATCACGATGTTTTCCCTCATCGTAAAAGAATCGGTTAGTGTTCCACTAATGTACATAACTCAGAACAGAGTCATTGATACATGCAAGGCACAGGGGTTCCACCCCGGTACTTCTCGCTTACGAGTCGGACTCCTTAACCACTAGCCCACCGGTCAAATATGAGTCGGACTCTCGCATCAAGGATATGGAATTTAATAAAATTTTACGAATAACTCTTGCTCTGGCGTCAAAATCTTGTTTCTAACCTAAGATTTATTTATGTCAATGCTACGGAATCCTGTGCAATACGAGTTCGAATCGCACCTGACCGGTTTTTAATACGTAGATACCCAGTTAAATTAATTTACAAAACTGTCTCAAATGACAAAGTTTCAACCAATTTATTTTCTAAGCGAAAACAATTTGAGTTAACTTTAAGCAGTATGCAATTCCAAGGATAGATAACTTTGTAGCCGCGCTTTAACTTGTTGGGCAATTTGTCAAGGAACCAGACAATACGGCGAAAAAACACAATAAATTTGCAAATGCCCTCCGACCGTTCGCCACCGCATTTTTTAAAGGAAAGAGATAAATGTCAATTTTATCTCGAGCTATCCTATTTGCTAGCCACGAAAAATAGGGTATCTCGCGTATCTCGTGGACATTTTATGCAAAACAAAGCAATTTCTCTGCGAAATGATTGATGGATGCCATTTTGTGGGTCAAGAGCGCGGGGAGGAGGTTCCATAAAAAATAAAGAAAACTTTTTTAATAACCCACCAAAGTGGGTGCCAACGGCGAAAGGGAGGACGGAAAGGAGATAGTAAATTATAACTTTCACAGTTTTATGCTTTTCAGTCACGGGAGGATATTCAGTGCTTTTTTTTTTTCATTCTGAAAGTTATGAATAGTTTCTTTTGTTATTAAATAAATTTAAAATACACTTAATTTTATAATGGACTATAGTATGCATGTACAACGAATACGCTTTTATAGTATTGTATAAAATGCCAATAGTGAAAACTAAATTAAAATCGCAACTATTGTACAGAAAGTGATTTAATTCATAATAATGGAGCTCCATCAGGAAATGACAACACAAAGTGTTAAATATTTAAAATCGACTAAAAATTAAGGAATTACCTATGGTTTAATTATAGGTGTTCATACTCAGTCTTTGGTCTCTCTTTTTCAAACAACTTATACGGAATCCTAAGACGAAAGTCTTACGGAGGACAATTGGCGTAGTAAGCTTGGAAATAATAGAATTGTCTAACTAAAGTAACAGTTTTATTTATGCGTTTTGGGCTCTTTCTTTCATAATATTAAAGCTAGACTTCTGAAGAATTCAATTTTTGTTAGTGCAAAACAATATACGAAACTGTTTCAATATCAGTAACGCCGCTTTTAATATCCCAATGGCAAAGGTACTGAATACAGGCGGGCCCCTTTCGTTCAAGTCCGGAATAGCGTCTCCTTCCATAAAAGTTGAGCACTATTGAATACCTCGCTTCTCGAAGCGTGCCACCGGCTGAGTAACTGTCCCACCCAAGGACAGAGATTGTCGCGACGTGACCGAGAGGTAGAAGGCATTCTCTCGAGGGTACTTTGCGCTAGTTTTTCGAGCTTCGTCGGCAGCTGACGGGTTGCGTTTTCCGCTATTTTTATGAAGGCGGTTATAATGTTGGCAGAAGTAATACGCGTGAAGACAAAAACTGTTTAAAGAGGTTCAGCGGGTATTCGCAAAGGCCCGTGGCCAACGTAGATGACGTAGTGTAGAATTATCAAATGCCAAATTAAATTGTCCAGAGGGTGATGCCTCACCATCGCTTATCGACGCTCGCTTACAGGCTGACTGGAATACCTATATATGGGCAGCACTCGCATACAACGAATTTGTCTTTACAGACAACAATCAATCAAGATAGCGGTGCCTACATCCTCTTTTTTGAAATCTATGATATTTTGTGATGATCCTGGTGTGTCAATCTATGATTTTTAACTTATACAAATAATTGTCATTACTTATGCAGAGACAGAAAACTCACTTCCAACATTACATAAGTATTAAACGTAGTGGAACTTAAATTATTATGTCTAATGTGTATTCTAAAATGTTGCAAATACGAAAGCGTGTATGATCGTGTGCCGAGATACGCAGTACTCTTAGACGAAACTAAAAAAGGTTGCAGGTAAGGAAATACGGAAATCTTTATCTAAGGTGGTAACTTTTTTACTTATACAATAGAGGGTGGCATACGAGTAAGCAGTGAGAAGATAGTGCACTCGTATCAGTTAGGGCGTACCTAATTTGAAATTGCTGTATAATTTAAAACTAATAACTGAACTCGGAGACTTGAATTGTGTTTGGCTTAGGTCCAGGTCCATGGATATTTGCATTCAATGAGTTTAATATAAAATCCAGAATTTACGAATATTGAGCTCTGTGCGCTTCGACAACAGCAGAAGTAGGATAAATGAAATTGGCGTGACAAATATTTTAGATAGGTAAAGCGAGGGCAAAGGTAATTTTAAATTACAGTACAAGAGTGGAATTCCTTTACCTTTCCTAAGAAATTGTTGCTCGAAATTTGTACTCTTGAACAAGAGTGTTTTAAAGGTATTTGACTAAAAGACTTGGTGCTTTTTCATCTAAAATTTAGTGCGGAGATTGCGATCTATAGATGTAAAACTAATCAAGTTTTTAACGAGAAAAAAATCGAATTAAATAAGGAAGAGATAGCTTATGGGGCATGTAGTATGAAATCTGTTCCCATACTTACAGCAATTACACATTTTTCGATTACAAAAAGGTCCCTTTTATTAAAAAAAGAAAGTAAAATTTTCCGTTGGATCCACAATTAACGTTGAGGGGTTTCAAAATATATGAACACAAACTAAACTGAATAAAACCGGGTCAGATTTAGCCCTCTGATTTTACGTAAAAGTGATAGATTAGACTTAACATGTGAACTTGGTAAGCTGTAGAGTGCCACAAACTTATCTGAACCAGCGGCGTCGCTGTCGTTGACAACAAAGTGACGTTTCAAAATGGCAACACTTAGATCCAGTTTTGTCCAACGTGTCAGATAAGTTTGCTGTGGGAAACAGAACGCAACTGTCATTTAAGGCGATGCCTAGGGATTAAGCACCGCACCGATAGTTATTTTCTAGCGGTTGATGGTATTTTCGTCTTATGCAATTCCTAAGTATTTGTGCAATACTAGCTGGCCCTACTCTATCCAACTTTACCCCTACCTTACCCTATACCTAGCCCTTTTTTTCTTGCATACTATCCTTTTTGTCACAATTACTAACCCTACAAAAATATATATCTAAATTTATGCGCTAACATGCAACATTTGGATACATTGGGTTATATTGTTGTTTTTTCTAGGGATCTCGAAATCTTTTAAGGTAAAATATAGCCTATGTTCCTCTATGGTAATATAGCTTTCTAAACGTAAAATAATTTTTAACATCGGTAAGTTGTTTTTGAGTTTATTTATTATAAACAAACAAACATAACAACAAACAATCAAATTTTCTCTTTATAATATTAGTATAGGCTTAACCTAACCACAATCGTTTTCGAGTTTGACTCAGTGCAAGGCTAGGTAAATTACAAAGAAGATATCACTACAAGAAAAACACTTAAAAAAAGTTGAATGTACATTTTAAAACTTTATTCCCAGTTCAGTCAAGGCTGAACTGCATGTTACGCATAAGCACTAAATTTCTCGACTGCAGCAACAATATCTTGTTAAAAATGGGTGGCATTCTGTTAGCACAGAGGTCATTCATTAGGCAGCAAGATTGGACTGAAGCCAAGGCTCACGATTTTTGGCACACTTTAAAACTGATACCATGTTTGCGAAAGTTTCTCATATACAGTCCACATTTACTAGAAGTAAATAACAGTTACTGTTCGGAAAAAGGCGTAACAGTATGTATGTACATACATATCTAAGTGTTCTAAGAACTCTTAAAACTTGAAGATTAAACAAATTTATAAAACAACAAAGCAAGAAGTTGCAAATAGACAACGTTCGGAGCAAAAGTTTTGTCTTTTTTTATTGAAACACATAAATGTTTACTTGACAGGCTATTTAAATATCAGTCTACCTAGGCTTTATCATCATCATCATCATAGCGGTCAATCTCGGCTTAAGCTAGAGTCCACTTTGTTGCTTTTTCTTCTCCACTTCGACCGGTCTTCAGAATCTTGTCGTCGCAGCTGTTGTCTCTAGCATCCGACTCAGCGATGTCAATCCAGCATATTGGGCCGCCCTCGGGACCTCTTTCCTGATACATGCGGGTTTAGGCACCTATTTGACAAGTTTTCCTCACGTTGGATTGAAGTTCGCGGACGTGCTTCGTCAGCGATGGCCAGGTTTCGAAGCTTAAGAGCATGTCAGGCTTAATTATGCTCTTGTATATAAGCCCCTTGAGCTTGATCGGGATTTTAGGGTCGCAGATGACTGTCGTGAACTCCCGGCATTTGGCCCAAGCTGCAGAGATTCGAGACACGATCGGGGCCGATATCGCCGGACTCGTGCTGCGTGGATCCTTAGTACTTGAATTTATCTGTTCTATTGACAGGTATGTTCCCTACACGGATCGTTTCTAGATCCGTGCTGCAGCTAGCCATGTAGCCAAGTACTCCGTTTTAGCGACGTTCAGCTTCAAACCGCCATTTTCTAGCACATGTCATCAGTCTATGCTGTATGTTCAGAATTATGTAATAGCAAAATATTACGTATCTATAAGTTAGCAAATCTTATATGGGCGTTTAGTGAAAACTATTTATTTATTTTCTCTGCACGCGGCTAATCATCGTTAATTGGTTACGATGTCGCAGTCGTTGTGCCGCCTATCTGTTCGAACGAATCACGACGTCATTTCTCTCCCCTATAACTTGGATATCCGCCCAATCCGTTATACACGGGATGAATTATCTCGAAGCGTCGACAATATATATCATTTAGCGTCGGCCGGTGGCCGCGTCGCCGCCTATATCTTTTTCCGCCTAGATTTTAGGGTCGCAGATTACTGCTGTGTGTTCCTGCCATTTTCAACAACTTCCTTCCACATTGTTATCCTGTCGTAGCCTGCACATAAGTGCAATGTCATCAGTCTAGGCTACAAGTACACAAATCTTATAGACCTAGGTGTTTAGTGAAAACTGTATATTTATTTTCTCTGCACACGGCCAATCATCGTCAATTGGTTACGATGTTACAGGCGCTGTACCGCCTATCTGTTCGAACGAATCACGAGGTCATTTCTCTACCTATAACTTGGATTTCCGCCCAATCCATTATACACGGGATGAATTATCTCGAAGCGTCGACAATATATATCATTTAGCGTCGACCGGCGGCCGCGTCGCAAGGTAATCTACCGCGGGATATGTCCCGGGACAAATCGTGCGCAAACTGAATAAGGGAGACAAACGTCGACCGCTGTTGACAGAAATGAGAGACTCGCAGTTCGTAAATAACTGCGGATATCGGAAAATATGACGTCGCTTTAGCATGCAATTTTTAATTAATAGGTATTTCACTGGGGTGATGTGGTTCTATTTGGTATGACTTTAAATATCACTAGTGAATCCGGCGCGATTTCGGTCGCGTGGCGTTCTACCCCTACACACATACTTTACTCCTACCTACCCTTTTTTCTTGCTTGTAAACCTTCCTATTGAATCACTCTATCTATTATTGAAAACCGCTTTAAAATCCGTTGCGTAGTTTAAAAGATTTAAGTGTACATACGTACGTACGGCGGGAGGCGAGTTTGTTTTATACTATGTACCTATATGTACACTAAATGATGTGATTTTAGTCTAATATTTATTAGACATAAATAATACAATAAGCTTTTATTAGGCACAAAGACGACAAAGGAAAACACGTATACCTTTAGCTAAAACAAGAACTCTACGTAACAAAATTATCCCAACTTTTGTCGTCACTCTTAAGACTGCTCCTATTGTCGGTTTTCTGTTTTCTATGTGCACTCCTACTGTTAAGTTACAAAAAGCACTCTTTATGTTAGTATTTTACGGTGACATGTAACCTGAGCATATTATTTAGGTAAGGCAGATGTGAATAGCTGTTATCACCTGGACAAACATGGTCCATCTTCGGTTCTACGAGATCACTTTCGCTCGTGCACAATCAGCAGTTTACTGAAAGGACCACCAGCGAATGTCTGTCTGAACGTTGACATTAATCGCATATCATTATTTAAAAAACATAAAAGTATTTCCTACAAGAATGAACGAAGCATATAGGTATTTTTATTACAAAACTCATTGCCAATAATCATCAACATTGCCTGCGATATGATTACGTATAGCTACATTTTGTTCCGCTAAAAATTTCACAGCCTATCCCGTAACAAAGAAAGGGTATCTTTTGAGAATGGGTACTTATATGGGGTAGTAGGAAAACATATTTACCATCCACTCTTTGTAGCCACTTCTGTGGATTGGGTTATTTTTCAAGCAGATAGTGTGATGGGCATGACAGCTGCGCTATAATATCAGGGAGATAAGTGTATTACAGGGATTTAAAGGGCTCTCAGACGTGGTATAGTACGGTACAACGACCATGGCTGAGAGCCGTACCTTACAAGAATGGGAAATATAGAACACCGAATGGGAAGAGATGCACATAATGGTTGCAAAATAATAGATAGTGTTACGTCGAAACGAAACTCTTTGTCAGCGAACGTATTGACACAGTGAAATAAAAATAACCTTTTCGCACAATTCTTGAAGATCTTCCATCAGGACCGACTTTGACAATTTGAGCAACTGTAATACAATAAAGCAATAAAACTTTTATTAATGTGGCTTTGTCATTACGAGCTTGTTCACGAATTATGAGCAAAGTTCTACAAATCGATTCAGTATGCGCGACCGAAGATACACAAATTCCTAAATGTGTGCTCTAAAAGCATACCGACCATACTCAATTGTACTATCAGAAATGCCGGTATGCCGCACCATTACAACGTTGCTTTATCGAGCATCTAAACGCAATTGCCACGAACAGTCGGTTCCTTATTTCGAGCAAGTTGCAAACAAGTGGCGAAGATAGGTCAAGGCCCCACTAATCTCGCTCGGAACAGGAGAAGTCAAGGATTGCGGTGCGATAAATTCCCCACAATTTGTTCGCAAAAGCCTCCAAATGAAGGCGTCGGGGTGGCAGAAAGAGGATTCCCTTGGGAACACTACTTGGAGCTATAAATACATACTGTATTAGGGATTAAAGGCAATTCCATATAGCAAGCAAGAAAGGAATAGCGCAGCAGACATCGGATACGCTCGATTAGTATTTGGGAACGGGAGGAACAGGTCCGTGTTACGAGCAACTTATTATTATGGACCGATCATTATGAATAATGACCAAGAGCGTCCATTATGAATTATGGCTAATAATTAGAATGTGGTAGTTATGTTAGGATGAGAGATGACACAAGAGACGTGTTAGGATCGTAAACTGTGACATCAACCCTTGTGTGATATAGATGTGTATGGCGGTAATTGTCCTACGTCCAACTGTCCGTGCGACCACGGTCGTACAACGCACAACGCCCGACGAATAGGAGACCTCAAAACAGCCCGGCGCACTAACATGGTCGCAGGATCGTTACCAATTAAGACAGCGCCTATCGCTCATGTGCATAGATATGTAATAACTAACTTTATCAATTATTTGTAGTGATTAACTCGTATATGTAGAGTATAAAGACACGTTGGATTATCTAAACGCACCCTAGCTAGCTAGTTCTATACGATCACATGCAAAGAACAATACTCATCGAATACAAATAGGACCTATTAACTAAGCAGATATCGTACACTACAATAAAGTAACTCATATCAACTGACACCCTCGGCTAATATCTCGCCACTAAACGGCAAAAGTCGAGAATTGAGCGACAAACGCTATGCGACGTGTCCGCAAAAGGGCCGACGTAGGTTCCGCGGCGATATATCTGTTCGCGACACTGTTAATAATAGGGATGTGACGTAGCTTCGGAACGGCCGGGACTTCCCATTGGTTTCACACCGACTTCCACTTCGCCGCCGACCATTTTGAGCCGAAGTTTATATCGAAGATTGTGTAGGTTAGTGCTATTGACAAAAGTAATGCTACCGGTACAAATGCACCAATAGTTTTTATCAGGCTAAGCCGTTGCAACTAATATATCGCCACAAAACGGTAAAAGTCCAGAATTGAGCAACAAACGCTACGCAACGTGTCCGCAAAGGGCGGTTCCGCGGCGATGTATCTGTTCGCGACACTGTTGATGTTAGGGATGTGACGTAGCTTTCCCGTAGCAAACGTAGGATTTCCCGTTGATTTCACACCGACTTCCACTTCGCCGCCGACCATTTTGAGCCGAAGTTTATGTAGAAGATTGTTTAGATTAGTTCTATTGACGAATGTATTTGCTACCACTATAAATGCACCTATATTTTTTATCGGGCAAGGCCGTTGCAACTATGGTTTAGCATTTAGCTACAAAACGCAAACCCAAAAGACCCAAAAAGAGCTCTTTCATACCATTCATTTTGGTCCAAACAACAGAAAGTGCCGACCCGAATAAAATTTGAGAAGATAGATTGGGAGTAGGTACACAATTCGTACGCCAATCTGTACGCCCACCACCACCACCACCACTGTTCCAACTGGGCGTGGGCGTTTGTGTGGGTATGTATAGCTAAATATTGTTATATCAATAGCTTATTATTACCAATAGCGACACTGATCTAATGCAGCGTGCTTGCGAGACCGATAACCAAGGTTAAGCAATGCTCTCTCGCTGGATGGGTGACCGTTTCATACTTTGAGGCTAGTCGAACTGCACCGTGCTCGCCACTCCTTACGTGTGCCACCTAATACCGTCTACGAAGCGGGTTGACCAAGGTCTTTCGCCTAACCCGACCCGGAGACTGGTTGAATAGTTTAGGAATACTTTGCTTTTTTTCTGGCCGACACTTTAAATATTTTTGGTTTTAAAACGTGTTTTTAGTTAAGAAGTATCAGGTAGAAGGAAACATAATATTGTCTCCGCCTCCCCCCTTAAAAGGTTGACAAGATCCTGACATCAACCAGGGCCCGATAAAACCATATCCGTAGGCAACATCTCTATTTGATACCTATATCGATTCGTCTTGTTACAATAGCCAATAAAAGTTTTTGCGTTTCGCGGACGTAATGCGTGGAGGGTTGGCCGTCGCCCGTGATGTTTGGTTAGGATTGTCAGCGCGTTCTAGGCGTGTTTGAGTTAGTCATCAAGGCTTAACGAGGTAAGGTCGTGAGTTGATTGCTTAGGTAAAGCTACGGTAAAGTAATCACATGATCCCTTATTAAAGCACACTTTTGCTAATGGTATAATTGTATAGACATTCAAGTTCCAGGTGTATTTTTGGATCAAAGTATACGGGGCTTGATTATCCTTGCTAATCTCTGATATCATTACTTACGTTGAGTCTTAGGCTGCCTGTCCACTGGAGAGGAGCGGAGCGGAAATCTGCCAGAATAAACCAATGGTATTGCATAAAATCTCCGCTCCGCTTAAATGGACAGGCAGCCTTATAAAGCCCTGGGATATGAATAAATAGGTTTGCTATGAATGAATAGAATAGGTTTTCAAATTTATATGAAACAGCAGATCTTTTTTCGCCATTGTAAAAGTTGTTTGGTACGCCTTGGTACCATGAATTTGAAGTCATCTTTTCTAACGTAATTATTAATTTGTGTTGTCCTCTTATAAATTATAGCGCAGCGCGCAGATCTCAATGGTGTTAGTATCACAAATTTGAAATCACTTGTATGTATTTACATACTTACCTATATATATACACGTATACCTATTTATTATTTTTAATTTCCTGGGGCCCTATTTTTGAAACCGCTCGCTTCTACGCGAGTGCTCGCGTGCGCTGCCTGTCTTTCACACTTGTGGTAAGTTGCTAGATAGAAAAGACAAGCATTAGAAGGCGAGCGCTCGCGTAGTTGCGAGCAGTTTAAAAAATAGGCTTCATTTATACAGGTACGAGTTCTTTTAAGAGGGACAGGTGTCCGATACCCTTAAGCCATCATTACGTTACTAATTTCAGTAAAAGCTTCGTCCGACAAACGATCTTCGGCAGGAGGGAGGCAGGTTCAAATAAAATATCCATTAAAAGACGCAAGAACAAAAGAGTCGAGGCTAATTACAGGGTTATTTATTATGGGTCGTTACGAATATTATATTAAAATCTTGTTTAAAAATCTTCAGTAAAAGGTTATTCTTGAAAGCCAAACAATTTTTCTTTTAATCACCGCTAACCCATAATACAACAAACTAAAATAAGTGAAAGTTTTTTTTTAATATCACTAAGGTGGCAGACAAGCTTTCGGCCTGCCTGGTGGTAAGCAGTCACCGCAGTCGCAAAACTACTATTAATTTACATAGGTACATGTATAGGATAGACTCCATATTTCTCCATTAACTACGGTCCTGATAAACCTCTTCCGGTTCTTTCACCTTTTCATACACGCTCGTGGGCTTAAATTTTTTTAAGGCTTAACATAGAGCGCTAATGCAAAGGAATTGCATCGCAAGCAGGAACAAGTAAGGTACATTATTATTCGACGACCCGAGTGGTTCAGTTGGTTAACATGCCGGCCGGTCTACCAATCAGAGGTCTCGGGTACGATTCGCGGACGAGCAAAACTTAAAATGATGAATTTCTGTTATGGGTCTGGGTGTAGTATTTATAAGTACGTATTCAAAAGAAAAGTACGTACGTAGTACATCAACACAAGCTTTGCTGACTTTGTGGCTAGATGGCGCTGTGTCATTAATTCCTCAATGTAAATCGTTGATAAGCGGGAGCACCACTAAAATCAACCGGCGATCATCAATAAATACATGGAAAACCCGACTGTCATCAGTCCATAAACCGTACCACTTCGCCAAAATAAGAAACACCATCTCGACTAAAGCAACAGCCCCGAAACCGCCCTTCCCCACTCGCTTAGGCGGGCCGAGGCCCTTTTTACGACTGCAAATGAATTTAAACGGTCCTGGTTTAATCGTTGGCTCGTGGAGGCTATCAATTACACGTCCTAACGTACCTTGCGATACGTTAATGGCCGAGCAGTGCCGCGGGGAGCGATACTGGACGGGAAGACTGATTCTTGGGTCGAGGTATTGGGCCGGAGTCGATTCGCTCTGTTCTTATGTGAGAAATTATCTAGTTATCTATATTATTTAATAGTGAAAGGAAAGCTTTGTGTAGGCGAACAAAACGCGTCTACTAGCGGCACAAAGCTATACACGACTTAGGTTCGACCGTATCTCTTGTGGAGGTAAAAAAAATAATTAAAAAGCTATTCAACAAGTTACGGTGGAACTTAGACCGCTGCTGTCCTTTGCCTCTATTTACAGTAACAATGCACATTTCACTGAAGATTAGTAACACTGCTACCATTACTGATCGAGTGATTTCCATCTATTTACAGTCGTTTAGTGGTGATCCCTATAACTTTCATGAACTGTTTTACGTGCTTAGAACCAATACTTTGCACCTCATCAAAGATAGCCGGTATTTATCAAGCTGTCCGCTACGTTTGCGCATCGCAGAGTACCTATGTGTGAAGGCGAGTAAACAGGTAGGGGGTAGGAGGGGCGTAGGTGAGCGTTATTCCTGGCCTTGCAAAAATCGTTGACCCGTAGGGGCTACCAATTACGCCTTGACGTACCTTGCGAACAGTTAATGGTCTAAGAGTGCCTCAGGGACTGATAGTGGAAGGGGAGCCTGATCTCTGCATCGAATAAGTGAGCCAGACTCGATTCTATGCATTATTGAAACCTTCAAGAAATGAGTCAACACCTAATCTCCAAGGTTGGCAAAGTATCCGCGACTCCCCGGGTGTAGCGGGTGTCTTTGGGCGACAGTGATTACTTTCCATCAGGTGGCTCGATTGCTCATATGCTCCCCTCTACTATAATATTAAATGTATATGGGAATGGTGATCTATTGACCTATATGGGGACCAGATGGCGGTGTGTGAATTTGTCCAAGCATCTATTATTATGGTTATTATGGTAAGAGCGTCGGTGGCCGAGCGGTTACAGTATCCGACTCGTAAGTCAGAGGTCCCGGGTTCGAATGCCGCTCCGGCCATGTACCAATGACTGTTTATGTATATGTGTGTTATGACTGAGTTATGTACATTAGTTGAATACTAACCGTTGCTCTTACGGTGAGGGAAAACATCATGATGAAACCTGCACATTCAGGCGACTGGATGTGTAACTATGATCCAATCTGGTTAGGCTCCCCTGGTAGCAGGGTCATGGAGGTCAGATGGCAGTCGCTCCACTGTAATTTCCTGACCTGCCAAATCCTGGATCATGGTCAAGGCGGACCCCGGGCCCTCGTTCTCGAGAGCACAACCGGGACATTAACGCCAAGATGATTATTATTTTATTATATGTATCTATTACTATGGTTACCAACATATTCAGGCGACTGTATGTGTAACCATGATCCAACCTGGTCAGGTTCCCTTATTAACAGGGTCACGGAGGTCAGATAGCAGTCGCTCCACTGTAATTACCTGATCTGCAAAAACCTGGATCATGCGCAACCGGGACATTAACGCCAAGATTTTATTTTAAGATTTATTTATTCGTTTATTATTATTACTGTATTTTAATAATGGACCAATCCTCGCAGGTAAAGTTTGTATACCAAATCTCAACAGCAACCAATTTGGGCCACTACTATACTGATTAGAAATCAGTAGTATCTATCACGATTTCCACACAACTGAAACGTTAGTAGAAATATTAGCCGTATGTATCTACAGCACAAATCCGTAACGTCCATAAAATAATACAAATCCGATCCTGTCTAGATTGGATTTGAAAAAAATGGAATGAGCAGTCTTCTCCAACTGTCGCCGCCTTAAATCATAAAACCCTTCTGATGCGAGCCATCAATTGCAAAAAAGATTCGATGGGATGTCTGATATGGTATAATATCTATCGCAATAAAGAATAATAGACTGATATTTTATGGTGAGGGAAAACATCGTGATGAAACCTGCACATTCAGGCGACTGAAATCATGATTCAATAAAGCCAGGTTCCCCTGGTAGCAAGATCACGGAGGTCAGATGGCAGTCGTTCCACTGTAATTACCTGATCTGTCAAATGCTGGATCATGGTCAAGGCCGACCCCGGGCCCTCGTGTGCGAGACTGATATTTTAACTGTGTCCGAAGACCACAGTTTCACAAAACAAGACCTACTATGTGTAATATAAAATACTAGCCATCCGCCTCGGCTTCGCACGAGTGTTCTCACGGTTTCTCTATTAAAATATGCATGTATATTTATGCATATAAACCTTTCAGAAGAAATTCTTTAAATTATAAAGAAAACCGCATCAAAGCGTGCATCCGTGGCGTGGTTTAACAAAAGTTAGCAGAAATGACAGACGCCGACAGTGGCTTTATTTTATACCATGTAGTAATAATAATGCCTATGTAAGGAAGTTAATTTATAAGTTAGGTACTTCACCTATTACAATATAACCTAACTGACTGATAAAGGAAAATCTCCATCAAAATTTACGTATGACACTAAATTTTTCCTAAACTTAACCGAATTTATTGAAACAGCAAAGAACGATCCCGATCAAACTGACTTCCAAACGAAATAAACCGCATCGAAATAGGTCCAGCAGTTAGGCGCCACAGACAGATCAAAATTGATAATATCTTTTTCCGTGACAGGTTTTAGGAGATACAAGGGATAAAGGTGAATTAATTTTAAAAGCTCTAAGTAAACTAAAAGTGGAAACGGATCAAGATATATTTTTCCGCTAAGAGCTCCCGTGAGAGTGGTTTATCCATTACGTATTGACAACAGGCTTTATTTATTGGTCTTGATGGCAGATCTTATTAGATGGAAGTGGTCATACCTTTTGCGGGTACTCGTTGGCAATCTACTACTTTTACCTAAAGTGTCAGTCACTCACAGGTGCCCCTGAATAAAGATACTGTAATGCTAGGGATCGACGGTGGCCGAGTGGTTGAGGTATCCTACTCGTAAGCGAGAAGTTCCTGGCTCGAATTCCACTGCGGCCGCATGGCCGCAATGTAAATCTTTAAAAAAAAGGGTCATTCATTGGTATGTATCAATGACCTTGTGAGTGAGTGAAAACCTCGTGATGAAACCTACACATTCAGTCGACTGAATGTGTAACCATGACCCAAACTGGTCAGGTTCCTCTGGTAGCAGGGTCACGGAAGTCAGATGGCAATGGCTCCACTGTAATTATCTGATCTGCTAAATCCTGGATCAAGGTCAAGGGATCCCTGGCCCTAGCGTGTGAGAGAACAACCGGTACACTAAGCCAAGATGATTATTTAATTTATTAAAGCTATAGATCATATTTCAAAGCTCAAAACAAGACAAGACGCGATTTCTAACGACTAACCTAACAGAAACTCGCGAAACCCTTTCAAGTAGCTAATGATTGCACATTATATGCAGCACACATCTGCGACATATTTATGCATATATTACGTAGAATATGATGATGATACAATATAGTTCCGAAGCTTCAGTGCGTGTCACGACTCACGATTCCACCAATCCGCGACTTGACAGCGATAGTACCAACTAAGTTATCTATTTGCTGATCTAATTTCCTCCGTATTATCTTCTGTAAATGCGTGAAAATATGGTAGTTTAGATACGAATACACTGCTGTAAGTTACATAGTAATAAATAGGGGTTGTGATAGGCCTAAAATATTACGATGAAAAGGCCGAAATCTATCATATTTCATGACATGTTATTACATACGTATTATGTTGGTTTATGCTAAACCGATGGGCTCTTTGCGATTTTGGTAAGTTATTTTGAAACCTGCACATTCAGGCGACAAAATGTGTAATCATGATCCATTCTGGTCAGGTTTCCTTGTTAGCAGGGTCACGGAGGTTAAATAGTTAGGTTAGACAGTCGCTTCACGTCATTACGTGATCTGCTAAATCCTGGATCAGGGTTAATGCGGACTTTGGGCCCTTAGCTCTCGGGCGCGAAAGCACAACCGGGACATAAACACCAAGATGACGGTTTTATCATTCGTTTCTTCGAGACCACATCAAGGCGTAACCTTCTGGGGCAAGTGTTTAGCGCATCCCATTACAACGGGTGGTCGTTGGGATGGGCGACTTCTTCACGCATGATGGTTCATTTTTCACCTATAAATAGGTATAATGCAAACCACGGTAGAGCACAATTGACGATGACGATGTTTGTGCAAATCAAACCTAAAATAAACAAATACCCATAAAAAGTACCTTTTAACCGATAGGCATGTACTAATATGGGGAACTAGGCTATTATAAGCAATTTGAGTAAAGAGTTATTACTTGGTTGAATGTTTAACAGATCAAAAATATGACTATACACTTGCCTAACATGAAACCTACTCCATAAAACGTGTTTAATACTCTTCCGGAACATTGAAATGGATGTAGGGAACCTTAAAAAGTTCGTGACATTTTAATAATTATACACAAACATACAATCAAATCAACTCGAGCAAACTTCAAGTACCATTAAGTCTATTTTCGGAACGGCTATGAAAAGAGGGGAAACTCAAAGCATAATATTCTTTCATTAAATCAACGGAAAAATATACATAAATAAAAGAGTATTTGCACTGTTTTCATAAGGACCTCTTTGAGGGGTACCTACTCTAAAAAGATTTCACGTTGAGGCACGGCCCTTGAGATTTTAATTACGAAGTTTTGTTAAGTTTAATAATTTGCTCCAAAATTAGTCGAAGGGAACTTTAATTAAGTTGAGTACACAAGGAAGCGTATAATTTAGTTGGCAGCGGACGCGGGCCAAGAAGACAGGAAGAACTCTGTGTAGCCAAGCCATATTGTTCGCTTCAATAAATACCTACAAGACAAATAGTGTGTATTGATTATGTTTCGAATTTGTACGGAGAAGTACACGGGTCGGTTGTTGGTCCTGTACTGTTTCAATGCAAGCGAGGGTTGACAGTTGACAGTTGAGGGTTGTATTAGTGATAAATCACTAATCTGTTTCGGAATTCAAATTCGATAGACCGTATTTCGGCTCTAAAGGGTCTATGCTTTGTGTCTATGATATAGTTCTTTCTATTAGATAAAATGCACCTAATAACATATTTTACTAACAAATGAACAAAGTTTACAAAGAGTAGGTAGTAACACCAGTAGGAATAAAAAAAAAACTCCATTTTCGTAGAGTCACTCAAAAGTAATATGGACAGGTGTGCAAACTATCGTACGTCCGCGCATTGTGTCCCAAAGTAGACGTGAATACATGTCAAACTATTCACTGACCTACATAGCTGACAATATCGGGCGGGTATTGAATGGGGCGGTCTTAAATTATTGTTCGCGTGGCGTGGCGTCCAACGTGAGCCTCCGACACGTATGACAATGCCTCCGAAGACATCAACGCATTGCCGGAGGGCCAAGAAATAAATCTGGAACAATTGACGTTGAATGATTTACGGAGCACGGAGCGCCGTCATTCATTACGTCGCACGACCTCACGTGCTGCGGACAGGGATCGTGACAGAAATACGCGCGGAAAAAATCTCGACCAAATACGCTACGCCGCGTCGCGGACAGAAAAAGAAGAAAACAGAAAAGATACAGAGTGACCACAATGGTGAAAAGTAAACATTGCGAGAAATTTATAGTGGACAATTCCGCGACGCGGCCCGCACGCACGGCGCGGCTGAACGTTCAAACAAATGCTTCTAATTTGGGCGAAAGTAAATAAAAAGCCTTCTCTAATAAAAGTAATGGAACGAGAGTCAACAGTCTCCCCGCGAAAGTAATGAAGTATAACTGGAAACATTAGTGAAGTTACACAATGTAGGAGATTTGTCGCTTTGTTCCACAACACTTTAACCCCGTGGGGTTAAAAGGATTTTCTGTTTGAGCGTTGTAAGAAATTATTTTGCCGACGTGAATGCACTGCAAAGTGTTAATAACGGGACGCGGTGTTAACCTTTTTGGGTGCAGCAAAAGTGCTATTTGCCCTTATCTGCGAGTCGTTTTCTGAATGCTGGACGGCAGTTTATGGCTCGAGCGAGTGTGATATTTCCCGAGGTGCAAATGTGAGTTAAGGAAGGGGGAGTGAAAATCCGGCTCCAGAGAGGACATAATACGTAGATAAATATCCATAATACGAAAAATGGGAGCAGCTGCTCGCATAAAGGTGAAAGTTATGAACGCACAACATACCACCCTGGCACATTATGATGGATGAAAAATAATTGGATACCGCAACATAAATGCGTGCGGACGAAAACACAAAAGGAAATAAAATTATTTGTTGTGCAACTTCCTTTTGTTCTTCCTTCTGCCTCATAAAACGTCTTGATGGGACGCATGTTTATAGTAAGCGATTACATAATAATATTACGAGTAGGTTTACTAGTACACAAGATAATAAAAATAATAACTTTAGATTACCATAAGCAAAGATTACAATAATATAGTTCTCTCTCAACGTCGCCCTCGTGGACAAAGAATTTTCCTTACGCCTAGAATGTCAGTTCGATGCCACAAGTAGTAACTGTAAACAAAAATATAGACTTTCAAATACATTTTCATAGTATCCACTACCTACTCAGATATATATAACTTAATTGGACATGGATAAGGCTTTAGTTTATACCACTAAGATGACAAACAAGCCTACGGCACGCCTAATGGTAATCAGTATGTAGTAGGCTATGGTAATAGCCTATGGACTTTTGCAATACCATGGGCGAATATAGTGATATTCTATATATTATATAATAGCTCACTAGCTCACTAGCTATTATATAATAGCTAGTGAGCTATTACATCAAACTCGGTCACGTATCATAACCTATATCAAAACAGCTCTGTGCCGCAGTAAGCTTTTCGCAGTAAACCTTGGCAGCGAGGCGCTGAGACCCGAAAAACAACAGACGCGCGACACTTCACCTGCGATATCCCGCATCTGTCGCGTAAAATATCCCGCTATTCCAGTTGAAAAATAAACCCTTTCAATGTAAAAACGTTAGTCTACACCCATTTAAACTTATCCCCTCAGCTATTTACGAAACCTTGGGTGCTACGTAGGTGATACAGAATCTACGATATATTTTTTACACCATCCCTTGTACAAAGGCTATGTACTAATTTTACTAAATTTAATTACGCTATATAGGTCAGATATACCTATCACCGCTTAGGTTAGTTTAAAGTCGACCATTTTGCTCTGGCTCTGGGCGTTAATGTCCCGGTTGTATTCTCGCGCACGAGGCCCCAGGGTCCTCCTAGACCATGATCATGAATTTGGAAGATCTGATTATTACAGTGGAGCGACTGCCTTCTGACCTCCGTGACCTTGCTACCAGGGGTGACTGTCCAGATATGTGATCATGGTTACACATACAGTCGCCTGAATGTGCAGGTTTCATCACGATGTTTTAACTCACCGTAAGAGCATCGGTTAGAATTCAACTAATGTACATAACTCAGAAAAGATTCATTGGTACATGGCCGCAGAAGGTTTCGAATCTGGTACCTCTCGCTTACGAGTCAGATACCTTAACCACTCGGCCACGGACGCTCCTTGTATGTATCATGATATGAAAACAGGTCGATTGCCGCAATAAGCTTTTCGACGTAAACCGTGGCAGCGAGGCGATGAGATCTCAAAAAACAACAAACACGCGAAGACACTTCACCCGCGATCTCGCGTATTCAGCACATCTGCTGCGGTAAAAATCCCATAATATTATCACTGACCTTGAATAACCTTAGCTAACCAAGAGACAAAGCTAAAAGAAACCCAGGCTACATACCTAAAGACCTATTCTATAGACATCATTTCAAGATCATAATGAAAATGCGTTCAAGCAATTTGTGTTACCTAAAATAAAAATTCATATAAAATATCTGAAATACCTATCATATGACTCCTTTGTGTAAAGAAAATAAATAAAATTATATTTAAATTTCAATTAAACAAGACTAGGATCCATAAAGAACTGTATTGAAATTAGTTCACTCAGTAATGCAGATGAATCGATACACAGAGAGAAACAGACGCATTAATACAAAAGTTATACTTATCAACACCCCTCCCTCTGTTTACGTCGGGGGGTTGAAAATAAAACCTTTCAGTGTAAAAACGTCAGAGTGCTACCTACGGCCATTGAAACCGATCGTTTCACCTGTTAACGCATCCATGGGTAATACGTGTTATAATACCAGTGCCTTTATTTTTTCCATTAAGTCACTCTTTTTATTTTATTTGGGGATTTGTTCGAATAACACACACCGTTCATTGCACTTTTTAAGCCGTTTATTGCTCGATATATTTTAGCAGAAGAGCAATTCGTGTTCATTTCGCTCTGTTTTGTTAATGGTCCTAGGCATTTTTATTCATATTTCCAATTGCTTTAGTATTGGATTGGTTTTGTATTAGTTATATGTCGTCAGTCACGAATAAATATTTTTGATTACCATTATATCAAAAAATTTGTAGGTACAGGTAATTCAGACTAAAAATTAGTAGGTACATGATTTCACACAATATTTAGAGCGAACCCTTTTAATAGGTCACATCTCTTCATGTAGGTAGGAGCAGCGAACAAATCATTATCAGCTGTGTGTGATGAAAAGAAAACAAGAAAAAGTATCGATTGACCTTACCCCTGGCATTTACGAGGTCCAAGAGCAGTGCTTGGCGCCCGTTGCCGTAATACAGTGAGTATTAATAGAATTTCTGATGCTAAATCCCAACAAAGCTAAAGCAAGATTGGCTCGGACCCAGGTTTTCGCTATCTTTTTCCCTATCGAAGTAAATTGCGAACAAGAATGAAGCAAAACAATATTGACTTATGAAATATGAGCCGTGTGATGGCGGCTCTCTCTACGGAGGGGTAATGAAAAATGTAGACACAAGAGACCAGGGGAGGGATCTCGCTTAGATGGACGCCGAAGAAATGTCGAAATAATGCTCGATTGAAATGCAACGAAACAGCGCCAGTCTTTATGAAGAACGCAGCGACAGCAAAATGGTAACGTTATTTTGCTTGCCTTTTGTTTTTGTTAAAACGAGAATGTTTAGGTAACTTTTGGACTTCGTATGTAGCTCTTACTATGGATACGTATGGAATGGAGCTGTTGGGTACATGTACCATCCGCAGATTCTCGCAATCTCTACAGTCTTCAGTCTACAGAAGGAAGTGGTAGGTATTATTAAGGATAGTATAAAGTGGGATCACCTCAATAACTGTTTATTGCGGTGGCAATATTAACCTTAGGGTCAGTCCCGGTAATCGATACAATAAAGTAAACCAAAAGAAGCAAAAGAACTTGTGCCATAGGTATTATAATATGAATAAATAAAAATATGCTTGGACAAATTCACACAGCCCCAAAGTAAGCAAAGCTTGTGTTATGGCAGTTAGATAATTGATAAACTACAGCAGCTACTATCAGGCAAGATACAGTACTAACAATGCTATAACCTAGCTACGTAGGTAACTATACCAAAACGGTTTTATTTTTATGCAACGTTAGCCATCCTCACGAGGGTCGCCTACGGGCCAGCAAGACGTAAAACTTTTGATGAAAGCGCCCACGAATGCCTCCGCACAATCGATTTATAGTTATTGCCAGAAAAGAAGGGTTGACACTAGGCGTTATAAATTCTCCGTGAAAATATGAAATAACTTTAAGAAAATATTTATTTATTTATTTATTTATTAAATCTTCATGCACAAAATAGTACAGTGGCGGACTTAAAGCTAAAATAGCCTTATCTACCAGTCAACCAGGAGATGATGGGTAAAAAAAAAGGTAGGCGGTGCAAGGGAAGCTACTAGACAAAAAGGAGGAGGGGAACCGTTTATGCAACTATAGCCGAACCAGAGATAATGTACAGATAAATAGATAGATAACTGACAAAATACGAAAATATGAAAAGTTTGCGCTTCATCACAATTGAAAGTGCCCCTCCCGAAGGCCTCAGTGCCATGTAATCCATCAGCGTAGGCTCACGCGTTTTGTCCTTGTGAGCAAAAATCTTCCGTGCTGAAGCTTCGACGGGCGTCAAAATTATTTTGGTAAGTAATTAATATTGAATATCTTTATTACTGATTATGGTATCACTCTACTTTTTGTTTCTATACATGCATTAGGGTTTAAATTACATTGTATAATATGTTTTAATAAGTCTTATTTATTTCACAAATAAAAAGGGCAACTATCCGTATCAAAAAGGATAGTTGCCCCATTTACTTTGGTATAAATTCAAGTAAAAATTTATTTAACAAGCAACGACTTTTTTCTTTTGGTGTTTTTGCCAACTTATTGGGACTTCTTGCTTTATAAAATAAATATGTATTTGTCTGTGCTTCTATCGTAGGGGAACAAAATGCCTCACAAATAAATGACTATGAATATGATAACGTGGAGAGGGGGACGACGACGACGACGACTAAAATCAACTTCCTCAGTCTGGCATAGCACCGCATAGAAGACTGTCTTCTGGGATAATCTCGAAGAAACGCTGCAACGCGGCATATGCTATCTTCTGAAAAGATCGTGGTTCGTGTGGATCTCAAGGCATGGTCTACATGAGATTCAAGACCGGATGAAATATTGAAGGAAAAGCAGTAAAGCGGATCCGGCCTGACAGACGCCGGGATGGTGATGATTTTATGATTTATATTATTAAAACTGAATACTGTTTTTACAATAATTATTAATATTTTGATTAGTGCATAATAAAGGATTTCAGTAAATAATAAACATAGTTTATTTTCAACAAAATCATAGTGAGGCGTCTATTCCCGCACGAGGCAACTATCCCCCGAAGCATTTTTACCGTGGGGCAACTATCCGCCACAGTAGGCAACTATCTCCCTTTTGAGAGGTCAAGTAAAACAGGATTTACTTAAAACCAATAGTAATTACGTTTACAAATATATAGTCTATTATAGAAGATTAAAGACCTATGTTTTGATATACATGTTGCATATATCTTAGAAAGTACACATTTCTTCATAATAAAGCTTTTTCGAAAAGTGGGGCAAGTATCCGGCTTTTACCCTACATGAAAAATTAGGTGATATCACCACATCTACAGAAGGTCATTAATGCCATGGCATCATCCCCATCAATGTTTGTGGTAATCAACCAACGTATATCTCCGTAATTTGTTATCGAGAAATATAATACACTGTCACAATAATACACTTTACCGGCTTTAGGACTCTGTAAAGCGTGAGGACACTGTCTTACCCACTTAAAATATATTTCGAGTTTATAACAGACAGCTAAACAGGCAGAAAGATCCGTTTTTACCTGTAGGGCTTAGCAACCCTAAAATATTCAAAAGTAAGTAAAAGGTAACTGTATCTTGGGTAACTGGCATAATTTCTGTCTTAATGGGAGCTTTTATCTTCCTTATTAATCAGATGCTGTATTTTGTAGAAAACATTAGGAGAAAAATTCTTTCGATAGTAATTACAAAATCCGCAGTACCACTGCAATGAAGCCATGGTTTGCCAATGGCCAGTTTCCAACTCCCATCCAAATGTTTCTGTGGTTGGTCGATTTATGACGGTCCAAACTCGCGACAGGCGCCCTGCTTATCGGACTGAGTCCATCGAGCATTTTCATCTACAGAAGGCTTCTTATATGAAAACTATTTCGCTACACGTTGAATGAACCTTTCTAGGGATCTAAATTCATCAATCCCATTATCAGCCTTTCTTCGATGCCCCCTTTACTTTTATGTCACACGGCAGTCAAACAGGCCATCAGATGGAAAGTGGTCACCGTTGCCTATAGACATTAGTGGCAACACCAGTGGTGTCGATATCGGTTATCTATCTCTTATGTTCTTCCATTCCCACGCAAGATCTCTAATCTGTGGTTCTTCTGATCCAACGACTGACCAATCCTAGAAATATGCCTAGCTCATTTCCATTTACGTCTCTCAATATCTACCAGTCTATCTTGTCTTTTCTCTGATACAGTTGTTGAGTCGTCGAATTCGAGCGATCGAGATCAAGTTGCAAGCGCAACAGACGGATCATCATCAATATGCCTCGGTGAGAGCAAGTTAGACTAAATAGACATATGTCTGATTTACTCCTTTGTTGGCCAATATTTTTTGTTATAATAGTGGGGGTTAAAGTTTGTATGGTTAAAGAACATCGTTTCTTCACAAGCGAATCATCGCCATGTAATTGTCCCACTGGGTGAGTTGGGCACAAATGTTTCTCGCTGCCATGAGCCAAATTGTAAAAAGTTTTCCGACTCACCGCCGCCCGCCTGCCTCACGTCAACCTTTCTTGGGATTACTATACTGATGAGTACGCAGCATATAAGTAAAACACGAAAACACTTTGCTGCCTATTTTGTGAACAGCTGAAATACTAGTTAATCTGTGAGACTTCAGTCTCCTTTGACACGCATAGTCGAGAAGGTTGATGCGATCTTGCGAAACTGCAAGATCTTCACAAGCCAATGATTTACTTTATCGAAATTAGGCGAATTTAGACCTAAACGTATTGCAGTTTTTATATCATTTACCAAGTCAAGGTAATGTATGCTTACTGATATTGTGTTCATTCCTGCTTACCCAATAAATCCTAGGCCATTCCAAAGATAGCAGTAAGAAAGCACAATTAAAGAGCCATCATCCTGCCTTTAGATGCCAACTTGCAAATACAATAAGCGGAATAGTGTTCCCCGTAATCGAATTCCAGTTGGGCCAGTCCGTCTAATCAAATCTGCTAGCCGTCTAACGCGTCCCGGACACCGTACAATTTGAAATTCCCGCCTCGCTCCAATTACGGCCAACCATTAGTTCGTTAGCAAATACTTTGTACACAATTTTGAAGTTTGCCTGGTTCTTTTACTCAATGGTCGAGTTAGAAAGGTTGGCAGGTTGTTAACTGACTTTATTATCCAAACATTTGAATCAGATCAGAACGGTGCCTTGAAAATTGAAAGTAAGTGGAAATATTGTCAATCTACCTACTCTAGGCCCGCACGAATACTTAAAAAGAAGGCCGAAAATGTACCTACGCGAAATCAGAACACCCGTACTAAGCAAGCCTAATTTCTGCAATACCTTAATCCCCCAAGGAATGAGTGGATTCACGTTCCTTTGACCAATATTGGTCTGATCAATATGTCTAAAAATAGTACTTTACGGTTAGAGATGCTTTATTTGTTTGTTTTATCATTCAACAGTCCATTGCAGGATTTAGGGACTCTCCCACGAAAGGGGAGGTTAATACCATACACTCCACGCTTCGAAGGCGGGTTGAAGATCGCAGTGTTATAAATATAACATTGGAAAACGCTGTTGCCCATTTCCAGCCTATCGGGGACTCTAGATCTTTTGCCCTAAAAACATTAGTCGCCTTCTACGACACCCACAAGTGTAAGGGTTTGGTAATATTTTATTCTGCCGGCCATTTGTTTGTTTGTAATATCTTTAATGCGTCAATGTAAAACATTGACAATAAATACAAAAAAAACAGTTTATAATGCAAAGGCGTTATTATCCCACGACGGGATTTTTTCCAGTTAACCTTTGATAAGCCGAGAGGACATTTGGTGAACAGTGACGCAATTTAAAGTTTAAACAACCTTTATAATGGCTTAAAATTATAACGGATTTATTCATAAAATGTTATGGGAGGTTTGTAGAAGGTTTTAAGCTTGCTAAACGGATATTACGCCTAAATACGAAGACTGATCCCTTCTATAAACATCTGATAAATCTGTATTAGTGACAAACATGGCTGCCGTCACACGAACAGCTGATTACAGCTGATTATATTTTATTTGATTAGTGACGAGGAGGAGGGGATAGGCAAAGGGGATGCAACTATCATTTTCCTTAGAACTTCGTTATGGAACATATTCCAAAGCATTCATTATAATCTAGACGCCTTCAAGGCCAGAGTGAATAGGCTGTTCTTAGACAGGCACGCTCCATCATCGCGGCATCTGCCGCATCATCGCTTACCACCAGATGAGGTAGCGGTAAAATGCTTAGCTAGTCCAATTATAAAAAAAATCCAAAGCATGTTCAAGAGTGTTCACCTCACATAGACATGGCTTGAGGCTCGGGCCCATCAGTGGTCTGTCATGAGACAGCGATGACGATAACGATGGTCATGTACTAAAATACACCCACCCTAATTTTTGACATCGTGACTTTCTGATAAAGCACGTTACGAAGGAATGAACAGCCACCGCAGTAGAGGTCCACGCCAACGACGCAGTCGTTAACTGTAAATTTCTTGTCCCGTGCCCTAATTCCATCTAATTTCCGCGGCAAGCTGCCGTGTCCGCACAAAGCGGGGGAATTGTCCAAGTAATTACTTTGGCTTGTAATCCGCCACAGTGTTCCTAATCTTAACCGTCCATAGGCCCTGGCCCGCTACAGATTCTCTTGCTGCTCGCCGTTGATAAAGATGTTTGGCGTAATTAAGTCTTGACGTATTTTATACTGTATGTGGTTTTGAGCAAATGTTCTTTAAGGTCGAGTTGTTATTGTTGGCTTTTAGTAGGATTTAGGTAGAATTAGGCATTTGATTCAGTGATTTATGCGCATTAAAAAAGACTCGCCACATTGCTTTATCCTCAAAAATTATTATTATAATCACTAACTCTTCATAATCATCACCCTAGCAGTCAATTCCGGTTTCTTCGCTTTCTTATTCTTCCTCCTTTACTTCACCCAATCTCTCCAAGCGTCCCTTATCATTCTTATAATGCGGACTTTTGGTTTAAAGGCGGCGAGCACCATTTGACCCGTTGACCCGCACAACTGTTAGGGAAAAGCCGAAGCGCCAGAGCCTCTTCTGTCTATCAGCAGGTGGACCACGAGCAGGTGAGGTTTACTAGGGCCCATGAAATTGGTGGTAGTACCCTACAACCCACCAACTATTACTACTTTAAAATATATACCTACGCGTTTCATATTTTAATAAAGTTTAGGAAATTTAGTTCTAAAATTAATTATATAAGACCTTTTAGGCCGTAAAGTTAAAGCAAACTTACAACAATAATGTGTGCCATTAACCGAGAAGTCACGTTTTCAACAAATTATTTGCCGCAATTATTAATTTCAACTTTCGAAGATGAAAAAAGTACGTATACAAAGTAATTTTACCATTGCAATTACTGAACGCCATTACTGGCTACACTGACCCACGAGTTAACTAATCAGTGGCTCTTTTTTATATAACAGAAGGAAGAAAACGAGCAAGCAGGTGACCTGATGATAGATAGATATTCACAGGAACAAGAAGGTCTATAATGCAATGCTGGCCTTTGCTGTACGTGTGCTGTTCATTTCTTGGTTCGGGAATACAGCTACAGTAAGTCTTTTCGTATTATCAGGGTACAACGATTACAAAAGACATCTAAACCCGAAGATGAAATTCAAGATCAAAAGTGTAAACAAATTGTCATTATGATTATAAACTAGTGTTTTTTCATTAAATATTCATACGATTTTATTTCATTTTGAATGTGATAATTTTTATGAATATTTCAATGATTTTAAACCATCCACCCCTGTGGTTTATGTTTTAAAGTGGGCAAGTTGTATACACTTTTGATCATGAGTTTCATCTCCGAGTATAAATAGATATCATGGTCATCACCATATCAGCCCATGTACCTGTAGCCAATTAATTCCGGGTTGTTGGTAGATGTCAGTTCACCGCCTGGTCTACCCCTTCCGCGGGTGTTAGCGCAGGATCTCCACTCCAAAGTCGTTCTCGACTGTAATCGATTTTAGCTTTGTGTCCCACCCGTCTCTTTAGACAGATGTACGCACCATAAATAACTAAGGAGGCCAACGCGAACTCCCAAGCACATATCACATAAACACTAAGAGCCCCTAACAGTCCACTGCCAGACTTGAGCCTCCTCATTAGCGGAGAGTATTGGCATAATCTCCACGCAACAGCTATAACTGATAAGATACCTTAACAAACTGGACAGGAAACATTCACGATTAGTTTCGTCATATTGAACTTACTTGGTTGGTCAAATTAGGTGTGTATTCTGGTATACATTGTATCTCGAGCTGCGGCCAGAACTCGAGACAAATACACAAGTCGACTAATATCGTCCTCCTCATATGGAAGTTTTCGTATTACTTTCCAAATTCAGTCAGTGCCAAACATGTGTAATAAGAAGGTCACGTGTACGCTCTAACTTACTTTAACTTACGTAACATAATAACCACCGGCTCCCTTACGGTATTGCCAACTCTGACGTCACGTTTAGCTAGTTCCTCTCCAATTTTATTGTTGTGGAATATTTAACGAGCGTCGGGGCATCGTCAATCCCTTTGTTTGCCGGGGTTTGTATAATTCATGTATTTGTCATTTTATGCTGGTTCCGTTCGGGGAACAAAACGCTTGCCTTCAATAAGCGTCGGAATTTGAATAAGATGCCACTTGTAGCTGCCGGTTGAATATCTTAGCGTTATTCGGGTGAAGGACACACCTCGATTAGCCTAGATTTTTGTTACGATTTTTTCCCCTATGGACGAAAAGTATTAGCACTTACGAGGATCCTAAGCTTCTTGTGGTATTGTTCACCAAAACATCGATCATGTTTAGGTACATACCTGGAACAAAGCCAAACATAAATTTAGTACTTGAGGGGCCGAAGTCCCTTGATGATGAATGATTACAATCTGTAGCAACAGGTTATAGAACACAGCACCGCAACCTATACCTACCCTGTTTAGACTTAGGACCATCTCGGGTTTGTACTCGCTTCAATAGTTATGCTAGCTCATTTTATACTGGTGATGTCATGCCTTATGTACTTATGTAAGGGATAGAGGACTGATTTTCTGAGTGTAATAAATTAAAATAGGACAGTTAATTTCATAACCATATATTCCCAAATTGCCTAACACGTCAATATAATTGCTACCTCTACATCTCATTTTAATGCTTTCCATTTTGGACACTAGCGTTATAAACGTAACCATAAAGATTTTAATATAGTGCGTCTGTTTATAAATACGAACATAATATTACTAATTGGGAAGGCATTCGAATGATAATTCCAATAATGTTCATGGTTTAGTCGATTAAAATTATATGAATACTGCTATAATTGGTTGCAACATTAATAAGTAGGTAATATGTACCTACAACAATGAGACTATGGAAGGGGTCGTCTATTGACAAAGTGGTTCAGATGGTGTGTTATTAATTATTATGGGGGATGAAATTGTCCAACTTTAGACTCGGTTGCGGGTTGTAAGCTTCGTGTTGTCGCGGCAGACAATAAAGATTTAAATTTTGTTATGCAAATTTTAATTATGACGGTAGGTACTTAATTGAAATTGGGATTATGTGGCATTAAAGGTTTGTGGAAAATATGAACAGAACTTTCGAAAGACAGCAGACTCATTATACTTAAGTATGATAGGCTTAGGTATAATAAAACAGAAAAAAATAAATATTTCGACTGCGCGACGTAAACTATGGTATATTGTTTATCAGCCTATATATATGTATATTTGTTCATTTGTGGAACCAAAACAAACAAACAAAAACTAAAAAACCCCGACTGCTATTAGAAATTGAAAGTTAATAACAAGCATACGTAAATATGTAGGTATATGATGCACATTTAATTGAATTTATACTTGAAAGCAGGCGGGACGCATTCTACATTTCTATAAAATATCACGCCGTACGAATATGGGTCCCGCTTTCAAGTTTTAATTAAAGTAAAATTTGCATTATTTTAGTACGTGCTTGTCATAAACTTTTCAGTTTTTAATAGCAGTCGGGGTTTTTTAGTTATTGTATTCCTTTTTTGGATAAACTCAAAAACGACTTAACCACCTTTAAATTTTTTTTCACCAAATCAGCGATATTATTATTTTCAATAAAATATTTGCAATCCCTACGACTATTACAATAATATGTAACCCAAAGTATAAAAAAAATCCTATTACATCTGAATCTAAAATAAAAGTTCTGTCATTAATAGGCAGCTACATTTTTCCAGAATGCCCTAGATACTATTTTTCTATTAAAAATAACAGGACCTTGGTATAGTACAATGTTAGCAGATACTCGAAATGCACGCGGATGAAAACCAGTAGTTAATAATAATTTTAGGAATACTACTATTACATAGCACAGAACATTAATACGTTGGTACGGAGTATGCTAAAACATTGCACGCGTTTTTTTTTCATTACACATATCCCGGACTTGCTTCTCTATATTGTACGCCCTACTTTAATATTCAAGGTAATTACTGGAGCGTTTATTTTGAAGGGGTCCCCGAGACAGCAATTTCCCTTTAAAACCGTCAACAAGCTGCCCGTTACGAATAAATTACCGTGAAAAGTTAGAACTCCCATGTTAAATACTAATTACAAACGAGTGCTCAGCCAGAAAGTAAGAAACGTGAGGTGGTTCTTTTAGAAGCGAGGAGAAAGAGCGTGTGAGATCAATCAGTCGGTAAGGACCCGGTATGCAAATTTACCAAATTATTTACGCGTCATTTGTTGGGTCAACTAAACGACGTAATATTACGTAGGTATGCCGTGAAATTTTATGCTATGTCGTTACTTATAAACGATAACGGTAATGTTTTTTTTTAAAGCGGACTTTCCGTGGCTTTCTCAGTCCTAGTATCACAGCGACCATTACTGATCTATTGTGATCGCCTCTTTCTTACAGTTCAGTGCTAATCCCTATAGCTTCGACGATGACGGTGATGATACAGACGGCCAAAATTGTTGTCTACATGCATGCCATAAAACAACAATGATGATTTTCTCTTGCAATTATATCTTGACCATTACTTAGGCTAGCTACATATTATCACATTCCGAGCTGATGAGATTGCGAAAGTTACGCAAACGTACGGATCAAAAACACGAAATGCCACTCTGCATGACGTGAACTACGTGTTAACGTGATCTAGCATTAATACATTATCTATCTGAGATGGGAACCATGTATAAGATTGGCTTTCATCTCATAAAGGAGAGCAGTCCATAGTCTAGCACCGACTAGGACGTACCTCGCTAGGTTAGACTAGTTGTAGGTTAGCAGTAATTGTAATGTAATTAATTATTTTTTGTAATTAAATTAGTTTGTAAAACTCCATTCCTGGTTTCTCTCGATCCACTGCTTGCCATCGTAACTGGCTCAACCTTAGCTATGTTTTGGTTATGGAATTATTGCGTTTCATTAAATTGATAGATAATTGAAACATAATCATATCAATATAAATTAAATATTTTTATTTAAGATTAAATTGATATAACACTTTTTTGGCCGAGCTATAGGAAGAGTAATGTTAGAACCAGATCGTCTAGGTCTAGGCTGCAGCGTCCCTGCAACGTCTCACGATGCGTACGTACGTCGTCGAATGTGTTCTCTAAAACTTTTATTGACAGCGTACCTAATATGTATAGTGTATATCCTATATATATCATTCCAGATAGACGTGTTTAAAGTTTATTCAGAACCTCAAGCCCGCTAACGAATTCATAAAAAACCCGCGTGAACTTCCAAAATTCCCATGAAATTGTCGCCACGTCGCACTCTGGTAACAATCTGAATTACATTTCACTCAGGCTTATCGCACACGGGGCATTCACAATAATAATTCACTTTTAAGAGCTAAAATGCAAAAAATATTCGGAGCACGCTGCGTACGCTATTAGGTTTAGGTGTTCATATTTAGGTTACATTTATTATCTATTACCACACCAACTTTCAAAAACCGAACTGTTGCTCGCTCATTAATTTCAGTTACTTTAATTTCGATTACTTAAACTTTTAAGAGTAAAAATGGTAAAAATTCGGAGCTCGTGGCGCACGCTCTTTCGTTGGTAAGGTAAACATAAGTCGCAATTATTACGATCGGTCTAGCTCATTCACTCTCAGCAATGGTGCTCGTATCTTCTGCCTCCTTGGTATTCTCAACATTGCGATTTACACAGCCTTTCTCCTATTTTTGAAGATTAAACCCTTCAGAGTGGTGGAAAGCCTCGTTCTCTTGCTTCGAAAAAGTACCTTAAAATCTCTAGGTAAAGACAGTATAATGCTCGTAAAGGTTTTACGGTGCCAAATTTAGCTCATCGTAACTTTAAACATAAGTAGGTATAAAATCACAATATCGGCCGGCGCTTCGGGCCGGAGCACCTTTAATACCGATCGATCATATCTTTTCAACAAACCAAAGTCACAGGTAAATGTCTGTCTACCCTCATCACGCGTTCCGAGTGATACGTCCTTCCTGTTTCCTCGAGGAAACGCCCTGCGGTTCGCATGTACGAAAGACTACATACAGATAAACTTCGGGCCTTTTCACGGTTCTTATTTCCACTGACGTAAGAGTGAAAATCTGAAAGAAAGTGCGAATTGACGTACCACACTGTGTACTTAAGAGAAAGTGTATTAACTTTCGTGTCTGGCGTTGATCAAAGCCGCGTGCGTACGTGATCGAGAAATTTTATGATTTTTTTCCCACAAATTATAAAGTATTTTCCCTAAAGGTACTTTTAAACCCTTTCAAGGGTTTAAAAGTGCCTTTAGTGGGAGAAGTGCAAATGTTTTTAAACTGTCAGGTAGTTATAAAATAGGCATATGTTTAAATACTAAATATCGTCTCTGTCGGGCATGAACATGACCTACTCACATGGGTGCCTGCTAATGGTATTTTAATTTGAACGCTTCACCCCACATGTCGGAATGCGCTCCTTTTATGGTTCACTGTGCGGTGTACTGCAGTAAGAGGGATACCGGGATAAAAAAAAAATTAAGTATAAGTACGACATTGGGCGCAGAAGCAAGTGAATCTACCAGGAGTTTAGTTAAATGAAAACTCCTTTTATGCTCATATTCTGGCTAGGTAAAGCGGACGCTTGTACGAATAGCTTCAATCACCATCATCATCAATACCAGTGAAATCGTCTATATATGCAAGATAGTAAACGTATGTAGTCGTTAAGAATAATTACGATGCTGCGATTTATGACAACAAATTCTCATTTAATATACCTACCTTAGAGGTCGAATTTCTTTTACAGCTAATCGTTAAAGTATGAATGTTCGCGCGATCAAAAGTTGGCCCCCAGGGATATTGGGGAACGTCCTTGCAAACAGACTTCTTCGGACCAATAGCTAGCAGCTATCGTCTAAGCCGACTTATTACTTCCTGCCTGCACCGAACACTGATTTCTCGTGTTATTTGAAGACAGTCGTTTCTGGGTGAAGCAAAGTCAATGAATGAACGTCTTTGAGATTTCCCAGATTTAAATTAATATTTCAGAAATGTTAGTAGTAGTAATGAAAATATTATACACGTTCTGTAGCTTAGGTATTAACTATCTTTGATATTTTTTAATATTAGATAATCTGCAGTCAAAACCGCTGCAGCAACGAAATTCATTTATCACAAATCCTCTTTATTTCTGTCCAAACAATTTCGCCTTGCATGATAAATTGAGATTTCATAACTGAACTGATATTTTAAGCACAAAAGTATTTTATATTTTACTAGATTTTGTTTCGATTTCCATAAAATATTGTCCTGGGGTTCCACCAGACCTGAGATTCTGCATCATTCGAATTTAAAAAATCCTAACTGGATGCACATTGCACAGTTCAATCCGCTCAGCATCTTTGCACTGATAGATCTTGCAGTCAGGCACATTTTCCTTTGTGGTCGCGCGACGCTTGGTTGCAGGCAACGTCGCTGGTACGACAAAAATGACGCTTTGCAACACAATTTTTTTTATTTAGTTTATTTTAGGTTTTGTCGATTGCCCGCCGCGGCCACGTGCCCTCTCTTGTATTAATGCTTGTCATTGATAAACAACTCAATAAAGTACTAAACTCAACAGACTGACTCGAATTCGATTCGTATTCAATATATGAAAAACACGAATGGGAAATTCACGTCTTAGCGTTTACGCATTTCATCTTCATCGTCATTCTCATCCTCATCCCCATCTTAGTAAACCCATTGACGTATATTAATTATGTGAAACCCAATACGATTCGAGTGCAGTGCGCAAACAATTTGTATAGCGACCACTTCGACTCGGTTTTGGAATCGGAATTCACGTATCGAATTCGAGCTGAATACGTGTATGTGCGTAAATGTCCATAGAATTACTAGAACGGCCAAACCGGATCAGAAACGGATACGATTCGAATTCGAACCGAATTTGAGCCAGTGCGTAAACGCCCAAGGGTATTCCAGGGAAGGCGATGTTTGTGACTTCGTCAGGCAAGTTCGCAACGCGGTACGTGTCAAAAGTTGGTGACACCGCCAGGAATCGAGTTGTTTGGCACATGTCGAGTATGCAGTGTTGAAGAGCGCCGTGTGCGGTAAAACTAGCTATGGAGACGTGACCGTTTTAAGAAAAGCTGGCTAAAAGTTATTGGTGATTTTTAACAATAGTGCCATCAGAGGTTTCGTTATACATTACTAGGCGTTGTCTACCTACAGGGTACTACTTACAACTGGCGTAAATATACTAGAAGTTATGTTGATGTGGAAGAGACAAAGAGGTTTGTTGTCATCGTAATAGCGTGCAGTTCTCCTAGTACCCATCTATTCACCTCTATGGGTTGCGGGCGTGAGCGTCTGTGGTTTAAGAAAAAAAATTTACATGCAGTAAATACATCTACGGAGTTTTATACAGGATGTTTGGTAGAGGGTTGGACATAGGTGAACGGCGGATAGAAGGGGTCATTTACAAATTACTCAGCATAAATTAAACCAATTTGGCCTCAAGATTTTTTTTATGATGTTTTTTGTATTTTAAACGAAAAAGGTCAAAATTTACCACTTAAACTTAAATAACAATGCCAGTTTGGACAAAAGTGCCAAGGTTATGAATTTTATTTAATTGTTATTGTCAAAGTGTTCTAATTAAATTGATATTTAGTGCAAGTAATAAGGGGAAAAAAAATTATGAGGTTCTAAAGTTACTTAATGAGGAAAAAAATTTTTAAGGGAAAATTTGTATTATTTATTAGATTGATTCTAATTTCACATAAACATCTGCAGTTCATGCTCTTTCCAACGGTATATCAAAAGCGTTGATAATTTTTTCTTATCTGGAGTTATTCACTCATTTCGATAACCGGTCGCTTTTCAGGGCTATTGTTCGTAGAGCCACACACTTTTTTTGTATTTTCTACAACCCAGTGAAATTTGTAGAGAAAGCTAATAGATATTGTTAGAAAGTGCCGATAGTGATATTTAATCTAAAATCAATATTATTCTACTTGTCGAAGACGTAACACAAACCGATATCAAACACGTATTTCACTGCGAGCATGAGTATTGTGTGAAACAACATGGGATCATCGAAAACCTAATAATCATAATGGCAGAAATTAATCATACTCTATCCTTAGACGAGAATAGAACCAAGTCAGTCGTAAACAGGCACTCAGTGGGGAGCTTTGTAACGATATGTAGCGCAGAAATGAGAAAAATAATTTACATAGCCTTCGGGCAAAAGAAAGAACAATATATCACTTTCGCGAGACATTTTTGCAATTTGGGTAACATCCACAACGGCAGTAGATCTGTCAATGTCCAGTCTAGAATTTAAATAGGATATTAGAGAATATTAATTCCATAAAAGTAAATACATGAAAGAGATGTGACAGGATTACAGCTTGTCTATCTACTCCGACGACGACACATAGCAAGCGTGAGTGTGTTTAAAAATATACGTTTTAACTGGTGTAAATCAGCACACAGTTCACAGTCAACCCTATGAAAAGACAAGGCTATAAAAAATGTATCGCACGGAAATCATACCAACTAGGACGCAGTGGCTTGTGCAAAATGGGAGCAATTTAAGTTATGTTGGCGGCAAAAAAATCCTATGCAAAACTGCAACACAGTGCTGGAAACATTCCAGACAAAGCTCGCAAGACTTGGCCGGGTCAGTAAAGCCTCGACATTTTGTTATTGCCAGTTTTTGGAAAACCACCAAAGGCGACACCGCGGATTCCTGATTCTTTTTGTTCCTATATGAAAATAATAGGTACTATCTGCAGTCCCGAGTATACCAGGTACTTATGACGGATGAATGGCCGTCGAGCACAATGTCTGGACTGGCCTCCATTGTGCAGGTTCTAGGATACGCCAAGCATGAGACGAGGTGGTCCATGGTTTGCTGCAAAAGCTGTATGCGTCGCCGAATACTGGGCGAACAAAGTGTAAGGGGGAGTTAAGTCCATCGACTCGATAAGAAGAAGACTACCATGCTTTGGTAAGAGCTTCCTGCAGCGTGTTTCCAAATCTTCACGATTACGATATTGAACATGTTAAACCTCCAAGAAACGAGCATTCCCCTATCTTAAGGGCTACTTGCTCGGTGTTCCGTTTACAAGCCGGCATGCGCAGGCAAAACTGTGGTGAAGCTTGTGCATGTGGTAGGCCCTTTAAGGCCAGCAGCGAATTCGGAACTCCCCTGTGGTTGCGGGTTTCTATGGACGGCGGTGATCACTTTCCATCAGGTGACACCCTTACTTGTTTCTTGGTGGGAGATATAAGTTACGGTCTTATTTATCCCACACACGCAACGTAGCATTATGGTCTCTGGACTATGGAACTTGTATGCCTAGAATCACACTTATCTCATGCATTATCATATTTCAGTTCAAATACATTTCAAAATGAAGTGTCGGATAAGTTTGTGGCACTGTAATAACATATACTATTTGCATTGTTTAAGAAGACCCATAGACGTTGTTACGTAGGACAAGTGTGAACACCTTTCCTACGTGGGACAAATGTGATCGTACTCATATGATCGTAAATCCAGAGGAACTCTTCAGGCTTGACAAAGTCCTATACTACTACCGGTACTGTACCTCTAACATCCGAACTCTCCAATATTATCCAACTCTTCCTAGCAATTAGTCGTGATTGGTATAATTATTTTATTTTTATTTTATTTTCTTTATTTAGGAAAACAAACAGCTTACAATATTACTTACAATATAAGAGAATAATTCACACGTTAGCCAGTGAAGTTTCCACATGATAATATTACGAAAGTGAATAAACTAAACTAATAATAATAACACAACCCCCACATAACGGGATAGTGCAAGGATGAAAAAAAAAGAAACTAATGAAAATAACATTCTGATCGCTGACGCCTAATGATTTTAGTCTCTATTATTAAACAAATAAAAACAAAAACACTTACCAACTACTCACCATTATTACCCTTAACGGAAGCCTTATATCCACCATATTTCATATGAAACAAATCAATGTCTGCGTATTTCTTATTGTGCGTATGACAAGCTCTGACCAAAAATCTGTTATTGGAATAGTTCGTTTTACAAAAGGGAACCGAAAATACATCACTGCTGCGGCTCTGTGACCTAGGACACCTGAATAGAATACTACCAAGAAGGTACGGGGAGTCTATCATATTATTGATTATTTTGTATATAAATGCCTGGTCTCTATGCTCGCGACGCAGTTCCAAAGATAAGAGATTGGGCTCAGGAGCTTTAAATCTATAGCGTACTCTTCGAAGGAATTTTTTCTGTATTTTCTCCAACTCGTATTTGTGCTTCGAATATAGTGGATTCCAAACAGTGGAGGCATATTCCAGGTGACTTCTAACCAACGAATTATATAAAAGTATGTATGTATTTATGTTTTTGAAGTCACTACACTGCCGAAACATAAACCCAAGCATCTTATATGCTTTTGCAGATATTTTATTAATATGCGATGTAAAATGAAGTTCACTATCCAGCTGGACCCCAAGATCTCGCACCTCGGTTACCCTCTTTATATTTTTACCCAACATTTTATAATTGAAATTGATTGTCTGTTTTTTACGAGAATGGTATAGCATTTGTCTACATTTAAAGTTAATTTATTATTGCGACAATAGTTACAAAATTCCAACAAATCGTCTTGAAGCAGCATGCAATCGCTGGTAGACTTCACTAAGGCAAAAATTTTTGTATCATCCGCGTACAATAAGCTCTTGGAATTTCTAAAACATTTCACGACGTCATTAATGAAAAGATTAAATAGCAACGGGCCAATATGGGAACCCTGGGGCACGCCAGATGTTATAGGAACAAAACTAGATATAAAACCCTTCACTGCCACCGCTTGAGTTCTATCACGTAAATAAGATTCCAGCCATCTTAGTAAGTCACCATGTATACCGATGTTGTCCAGTTTGTTTACTAATATGTTGTGAGATATTTTGTCAAATGCTTTAGAGAAATCGGTATACACGGCATCCACCTGGTAACCATCCGCCATGCCCTTCAAAACTACGTCCAAAAATTCACATAGGTTAGATTCTGTGGAACGGCCGCTAACAAAGCCATGTTGATCCTGAATTAGCAGAGGTCTAACTGCAGGGAATAAAGAATCATAAATTATTTTTTCGAACAGTTTAGGTATTACCGATAATTTCGATATACCTTGATAGTCACTTATATTATGTTTGTTGCCACCTTTAAATATAGGCACTATGGTTGACTTTTTCCACACCGATGGAACACAGCCTTTTTTTAAGGAAAATTTAAACAACAAAGAAAGTGGGATAGCAAGCTGTTTATTGCATCGTTTAAGAAAAACTGGATGCACACCATCTGGACCACTACCCTTTGTTGTATCAAGTTTACTCAAATACTTCTCAACAATTCCCTGATCTATGTAGACGGTTATTATGATTAAGTATAAACGTGTAATATTAGTACAAACATTCAAATTCAAAAACCGCTCAACCAATTCGTAACGAGACCGTACTTCGCCGGAAACTATTAACTGGCGAAATAATGGTAGGAGTCCAAGTCCGGGGTCAGCGTTGGCGATGAGCTAGTTAACTATTGCAGGCCATCAGTTACTTTTTCGCCACTTTAATTTCCTCAGGCGCCGGGAGCCAAAACCGACGTAACGGAGAAGGTGGCACGGGGCCAGCCACCTTGCTCACAAATAGGCCACGGGGTAGCGAGAGGAATTTCATTATTGAAACTATTCCCCATTAATTTCCGAGGCTTTATGATGGTGACATTTCGGGGAAAATGTGGGTCTACAGATGTATTATAACGAACGTTGTATGTCACCGTTTGTGGTAATAATCGTTTTGGGTAATAGCTACCTTTATTAGGACCATTAGGAGGTGTAATTGTTTTCTTTGTGAATTCACGACAGAAATCAGCTGATAGCTAACCTGACTCTTGGAGCCTTACAAGTAACTTTATAACTAGTACTATATCGTTTATTATACTATAAAATGACTGGTTTTGCAGCTAAAACTGGTTTTTCTCTGCCTGACACCACTTGGCTAATGAAATAAACCAAGACATATCTCTAATGTCTCTCAAAAGCTTGCGTTTAAACAAGACAGAAAATAAATAGATCCGATAGCTTTACCGATAAGTGAGAACTTCTGCGCAACTCGATAATGGTCGGGGTTAATTCAATTTAGTAGGTATAGAGGGAAAAGAAACTCGTCCAATGGAGTTGGCAGTTTCCGAATTAAATTTAGCAAGCTCCTCGGGCCAAAACCGACAATGGAACAAAAGATTTAGTCCAATGATGGAGGCGTGGCTCAAGTTTGCTCAAGTTTTATAGGTATTGGAAAACGATAGTGCTTGTAAGATGAACGGTTGTTTGCCCATTTAAATTGTTTTCGAACTTAATCGGGCTATCAGGTAAGCGCACCATCAAAAGCTTAATTTTAAGACTTAAAAAATTCAATAATACCTGAGAGGTACACTGAGAATAACGTCAGCTGGTGTGAAGCAGCCCAATATTATTATTAGAAGACAAAGACCACTTGTAATTCAAATTAGAAGCTACTAGACCTTCGCTAAACATAAGTTGCAGCGGTGGGCTTTCGCTTACGTGATTTCTATTCTAGAATGTTTGAATACATAGTGCGTAAGACAAAACTTATGGAATAATTTCCAATTAAAATGACAACCATGCCCGTTTTCGTCTTCAACGTGTAAGTAGAGCATTGCCCAAGAGATTTCTGACTTACCTATCTACAGAACAGCACTAACTGCGAGACTAGACCTTTACATTAAAAATATTTAGGTACTATAATAACTCTAAGCAAGCGAATGCGCGAGAAAAATGTAGCGGTAACTTACATTTTACTTCGATCTTGATAAAAATTGCGCTCCAAAAATTGGCCCCTACAAAACTGTTTGTAAACATTATTATGCAAAATTCGCAACAAAACAGCAACGCAGCCGAATACTTGAAAGAGTTATGTATACAAAGGCGGTTAGGTATTTGATAAAATTTAAGAGGCCCGTGAACGCGGAAAGTTTTCCAAAGGGCGAAAAAAGCAAAAAGAATTAAATATCCGCTCTGATAAGCAACTGACGGCCGGAGTCACTCGCATCGACGGATTTTCGATTTAGATTTATGCATTCGGATGGAACATCGAGAATGGAAAAGATTAATACCTACTTTTCGGATAGTTTGCGCCCTCCAGTAGTCCTATTGTGGTATATGGATGATATGACAGAGAAGGGTCAAGGCTGAAATTGAATGAGGTTTTATCTAAGTCGTCCGAACTCACCAATAGAAAAATATATAAAAGTATATTATGTATCTATCAACGAGACACCAAGCATAGCTCGGCATCGATCTCAGAGCAACATTGAGCTTGAACATGCGAGGTAGAAGCGGTTCATCGGAGAGGTGGATTAATGACATCACTATGAACTGAACGAAGAAGATAAGTTTTTCATACAAACTTTATGTAACCTTATTTTTCCATTCTGTAAAGGGTTTGACGTTTTTAATGTATGTTTGGGCAATTGGCCGTTAGTCGATGTTTCTTTATTTTATAACATTTACTAACAGTATACACCATAATTCAATTACTAAAACTCATACCAATGAAATAATATATTAATTAATTAATTAAATTCTAGTCTATATTAACGATTTTAAATAAAGAGGAAGAAAACTTGTGTGTAACAGAGCATTAAAAATTTAAAATGTTTGACAGGTGTAGCAAGTAGCCTATTTACAAACAGCAGGTGTTAAATGTTAAAGGAATAATAATATTGCAAAGTATACGAAGTCTACTGGATAGCAAAAACGTAAAATCAACACCTACCTAGCCTAAGAAAGTACTTATGGCTTTCCGCGAGTCTACGACGAATACTCGACACCCATATTAATGGAGCGCCTAATGTGTGTCAAGAGCAAGCACGCCCGCAAGAGGAACACCAAATTACGAGGCCACACAGCTGCGGGCGACGATGTACGGAAATATGGAGTACAAATTCGATATTTATCCAAGTCGAGTCGCCGGGAACAAGTTTCCCCGCGAGCGTCCCAGGACATATTTCAAAATCTATTCCAGCGCGACCGATATTGAGAGAACACTGTTCATGAATTATTTATTTATCTAAGACTTTGAACGGAGCAGGGACAAATTTAAAGGAACAGCCCAATTTCCATAAAGATAGTCGCCCATACATTATGTTGTGGATCCTTTATATAGTACCTACTTTACCAAAAAAAAGGCTCAGCGGGACGCGAAAATTACATAACATCAATAAAATATACATATAGTACTTTGACCTTTTTGCTCTTTAACGTTCAATCTTTTCTGTACCGGTCCATTGTCTCAGACTAATTCTCATTATTTCAACTTATAGTCAGCCGAGGTCTACAGCGGTGCGCCAAAGAGACAAAGTCTTGGAAGACGCAAAAAATTTAATTACGAAGTTAGTGAAGGAGCTGTAAACAATTTCAAACTTCCCTCCACAAAAATAGTGATTGGTTCTCTGCCTGCATAGACCTGGTTTTGATTAAAACAGTCTCAACACTAAATTTTAAAGCAATTTAGCAGATTGCAAACACAGAATAAGGGAAACGATTGAGGGAAATCATATAATCAAATCATTAAACGAATTAAATAGGATTGAATTTTAAAAATATTGTCAGCGTTATGTCTAATTTATTGTTCGTTTGTTTGATCTTCATCTTTAAGGGTCTAACAAAACTGTTAGATACTTTAGCGATATTTTGATGAAAATCATTCATTGTCAAAAGGCCAAACGCGTAAGTATCTATTTACGATTCTAACGCTACCTAAATAAAGTGGCAGAACATGGGCCAGAGCTTGCAGAACTGACTCCAGAAGACGGGCCTTGCAAGGTAGATCAACGAACGAGCCACAACCGGTGGACTGTAGTGGGGTACCTAATATACTGAATCGATAGGAGGGATCAGACTGGGGGACTATGTTAAAATCATCCTCTTCGCAATAAAATAAATTGCTATTAAATATTAAGGCACCAAAATATCAAGTAAAATAAGTCAGTGATCACGCCGTCATGTTCCAGCGTATAATGTAGGCAAGTTCTGATGAAAGCAATGCCTTTAATGCACACATCGCCTGGAAGGGTCTTAGGTAGGAAATATATGCCAAGATCCGACGTAAGTATAAGTGATGTAAACAGGGACCCATTAACATTCTTACGACGAACTGAGGAGAAAGGCTAATCCGTACACGATTGTTCCTTAAAAGCTTTCCCGACGCAAAGTCAATTGTCAGTCCATGCCTCGGAGTCGCTTCGCCTACTTCTCTGGCGCTTCGTCCCGCTTCGCTTCGCTTCTCGCGCTCCCTCACAATATTCTGGTTGAAACAATCTCCCCGAGATGAATATGGTTATTAAGAAGAATAATATTATTTTCGACTGCGCGCTGATTGTGAACGTTGGGGCGGATCGTTTAGGAAATTTGATATTTATGCAAATTTTCTTTATAAAAATAACCCGTTATATTTCACCACTGATCCTCTGATCCTCTTTGGGTCGCTGAGCCAGCGCAGTAATTTACCACAGAGAAAATAATTATACCAGCTCAGAGTCTCATAATATTTTTACTTAGATTCGGTTTCACAAAAATACTACAAATACGAATTTCTGTTACTATATTTGGTCTGATTGTGGGCTAAAAGTTAAGTAAGACAGAGTGAGACATGCCACCATCATCATCTTAGCGTTATGTCCCGGTTGCGCCCCCGCGCAGCACGCGAGGGCCCAGGGTCCGCCTAAGATATGCCACATATGAAAATGTGGGAACGATTTTGTTGTGCGTGCATCCTAGTCCTGCATATGCATATTGACAGAGACGCTATTATCATTTTGCTAATCACATACCACAATCACATCACTCACAAACAAAACCTGTCAGTCAATAAACTCGTAACTGTGACTTTATTTTCAAAACTGGTGTGTAAACGACCAGTTTTAAACTATTATTTTCAATTGTATAAACAACTGCGATTGGCAAGCAATTGGAATAACACGGGATTTCCATTTCCGATATTCATGTCAATGGGAATGTTTGTTTTCGTTTCAGCGTACTGAAATAATATATACAATACATTTCAATTTAACATTGAAACTTACAGCCTCTTGATTCTTACAGGATCTAAAGTAGTTCTGCCATCTAAAAACACGTTTCCTTGAAACCAAATACATCGCTTAGTAATTAATTATTTTGTTCCATGTTCCATATCACATTTCATTATTAGTATAACGTAAGTGCAAAACACTTATTTGGTCTTCTTTTAGGTGCATATAAAAAACTTTCTCTTTCAGCTAATCATAGTCTTTCATATCTAATACTTTATCGTGCAGGCTATACGAGTAAATAAAAAGTGTCTGTTGGCGAAAGCTGTTCGATCATTTGCATTATTTAGGAAATTTAACTGAGCAGGCAAATATTTACCCTAAAGTAAGCTAAGTAAATAAAGGAAGAGTATATTATACCCTTAAATATATACTCAAGTTAATATTATTATTACATAGGGTACATACGGAAGCGACTGGCAATTTACATTAAGCTTTCAGCTAAACTGGTAGATCCTTGATATTTGTTAAGAAATTTTAAGTACCTACTACAAAAGCGCTACTAATAAAGTGGAAACTCTCATGGCATAAAAATCTAAGCGGAAGAAGTATAACGTAAACCTCGTCAATATGGGAATGTACAAAACATAATAAAAAATTAGATTTTTCCTTTTTTAAAGACAAGCAAGCGGGCCACCTGACGGAAAGTGGTCAGGTCACCGTTGCCTATAGACTTGGGCGAACAAAGCGTAACAGGGAGTTAAGTCCATCGACTCGATAAGAAGAAGAATAGACATTAGCAACATCAGGGAAATTGCCAATGCGTTGCCCTAGTGTATAACACGTTGCTCTAGCTGCAAAAAGGCAAACTCCCCTCCACTGCCAAAGCCACGGTTGACCAAATCCTAACCCCATGGAGCATTGGAAATGACTACAGGTACTAATGGTAGGCTAACTACGTAAGCTATAAACACTAACTCATTGATTTCATACAACACACATTAGTATACACCCTAAGTCGAGCTAAGAGGATTTCAGTAGTGACACGTTATAAGCGTTGCATGAAATACCCTGCTTGCCATTACATGCACCACTTAGCGATTTAACTGGAGCTGTGTTTTGAACAGTTTGCGAGCGTCTCAGATCGCTACCGCTGTAGATAATGTAGTACTTATTTGAATGTTCATTTAGTCCACTAGGATCCCTATCTAAACCGATCCCAATTTGTGTAAGCGTGTCCCGTATAGGAGGTACGCGAAATTACATGAATCGCGGCGATCCAAAATCATCCTAAAATCGGATTTGTCGTACTATGTAGGTATGCCAAATTCCGCAAAATTACATCTCGACGCAAAATATCATTTACCAAAATACCGTACCCACCATTGAACTAGGTAGCATCCTTTTTGACGTTTAGGGACCTGTTAATTTATTTCGCAACCAGTAAATCTGTGCATAGTCCTTTTCAAAAGTTCATTGGTCGTGTTCAGTGTTCGTCAGTGCGTGTGTAGCATTGTTATCGAGTAAAAGTTCTGGGCAAAACGTCCTAAAATCAACGAACACATAACCTATTTTTATACCCTCATTTATTAATAAGAATAGTGACCGGCAAAACACGGTGAAGTACCCACATTCCGACATTTTTTTGCACGTCAAACTCAATCTGACGTTGACACCTGACAGTGGCACGTTGACACTGACAGTGACATATAGAAAGTGTTGCCAGTAACTACAGAATTACCCCAATATTTGGGAAGTTGAGTAGTCTTCATTTAAATAATATTAGCAATAGATAAAAAAATGAGCACTTGCAAGGGAAGTCAGAAAAATATCAAAGCTGCCGAAATTAAGGTGTGTTCGCAATGCCGAGGGGCCTACCACTACCAATGTGTGGGAATTCCTCCCGATAACTATGCCAAAGAATCTAAAGCCTACAAACTAAGTTAGAAGTGTTCTGAATGCAAGACCGCTGATAAGTCATCTCCTGCAACTGTTAAATCTTCTCCACCTGAAGACAATGCTGACCTGAAGCAGTACATTAATGCCAAGTTAGCCGAACTTACCTCTGGACTACTAGATGATCTTAAGCGTGAATTTTCGGCAGAGGCTTCTGATACACGTTCTAAAATAGATAAACTTACCAAGAGCATTGTTTTCTAGCTGCGAAATATGATGACTTCAAGTCGCTTCTGGAAAGCAAGACTCAAATTATGGACCAGCTGGAAATTGAGAACAAAGTCTTGAGGTTAAAGACCTAGACTTGCGGCTTAATCAGGTTGAACAACAGTCACGCGACTGCAACCTCGAACCACAGTGCGTTCCTGAATTCAAATCAGTAAATCTATTAACCACAATTGAGCAACAGACGAATCCAACTCGGTTGGGCAGCATTCGGTAAGCTACGCCATATATTTTCGTCCCAATTACCGCAATGTCTCAGTGTGTTGCCAGTGATGACTTACGGAACTGAAACGTGGCCGCTCACTGTGGGCCTTATAAGAAAACTCACTGTTACCCAAAGGGCAATGGAAAGAGCTATGCTCGGAGTCTCTTTGCGCGATCGAATCAGAAATGAGGAGATCCGCAAGCGAACCAAGGTCACCGACATAGCTCTAAGGATTGCCAGACTAAAGTGGCAGTGGGCAGGGCACATAGCTCGAAGAACAGATGGCCGATGGGGCAGTCAAGTTCTCGAGTGGCGACCACGTGCCGGAAGACGCAGCGTGGGTAGGCCTTCCACAAAGTGGACTGACGACCTGGTAAGGATCGCAGGTACCAGCTGGATGCGAAAAGCACAGGACCGGCCTTTGTGGAGATCTCTGGGGGAGGCCTATGCCCAGCAGTGGGCGTCTTCTGGCTGATATGATGATGATGATGATGATGATGGAGCAACAAACTGAGGTCGTAGACTGCAAATTGTCGGAATATCACATACTGAACTATCACCGGATTGCTAAAATCAACAAAGACTCAAACAGACCCCGCGCAATCGTGGTGAAACTGTCTAGCCCCCGGGTTCGTGACAACTTACTTGCAGCAGTCAGATTATACAACAAGGACCACAAAGAAGATAAGTTGAACTCATCTCATTTGGGAATCGCTGGAAACAAACCAATTTATGTTGTTGAGCACTTATCACCCGCAAACAAAAGTTTACACGCCAAGGACAAGAAGTACAAATTCGTCTGGGTACGAAATGGCCGGATTTTCAAGACAAAAGGAAGCTGAATCGGATTCAATAGTTGTAAGAAACTTGGACATTTTGAAAACTGTAAATTAACCTTAAATTGTTAATTTATTGGGCAAGATCGTAAATTCCTAAAATTGATAAAATTCAATCTGAAAATATTTTATCAAAATGTAAGAGGACTTAGGACCAAAACGGAAACTATTTTGATGAATGCTCTAAGGTCTGACTACGAAGTTATAGTTCTTACTGAAACATGACTGAATGATACAGTTTACGATCACGGGATTCTGGATGACAGGTATACTATTTATAGGCGCGATCGATTTTCGTCCAGCAGCACAAAAACGGAAGGAGGCGGAGTATTAGTTGCTATTCAGAAACGTCACGCAAATCTTCATGTGAGTCTAAATCTAATGAGAATCTTTGGGCAGTTACTAAGTTCAAACAAGGCAAATCATTTGTAGACGTTAATATATGCGCAACTTATATGCCTCCACCGGTGTGCTATACTGCAATGGAACAGTTACTAAATAATATTACGCAGACTATCCAAACTAAATCTACAAATAAATCAATCTTCATTATTTTGGGCGACTTCAACATGGTAAACTTACATTGGGATTTTGATGAAGTTAAATTGTCTGGTACCGCACCCTGTGATAAGTCAAATTGAAATCCTTTTTTCCGACTCCATTGACTTTAACGGTCTCCATCAGGTTAACTCAATTTCAAACATAAATGGTCGCACTCTAGATTTGGTTTTGACGAATTGTAAGGAATCAGTTGCAGTGTCACAAAGTTCTAAACCTTTAGTTTCCGAAATTGATTGGAATCGTAACTTGGATGCATCAAATAATGTTGACGATACCGTAAATAATTTTTACGAACTTATATGACCTATTATTAAAAAACACACGCCTCTTACCAACAATGATAATAGTCACTATCCTGTTTGGTTCAGCAAATCCCTAATCCGATGCCTCAAAGAGAAGGCTAAGTATCACCGAAAATTTAAGAAATACGGCAACCGTATGGGTCAACTAACATTTGGAATACAAGTTAAAACAAACCTTCGCAACAACCCTAAGTATTTTTGGACATTTATAAAATCAATTAAACGGGATAGCTCAAAAATACCTGATGAAATGATGTTGGCAGAACAAGTGGTTCGCGGAGGCCAGGACATTAGTAACTTATTCTCTCTGCACTTCAATTCTATTTACAACTCCAGCAATATTTCCCAAAACTCTGCACCGGCGACTGAGACATCCTCCGCCGCAGCTAGTGGAGGTGGATGTCTCAGTACGTGCACATTTCCCGAAAGCGATATATTTAAAGCTCTCAATTCACTGGATCCTAACAAGGGACCAGGAGATGATGATAACCACAAATTTTCTTAAAAAGATGTGCTCACATTCTGAAAGTTCCACTTTCAATTATATTTAACAAATCGCTGGCTTGCGGGGTGTTTCCTGCTAAGTGGAAACTGGCACATATTACTCCAATTAATAGATTGTCCAGAGTTACTGCAAAAAATTAACATTTCCGTCCCGCGTTTATCCAGCAGACTGCACAATAGGCTTACCTTCTGTCCTCCTTACAGTAGAACTATGGGCAGCACTCTTCTTTGTCCGGAATGTGTGCAAATTATAACAGGTTGATACCATTGTTGATATCTTTGGCACATCAATTGGTTTTATAAAGAAAACATTGATATCGTGATCGTGTACTTGTATATGAAAGTGTTCAATCTCTAAATTCTAATATATATTTTGTTGTTTTTTGTTATTATATAATGTAGTGAAATTTATGAGTTAAGTACCTCATAAGTAGTGATATATATGCATGCTGTGTCTACTTCAAGAAGGATGTACACTGTTTTCTACCATACTAGCTTTGTTAATTAAGTCTTCTATGTTGAGTAACATCTAGTTTAGTAGACCTAATAAAAAGAAATAAAAAAAAAGAAATCTAAATGATAGAAAATATAGGAAATATATTAAAATCAAATGTTACAGGTTAACACATTACTACACTATCAGTATCACCGTTGGCATATATAGTGGACCTTGAAAGATTAAGGGTCTTTATTGTTTGTGTAAGTGACCAATATCAAGTAGGTATACGTAGACACTTCATTTACTCTACGAAGGTGCCCTTGACCGATTCCGCCTGGGCACCCTCGCAAATCGCAACCAAGTAAGCAATGAGCATCATCCTTGGGTATTTTTGTCTTTATTGTTGGTGTGTGTGTAAGCGACCAACGAAATATATCCATATGAGCAGAATCCCGACTGAGATCATTTTCAGAATTATCACTTAGGCTGTCCTTACCCAGGCGGGCAGAGTTCTGGGCGCACTTGGACCTTTTTTGCTACTGTGAGTTAACTATTATCTTGAAAAGGGTTGCGTGTTTTGGCAGATCTAGAATAGTATAGACAGGTTCCTAGTTCCTACTATTTGTAGCTTTATACTAATAGAAAGGCATTGTTACTCATATTAGGTTTACTTATGAAAGCGTGACTTTTTGACTTTGATAAAAAAAACATGGATCACATGAAAATATACTGTTCTAATAGCAAACAAAAAAGGAATCAGGGAACACTATAAATACATCGACTAGACTTTAATACCGTCGACACATGCCGTTGTTAATTTAAAGCGTGTCGGTGAAATACACGGTATAAATCATACGTAGCACGAGCCACGTCAATGTGAGCCTACGGCGAATTGATCTCCGGATCGCCAGGCTGAAACTGTGAATTCGCGAATGAGCGCCGCAGTAGGCCTACCATGATACTCGCATGTAACTGCGGTAACTGTCGCCTCGCATGCAAGATCTTCTTCTTCTTATCGAGTCGATAGACTAAACTCTGATTTACACTTTATTCTCCTAGAATTTGGCGACGCATACAGCTTTTGAACTGGGCTCGAACAAGTCCTCCATTGTAGAAGTTTTAGGACACGCCGAGCATGAAACGAGGTGGTCCGTGGTTTGCGGAGATATGTCACAGTCGCACTGAGAACTGTCATTTGTATATCCTCACCTAAAAAGATTCTCTTGAGATGAGAGATGCAAGATAAGAATCGCACTACGATTTTGAGCGAACAAAAATACAGATCCGCAGATGCGTTGTCGGTATGAGGACTAAAACATGACATTCTTGTTGTCTGTAATTGTGATGGCTGCCTTATCATTCAAACAGGAACGTCTGCAATATTAGGGATACTAGAGTGTTGCAGACCCCGTAAATCACGTTTCTCTCCGCTGCCCAAGATACGGGACCCCGCACTGGATATCTTACTTACCGACAGGATCACAATACTATTAAAATTTAAAATAGTGTTGTTTTGCTGCGGCATAATGTAAACTCCAAATCTAACGAAATGTCCCGTTATGTCCTATAGACCTTAAAAATTATATCTAGACAGCCTATGTATAAGGTTGACATACAAGGTATCCAGATAATACTGTTCAAGGCACACTACACATTTCGACTGCATTCGTAAACACTGCAGGTATTAATGTCTGACATTTGTGTCGTAATTTGATTGCACTTCGAATATCTGCTTTCAATCTTCAGTAGTATCCCACGTTCGTCTACATTTTAATAAATAAAGGTACCAGTTTCAATAGGCTACAGAACTTGCAAACTCATGGTTATCCTGCTACTGTGTGTCGTACGCCTGGGGCGCTGCGAGCAGAGACAACAACCGGGATTTCCGATGGGAATCCCAATGATATCTGTTACAATACACCTGCAGATATCAGACTGATAGAACGTGACAGAAGCCTCTACTAGGTATCTAATAAAAAGGATAAAAAGCTGCCAATCCCTGCCCTTCAGGACTATTACAACTTTTGTTAATGGACAAGGCGGTTACACAGGGATGGGCCGCTCGGATGATGATATAAACGCATAGCTGCTTAGCATTGATTTCGCACAACTACGTCAACTACAATAACTAACAAAAAGAGCAACTTTTGTAAAACACCCACCTATGCAGATCAAAATACGCTGGCTGATTGTCGATTCACACGTATGCCGCGATGACGAATTTATCGCTAAGGGAAATGAGCCAGCCTCCACTGTCAGGCTGCACGCCTATCGGCTTTGTGCCGACGGGTTTCGCATAATCGAAATTTATATTTCCATTCCACCGGTGGCAACATAAATATTAATATTCGGCGCACTTCTGTTGTGAGTGAGAACGATAACGCCCTTCTCACACTTCAAGAGCTGAGGTGCTTAAAAAGATCTTTCTACGATTATGTCGTTCGTAAAATATTCAGGGAAAGTAGGTGGATCTTTGTGTAATAAGAATAAGAATTATTTATTTAGACAAACAGAAACATCACAAGATAAAAATATAAATACCTAACGCAATTTGGAAAACACGATATTTTGTAACATAGAATATAAGCGTAAAAGCAAATAAAAGCTAGCACAGTGACGATGCGTATGGTAGTAGATAAGTGGTGTGTGATAGTGGTGTATTGCATGTGTAAATGGGACCTCACTTAGCATTTTGCCCCGGTGCGAACCGAAGCGCTGGTTTTCAGTGGGACCCGCTACTTACTACTACTAATACAAAGGACTAGGATGAATAAAACAATACCTTAGGGCGAACCATGTCATCGATTTTAATGTTAAAATCAACATCACAGCCCATAACAATCAACTGCAGGACTAAGGGCCTCTCCCACGCAAGGGGAGGTTAGTGCCATAATCTCCACGCTTGGCAGGCGGGTTGGAGATCGTAGTGTTAAAAATATAACAATGGAAAACAGGACTGCAGGACTAAGGGCCTCTCCCACGCAAGGGGAGGTTAGTGCCATAATCTCCACGCTTGGCAGGCGGTTTGGAGATCGTAGTGTTAAAAATATAACAATGGAAAACGCTGCTGCCCATTTTCTAGTTTACAGAGACTCTAGATCTTCTGTCTCGAAAACATTAGTCGCCTTGTACGACACCCACAAGTGTAAGGGGTTGATGCTATTGGTGATATATAGCACCAACCCCTTGGTGCTATTCTAGTGTGCCGGACACCACACGGCCATTAATGTTAAAATAGTTTCTTTATATAAAAAAAATTATCTAAATCGGTTCAATATAGATACATAAATACGTAAACATGACGCCTTTGTCCCACAAAAACTAGGCAGAGATCAACCCAACCAAATCTGCTACCTGAATCCCGGTATACGAATTGCCTTTCAAAATTCAATGGATGGATGGAATCGAATGAAACGTCGACAATTAAATTAAAGTGCACAAGTGCACACACAAGCTCTGCACAGCAAAACGACTCTTAAATCGAGTTTAGATGAAAATACAAACTTCGCAGTAATTATTAAACATCGCATAATAGATCCAGACACATGCATTTGCTCTCACTAGTTCCCCCGGGGTGTGGGGTTTACGGATTTCCATTTGCCACTAACGTACCACTTTAATGCGAGGACCAAAATTGTATTCATCCTCGCCGGTTCAATCGTGGCATAATTAAACGCATACATACTAAAACAGGACATAGGAAATGGGGTTTTCATTCGAATTCATTATCAGTCTTCCGTTCATTAGACATTTGCGGTCCTGTATTTATGTAAGTAGGCAGACTACTAATTTTTTTTACCATAATATATTGGTAGTTAGGTTATACACTTTGATGCGATGAATGTTGAGCTACTTGCAAACAATAAACTATAGGGTTTTGATGCAACTCGTCATATTCCCAAGTCGCCACATGTTCACTTATTACATTGAGTTTTCAATTTATTTTTCTATAGAACGAGTATCCTTACAATTTGGGATGATTCAATGTCGACGCGTTGACCGCGATCAAAGCGACGCGTCCACGTGTCTTGCGTCCCTATCACACAGTACTTACCTATGGTGGAGGGTCGAACAGATATATCCGAATTAACTCTTCATAAAGGACGTGATGGCACAATTGTACCTATACTATCTTAGACAGGTGGCTTAACATCTTAAAAATATTGTTCATGCTTAATAGTTCTAATTAATAACTATGAGATGATATAGCTAAAGTTGTCTACAATGGGTAATCACAAATACTGCACTTGTAACAAGACATGAAATATCTCGAAGTTACTTTGTACGTATAAACCCGCTATTCCGAAGTAAGTTTACGCCGTATCCTGTCCATCGTTGGCTAACAATACACCCGGCCCTTGAAGGGTTTAGATTTGTATTTTATGTATCTTAAAACTGCTTTATATGTTTGACGACCCAACTTCCTAACGTCCGGGTCAAATTGCCTATCCTCGCAACGACATTCGAAATCCAAAACATTGCTACTGAATGGATAGTCGAACGATTCGAATGAAATTTCAAATCAATCTGTTAATAAAACATTCGTCCCATACATATAGCAGAACAACAATAAAGGGCTACGTAATCAACAACGAAACAAGAGATACAGATTAAATTCATTAATCAAGAATCAGCTTTCAATGACACACAATAAAGGTAACCGAACGCGCCGGCTGAAATCCGTTTGTGTTTATTATTTAATCTGATTGCGAAGATATCGCGGCAATAATAATATGAATAACTGTTTATTTCAGACATTAAATGTGTGTATATTCAATGTGTTGCTACAAGGGTATTTTCACCTCGGTCGTCTACAAAACTGTAGCTTCGTAACTGGTTTCAATCGAAGACTGTTTCATTCTTGCACGAAACAAGTAGCGATCGAATACTTTAATTGCCGTAAAGAGTTGAATCTTTATACCACCACAGACGAGTGATGGTGTGTGATGGTGGTGATGCATTCAATTTAGCCGAACCAGCGCATTTATTTAGGTTGAAATATAGACAATTCCTTCACAAAAACAATCTACTACTGGCAACACTTACACAGCCTTCTCTCTCTAGTCTGTGGTCTAGGATCCGAATTTTGCTTCCTTCCGTGTCCTTTGATGAAGTACAAGCTATCGAGCTAAGTATAAAACTGACTTTTCATTATTATTTATCTGTCCTGTAACCCTATTCAACTATTTGTATTGCAAAAAGAATAAACATACAAATAAAGCTCGACAATTTATAGAACAGATTGTACGAGGAAACTGTCTAAACGGCGATGGAAAGCGACAAGCGTCTCGCCTGACGTACGGGTATTGAAAATCACTCAAAGCGTAGGACAATGGCCTTATGAGAGCGCTGCACTGCAGCATCTGCCAGTCAAAAGGCAAAGTTGCAAAGAAGTCCGCTCGAGGGGCTTTTGTGAAATTTGTCACTCAGCAAGCGCTGTATCTAGCGGGCGGCCCGCTTTATACCGCTTTGATATCTTGTGAATTAATTGGAGTTTTTACGTATATATTCCATAGTAGCGTCGGTGGCAGAGTGGTTAAGGTATCAGAGTCGTAAGCGAGAGGTACCGTGTTCGAATTCCACAGCGGCCATGTACCAATGACTCTTTTCTGTGGTATGAACATTAATTGAATTAGCTGTACATTCAGGCGACCAATTGTATAACCATGATCCAATCAGGTTAGATTCCCCTGGTTGCTACCAGGGCTACGGGGGTCTGATGGCAGTCGCTCCACTGTAATTATCTCATCTGCCAAATCCTGGATCTCGGGCCCTCGTGCGCAAGAGCACAACCGGGACATTAACGCCAAGTTGTTTTTTTTATATTCTATACTTTATCATAAGCCATGGGTTTGTATGGAAAACATACTGAAATTTTACTTAAATTATGTGTACTTACCATACAGGGCGAATTTTTATGTATGCTCACTGTGTAACGGAGTCTGTCTTTCCCGTGTTGGGCTCTACAGTAATCAGAGAAAGTGCCGTACGCAAACCCCTAACGATGACGCTGTTTAAGGCCAAGGATGGTATGTAACTGGTACAGAATGTGTATTTAAAATTAGGTAACAAAATCTGGGAGCGCTCTGGCCAGTCACGGGCCGTTTATCACGATGGCTGCATATAACATTAAAATTACATCCCTTGAGAGCCGGTCGTTACTCGCGCATACCAAGCAACTATTACGCAGTACTCCTACTAGCGAATTATTTATCCGGGCCCACTAATCGCTCCATTACGAGGATCGTCCCATGTAAACACCATTGTGTTGCCCGTGAGCGGAGGCGTGCCGCGTTGCTGTATGCAGTCCATCAATGTTATGCGACGGATCGAATTTATTTGCACGATTCTACCTACACGTGATTGGATCACAATTTCTGACGCTGAAATGAGGGCAGCCGTGGCACCTTGATTTAATATATTAAAGCAAGCACTATAATATATTAAATCAAGGTGCCACGGCTTTCAGTATCGTATTATTGAAGTGGGCAGGTCACAGATGTCTGTGTGAGTATGGACTACGATGTATTTTACTTCACATTACATAGCTCGTAGAAACGATGCCCTATGGCCGATGGATGTATAAGTGAGGTTAATTCATTAATAATAAATAGGTTATAATTAGCGACTCGGCAATTGATGCCATACGAATAAAATAAATAAATAGTGAGGCGATGTTGTCTTGAGTGGAGATCAAGTACCGGAAAGCGCAGCGTAGAACAACTGCCCACGAGATGGACGGACGACTTTGTGAAGGTCGTTGGGAGCGGATGGCTGCAGGAGGCAAACAATCGATCGATGTGAAAGAAGTCTATGATCATCCCGCAGCTGGTGTGATTAATTGAATCTTTATTATGTTTTCTTTTCTCCCTGTCGATGGCTCACCACACACTCAAGTTACAACACCGACCTATATTTCGCACGGAGCATCCTTGGGGAAGGAGGACAGAAACACGTGTGAAAAGGTTTTTACGGGGTCGGCAACGCGTGGGTGATGCCCCTGGTATTGCAAACGTCCATAGGCTGCGGTGACTGCTTACCATCAGGCAGTCCATAAGCTTGTTTGCCACCTTTATGGTATAAAAAAACATGTCGAGGTTTATCGCTTGTAGTGTTGTGTTGTGAATGTGGCGACCCATTCACAGGAGGGAGAAAGCTCATAATCAAGATCCAATGCATTATGGACTGCCACGAAATATGAATATGAAGAGTTAGGATTAATTCATGCCATCAAGAGCCGATTTGATGATTAAGATTATGACTGTTCAGGCCTACTTTCTTCGGTCGTAGACTGACGTTTAAATATTTGAATTTTGAATATGATTGATAATAGGGTTAAGCAAAGGTAGTTACAATGTACAGCCAAAGCTTGTATCCAAAAATATATCTAAACTTAAAAATGAAATTATTAATATAAATTAATGGTTTTTTTAAGATCTGAACAACAACACCATATACACTGTCGAACTATTTACCCGGGCCTACTAATCGCCCCATAACTGGCCCGTCCCATGTAAACACTGTGGCATTGCCGGTGTACGGAAGCTCGGGGCCCGCCGCCTGCAGTCTATCAATATTTGGAGACGTTTCGAATTCGTGAACGGTTTCCGGACTGTAAACAGGGGAAGGCTCACGCTTGAGGCGCATGACGCAAATTCTCATGATGCGAAGTGGATCTGTCCCCCGTACAAGCGTTTAAAAAGACAGGTACATTCAAATCAGATATAAGTAATACAGGTTTTTAAAAATACAAAAATTCGAACGGAAGAATATACCACCTACACCCCTCAAAACAACGTTTTATTTGCTTCAAATATAGTGGTCGGGCTACGATAAAAGAAACCGCAAATCGATGCACAGGATAGCCGTTTGGTACACGAGTACTTTAGGTTAAAACAATCATTTTGAGCGGTAGTTCTTAAAAATATTGCCATGGGGGAGCAGTGATGACGTCATAAATTTTTTTAAGGGATAAATATTTTTTTTCGGAATCCTTTCGTGTTTTGTATGAAATGGGCGGGGGCTCTTCATTTGATATCAAACACGACAGGGTTCTGAAAAATAATATTTTCAAATTACATGCAAAATATTGGTAACGTCACCACTGCTCATCGCCCCATCCCCCATCATTACCCCATGGGAATATTTTTAAGAACTACCGCTCAAAATGATTGTTTAAACCTAAAGTACCCACCAGTGTACCAAACGGCTATCCTGTACATCGATTTGCGGCTTTCTATCAATATTTGTTCCGTACACCGTCCACTAATATAGACAGACCTTGCAGAGACGTTCGTAAACCAGAAACAGTGGAGAAGCGTATACATCAGATGTATTTAGTCAAATTAGAATCTCCAAGCCGTCTACGACGAGGTTTGAGTAAATTAATATTAAACAGAGAAATAAAATTATACAGAGAATTTAGGTTAAGTTAGTTGAATGTAAATGTTAGAGTTTCTTGTTATATAAATAAAGCCCTAAGTGTTTTATCGTTCATTCACCGATAGTACAGAGAAAAGATTTGATTGTTTGTTTGTAATGGACAAACTCACAAAGTACTTAATCGAATTTTTAAATAATTATTTTACATAGAAAGCTACATTAACAGCGTGTAACATAAGCATAAGTAACTATATTTTTCCCAAAATTCAATGTGGTTCCCACGGGATCGGGTTCGGAACGTAGTAACCGAATTTTAGGACAAAGACATATAATAAAACTGTAACAAATCAAATTCTGTACAAAGAAGTAAGTAAGTATAGTTTGTAATACACAGGTTACAACTTGGGTCCATGACGTTGCAAACGCAGCGTGGGCTTCGATTTGGTTATTACGCTAAAACAGAAAGCGGACCATTTCAATAATAATAATATTAAACCCTATTCTCATTACAAGTGAATATATTTTGTATAACCTACGCTGATTACATCGTGGGCCCATGATCCCACTTGGTCAATACGCTAAAAATAGCGAAATACTCGCCGTGGGTCGCCTTCTAAGGATATACTTAGAAGGCGACCCGGGAATACTCTATTTCGTCACCGATAAAGTAACAGAGCCGATTGATAATTGAATTCTTACGAAATGCGACCGAACGGTCGTGGGATTGATATCGATCTTCGGAAACGACGCGACGTTTGCAATATTTCCATCTCAACCGCAATATTTTCAACGGAAATATCTGGATGAAATAATATTTGAAATTGGACAAAGCTTCAACTTTGAGTTCTTCAAAACTACTCGTTAACCAAATCTTTGCATTAATGTCCCGGTTGTGCTCTAGCACGCGAGGGCCATGATCCAGGATTTGGCAGATCAGGTAATAACAGTGGAGCGTCTGCCATCTGACCTCCGTGACCCTGCTACCAGGGGAAACTGACCATATTTGAAATCAATGCGAATGCGAGAGATAGCGATTAATTAAGAAAAAGAAGACATAATTAATTAAGAAAAAGAAGACATAAGAAGAAAAGAAGACGTATTGATGGTGAAAAGATATTTTACATAATGGTGAAAATAGGCCATGGTAAGTACGAAGCCACAAGAAAACCGCAACCATTCCCAAATTAAGCAAACACACTGCATATATTTTATGAACAATTTAATAAGATTCCTACCAGCGGCGAACTTCATCGCATTACTGAAGCAAACACAAACGAAACGGAAAGGAACGGGAAAGAAGTTGAAAGCGCTAATGAATATTAGTGACGTTCCTTTGAAATATTCATAGGATCCGTCAAAAGCGGCGAACGGGAGCGGCCACCGTGCGATTTACGGAGGGGTAGAGTAGATGTACGAGTATCCACGGCGGCTACTTCAAATTCTTAATGCAGGATTAAAGTACTCAGCTTTGGCGGAAAGTGAATTTTATTCGCAATGGAGTTTTTGGGAAAGACAATGTTTCCCTTGTATGTAAAAAGGATGGGAAGTTCGGAATACATAAAAAGTGGGCCGGATGAAGTGCCAGGGAGATTACAGCTTAGATTCTTTACACAGGTACAAGAGAGGGAGCCAACTGGTTATCTGCTGCTAAGGGAATTATGTCTCCTCAAGACTGTTAAACTATAAATCCCGATAAGCAATAATGTGTGGATATTGTGTTCTGGTTTGAAGGATAAGGTAGCAAGCACAATTACAGGCATGACGGATATCATTTGAGTCCATACAATGACAACGCATCTAAATGATTCTGCATTTTTATTAGGAGATGTTTCCAGCTTTCCATCCGGTGTGGACTGTCTGCTCGTTTGTTACTGAGTAGCTTATAAAATGATATAGACTGTGAGGGCGCCGTAGGTTATCCTAAGTCATAATACTCAACAAAAAGATAAGTTACTTTAATGTGGTTAAAAAGCGAAACTGCTAAGAGGATGTGAGGTAGACCGGTTTTTTTTTGTTTTAGAACCCACACAAGAGGATATGTAAGTACTATCGCCACGAAAAGTCGAAGTTCGGGTCACAACAAAAAATGTTTTTGTTCCAGATTGTGTACGGACAGACCAACGTTTTTAAGCTCTCCTAAATGTCTACTCACAGTCTAATAATGAAGTTAAATACCTGTTAATATAACATGTAAAATCAGGCCAACTTTCTTCTAATCTGTGACATCAAAAATCAAGACCGTGTATTTATTTACGATTATACACACACAGCATCTTTCACACGCTCGCTCACAAGTTAGACTCATACGTAAACGCAGCCCTTGCGGTCTCGTACTGGATGCGGGCGCCTAAAATTAGGGATACCTTTGTAATTTCCAACCCTCATTATTGCTGGGGCGGTCTTTAATTCCTGGGATAGTTTGACCACTGCGGTAATTAGATTCGTTCACTATTCGGCAGAATTAGCGGCGGCGTGTGGATACTATAGAGTTTTTGGATTTAAATAATGTGGGTAGACTCGCAAAACCCCGTTCGAGGTGGCCATATGCACAATTACAGATCTGGTCACGGAAAAAGATGACAAAGAGACTGGAAGGAGATATGTATGACCCCTTCATTCCGCCAATTTCTTAAACATCTTTGTCATGTTTCGGAAAAAATCTTCTTGGGATTTTTTACTTATCCTTTACCTGTACTTTTTTACTTTTTAATAGTCACTTTATTCTGCCTTTAGTCTAGCTTTTAGCCATAGTTAAGTGGAAAGTTACAGTGCGGCTGAAGACTGAACATGCCAGGCAGTAAAACAACCTCCTAGCCACTTAAACTTTGAAGGTATCCAGATTACCTATATCAAATTACGGTGTTGTGTATTTACCTTAGATGGATTATAGTAGAAACTGTAGTCCATATTTGTAATTCAATCTCTATAGTTAGGTACAAGATTGTCTTAGTTTTAAAAATGTAAACGTTTTCGTTCTTTTGAACGTTTCAATAGAAAATAGCAAAAGTATAGCACGTTACCTATGACTATAATAGGACCACGATAAGTCCGAATTGACTGACAGTAGTATAAATTATAAAATGTGGATATGGCAATAATCTGAGGACAATCTGTCCTTGTCAGTCCTTGACAGTCCTTCTTGTTGACATTCAAATATTTGGCTTGAACTTGTACTTTTAGTTTGACTAAACTATTAATCATGCTGTTTTGTAATTGGCAGTACTACTTATATCTACACTTTATTGTAACCAAATGTGATTGCCGTAAAACTGTAAAATAAATAAATATGAAACTAGTGGACCCGGCGCGACTTCGTTCGCGTCCACCTACCTACCCTTTTTACTTGCTTATAAACTCCCCTAGAATCATTATCTAAGGTTGAGAAACGCATTAAAATCCGTTGCGTAGTTTAAAAGATCTAAGCGTACACAGAAACATACATACATACATAAATACAGACGGTGGAAAGCGATTTTATTTTATACTACTCGTATGTATAGATTTAACATCTCACATCATATTACAAACACGTAGGCACAGTCAAAACTTCCTTACTAAACTTCCTTTGTAATAACTCAGCAAGCAGGCATTGTGTGATGAAATTACATATAACGACATAACGTGTGCATCAGTGGCAATACACTGTCCACAGAGCAACATGAATAGTAATAGCGGGAGACATTCCTCACATTTTCCACGACCGCAAGGATCGTCAGGCAACCGGAACGCACACTGTTGAATGTACATATACACACATATACGGCATACAATATGAAGGGTTTCCGTCAAAGGTATGTCATTCAGGTATGCATATGATTAGTAGGGCGAGGGAAACTGGTATTCTAGTTTCGCCATGTACTGTACTGTACTATTATTGTGTTTTATGGTATTATCTATGTTAAATTGATACTTACACGATTTCTATTCCCATAATCTCCCGCCCCCTCAAACCTTAGAATGCACCTGAGCGGATATGATGGCGCGAGCCGAGCCGTAGACAGAAAGTGGCGGTGACAGCGTCCAGTGTACGTCGATATTGGAAGGGGATTGGGGAATTGGAATAGGAAGCGTGTGAGCATCAATTTAACATAGATAATATCATAAAACACAATAATAGTACAGTTCGATAAGTTTCAAAACAATTCTGAATAACACACATTTTTAAAAATTACAAATGATTAGTATTTGTAATATTTTTAAAATCGCCTTTTTCACGTTAGATATGAGTATATTAAGATACATTTGGCGTATGTTTTACAAAAATTTACAAACCCGTCTCCTACCAGGAGGAGCCCAAACTTGGCATGTTTGAAAATATTTCTTGAATTTTTACAAATCAGGTGGCTCAAAGATGATGTAGTGTTTTTAACCGGTGTGTGAAGCCCTTTCATTTGATACCAAACACGATAGGTTTAAAAAAAAAAACAATTTTTTAATTCCATATAAAAATATTATGACGTCACTACTGCTCCCTCCATGGGGATGTTATAAGAACTACCGCTCAAAATGATTGTTTTAACCTAAAGTACCCGTGTACCAAACGGCTATCCTGTACATCGATTTGCAGTTTGTTTTACGTAGCCGGGCCACTAAAGTACACAGAGTTCCTAACTGGAATGCTTCTAGCATAGAATTTCTAGCAAGATATTTTAATTTAAAGTATAACTGAATGTGTAGCGTATAAGGGAACTAACATCCCGACAATAGCGAAACTACTGAATAAAATATACTGATGTCCCCGTCACGGTTAACAAAAGGGTTGTCGCGCAGAACTAGTGTACTTTTTAGTAAACACATTTAAAGTAATTAGTGCTATATATCGATACCTATCAATATCCATGTATGTTCACAATACCTGTGTATTAACTACACAGGCATAGTGATGAATTTCATATTAAAAAATCAACATCATCATCTTGGCGTTAATGTCCCGGTTGTGCTCTCGAGCACGAGGGCCCGGGGTCCGTCTTGACCATAATTCAGGATTTGGCAGCACAGATAAACAGTGGAGCGACTGCCACCTGACCTCCGTGACCTGGCTACCAGAGGAACCTGACCAAATTGGATCATTGATACACATTCAGTATGTCTGAATATGCTGGTTTCATCACGATGGTTTACCTCACCGTAAGAGCATAGGTAAGCATTCAATTAAAGTATATAACTCAGAAAAGAGTCATTGGTACATGGCCACCGTCGGATTCGAAACCGGTATCTCCTCGCACAACGAATTTCATATTCAATTGGTCTATCTCGCAACGCTTCCCAAGCCCAGCCGCAAGAGATTCGCACGTGGCGTGCGTGTGCTTACGAGCCATTAATTGCTTTGACCCATATTAAACAGAAGTTCGACTTTAACCGCATAAAACATGCGTCTCGTAAACGTGTACCTCTATCTCTGTTCAGTACAAGGTTAACTACTCCTGATTTATGCTGTTGTTGTTATTTCGGTGAGAGGAAACAGCAGCGATGTGCGGCGAAAACTTTCAGGGCAAGTAGCATTAACTACTTAAGTTAATGCTACTTCTTATTGCGTTCTCTAAAGAAAGTAGCTAGATTATCTGGTACGGTGTTGCCAGTTGCAAATCTAATTTAGAGATTGGTAATATTATACGTGCGAAAATACCTCTGTCTGTTACGTTTTCAAGCCTAAGCCGCTGAACAAGATAGATTGCAGCCTAAGGCAAGACATAAATAAAGTAAATACTTTAATACTAAATACATAAATAAAGTAAATACTTTAAGCTTATAATTCGGTCATTTTTTAAGATAAACAAATGTTTATCTTAGAAAATGACCGAATTATACGTGGACAAAGTCGCGGATAAAACTTAGTCACAAGCCAGGTGATCAGCTGTTTCGTTGTTAGGAATTTGGATGATATTCGGATTAGGGTATAATAAGGCTGGCATCTACAAATATGTCTAAGCCCTTGGTTGACTAAAAACCTAGTAGAGAAATAACATTTAATAAAATTGAACATTAAACTATCCAGCTCCTTCCTCACATTTGTATATAAATAGATTTACATGATTACATGGAAATATTTAGATTTCCAGCTTGCAGGGAATGATCATTGATATCTGTCTTGTACTCGGCTCGCATGAAAACTACCTGGAACGAGATACCTGCAAACTCTCGTCGAGAGCTTGCAGCCATTTATTAACAACCAATCTCGTAAAAGTTGAGCCGGTATAACTTCAAAGAAAGCAGCCCCACAAACTGTGAGTGGATTCCACAAACTGTCACTACATCTCAAGCATGTTTGTGCCTCTGCGGTGGAGTAAACAGAATGCAATATGTAAATTCCGACCGCGGTACACCGCGACGACCAAGTACTGCAAACCTCATAAGTGCGGTGGGATAACACAGAGCTAGGGTAGGGCTAAAAAGGAGCGTCGGTGGCCTAGTGGGAAGGGTATCCGAGTCGTTAAGCGAAGAACCGAGTTCGAATCCTGCAGCCGCCATGTACAAACAACTCTTTTCTGGGTTATGTACATTGTTAAACACAAACCGATGCTCTTACGGTGAGGGAAAACATCGTGATGAAACCTGCATATTCAGGCGACGACTGAATTTATAACTATATTAACTGTTCACGACGAAACAACTTTAACTATTAACAGAGTCTCGATGGTCAGATGACAGTCGCTCCAGTGTAATTACCTGATCTGCGAGAGCATAATCGGGATATGAAGATGACTAAGGTAGAGCCAGAACACTCAAAAACAAACAAGGTTTACCAGAGGTACCAAATTGTTCCTACTGTACATGCCATCAATATCGTGGTGATTAACGTTCGAAGCTAAATCACCTATACACTGTATCCTGAAAGCTGTACAATGAACAGCCTCACATGACTATCTGCATACGCAAATGCAGGAGACAGGACCGGTACACCGTTGTATGCGGATGTATTATTCAAGGCGTAGACCCACTACGTCCTCGTAGACAATGCTACGCGGCTACGAAACCCGAGTACTTGTGAGATTTCTATTCGGTCTGTGCTTTCTTTCTTTCCCGATGTGGTTCGGGAAATAATGCGCCGTTCGTGATTTGAATGCGCGAGTCTCTTGCTTTGTACTGTGCATTGTTTTATTAAATACTAGTGGACCCGGCGCGACTTCGTTCGCGTATACCTAGTTTTCTTCTGCCTACCGTTTTGTTTATCGTGCTTATAAAACTTCCTCTTAAATAAGTCTATCTATTGCTGAAAACCGCATTAAAATTCGATGTGTAGTTTAAAAGATCTAAGAGTACAGAGACAGACGGTGAGAAGTAACTTCGTTTTATACTATGTATAGACTAGCGAACCGCCCCGGCGTTGCATGGGGTTTCTTGGATTTTCTTTACAATAATAAGTATGCATTATTCATGTAAACCTCCCGGAAGGAATTCTCTACCTTATGGTGAACACCGCATCAGAATCCGTTGCAGGCACACAAGACGCGCAAAGAGACTTTATTTTATACTGTGTAAGGATAAAGAGGACTACTGGTCCTCCTGCAATGTCAAATAATTAACTTTAAATGTACATTCTTACACAGTTAAAAAAGTAAGTAGTGTATAGTAAGTGGAATAGGAGGAGTAAACACTACTGGACACTTACCTTAGAGTCCTTAGGACGACTATTAAACATCCTTCTATCTTTCATTAGCAATTGGGTTACTGCTGAAATATTCCTAATGTTATTTGTTTATCTGATCTCGTTTGAAAATATATTGAAAGTGATTAGGGAGGCAACATTAGAACACTACGACACACTGAGTAAATGGTTATTTGTTATACAAGAGAGCAAGTTATTTTTTGCTGCGAGGCCCGACTTTAAATCACGATCTAGCGAAGTAGTCTAGAATAATATCTAGGTATATTGTTGTCCCTCTTTGCGCTATTTTGTTTTAAAAGTTTATTTTTTAATTAGATGTTACGTTCGGAGACTGCTGTGCTTGTTATTTTTATGAAAGCCAAACATTATATTTTAAAATAAGCAATATTAATGTTCACTAGTATTTATTTTATTTTTTCCAGCACGTATAGTTCGAAATTCAAATAACTTTTCCTCTAAAGTGAATACAACGCGTTTTTCCTGCGAGTTTTCATGAAGCACATACGCCCTTTTCGTTCTAGAGAGGTGAAAATCTGATTTTTAACTTTACCGACACAACACGAGTTGGATTCAAAATGTGACATACCTGTAACAAAAAAGAAAAATTATATTAAATACATTATAGAACCTAAAATAAACATAATATTTAAAACAGAGTACCATCCACGCAAAACGCTATAACACCGCTACGGAATCATCTTAAACCTCTACTATTGGCATGGGATCCTTTCTGTCCCCTGTAAAAGAAGCAAGGGGTAGTCCGCCATTTTCCCCGGTACCGAGTCAGGAGAACCGCAAATACCTACTTCGAGGGCTAATTCAAGTGTCTGCGATGTCTCAGGGGAAATAACGACACAACCGCCCACTGATGTGCGAAACCCAGCAGAAAATAGCTGATAGCCAACGTTAGTATTTTGTATAATACACACTGAATAGTGGCCAAAAGATCGCAGTAGTTCCATAAAGGAACTTTCATTCACCAATTAGAAAATTACTGCACGGTGCGGCTACGTTATCACGTTGTTGTTGTTGATTTTAGGTCCATATTCTATAAGAATCTACGAGCGTCGGTGGCAGAGTGGTTAAGGTATCTGATTCGTAAGCGAGAGCAAGCGTACCAATTACTCTTTTCTGTTATGTACGTTAGTTGCTGCTCTTACGGTAAGGGAAGCCATCGTGATGAAACATTCACGTTGAGGCGACTGAATGTGTCACCATGATCCGATCTGGCCAGGTTCCCCTGTTAGCAGGGTCACGAAGGTAAGATGACAGTTGCTCCATGGTAATTATCAAATCCTGGATCATGGTCAAGGCGGACCCCGAGCCCTAGGGGAGCAAGAGCACAACCGGGACATTAACGCCAAGATGATTATTATTAGTATTCTATGAGAATATGCGTACAGCCTTTGCGCTTCGGATGACTAAAACTTTCTTAAAGCGACATAGAAAGTGTATTGATAAATTTTGCTAAAACCTAAATATAACATAGCACATACGTACAAACGACCGAGTTTGAGTTCAAGTGCGGAAAAGGGAGCCCATACCTATAACCTATAACACAGCACACCTGCCAACCAGCAATATAACAGACTGAACCAGTACTCCCTCCGCAAGCGCCTCAAACAACCATACAGGTGCTAGCGCGTCCCGTCTCTAATTAGTTAGGTCTGTCTGGCAGGCTAATCTGTATAAGCTGTACATGGTACAGTCGGCAGCACTGGTCGGAATCGCCCATTTCCTTGTCCCGATTGCCACTCGCAGGGCGGCTACAGCGTTAAATGTCAACGCGGAGGAAGCGCCATCTGCCGATTGCAGCGAATGCGACTAATTGCCTTCACGGATGGTGTGTTCGTTTCTGTGGGGTCAATGGATTCGTATCGTGTCATTCGTATCGTATCGTGTTAAATTGGTGTGATATAGCGTCAACGCACAATTTCTAAAAAGGGTAGTCAAAGATGTAAACAGAAGCATACATCCATATTGTGAGTTAAAGTACAGTTCTGTAGCATACTAAAAAGCAATAATTAGAGCACTGGAATAATCAGCTGTGCCTAACACAGTCTAAGGCAAGTCTAAGGCATTAGTCCAAGCCTATAATGGGCGGCATGCCAATTAACTGTTACTACTTAGTAGGAATAAGTTGCGCATCCTGGTAAGGGCACTGACTGGTTTAACTTGAAGATCAGCAGAACAAGGAACAGAACCACTTGATCTGCAAATGCGAGGCCTTTCGCTGTATTTGATGCGCAAACGTAGCATCCATCTGGGTTAACACTAACTACTACCTGGTGAGGTGCACGATATCAGTGCTAAGAACGTATTACAGTTCATAGAAGCTGTAGGGATTAGCATTGAGCTGTAAGTAAGAGACGATCACAATAGTTCATTAATGGTCATAGTGTTACAAGGACTGAACTTGTCTTGAAAAAGCCCACTTCTCTAAAAAAGCCACACTTGGCTTTACCCGCAGGGATACAAGACGGTGGCAATACGAGATTTTTAAGGGGAACATTTAACCGTTTATCTACCTGTATGTTATGTAAACCGAAAGAGATTTTATTGTTCACTAGGTTTTTTTCGAATTCACTAGGAATTCGTTCGCTTGTTATCCTACCCTATTCCTATCGTACCCTACCCTTTTATCTTATCTTATAAATAAACCTTGTCCCGACAGGTACAAACACAACAAAAAGCACTCTTAGTAGATTCGCTTGAGGAATAATGAAATAAGAACACTAAACATTTCCACTTAAAAATAAAACCTGAAATAGTTAATACTTCAACACATTACACTAGTGTAAGAAACTGCCTACTTCAGAGCTAACGACCTAGTAACAGCATGAAAAATAACCAAACCGGCAGAAAAAGTCGAATAACTCCCCACCAAGTTTACTCAAAATACTTAATTATGTTCTAAGCTACAGAACCGATTTTAATGCAAGAAAACTAAGTAACATCTCGTTTAAACTGGCTTACAAATAGAGAAAATCGCATCCAAATCTGTCCACTCGTTTGGGAGCTATGATGCCACAGACAGACACACGAAGCCATAGATACATCCCTATTTTTTCGTCAGGGGTCAATAACCGCATAGAGTTGGAAGCAAAATTTTACAACCATCATATTCTGAATCATCGTTGGTGTGCAGTCGACTATCATAAATAAATATAGGTCATTCGGTGAAACGTAGATACGGAATTTTACTGTTATATCGCGCAATAAAAGTAGGTGACTGTCCGCCTCGTTTCAAATCGACATTATCATTAATGTTATTTTGATGACACCAACGATTGCTATTAAGGGAGGTACTCGTACTGACAAAGAGCGTTTGCGTGTAATGTACGAGTAAATGTTTAAATTTTCGCCTTGTGGTCGCCGGCAGAGTAGAATGGCACTAACCACTTACACTCATAGCTCACAGGTGTCGTAAACAAAAGATCTTGTGACAATACTATGCTTTGGTAAAATAAAAATTCAAATGCTCAGAATTAACTATGACCATGAAACCAGAAACCATGACCATACGAACAAAATCTAGGCGAGCAATGAAAATACAGCCCGCAATGTATTTATTTGTGTAGGTAATGTAAACATCCAGTATTGAACAAATGTACTATAGACAACCTTTAGGTAAGTAGATGAAATAAATGTGTCTGGACCGTAGCAATGTGATGTTTGCCTACAGGGGAAAGAGCCGTAGCGTATTTCGTTTCCAATGTCTAGTAGTACACGGAATCATTGTACCTAATGTCTATTCGTGTGGCAACCATGAACACACGTGCAAGTGGTTTGTCATAACAGGTCCAAAAACCTTCTTCAAGCTCAAGTTGGAAGTTGGAAGTATCGAGGCGCACGGCAGTGTGCACGCAGTGTGTGTACATGAAACGTTTCGGCATGTTTTCCTTCCTATCATAACTTCGCTATCGTTCCACTCCAGAACAAATTGTCTTAGGATTAATCCAAGCACAAACTTTTAATGTCATGAAGGAATATCACACTTATAAGCTGACTTGTTCAACGTGGAACGAAGTAATAGAACCGGCGGTTTGACGCTGAACGTCGCTAAAACAGGCTACATGGTAGCAGAGCGCAGATAACCATCCATAAAGGGAACAAAGCTGTCAATAAAACAGATAAATTGAATTACCTTTGATCCGTGCTGCACGAGCCCGGAGATGTCAAGTCCCGTATCTCTGCAGTTTGGGCCAAGTGGCGGGAGCTCACGTTAGTGTCGTGTGATCCCTGTCAAGCTCAAGAGCTTTATATACAAGAGCACATATAGCCTGTAATGCTCTATGACTGCGAGACCTGGTCGGCACTAACGAAGCACGGCAGCGAACTCCATGACAACAAAATGAAAGTGCTGCGGTGGATGTGCGGAGTTACGCGACTTGAGTCTGTAACGAGTACATTCTTGGCAGTCTTGGCGTAAGGGATAACGCTGACAAAATTGAAAAAGCTCGCCTGTGCTGGTTTGGTCACGTACGCGTACGCGAATGCGAGAGCCAATTGCTTCCGACGCGAGGATGCCCAAGACCGGGCAAAGTGAGGAAAGAGTAGAAAATCGTACCCTGGCAGAAGCCGGGATTGATCACTCGGATGATCAACTCAGAGACAACAGATTAGATCCCACAAAAACACTTGTGTAATATAAGGATAAGGTTCCTGTTCAAAAATTACGGCCTCCTATATATAGTACGTAGATTTTACACCATTTTATTCTACCTAAAGTACATACCTAATAAATAAAATTGTGAATCTACCTTTAAGACGCCGAGATTTTTGGACAGGAAGGAGCCTTATTTTATGGCACAAGTGTTTTGATGGGATATTTATTGCCAGCAGATTTTATACTGTATTTTCCGAATCAACTTAAAATGAATGTAGAGGATAGTTAGACCATTCCGTCTATGCCGATACGGTTAAGATCTGCTGATAAACATTTCATAGGTGAGCATTACGCTTCAGAGAACACGACACACACATATAATCCTACAACTTTGAACATTGCAGTAGTGGTGTGGGTACAGAGATTAAAGCCACTTTAATGTGCCTGACTAGCAAAGCTGCCAAGAAGGATGTAAGGTAGACCGATTTGTTTTTACTTCTATAAGTACTATCGCTACAAAAAGTACAAAGTTTGAGACACTGAAAACAAAATATGTCTTTTTCGACTTTACTAAACGTGCCGCGTTGTGTACGGGCAGACCAACCTTATGTGGGTTTCATAACCGCTACTATAGCTACAAAGTGGCATATTTCTGGTACGCGATGACGTAGGTACACCTACGGTGCCCTCACAGTCTATTACCTCACAACATATTTCCCTTATTAGTGGACTACTTGTCGCATAAATTGTCTCTGCAGTTATGCCCGCATTTACACGAGCGGCATTGTTGCCGGCACTAATATTGCCAATTTAAATCCACTTGCCCCACTCGTATGTTGGAACAAGTTAGGGTGTACATTATTCCTGAGTGGCCGAGTGGTGTCCACTTCCATCTAATGACGTTACTATACAGGCCCGAGGGAGATAACAGCGTGGAAATTGGTATTTGTGCCCAGTCACAGCAAGTTTGTTTAATACCAGTTCTGCGAATAATTTTTCGCCAGACTGCGAAGGAATTCTACGCGAGGGAATGCAATCTCCTTAAAAATGAAATTGCAATTAAATTAATCGGGAGAGATGTTTTATGAACAGGTACGTATTTCGAGTGACGTATTATTTGGGTTAATATGATGAGATTTTGTTCTTTAAATAACTATCTCTATACGAGCTAACTATATAGAGAGCAATAACATTAATCCGTTTATTTAATTAGTTTTTGAAGAAAGCAATATCAGATTCCTACAAAATTACATTCTAATAGATAAAACTTTTGAATATAGGAATGCAAATACTTAAAGCCCAGTGGTTAGAGTGTTGGTCAGATATTCTTCTAAGGTGATTTGTTCTTGCAGCAACTAGTTAGAGATTTCACGTGATTACGAGGTACTTGGTCATGTGGTATCCGGTAGAGTAGAATATACCGCCAACGTGTTCCATTACGGGTATCGTCAAGGCGACAAATTACTTGGGATGTAGTATGCTATCGTAGAAAACGTGGCTATCGTAGAAAACCAAGCGGGCAGCAGCGTTTACTGTTGTGATTTCAACACTGCGATCTCCAACCCAAGCGTGGAGATTACGGCAGTCACTCCAATGATGTGGAAGAAGCTCAAGTCCAGCAGTAGACTATTACGGACTATTGATTATGTTCAATTAGAGTAAGTCATCGTCATCCTGGCGTCAACGTCCCGGTTGTGCTGTCGCGCCCAAAGGCTAAGGGACCTTGACAATAATCCAGGATTTGACAGATCAGGTATTACAGTAGAGCGTTTGCCATTGGTTCTTCGTCATCCTGTTAACAGGGGAACCTGACAAGATTGAATCATGGTTACACATTCAGTCGCCTGAATGCACAGGTTTCCTCACGACGTTTTCTCTGACCGCAAGTGCATCGGTTTGTACTCAACTAATGAATATAATACAGAAAAAGTCATGGTAAATGGCAGCAGTGGAGATCGAACTCGGTATCTTTCACTTACGAGTCGGACCTGCTAGCCATTAGATCACCGAGTCTCTCAGAGTAAATCTAGTCTCTCACTTAGTCTATCATATAATAATTATGTCTTGAAACTGGTCTATCTTGTGAGATATAATTATCTTCGACCATTATCGAATACGCAGGATACTGGTAAATATGTATAACGTACCAAGATAACTGACCCAATAAAGCGATGTAACCTTTTCGTATTAGAGTAAATGCCAGCGAACGTCTACATAACAGCGAACTGAGCCCTGAGGGCAATGCCAATGACCTTGCAAACTTAATTATAATTCCGTACGTTTTTGGAGCAAGTGCTTAAAACAAACAGGCGCTGGTATGAACGGCACTCCGTTAATAAGGTTGGAAAATTTAATATTTCAGCATTGCGTTACGTTTTTTCGACGGGTTGCTCGCAGTGTTCATTTTCAACATAACGGCATAAAAATTTATCATAACATGAGTCCCGTAGCTCTTGGGAGACCTATGTGGCTCTTAATTAAATAACGATGAAACAACTAATTCCTTTTTGCCAAACTGTGGAATAGCCAAACGAGGTTTACCAATTTTGCACGACTCTGGGTGGAAAGGATAAAATGGTGCGCTTATATGACAAATAATATACCATCCCAGAAGTTGCAAAGTTAGTATGCAAAGTTGCGGGCGCAAAACTAAATAGGTACTTGACAAGGTTATGAAAATGCCAGGGGTCACAAGAAGTGTGCACAACTTTGTGTAAATGCAAATAAATAGTAACTCTGTGCAGCACTCTTCTGATAATGTTGTTCTTTCTAAAAAAAAACACAGACGCGTTAGTTTTAGGACCTGTCTTTATAAGCAACCCTAGCCAAAATTAGTGCCAACTTAGCCTAGCCTATTACCTGACACCCAAGATACCAAACAAACCTTTCCTTGCTAACGACTTTTCTTCCAATGGACTTGACAGGATTTTTATTCCAAGATAAGAGGATAATCAATTTTTGCCTCAGGTGGTTGTTTGCGGCTTGGAACTTTGGACCGAGCTCTGACAGAACACCTGGTGTAAAATGACAACTTGTTCCTAAGGCCATTAGGTATATATGACATGTGTCACGTAAAAAAACCACTGACGAAGGTATACGGAGGAAACGAATTTATAACAATGGGCTTTATAAGAGTACGGTTCTGGAGAGTGAGGGGTCATTTTATCGTTTTTTTTTGTAATACTTAGAGTACTTATACCTACTTATTATAGGAGACGAAAACACCTCTCGCGATACCGTCTTTAATAACTTTTACGCGCAATCCTTGCTAGCCTGTAGAGAAGATCTTACCTGGGAATTCTTCCTACATAAGACAAAAAAATATATGAAAAAAGACAGAATTATTTGTTTAAAATTAGTAAAAGTTCCATAAAATAAACAAATATTTTTGAATTATTTCTTAACTATTATTACTCCCCTAAGTACCTATAACCTTAAGCGGGCCTTAGCTACCTTTCCACTAGCGCCTAGCCCATGGGAATAATAAAGCTCCATTAATTAATACATAGGTCGTAGCTAAGTTTTAATCAAGTTAATGTTCTCATTACAACTTGATCCCTTCGCGTTGCGCATCATGAAAGAAGAACCCTTTGGGCATTACCAAGTTGCCGATGAAAAAGTGCGTGTCAAGAGTTTTCGAAGGACCCCTGACTCTTGGTTACAAACGATGCTGTATTGAAGCTTTTCTAAGAAAAATTACGAAGTCAGTTTCGCTAGGGGTTTAGAATGTTTGGAACATGGTAACGCAAAAACCCGCAATGACTTTGATAATACTCTTTTTGATCGAATTCAGAACTTTGACAAACAATTTGATCCAGACGAGGCAGGTGCACGTTCCAATTTTGAAGCAAGAAATGCAGTTGAAACCTCCGGGAAACAATAAAAAATCTAAAAGGAAAAACTTACCGGCGACTGAAATGAAATCTGAATGCCGCCACTATCGGCTTAACGAACTAAAAGAGGCAGGAACGCAAAGAGAGCAGCAGAGCAAGCAGTTATTCAAAACAGCCAGTCAAAGAATCCAGCCATTCTCGAGGTTTAACGTTCCTTGCAGAACAAGCCAACCTGCCGTAGAATAATTTGCTCTGCACCTTGACCCTTTTTATGTAAAGGGATTCGCTTGTTTACTTCATAAACACTGTTGCTGTACAACAAACAATTTTGTTGTACAGTACAACAACAAATTTAATTATAGCTCGTAAACATTATAATGGGTAAACAAAAAGAAAGAACATAGGAAGCATAAAATTTATTTGGAAAACAGAAATGTTTGCGGAAATGAAAAAGGATTCGCAAACAACACTATTATTGTTTGTAAGGAATCTAAAATTATTTCCGCTTCCTCAAACATTTTTCTATAAAAAGAATGAGAAACGCTTCGAATTTCGGGAACTGTATACAGATGAAACGACTATAAACATAGCGTTTATTTCTGGGAACTTTCTGAACTGTGGACGTAAATAACTACATTCCTGAAGAATATCTCATTTCAATGTTTATGAAGTAAAAAACATTTTATAGATATGGTGTGTGGAGCGTACAACCTTGTAAGGAAGAATGAATAAGATGGCGTCTGATTCTAAGTTATTGGCTGTGAATATGTAAGTAATGGCACCTGTTGAAATTTTGTATACCTTAACATTGTATACTTTTCTAATTGTATTAGCCATTTTGAACAGTATTTCCTCCCCAATTACTTGCGATATTAAACACATACAAATGCTTGAAAAAGTAAGTGACAGCTCAGGTCGTAAATCTCAATGTAAGCTCTTGGTCTGCAAACTAAGTTGCACCAATGTATATCCGGATTATCCTGCATTGGTGTCAGGATCATTCCAAATCGATGTAGCATACTGAGAAATTGGTTGGATTACATTAGTATCGGGTTTGCTAGGAGTTATTTATGCACAGAACTTAAATAACTGGATTAAACTTGCAACTACGGTACTGCATAATTCCTGAGGCAGTTTGTATTGCTTACTTGACTGAAATAGGGAAAATATCGTGGTTTTAGTCACTACTGGTTAGTCACACTGGATTGGTGAAGCGTACCTTCTGGGTCGATTTCTCGTGCCCTAGAGGGTTTCGTAGTCAAAGAGTATGTATAAAAAGGTTTAAGCTAAATAATCCTCCACTGTCTGTCTGTCACAGGTATCTATAAATTAAAAAAAAAAATCTATGCGTTAATGTCCCGGTTGTGCTCTCGGAAACGAGAGCCCGGGGTCCGCCTTTGACCATGATCCAGGATTTGGCAGGTCAGGTAATTACAGTGGAGCGACTGCCATCTGACCTCCATGACCCTGCTACCAGGGGAACCTGACCAGTTTGGATTTAGGTTACACATCCAGTCGCCTTAATGTGCAGGCTTCATCACGATGTTTTCCCTCACCGTAAGAGCATCGGTTAGTATTTAACTAATGTACATAACTCAGAAAACAGTCATTGGTACATGGCCGGAGCGGAATTCGAACCCGGGACCTCTGGCTTACGAGTGGGATACCGTAACTGCTCGGCCACCGAATAATAATCTTAATATATTAATATAATATATATTAATATATCGATTGCTTTTTTCGGCGTTTTCCAGAATTATTTCCTTTTCTTTTTTTTTCTAGGTATTCTAATAACAGTAAAAATACAAGCATACAATCTTAAATGTATATATTATGGTGCTAATCTAGAGTACCTATAACAACAACAAAACGTCGGTTTTATCACCAGGCAAAACAATCATCAAAACTTGTATTTACAATTACTGGTAGCGTTATGTGCCAGAATATATTCTATAGGTATGTCTAAATTAAGCAAATCCATAAATTGTTTCATATTCATACTAATCCTACTAACATTATAAATGCGAAAGTTTGGAAGGATGAATTTACGTTTGGATATTTGTTACATCTTCACGAAAAAACTACTGAACGCAGTTTAGCTGTTGGCTCAGAAATAGGCTATAATTTATTCAATAATTCAATGTGGTTCCTGCGGGAACGGGTCTGAAATGTTATTACCGAATTTAACGCCAAGTAGCGGGCAAAAGACGTAGACACGGGTCTGATACATTATAACCAAATTTTACACGAAGTCGCAGGCAAAAGACATTATTTATTTTGACATCACAATACTCGATCAATACAAAAGCTCATCATAATACAAAAACTAGTCATAAAGAAATATATTATAACTTTATTAACACTATTATATCTATATTAACACAAGATTCGAAACCATAAACACGCTGCCATACGACGCACTGGTATGACTACTTTTAGAGATTGAAATCCAAGCAGACCCAGTGGAACCAAATTAATATTTAACTCCATTCACAATTACTCGTAAGTAGAAACACGTGGCGCAGTGAACCGGGCTAGTTCACTCCAACAAAGGTGTTTAAATTGAAATCCACCCGCTGAAACTTAAACAATTTGCTGCTCACTGCGCGAAGTATTTAGTGAGATTAAAATGTTTGCCCAACATTTTTGTTAGATTACGCAAATCGCATGCGAATAGCTCTTCTTTGGCGTATCGCAGTAGAATTTACAACAAAGACGCTCAAGCTTTACATGCAAATACTTCATACATAACTTAAAATAAACTTCTATACATAGCATAAAACAAAGTAGCTTCTCGCCGTCTGTATTTATGTACGTTTGGATTTTTAAACCACGCATCAGATTTTAATGCGGTTTTCAATAGATACGAGTGATTCGATAGGAACGTTTATAAGCAAGAAAAAAGGGTAGGTAGGGGTAATGTAGGTGTATGAGAACGAAGTCGCGCCGGGTCTCCTAGTTTAGTAGTAAACGAAAAACAAAGTAATAAACCACAAAAATATGTAAGATAAATTATTATTGCATGCTATAATGTAATCATGTTTGGCAGCCGATATTAAACATTTTACGGCACAGTAGATGAATGAATGAATGAAAAATTCTTTGTTGCATATACATTAAATAAAACAAAACAGATGAAAAAAAGAAAAGCAACCGGCGGCCTTATGCTTTGACATTGGCAAATTAAATTAGTTCACCGGGTCTTCCCCATACAAGAGTAACCCCGTATCTGATGTGAAGGTACAGATGACACAATACGGAATTAACTATAGCAGTTTAGTTAACCTAAGAAAAATATCTATAGAGGCGATTGAAAGAGATGCTATATTGTATTTAAACAGACAGGCAGTCTCTGAAGTCAGCAACAAAGAATTGTAAAAAGACCGTAAAGTTGGATATAGACGCAAGAACGAAATTATATAAAAAAAATTGAATTTTAAAAAGTTCGGAAACACGAAGTTTGATCATCTGAGCAGTTGATAAACTGTAATGAACGGTATAGGGCGACAGCATGAGCGTGACAAAATTTACAGGATGATATATTTCCAGCCATTTCATCACGTATATGAAAAGAATTGAGATAAATGGCGTCTCTGACCGGAATTACAAGTATATCATTGGTTCGTTCGGTCCACTAATTCAAAAACACAAAGCCGTCACCTACGGGACATAGATGTGGTACATACATTAATTATCTTACCACGGGCCTTACTAAAAAGCTCAAACTCATGCAATGTCACACACACAGATCAACAGCTCAAAATTCACTGTTGAACTTGAGCCGCCTCCACATTTTTGGATCATCATCATCATCATCATCGCCATCAATCTTCACGCCTTAAAGCCGGTCCCGTGTGGTGTCCGGCAGAGTAGAATTGCACCAATTCTTCCATCTTACGGATGTCATAAAAGGCGACTATAGTTTTAGTACTCAACAGCTAGGACCTCCGTAGACCAGACAATGGGAAGTAGCGTTTTATGTTGTGTTTTCAACACTGCGATCTCCAACTCGGCTGCCAAGCACACCATACGCAATAAGTAAAGCTGCAGACGTCTATAAAATCAATCTCGACTAACTAGCTTATCTCTCAGCAACTTTTATTCCTCGCAGCCCAATCACGGTCCAGAAGCTTCATCTCATAAGCCCCAATAAAATACGCATAAAGAGCACTCTCAATACGCATCGCCCATTAATTAGTTCAGCTCGTGTGTCTGCGCCGAATGTTATCTCCTCGCAAATGAACCGGGAAACCTCTGAGGGAATGGAGCAAATATTTTGACGTCACCGAGGCGGTCATTAATCAAGCCCATTGAGTTTCCAAGGAGGTTGCTGTTTTCGCCTATCTGTCGGTCACGAAATTATGTCTCATCAGAGCGCTGGCGTTGCAATAAATCAAACGTGTTGCGTTATTGGGGGAGTGTTTGTAAATTACAGACAAGATAAAATAGTAAGTAATAGGCCACACAATAGAAGACTGTCAGGGTAACGTAGGTTATCTTACGTAATCGAGTGCAAGAAAAATTCCAGTTTGTAGCGAAAGTAGACGTTTAGGAGACAAATAGAATATTGCCCAACAAGCAAAGTAATCCTATAAAGAAAGATTATAAGCAAATGTCTACTAATAACGTTCTTATAAAAACTTTGTGGAGAATCATTTACTTATAATTGTATTCGTCAAGCTGTAACATACTCAAGAGCATTAGTTTTTATATTTCAGTCTTATACTTAACTACAATACTAACACGCAGAACAGTTACAGGATACTTTTACTAATAGTAACATTTCATAAGCGTAGATATTCTCAAGAGCATTTGTTTTAATTTCATAGTCTTCTAGTAATCTACAAGATTATCTTAAAGGATACTTATAGGGATAACTATCCTGTAATTGTTTGCAGAAAGAATTAATAGTCTGCAATAATATTTTAATCCTATAGTAATATTTTGAAAGAGAAAAAGATATTATAATACACTAAGCTGAGATTATTATAAGTTTGCATCGTTATTAGTCTTGTTCAAGATTATTTTAAATGTAATTGTACTTAATTAGAGCGATATTGGATCAAATAACCGTATAGGCTACTAGATCAATCACTTTATTAGTAATCGGCAGTTATTTTGTTCTCCTTCAATAGTTTCAATTCGTCTTAAGCAAATTTTTTAAAATGGATTTAAGCGATTGGAAACGATTTAAAAGGAGCGGTGGTTATAGAAGAAAAGTGAAAAATAGGTATAACAAATCAGCGAAGCTAGATCCATCAAAAATATAGTTTCATCCGCATTTAAAAGTAAACCTGGTGCGTCAAGTGCAAATACAGGTGATGTAAATGAGGGTTCCGCAATGAAAAATATTTTTTCACCCTTAGCCCATCACTTCGACAGCAAAGAAGTTGAAAATTTTATAGAAGAATACGACTTCGATTTCGAAGAATCTACTGAGTTTCAAAAACATGATGAATTGCTTGAAAGTATAAAAAATTAGGCCATAAAATTTCATATACCTCACCTAGCCCTGAATGAACTGTCAACTATTTTAAACAAAAGTTCGTGCATCTATAGGTTAGTAGTAGTTATTACATACAAGTCACAGATATATTTTTTCCTTTGTTACATACGCTATAAATTAGAAGTTTAAAATAAAACAAACCTTTATTACAATTATGTTATTTTATTCAATCCAATTAAATTGTACTGAACATCGAATTATTTAAATACACACAAATATATACCTAATTATTTAACAAATCAGTCTCATTCATGAGGTTTCACATAATATGTTTCATTATTAAAGCGCACCTATATCTTAATATGCCTCTTCATGCTAAATTATCTGTGAGTATTGAGTAATAAACATAAAAAAAAGAAACTTGACTAGAGTTAACGCAATATTTGATAACATGACTAAACAGAATTATTTTTTAATAATTGTAAACAGTTTAATCATTTCACAAAATCAAATGCAACCAAGATCAACAATATATATAATCTTTCAAGTTTCACTATAATTACAGTAACTACAGATAACTGTTTTGTACTATAATGGGGTAGCACAATTCAGTTAGAGTAATAAGTCAGTCGTATTAAGTTAAGATAATTAAATTTTCAAATAAAATAATGAATTACAACATTACGTATACCTATCAGGCGTACCCTGGGCCCTCGCGTGCCGCGCCGGGGCGCATCCGGGACATAATCAAGAGGATGATAATTAAGTATAAGTACCTATCAAATTTTGTAATTTTCTATAATTAATGAGTAAGTTGCTTATTCTGTAAAACTTTTATTATGGGAAAATTTCCAAAATCCAGGAAGAAATCTACTTTATCATACATTTTGTTGTGGTTGAAAAAAAATCTTACCTAATTTTTGTTTAAATACCAGTAACTTATTACTCTAACTTATTTGTGTCATCCCTTAAAATATTTGCGCTTAATGGTCACACGCACTTTCGCTGCACTGCGCGCAAGCCGGCGGCGCAGCAATGTTGGTTTATATGAGCTTGTATAGAGCTAGACGCACTTGAGCAGCGGCACGGCGCGACGCGGCACGTCAAATCCATACAAATGACATTACAGCACCGCGTCGCGCAGTGCAGTGCAACGCAAATGCGTTTAGGCCCTTATTCGATCCCACTTTATCCTCGATCGATTCTATTTAAAATAAAAACTATAAGGTATACCAATAATAAGAGTTAGAATTCAGTTGCATGTTTGCGCCATCAGTTATGATAAAAAGTACTTTTTAGTACACTTTGTACAAAACAAACAAGAAAATCAGTAACGTGGTATGCTGAAATATTTCAGTGAAATTTTTATTACATATGCTTGAACAAGACAAAAAAATTCGGATAGATCTAGAAGTATTAAAAATAATATTCCGTAGGTACATTTAGAAATCAAAATAACAAGATACCTATAAGAAGTGGTATACGCGCGTGACTTTGTAGCCATGCAGATGACCCGCAAGTCATCTATTTCCTATAGTATCTGGCACGTCACTGTTACTGCCAGTTATTTCGCAGTAGTGGCCGAGGTAGAGACACGTGTTCCGATAGTTTGAGGCGGCAGAAACCATTGTGGCGGCATTTTTATATGTTACTAGTGGGCCCGGCGCCACTTTGTTCGCTTGGCGTCCTGCCCCTACCCTACCTTATGCGCTGATTACATTTGACTAAATTCAGTAGCCTAAGTTCAGAAGCAACGAGGGTGAGAGAAAATCAAAGTGAAATGAATGTATTGCTTGTTAAATAAGGTCCATTTTTGTAACACGGCTTTGGAAAAGCGGAGCAACACATAACATAATATAAGTGGTACAAAAATTGACCTTTTTATTTCACTGTGATTTGCTTTCACGCGTTTTGCTTCAGAATTTAGTTACTGAATTTTGTCAAATGTAATCAGCGCATTACACCTACTCTACTGTACACCTACCCTACACGTACCGTACACGTACCCACCTTACACCTATCCTACACCTACTGTACCCCTACCTACCCTTATAACAACCACAAAAATAATTATTGTATTAGCCGTTTTAGAATAATTATTTTTATGTTCTGTTATTATTATACAGCATCGCAAACGCAAAACGCAAATTTTAATAAAAGAGTAGTGGTAGAGTAGGTGTGTATATACTCGTATATAAGAAGATGAAGAAAATGTTTCGAAGGAAGTTCTTGATTAGAATTTTTTATTTTTATTAATGTAGATTATTTTGATTTCTATGTTATTACCTAATACATACAATAAGCCAGACAAAAAATCTTCATTTCTAATCAAGAACTTCCTCCGAAACATCTTCAACTTCTTTTTGATCCTTAATTGATTCGTTCTTCTATCGGAAGCTGCTCTGGTGGTGTTTTGTTTGTTTCAAGATTTTCGGATGGTGTGTTCTTGTTACTTTTCTTACCTCTGCATTTTTTGCAGAAGCTTGCTTTGGTTTGTCTTTGCAGCGTTGATCTCCGTTTTATAGGATCGTTTTAAAAAATTTATGACAATCATCTAAGGTATCGTGCTCGTGAATGACATAAAAAAAGAAAGCAATAGCCTTGGAGAAACCTTTGAAACAGATTTTTTCTGTTGCCTCATTTTGGGAACGTGTGGTTCCAGTCCATGAACACATTTTAAAAATTTTCTTTCAAACATAACATCTATAATAGTATATGCACTTGTGGTTCCTTTTCCTGTGCCTTTAGAGCACAATACACTTAATTTTCCTTGCAAGTCTTCTCTATAATCTAAGTAAATTTTTTTTTTTCAAACTCTTTAAATTCTTAAATTGGTGTTAACCCTATTGAGTGACTTTATTGTTTTTTAATAGATGTTGAGATAAATTCTTCATTTGAAATTTGAATTTCAGACAATTTTAACATAATCGGTTCAACAGCGTTATGTATAATTACTTGATTATTTATTATTGTGTTCAGGGCCTCCTTTATAGTTTTAATATCGTCATTGATAGATTTTATGTCACTTTTAATAGTGTCCATATCTTTTTCACTATATTTAATTTTTTGTTTACTTGGTCGTGTTCTTCTGATGAGCCTTTGTATGAATATATCACAGACATGTCCGTTTGGTTACCGTCTGGTAAAACAACATAATTTAATAGCAGTAGTAACATTCATCTTCCGGGTAATGATTGTACACTAGCATATATTCACAGCCTTGACACCACAATAGTCTTATATTAAGAAGTTTTTTAATATTGCTCATGTCTACAATAAAGTGAGAGTTCAATCTTGAATCAGTGAATAGTCCACAACCATAACATTTTTCAGATAGAATAAAATGTGTTAATGTCCATGGCCATTCACATTCGTAGTTGAGTGCTATAAAGTCATCTTTACTTAAGAAACAGTCAACGTCTAAAAATATCACCATCGCTAAAGAAACTGAAAACACAAAAAGAATTTATTTTAAAAAGTGTCACAGAGGAATTTTAAAACTTTGTCATGGACGACGGGAAGAAGCTGTTATCTAATGATTTATACCTCTCGTAATTGAATCCTAACAAAGTTATTTTATAGATTCGTTATTTAGTTATTTTAGGCAGATTCTGTGAGGAACCCTAACTTCTTTAAATATGGAGGCCAGTTATCTGGATTGAAACTGCTATAAATACTAATTTACCTATAATTGTTCTATAACATACTTAATGCAGACAATTTTCAAAACATGGCGAATGTTCTTAAGAATTATCTTAATCTTTTTTAATAATAAATATGCTATGTGCTGTTTTTCAAAGCGCGTTGTGAAATTAATCAAATTTTGGTAGATATTCACAATAAAAATGACTTCCCCGGCGAGTTCACACACTATATGTACAATAATTTTACAATACTTATGTTCTACAATAATAAAAAATAAATCGTAGTTTCATTAATAGGAAGTATACTCACGTTTTTCAATATTTCTTCCGCACCAACCAAATGCCGAAACTTTAAAACACGTACTTATAACTAATTACTAAGTAAATTACTAGTGCATTATAAACAAGATTGCTTTAGTAAGATACTTATGTCAGATACTAATAAGAGTGTTTGTGTTTATAAATGTATAGTCTAAGAACATCATAGGAGCAATTGCGCTTCCGTAAGTGTATTATAGGGTTTAGTGACAGTCTGCAAGTTGCTCATAAGATCGTTATAAGAAATAATTATCCTATAACTGCGCCCAAATCCAGCTTTATAGCAATTTACAAGTATCTTAAAAATACAAAAAAAGTAGTCTTGAAGACGTCTTGAAGTACTGATTTTGCTAGTTGGGTGGTCTGCCCTTAAACAACCTGGCACAAAAAAAAAATTTTTTACTTTAAACTTCGACTTTCCGTAGAGATAGTACTTACATATTCTTTTGTGTGCTCCTATATGTAAAAAAAACCGGTCGGCCTCACAGCCTTTTGGCAGTTTCGCTTTTCAGATACATTAAAGTCACTTTTCTTTTTGGTACTAAAAATATATTCCGAGTACATAAACGTACAGACAGTTGCAGCATGCACAACACCAAATATAAAGAAATAATTCTAGTGATGTGACATTTCATCCTAGTCATCAAACGCTACCGAAAGCCACACATCTGTAATCTTGTAACACAGTAGCCATAATACACGGTGAACTACTCGTAAACCCATCTTACAATATCCCAAAAGCGCAGTGGACTAGATCCTCTGATACCACCTAAGCCCCTTTGTACGATGTACCAAAGTCCAACAAAGGAGTGCATAGGCCGGAGCCACGGACGGAATATCTGTTTCATAGGTTTAGTACAACGTGGCGGACAGACTTTAGTACAGACGGATTTGCGAGAATAATTTACATTGTATCAGGTATTAATGGAATAGGCAGATATTTGGTGAACCTATTACAAAGCGTCTGCGAAATTAAATTACCTATACCAGATTAAAGTAAATTTTAAACAAAGTTATAACATGCTTTAAAAGACATATATTTGCAACAGCTAAACATGGTATAAAACAAAGTCAAAATACAGGCATAAAATAATAAAAAAAACCCCGAGAGAACCCGTGCGAAGCCGGGGCGGGTCGTAATTATCCCATATTACGTATAGACAATTTTTATACATTTTCCGACAACTTCATTACTGTGTCATCGGACACTGCTAGAGATATGTCCCCTTGAGTACAGTACAAAGAAACCCTTGTCACTTTAGCTTAATGTCGATGTCGCCCGTCCATCTTGTGCGAGGCTGTCGTACGTTACGCTCACTCACGTGGCCGCCACTCGAGAACATTCACTTTGTCTTTAATAATTATTATCACAACAACCTACTTTAGATCACGCACGACGACCTTCAGTTCACTTTAGTCATATACCTTCACACAACAAACGAGTTATAAGGCCTCGTGGAGAAAATTTGCCTACTTTTGTTCTCCTAATGCGCTAACTCAATTCCAGGGAACTCCTTAAGGATTTTGTCGGGCAACTGTTATTGGACAAGTTTTCGATTCGTTCGTGTAATATCTTTTGGAAGTTCTGAGAGATAGCCACCTAGTACGGTTTCTTGGTAATCGATCCCTTAGCAATTTAAGCCGGTGACTTTCGGTTTCCGTTGCCATTTGTCAGAAGGATTGTTACGGAGCCAGAGCATGATTACTCGAGCCTCCCTCGCGCCTGGGAATCGGACCACATTGTCAAACGAGCATCTCTAATTACAGATAATTTTCCACAAAGTCGCTTCATCTCCAACACAGTTGGTAAACTTTAAATTACTTCCTTACTCCGATTATGAACGCTAGATTACTATCTAACAAGGATCATTTAACACGCATTTTAATTGTCGTATATATAAGACGTATATAATTTTTTAACACAAATTCTACGATAACGTAAACACATAACGTATTTGGTAACAAAACTTTATTCCATTTAACTCGACAAACTGTTACCTTACTCACCGAACTTTCCACATTTGAACATCTTAAAAGGGAGCGCGCTCTCAACAAATTCTCCGAGCATGTTAACACGGTGCCCTTGCCAAAGTTATGACACCCGGTACTGGGTTTTTAATTAAAATTGCTGCACGATTTAATATTCGCAATGAAACGAACGCTCCCGCCTCGAAATGCACATCTCGCACCTGCCCATTATTACCTCCCGGCGAGGTGACAAGGAAACGAACGTGTCGCTGCCTTGTTGAACAAAGAGGCGCTACGTCGTACTACGAAAATGGTTTCGGTCTTGAGGTAGGTTCTATGAGGAAATACGGCAACATAATGTTTACTTACCTGGTATTGCCGACTCTTGCTTGTGTCGTAGGTGTAGGGTGTATCAATGTCAAGGCACAGGTCAAGGTCCATGAGGAAACAGCCATAAAAGCAATATACGTACGTACGTGGTATAAGAAAGCCCAAAGCCCAACTATACAATACACATTTCCAAAAACTGTACTTATACGCAAATATAGGTACCCTTCTGAACAGAAACTTCATTATCAGCATCCATACATATCCCCTAAAACTGAAGGGCTTATTTGTACGTAAACTTCTGCACGTAGATTTATTTTATTTAGTGAGGTAAACGAGCAAATATGTCTCAAAATGATAAGCCATCTCAGATCAGATCATCATCATCAGATCAAGCCTCCGCCCATGGCACACTGCAATGCTCAGGGACAGATTTCGTGGTCAACCATGCTAAGACAATTCAAACATTCAGTTATGTGTTCTGACTAACATCGTTCACAAACAAACGACGACGATGCTTCGACGGTTACGACGTTGACCGCAATCAACTGTTTTTAGTAGATATCGTTTCGAGGAAGATCGAAAAACGTTTACTAACATTTGACAGTAAATAAAATTTTGCGAACAGGTCCATCGCGTGAATTCGCCAAGGGATCGCCTGGAAGCCGAAACCACAGTATCAACGCACCACAGTGGATGCTTTGAAGTCTGGGCCAGAGGGGTCCTTGTTGTTTCCCGGTTTGTCTAATTAGAGCTATCAGGGCGACTCGAGAATCACCATGACTGGCAAACTTGTCAAGAATGTTTTCATGTTGCTGCATAAAACACAAGGACTCATTACTTTACTTTATTTTTAGGATTGTATATGATGTTTAGAAGGAATATGCGTATAGTTGAGATACTACGTGGAGATTATGGCAATAACCTCCCCTTTTGTGAAAGAGCCTAAGTCTTGCAGTGGACTGTTTTGGGCTATGTGGATAAATGGAGATACTACATCTTCACAGTTCTTAAATCGGTTTGTTGTCAACCGCAGACCAAATAACTCATCTAATTGGAGTTGCCAAAGACGGCTCGTTAAATAAATAACAATTGTAATTAAAACAATATCCAAGGACCGGCTTGAAAGCAATTATTTTTCCTAATTCAAGGTCAAAGAATAATTAGAAATTATGACAAATATTCTATCCAATTTGTGTACGCTTTTGGAAAAGTACGTACTCATTAAAATATTTCACGTTCAGACTTGCAGGGTATCCGATGATTAATTTATAATAATGAATTTAAGGTATTTGTTCATCGTTTGTGTGTCGCTCGTACGATTCGGATGTGGAATGAGCTCCCAGCCACAGGGTTTCCTTTGGACTATGACATGGGATCGTTCAAGAGGTATATTAGAGGTTTCCTTAGAGGCAGGCAACGCATTGGTAGCACCCCTGGTGATGCTGATGTTCATAGGCGGCGGTGACCACTGTCCATCAGGTGGCCCGCATGCCTGTTTGTCTGCCGGTTAACATAAAAAAAAAATCGTTAGCCACATCTACTACAGGATGATTTTAGGTAAATACACTGCCTAATAATACACGACGCCTTTTGATTCGATTCAGTGAAATACCGAACGAATGAACAGAAAAAGAACTAATTTTCGCCAATAGACCCAAAAACCTAAAAAACCCGATGATGCGCGGCTATTGAACGCTAACGTATTTAATGTCATTGTGTCATGTCTCTAATTCTTACATGTTTTGAATAAATAACAAGTGGACCCGGCGCGACTTCGTTCGCGTACGCCTACTTTACCCCTACCTGCCCTTTTTTTCTTGCTTATAAACCTTCCTCTTGAATCACTCAATCCATTGTTGAAAGCAACATTAGGATCCGTTGCATAGTTTACAAGATCTACATACATAAATAGACACATAGGGACAGACGGAGTGAAGCAACTTTGTTTTATACGTACTATGTTTAAATAGATAATATAACGTCATGAAGTTCGAATCGGATCCCTAGACATTTTTAACAAGTATTATAGAATAACTTCATAAAAAGTGAAGATTTCTATCTCAGCTTCGTAATTATTTGACATAATTAAAGGAAGAGAAGTTACAGCAAAAGATAAAAATAATTTTTGTTCTCGAACCTTGGTATCATCAAAAACTGTAATCATTATCCCGTTAACACGATTTGTGGTCGAGAAATCCTTATTAATAACATTCTAACGAGATTCGTTTGGTTTCCTCGCTGCTTTTAGCTTTTTATTGTTTCTTTATGCAGATTTTAGCGACGACGTTTAATATAAAACGCTATCAGTGGATCTGTTTCCTTCCCTTCTTTCTCTTAACATAATAGCGGGTTTATGATAATTCTCTTAAAACATTGTAAATAATTTTACAGTTCCATTTTCTTAAGAAAGCAGTGCACTGCAACATTAAAAAAATATGCTTGGACAATTCACACAGCGCCATCATCATTCAAAGCATGTGTTATGGGTACCAGAAAACTGATAAACTTCTTCTATATATATTTTTAAATACATACTTACTATACATATATACACCCAGACCCGTAACATAAATTAAAATTCATCATTTCAATTTCTGTCTGGCCGGGAATCGAACCCGAGACCTCTGCGTGGCAGACCGGCATGTTGACCAACTGAACCACTCAGGTCGTCAGACATACCCAATCCAATAATGTCTTAGAAGTAAATATTTACAATTTTGTTTTGACCTAACATAAATACGATAGAACGAGTATTTGCGCGGCAGACATAGCCGGCGAAGCTAGTACCGCAAAACAATAAAGGAAAGCCATAATTTTAAGAGTAACAAGAATACAGTCGGTGCGGATACCGGGTACCTCGACCACACTCCATATGGCAGCATTTTTATTAGTTCCTTGCTCAAGCGTGGTATAAAAGTCGGGTTGAGATTTCGGCCTCCATTTGGATTCAGCGGGCGAGTGTATGCAGCGGCCGGAGCTTCCCCGCATACATATGCGGCGAGCGGCACGGAATTTGCGAGAATACCGGGAAATGAATTTTTGGGAAACATGAAAACAATTCAAGCATAAGTTAATACCTGTGTAGGCCCACTTATTATAATTTGATAGTAACTAGATACTACTAGGATGTTACGTGGCCTCACCACCAGGAAGCCAACCTCACCTGCTCGCAGTGCCTCTGCTGACAGACGGACGAGGCTCTGACGAATCAGCTTTTCCCTAACAGGTTGTCTGGGTCAGATGGCAGTCGCCGCGTGTAAAAAGCCAAAACACCACTCATTTTATTGAGGCTTCTGATATTCAATTAGAACGCGCTTTCCTAGTAGAGAGTGAATCCTGGCAGGTAGATTTGCGATAGCCGCTAAGCCGAATTATCCCTAGGTTGACAGAGAGAGTAACTAGGTATTAGAGTAAGGTGAAACATCAAAGTTGTTCCTGCTGTTTATCTCACTGAAACAAATGTAGTATAGTTGGCATAGGTGAATGAGAATTCCTCAATTATAAAGTTCTGCAGGCTTACTATATTTATTTTCCAACCTATATGTACACGAGGACTTATTAATGTTGTTGTTTAACGTTTATTTTGATCGCAGCTAAACAATATCGCACATATTTGCGGTAATTTTTGAAGTTTATTGGGATGCTACATTTTATGAAACGGTACACGTTTGCTTTTAGAGGATTGTGTGTTTATTCCAAGCAGCGAACTCGCCCAAACGTTGTTTTCTCTCGAGAAATGAAATAGAGCACTAAAAAATAACTCAATAGGTATTGTATGTTGAAAGATGTTGTAGTATCAAAAATAGAAAGAGAGATGTTAAGATGGTTCGGGCATGTAGAGCGAATGGATGAAAGACGATTGACGAAAGAGGTATATAGCGCGAACCTGGAAAACCGGCCCTTAAGAGGACGACCCAGGACGACATTCACGTATCAGATCAGTAATGTTCTAAGAGTCAAACTCTTGTCAGTGGAGCAATCGCTCTATGACTACTTTTTAATAATTTTAATTTTGCGTAATGTTCATGTACCAAAATGAAACCTTTTTTTTCTACCGCCATCATCGTACCATGTTCTACGCATAGGTATCATTTAAATTTCCTTACCGCAAGACTATCGTGATAATGAACGTAAGTTAAAATATAGTGTGCTACTGAATAACTTTCTTTCAGTAATCACGTACCCAACTACGTAAGGGAAAATGTTGGAAAAAATGTGATTGATATGAATGACAAGATATTCTAGCTAAGAACCATCAGTAGAACTCGTGAGCGCAAAAAGTGAAAAGTTTCAAAACATAGTTTTACATAGGCATCACTCCGACACTAGCGAATGTACAAAGTAGATTTACTACTTTCCAAACTGCTTTTAAGCTCTAGAAGGGGCGTAAAAAACTCGCCCAAAGCAAAGTGTAGACATTGTCGTAAAAATAAAACACGAACAGAATAGAAGCATTTTAGAAAATGTACGGATATTTGAGGCGGAAAAGGCAGGCAGGAACAAAAACTGATGGACAGACAACTTAATTGCAACTTCCATTTGCGCTTTCATTTCTACAATAAATTATTTAGGGTAAGATCCCAAATCAAAATTTTTTTCATAACAAGCTTGTATTGCGCGGTATACTCGTAGTACCTACGACAATTCCAAATGGCCAAAATACGATGGGGTTATCTTATTGCGCTTACGTCCACCTTTCGACTTCATCGTCAGACCAGCTCCGTGGTACCATATTAATGCATTGTCATACAAGTTACATAAGTATACAAAATTTCAGCTCAATAAGGTACTAACAAATGGTCGAAAAATGGTTTGGAAATTTTGACGGGCAACTTACATACAAGCGAACAGTGCAAGTTAAAAAAAGGCTTGTAAAAATAGCTTTGATAATGAGATATTTTGTCATCATACAAATACCCCATCACACAAAATATTCATTGTTCCACTTGCTTTGGTCCTGACAAACCTCTCCCCTTTTTCCACATTCGTCAAGCTTTATACACGCTTTCTATACACGCTCGTCGCTTTAGGGTACTTACTCTGATGTATGTTGTTACGTTTGCAAATAGACCTAGTTAAATAGCTTAATATGTACTCGTACATTGTAAGAGCGTCGATGGCCGAGTTCAGGAGACTGAATGTGTGTTATGATCTAATCTGGTCAGGTTCCCCTGGTAGCAGGGTCACGGAGGTCAGATGGGAGTCGCTCCACTGTAATTACCTGATCTGCCAAATTCTAGGTCTGGGTCAAGGCGGACCCCGGGTCCTCGTCCGCGAGAGCACAACCGGACATTAACGCCAATATGATGATAATGACGTACTCGCACATGTGTTAGAAGGCTAAAGTAAAAAACTAGTGGAATATTGAAATCGTTCGAAAAAATCTAAAGTACATAGTTAAATAAATAAATAAATATTATACCTATCTAACGTAAACATACTACTTTTTCAACAAATAACTGAAAATAAGTTGCATAAAATCCATAGAGATGTCCAACTTTAAATAGGTGGGTATGATGGCCCAACAATAAGTTACAGCGGGCACCAAAAGTTGCTTGTAACTCGATGCAAGTTCTTAATTAACAGCACCAAGGGAACTTGATAAATAATGGTTAAGACGTCTTGTCTTCTTGTCAAACGAGTCTAAAGTTTCGCAAATTTGCAACGTATTAATGGAACCGAATTAACTTGTAACTACTATTGTCTAATGTGAGGTAAAAATAATAGCTGATACTTGTAAATAAATCATTGTTTTGAATCTTTAACACCTATATTAATAAACTAGCTGTTACCAGCGCCTTCGCGTGGTCTGGACCAATTCATCATCACCATCATCATCACAGCCCATAACAGTCCACTGCAGGACTAAGGGCATCTCCCACGAAAGAGGAGGTTATTGCTATAATCTTCACATTTGGCAGGCGGGTTGGAGATCGCAGTGTTAGAAATATAACGATGGAAAACGCTGCTGCCCATTTTCCAGACTACGAAGACTCTAGATATTTTGCCTCGAAAACGTCATCACATCCACGAGTGTAAGGGGTTGGTGCTATTTTACTCTTTATTCCCTATTTGAACCACACAGATCTGTTTTTATTTTCAGAAAAAGCAGCCTACGATTCCCCAGACTGCCATCTCATCATCATCACCAATTTAACACTTGCAACTTGCAAAAAAGAAATCTAGGTACTCAGAATAATGTGGGGTAATTTAGGTACACCTACTTAGGTGAAAAATTGTGCTAAAAGAAAAACTTTCATGTTATTTAACTTTACATTTTGCTCAAAATGCATCCGCTTTTGACGTTAATCGGTGCTTAAAGGCAGTAACGTTTGTATTTAAGAGGTCAACAGGACCGTATCAAGGGATACCTAGTATAGCAATATTCTAACTTCTGATTATGGCTACACAAACCAAAATAAAGAGTATTTGTACCTAGACTTTTACAGGGGAAGGCAGAGACCACAGTGTTTCACTTGCTACGCTCCTAACAAATCTCACTCGGTTCTTCCAGGTGTGACGGAAATACGTATTTTTATAGGAGAAGCGTAGGCAAAAGTAGTTTCAGTTACATTACCTAAGTAATTCAAGACCAACACATTCTAGCCAGCATTTAAATTTATAGTTATACCACCTACAATATTAACGGCAAGCACTGTAAGGATAGATATGAAAAAAAAAAACGGATTTCATCCATTAGTAATATCAAACACATACAATTGAATTGAGTAATAGTCAACAAAGTCTCGAAGCGTTAATACAATTCTCAAAAATCTAACAAGCGTATCATCTGGGAATACCCATTTTCAATCTCATTACATAAGGTACTCATTTATTTATAAATTGCCGGTTTGGTACTGTCTTCAAAAACTTAACATAACAAAATATATTTGTTGAAAATCGGGGTATGTAGAAGCTTTCGAGCGCCATTAGTTACAATCGTGACGGTCCTCCTTTGGCTCTTCCACATTCATACATCTTGACATACATTTACGCCGGAAAATGAGAAGGAAGGAAACCTTTTTTGCTGTGTCCCCTGCCTGTATCCGACCCTCTGGGCGTGTCATACACTTTCGCCGGAAAATGAGAAGGAAAGAAACCTGTTTTGCTATGCCCCCCGCCTGGGTCCGACCCTGCGGGTCTGTAATGTTAATGAGAACGGCCCGCCGTCGCAGAGCGGCTCACAAGTCACTTATTAAACAGCCCACGCTCCTCTTAAATAGTTGGCAATAATTTCCACCATTTAAAACGGGAAATTGAATTTTCGTAGGCACTGGCAAAGTTGGAACACTGTAGGTAAGTAACAAGTTTACGTTCCTAAGTAATTTTACACGAGGAATGATTAAATACGACAGATATAAGTTTTATAATTAATTCATTTGCTTTGTAATTAATTACATAATGAGACAAAGATCGTCGGATGTTCTGAAAATACCTATACCTATGTTCTAAACTCGAAAGAAGCGCACTACCAACGATTAGAAATAAACTATGTTAATGTTAATACAAAAAAACAATTCAATGTATATACAACTAAAATTAATAATTCCTCCATCGAAACCAGTTACGAACCACCGGTTTCGTACGCCGCCGGCCGAAAGGAAAAATGGGCTATTATACGAGACAATAAAATGACCATTTACACGATCAAGAATAAATTATGATAATGTTCATTAAAAGAAACATTTAATTATGCAAATAAGTTATTATTATACGAGACAATAAAATGCTAGAGGTGGTCATAGTCCATCCGAAAAGTTCGATCACACCTGTGGCAAAAACACATCAACAGAACGGTCAGATTCCGTATGAAAAAAAAAACTTTATATTTCCAAACAAGTACTTTTACAGTATTTGTTTGGACTAGAGTTAATCCATTTTTAAGCCAATCGGAAATACCGATGCGTATTCGCATCGCACGACCCCCCGATAAAAGCCCAGCCCCCCGTCGCAATACGCATCACGTTACGTCACAAATTCACAATGAGACTGGCGCGACAGTAGGAGGCGCGCTCCCCGGGCGTATGACCGCTACAGCTCTTACCGTAGCCCTAGTTCAGGGTTGTTTTGCAGTTCTGTGTTGTTTACATTCTCACGATTGCATCTGACAGGGCGATTTTCTAATAAACCCTGGCTGGCAGGCTGGCTAGCTTTGGATACTAGGATTTACCTACTGCTAGAAAGAGGATGACTTTTGTATGTCTGTTATCCCTTATTATTATTTTTAGTTCGTATTTTATCAGTGTGGAGAGAACGTTGTCAGGACCGTAGCAAACGGAACATTATAATATGGTGACATTATGTATTTATATATTTAGAGTTACTTTAAATAAATTATTGATAAAAAGGGTATACATGTGGGTGAGGTGTGTGGGGTATATCAAAATATTTTTTTCAGGAATTGGCCCTAGGCGAGAGGTTACGCAACATTTCAATGCGTGCATCGGCGTTATTATTTGTATACGTAACAAAAGAAAAAATACATGTCCAATATTTTTTGATTATCCACCTAAAGGACTAAAACCCGGACAAAAGTAATTATCCCTATTTTAGTTAAGACTAGAACAAGAGACTATTCGGCAACCCATTGGAAAGTCGGGTGGCAATAAGAAGTTACCAAAGTTTTCCGGACAGCTACCGCTCTGACTGGAGCACAGTAGCCTAGTTCCGGGCATGTTTTTGCATGACTTTTTGGGTCATACCATAGTGCACCGCATGGCACAGGCGCCGGCCGAAGAGAATTATAAATGAGCGGCAACCCGATGCATTTCACCGCAGCCGCAGAACCGCCCCGCGAAGGATATAATCATGTATAATTTATGCCGCGAAAGCTGCACGGCTCGTCGAGGAATGAGATTTGGGGCCAGCATACGTTATAAAAATCTGTGCCGTATAGTATCCGCAACAAACGTTTGACGCGACGTATCTTAGAATTTTTTAGTAAGTACATCCGAGGAATTCGCTAACCCGTAGGGAATGGAACAGTTTGTTTTTGTGAAAATTGAAAGAGAGAGGCTTGTGCCTATGTGGTTATATTATAAGTCTGAGGACAATGACGGCACCGCAATCTTCAATAACAAATTCATTACACTATTAATAATGAGACTCATAAACAAAAATCCAGAGAGTTTAATAATACCAGTCTTATGCTGCATTGCCGCCGGGCATAAGTCTGGTGTAAAGGATATAACCGTACATGATTTATACCGAAAAGGCTACTTGATATGCGGGGGATAGGAGGCAGGATACACAAAGTACACGAGCAGCAGACCAACGAAATTAGTTTCGATATTAGGCAATCTTTAAGAAGGTATTTTATGGTGCCGTCATCAAGAAGCATCAAAAGCACGTTTAATAATAATACTGAACGGAGATATTGCATCAAAATCTAGGACATGAGTCCGGTGGGAAAGACTTTAAATATGTATAATTTATACAGTAAAGGCTGCACGATATGCGCAGAGTGAGTTTCGAGGCTGCCAGCTAAGTTAGCATTATTAACTCCAGAGTTTGATAGTAATTAACATTTGACTCCTCCGGTGTTATGGTGCGAAATATAAGCGACGATAGATTGTAATGGGAAAACAAGCATAACAAGTCACGGGTACTTATTTCATTATCATATCAAAGATTCAATCTTTTAACCTTAAAAGTAAATCTGCAATACAACTGCAGTGTGTGCCTACAAAATGCATGTTGCCGAGAAAATGGTCTTAACACCGCCTAGTGTTAAATTTTCACAGCGCAGTCACTGTTGACGGTTCCAGTCGAACGTAAAATGTAGACGATTGTAGGCCATTGAATAATGTATAACGAACGGGTGGTCCAGCCAGATAAATATTTTCTTTCTACAGAAGAAATGTATTTTATAAGACTTGGATTAGGTAGGATCGTCTTTGGAAATCTATTGTCTAAATATTCAAGACAGGTAGGTACTCGTAGTGCACGAAATTATCACCAAGTAAAATCAAATTATGCCGTTTCGAGTTCATTATTAGAATTTTTTTTATAAATAAGGTTGTAAGAACTTGTTATGCATCATCATCATCATATCAGCCGAAAGACGTCCACTGGCATAGGCCTCCCTCAGAGATCTCCACAAAAGCCGGTCCTGTGCCTTCCGCATCCAACTGGTACCTGCGATCTTTACCAGGTTATCGGTCCACCTTGTGGGAGGCCTACCCACGCTGTGTCTTCCGGTACGTGGTCGCCACTCGAGAACTTTACTGCCTTATCGGCCATCTGTTCTTCGAGCTATGCGCCCTTCCCATTGCCACTTTAGCCTGGCAATTCTTAGGGCTATGTCGATGACCTTGGTTCGCTAGCGGATCTCCTCATTTCTGGTTCGATCGCGCAACGAGACTCCGAGCATAGCCCTTTCCATTGCCCTTTGGGTAACAGTGAGCTTTCTTATAAGGCGCATAGTGAGCGGCCACGTTTCCGTTCCGTAGGTCATCTGGTCACTGGCAATACACATTGGTCAAAGACCTTCGTCTTGAGACACTGTGGTAATTGTGATAGAAATATATGGAATAAATATATGGCTTGTTATCACAGAATCTCTAAAACAACCCTTGTGTGTGTAGAGGTATATAGACAATTAAAATGTAGTAAAAGACATAACAATAATGTTACTTTAAGGACTACCAGAAAACACCATTACTTGTAGGCACCGACTCCTACTACGCCTAATGTAAAAGAATATGAGTTAAAGTATGCATACGAGTAGGCACTATATCGAAATGTCTGTCGCCGTTGGAAGCGACGGGATATTTTACATAAAGAGCCATTTCCCAAATCTGCTATGAGGAGAAACTTATCACTTCGTCACAGGGGTTCGCCACCCTGAGAAAATGGCCCTTTTTCGAACAGAGATGGGAAGGGCTGTGTGCCTATGAAATCAGAATCTATGAACAGGAATATAAATCTTTCAAAATTGACCGGATTAGGAGCAAAAGAGCTCATTCCTCACAATGAAAGCAAGATATTAAAATCCCAAACTTCTTGAACTCTGTTATTTAAAAACGTGGCTACTGTATTTTTAAAATAGTTTTTTTTATTGCCTAGGGGCCTCACTACACGAAGGTCTACCTGATGAAAAGCGGCCACCGTCGTCCAGAACATCTAGGTATACAATAGGTTTCAGAATTAATTTATCAAAAATTCGAAAAGCTTAACAAAATACGACCAATTGATAAACGTTAAGCTTAGGCGACTTGATACACGGGTTGCCTAATTCAAAAGCCTCCATCAACTCGTATTGAAGCGGCATGGTGGAGTGCCCAGAAGTGGGACTTGAATAGGCAGGCTGAGCGTCCTCCGCATGTACCTGCACAGCGTGGAGGTATTCTAAATATAGTTATCTGTAATCCCCATCGAAAACAGAAACAAAGAAAAGTTCATTTGCTGTTCGGTGCTCAGCAGATTAAGAGTAGGTAACTCAAACCTTTTGAACTAATGTCATGCAATGCAGCTAATATTTTATAGACAAACAATGCATACTACAAAATAGAGCCATTTCGGCCATTTACAAATAGTTCGCAAAAAGAACAGTATTAAGAGCTTTGATTTTATTAGCCGACATTCAAGAAACTTATGAAAAACTTATTGACATCATGAATTCAAAACCTATAAAGAATATTAAATATCAGCTTCATTCCCCAACACTAGACTAACCCACAAACGACATCACATCACACTCAACCCTAAAATCCCAGGTTGTATATAACACCAAATAAGGGAGCGAGGCGGCATCATGAATAAGAAATTTGGTGCTTTACAAACACTAAAATCTGGGGGATGGGTATTTGTAGGGCAGAAGTTCAAGAAAACAATAGTAGACAAATGCTTATACCCTATAGCGAATGGAAAGGGAAGCACTAAAGACAGAGGGGCCCTACCAGCGGCCATACAATGCTACTCATATATTATAAAAACAAAGTTAACGGCTCGTGAAACGTGAAATGCTGAAGACTGAGCACATTGAATGAGCAGAAAAGGGTACCTTAGTAGAAGTCGGGATTGGCCGTTTAATAACGAAGACATAATGACGAATAATTTAATAAAGTTAACGACAGTGTCACTTTTTTACTTTGCATGTTGAGAAACTACGAAGTAACTACCCTAATTAAATAGCTATACGAGTAACAAACGCCAGATGTGCTGCAATAAGAGAATTTCTGACATTCCACTATTTTAATTAGCTGTTGTCGATAATTAATCCGATTTGATTGATAATGATCAATGCGGTGTTGTTCATAATTACGATGCCAATTTGTTTAACCTTATTTTAACCACAGCTGCAAATGCTCTGAATACCTAGATAGACCTAGAATGATACAAAGCATTAGAGAATGGCACTTTTTTATCTCCATACAAAATTTTGTTTAGCAATTAAGCCCATTTTTGGTTGAATGGTTTTAATTTTTGTCAGAATAAACACGCAGCCGCCACATTGCCGAAATCATATTCAAACGTAAATGGCATTTCATTGGCTTTCAAATAAAGCTAGTTTCAGTGATATTAAATATATTTTCCTTTATTATATTTCAATTTGAAAGCCTAAGGATTAATAAACACCTTTTATTTATAAGTACAACGCGTATCTAATTGTGCGAGTAATCTATATGAATTATTAAACAGAAAGCTCGAGCCTATTCCTCATTCTGTTGTTGACCCAATAACGAGATTACAGAGCTTAGTTCGACATTAACCATTGTTAATAAATTATACATGTCTAAGCTAATATAACGTCCAATTGCCTAAATGGTTTGAGACATGTTATCTTCTCAAACACATTTATTCATGTTTGACATATTCGCATGCAGAGAGATAACTGAAATACTAAAATCTAACAACTGTTCACGCGAATCGCCCACGCCTTCATAAAATCTTTGTAGCAAGCATAATTTATCTTTATAGGGCAGCCCACCTGTGTAAACCGACGCCATAAACATATATATAGGTATTGACAAATTGTCGTAAAGCATGTCCAAAGGGAAGGAAGACGATTGTTTACCGCACAGTTCTCGTCGGGAAATAGAGAGAATACGCACACAAATCACGGCGAGTGTGAATTTTCTCGCGCCATTAGGTACCTGCAACAAACAAAAAAAGCACATTAGTGACTCGAATTCCGTTTTTTCCGCGTTCCATATTGCTGTAAAGTTCAGAATTGTGGTCAAAATTGTCATGCATGAGTAGATTTTCTTATTTTTTTATTATCAGGGAGCCAGGGGGCTTTCTACCCGCCGATAAGCGGCCAGATTTAGTAAAAATTTTAAACAGTAGTCCTTGTTATAAATTTAAATTATAATAAATATTAATTATGTAGTCAGTAAATTTACTACCTACAGCGATAATTAATGAAGACCGGGACTCCACACATGATTACAAATTCATAAGTAAAAATGTAAACAAGGTGTGTATAATGAAAAAGTTTAATTAGCACTGATAGGAAAAACCATAGATGGAAGCATAAAATATTTACTAATAATAGCAATATGTTAATTCAATGACGTCGTGGCATCAATATTACTCTTTAGATCCAATCTGGTCAGGTTCTCCTGGTAGAAACACCTGATTATTATTTTTAATAATACAAAGGATTGTCGCTCTCTGAAGTTATTAGCAGGCAAAAGATTTCAATTTCAAAGTTCCTTTGTGCGCGTAATCCTTCGCAATAGTTATAGCTTAGAACACCGGAGTTTTGCTACAGGCGAACTTTTTCAACTAAAATTTCAACATGAGTCACACGAAACTTTATGGGACCTGAAACTCGGTGAGGAACTGTGAAATTTTTTGAAAACTTCCACTACCGTTCTGTCACAATGGGTAGATAAAATTGTAACTCATATAGCTTCAGAACATGTGTTGTTCAGCAGATTTTCTTTAAAATCGCATACATCATTACGTTCATTACGTTACGTTGCCTGCAAGTGTGTTCGCTGATCAATATGATCAGCCTTCAAGGCTGGAGTGAATAGGCTCTTCTAAGACGGGCATGCTCCATCTTGGGTCGCATCGTCGCTTACTAACCAGAGGTGGGTAATTCTCTAAATACATCCCTTATTGTAACGATGAAATGTATGATGTTCTGCCGGATAGTAACCAATTTTTCAATAGAAATTTGCGCGTTGCTTGGCAACCTGGCAACGATATGTCACGTTTCATCGTTGCGCTCACGGATTTTGTCTTAGAGAATAATAGAGAATAGCAGGTGAGATGGCGGTCAAATGCCTGTCTAGTCTAAGATATCTAAAAATATCATAACTTAGCGGCACACGTAGGCTTGATATAGACAAGACGTCACAACAACGCATACCCACATCTATCAGAACCAGACGTTGGCGTACATACCGCCACAGTAGTTGATACAGATAAGCCGTACGCATGCATACTAGACGTAAGTCGTAGTTGTGTGGCCAGCCTCGAGGGGGGACCCGAAACGGGTCCATGACGCGGTCGCGTGGCCACACGTTAATGAGCGCGATGTGGGTCACGGCGCAGCCAGCCGCCTCCTGCGGATTCATTATGCGGACTACACACGGACCTTTGTTGTTTATTATCTAAAGCGGATCACTTGTAACCTCACCTAAGAGACACAAACACATTAACAGGGTTTCTCTGGCTGCCTTTCCATGTAGTACAAAATGGTTGAAAATATTTATCAAGTTTCCGTGATATAAATACTTAGGGGGGAAATATTCAATCTTCGGTCTGGCTGTGAGTGATGTGAAGTGATTAAGCCTCTCATATCCAGAATACACGAGCACGAGTAGTAAATAACTCATAAAATTTCCGGAACAAAACCTCCGAAATGAAAAAAGCTATAATAAAACTCCTCAATAAAACGTGTCCGACCGTGTGTAGAGATCCCAAAATGGCGCTAAATCGTGAGGCTGACTCCTAAGCCACGTACCGATTACTTTCCGCTGAGCTGGGAAAATTCACACAACTTCTCTTGGTTTTATTTGAAGGTGAAAATATAGCTAGTTTAAAATGTGAGCTGGATTTAAGCTCAGTAAATATTTAGCTACCTATTTATTTATTTAAAAGTGTTTTACTTTACTTTACTTTAAATCCTCAACTACTTTGTTTGTGCGGAGTAATTAATATAATTCAAAAAGTATACAGTAACATCACCTTTCGGTTTGCTCAAAATTTAAGCAGAGTTAAACGTAAAGAAAAATAAGTTCTAAAATGAAAAATATTTTTCATAACAAGCTTTTCCAAATTCCAAAGAGCCCAACACGATGGGGTTATCTTATCTTATTCAGTTCATAAGTTCCTATGACCACCTTCAGAGTCCATCATCAGACCGGATCCATGGCACCATATTATTACATTGTCATCCAAGTTACATAAGTATACCAAATTTCAACTGAACCGGCTACCAACAAATGGTTGCAAATTTTGACGGACAACTTACATACAAACAGTGCAAGATAAATAAAAGCTTGTAATAAATGAAAACATTGCAGACCCACATCCATAACTAATCTATGGATAAAAAATTCAAGACTCAAAGAATACTGCTAATTTTAGTAGGTATCTTCTAGTGTGTCAGGATGTCTCTCGTACATGCTGATAGACCCAGCATAGTTTGGGTATCCGCCGAAACATCACAATGCAAACTATTTATGAGGTCCTGTGATGTTTCGATAAAAAGCGGTTGTGGATACACGGAGGGGTTTTAGTGGGTAGGGTCCTTTTTCGGGCAATGCCACATATCCACGTTACTCCCCCGGGTGAAGTGATCTTCAGAAGATTTCCCCTCCTACAAAAAACAGTTCAGTTTATGAAATATATGACACCCTACTATGGTATCTATCTTGCCCAGCAACTGATGCTAATGAAGCCAGTCGAATTGCAGAACTTGCAGTTCCCGTAGCGCTAAGCTCCAAAATCAGGAGCGATATTTCTCTCTGCATAACATTAAGTACTTAAATCAAATTTTAATCCCTTATGCCATAGATCTTGAAAAAGGTGGAACACTTATTTTAGCTGAGCTCTTGCTACTAACTCAACCACGATTCGCAATTTATTTTACCTCACCTCAGTCAGGCAGATGAAATTAATGACTCAGGTGTTTCTGATAAAAAAAAAACTGTTACGGACGAACAACTTGAGGTAATGAGGCATGGTAACTACGAAATTCCGAAAAAGATATGCGGAGATTCCGGAGAAATCTTTAAAATTCATAGATTGAATAAGTAAATTGACTGAAATAAGTTACGTAAGGGGAGGATCTGAACGAAGTTTTATCTACATTTCTATACATACTTATGCAATATCCACACTCCCAGATATTAGAAAAATGTATACCTTTTATATTTGCAAGGTTGATAGCTGTTATTTTTTTATAATGTAGGTTATTACGGTTTACAATAAACTTAAGAATAGCCTAGGTTAACTAATTTTTCCAAGATTTTATTTAATTTGCGATGTTTGTGCGTATGTATGTTCAGGACAATTCTTGCAAGCCTAATTTGAGCCACTTCCCGGTGTTCGAATGAGCTGAAATCCTACCTGGATGACAATGTATTAATATGGTATCAGAGCTGGTTTGATGATGGCGTCGAATAGAGATCAACTGGTCATTTATTTATTTATTTTAAGCGACCAAATGGTGTAAGAACTTGGGCAAGTTCCAATGTGTGACAGGTTATTTCTTGTTACGGAATTTTTAAATATTTTTTGTCAAGGAAAATAGTAGGTACTAGTAGGTTAATTATGTAACTCTGTTGCTAACAATTATCTATTTCAATTATTGAAATTGTTACTTTTACTATTGCGTATAGAACGATCGATTTAATAGTTTCACTTTATTACAATAGAACTTTAGTAGCAACTGAACACATGTAATCGCAAAAGTAACAATTATAAAAATATCAGAGACTTGTTATTAACAGAGTTACGTAATTACCCTCCAGGAGAATTTTAGTCGCAATCGAAAAAAAAGAATTTCAACTAGAGAGGTGCAGTATCTATCGTTCAATATTATCCAATATAGCACGCAAACCACCCCCAGAATTTATTCATATTAATAAAAGACACCGGTTAAGCTCACGTCCATGAATCATATTTCATTCCGCACATATTTTTACGGGAACATTCTTTCCCAATGCTAATTTTCGACCCGGGTTTATTAAAGCGAGCTCAGGGTCACAAATTTGTTCTTGTTTGATGCTCAAACACGGGGTGAGTACTATGTATTACGTAGCTATATGTATGTTTGAAATTTATTTACTTAGGTTCTGGGCTTCATGGCCTTACGCGTATGTTGTAGGCACTTTTGATATTTGCTAACTTGCTTTTTGAAAATAAAAGACGCGTATTGTTTTCTGTCAAAGGTATCCGGCAGATAATTAAATTCAGTTTCAACGACACCTTTTTACAGGTTTTAAATTAATATCGAAGGTAACATATAAATAGAACACTTTCGAATCAACAGCTTAATTTAGCGAACAAATTGCTGTATTCTAGACTGATCTACTTCATTCAGTTTATTATTAATACAAATTCATCAAAGGTAGGTAAACATCTTCTAAAACTGAAATTTAATTTGAAATTCGAATACATTAGTATTTTAACAGACTTGTCTGCGGAAAATTTGTTTATTTTGGACAAAAAAAATTGGAAAAGTACATGCGCACAAGATCTCCTTCTTCAGGTTGCCATTTATCTCAATCTACAATTAATATGTCTCTCTCAAAATACAATTATATATCCAAATCTGTTTAAAGGTTTAAGCGTAAATATAGCATACAGACTGAGTTAATTTTGCATTAAAGGTAAACGTTATATCTGTGTAGAGTAAGTTGCCTGTTAATTTTCTATGCGAATAGACTAACCTTATTTCAGGCTCATATTGATAAAGCATAGTAGATCAGATTAGATTAGACTCATTTATTACTCAAAGTGAATACAAGTACATTTATATACCTAGCAGTATATACAGACAAAAAATGTGCATTCATTTAGGGTTCGTAATAATAACCTAATTCGTGATCTAACCCAAATTGGACCGAGCGGGTTAAAAAGTAACTTAAATGCAAATTCAATCCTATTTGTGAAAGCGGCCCATTGCTACACTAACGTGTCTGAAATAACAGTATTCTGAAATCGATACTAATTAAAGATAAATGTTTTCATTGAGCTAACGAAAGAATAACAAAATGAGCATCAGAACGCAATTTCTTTATCTCATGAACAGTCTATAACAATGATCTGGTGAACTTGAGCCCCTTCTACATTAGTAGACATAATTATATTTCGCAGCTTCATTCTTAGCGATTTATTGAAATATAAACATATTATTGTATTCATGCTCTCGTCCTTAGCCCTTGCATGAAAACACTCGCGTCGAATGAAACTCCTTTATATAATTGTGATCGAACTTCACGTACCTATAGGTAAGTTCGTTTGATCATCGACTATTGCCATAATCTACGCTTGGCAAGCGGGTTATAAAACGTATAATTGAAAAAACTTAACGGAAAACGCTGCCGCCAAATCCTGTTTTTCAGACGGCGCTATAGCCTTATAGTCTGACAAAGTAAGAAACTTACCACCCCTATTTGACAGGGGTCGTAAAGGCGATGAATGTTTTTTTTTGTATTAAACTAGCCAGCTATCAGACTATAGAGAATGTCAGAGGCATACCATACGTACCACCGTACGTTAACCAGAAAATGGGTCGCAGAATTTTCTGTTGTATAAATATTTGGACACTGCCATCTCCAACCCTCCTGCCAAGCGTAGAGATTAAGGAAATGCCCTCCGCTAAGGTAAAGGAGGCTCAAATTTAGCAGCCTACTGTTATGGGCTGTTGATGTGTTGTGATTAACCTGTTTTGTAAATAACCTAACAGATGTCGGAGAAACGTGTCGACGAAACTAGTTTCATATAAAAAACCCCATCGAAAACAATCCATTCGCCCAAGACACTGCACACAGAAACTCAAATGCACAGATTATAACATCCTCTTTATTTTGTTATAATAGAGGGTGGCAAACAAGCAAGCAGGTTCTGATGGTAAGTGACCACCGACGCCCATGGACACCCGCGAAAATAGGGGGGTTGCGAATGCGTTGACGGCTTTTAATAAAGGTATACGCTCATTTCTTGAAGATTTCAATGTCGCAGCGGCTCGGGAATGCCGCTGCAGGAAGATAATTCTATAGTATGGTACGTGGCAAGAAGTTTTTCGAAACAACTCCTCAAGACACTCCACGTGATATAAGCGGTACAATATGCACAAAGACGCAACATATCCTTACAGCGACAGATCAGTGACGTGAAAGCATCGGCGTTGATGATCCGGGTCGCACTACGTAGAACGTGGTCAAAAGGAAAAGCTTAAGTTGAGATGCTTCGGCCCAGAGATGAGAACAGAATAACATGTGCAGCCCAAGCGCCTTATAAAGCTTGAGGCGATGTGCCCTCTGTTTCTGTCGGAGGTTCAAAACGTTGTGGAGAGGCAAAAATTGCGTTTGAGTATTTTAAGTCTTATTACAACAACATTACTTCTTCATCATCATCGTCCTAGCACTAATCCCGGCTTCTAGCAGGGTCCGCTTTCCTAATAATTCTACCCCACTTCGCCCGGTCTTGAGCATCCTCGCGTCGTAATCCGTTAACTCTCGCATCCGACTCAGCGATGTCAATCCATCGCTTCTTGGGCCGCCCACGGGGTGTCTTTCCTAATACCAACAGGTTCAGACAAGTTTACTTACTTAACTATATCGCAAATTGCGCCGAGTTACCGAACTATGCTTAACTAAAGGCGCTATGCAGTTATATTTATCGGGAACACAACACAAGCGATACGATATGCTCTCCGTCTTCATTAATTAGCACCTGGTACGTCTGTACCGCCTTGTCAGAACAAAGGCACAATATAATAACGAACTCCTTTGTAAAATTGCTGGCAACAACAAAACGTGATTATGCTAGAAACGAAAATGGAGGGCAGCCTACGTGCACGGCCCCCGAAACGTTTCCGTAACTGCGACCCAGTTACTTGGTATAGCACCACAAAGCCGGTTTGTGCCTATCTCTCGCCCAGTGGTATGACGAACAGGGCCTTGAAGGCTCAGCGGCCAAGCCTCCCCTGGAAGCGAGCCAAGGCAAACAAATATCCATATTGTGCACCAAACAACAGTATTTCGGACGAAGATTTCCTAATACACACACGTCCTCGGTGGCCGAAGTGTGTTACAACAAATAATTCACGGAAACCCGATAAGTTGCACAATATTTATTGGCGGGTTTGTGTGAAGTCTGGCTGGAAAAAGAAAACGTGGTCGGTGGAAGTTTCATGGGAAAATTATTATTCCGTTTGAATTACAGAAATATTGGCCGGAGAGTAACAGTGCTACGCGGATTGTTTTCATCTTTTTTTTTGCAATTTTGGTAGTTGTAATGGAAACAAGGTAGGAGAATAGCCAGGTAGCCAGACTAATCACAGGCATAATGCATACAAGCTTAGTGATTACAGTTTAAAGCACCTTCTTGAGTTTGATGAAAAAGAAAAACATGCTAACTTATATAAATAAGCTACATAGGTACACTCAGGTAGGCTTGCATCACCATGCGGTAAGCAGGGAATATCGAATACCAAAGGCTACGTTTCTGATAGATCTTTTGCTTATTCTACACTTAAACATCAATCATCATCTTCAAGGTATTCCATATAACTTTAAAAAAAAAATACAATGTCCCCAGGGCCTGGGCGGCGGCGATCCCTTTCCTTCTTCTAGTATAAAAATAATTTAGTCTGCAAACTGCAGCAATCGTTAGTTTAAATGCAGTCCCCTTACAATCAGAGCCGGCAAAGTCTGACGTGGTCCGCTTTCTCTGTATAGTAGCCTGTATAAACGTCATAAACAGAAAAGGCTCAGCGACAGGGCAAATAAAAAACGAGAACTGAAACGAATTTAGGCATGTCAATCAACAGGTACAACTCAATTAGAGTTTTCCTCCGGAAAAAGAAAACATTTACAAATGAGTTGAAAATTGTTTAACTGAATTAAATCCAAACATTCCAGGGGCCGAATTCACACAATAAATTGGCCCCAGAATCCGCAAGGCTTTAGTAATTAGCTCGGATGAAATATCGCTGTTACGCGAAGCCCTTCGTTAACTAAAAATAGATACATGGCATTACATTCGCCGGTATACATATTCAATTGAAACGTGAACGAAGTGGTCGTGAAACTGACGGAGAGCGCAATCTCCAGCCATCATATGAATCCGTAAATATTAAAAGGGCTGATGTCATATGCAAATAAGAACTAAAGGACATGTGCCCTTTTTGTATTTACGCATTCGTATTATGTCAAGGATTCGTAAATTAATTATAAAACAACATTCGCTTTTATGCCCGCGACTTCGTCCGCGTAAAATTCGGTTACTACCTACGTTCCGGACCCGTTCCCGTCGGAATCACATTGAATTTCGGTTAAAACTACCTATGTAGTAACAGCCTATGTTACTCGCTGATAATGAAGCTTTGTACAGATGAGAATTTTTAAAATTGGTTAATTAGTTTTTATCCGTTACAAACAAACAAATAATCCAATATTTTCTCTTTATAAATTAGCATGAATATTAATTACAATTACCAAACCTTAACTTTAGTAAAATATACAATTCAACAATCATTAAAAATAATTGACACCCGACGACATCGATGCCCATCAAACACAAGAAAATAGATTGAAACCTTTTAATTGTCGCGATCCCAAATTTATCTGACTCTCAAATGACTTCGCGACCAACTAGCTAATGTTCCTTCTATCATTACGACAATCAGAATTAATGAGCTAGAATTTGTCGGGGCAAGGCGTGCCGCCGAATTGAATAGAGCGATTCGTAAACGTCATTTCCAAAAGAATTTGGCGTTAAGTGCCGCTGATGAAGTACATTGTTCGCGGCCCAAATTGCGAGCGTTCGCACCGCTTCGGAGAGCTTTCAGTTGGACAAATAAATGGTTTGTTACGTTATTGTTTTAGAAAACTGCCACAGGGGAGACGATGGGTCTATCCTGAAACTTCAAAATTGCGAGTGTAATCTAAAATAATAAGAGGCTTACATTAGATATAATTATTACAAAAAATATGTGAAATTGATATAGGTAGGTCTGCAAGACTAGTACAAAATAAAAGCGCTTCAAATGCTGAGCCAAAAAAGTTTGTAGCTCATCGGAAAAAACAAGAAGCTACTATAAAATCGATTACATAATTCCAACCGAACAGATTTCTGCTTTCCTGATACGAGTTCATTAAAACTGACAAAAACATGCGTATTTTCAGGATATTTCAAACAAATCAAAATAAAGTGCGTCTAATCAATTAAGCGCTCGATCTAGACACGCTTGTGGCGAAAAAGCAAGTAATACTTTAGCAACGGCAATCATAGCTATCTGAAAATCTCATACAGACCAAAGCAATAAAACAGCGGAATCAATATAACGGTTGATTGTTTCTGGCCGGGCCTCGCTTGATTGCCCTCCGAACATTATCTCGTACAGCATGCGGAGATTCGTATATGCGATTACACTTATTGTGGCCGTTGGCGGAGCGTATGTACCCTTCAGTTACCTACACAACTATGTTAAAGACGGACGTAAGTATGTTTTCTCAATTAATTTCGAGAATTTCTAACATATCACATGGTGTGCGCATTTTATCACATGGGAGGACTTCTAATAATTCCATTTATGGCATTTCTAAAACTACCAATCTAAGTCTATCTTGATCTAAGGTCTTGCAAGTGTCACTTCTAGTAATGGAATTTCTACGGACTCTTTGACTATCATCATCATCCCCAACATCCCATGGCCACCCACAGTCAGAGATCAGATATGGTTCCTTCTTAATAAATTCTTGTTACTGGATTTATAATAACATATTTTAAAGTTGTGTTGGAAGACAAAATGTTGAAAATACAAAACATACGACTGCTGTTTGCGTGTATCCTTAATAGGCTAATAAATTTGTACAAAATAGCAGATAGCCTCAATAACATCCGACATCATTTTGCAGGTCCGGTGGACGGTCCTTTTCCGTCTAGTTTAAAGAACGTCCCGTACTTTTGCTACCAGTCACCGAGCAAGGGTCCATGTTCAGGCATGTTCTTAGTATATTTCTACGACATAGTACGAAGGAAGTGTATGCCTATGATGTACTCCGGATGTGGCGGCAACGAGAACAGATTCAACAATAAATACCATTGTGAAATTGAATGCGAGTCCGTACGTCGAATATAATGCTCAGATGTTAAAGAATTTTTGTTAGTTAAGTAATAATTTTCAACACTAAGACGTTGGACTACTTTTAGCTGTAAGCAATATTGGTAATAAGAAACTGTTACAATTAGAAGAGGGATGTTTCCAAAATTAATCAGGCACAAGTATTTATATGTAAGCGATTTATGAAATAAAACAAAGTTGATGGAACATCACTCCCAATTTTCTAATGTAAACATTTGTCTTTGAGCCGATAGATTCGCAAACCTTTCAGAATCAGCGATCACAAATTCAGTTAAAAGGTAAATAATTTCGTCGAAATCACCAAAAGGTAAATCCGGTGATCGGAAATGGTAAAGAGAAATTGAATTCCGCGATGGTTAAAGCCATTCAAAAGCGACGTAATTAGAAATGCTTGGAACATAAATGCTTAGATGGTATTTGCAAACTCTGCCGATACAAGTAGTGTCAGTGAATTATTACGCCAATACTTGTCAAATCTGGTTCCAATAACAAATAAGTAGTATTTGATCATCTCCTGCAACACTATCAAAAGCCGCTGTATTATGCTGTTATGTTCCTTTACCGCCTTGTGTAAAACACAAAGAGGGAGTCGAGAGTACCGCTTTAATCATATTACATTTGAGTAACAAATGGTTCACTTTGGTTCCATATCCATCCACCTGAACGGAATGTTGATTGTGCTCTCCTCTCAGTAATTTTGTTCGCGTGGGTGTTGGGCGGGGTTCACTTCAGGGTTACTTTCGCGGTTTGCACATAGCTTTGTGGAGCGTGTCCCGTAGTCGCACGACTCACCCGCATGCGTACACCGCCCGAACGTTATTTAGATTCAAAGCCACCAAAGGCTTGTGTTGGGGAACAAAATTTTAGCACAGCAAGAGTCAAACACGGACTAAATTACTTATCTGTCGGACATCTACTGATGGCAGAAAACTACAGAATAACGGCGCACAGTATTCTATCGCAAATGAACGCCTTATAAAATAAAGTAATTTTCTTGAAACTGGAATCGCATCTGAAACATTTAAATGAAAACGTTTTTAAAGTGCATCTCAAGAGCAATTTCCCGGTTTCATTTTAAACGAAGCACAAAGGCAGCGATTAAAAGTTGCACGCTGTCAGTCAGCTGGAAAACCGATCTTTAACGCTACTACGCTGCGTCTGAAACCATAAAGGGCGTATACGTAAAACCAGACTAACCATAAAATACGGTACTTTGCTCTCTTTGCCTCGAATTGATGAGCTAGAAAAGCTTCCCAAGCTCCACCGTGCGTAAAGTTATAACAGACTGGCTTTATTTTAACAATACAACATATTTGCGGACTTTATGCGTTATCTTATGCTTACATAAGTAAATGGTGGCGAGTTTACATCTAAATTAAAAGCAGATGGCTGTTTATTTTTACCAATTTATAGTACATAAAGGATACCTACATCGAGAATCTTATCGATCGCTTTAGATGGCAAACAGGTCTTCCGCCTACGCTGCAGCCGTCGAACTGTCTATCCGGCTTCTCTATCTTTGGAATGGTAATATCTAGGTGGGCATTTAATTTGCAGCGATATTGTGTGTTGTGATCAAGCCAAATGCCGTCAGGTACGTAAGTAAAGACATTAATATATAACGGAATGCAGTGTGCCAAGAGGCCAAGTCGTAAAAACTATAATGTCAAAATTAAGTATTCAAGTAATCAGTATTGTATCTAGATAAATTGCAATATCATCACGCTTCGGCCGTGTGGTGTCCGGCAGAGTAGAATAGTACCAACCCTTTACACTCATGGGTGTTGTACAAGGCGACTAATATTTTCGAGGCAAAAGATCAAGAGTCTCCGTAGTCTGGAAAGCATTTTCCATTGTTATATTTAATGGGCTGTGATGATGATCATGCTTTAAAAAGCACCTACTTACTCACTATCTGCATGGTCTACTGGTTGACTGGAAGATAAAGCCTTAATGGTTTTAAGTCCGTCAATTGTGTTGTTGTGCACTAAAATAAAAATAAAAAAGTTTCATAGCTCGTACACATGTCATTTCATATAATTTTTAACCATTCACTTACTTGAACAAGATCCCAAAAACAATTTGTCTTTAGGACAACATAATTAAGTTTTACATGAAATTGGGTTTGGCTGTAACATATACCTTAAACAAGTACCATACCACGCGATCTAAGCAATTTTTTGCCGACAGAACCATCAGAAATAGATTTATCGAACGCAATGTCAATTCGCCAGAGAACGGTTTGAATTTATCGAAGCGCAAAGCTGATAAGTAAACATGCCCTACAATTCCCAACAGTTAATTCTGATCTAAGCACACATCGGTTTATTTAAACATCGACAATCGATGGCAAATACAAGGCAAAAGACATTTTAATTGGTTCAGTTGACTAACAAAGGATTGTCAAATTACGTCGTGCTATTTTTGGCCAGAATCACAGTGACAGGATTTCAGCCAATAAAGTAGAGACAAGACCTTATTCATCAGTGGCGCTAACTGGTGAGCAAAATAACGTCGGTTCCTCGTGAACCGCAAACAAAACATTTTGATATCAAAACTAGGTATCTATAGTTACCTACTGTACTATAACGATTAGGTAATTGATGATACCTGGAGCAAAAACCCTAATCTAAAACAGTTAACGGCTACGGCGAGAGAAATGAGCAATTAAGAAATTCAATATCTAAGATCGAGCATGTGCTCAAAACACACGAAATAGAAAATATGCGACGGCGACGATCAGTTTCTGAACTAATTAAGTGACGTGAGATATCCTAAACTAAACTAAACTATTTTCATATTAACTCTCTTAATATCCAGGAGCTAAAAAACATGCCAGTACGTAATAAAACCACTCACATAACTTATGACAAGGGTCAGCAAATAAACTTAATTAAATTACGACCCTTTCTTGTGGCTCAGATTCCCCTGACGCCCTATTTGGTCCTTCGAGTGAGAATAATAAATTATTACAACTCTGTAATTAGATAAGTCTACTTCAAAAGGGAGTTGGCACTCTGCAAACAAATAAAGTTCGTGAAAATTATATTCACCGATTCGGTTACCGGTATATTTCGAAATAAATCAACTGCTTTGAGACAAAGTGCTTGGATAAAGTAGATTTTCAAGGATTACCTTGTAAAGTTGTAATATTTCATCTGTCTTGGCGCTCGTTTCACAGTATACACTTTACTGTATTTTCCATAGTTTTTATTTTGTCTGCGTTTGAGATAAAGCTTTGCCAAAATGGTCACCACTTCGTACTAAATTTGGCTAGCTACTGTTATTCGAACTGTTAAAAGTTGCGAAAAATGTACGGCGCTGAACATTAAATATGGCACTTACTGAGACTTTTCGTTGTAATAGACATTTAAACTTAAATTATGACGGTTCATTAAAATATTTTTCTCGTTAAACAAAAACAAATAAGGGAAGCTTTAGCTAACTTAATTTAGCGCTTAACATTTTTAAGTGATCCCTAAGTCATTTAGAGTGTTCAAAGCGATTATAGCAGACTTTGGACTTAATTAATCTTTGTTCTAGTCGTAGAAATCGTTTACGATTCATTCATTTATAAAAAATTGGAAAACCATCTCAAGAATAATTTAAAGTGGCAGTTGTAAATATCCAATTATTACTTACACTTGTGTTGAACAGTTACAGTGTTGTGAAATTTTGTGATGATACTAAAAGTCAATTTAAATTACTTGTAAATTGACATCACTCCAAAATGAGAACGTCCACTTTTCACTCTCTGGCACTTAAGTGTTACTTCAACTTTTCTGCTCGCTCAATCATTTCTTGATTAAAGTGTCAATAGATGGAGACGAATGATAAAATATTTTTGATATTGATGACAAGGACGATCTATCTTTGAGATTTTTTATTTTATGTGGTTGTCAAATGGGTATGAATTAACAGGTCAGCTGAAAAAATGTGTTCTGATTTCTGTAAGCAATTTTACCTAATTGGTCAGCAACTTATGGTCCGCAAAGTTATCCAACACTGATTTAGTTAGGTCTAACTAAAATAATCATATTGCGACCCGATTTATTATGCTATGTATTTCTTGTGTACAATAAACTGTTAAATAAAATAAATAAATAAAATGCTTCCATATCATATATATGATGGACCATGCATTTACATGTTTAATACTGGTCGTGTTCCATTTTTTACGACAAAAAATTTCACGCTGACCAAATAATTTAAATAATTTTTGCTTACGAAATAGGGTAAGGGCGTACGAATAATGTATAAAAACTAACAATAATTTATGAATTTGTCTCGATGGTCCCGATGGATAAATAAATAAATAACGTAAACTCCTCAAACCAAAAAAAGTCCTACAACCAAAGATACTCGGTAGCGAGAAGACAATACCTTCTACAGTTTTACAGCTAAATGGTTCGGCAATAACTCCTTATTTTTTCCTCAAGAAATCGGCGCTGGAATGCGGCTCACTGATTTGACTCCTTTACGAGGTCTCCTGATATTCCCCTGAAAAGCAATTTCAGTTCCCCGATGCGTCGAAGGAATTCATGGTAATTTTAGGCGAAATTAATTCGCCTCATGCGTGCCTTTTTATATGGGAGCCAAAGTCATTGGAGGTTTCACGGCGTATGGATACGCGGTAGAGCCTTTGCTCCATTATTGGGAAGAGTAACTCCCTGGCGTCAATGCTACCCTGGGCTTGGAAGTCCATAAAAGGCCTGTACATTGCAGCATCTACATTTATTAGCTTGTGCATTGTTAAAAAGTTTATTTATTCTTTCTTTTTTCTTTCCAATCATAAACAGAAAAGCTTCTTCTATTTCTATCCATACATAGTATAATACAAACCCGCTTCCCGCCGTCTGTATCTTTGTATGTATGTACGCTTAGATCTTTTAAACTACGCAATGGATTTTAATGCGGTTTCCAAACATAGATTTCACTCTTTCAAGGAAGGGTAGGACAACACGCGAACGAAGTCGCGGCATCTAGCTAGATATAACACATAAATACTTGAATTAAGAAAAACCAATATCCGTCTTAACTCGACCAATAGTGGATCGGTGGCACAGGCGTATGACATGCTGTAACTTACTACAATAAAGAGGAGACAAGTGACTACATTCGCAAATCTGCTACACATTGATCGATGATGTTTTGTATACCTACTACATAGGTGTGTGGGACTTGGATAATGTGATTGATGTGTATCAACGATGGATAGAGGAGAGTCGTCTCCAAAATTTGTGGCTTTTAGGGTAACACTGAACAGTACATAGCCAATACACACGTGGAAGAACATATTTTGACTTTCTTAGATGTAGATTACTAATTACTACCTTAGTAGTTGGTAAAAGCATGTATCAGATGATAGTTACCACGTTATAGTCTGAGAAAATAGGCAACAACTAGTTAGTATTCTTTATTTACTTATTACTATCTAGTTCGAACCCATCGACATAATATTTTTTCACTCCCTACTTCTCATTGCTTTTTCAATATACGAGTATACTTCATTTGTTTTCATGCGATGCGGGCCGAGAGTAAACCTTTATTCCAAATCGGCATATAAACAAACAAATTGTCAAAACGTCCGTTCGCAATGTTTATGGGGAAAATATTCACGGCCCACGCCGTTTCAGGCAATGAAAATTTAAATTTTACTGAGTTTCTGGGTCACCGAATAACGATTCTGTTGGAGGGTTAGTCAATTAAGAATTTGGGATCGATCGCGATTTGATAATAACAAAGATTTTTTTATAGTACCACTAAGGTGCCAAACAAGCTTACGGCCTGCCTGATGTTAAGCAGGCACCGCAGCTTATGGTTGTTTGCAATACCAGGGGCATCACTCACGCGCTGCTGACCCTCAAAAAAACCTTCTCACATCTGGATTTAAAGCCTTTGTTGTGTAATGAGGACTCCCGCTCTATCTCACTCAGCAGCTACTTCCCTAAATACAAATGTTTTAAATTACATGTTCAAGAACTGATTACCGATCCTGAAATTGCATATTTTATTACTTCTCAATAATATCTACAATAATAGTTCCGAGATAATCAAGATATTGTAGCAGCAGAAGATCGAAAAGAGAGACGCAAGATTATACATATCCATTTTGGATTTGGTGTTGATTATCATTACATAGATACTTCTAAGTAGCAAGCAAAAAAGCGTCGCGAGGAAACTTGCGTAGGCTCTAGACTGGCCTAGAGTGCCCTAATACACGTATTTAAATGAGCAGTTATTTTTGTAGACGTTATTGGTGAATGCTGAGCGCCTACCTAGAGCCCACATAGTTGCCGAGTAACGTTCTGTGACGAACATTTCGTTTTACTTAGCTACTCAGTAGACTAGGTAGGCTCTAGGCGCTTAGCATGCCATCTGTGAGGGCGGACATAGCCTAACAACTTTGGAGTGATAGGTATCATTTGGGCCACAAATATTATTTTTCGAAACTGCCTCTGACCTCTGACATCTGTGTTCCTGTTCTTTTTTTACTTCGCTACTAGCTACACTAGGTAGGCTCTAGGCGCTTAGCATGCCTTCTGTGAGTGCAGAAATAGCCTAACAATTTTGCAGTGATAGGTATCACTTGGGCCACAAATATTATTTTCCGAAACTGCCTCTGACCTCTGTGTTCCTGTTATTTTTCTTACTTCGCTACAAGCTACACTAGGTAGGCTCTAGGCGCTTCGCATGTCATGTGTGAGTGCGGACGTAGCCTAAAAACTTTGGAGTGATAGATATCACTTAGGCCACAAATATTTTTCAAAACTGCCTCTGACCTATCTGTGTTCCTGTTACTTTATTGCTCTATAACAGTGGTGAGATTATAGACTAATTAAGATGATAATAGGAGTGAAAAACTCGTATAAATTAAAACACGGTTGAATCGAGTTAATTTAAACTGCCCATATAAAATTTCCATTAACAATTCCAAACAAACACAGAGCACATCGCACAAAACATGTGTTGTCCGTGGCATATTGGACTGGTACGATCCAATCTGAATTTATAGTGGGAAAAACGGGGAAAAATGGCCGACGTCTATGGGCCGGACGCAAAATATGTGGGGTACAAACGGACTCGTCACATTGACAGCACGTCCATCTGACGTCAGAAACCGCCTACCTAACACTCTGTCTTGTACTTGTTTATTTTCATGTAAATCCGAAGTAAACATTCGTATTTCGCAGAAAACCGATACTCGTGTATCAGTTGTCCTTGTTTTTAGTACTATTGTGGAGAAAAAGCCCGACGAGTGGTAGTAAACATATTTATAAGAACGTAACATTTTAACAATGAATTTTTTCATCTTGTCTCCCATGTCGGCGCTTCCATGAAAATAATGAAACCACTTTACAGCTAAAAGCATGTTTCCATGATAAATACAGTGGCCATGCGCCACGGTACGTAAGGCATCCTTTCAATATTCCTTAGCGAAAGGTTCAACTTTGCAACTAATGTGGTGGGTGTTTCGGTGCACATGTGACCACCCACAGGCAAGTCACGCCTGGCGGCATCTGCACCTAATTTATTACGAAGCGCCCCAACTGCCATCACCACATTTTCAATATTAGTTACCTATTAGCGTTACGTGGTCGGCGTAAATGACATGCTCGGTTATTGATATTGCGTGGGCGTTTTCGTAAGTAATTGTGAGTTAAAAATGCTTCTCATTCAATAAGATTAGAATTAGATGCCTAAAAGTAATACGAACACAAAATATGCGAGCATAAAAATTTTGTAAAATAAATAATCACAAATAATCGCAACTGCGTCTACATTAAATACCTGTGAGTGAGCAGCACAATAATCTGGCGTGGGCTGCCTAAACGGGCTGTGCACTGGGCAGGCGTGCTGCGCGTGCGCGGCGTGCGCCGGGTGCGCCACGTGCGAGGCGTGCGCCGCGTGCGCCGGATGCGCGGCATGGTGCGCCGGCATGTGGTGGTGGTGATGCTGGTGCAGCGGCGGCAGTCGCGGCGCGGCGCGCGCGGCGGGCGGGGGGGCCGCGTGCCTCGCGCACAGATGTGTGGTGCTGCCATGGTGCTCCGCCAGCGACAGCGTGGAGCAGGACGGCCGCCAGTACCCGCCCTCCTCCATGTCAGCGGCCGGCGGGCATCGCGGCGCGCCGCAGCACGCGCAGCGCCGGCCGCACGTCAGCGCATGCCGCCGCGCCTCGTGCGGGCACCAGTCGTCGCGCTCGCGGCCCGACACCCTTCCCGCTGGCCGGTCCCTAGCGCGCTAGCGTCTCCGCCTCGCGGATGACACCGTACACCTCGCGCGCATCCTCTCATCCAACACGGCTGTGCGAGACACCCCTCACTGACATTACTGGACGCATTAGATGCACATCGACAAGACGTGGTCTGAACTCGCGGTGTCACTGATTCTCTTCGTTTTGCACCAACACTTATACTCCATCACTCGATCTTTGTGCGGGAAATAATACGGCCTTTTCTTAAACTCGCGCCACAGTGTACCAAAAAAGTTAAATATCGTTTCTTAACCTGTCTAGCCTGCAGGATAGGTACTCGTAGATAAAATATTATGATGAATACTGAGCGAGAAAACAAAGGGCTTTGCATTTTGAGTAAGTGAAAATGGAACGGAGCAAACTCGATAATGAAAACGCTAACATCGCTAGCGGTGCTGCCGCGAAGTGTAGGGAGATATAGACGTAACCTATACGAGGAATCCGCTAAATGCTTTAAGTAAAAAGTATGCAGATTTCCACTTGCATTGACTCAAGACAATGGGTTGAATCCAGCCAGACTCCATATACTAATGGTCGAACTTTGCCTTCTCGAAGTAATACCAAGTTCTGTACCAATTGTGAGGCAAACACAATTGCAGCGGAGTTACCCTCGAACAATCGCAGTACCGCACTCAGATTTGATTGTCAGTGTTCAACTAAACCTTATTCAATTATTTCCAACCAAGTTGGAGATGTAAATTTCATGAATTCAGTAGACAATACGCTCAATGATTGCAAACTTAACTTTAAAACCAACTAATCAGGCACAAAAGACGTTGATGAAGATAGTAAAAAAAAGGTTTAGCAATTTTCCCGTTTCATTATCGCTGACTTAAGGGAGGGTGTAAGTCCCTAAACTCGGAATAATGGACGACTTATTTTTAAATAAAGAAGGATCATAAAACATTTATCCGTCGAGCCAATGTAAAAGAGAATTGGAGCTGAGAGTTTGGTTTAGTAATTCAGCAGAATATAAGCTGGCTTAAGATGGTCTCACAGCTATTCATGCTAATTCAATGGATTGAAACGATTGAAAAAGTGAGGAATCAGAAGCCGCGTACTGCTTGAACCTACTGTATAGTTTAAAGATGGGACGGCTTGTTTGCCAAGTAATATATTTATTAAAATCATTAATTTTCTTGAAAAGTGGCATGCAATTGGCAGCTTAATTCGCTCCATTGTTCACGACTACTCTCCATCAATGCTGACATAGTTATTAATACCGCAGTGCAGAATGCAGTATGTTTTAGTCTTCGATATAGCACGATGTCCGAGTAACATTTTCGATATGAATTATTTAGTACTTAAGCGTTATGAACTAAACTAACTAAAGTAAAGCCATTATAAATTTGATGTAAGTACTGTAGTAAACTTATATTTAATACATCTGCATAAAGCTTTACACTAACTAGGTTATATGTTGCCAATGTTTTAACAAAAATAAACCTCAGTAATCTTCGAATGTTAAGAGAAGTCGCATTGTGACACTGAACAATGGCAGACATCCAGTTCGCTTTGCCCGACCAGTTTCTCAGACTTGGTCTGTATTAGCTTTTGTGAAAAAGGAACTGGTGGTGTTTGTAACTCAAAAGCCTGATAAATCGGTCTGTTCATAAAAGAAAAACGGTCCCGGAACGATCTCTGCATTGAAAATGTGTCAGACGGATATAAATCCTTGCTGAAGTGGGCGAGAACTTCTCATACTTACCAACATTGTAGAAGTAGGTAGGAAGTTCTTTATAACATAAAACATACTTACATATAAGATAACTTTTTTATTTTATTTATTAACGAGCCAAGACCTATTTCAATAAAACCACAAATATAAGTCTATTGAGGTATACAAAATAAAAAACTAAAGGTGCGAAATATTCGTATAAGATGATTATTAGTAATATAATTATCAGTATTGGAGAATTGCAACATTATGATAATAAATTATGGGAAACTTTAAGGATAAGCGTGAACCCAGTAGGTAGAGGGACGACAAATGTTGATAAAAAGGTCAATACCTAATCATGGCTATTGAAGAACTTCTAGCTGTAGATCTACTACATAAAAAGAAACTTCAGGAAACCGCTTAAAAATTAAACAACACCGAAGACAGGAGAGCAAAGAAATCCCATCGCTTTAAGGGATGCCCTTAAAAATGCAACAACCTGCGTAATCTTTAAGAATTCAGCGATCTAAGCGAAAGATTGCGCAGCACGTAGGTAGTGTACTTCCAAAAACCCGTACATCAGGTTACGTCAATAAATAACGGTCTCACGTACGCTGAGAGTAAGATAGTGGAATAATAGGGTACCGAATTACGAGAGTCCCTCTGGCACTTGACTAGGTTGCGGGCGACCGCAGTTTAGGTCTTAGCGGTGAATGGAACCCGACAAATTCAATTCTGTCTGATGATGTACTCCCAAAAGACACTGGCAGACCTCATGCACTCAATCGCAATTATGTTTGAGATTATTTTTATGGTGAATGTTAGTGGCAGTTGGAATTGTATACATATTTAGAAAATTTTACGTCTAAAAGATTGAAGATGACACTGTTGCATATGTGAAATGAAGGTAGAGAAATAATATGGAACACACCTAAAGATAGTATACTATATGTTTTTTACAACTAAAAGCCTGTTACAGTAATGGAATTTAGAATCACTGTTCAGCGTGAAAGTTGAGTTATTGAATTCTACTTTGGATTGCTATTTGCCATACGAAGTTGGTGACAATAAACATTGCAATCGTCAGCGCAATAAACTCTTCATTACCACAGGCGCTCAAAATTCACGTCTTTTAAAATTTTAACGAACCCAGTTGGAATCTTAGCACAATGAACTACTGCACCCAGCAATAATTTCCCGGAGGTCTGCAGGCATAAAATATTCAAGTCGTGCACTGCTGAAAGAATTCCGTTGGCTGAGCACGTTTTTAATTGGCAGCCGGAGTCACCAATTCTTACAGTTTATTGATTCTGAACGGCATAAACTCTAAAATGCTCAGTGAATTTCATCAACCACCAAAATATCCGCGCAGAGAATTGCTTAATGCCGATATTTGATGGTTTCGATAGATTGAACTTGGAAGAGCTTTATTCAATAGCCTACTTCTTACTTCCGACGTAACCTCTTGTTACATAGATGATGAACTAATAATACCTATATTATCGAACAGGATGCCTTTTCTCAATCGAACTAGTTCAGTAATTGACACGATGAATACATAAAAGATATATAATTTTTTTACTAGAAAGGGTAGAAGCTGGATGATGATACAATAATTGGACAGTTTGTCACAAATTAGCAATATTTTTCCTAAAAAATAACGACAGAGCAGTAAAAAGCCTTGACCCGAATGTGGCTCATTAAATTTCACTGCCTCGCTTATGCCGATTGCTGAACGACAATTAAAGTGAACCTTGGGGGCAACGGGGGGAAATGGAAGCAGTTTTTTCCCCTTTATTATCTTCATGTTCTCGTTTATGAGGTTTTTAGACGACAATGTCATCAACATTGAGAACGTCGGTAGTAAATGTTTGTAAGGCCAATTGTGACACAAATTGGTTGTTGTGGTATTGTGTGGGTGGCTAGGGATGGAATTCTGTTACTTTCACTATTTCGTGTTCGAGAGAATTAACTGATTTAGGGTTTGGTTGGGGCAATTCGCAATTGTCAGTGGTGCTATAGCTAACCAAGCAATAGCATTTACCTCGACCGCCGCTTTGGGAACTGAGCTCGGCAGTAATTCAGATTATTTTGGCGTCGAATGCCAAAACGGCGTAACAGCTACATCCCTTACTCAGCAGAAAATCGCAGGGTTAATCCCTCCTAAAAGATTTGACGAAACTACAGCACTCAGAGGCTAACTTTGTTCATAAGCCTTTATAAGTAGAGGCCAAGGGTGAAATTAGCATTTCATCTCTTTGACGGAATGTTGAGTTTGTATTTTTAGTTATGACAATGGTCAAAGCAATGTCAGCAGTCAGCGTTTCTTTTAATTATTTAGACAATTTTCGAAACCCAAACAACAGTAATTGTAGAAATGAATGTAGTAGATAAGGGACGGCACAAAAGAGAATTGAAGCAACAAGCATTCAGAACTTCGGTTCCACTAATATCAGCAATTTTCATTGGATTTATGCAATAATTATCACTGTATGTGAAGATAGATAAAATCTGTAACAGTAATTAAGAACCTATAGTCAAACATTCCAGAGTGGGAATCTGTATTCAAATATACCAAAGCTGATCATATGAATATGGACCAGCTACCTCAGAATGGAAACTGGCAGAGAGAAATAACTCTAACTGCAGTACAGAAGTGGGTCAGCAGGTCAGCACGTTTGCTGTCATACAATGAGATATCTCCGCCGGGCCGACCTTTGCACCGGTCATCCGTTACCAAATTCCCACGTGAACCCGGCAAAGCTCCCAAATTGTGAGCATTTGACTCATCACTTCATATTAAAAAACAGAGTCCCATGCCGAATCTGACAGTCTGTCTGTTCGCGATAAACTCAAAAATTACTGAACGGATTTTCAAGTGGTTTTCACATAGACAGAGTGATTCATGAGGAAGGTTAAAGTGTAAGTGTAATTTGTTATGGTTACTACCCGTGCGAACCGGGACGGGTCACTAGTTACTACATATTATAAAACAAAGTTCAACCGCGCGTCTGTCTGTCTGTCTGTTCGCAATGAACTCAAAAACTACTAAACGGTATCTCATGTCGTTTTTATCAGAGTGATTCATTAGGAAGGTTTAGGTGTACAAATTGTTAAGGTTACCACCCGAGCAATGCCGGGGCGCGTCGCTAGTCTATAATAAAGACTTCCTGAATATCAAATTCAAACGAAAACTAGAACACTCGCAAGACCAATTTATCAAATCACATTTTCCGGATGGCTCACCTAATATGCTTTGTATTTTTTGTCACTCAGCGTAAACTTTGGCAGTTGAGATAACTAAAATAAATTAGGACGACCAAACGGACGTAAAAAGTTAAAGACGAGTGATTCTACCGACGGTGTTATTATATAAAGACCGTCTCCCAAAAAAGTTGGACAGTTTCCGTTACGTTGAATATGAGGGGAGGGGTAAATTTTCTCCCACGAATATTTTTACCCGCCCTGTTCGGTCAGAAACATTTTTAGCAAACTTTATAGCGATGAAATATATTTACTGCGTACTGTATATTTACTGTTCTTAGACGATTGTTTTTATTGAGATGTGTTGTATTTTAAATGATGTAGTTACAGTACGACGTACCTAACATCCAAGCAGGTATAAGCCGAGCAGACCAAAATAAATTTAAACCCACAACATAAGCTTTATTAAAATTCACTAGCAGTCCCCCGCGGTTTTCACCTGAGCGCCGTTTGGATTTCTGTAAACATCAAACTACTTCGCGGGACCCTATTATTTTTCTGGGATAAAAAGTAGCCTACCCGTCTTAGTGAAAATATCTTGAAAGGTATAGCTGACTCTATAAATCACGTGGAACGTGCTTTTGCATACAAAAATGAAGCTAAAAGACATTACAAATTATCTCTAGTAAAATTACACGATTTAGTTCCAAAACCTTATGAATTTTAAGTGCTAATCTGTAAATAAACCTGTTTTTCGAAGCGATCCGCCCTTTTTTAAGCCGCATTCTCTAATTAATTGTCGACCTGCTACAAACGGCTAACAATAGGCCGAGAAAACACAATGCAACAAAAACAAACTCACTGCCCTAAGCTGTAAATAATGGCAGCACGTTTAATAGGTGCGCAAATAATAAAACACCTTTACTAGGCTAGCACGCTGACGGTAAAACTTTTATTTTTACAGCACAATAAAAGTCACTTTATCCGGACGTGTATTGAAACGGGGTGTCACCTCCTTCTGGGCGATTTTCGTTTTGGCGCCTCTGAATTCTATTGTAACTTGCGAGTCCTATCTTCTTCTTATCGTGTCAATGATAAAATTATTCTTATTTATATTTTTCCAGTCCAAAACTGAGCGACGCGGACGGCACTGTGTGAAGCCTCAAATATATCTTCAAACGAGCAGGAGTCTGGAAAGGCCGGCCAGATGAGCAAATTAGATTACAGGACGGGATGTCAGCAAAAAAGCTAATAAAGTTTAGCTTATTTGCTTACCAAATCCTTTTAACAACTGCACAGGAATATGATTAAAGAAAATGCAATTATGCGTATCGCGCGTGGTATACAGGGGCTTTTCTGAAAACCAACGCTGTGACAGGCATGAGCCCTCACATCATTATGCTGAGATTTATCCATTTCGGTTTCCGTTACATCACTGGCTGGTATTACGTAAATTTGAATAATTATAATTTACGGTACTCCTACCTTAGATTAAATATATGATGTGGAACCGAATTAAGTGCTGTCTATGTCCATGTCTTATATTGTACATAGGTACTGATTAATTGAGCCTTATAATTGGCTGAAAAGGGCTGTCAATTCTCAAATGTCTTTTGGACAGCGACTCGAAAAGGGACGAGGACTTTCCACCCCGCGTTGACCAATCACAATAGGATAAATGAGAGCAACCCGCAACGCTACCTCGGGCCAGCGAAATGGGTCATGGTCGAGTTAGGCAAATGCTCAGTCTTCCCGCAGACCCAGCGAAAGCATACCGCATTCAAACACTTTATAGGGATTTGTTGAGAAAGTGAAGAAATATTAATATTTACATTAAAAAAAGTATACTTTTTGCGAATTATTAAAATGAGGTCGCCGAGGGCGCTGCTTTTGTGTAAACTGAAAAAGAATACTTTCACGTATTGCGCTTTGCGTTTTTGTATATATTCTTTATACACACACTCTCCACTCGCATCGCATAGGAGTATTTATGTATGTATGTGCCTGTAGGCAGAGAGTGCTTTTATAATTATTATTTAAAGACATGCAATTAAGTATTTTCATTCATTCAAAATTCGTGAGGGGATATCGAATACTCACTATATTATTACATAGTTTTAAATAACGTTTATTTCAGGCACTAGTACGGTATAAATCCTTTGTTTTAAAAAAACAAGCCCATATTTTGGTAGTATAAGTATTAAATCTAAGTGTTAGTAACTTATCCTATACGTTTCTAATTTTTCCCTCTATACTGTCCCAATAATATCGCGGTGGAATTGTATTTACTGGAACCCGTGATGGCGACGTCGGGGCAACTATTATAAATATTATATCTTTTGTCAAACCGTCTTTTATGGAACGTCCTATAAATCTGCATGGTCTACTGGTTGACTGGAAGATAAAGCATTAATAGCTTTAAGTCCGCCAATTGTGTTATTGTGCAATAAAGTTTTAAATAAATAAAATAAATCGCCGAATTAAAATCAAGCATAAATTCCTCGTTACTGCAGACGTTTCATAGAATGAAAACAAAGGACTGTCAAAACCATAACGTGCTTTCTAAGATGTTGTTAAATCTGTACAAAAAAACCTCAAAAGAGTTTAACAAGAGTGAAAAATGATTCAAGAATTATTTTGCGCTCGATACTAAACGTCACCTACATTACAAAAGCCAACATCATCATAACTCTAAATAGCAGAATATACGAAGAAGGCAACCCAGAACACATAATACAGATTATTTATAGAAAACTTGAGTTAAGCTTTCTAAAATACTTATATACAAAGGAAGATCTTAAGAACATAAGAAGAAACAAATAATGGAACAAGTTAGGAAGAGTAGGGTAGAAGAAACATCTTCAGTTCAGCACAGTGACAACGCGCTGGTGCGGTGGTTCAGCATTTTTATACATGAAACCTTTGGACATAACTCTTTTATGTTAAGGGCGTTAGATATCGCTTTCGATTAACTGTATGTCTGCTCGTTTGTTTCAAAATAAGACAAGAAACAAAACTGTAATCATGTAAAAGCCAAAGCAGTACGCAGTACGAACAAAGAAACGTAAAGAAAATAAAAACCCAACCAGTGGAGGTCCAAGATAACCGAACAAAGATCTCGTATGCAGAAAACCAGTTAGATCGCAACACACAAAGACCTCACATGCAGAAAACCCTTTAGATAGGAAACTAAGACAATATAATCCGACAAGCGGGTGCACTCGTGCGAACTAAATCCTTTCCAATTTCTTGAACGTTTATCGTGCGAGTGTAGCTGGTATAGCACGTGGATAGGGAAACTTGACAATTTCAGAAACAATGCTTGCTAATTATGCAGCATTAAACCGTAAATTCTGGAATGGCTACAAAATTAACAAACATAAGTACGTTAAATCGATTATTGGACGATATTAACACATAAAAGTTCAATTGATTATAGAAAGAACTTTAGAGAAAAAATAAAATATTTACAGCATCGAACACATTTAAAACAGAAGGTGCTCTTCTAATCTAACTAATCCCTCATAGGTGTCTTAAATTTGGGCTAGTGGTCCCGTGTCAGATTTAATTTAGATACTTCAGAAATTAATGCATCCCGAAGCTTTTGGGAAGAGCGTTAGGTAATGAGGTTATACGTTTTGAGCAAATTAAGCGACGTAGGAAAATGGTAATATATGGAAATTTAAGAGACCAAGTTTTATTAAATTAGGTCCCATGGATGGTAGATATTTGATTGCTCCGACCCCAAGTGGAGCTTCTTTTGTTACTATTAAAGTAATTCAATTTGTCTGAGGCGTTGTGATTCTGACAATAGATGAGGTTAGAATTGATTCAGCCTGAGATCTTTCATCATTTTAGGGTTCAAGTAATTATGTATTACTTTATCTTTAGATATGAGACAATAAGAACTCCTTCGGGTAGTGTCGTAAACGACTACCTCACGAACCATTTTCCAGGATTTTTTTAACCTAGAAGTACAAATTCAGAAAAAGTTTAGTCTCCAGTAACATAAATATTTTACAGCTGAAGATAAGGAAGGGTCTAAAATACCTAAGCAGTATTGCAATTGAGTATTACAGGATTACGGCGGTTGTCTAGAACTTACTAAGGATTAAAATCGTAGACTAGATAGTGAATGGCGAGCGACTTATTGCTGTCAAAGGCTTGCCAACTAGTAGAATTACCACGGAGACCCAAATAAATTTTGGCTTGGAATCGACGCTCTACGCCATATATCACAGGATAATGGCAAAGTGAGCATTGCAAATGTGGATAAATGCGACAAATGTTAAGACGAAAATTAGATGCAGCGTTTCAATCATAACATCAATTTCGAATACAATGCTGATGCGTCATTATGATTGATACAACACGAGAAATATTTTTTATTTCGTTTTTGTTACCCTTTGGCTTTAGGCAACAACATTATAAGTATTATATGTATGAAATTGTTAGCAAACTTTTTGTTTTAAGTAACATATATCTACACTATCTCATTAATGGTATGGATATGTGGCATGAAACATGACATGCATGAAACAGATGGCATAATGTGATACGTATAACTTATATTTACATTTCGTACACAGAGCACGAAAGACCTAGGGCAGCAACAGTTTGATTCTATCTAAAATCGGCTTATTCGCGAGGAGGCACGTGATTCGCGCTCGAACTGCCGAGCGGTCCTGAGCAAGCTACGACCTCCAGACAACACAGGTGACAGACAGATTACACGAACAGATGTGCCACCCTGACAACAAGGCTGTAATTGCCATTTAACGACGCAAAAACGGTACAAGGAGGCGTTGGATAGCGTTAAGGTTATGATTGTGGCGGTCGAGTTCTCGAAAAGACGTATGGGGTTAATCCAAGTAGGGGCGATGCGGTCACGGTTCCGGTTACTTACGATGACAAAGAAGTTATTCACTTGGCCCTGTCACTAGGTTTGGTTAGGTTCGGTGGCGCGGGGCGAGCGGTACGTAGCGGCGGGCGCTCGGCGCGGCGTCAACTGCCGCCGGATCGCTCGGAGGCTGCGCGGACCGGCCGCCCCCGCCTTCCTTCATTCACACACCACTGCCGCAGACGAGTTACAGCAGTTGTTTCAGTTTCGGGATATATTGACGAAAATGGGAGGCTTAGCAGCTTTTTGATTTCGAAAATTTTATTTTGCGTGATGACAGGTTTCGGTGTTAGGGTGTTGAGTGCGCCGATTTCGTGTATTTATGTGGTGAGGTTAATCAAATTACAGTAATTGATAATTTAGATAATATTACTGTAACTACTTTGTAAACTTACGGTAAAATATTGATTTTCTTTTAAGATTATCTTACATAGCTTACTTAGATAATATGACAGTAAACTCATATTACATTGAAATGCGAACACTAGGCAATAAAATGGGTAATTCAAATGCGGCACGAGTGCCGCTTACAGGGTCAGAATATTTCGAATTGCGCATATTAATAGTTAAGGTTTATTGGAGCGTCGATGGGTCCGATTCGTAAGCGAGAGACCACCCACAATGCCGCCATGTAGGTACCAATGACTTTTTTTAGTAATGAAGGAAACATCGTGAGAAAACTCAAAAATTCAGGCTTCCCTGTGACCCACACTGCCAAATCCTGGATCATGGTAAAGGCGGAAATCAGGTTCTCGCGGGCGAGACAGAACCGGGATATTGACGCGAAGATGATTAATTAATTGTAGATATATCAGGTTAATATTGAAATGCATTCATAGGTTAAACATCCGCATAATATTTAATAAGATTGATACTGTGCCAGAATATTAATGTACGTAGATAAGATGACATCCTACAAAACTATAAAAAACATAAGATTTTCTTGTGATTAGTATTTATTATATACTTTATTGCACATGAAACAAGTTAAACATATATTACAAGAGGTTGTTACAGTACAGTAGATAATGTTTCTAAATGCTTGGAAACCGTCCATAACGAGGTACGCCTGCTGAGTGCAGGGCTAATCTGTTTATGTTATGACTTTCGTTCTGAAAACATGACCAATGCCGTACCAACATCCTCGTGAAGCTTATGCATCATACACTACGTTTATCAACTTATTTTAATGGAACATTTGCAGTACCTATATATAATAGAAGTTAAAAGCCTAGGACGATACATCAGATAGGTATGTTTTCCTATGTTACCGGGACCAATCAATTCACTTGCCTGAAGTCAGGTTTAGCCGGTAACTTGCCACTTGTACGAATTCGTTCACTACCATCGCTACGGTTTCGAAAATTTCATTGTATTATACTTTGTGACAGAAAAATTGGCCGCGCAACACCCCCCTAGCATACAAAGTAATAACAATGCCGAAATTACTTTCCTGTCATCCACATACATTTCAACGAACTCGACAAACTAGACTGGCCTTCATTTAAAACTATCCTTAATACAACGCTGTCCTATTTCACACTTGTGTTTTAAACCATTTGTTGGAAAACCCTCATCCGAAATTTAAAGGATACTGATAAAGCAAAATCGTCAGTTTTTAAGGAGAATTTATTTGGCAGTATCGACCTTTACAGAAAACAACACATTGGAGGGTAAAGGCACGTTCTTTCAGCTTTTATTACATTAGTAAGAAGACTAAAGGTTCGAGTGCCTTTTCTGTTTATCTTCCTGACTTCTCTGAAGTGTTTACAGTCAATCTAACTGGTAGACAGATACTTGGGTACGTTGTTTGCGCGTTGCTTTTACAGTTCCGAACCAATGGCTTTTAGAAGGTCATTCTTCCGAACTAATAAGGCACAAATTTCCCTCAAATACGCTGACTGAAGCCTTACTGACAGAATACAGCGTTAGCGATATGCTAACTATAAAAAATATAGTAGCGATACAGAAATAAAGTCTTTTAAATAAGTCAACTTGTTCGACCAATCTACCGTGTAAAATAACATTCAGTCCGGAGAAGAGTATCAAAACAGAGTCGAAACAAAAGAAACATCTGCTAACAGTTCCCGGTTGGAATGAAAAATTATATGCCAACAGTGTAAGCTGCTCCCGAAAACTGTGGAAAAGTAATGGACGTTGAGAAGAATTGTGACAGTATTCATGGCATAAACAAAGAAACAATATGCACAGTAGGTACGAGCATGGTACGAATATGTCTACTGCTTTGTAAATAATAGAAAAAAATTTACGACAACATGATACATTTTAATGAATTGAATAAAATGTGATTTATTTCTACGACATGATAAAAATTTGGGGACATAAAATGCGACGTAGTTAAATGCGCGATAAATTTGATTCAGAAGTGATCTGTTTTGTCAATAAATATTTCCCGTTTCAATATTCAAGTAAGTTCATTTGAGCAGAGCAGTTTGACTCGAGGCCGTGTCGCACCAGATTTGTCTCAGCTTGGGTTATAAAATGTCTTTTGGGCTGCGGGATAGATCAGGTGCTGTACCTGGTGAGCTGAGATGACTCTTCCTTAAATGTAAGTACGTAGGGTACACTAAAAGTTTTGCGTAACTCGTTAATAAAAAAATGTACATGTAAAGTAATATATTAACTGCAATTCTAAGCATTTTCGATTCCATTTTTCATTCTGTCCAACCATTTTCGAAAACATGAGGACCATTGCGAGGGCATGATTTTCACGTGCTGGTTTTTCAACCAGCATGTAATCATAGCTTTCGCTATCACAGCATCTTCGGGCCTCGTAAAATTCAAAGCTCTTATCAAATTTTTTATTAAAATCACTTGGCAAGCAAATGGTGGTGGACTTCTCAGCATTAACTGTCTTTTCTTCTTCAAGTGGGATCATGCAGGCAGGATTCGTCCGACATCAATGAAACGCAATAATTTTTTTGACCACGCTTCTCGCCTGCCTCAATTTTGTTGGTTTGCTACCGCCTTTAACATAATTTTTTACACCAATCAACTCGAGTCCGTTTTTGTTGTGGGGTGAGTTCATGAGGAATTCAGCCGCAACAAAGTATTTTAACTTTTAAATTTTAATGTATGATTTTTTGAATTTGGGTCATACCAATCCTCAAATGTCCTATCTCCTTATAGGTGAAACGCCGGATTTCTGCAATTAATTGCCAGACAGTAGCCACATTTTCCTCAGTAATCACAGTTGAGGGCCAACTTTTACAAATTTTCTCATGAAGAGAAACACCGCCACGATCAAATTCTGAGTATCAACGCCCCATTACGATGCTCCATTGAGGAGGTGAGGTGCTCAAATGAACGGCCAGGAGCGCAGAACTTTCAGATAGCAGAGAAGACCCCAGAAATCGTTTGTCAACTTGTCACAAACAAAAATGTTTGTAGTAAGCCAAACTTCGACATTTCGTAGCGATAGTACCTACATATCCTCTTGTGTACACAAGTAAAAAAAACTGGGTTGCCTTACATCCTCTTAGCAGTTTCGCTTTTCAGCCACATTAAAGTCACCAAAAATAAAAGTAACTAAAAATATAACCTCAGCGTCCTCACAGTCTAATTGTTTCGGTAGCCAGACCAGTCTTTCCTACAGAATTGTTGGACTTGTCTTGTTGCGCACCGGAGCCAGACAGTAGGAAATTGAGGTTACCCCTCGCCGTTGTCCTGTCACTTTGGGGGCACATGCAAATTGTGGTGTTCCACTTTGGCGGGCACACGGACCGGGGCGCGAGGCGAGTTGGAAATAATTCAATTTCGGGACCGATCGTACGGGCGGGTTGCCGCTAACCACCCCTAATTTATTCATAAATAAAACAACTCGGGCCCCCGTCGGGCCGTGTTACATCGCACTCTAATGGCGGGCCTCGGCGTGAACTAAACCGGCGTGGCCGTAACAGGATTACCGCGCCATACGCCATAATGTACACGTGTACTTGTATTGCTATGGATAATAGGCACCATGAAAAGGGAAAAAAAATTTTTTTAAACAAAATGCCGTTTTTTTTTGCGGGTAGGCGTTGCTAAGTAAACATCCCTTTAATTAGCTCTGCATATTTTTATTTATATTAAATATACAAACAATTCATATCAGTTTATTTTGATGTGTAAATGATTATATAGCACATCACCGCTTACTGCATAATCAGTTTTCACTTTCCTGTGCACTTATCACTTTTCTTGGAGCACTCACTCATCTCACTGCACAATAATGGATCTATCAAATGATATTTCTGAACTGCTCCCTCGTATGTGCTCTTTTGAAGAGAGGCTGGAGAAAGCATCCGCTTCTTCTGCTCCTCATCCTGATCCAGCATTACTAAGTGAGTTCACAGATTTCAAGGGTGCTGTGTGGCAAATCCATAGTAAAATGAATACGCGAATGAATTCACTATTTCTTGGCCAAGAGAGACGTGAGGCATTCCTGAGAAGAAAGGCTCCACTCTTCAATGGGGTAGATGAAAATAAGGATGAGAAAGTAGGTGAGGTCCTTATCAATGTTGTGTCCGATAAAATGAAGCTCTCCGATATTACCGTGAGTGATCTACAATCGTGTCACCGCCTGGGAGCCTCGCCCGGTCTCGTATGGGACTCGAAGACTTCGCTGAAGGGTGCTGAGATTGTCGTGTCAAAATTCCTTACTAAGACCAGACACAACATCTTCAGGGCTGCGCGGAAGCACTTTGGGATAACGAGCTGCTGGTCCGTTGATGGGAAAATTGCCTTAATTCTTCCTGATAAGTCTCGTAGGAAGATCGAGACCGCCGGTGAGTTGCAAATGCTAATTGCTAAATTTCCGTCAGTTATGAATCCTGTGCCTGATCCGGGGACAAATAGGACCGAGCCTTCAGTACTGGCAAATTCTTCAAAGTCTAAGGCACTTGCATCGGAATATACTCGATATTTCATTCCACCGTACCTTAACAATATCACAAATGCAGGTTATTCTACATTTTATTACTTTTTATGTTGCTGATGGTATTCTAATTTAATTTTTGTTTTCAGTTTTGTTTGTTTACCTTTTGCATGACATTTACTTACACAAGTACCTGACGTTATGTTAAGTCATAATGTTTTCTTTTTCACGTTTAGTTACTGCAAACACAAACATTTTTTATGGCTTGGACTCTGGTCTCCATGACTATTTCATTTTTAACTTCTTTTCGATTTCGCTTTATAAACGTACGTGAAAAAGCAAATACATAACAGACTAAACACAAATCACAAATATTCCCTGTTCGCTCGCTCTACGCGATCTGAAGTAGTACTACATCTGAATCCCAGTCCATCGTCGCTCTAAATTGATAATAAAGTTGTAAATATATCCTATTGCTAGAAGAGGGCGACGTTCAATTCGAATATTAGGCGGTCGGGCTGCGGGTAAGATAAGTTTTTGGTGCTGTACTTTCTACATAAAAAGGCGTCAAATAAGCCGCTGCTGTAAAGTGAGATCTACAGGATTGTCGGATAATTCAAAATTACTTTATTGAGTAGGATATTACATATCTCTTTCAATTGTCAAAGAGGAGGGGGTAGGAAATTAGGAAGGAAACACACAGTGACATGTTGGCCGCCCCATGGCCGCAGCATACCCACCCCCCGCCGACAACGGCCGGACCAAGTCCGACAATACCAGTGATAGGTAGCTGCTCCCACCCTACCCTTACCCTGCCCGTAGCCTACCCCTATCCTACCCTACCCACCCCTACCCCGGCCTACCCCTTAACCTAACCTAACCCTACCCCTACTTTTCCCCTATCTTATCCTACGCCATCCCTACCGCAGTCCGCGCAGAGCAGACGCCCCCCAGCCCCGGTACGAAAAAAAATCCCAGTGTGTGGGAAGGGAAGGAATTTTAACTTTTTTAAATGTCTTATATAATAATACATTATACATATTTACATACCAATTTTAACTAAATTAATACCTGTTTAAAACTGCAGTTCAGTTCCATGAACTTTTGTCATTCACATATTCAGGTATACTATAATAACTTTTTTGACATAATTTATTTTTTATAGTAGCTTTAAATTGATTCAATGATAAATTCTGTATATCTGTTGGGACCTTATTATAAAAGCGTACACATTGACCCATAAATGATTTGTGGACTTTGGCCAGACGACAAGAACTAGTAACAAGTTTATCTTTATTTCTAGTATTCCTACTATGCACATCACTGTTCTTCATAAACAAGTGTATATTTTTATGAACATAGATCAAGTTCTCATAAATGTATTGTGACGGCATTGTCATAATGTCAATATTCTTGAATCTATCTCTAAGTGAAGTTCTAGGTCCCAATTGGTAAATCGCGCGAATAGCCCTTTTCTACAGAACAAATACATTATGCCAGTCGGCAGCGTGTCCCCACAGCAGTATACCATAAGTCATAATACTGTGGAAATAACTAAAGTAAACTAATCTTGCTGTAGCCTCATCAGAATAACCTCGCATCTTCTTTACAGCATATGCTGCAGAACTTAGCCTCTTCGCCAATTTATCAATGTGTGGACCCCATTGTAATCTACTATCTAAAGTAAAGCCTAAAAATACTGTGGAATCAACAAGATCCAAATTTTCGCCTCTTACTTGTATATTAGTGGATACTGATCTAACATTTGGCAAGGATAATTTTAAACTTAAATTATTAATCGTAAACCAGTTTACCACTTCTGAAATAGCTTTGTTCACGTCGTCATATGTTAATTGTTGTCTTTTAATTTTAAACACTAAAGATGTATATCATCAGCGAACAAAACAATTTCGTGAGTATCTTTTACAAAGTACGGCAAATCATTTACATAAATAAGAAACAAAAACGGACCCAGAATTGACCCCTGTGGGACCCCCATAGAGACAACAGACCCTGCAGATCTTTCTCCATTCACATCAACCTTCTGAATTCTCTGATTTAAATATGAACTTAATAAGTTTAGAGCTAAGCCCTTTATTCCATAATGTTGCAAATTCCTGACCAAAGTTTCATAATTAACACAATCGAAGGCCTTGGATAAATCACAGAACACCCTCCCAGGCCCCAAAGACATGTTTAATTAGTTCAACACCTGCATCGGTTGTTGAACGACCCCGAGTAAAATCGAATTGTTTATGATGCAGATTATTTCCATAACAGTGGACTTTTAGTTGGTTTAATATGATTTTCTCAAATATTGTACTTAACGCCGGTAACACCGAAACTGGTCTAAAATTTGTGGGATCTGTTGTGCTACCTGTTTTAAACAATGGAATAATTTTGCTATGCTTCATCAGGTCAGGAAATTCGCCATTATCAACACAATTATTAAATATATTCGCTAAGTGGACAGCAATAACATATATTACAGAGCTAATTAGTTTAACTGACAAATCGTCAATGTCGGCAGTCGCTTTTATTATTATGCTTTTAAAAGCCTTAACTATATCTTGAGGTGTTACATGTTCGAACTTAAAATCGATGACACTCTCGGGTACGTTCTGTTTTAGCTAAGATTCAGCGAGAGCAGGAGACGCATTTAATGATTTTGTAGTCGACACTGGAATGTCTGTAAAAAATTCATTGAAAGCCTCCGCAACTTCCAAGTTTTTGGTAACAACATTATCATTTATTTTTAAATTGTATTTTATATCGCGAGTTTTGACTTTTCCAGTTTCACTATTTATTATCTGCCATGTGGATTTTACTACATCCTTGCTATTTTTTAGTTTGTGTTTAAAGAAATTCGATTTTGCTGTAGCACAAACGCGTTTAAATAACTTCGAGTAATGCTTAACATAGTCAGCAAATTCTACACTATTATTATACGCCCGTTCCGCATAGAGCTCATATAATTTGTTTCTACTTTTATGTATTCCTGCTGTCGCCCAATCGCTAAACATACGTTTGCTATTTATTGCATTTACCTTTGGTTTGAATATACGATTACTTTCAGTTTTTAATTATAATATTCATTTGTATCATCACAATACTTAAATTAGATGATTTCTCTATAATGTTATTTCTAAAACTATTCAGACGGTTGTTGTTTATTGGTACAAATTTAATAGTATTCTTTGTCTCTTTCCTCATATTGACATTAAAGACAGCAAATTGACCACAATGATCGGATTGTAGTTTGTTTATTACAGACTGGCGACATGCCTGAATATCACAAAAAATGTTGTCTAGACAAGTTGATGTAGTACTTGTTACTCTGGTAGGCTCTAAAAATAAGTTGATTAAATTATGACACTTAAATAATGTTATTAGCCTACTAGCATATTTACAGGATACATCTAATAAATCTATATTAAAATCTCCACAAACAACAATATTCTTATTACAATTGCTAACTTTAATAAGGGCTTCATCCATAATTTTTTCGAACAGATCAAATGATGAAGCTGGTGGTCTGTATACGCTCATTACAATAAGTCGCTCAAGTACTACACAGGCAATTTCAGCAGTTCGTTCAACAGACAGCTTGACAATATCAGTACGTTCCTTGCATTTTAGGCAATTACGAGCAAGTATTAGGAAACCCCCATGATTTGCTTGCCCTCTAGTAAACGAACTTGCAAGTTTATGGTTGTTAAAGCCAAATATGAGCTGGTGATCTTTTAACCAATGTTCAGTAACGCAAAAAATATCAACATTCTCACCGTTCATGAATAGCTCAACTTCCAATTCTTTATTCGACATGCCTTGGATATTTTGATGTACTAAGTTGATTATACAATTTTGTTTATTATTATAACATTTTACTTTACGTACATCCAAAGGCTTAATACCACTATTTACTGATGACTTTATGCCAGAGCAGTCCTGTATATTCTGACCAATATCAAAAGATTTAATATTCAAGTCTAACAGTGGACTGTTATATGCTGCTGATATGATACAGGACGGCTCCTTTGTCTTACATACTAGTTTAAACAGTGACCCTTTTTGTTTATTAACAAATCGGGACTCTGGTCACTGGTTTAAATAAGCTCGAACGTCTACAAAACCTGTGCATACTTCTTTGGGTTGCGCAAATACGATCATGTTTCCAGTTTTCGGTCACATTTAAAATGGCTACCAATACGCATGCGTAGAAACCTCCATATTCTCTCTACTCTCTCCAATGTCCTACACAACCCCTCCGCTCCCTCCTACCTCTGTGAACGATTCTTCTTTTCCCGGTCGCAAGACAAGCCTTGCCGTCCTAGCGTCAAGTCGCTGTTGGCTATTCCTCCCCACCAATCTGACTTTTTCTCTTACTCTTTCACTGTGCATGCTGCGAGATTGTGGAATTCTCTGCCACATGAAGTAAGTGATAGCTCCTCTGTCACCGTTTTCAAGAAGCGAGTTAAAGAGCATTTTCATTCTCTATCTGTCTAATATTGTATTATATATGTATATATTTATATTATTGGTATATATGTATATAATAGAATAAAATAGAATAGAATAGTCTTTATAGTTAAACTGTGTAAGTATACAGGTATGCAGATGTTATTACATAAGTAGTTCCAACAGCTTGTCCATTACGGACGTACAATACTTTTAAAATTATATAATTTACATGTCAACATTCCAATCCAATGTCAACATACATATTTATCTCCATAATTTAAAACATTTAGTAACAATGTCTCATAAATAAAAAATTCAAAATGTCAAAATTGTAATTTCAGATGTCAAAATTGTAAATAAAATCATTGGATGGTATAAGTAATAAATAATAATGTGCCATTAAATTCAGATCTCAAATAAAATAAATTAGTAAATAAATCAATTTCCATTAATCATTAGTTACATCTCTGTACATCCAAAATTCCTCCAGTTTATAGAATGCTTTATCGAGCAACCATTTTTTAAGTTTTGCTTTAAATGTTTTTCCGTGCAACGATTTTATTTTATCGGGTAGGTGATTAAAGACTTTAATTCCAATTACATAAGGACTTTTCCCAAGAATAGCGCTAGTTGTTTGTACAGAGTGTATATCGTACTTATATTGAATACGCACGTTCTCCTTAATTTCACTTATGTAAGTAAAATAATTTTTATTACTTCTAATGAATACACATATTTCTAGCAAGTAAATACACGTCAGTGTGAGAATTCGCTTCTCCTTAAACAGTTTTCTCAAGGATTCGTTTCTGTATAAACCAAATACAATCCTTATGCACTTCTTTTGGTGTATGAATGTGGATTCTACATTAACTGAATTTCCCCAAAAAATTATACCATAAGTCAATAGAGGATAGACGTACCCATAATAGGCGTTTTTTGCAATAACATGACACGTTGGTTATAACCGATAGAGCAAAGCAGTAACCAGATATCCTATTATTGATTTTGTCAATGTACGACTTCCAATTAAGATGTGTATCAATGGTGAGACCCAGAAAATTTGTTTGAGATACTTCTTCCATCTTTCTAGTACTCTTTATTGACTTTAACGACAATATAAGTATTTATTGAGTTTTTAAATTAGTTTGTCAAATTTACGTAATTATCTGTATCTTATTATCTTATTGTGCACGTCCTAACTGCTTCTAATCATCACGTTTTCTTTGCTGTAGGCCTGCTGGAAAAAATTTCTTCATAGAAATAAGTAGTGCCTTTTGTCATATTTACATTTGCTTTGTATTTATTTCCATTTTTGTGTACAATAAACGATTAAATAAAAAAATCATAAATAAAAGCCATGGCGTTTTCGCCAGATTACCTGATTCAGCACTGTGATCTTCAACCAGTCTCTTCAGGTGAGGTGGCGGTTAAATACTTATCTAGCACAACGTAATAAAACATGAAGGATCCACAGCTTCGTGTACCAGGGCTCCAGTCCAACAATAGACTGTTGATGAAGGGAATGAAGGGAAAAAAGTCTGCACAAGCATAATTGTGTCTACTCCCAGTAAGTTGGATTACCAATTAAACTGTTTCAAGTCGACGTGTCATCTTGTCATTTGGGCACGCGTAATGTGCCCTTGATCAGATCAAAGGAGAAGCTGTAGATGAATTAATATACGGTTCGATTAATATACTCGTACAAAGGTGTTAAGGCAGCGTATGAGGTGGCTTTGATCGATGTCATATACAGAGTATGGGATACATACTCATACACTTAAGAAACGACTAGGAATATTTTATCCCATTTGTTACCAGTGGGAACGTTTCTAGGAACGACTAGGAATTTTATTCGTGGCACATATAAATTAATAAAATAATGTATCACAAATATATCAAAAATATTAATTTCAAATAAAAAGCACCTTTATCATAAACTGCACTCCATATTTAATACTGAAAGACCCGAAGAATATTCAGAACACGCACATGACTAGTACATACTTACACGAATATGTAAGGCAAAAAAGTGCTTGTCGGTTATTTTACAACCAACGACAATAAAGGCCTGTTTCATTGAACATTTCCCTAGTCAATTGTAATACAAATGGTTACTGTTCCCTTCCCATATCCATGAATTGATATTGCTAATCGATGACATCACCGCGGACTGAAGCGATTTTGGTGTCTTTTCTTTAGATGTCTTACTTATTTGAAAATCCTGGTAAATGTCTTGCGTGCGATTTCATCCATAACATTGATAGCTTCTGTTTAGATGTCTTACTTGTTCGAAAATCCTAGTGAATATCTTGCAAACGACATTATCCAAAACAGAACACCTACTCAGGCTGTACGCTCATTCGAATCGACGAATTTCGAAGCGCAGAATCGACGTATTGTTGTAGACGAGTTGTGCGAAGCTCCATCTTCGGCCGTTAAATGTCTATTTTCTTAATTGTAAAAAACACCCCGGCAATACCTATACTAAACAAGGTTAGTCATGCTAACAACAAAGATATACTTAACGAGCTAATAATAATAATTTGTTAAGCTGCAAAATAGAGAACTCACTGCAGCCATTGTACTAAAATATCCATTAGCATAAAGAACTAGCAAAGAGCAAAAAGTGGAGAGAAACTTTAGAACGAAATAAATTACAATAAACTCTTCTCACGTTAAGCGTTGAAACGTTGAGAATATTTCACTAAGCAACTAACAATAAGTGGACCAAACTTCTTACCGCTAATAGTTGTAACGATAAGTTCATGTCGTGGAAACCACTTTTATCTGACAGTATCTAGGCAACTTTGTAAGCAAAGTTATGTAACTACCATTTCTGGAAGTTTCGCTATTAACGTACCGCTGCAATATGTATCTACTACGAGTAATCGAGATTACCGAGTATGTAAAGATCGAAAAAAAGGATTTGCTTGATATTTTTATTTCGTTCACGCAAGTGTTTTAAATCTTGCTTCTCTAAAAATTTAGTATGATTCGTTGTGGTAAGAGTGCACAATCAAACAATTAGACTTTCACTTTTATTATATCAGGAAGGATTTTTTAAACCAGGTTTTTAGTTTCGGTTTTATTAATAACTAGCAAGCCGCGCCGGCTTCATACGGGTCGAACCTTAACAAATTATACACCTAAACCATCAGGCAGGCCGTAAGCTTGTTTGCCACCTTAATGGTCAAAAAAACCTAAATCTTCCTCATGAATCATTCGGTCTATTGGTGAAAACCGTATGAAAATCCATACAGAAGTTTTCGAGTTGATTGCGATCAGACAGACAAAGGACGCGGCGTGGGATTTTGTTATTACACGCTTTTATTTACTTTCATACGTCCCAATGCGTTATAAAATCTTGGAAGCTAAATTTGACCGATTTCCCGGTTTCCGATTAAGCTGAAATTTTGCATACTTATGTAAGTTCGGTGACAATGCAATGTGATGACACCATTGAGCTGATATGATGATGGAGACGGAAGATGGCCATACGAACTCCTAAACCACGCAAGCGAGATCCATTGAGTTTGGGCTCATTTGATTAGTCTCAACAAGTACTCAAACAGATCATAGAGAACGCGTGATAAAAGCTTGCAATATTTTTCATTTGAGAACTTGTTGTAGTGATAGAGGGGGCAACAATCGGTTAACGATATCGTATCCCCACCGGCCATAGACGGACATGCGTAAGAAAAAGGGGTCGCGAATACTTTTGGAAAAAGGTGCTGGGTTGCTTAATTTTTAATACCTATTCCACGATTTCCAATATAGGTAAATGTCACTGTGTTCATATACTTAGCTTTCTATTAAGGTGCAATTGAATCAAGCAATGCTGACTCTAACATATTCGATTAGTGTAAACAGATGAATATAATCTTTCGTTGTTCTACCTTCATATTCAAGAATGTTCTAAGCAACTTCTCTGCTGAATTGCTGCCAGATTGACTATGACCATAAAACCTCCGTCTTTTAATCGGTTCCTTCCGGTAATCCGCTTGATCCGCTGGTAGAGCATTTTTATCGTTGCTTTTCTCTTGCTCTATGTTCATGTAGTCTAAATGGACCGTTAGTGAAATCATTTTAGGGACCTCAAACAAAAAATTATTTATCGTTGCCTGCGTAAAAATTTATGGACTTGTGCATATAAAATCAATCGAAAGTAATGGTGTTTATATAGTAAGTAAACTAACGACGAAGAGATATATCTAGCAAGGTTTATCTTTCGAGATAAACAGGATTTCTGATGAACATTTGGACCCCCGTCCAAATTTTCATCAGAATTTCTGGAAATAGCTGAACTCAATTAGTATTCCGGAACTAATTGTAATTTAAGTTCGGGCGTGTACCGAAGCGTGGATAAGCTACGTGTCTACAACAAATAACATGGGCAAAGATAAAATGAGTTGTAAAGTAATTTAGCAATACGAAGTAACAGTTTATGTAAGCAAAATTACAATTTTACTATGATACAAAATAATAAAGTAAATTAGGTTGCAGATTCATATTTTTAACTTCGGATTAAACGAGTATTTTCTACATGAGATCACAAACGACATACTTTCAAGTAAAAAAGGTTATACCTACGTGTGTACGTAAAAAAGTAGGTCCCACATTAGTGAAATCTTTACTGCATTGCCCATACCCTAAGGACGGGTCCTCTTAAACAGCGGCGAACATTTACATATTTTCAGACCCTCATTGAAGAAAAACCTTACTTGGCGTTGCTTGTAAAATACCCTGAACCCACAGACAAATCAAAACACATTGTGCTATTGGATTTCATACTGGTGGTTCAGTTTGATAAGCGTCAATCGTAGGCAAACTCTATAAATATTTATATTATATTGGTTAGTACAAAAGAAGAGGGGAGAGCATAGTTTTCAGTGCTCCATTGGGAACCAGGCAGGGCATTAGTGATGCCCGTAGTGTTACTGACTCTATAAGCAGCTGTGACCACTTTTCATCAGGTATCCCATCCCGCTTGCCTGTTTGTCTATCTTTATTGACATAAAAATCAAAGTCGATGTTCGTCGATGGATAAAGTTAATAACAAAGAAGAATGATGTATAGGGTTTGAACTTGTACGAAGCCCGGTCATTCGCTATGACAGTTAACAATGCCTACTCCTACAATACCTACTGAGTGAACGCATTCCCGTCTCCGAACACACCGTTTCCTAGCAAGCCAGAGGGCGCTATTTACTCGCATTTTCAAGCCACCCAATACAAACAGAGCATTGTGAAATCGAAGGAATGTTTGTTCGAGGAAATTATGTCTGTTGTCAAACAATCGAAGTGCTTTTAAAAGTGGTAGGAGTCGGAGAATCCATCTGTTGTTTACCACTGTCTTAGATCTTCGTGCCACCAATCAACAATGTTTACATTATGAAGTTCCGGGTTTAAGGATACCGTCATCATCATCATATCAGCCAGAAGACGCCCACTGCTGGGCATAGGCCTCCCCAGAGATCTCCACAAAGGCCGGTCCTGTGCCTTCCGCATCCAGCTAGTACCTGCGATCGTTACCAGATCGTCAGTGCACCTGTGGGAGGCCTACCCACGCTGCGTCTTCCGGTCCGTAGTCGCCACTCGAGAACTTTACTGCCCCATCGGACATTTGTTCTTCGAGCTATGTGCCCTGCCCACTGCCACTTCAGTCTGGCAATCCTTACAGCTATGTCGGTGACCTTGGTTCGCTTGCGGATCTCCTCATTTCTGATTCGATCGCGCAACGAGACTCCGAGCATATATATGGTAAGCATACCGTAGAGCTACATAATGGCATGTAACGTATCAGTCAAGGACAACGCACATGGTTGGTTCTCAGTTTTTTTGACACATTTTGACGTTGAGTGACCGTTTTAGAGTTCCGAGCGTGGTGAAATATAATGTTTGGATAGCGTAAGGATAGTTATATTGTCATTGTTGGTAGAATTATAACAAGGTAGCTCTTTCGGTCAAGCCAAAAAACGGGACCCATGCGAATCATTGCGACTTTTTTCGTCTCCGTGACCCCATATTGAATATTGTCTGTGAAAAACACGCTGTAACTGTGGGCACCCCGCCGCGAAAGGCATTTGCGGGGCAACCACCGGTTCGGTCATAAAAATGGTATATCAAATGAAAATTTCTTTCCGCTTGCCCGTTTTATTGAGGTTATATACAAGCACTGAGTGCACCCCTAATGGTGACGTTGCAAGTATGTTCGTTCATGTTATTTCAGTTATAATGGACGTGAGAGGCGGTCATTTTGAACTTTGCTATCTAAACAGGTTTATTTTGTACATTTTTACTGGCTAAAATAAGATGATGACACTACGAAAACTTGTGTATCAAGTCTAACTCTATTTTTTTATTAATATAATCTAACTCTATTAATAAGACTTTACAGAGTTACAACAGTTATCTGATATGGGAGAAAGGACATACCTATCAGAAAACAAGACGGTTTGTTTCTAATTCCTACAAATAAACGAAGGGTGTGAACGCACTTGCATGGAACAGGATAGTACACACGATCAGGATTCTCTACATAATTAAAAATAAAACTTTTTAATTAAGTGACAACATGCACAATTTTATAAAGAAATACTGTATTTCCGGTTACATTGCCAAGAAGTAAATCTCAAGCAAAACCGTTACGAACTTTGCAGCACTCTAGGCTTTCTATTTAACCTTATAAATCTTTTGAAATGTCGACATCGTTCGTATGGACCTGAATGGAGTAGGCCGGTAACTTTAATGATAATACATTATCCCTCCTCAAGATTGAGATTAAGGGAATTTGGCTAAAACTTGGTGCGTTGGCGTGAGGCTAAGAGAAGAAATTTGTGTCCAAAGATATTTAGGGCAAAATAATGTATAACATTGTTATACATTCTTGAATGAATTTTATTAATGTTACATTACAACAAGTAGTAATAGCAATTATAAATTATCATAATATGAAATAGTTTCAATTTCCTTTGACAACGAAACCACCCATTCTTATATTAAAATAATAACACACAAAGTGGACCCATTTGTTAGACGGAGCGTAGAAAGAGCAACATTTAATAAAACCCAGAACAACAACTTAAGAGACACAGAGGTTTGTGCAACGAATCTCGCGGCGAATCATTTGTATCTGTTACAAAGGAGAACATGAAAAATCCCACCAACAGTTTTAAAGTTACTCCAGCAGGGAGCCTCATTCTGGTTTGTGGCGGAAAATTTTAAACCAATTCCGAACTACGTTTCCGTTTTTAAACCAACTGCGGGGTACCAGAAACGAACTTGCGCCATTCGTCGCTGTTTCTATGATTTAGCTTCAAGTTCGCGGGAACGAGGAATTGTTGGGAATTCGAGAGTCTCTCCCATTACTGCGAGTGGTTACCTGAGTGTTATCATTGTTGGAAACTGTTAGAATGTTTGGATTTGTAATGTCTGGAACATTTAACTCCACTTTCATTATGCTGTGGAATGTTTATAGGATTTGAATTTATGATATTTCGTTAACCATTGTATGCTAAGATTATATAATTTATCAAGACAAATATATCATCATGTCTCATCTGAATTGGCAAAACGCAACAAAGGAATTCGTCGAGGTCGGCTCCACGCTATATATCTTAGGATAATCCTAAGATATGGATTACATACAATACGAGCACAAGGCTACTTATATGCCACATGTAGACACAATGTATGGCAGCTACGGGGCAAAGCGGCTCATAGAAGTCAAGATGGCACAATATGTCGGTAATGTTGTCTGCAAAGAAAGAATCCGGCAAACATTGAAATCACTAGAAAGTAATAATATCTACGCCGTGTATCTCGTTATTATTATCTATTAATAAATAAGAACTAAGAATTAGTAGAGGATCTGGCCATAGTAATATTTGCCCTCATCTGTTATTCAGTAAAGTCATGCATTATATGAGATAATGTGTCTCAAATAGGTATGAAAAAAAAATTGGGTTGCCCATGTACCCTTATCTAATAATTAATCGAGTTATAGGTATGTCCATTAAAGGCATTTTTCCCATATCCAACAACATTTGGTTGCCTAGGCAAAAATACGTATGAACGGAAATATCGGTGAACAATCATAAAATAATTTTCATTTATTTACTTGGTCTTGGCGTTAGTGTTAAATACTCATCTTAAACATTTTCTAATCGATCCTGAATATAACTATACGATAGTAAATAAATAATAATCTAGGCGTTAATGCCCCGGTTGTGCTCTCGCGCACGAGGGCCTGGGGTCCGCCTTGACCATGATCCAGGATTAGGCAGATCAGCTCATTACACTAAGCCACCGAAGCTCTGTAAAGCTCCAGAAATAAAATTTTCAATCTATTATTAGATTACCGTAGATTGCGGTTACTTTGATTTGCAGGGAGACATTGATCGCTGACTATTCTCTAATAAGTTTCTAAGTTACTCGAACCTTTGGCTCCACATACCCCTGTCCAAGTTTCCAGGTAACAGCGAACCCTTTCACACCTCACCCCTCTAAAGATGTTTATCAATAAAAGACAACAAATATATCTCTATAGGTATATTTTTAATATTAATGTGATTAAATATACCAATAGATTTAGGTACAACAGGTGGGTAGATACAACAGTTAGAGAAAGTGCTATCTATGTCTATGACTAGATAAGAGAATAAAATCTCGAGAAAATGTTGGGTAAAATAAACTAGTAAACGTAAGATAGGTAATTCTTTTTCAACGTGGCAATAAATGTTCTTATTCTTAAAGTTTTAGCTACACGTTAGCTTACCACCAGTGAGCCGATTGCTTGTTTGCCTTCCCCTATTATATAAAAAAAACTCAATATTGCTGACAAACATTGGTCATATTCAAGAAAAAGCTATCAACAAATAACCCCAAAGCTCAATTAAAGATGTTGGAATGCAATATTCCGATAAAGAGAGTTTAGTCATTTCAGATAAAATAATGTCGCTTAACTTTGTTAGCCACATCCAATTCCGATACAACAACAATATAGAGACTAGAGAGGAATATCAGCGTATGTAGTACCCTCATCATTTACGCAGGTTTATTGGATTCTGATTCCATGCAGCAAATCAAACTATTTTCAGATTTAATTGAATTTTAATCATGCATTATCGATGCAATATTACACTATGATACAAGTGTGCTTATATTGGTAATTACGCTAGAGGCGGTATTATGCGGGCGAGCGTCATACGAGGGCTTTTAACACACTTGGGAGGAGTTGCGAGGAAAAAAACGATAAATACTTACCTTAATCCTTCAGTCCGAAGACAAAGACGGTGGGATGCGAACACCTCAAATATACCTACACGGCACCATGCATGTGAAATATTTTAAATTTTCATAAAAGTTTCATTCCATAATTGTATCGTCCATTCTTCAAATCAATAAACATCCCTTGCAAACTTAATTATGCATTTATAACAGGTGTTAGAAAGATAGGATGGCACGAAACAGGCGCTTCTTTAGATTACGTTTCCTGCTATGTATTTTCAACACTTCGATCTCCAAACTGCACTCACGCATGTAGATTAAGGCAAATACGGATTCGGTGAAGGCAAACAGTCCTTTACTACGGCACACACCCGTTGATTAACATTGTTACCGAAATTTATAAAAACGTTGGCCTAGATTCGGTTCAAAAACATCGGTGTGAAGCTTAAACATTAACCGATCCAATTACAAAGCGAACCGAAAGTTCCGACAACAAATCAGATTTAGGTGTGCCGGAGAACAAACTGCGCTTAAATTATTCATCTGGGCTGCGGCGTCGGTAATCCAGGTCTAAATCTAGACTAGAACGGAATCGGGGATATACGAGTAGGTACATTGAGCACGGTAGTCAAGAGCGCATTGGGACTACGGAGGTAATTTAAGTTTGCTGCGCTAGCTTCCGTATTTATTTAGAAATATGTAGCAGCCGTGTGGTGTCCGGAAAAGTAGAATAGCACCAACCTCTTACACTCATGGGTGTCGTACAAGGCGACTAATGTTTTCGAGGTAAAAAATCTAAGAGTCACCGTAAGCTGGAAAACGGGCAGCAGCGTTTTCCATTGTTATATTTATAACACTGCGATCTCCAATCCGTATGCCAAGCGTGGAGATTATGGCAATAATCTCCCCTTTTGTAGGAGAGGCTTTAAGTCCTGCAGTAGACTGTTATGGGCTGTGGCGACGATGTAGCGACTTGTCCTCTAGAATGCAGAACGACCTGCGGCCAGGTGGTGTAACGGAGGCTGAGGTGGTTGGAAGCTGGATGCAGCAAGACGAGGACAATGTGAATTGGTGCTCATTAGGGGCTAAGTCCAGTACGGGATTCATATAGCCTGATGATAATGAATTTTCCTGGCGTCGTAATGGTATGAAATATACTAAGATTCCTTGTAAATCCTAATGTAAATAAATTATGGAAAATCGAATGAAAATCCGAAGAGAAGTTGTGGAGATAATCTCGTTAGCAGATATACGAAGCGAGGAACTTTGCTTTCTTTTCTTCGTTTCGTGTTATACAATAAGACTTTTTCTCTGCATCTATTACATCTGCAGATGCAGAAATTCTCAAACATTCGTAAAAGGAAAAAATAGAACTCGATAGATTATCTATGGGATTCCAGAGAAAGTTAAAGTAAGTTAATCTATTTTCTAACTCTCCAACATCATCATCATGGTATCATCATCATGATTTACGGCTTTAAGTCATCGGTTCTTAGGCCTCTTACGTTTATGCAGACGGATAGATATGCACGTTCGAGTGTCGGTATGTTCGTACTCTAATTCTATGGTCTTATAATCTGTACATGAACTGTGTATTGTGCCGAATATCTATGCAGATATTTACAACGACAATTTTGAACTCACAAGCCAAATTCCTAAACAAGTTACTCGAATATAAATTATGGTTATAGGTACCCAACAGCAAATTATACAGAAAAATAGGAAAAGATTGCAAGTATTTGTTCAAAATCTCTTCTGGTAACTACTCCAGAAAACGGCTCAGTAATACTCAGTACACAGTATGTCGATAGAATACATTTTATCTCGATAAAGTCCCGAGGGACAAAAAACAGGAACGGCGTAAGATGTGGACGAAAGCTATTACCTAAATAAAGATTAGAAGTATACCCACAATGTTATAGCTGCTTATGTCCTTACGGGCACATCAAGCCGCTAACAGCAGAGTTTCAGTGCGGGCTTCGTTTTCGTTGCAGTAGAAAAAACAATGTGGCTAACAGTAGTCATTGAGACTAGACTCACAGCAAACAGCTAGTCTCAATGACTACTGTTAGCCACATTGTTTTTTCTACTGCAACGAAAACGAAGCCCGCACTGAAACTCTGCTTCAAAATACTGAACGCAACAACATAGAAAGTTCATTGAACAATGTCGAACTTCGTGACAAGACGAATTACGAAGTGGACGAGTTGGGTAAGTGCACGAAGAGGTCCTAATGGGTGCGATGCTCATAACGAATATTGAACTACGTCACTAACGACCAAGCTCGGACAAACACTGGCACAAATTACAGGTTTAGATCGAAACTTTCCCGTGATTCATTCATTCGTGATTTTTGAAGAAAACCGAAGAAACAGAGTAATAGAATAAGTATTTTGATGATGATATGAACATTCTGTTCACGATATGAGCGTATTCGTAACAATCTACAACAGACAAGGAGCATGTTTGACTCTCTCAAAAACATTCGAAATTCAACTTCTTACTGAGATACCCTTTACAACCCAAAGCATAACCCCCGACATTCACTTTTCAGCATTCGAAGCACGCGACTAGGTAATCTAAGTTCGCAAACGTGATGTGGCATAGGTTTATACAGAATTATTTATTCGGTGACCTGAATAAAGTCAGCACATTTTGATTTAGTTTAAACCGTATTCGAAGCATAATTTTAGCGATGTAGAATCAATTGTAGGTATAATGGGATTTATCGCTAGCTGCCGAGTCTGAAGGGTTCGTCCGGATTGGTTACTCCATATATATCTATCGTAGCCGACAAACAATGCTTGAGTTGTGGATCAGGTAACTAATGTAATTATTACATGATTAGGTAACAAATGTCATTATTGTTGCTTGGTTATCGCAATTTGATATCCCTCATGTCTATAATAACATAACTTTGTGCTCACACGGATTCGTTCCTGATATTCGTGTTTTTACCCCGACTGCGGCAAAGCCCAAAAGGATGTGTTTAAATACACTTTAACATAATTTTTTAAACTCTTTTTATAAATAGTTTTAAATATTAACTATTTATTTATTTATTTAAAACTTCATGCACATTACAGTACAAAGGCGGGTTAAAAGCTACATAGCCTTTCCTACCAGTCAACCAGAAAGCAATAAACAAAAATTACAAGGCGGTGCAACAAAAACCCCGGAAAACCGGGAATATACTTTAAAAAAATAGATAGAATGCTTTGTCTGTTTCTTTGTTCCCTCGTTACTACTAAACGGCTGAAACAATTATGACTATTTACGTAGGTAAAATCTACAAAATCAAAATGACTTTTAGGCGCCGTGTTGTAAGGTACGAAAATTCTTAAAAAGCCATCGAGTAGGGTACCGAAACAGTTGGAGCTTTGAGTTTTTTTTTATACAATCTAGCAGGCTCTGGTTGAAGGTACTTACCGATACCGCGGAAAATGGAGCATGCCTGTCTAGGACCAGCTTCTTCACTCTAGCCTTAAAGGCCAGATTATAATGATGAGGAAATACACTCAAAGGCAACGTGTTAGGGTGATGGGACTTTTTAATTTTTTGTCAATTTATTTTTATTTGATATACTTATACTTTTAATATTCACACATTGCCACCTAGCCCCTAACGAAGCAAAAGTTAGGTTAAAAATAATATGGGTGCTATTAGGTACATTATATTGCAACCTAGATGTAACGAATCATAAATAATAGTAGCGATAGTAACTAACTGCTTTCTGCCCGGTGTGTAGCTATTCACTCGTTTGTCACAACATTGTATAAACAAGGACAACAAAGATACACAAAGGGACTCGCACCCGCCCCCGCATTCCAGTTTTCAAGATCAAACGCCTTCAATCAGGTTGCATGCGTTGACAGTTCTAGAAGTTTCCGAAAAATCCTTCAAAGGCTTCCGAATTCGAATATATTCAACAAATTGGCGCTCGTTTATCTGTCGATGGCTGCGTTAACGCGCGTTAACACTCACTTTAATCACTCCGGGACCCCAAGCTTTGAATCTTACAGCTCACGGCTTGCGTAAGCCGAGAGCATCGTTGTGGGTGTGCCTTACGTACGGTTATTATGATATTGATCCCGTTAGACTGTGAGCAAATACGTAAGTAAGATAGCTGTTTGTAAATATTTCCATCGCCGTCTTCCTATTAGGATATGTAGTTCTTGGAAGATTTACGTTTATTTATTAGAACTTTCTCGTATTTGTCGTATTTGTTTCGTCTCGTGCTCAAAACATTTTAATCACTTAGATCTCAGGATTTACCTGCATTTTCTTTTCTCCAAATAAGAAGTACTATAACTAAACTAAAAGTATTGCCAAACAATCTGTAGAGATGTACCGTTGATTTTAGGGTATCATATAATTAATACTAGGTGTATACTGCTTTGTCAATCATTATATGTAAATCACAGCACTAGTGAATGAGGTTTTCCTCAGCGGCCGGCGCGAAATTCAGAAATGGTAACTATATGTTCCATGGACTGACTACTGGATTTTGAAAATGGGACATATTGCTGCCGTGGATGTAATAGTGGCTAACAGTTCCTGTATTTGCGGTCTCGCTCTTTCTTCCCAGTAATGACTGAAATACATTGGGCACGCAATGCTTCCCGTTTCGAAAGATTTATTATGTAAGTCGGGATCTTAATTTTGTTTTTCAAATTACCCAAATGAAAATAAATTTTCTCTCTTTATCATTTACTTTTGCAAATCAAAACTCTGTGGGGTCTCAATTATACCGCGGGATCCTTTAATTTTTTTCCGGGACTAAAGGTATCTAGGAATCCAATGTCATTTGGGTACCTATATGCAGTGTTGACTGTAGAGAGAATTAAAGATCGATTAATACCAGGAATCCCAATGTATTTTTAGCTTTATAACTTATTCGATGCCATACTATAGGTTACCAACATTACCAAAAATAAATAGCTACCTTATGTTTGCAAATACGGGTTCCATGCTTCCCATGACGTAAGTACACGCAGCCAAATTGCGGAAAGCGCCGCATTACAAAATGGCTTCGTTCTGTGTTACAGCGGATCAACGTTGAGCCTCGGTAAAAAAGACATGTAAAAAATACTACCTGCATTATTGTGTTCTTGTTTCGTTGTGGTTCGTAGCAGGTTCAGTTTTCGTTAAACCTTTGATAAGGTGGCGAAAAAGATTGATTGGTATTTCAATTTTAATGGCAATAGACCAAACCGACAAAGTAGAAATTATCCTACGGGAGTTGTAAAAGACGACTAATCTCTGCAAATATAGCTACTAAATAGACAAGTTATCAATTAAAGAATATTTTTTTCATAACAAGCTCTTAACGCGCGTTCTCTATGATCAGTCAGAGTACTTGTCAAGAATAGTCAAACGAGCTCAAACTCGATGGATTTATCATGAGTAGTTGAGGTGTTCCTATGACCACCTTCCGTCTCCATCATCAGATCAGCCCGATCGTATCATAACATTGCGTTGTCACCGAACTTAGATTTAAGTACTTATGCAAAATGTCTGCTCGAAGTGAGTAAAATTATACTTGCAAGATTTTATTACTTACATGTCAAAGTAAATAAAAGTTTGTAATGAATTAAAAGTCATTTATTTATCACTAAAAAGGAAAAAATACATAAATTTTCACAAAATCAAAACAGTACAATAAAAGTACAAAACAAAAACATTAGCGACAAAATATATATGTAAGAAAATAATATATAAAAGAAGTGATAAAGGAAATTTGGCCCAGATGAGCCAATAGGAATAGGAGTTGGTTCTACTCTGCCGAACACTAGACGACACGTGCTGAGACTAGATCAGTACTTTAGAAATTTTTGTTCTAGACTCAGAAACCTAGTGTTAGTCGGACGAACTTTTTAGCTTTTTATAAATTCTATGAAGTAACTGTTTACACCGATAATTAATTTCTTTCTGACCCGTGAAATTGGAAAGGCAGTAAAGCACCCCATCGATTTATCACAATTAATGTGGGGTTCCGTATCTCATTAAGTGGGCATTTACTTTGATACGAAACCATTTTTCACGAAATTAGGTTAAAGTGGAAAAGTATGTGTTTCTGGTTGGACACGTGTTGCGTGCGAAAATGTAGTAATGGCACTAATTTTATACAAAAAGCGCGCTAAACGCATTTTAATAGAAAAAGACGAAACAATAGATAAGGATAAGGATCATACATTATGAAAGTGAAGTGGGCGTCAGTGTCTTTTTTTTGAGTATTTCTTGAGTAGAGGTGCCCTATTGGCGGCATGGTAGCTGCTTTCTTTTTCCGCCATATTCGCAATTGTCTTTGCCGCATTCTATTGTTTTCTCCTTCTATTAAAATTCAGTTTACCCATTTAAAATGTCATTAGAGTTCTAACCAAGGTGTAGGCAAGCAGTAGACAGGGACGCTTATAAATATAATCTAATTTTTATTTCGTTTGTTTAAGCAATGGCGATAAACCGCCAGTAGCATCTAGATAAGTAGCCAGTCACGAGGTGACAATCGGCTACCAAAGCTATTCAATCCCCAGCGAAAAACCTTGATCAACCTCGCTTCGCCAAGGCATTCAGGTAATGACTACCTAATCTTTATAAAGTAGACGTTAGAAGCTATAGGTAGGACATAAATGAATGAGAATATTGGGTAAAAACACAATGCATACAATTAAGTAGGTCGGTGTCAGAACCATAAGCGTTCACGATCCAGCTAAATATGCTGATACTCGAGCAGCACAATGCCCCAGAGTCATTGTGAATGATTTATGACGTCATAAAAACGTTGATATGCGCCAAAAAAGAACTTCTGTTACATTGCGCCTTATCGTCGGGAAGGCATTCCAGAGGCGTTAGAAAACTTACATGCAAGAAAATAAATTGGAAGAATACGGCATGACCTATTGTCACCATATCAAAGTAAGGAATCAAATATTACACGTTGCACTGAATAATAACTAAACAGAAATTTCAAAATTGTGTCGACATCTAATCTCTCTCTCGAATGATTTAGAAATACAAATGATCTTAAGGCATTTTAGGCTGGCCATCTGGTTACTCCGACCTAGACCAGAAAATAGCAATCACTTAAAAATTTTATATCACATTCACACATCTTCATTGCACAATCCAAGTAAATAAAAAGAAAGATAAACCCACGATAGAACAGTTTTTAAAGAATTTTATGAGCCAAGAATCGTAAACGAATCCAGCGAAAATAGTCTGCTGCAGTACCTATTTAATTTTCCGCTCATCGCAGCCATCGCATCAGGATTTGCTGCAGCGGAGTATAATGCCAAGAAAGAATGATATTCCGAACGCTCGGTAGTTTTTGATCGTCCGCAAAATTAGTTCAGTAAATTTTTCAGCGAGATTTCAATATTCTGAACTGAAGACAGCAGTAGAAACTCAATGACAACATAAAACGAAGTAAATATTATAGTAATTTACAGCATAACAATACTAAAACTTCTCTAGGGCAGTCTGATCGATACTAGTTATATCTCAGATTATGTCGGGAGTTATGACCGCACCCCTGCCCTCGGATTACGGAGATACAAACTGGCACAAGGACACTATTCATTTTTGCCACCTGTAAAGGTCGCAGTCCAATTCACAGTGTCGTTCCGAAGCTCGGATGGCAACGTTAAAATGATTTAACAAGGGCATTTGCGGAGTTAATGCAAAAGGGACTATACTTCCTGTCTACTGACTACACATTTCGCTTATATTTTCAGTTTTTGTACCAGTATTAGTGAAGCGTCACAATCTGCCAATGAAGAACAAACAACTCATCGAATTTAATACATCAACCAAATGTTTCTTGGAAAAGAGCCCAACATAGACAAACACCGGTTGAGAAACAAACAAAAGACAATTTCATCCAAGACAGAACAATACTGGATGAGAAATTGTACGAAGAAGTTAAAATTTTGTATCGGTAAAGCTAAACAAATAGTATATTTAATTATGCTGTGTTATCTTTTGTATGTTTATTCTAAATGAATATCCATGTAACGGAATAAACCTTCCTGAAAATGTAACTACAAAGATTCTAGTGCGGTCTAGATATTTTCATAAGAAAGTAGTATCTAAAAGCATTAGCATAGTGTCTTTAATGTAAATTCCAAAGCTTATTGCACGAGAAAGCTTCGTTTCATAGTTTAAAAATGGATATTAAATTCCTTTAGCTAGAGTGCCAGGTTTTTTAATAACGCTGTTAAGTTTTTCAATCACATCCAATATCAGGGATGGCAGTCGATTACCTGAAGTGAAATTAAGCAGGTCGGAATCCCCTCGAATCTTTCACCATCATGAAAATGGGATGAATTATGCAGATTGGCTCAGTACCTATATTTTTGGTGTTACATAATAGAATTGCATTCAAAAACTAATAATTACTACCTGAATAACCACTGGAGACTAAATAAGCAATACATATTTTATTCAACCCTCTCGTAAAGGGGCCGTTATTTAACCTATTTTCATTTTAGTATTTTTTCTATAACACACGCGTGCTTTTTGTTTTACATAGCCGAACTCCACATTTCCCACCCCGCAAAACCCTTTAACACATTTTTCTAGAACAGCTCCATAATCTGAGAATGCGAGAAAACGTTTTCAGGCAGCTCAATCCCCGAGCCAAGTGTACGAAACACACAATACACAATTGATGCAACGATTCGCGAACAAACCACCCCCGGGTTAGGTTCAACGATGAACACAATAAGTTTTGTGGCAAGGCACGCCGCCGCTACCCCGCTTACATGTCAACGTCAAACACAGCACCGACTTGAGTATTGCTATGCACATAATAATATCGGGGAGCAAAAAGCGTATAGCATAGTAAGACGAAGGACGAGAGCCAAAATGCTTCGTGAAATGAAATGGAAATGAAATGATAAGTGGTAATGAGAATAGAATTACATTTACATAGCATAGCATAGCATAGCATACCATAGAACAGAGTTTTAATTAGATATAAATCACATATTTATAATAATGTTTATAACGTTTTATGACATAAGATATTTTAAGGTACCTCACTCACCTTAGATTTGCTGACGATATCGTAGTCATGGCTGAAACCCTGGAATACGTCTCAAGACGAAGGTCTTTGACCAGTGTGAATTGCCAGTGATCTACGGAAGAGGGATGTGGCCGCCCACTATGGGCCTTATAAGAAAGCTCATTGTCACCCAAAGGGCACTGGAAAGGGCCATGCTCGGAGTCTCATTGCGCGATCAAATCATGAATGAGATCCGCAAGCGAACTAAGGTCACCGACATAGGCCGAAGAATTGCCAAGTTTGAGTGGCAGTGGGCAGGGAACATAGCTCGCAGCAAAGTTCTCGAGTGGTGACCACGTACTGGAAGACACAGCGTGGCTAGGCCTCCCACTAGGTGGACCGACGATCTGGTAAAAATTGAAAGTACCAGCTGGATGCGGAAGGCACAAGACCGACCTTTTGGGATATCTCTGGGGAAATCAATACCCAGCAGTGGACGTCTTCCAGCTGATATGATGATGATACACAAAGAGTTGGTTATAACAGTCTTATTATTCCTGATTAGAACACAAAACAGCAGAAAAGAAATAGTTCCACAAAATAACAGGGAACATAAATCAGAGAGAAACAAAACCTTATACCTATTAAGGCACGAGGGGCAATAAATAACCAATTTATTCCATTAACAAACCAGCGTTACACGACTCGGGGTCGTATCGCGGCGTTTAGCTCCGATGACTTTCGCTTTCCTGTGCACACAGCAGAAATAGGGCAGCGGGTGGAGACACGGCGCTGATGGGCGGAGCACCAGTCGATAGGTACGATATGTCGATTGTGTGGTTTTGTAATTTGTAATAGTTAATGAGTGACTGAAATTGCGGTTTCGGTTTCGGCTAGTTTCGGCCAAAAAACTACTTTCGGCCTTAGTTTCGGTTTCGACCGAACCCGAAACTTACATAAATATAACACTAACACAAATTTGCACATACATGCAGATAGTTAAGGATATTAAATAATATCAAATAGACACTAATTTAAAGGCCGTATGAAACAAATTATGTTACCAGCTTTTCGTCCGTAGAACCTGTTTAGGTCGGACCCTTGCAATAGAAAACGTTCAACATTCATGTGCTGATATAACACAACGAAAACACAAAAAAGCACTAGTCGCCAGGGTGTACTCATAATTTCCCATCAGTATATTTTTGTCCGTAACAGTGAAAGAATTCCGTTTATTAAAGGAAACTTCTTCTTTTTTTAATCTGCTTTCTCCGAAACGCATTAACCCAAAACTATACGTCGATCGGATGACACAACATAAACACAAAAGATATTCGTATTTGTGGCCAACGATTGGTAATAATTATTTTAAAAATGAGCAAATCATGAGTTATGTGGCCTACAACCTCGCACGAACTAAGTCCCAGCGAATATTCAACTTTTTCCCAAATTGAAAAAGAAGTGAACAAGTTTTCGTCATTTAGAGAATCTATGAATTTCAACAAAACAATTAATCTGAGAACCCAACTTCAGAGTGGAGTATTTGTTTACTTAATTGGTTTCACTGCCGAACGAGAAAGTATATTAAACAAACTTCGGAAAATAATACAAATCCTAATTGACTGACTGTACTATATCGACTGGTACATAAGCAGAGAGATAAATACTAAATATGAATTTTACCGCAGAGTTGTGTCAAGGAAACATTTTGAATGTTTCAGTCGCTTCTCTACTGACTTCATTGAAACCTGGTCTGTTTCTTAGGTTGCTTCTTCTAATTGCTCAACAAATTTAACATGGGTTACGTTAACAAAAAAGTTTCGGTACCGAATTACTTTGTACTAGTGGTGGTATCTCAAGGTGATGAGTGTATCGATAAAATCAACACTGCGTGTGCCCATCACTATGTTTGTTCAGCCTGAATTGCGATCGCTCGGAGCGGCAGGTCGCTTGCCTTGCCAGGAACTCTTTACATGTAAGCACGCTTTACATGCAACGAAACTAACGACTTACTACGAAATATCAATTATTATAAAACCTTCTTCTTCTTTAGCCGTTTTCAGCCATCTTGGTGTTGATCTTTCATTTGCCACTCGTGCGCCACAGAGCTCAAATTTACTGACAATTATTGAACACTTATTTGATAATTTCACCGCGTCAGGTCAGGTTCAGTAACAGTTCTTATGCAGCACAACGAGGCACTACGGTTGTCTTGAAAAAGTTTTTACTAATAGCACAGGAACGCGAAATGTTTTAATGTAATTAATTTTAGTCAACGAAGACTGTCTGTCAAAAACACATAAGAAAATACCTGTAAAGTTCCTAGTCGTTTTCATAACGATACAAAATAAGGAACTACGGAAGAAGTTACCAACCTATACTGTCGCAAAACGATACTAGCGACACCCTTAATTAGAATAAAAGACTAGAAAAGAAAACGAAAGACTTCAGGAGCTATTATACCTGAAATCATTTGACTTAATTTTGATTTAATTTTGAGTTGATTAAATAGACAAAATGTTGATTATGTCTCTAAACTACCAATAACTAGTACCTAAGTATGCATTGTTCGTACTTCACGATTTTTTTGGATACACGAATTTATTTGGTAAACTTGCAACTTGGGGCTATACAGGCTATCTCTAATCGAATTATGCGCGAATAAAGGTTAGGTTAACTACAACCTCCATATTTTCCGGAAAATTTCCGCTCAAAGCATTAATAACCCGTCGATCCAATCTTTCAGGCAAACCTTCATTATTCAGCGCGTTGATCTCAGAATTGATAATCTTAAATTCATGTTTACGGCATAATTAGGGAAGATTAACTCTTGCGACGCGTTTTAGCTCGCTCTAACTCAATTATTTAGATAGCGTCTTTGTAACGAGCTTGATGGGGCGTAGATTGATTATCACGACGCAGTGTTGGTGTTTAGGTACTGTTCCAGGAAGATTTTTCTTTTCCTGTTAGGCTAAGAACGGAAAGTACAAGCTGTAGGGTGCATCAACAGCTCATAAGTCCAGTGGCTGGTCTTAAGCCTCCTTATTTTGTCATAATCTCCATGCAGGCGGATTAGAGATCGCATGTGTAACGTGTTTAGAATTCACAACGGAAAATGCTGAAGCCTATTTTGTAGCTGGTCTGATTTTTTTATACCACTAAGGTGGCAAACAAGCTTACGGCCTGCCGATGGTATGCAGTCACCGCAGTCTATGGACGTTTGCAATACCAGGGGCATCACACACGCGTTGCCGGTCCCCGTTGCGTTGCGCTGTTGTCTGTCTTTTGAGTCCCCCAAGTCGTAAGCATATTTCATTTTTCTTCACTTCATCAGCACATAATCCGATAAGCTGTAACCTATGTCTCACCGTTGCCCACGTTGTTCATCCGTCGTTGTATACAACAAGGACTTACAAAGAAATAGTTTCTGTGAAAGCTATACGTTATTTGGATTCCACGGATTACATAAAACGACTCTCGGATTTTCATGGGTCGCGCTCGCGATATCAGCGGAGAGTATTGTGCAACACAAATGAGTTTCAATGTTATTTCCATATTTCGATACTTCCCGAATTAATTTCAATGTAATAATATCAATGTAATTAAATATTGAAATGAGTTGCGTTTTACACAAAAAGGTATTAACTGCGGACAATGGTCCATTAATTAACCGATTCAAAAGAATTGATTTCCCAAAAGTTCGTTTCGGTTGCGCGAAAAAATAAATTAAATGGAGAACGTTGCATGTGATGAATTCAATGGACTGGCTGTAATTTGATTGTTTAACCTACAGTACTTGCCAATTATTCGCCGTACAGGAACTTACCTGGAAACAAAACAATTATTAGTACAATTTAATCAATTTATACGATTACAATATTAAAAAAATTAATTATGGATTTAGTTTAAATATAATTAGATTGCTGTTAAACTGTGAAATAAATAAAAAGAGAGATATATTAGCACACTTATACAAAAATAAAATTTCAAATGTCTTACAATTAAAAACCAGAGTATAGTAAAATTAAACAATTCCTCAAAATACACTTAAAATCTACGAGGACATATACTGATCAAATTAAATGACTTTCACTCTACAACGGGCAATCATAAGTACTCACAACCGGCCTAATATATGAGAAGATGTATAAATGTGGCAGGGGCATAAGATGTGTGTCAGGATAGATTGCGGCACTATCTAGCGTACATACTAAGTATCTGCTAAAAAACTACTACATTATACTTACGACATTATAGCCGACATACAGCCTAAACCGCTGGAGCTAAAAACTAAGACACAGGTTTTCTTATAACCGCAAATGAGCACTGAAAAAGGATTTTTTGAATTGCCACAGGAACAAAATGAAACGAGGGTGAGAATAATCTACGAAAATGAGCAGGAAAATACAAAATTTTGCCCAAGCCCATGAAGTACCTAGTGGGCAGAATAAGGCTGTAGATACTTTGTTATATAGTGCTATTCAATAATAATATACCGTCACGGATTACCACTCTGCCAAGACTGTTCATCCATTGCTACTTTCCATGGAAAAATAATCATTGTGTGTAAAACTTCGTATTCATTCAAATTCTCTTACACGTCCGCATGCCACAGGGGTAGGCAGAGACTGTCAAGTGTCACAAGTACAGGCTAATTACATACCAAAATCTTTGGTCACAATGTACTATCCTGACATACCTACCTCTTTGCCTCTTCTACAATCAAATGTTTTCTACGAGAAAATCTACGAGAACACCACTGAATACAAGCCTACATCAGGCTTTTGTTCGCTGAATGAACGCACTCGTTAAAACGCAACCACATTCACAAACGACAACTCTCGCCATAACATCTGATGTTGAATAACTTTCTTTGTGTGTTGGGGAATAATTCTCAAGGTACCGTACGACGGTCGTTCTAAAACTTGCCTCTAGTTGATCGATTGTGGCATTACATCAGTTAGTTAATGGGGAAACTTTAATGTATCATATCCGTAACAGCGTTAAAAAGTTGTAAAATTATGTCCCAATTAACAGACCACTCAAAACACGGCAGCAAGTTGTCAACCACCTGCCCCAAAATTTATAACATTAGCTACGGAGAATTTGCAGAATTGTATAGTTGCTGGTTCTCCTTTGTAGATATTGTCCACAATATTATTATTAAAACTTGCAACAAATGAGAAGAAAGAAGAAAGCTTGCATACTTTTTCATTTTTACTACAGGCGCTTTTACATGTTCCTAGTACAAGAATATTTTTAGTGGGAACTCGCATTTGAACGCTTTCTGGGTACTTCAGAGCTTTTACATAAAGCCGGAGCTTTTCACGCGGCAAAGAAAGGCCTGCCTGCAATCGCAGTGAATACACATTAAAAAAAGTCTAGTAAAAATGAGAGTACAAGTTAAAAGTTAGGCCGAAGCGCTGCAAAGTTTTGCAGGAATCAGATGAAATATTTGAACCGCTCGGCTTTCAACTGCACTTCTGAATATATTTTTAGGAATTCCAACTGGAAATGGAAACTCACAAAAATATTAGTGCCATAATTTAAAAAATCGTTCGTTGAGAGACTAGTGCAGATATAATAAGATAGTTGTATAAGACAGTTCAATGAAAACTAAAATAAAAAGATAATAGGATTATAAACTTAGGTAAACGGAACCAAAAAAAAAATTTTAGTAGGTACCAAGAATAACACTAGTACTACGTTAATGATTATTTTCCAAAAAAAAGTTCAATTTCGCTTACATTTGAAAATGTAATTGATGATGTAATCATTCAACGGTTGAAAAATTTGATGTGTATGTATGTTTTTGTGTAATATTGTTTTTATTAATATGCATGTATTGTATTTAGTAGTCTGAGTTACCGTCATAACTTTGGTTTTGCTATAGACTTGAATGCAGAGCTGCTAGAGCAACGTTTATTGGTATTATATACTGATATAATAAAGGGATATTAGTTCCTAGCGCCTTTATGCAGTAATAAACAACGAGGCTGTCATAACGTGAGAAGAGTTCCATCTGCGAGACGCTAGGATAATATGCGACATATTAAATAACTCAAGTACATCCGGCCATCTTCATGTTTTTAATAAATCTCGTTTCTCTATAATAAAGCGACAGCGGGCATCATAAAGTATAAGACGGTATTAGGAAATCAATATTGGGGCCTGATATTTGCGTTCGTGCCTATAATCCCTTTGATAGAAGAGCGGTGGGCTCCGGTCGCGATATAAGCTAATAACCTTATACTTCGATGCCTTCCAGCGCGATCTTGTGGTATTAAACGCATTTTTGAGGCGTTCAGATTTCTTTTATAGTAGCTAACGTATACATTTATTTAGATTAATATTTGTTACTTAACATTATCACTGGTAAACCAAAATATTGTGTTAAGATTGTATAAATAATTTGATATAGCTTGATAGGTATAATTGTGATAAAGTTTCTACATTTTGTAATCAATCTTCTGTGCGTAAAAATAAACAAAACGTGAAATGCTTTACTGAAATTCCTAATACAGATACGAGATATTAAGATTATGATATAGTATAGAAAATTATATTTTCTTCATCCACAATATTCAACGATCTTTATTGAAAATGTCCCGAGCGTTTCTAAAAGATTTCTGCAAAAGCACACATGGAATATTCGTGAAAGGAATGTTCGCTTCAAAATTTTCGCTAACGTTTGATTGATAGGAACTCGGTAAAATTGGTTGACGCTGTATGCGAAAAAGCAAAATAAAAATGTTTTTGTGCCACCTGTGTCGCTCATGTTCTTTAAAAAACGCCGGAAAATACAAAGGAAAACAAAAACGTTTACAATTTCAACGTGATTCAATTACAGAAGCGTTTACAAAATTTACGTTACCATGAAGGAAATAGAGATGAGTTACGCGAAAATGCAAAAATACACGATACAAAGGTACAGGTACAAAGAACCTGCTCAAAACTAAAACAATTCTTTTATTTTTAGAAAACTTTTAAATATTACATGAGTTTACCTGCAATTTATTTTTTTACTAATTATATTCACTGATATACATTAGAAAAGTAAAGATAATCGAATCCACATCCCATATCTGGTGTAGGTTATATATAGCCTACACAATAAGATCTACTTATATTGCTCGAATGAATAATCTCCAAATGTTTTCAAGGTGTCGTTACGCAATGTCTTTGTGTACGTAACACAAACGAATAGAAACCCACCTCTGATAGTACATGCCCATTACAACTGACAGGACAGAACCACACAGAACTCGCCAACCATTGACTATACATCGTGGTCTAGCATCTAGCGTTACGTGTAAACCGAGCTCCCGAAGACAATATGCACACGTTATCAATTGATCGTTATAACAATTATTACCGTGTACACCTGTGCACAAAGCCAACACCTGCGATTGGCTGAGAGGTGCTTGCAGGAGTCTGAATCGCAGTCAGGGATTTAATTAAGCAGTCCAGCGCGGTTTGTATTGACTAATTACGACGCGCGCACTTCGAGGCTGTTTGTGACGATCCCAATGAAAGAGGTCATTGTGCTGTTTTCTTCAGACGCGTGAAGGTTAAGGTTACGGGTGACCTTAAGCTCGCATGTTAGGCCCAGTCGGAGCCAATACATGGCGAGCTCCTGTGTCCTTTTCTAAGTATATTCTATATCTATGAAGTAGCTAGTTCCATTAACAAGTACCTACTTAAGGAGACAGACAGACATCGCAATACCTCTCAGTCCTCCAGTTGGTCCTGAGCTTGCACGGGATATTAGCAGGACGTTTCAAACACACACAGCAAGAAGTAGATATTTATAACGAGAGCTCACTCAATCAGTAATCAATTCTTAGACTTATTAACACCGGACATCATAGAGCTACGTTTCGCCGAGTGCAAAATCTAATGAAGAGCTCTTGAATCTAGAATAATCAAGAATTTTGATTACTTAGTACCGCAGTGCGTCGTAAAAACTCACGTATTTTTTAGTGATTTTCTATAAAGTTGGCACCAAATCCGCTTCTCTTTGGTTGGAGATGACCAGGACAACCTGGGTGATCGTATTCCTGATAATGCCTCTCAGAGCAATAAACAAAAAAAAAACAATTATTTTGCTAAATAGATTAAGTAAATACATAAATTGTGTCAAGTAGTAATATGTATGGCCTAGCCAGAAGTTTTTAAGTTCCAATATAGAGCGTCCCACATTAATAACGATCGTTCTGCTGAGAATTTCTAAGCCTAGTAGGTGATATAAATCCCTAACTTAACCCCACGCGCATTTCTAGGTCAATGTATATCTGTATCTGTATATGAAACACATAAACCTATGGAGTGCTTTTACGTGTGTAGTTTCAGACACGATTATATCTTAATATTTAAGCAGAAATAGGAGCTATCTACATGAAAGTTGCAACTTTTGAAACACAGCACGCTGCACTATGATAGGCACATGAGAACTCTACAATCCGCTCTACATAATCTGGAAAGCTAGAGTAACTCCGCCTAACAAGCAAAACTTTTACATATCAGGTACCATCTGCAATATTACTAGTACTATGCAATTTTCATTATGATATGGTTTGTCTTTGGTCTTTGTGAGGATTTGTGTAATTGTTTAATACGTCTTAATTGCATTGCTTTATGTCCCAAAGATGTCTGAATCATTATAAATTATATTTGCAATTCAAACTTTATTGAAGTCTTACAAATTTGGTATTTTTACTCAATTTGAATGACTCAACTCAAACTTATAACTTAATATCGATCGTCTTGATCTAATGTACCGGAGCATTAGCAAGATTGTTCCAATGGATACTTCTTTGATAACTCTATTGAGAGCTGTGAATTGAGCGGCATTATACGGAGCTAAAAATTGAATTTCCCTCACACCGAGCTGCCATTGTTTGATTAATCAGAGCTAATCAAGTCAACAGTCGACATGTGTCTCGCTCCGAGCATTTGTCACGGTCGGTCTAGTTACGCTACGGTCATATATGGCTGGCGCGTTGATTGGTTGTCAACCCCCAACACGAAAAGAGTAGTATTAAAAGCTTGCAGTATATATAAATGTTTGTGTATCTGTCTGCTATCCTAAATCACTATTCTCCACAATTTAAAATCTACGCAATTCCCGTGTGACATACCTAATGGTTCTTTTGATCCCGGCAAAATATAGGAATAATTTGAAAGTTCGGAAAGTTTCGAATAACACGCGAGTGAAATCCTCGTGGAAACAGTGAAATATGTATACGTGGGTCACTCTGAAACTTTTAGAAAATCAATTACGGCTCGAAGTGAAAAGTTGCTTATACCGTTACCCTATTGTTTTTCGAAATACGCTCCATTCTTCCACGCTACTGACACTCTTCTAACAAAGACCGAGCAAAGTGGGCGAAGAAAAGCAGGAAGGCGGACCCCGGGCCCCCGCGTGTTGCGCGGGAGTGCAACCGGGATTTAACGCCGAGATGATGATGACACTTTTCTAACAAGGCTATAGGAACGTCAGTTACAATCTCGGCATACATGCTTCAGTCTTTCCACGCTACTGAAGCTCTTCTAACAAGGAAATACGTCAGTTATAATGTAGGCATAATATCAAATCATCCAGTCCAGGTAAGGTATGTCATGATTTCCGTGTAGAACGGAATATTCCTAACCACAATACGTGTAGTCGTGTATTATACATGATGCATAGCTGTCATGCCACTGCGTTATCTGCATGGCTTGCTATGATGAAGATTTCCTGAACATTGTGGTCTAACATGACGAGATTTAGCAGGCATCTCGTAATACCTATTCACCTCGAATTGAAAATAGGTATAAACGCTGACAGTCATGTTTTGCTTCAAATATTTCCGGCGTTCACATATTCTCAACAATGTTTCTCATGTTTTGTTATGACGAACAATACGAAATTGTTTTTATGCATATCTTATCTGCTTTTTCAATCCTTAATGTGAATTTGTGGGCTTACTGAATAACTTTATTCGGAACCCACATATTTTATCGTTTCCTTTATGGAATTTTGGAAGCAAACGTTTAAAAAACCAAGTCAAACCCGTGAAAATAACAATAAGTAGCAAAAATACTTAAGAACTTAGTTCAAAATATGTGCTTACTTATTGTCATACAACTATGTCACATATAAATTGTATTACAGAATTCTCTAACATATCACAGGCAATAAGACAGCATGGGTGGTTTGCCAAAAGCTTTAGTATATTGCTTTAGTTTAATTTCGTACGAGCCCGCTAAAATGTTCTTCAACTGCGTAGAAATATTTATGAACTACGTCTGACGCCTTGCCGTCTATTGCATCTCATTTTGTAACCACATTAGGTACTTCATTTTCCTCGACGTACACTTCTGCGTCATCAAAATCAAATTATTACGTCTCATACGATTCGACAAAGGCATATAGGATATAGGGTTCTTAGATATTAAATAGGCGTATTCGCTCTTCATCGTTCACAATGTAGTAAGAGAACAATGAGCGCGACTGTGTTCCAATTAAAGTTGAATTTCAGCGCTCGTACAGACAATAACTATGAAAATGATGATTGCCGCGGCGGTTGCATACATCACCCAATCCGAATTGCTTATATGAAGATTGGTTCATATATGGATTCTAATTGAATTGAAAGGGGTAATGTTCGTAACTTTGGGTGATATAATTATTAATACATAAAACAAAGTCCCCTATGTCTATATGTACGCTTAGAGTTTTTAAACTTCGCAACGGATTTTAATGCGGTTTTCAACAATAGATAGAGTGATTTAAGAGGAAGGTTTGTAAACAAGAAAAAGAGTAGGTAGGGTAAAGTAGGTGTATGCGAACGAAGTCGAGCCGGGTCCACTAGTGATGTAAAAACCGATTTTTAAAATTATTTCGTTACTAGGAAGCCACAGTGATTGGCCAAATTATCATCTATGAGCATTAAGATTTTTCATATATTCTAGTTTTATGGAGTTATTTTTTCGCCGAAAGATCCATATTTATTTTAAAAATAAGTTCTTAAATGGATTGGATAGTATCTACGATTACTCAAGAGTATTTGTCAAGACAAATCAAACGAGCCAAAACTCGACGGGTATCGTATAACCGAACTTACATAAGTCATTTGATCTAAACAAACTACATTTCAAGTCTAAGATTGCAAGTAAATAAAAACTTGTAATTATAAATAGTTTATTATTATTATAGTTTACTAGGTAAATGAAAATAATTTACTTATGGAAATACTATTATTCAAATATGCTTCAAAATATCCAGGCACACCCAGATACTCAGGACAGAGTTGCCTAGTGCAGGAGCACTAGAAAGCCCGAGAAGCAAGAAAGCACAGGTACCTAAATAACAGTTATTATTTATTTTTGCGTTCTACTTCCGGAAATAATAGAATTCAGCGCGATAGTTGAACAGGAAGTTTGCACCGGGAACAGTGAGTGATACCTACCATAGTGCTTGCTGCTTGACATGCGAGTAGTATAAAACAAAGTGGCTTCCCGCCGTCTGTCCCTTTGTACTCTGTATGTATGTAAGTATGTAGGTATGTACGCGTATATCTTTTACACTACGCAACGTCTTTTAATGTGATTTTCAACAATAGGTATATAGAGTAATTCAAGTCAAAGGTTTATTTTATAGGGTGGGACTTAAGTCCACGTGCGAATGAAGTCGCGTCGGTCCGCGAAATATTAAACATGAAAATCCATGACTGCATGCGTTAATCCGCATTACTGATGTGCCGAATCGGCTTAACAAAATTGCTCGCTGGATCGGACGAGCAGAGAACAATTAGACAAATTTGTGAATTGTTGGCATTTGACCAACCGCTGGCCGCTGTTTACTATCTAATGCATAGACATTTCATAGGTTTCTCTTAAACAGCAGTTGATACGCACACATACAAATTTTAAGGAAGTTTAAATTCAATACATTTTAGTGCAAGCAAATTAAACGTGTAATAATCATAAAAAAGAATTACAATATGCATATGTATAAAATTAATATATACTAATTTATGATTAAATAAATATTGACTAACCAGGAGTGACAAACGGTATCTCATACGTAGGTATATCCCGACATGGTACGGACGAATGGGCCGCTGCTCGAGTCGTAAATTAAAGGACATGTCGCTCGGCCAATTTAACAAAAAAAGAGAGAGGTACATGGCACGGCATCAACAAATAAAATGAATGCTGAAAACCTCTTCCTATTTGTAATAAGTCACTAAAACCATGAAGCATAGTTAACAAACCCTTAATCAAACTGACTGATATCGACTACTGATATAACATAGGGATAGCCTTTCCTATGCAATAAAATTATCAAAATACATTCACGTTTACATCCCACATGGATCAGCAGACTACCGAGTGACCCAATATACGATGTTGTCACATTCTTGAGCTATTATGAGCGTATATTATCTCACACATTATATCGGTATTTGGGTATTCGTTTCAAATTAATTTTAAAGAACATCCAACGAATCCGAGCTCGACATATCCCCTGAATTAAACTTATATCTCGCCGACGAAGCGACTATCTGCGATCAGGGCGCGTCACTCAAAAACCGCACCGGTAGGTCATTAGCCGGTGATGGACGGCCGGCGGTGCGGACTACCCTCTCTAATCCGGCGAAAAAACCACGGGTAAGACACAGTGCGACCAAAAGCGGTAGAACGTCTCGGTAGTAACATAGCCTACGACCATTCCGATATAGTTACCGTCACCACGGAATATAAATACTAACATCCGTTATGTAAAAAGAACGCTGAGCGTTCCCATTCATCCCCTTCATACAACCAATTTCAAAACTGCAGCGTGCTCCTTACGTAAAGGGATCTAACAAACGTGCAATTGGCCTTCCCGCTGTACTGTACTGTACGCGCTTCGTGCTTTGTTTTGGGTGACACATGACGTGCCTAGTTGCTACCTATTGATAGATAGATGCCAGAAGCAGTCGTGATAAGACACGTCGGAGTCATACGTAATATTTGAGTTGTGTGAACTTTAAATAGGTCCAGTTAATGTGATTTTAACTAAACCTATTTAAAGTTCAATTAACGTGGTGTAAGTGATGTAAGTTTTGTTTAAAATGTATTGGTTTCCTTGTGTTGATTCCTCCAAAACTCTAAATTCGCAATTCAAACTTTATTACGTTAGCATCTGTTATCGGTGTATGTCTATGTTGTTTAGTAAAAGATAGAATCGCATCACACTTAACTCGCACCGCTTAACTTCAGTCGCCTTCATGCCATAAACGGATTTACTCACTAATCTCCAACCCGCCTGCTACTGCTTAGAACTTCGAAGCCCATAGGCGGGAAGCGCGATCCGGCCGTTTGTACGAAGAAGTCTCACTGGTTTTCCACTAACTGGGACCAAAACGACGTGAGCACAGCATCCCCGGGCAACCCCTATCACCATTCGCCGGGACATTACGAACATACCCCCACGACCGCACGGCCAACGTCAGGGTATTTTTTCGTTATTTTTCAAAGTTTTAAATTTAATGCCGCAAAGTTTGCCAGTTGCCAGAGACCCTCATTTAGGCGTGTTTATGAAATATTCAATAGTTGTTTGAATTAGAGATTCTGTACGAGACTTTCTGGCTAGTTCGTTGAATATACGAGTTCCCACGTACCAAAGTTGAATTTTAACTTTAGCGTTGGCAAAATTATGAATGTTTCTTTGTGAAGCAAAAGAGAATTTTTTCATGCAAATGATCACTGGAGAAGGTAACCCGTATCGAGCCCAAGGCTTTTACTTGAAATACACATCGCAGTTCTTTGTTAGAAATAGCACTGGAATTTTTACTTGGCGCGCTGCATTTCTCACTACAACTCCGAAGCCTTGTAGAGAGGAATTTAAAGTGAGTTTCAGTGTTATGCAGCATTTTTCACGCCGTAACAAACTGTGGATGTCGACTTGAGAAATGAGTCATAAACAGCCGTTGAAGCGAATGCATTTATCAAAGAAAGAAATGCTAAGAAAATCTTGCAAAATGTCACAGAGCTCGGAAGTAAATCATACTAATGGGATTTTTAAATCAAACTAGTCGGCACGTCGCGAATTCGTTCGTGTGTGGTCCTACCCCTACCCTTGTTTTCTTTGCGTTTAAACCACCCCTGTATTATAACCAACAGAACAAAAAACAATAATTCAAATCGGTCTGGCCGTTTTCGGGTTTTAGCGAGACTAACGCACCACAATTGATTTTTATATAATAAAGTTTATATATACTAACATATAGATAGGATTATAAGAAAATAAGAACAGGATAAGATTACATAAATAATTCCTTCACTATCCTTAAATTGGTGTTACTTAGGTACCTATATGGTTATTAAAAGTTTTAAAGCTAAAGCAGACGGTAGACAGAAATGAACTTTTAAATAAATTATGATTAGAAAGTATAAAATAAATGTTTTACTGTTACGTGCAGCAGATAAAATTAAAATGTTCAACATCGGATCCCGTTTAGATTTCGCAAACCGTCGAGATTTTTGGCATCGCATTTTGGGCCGAAATCTCGCAATCCCATCTGGTTTTAATCAGTGGAGATTAATTTAATGAAATGCCAGCAACGGGTCCGCTGAAGTTTTAGATTCCAATTCATCAGTTACTCGAAACCCGAAAATACGAATGGCTACACATCACATTTTTTCATTACATTATCTATACAGAGTATAAAACAAAGTCGCTTCCCGCCGTCTGTATCTATTATGCTTAGATCTTTTAAACTACGCAACGGATTTTAATGCGGTTTTCATCAATAGATAAGAGTGATTCAAGAAGAAGATGTATAAGAAAAAAGGGCAGGTAGGGGTTAAGTAGGTGTAAGAAAGGTGTTGGGTAGATGTAGGGTAGGAAAGGGGAAGGACATCACGCGAACGAAGTCTCGCCGGGTCCACTAGTTAGGTATATACGGACGAACGTTGGATTAGTTATATTAGTGTCAATTCCCTCTCTAATCTGAACGGTCTCAAGTTAATTTTAAAGTTTGAAACTTCAACAAAAGTTCGCGAGCTCATAAGAGTAAATTAAAACTGCTGGAGTACCGTATAAGTTTCATTAATATTCACCCACTTTAAGATAGTGCAGCTTGCGGTGGTTCATTATGCATCTTGCAATAAGCTGAAAAGACCAAATCATGCCAGGCACATGACTCAAAGGAGTTGATTGGTCAAAGCGTGGTAACAAGATCGCTTCACCGCGATGAAAAGCCGTTTTTGCAAACGAAACGTGTAACACGAGAGCCTTTTGTATATTGATAGCACCTGACTGTCGCTAACGGGTGAGAATTTACAGCTAAACAAGTCATCATTCGATTTGTCCATCATTTCAGGCAGCTTTTTACACCCATGGGGTGTCTAAAATAAGTGATTCCATTTACTATAAGCGAAAGTCTGACTATCTCTCACACACGGGACTGAATATCCTAACTGTAATCCAAAATAAATTGCAGCTTACCTAACGTTAGAGCTAGAATGTAATAGTAATTAGCAGTGGGTATCTGTGTGGAAGGTGTGAGGGGACGAGTGAGTTCATTGGTTAACACTAAAGGCGCACGAATTATCCATGCATTAATGCTTTCGAACTGCGAGGTTGTTCTAGTAACATTTTTCAAAATTAACTACAAAGAGCTTGTAAGCGAATACGTATGTGTGACCATACATCATTACCGTTCTCCAGATTTATGTAGGTTTGTCTAAAAAGGGGATTTCTAGTTTTATAAGGTCCACGAAAGTTCGGAATGGAATCATAAAAGCCTTCGCTTAGTATGCAGCGGACGACGGCGTTTGATGGAATGTCGAGGACTTTCGTCCTACATCTTTTTTATTCCGATGAGATGAGACTGACCCACGAGAGGACTTAAAGGTTCCAAAACGATGTGAATATCTATAAAATTCGTAGTATCGAATTGAGTGTGAGTGTGGTTTTTATTCTGCAGCAATAAATTATATGAAAATAGAATCAACAAATCTAAGTAATGTGATGTGAATATAACCTATATCAAAATTAAAAGTTGTTTATAGTCTTCGTACGTAGAAGTGTAATGTCTTCCTCAGCCTATGTCGAAAATTCTTTTGCTAATGGGAAAGAATTTTCGACATAGGCTAAACTACTAAAATAGTTTCTGAACCAGGAAATAGTTCAAATTTAAATGCAAAGGATCTCGAATACCAACGCAACGCAAAACCGCATAGTTTATATGCGGTTTTGCGATAATATATGTATAACTAGGAAAGAGAGTTAGGTAAGTAAATTGTTATACGGACATTAACTCATCATAATCGGCTTCGGTGAAAAATGAAATTACAAGAAAAAAAAACAGAATTCTCTTTTTCTAACGTCAGAAATCTTAAACTAGATACTTAAGCGAAGATATGGGAACTCCTCTATCAGTCTGCGAAATTCCACAAAGCAAACAGGCAACAATTATAAGTACACAAATAAAAACAACACTAAAAGAAAGAAAAGGCATCCGGCGCCAAAACTTGGTATCACACGTAGCCTAGGCCATAATTCTCAATAATAAAGGAATTAAGATACAACATCACGTAACAAAGTGGAAATACTTCAGAGGAATAATTGTGAAGGACCCGTCTCCGAACTGTGAACTCGGATTCATTAAATTAAAGAGGGTCGACAGTTTGTAAAGTTGAGCATGAGTTATGTTATCATAGCGACTTGCACTCATTAATATTATACTTTAAAGGGAGAACAAAAGTTGGCGTGTAACAGTTGATCCTGAAAGGGAAACTTTTGTGTTATTACAACAATAAGAGGCACAGCTAATGGTCAAATCAGACAGACGATAAGAGAATGGAGAAAGTAGACATTGTATGGACGATAATTACATACAAATTACGAGGCTAGGATGACCAAGACCGGGCGAATGAGTCGGAAAGCGGACCCTGGCTGAAGCCAGGACTGACCGCTCGGATGATGAGGATTAATTACATACAAATTACTGCAATATTTGCACGAAATCATTCTTCTACAAAAACTTTCAAATAAAATAAAAATACCACGTGAGAGGTGGATTCACATACATAGGGTTCCAAACAAGAAGGTTAATACTAATATCCGGTAGGCACCCTTTGGGTTCGGAAACTCGAAAGTTTTTGTTCACGAACAACTTAGTACATCCGTTTCGCCATTCAATGTAGCAGTAAGTCTGGGAGGATTTTCCTGGTTTTCTAGCCTATAAACTATAATAATCCCTTTTCTACACTTCGCTCTGGAGAAACACTTACTTGTGGTAAGTTCGTTCGTTCTACTATTCACTCTGAGCCCGTACGACCTAGAATTCCAAACTTATGAGGCTACAATCCAGACTATTTATGCAGGGTTAAATGGATTGTTCAAAAGTTTGCTAGAACTTTTTATTAGACACAATTCGAATGTCATCGGAGGGAGTAATGGCAAAGTCGACCTTTTTATTTCAAGGGTAGCCAGAGCATACAGAGCCAACGTTTAGAAGATTTCTCCAGGGTTTACAACTAAAATGAATATTCAGATTGCGAACGCGATAGTTTAAAATTAGAAATAATGTTTACCATGGAAAGATAAAAGCCACAGAATAGTTAACAATTTTAATCCAATTTCATCGGTGGTATACAACTTTGCAAAGCGAGTCGAAACACCAGCATAATACAAATGAAAACCTTAAATTTTGATAAAGGTAAGACTACAGAATACTAATACTAGTAAGACGTGATTAAAGTTAGACTACGGCAAGTATACTAATTACATATAGCAAATTCTGACAAACAACTTTCCTTAAGAAATATTAAAGTAAATGAAGACTGGAAAAAATTTATGTGTAAGTTAGTATAGTATAAGTGACATAGAATATAAATCAGTCATTAAAAATATTATTATTATTTCTAATCTCTGATACTGTGTTATGACAAGGTCTAGCATTGTAGACAAACGTACACCTTGTATAATACAAATCCTCAATAGTTATCACCCCTTTTTTACTATCAATACCCATTCAGAGATACCGTTACAAGCTCACAATTTATGTCGGGTACACTTGTTCCAAATCCCAACGAGATAACGTGTATTGTAGCAAGATGTAACATTACAAATATTCTGACAAAAGGCTTTTACAACATACCCGCCGATATTTTTGGAATGATATAAGTCGAGTGGCGAAGGAATCAGCAAGATTATTTTTGACAAGGTACTCGTATATCCTACCAATACGATAAAGAGGCGAAGTGTGTATGTGTATCTGTTAAGTGTGTAAGGGTGCCTTGGTCCTGGTCAATTAATCGAGGACTCACAGCTTTGTTTTACTAAAATCTGTTTAGTATGTTATGAAATATTTCAGTAGCTATACGTTTACTTGGTATTGATGGTACATTTGTTTATCCTTGAATCACGAATCACTGAATGGATTTAATATAAATTCGGTAAACTCGTATCCTGGATAAACTCAACCTGAATACACAGTTTTTGTCCAGCTAAAAGGTCCCGAGGGACAATATAAATATCCAAGGGAAATAGCTAGTTCGTATATTATTGTCATATAGTTTGACCCAGTTCTTTTATTATTAGATTGGTGGCCTGATACGGAATGTCTAAACATAGACGAGGTATAACAAAATTATTTATGGAATTCAAATCTAAGTAACTTAAAAGCCCATTGCCAATTTATTTAATTATCTAGGGAGGCATGCGTGCGGGTGGTCCAGCTGGTGGAAAGCGGTCCCGTCGTCCACGACATCTGCGGGAGCGGATGCCGTGCCGGCGTTTGAAGTAAATGTAAACGTGCCTTCGGGATATGGCCTCTTCGACATGATAAGGGAAACGTTCTGGACCTGTGGCACTACATCCAATGGAGGTTTTTTCGCCGTGAACGCACAAACTTATGTCTTCATAGGGTTTAACTGGACGAGGTTTCGTCTGGCCCATTCGGAAACCTGCTCCAGGGAGGTCTCGATTTAAGATACAAGTTTGGTTCTGATCTCAACAACATCTGCGCGAGGGATATTTATTTTATTTTATTTATTTATTTATTTCACAGTTTTACAGCATATAAAATATAATTCAAAAATGTTACATTATTAAGTTGTAATGCCAATTACAAAACTGCAATTTATAATTTTGGTAATTAATATAGCCTGTAAACACCATATAAAATACTAATAGAAAAAAAAAAAAAACTACTATCAAAATTAAAATATAAACTACTCTCTCTAATATATAATATAATATTCTATCTCTGTATATGTGTGTGTGTGTGTATGTGTGTGTGTGTGCGTGTGTTTGTGTGTGTGTGTTCGTGTGTTTGTTAATGTATGAGCGTGTTATCCTTCACGCGACTGGAGGTACTGGATAACCCTTTTTGTAAATTGTGCTCGGCTAAGATGGAAAACGTCAGCACTGTCGGAGAGGCACTTCTCATACCCGTCAATAGCCCTATTGAGCATATGAGATATTTGCACGGCCTGTACAATAAGCGTCACCCGTGCAGACATCCGCACAGCAATGAATCAGCAACATATCATTAATATGCAAAATGAACAACGTGGGCGACAGCACAGACCCTTAGGGAACTCCTGCATTTATAGGCAGAGTATCCGAGCATGACCCGTCAGCGAAGACTTGAATAGTCCGCCAAATAAAGAAAATCTGTTAAAAAATGAAGGATAAACTTATAGAGAGTATTGGCTGTCACTCACACACAAAACGGAGCTTACCGGGGATGCGAAGTAACGTCACAGCATAAGCTCACAGAGAGTCTGTCAGAGTGACCGTTATCGCACTCTTCATCTAATTAGTAATTTCAAACGTTCATATCTTGCAAATTTCTAATGTTATTTAGTTAGCGCCGCGTGCACAACTGAGTTGAACTATCTATACCATACTCGTTTGCTATATGATGTGATTGAAAAAACAATTTCAAGTTAATAGTGCTACAAAAAGAGTAGAAAAAAAATTAAGACACCACTATCAATGCAAAGTTATCAAAATCGAGTATTTAATACGGTTTTTAACAAAATATAGCGTTTCAAAAGGAAGGTTTATAAGCAAGTAAAAAGGATAGGTGGGGGTAAAGTAGGTGTACGCGAACGAAGTCGCGCCGGATCCACTAGTATTTTAATAATTCTTGATCGTTTAAATAAAATAATGATGACTGGCTGAGCTTGAAGGTTCTTAAATGTAATATATTTTAAAAAATCTTCCTAACCTTTTAAAAAGATGTACTCATATCATATTTCACGCTAATATTTCGCTATAAAATTGTCGGTACAATGTATTTTATGAACCGTAAGGCCCCAGGAAGCTTTAAGGCACATCTTATATAGAATTAATATCGTCAGTGGGAATTTAACGGGCGCTAAAGATTTGTTATGAGACTGCAGGTTCTAAACTGCTTTGTACAAATTAGGTACGTAACTAAACATAGGGCCCGGCTATCCATTTTCAAATGGATATTTTGATTAATGTAAGCGCCGACTCGCTACATATTTCGTGAAAGAAAATCCCCTGTGGATATTGAATTTTGTTTGCGAACACTCTCAAGGCCTCATTGTGTATTCAAACAAGGGTGGTTTAATAAAAGTTTTGTACATAGAGTGTTCAGATGCATATAGCTGAGAGTACATCGTAAGGTATACTGATTTCGACATAGTAGGGGAGGGAAATCCAATAAGACTGTTCATAAAGTCACCATGAATGTCTATGACGATGTAAATTGTGTTATAGGCTTGTTACGTCACGCGCCTCGTATAAGGTTGGAGTACGAACGGATGTAGGAAAATTCGTCAATTTATTCGGTTGTTGCGTCTGTTTGCACTTGGATTTTTAATTCGATGCGGTAAGAATGGCTGTATTTCGCGTTTCTCGAACGAAGTCTCAAATTTACGGTTGTTGGGACAAAATTATAGAAAATATATATCAGCTTGACCGCAACTGCGTTTTAACTGACGTTCTGCGTTTTATATAGCAAAACCGGAAGGATAAAGTAATCTGTTACAGAATTCGAATGTCGCCAACAATGGGACATAAGAAGGAACGTGACGGTAAAAGAAACTAACAAACTCCGATTGTGAAATTAGAATAATGACGTTTCAGATAAAGACCTAGCGCCAACAATTATTGACGTAGTAGACATTGGCACCAAAGTTAGACAGTATATACCGACTATACACCGATTTTAAAGGTGAACAATAACGAAGGCGGCTTATTAAGGTTATAGACTACTCCATAGCGTCAAGTTATATTTCCTCTATATAGTTTATTATTGCCAGTAAAATAAATTTAGTATGCTAATTTTTCCGCAACCTGTCAAAGTAACCTGATGTCGTGGTACCACTATAAGTACCTAAACTGATAGAGTACTTCATTTTTACGCACTGTAGTCAAAAACTACTTCCGTTTCTAGGTCAGCAGATCACTTACATGGGCGGTAAAAAAAAATTACAATATTCGATAGTGTAAAAGTTAGTGCGGTACTAACTTTTTTTATGAACACTCATGGCGGTCGTGTTCCGGTAGGAAACGGTCTGGCTCTCAGTGCGATGAGAATGACCTTCGGTGGGTTTATGGGTTGGTCACGATAAAACTAATCTGAGCTATTCAGATTTTACTAGTCTTCGGAAGGATTATTTGAAACTCGTTTGGGCGCTTACAAGACACGACCAGTACTACACACCAGCATTAGACTGTTCGACACGTACAAAATTGTTGATATTTGCTGTTTTTCTTGTTCTTTCCGTGTGCGCTGCTAAGTCATCATACAAGAATATGGTATATAGTAATATACTAGTAATTTTATTACATTTTCTAACTGAAAACCAGTCTCGTACGCCATAGTCATGTACGGTCTCCTAGGAACTAGGGACCTGTAGACGGCAGGGCTTATGCGATTATTACAATTCTGAAGCTAAAAGCGTGAGAGCAATTCAAAAAAGAATGTATTGCTCATAGAATAGGGTCCATTTTTACAAATATGGGATTTGTCATAAGCAATCTTCTTCTTATCGAATCGATAACAAAAATATTATATTTTAGACGTCCAAAATTTAACTATGAGTACCAGCAATAGAAAAATGACAAGCGATTGCTAAATGACATTACATAAAGCTTTTTAATGTACACACACTTTACAAAGCGAATTACAGAAGTTGTCACAATGGCGACATTTAGGATCGCCAGAGTTATCTGCGAACGCTGCAGACCTGGCCGAACGTAGCCAGCAAGTTCCTATCGACAGTCACAATGTAGAATAGCTACGAACCGATTGGTATGTTGGCTAAACCCATTGCCCTATTTCTGTAAAACCTGCAAAGTAGGAAAGCCGACACAAGGGTCTGGAACTCTGTACTCACTTAAAATGCGGCAGTAACAGCACCTTCCTCAGATCGTGTGCGGCCACGGTCATTGGTGGCAGCTAAAGCCTGATTTACCTACATTTTGAGAAGTGTAAAGTGAGAGTGAGAAGTGCTAGTGACAAATGTCAAGCACTTTGTGCGTCTGACTGAACCCGTTCTTGAGCTACTTCTTCCTCGATATACTCCAGAACAATGTTTACGTATGACTCTCTGATTACTTTACGAGCTTGTAGGACATGCTCATCCATTTTAGAGGTGATTTTAAGTGAATACAGAGAATACCATGCGGTTCGGAAATCGATATACTAATGAGCTTACAGCATACCCTTGTCACTTGTGTGAACATCTACTTGTTAGTTGTCACTTGTCAATGTTTACAGGCCACTTCGCACTTAGCACTTCTCAAAATCTAAACCAGGCTTAGACGATCCTCTCTGTCTATACTAACTAACACTGCTGACCTATTTCAATAAAATGGGTAAAGTAGGAAAGCTGGCACAAAGGTCTGTGGCCTACGCGGCTAAAGCGATACATCGGTATCGGATTCAATTAGACAAGCCGACGAAGTCCGTGGTATTGTCTGTCTATGGCTCCCAAAAGAAAGAGATAGAAGAGATAATGAACCGAAAAAGGCGCGCCTATACGAAACACAAAAATACCTCGAACTAACTCGCACTGATAGGACTTGGATCGTATCAATCATAGACTGCGCGGGCGCTGTAGGTTATCCTACTTCATCGAGTACAAGAAAAATTCCACTTGGTAGCGATAGTAGACGTTTAGGAGACCCTTGTGAGGGTTTTATAAATAAAAAAACCTTTTTTAGCAACAAAAAGAAGTGTGTTTAAGGTGGCTGAAAAGCGAAACTGCTATAGATATTTTAACTCAGTTGTGCGCGCGGCCCTATGTGTGGGTAAACCTTGTACATATACAGACACGTCACAATGACGCCACGCCATTGGCACGCCAAGTGGTCGCGTCACTGCCACATAAATGAAAGCTGTATATTTACAAGCGCACGCACACATAGCGCCGCGCGCACAACTGAGTTGAACTATCTATAAGAGGATGTGAGGCAGACCGGTTTTTTTTTACTTATAGAAGAGGATACAAGAGGATATCTAGATACTATCGAAACGAAAAGTTGATGCTTAGGTCACTATCTATTTTTTTTTGGTGCCAGTTTGTGCACAGGCAGACCAATATTTTGTGGGTCTCCTAAACGTATATCATCGCTAGTACTCGATGACGCGCCCGGAAGAGACCACCACCATGTAAGCTATGCGATTCACACCTTGGCTACTATATCTGTACTGACCTTAAAAGCGGCAAAGCCAGCACCTTCCTCAGTTCGTGTATGGCCGCTGCAGTAGCAGGGGAAACGGCGGCGAGCGCGGCAGCAGTGGCAAAGGCTAGGCGCGCTCGCGACCGCCCCTCGGCCCCCACCGTGCAAGCTATGCACTTACACCCTGAGTACTGTGTCTATGTCAATGCTAAGGCACTCACCTTAACATGCGGCAAAGCCAGCACCTTCCTCAGGTCGTGTATCGCGCCTGCGGTGGCAGGGGAGGCGGCGGCGGGCGCGGCGGCGGCGGCGGGGCGCGGGCGCGCGGCGGCGGCGAGGGCCAGCCGGGCTCGCGACCGCCCTTCCGCGGCGGGGGCGCGCCCGGAGGATACGACTACTGTGCAGGCTATGCGGTCGTATACCTTGGGGGGGAGAGTAGAGACGCTATAGTATCGAAATCTAGACACCAGACAGTATCCTATAGGGGTACGAATGGACTATGGCGTGCCTCAAGCTACCAAATGCCTGTGGCGGCGGCTAGGGCTAGGCGCGCTCGCGACCGACCCTCGGCGCGGGGGCGCGACCGGTGGATACGACCATCGTGCAGGCTATGCGGTCGTATACCTTGGGAGAGAGAAGACTCTATAGCATCCAAATTATGCTCCATAGGATGGTGATGGAACGTGGCTTTGACAGTGGAGGGGCATTTGCCTATTTGTTGTCAGAGCAACGTGTCTCGGGTCAAGAATTTACGATACCCGTGGTGATGCAAATGTCTATAGGTTCGCGCTCGCCTACATAAACACACTCATGCCCGTATCTCATAGGGGTAGGTAGAGCCTGTCGAGTGCTACAAGCTACCAAATAATATGAAATTGCCGGCGGTAGCGGGTAGGGCCAGGCGGGCTCGCGGCCGGCACTCGGCGGCGGGTGCGCGCCCGGAGGATACGACTACTTTGCAGGTTAGGCGGTCGTATACCTTGGGGGGGGGAGTGCAAACTCTATAGCATCCAGATTATGCTCCATTTGTCGCTTTTATAACTTATAATGTGACGATATTATCCACCACCACCACCTCCCACCTCTCGCATGAAGGGGACACTATTTATAGAGTGTGACGTTTTAGGTTCGAATGGCTGTGCTTCGGGGTTGCCACAGAACAAAAATATTGTCGTCTCGACACGTTTCGTATTTTACCAATTATTTAACTAATCTCTTTCAATACATGTACCTTTCACGCCACTAATGTTGTCGTCTCGAGACATTTCGTATTTTACCGATTATTTGACTAATCCCTTTCGATACGTGTACCTTTCACGCCACTAATATTGTCGCCTCGAGACGTTTCGTATCTTACCGATTATTTGACTAATCCCTTTCAATATGTGTACCTTTCACGCCACTAATATTGTAGTCTCGAGACGTTTCGTATTTTATCGATTATTTGACTAATCCCTTTAGATACGTGTACCTTTCACGCCATTAATATTGTCGTCTCGAGACGTTTAGTATTTTACCGATTATTTGACTAATTCCTTTCGATGCGTGTACCTTTCACGCCACTAAAATTGTCGTCTCGAGACGTTTCGTATTTTACCGATTATTTGACTAATCCCTTTCGATACGTGTACCTTTCACGCCACTAAAATTGTCGTCTCGAGACGCTTCGTATTTTACCGATTATTTGACTAATCCCTTTCGATACGTGTACCTTTCACGCCACTAATATTGTCGTCTCGAAACGTTTCGTATTTTACCGATTATTTGACTAATCCCTTTCGATACCTGTACCTTTCACGCCACTAATATTGTCGTCTCGAGACGTTTCGTATTTTACCGATTATTTGACTAATCCCTTTCGATACGTGTACCTTTCACGCCATTAATATTGTCGTCTCGAGACGTGTCGTATTTTACCGATTATTTGACTAATCCCTTTCGATACGTGTACCTTTCACGCCACTAATATTGTCGTCTCGAGACGTTTCGTATTTTACCGATTATTTGACTAATCCCTTTCGATACCTGTACCTTTCACGCTACTAATATTGTCGTCTCGAGACGTTTCGTATTTTACCGATTATTTGACTAATCCCTTTCGATACGTGTACCTTTCACGTCACTAATATTGTCGTCTCGAGACGTTTCGTATTTTACCGATTATTTGACTAATCCCTTTCGATACGTGTACCTTTCACGCCACTAAAATTGTCGTCTCGAGACGTTTCGTATTTTACCGATTATTTGACTAATCCCTTTCGATACGTGTACCTTTCACGCCACTAATGTTGTCGCCTCGAGACGTTTCGTATTTTACCGATTATTTGACTAATCCCTTTCGATACGTGTACCTTTCACGCCATTAATATTGTCGTCTCGAGACGTTTCGTATTTTACCGATTATTTGACTAATCCCTTTCGATACGTGTACCTTTCACGCCACTAATATTGTAGTCTCGAGACGTTTCGTATTTTACCGATTATTTGACTAATCCCTTTCGATACGTGTACCTTTCATTCCACTATCTGCCACTTCTCCCCTATATCGTGAACGTCCACATAATATCGTCATGTTACAAATTATGAAAGCGCCCATGGGGTGGGGATTTGGGGAACGTGGCTTTTTTGTTGCCAGAGCAATGTGTCTCGGAGTTTTAGAGATAGGAAAAGGATTGACGATACCCGTGATGATGCTAATATCTATAGGTAGGGATGACGACTTTCGCGCTCGCCTGTTTGTCTATCGTATGACACAAAACATACATACATATGTATACACACACGTCAGTATCTCATAGAGGTAGACAGACACTATCGAATGCCACAAGCTACCAAATAATATACCGACAAGGCAACAAGTGGCTGGACCCGATATAAGTGGCGTGGTTTCGAGTGACCTTCAAGCAGTGGATTGTAGGGGACTGATGACGATGATGATAGCGTGACTATCATGAGCTACGTCGAGCATCAAAAACGTCGGCTTAGAGAAACATTCATTGTAATGGCAAGAATTGAGTGTCGACTACTCTTGACCTGGTTCTGGCATGCCCTTGTTGTATGAAAGGCTTCGGCATGTCAAAATGACATTAATTCATGACATAAAATCTAGTACTTTTTCTTCCTCTATGATTGACATTCCACTTAATGAAAAGAAATGCCAGTCAAACATATGCGCTTAATACACCAGGCTTAATTAAGTCGACTAAATTCAGAAGTAAAAAGCGTCAGAGAAAATCAAAGTGAAATGTATTGTTCATATAATAAGGTAAATTTTTTAATCACTTATAATTGTTACGTGTCTCTCCGCTTTTCAAAAAGCGTGATACAAAAATGGACCTTAATCTATGAGCAATACATTCCACTTTGATATGCACTCGCGCTTTTTGCTTCTGAATTTGGCCAAATGTAATAAGCACATTACGTAGAAGCTGTTATCGAAAACTTTTTAGCTCTTACCTCCAAAAGCGCTCTCAGTTGCAAATCATCAAGCACGCTGTGGAAGAGATCCGGGTCCATGAAGGTCGGTCCGTCTTGGAGCACGGAAACGTCGTCCAAAGACTCCACCACCAGATTCACAGCTGAAACAATAACTAACATGACGCACTTCATGTAATAACCGGCTGTAACACCACTAACCCAAAGAATTGATTGACTTAATTAGACTCTTCAATTATTTTTGATGTGCTGTCATCTCAGGCATTCTATCAAAGTTTTGTTTGTTGTACATTTTCTAGGTTGAACGATGGTGAGATTAGTCTGTAGTGATCTAGTGATGTGCGTGCATCGGCGGCAACCACCTAAAATTTGGTTATACCCAGTTTACATGTCTTGCCTGTCTCCTTGGCCGCTGTTCGTCTTCGTGCTGGTTATCCACGGCAATTGCAGCCATACACACATACCTTCAGCTACGGATTTGCGAGGTTAGGACGAGGCCAGAAGTGTAGACCGCTGGAGAATTAAGGTACTGGTAGATAGTAGTACAAGTGTTGTGTCAAGTGCAGTTTCTGATCAGTCAACTCTTCCTGTGGGATAAATGAGCCCTCACCAGACGCATTAGCCTTCTCCAAACAACGCCTGTCTCCTCGGCGGCTGCTCCTCGTCTCCTTCGTCGTCTGCGGCGGCGGCACGCGTGGCGGCGTCCAGGCAGCGGCGCCCGTTGAACTTACTACGCTAGGAGTTGGCTAGAGGAGTAGCACGCTAGAGGATTCGGCAACAGAAGGAGTGTGTCAACCAAGACCCAGGGCAGTTGTAACTAATGTGAGATTGCGAAGCTAGGACGATGCTAAAGGAGTAGACGGCTAGAGGATTTGGCTAGAGGAGTATTATGTCAAGAGTCATCGCAGTGGCGACCCATAGTGTCATACGGGTCTAGAACGACGGCGGCGAGTAGAATGCTAGAAGATTTGGGTCTAGACGTATACTCCTAGTATACGTCTAGACCCATCGCAATGGCCACCCATCGTTTCATACGGGTCTGTGCGCAGCTCGAGAAGTTCGCTAGAGTAGGTTAGAGCAACGCGAGAAAAAGGCGTGAGCTGTGTATGCGTATATCCTTACCAGCCGCATTAGCCTCCTCCAACAGCGCCTGTCTCCGGGGCGGCTGCTCCTCGTCCCGCTCAACGTCTGCAGCGGCGGCGGACAGCGCGTCTACTCACATGTCATATACCTTCAGCTTCGGCCTTGCGAGGCTAGGACGGCGCTAGAAAAGCAGAACGCTAGAGGATTTGAAGTTGTGTTGTGACAAGAGTCAAGATCCAGTGCAGTGGCGACCCAGTTTCTGATCTGTCAACGCCTCCTGTGGGATAAATGAGCCCTTACCAGTCGCGTCGACGAAAGGAGTATTGCGCAGTGGTAACCATTGTGGGATAGGTGAGACCGCAGCTCGAGGAGTTTGCTAGAGTAGGAGGAGATTCTCTAACCTGAACAGTGTCAGGACAACGCAATGCGGCGATCCTGTGGGATAAATTGAGTTATATTGTCCGTATATGCTAGCTTACCAGCCGCGTTAGCCTCTTCCAACAGCGCCTGTCTCCGCGGCGGCTGCTCCTCGTCGCGCTCGTCGTCTGCAGCGCGTCTACTTACATGTCGTATACCTTCAGCTTCGGCCTTGCGAGGACGGTGCTAAAAAGCAGAACGCTAGCTGATTTGGAGCTGTGTTGTGACAAGAGTCAAGATCCAGTGCAGTGGTGACCGAGTTTCTGATCTGTCAACGCTTCCTGTGGGGATAATTGAGTGCTATTGTCCGTATATGCTAGGTTACCAGCCGCGTTGGCCTCTTCCAACAGCGCCTGCCTCCGCGGCGGCTGCTCCTCGTCGCGCTCGTCGTCTGCGGCGGCGGCGGCCAGCGTGGCGGCGCGCAGGCGGCGGCGCCCGTTGAACTTGCGCAGCTCGTCCACCGTGGCGGAGAGGTGTACGCGGGACTGCTTGTCGCGGTCCTGTGTAGGGGCAATGGATGGAGTGCAGGCGGACGGCAGTGTGACCCCGTCGCACGACTTCTCATGGCACGGGTAACTAGTCGTTACTGCTGTCATTGTAGTTTATATAAGGGGCAGGCGGACCCAAGGTCTTTACGTGCCGCGGGAGCGCAACCGTGACATAACGCCACGATGATGATGATTGTAGTTTATAATTACTTCATGTATATAAATGTACCTCTATGGAGAATGGAAGTGAAGTGGAAATGGAGCGTCGGTGGCCGAGCGGTTACAGTATCCGACCCGTAAGCCAGAGGTCCCGGGTTCGAATCCCGCTCCGGCCATGTACCAATGACTGTTTTCTGAGTTATGTACATTAGTTGAATACTAACCGATGCTCTTACGGTGAGGGAAAACATCGTGATGAAACCTGCACATTCAGGCGACTGGATGTGTAACCATGATCTAATCTGGTCAGGTTCCCCCGGTAGCAGGGTCATGGAGGTCAGATGGCAGTCGCTCTACTGTAATTACCTGACCTGCCAAATTCTGGATCATGGTCAAGGCGGACCCCGGGCCCTCGTGTGCGAGAGCATAACCGGGACATTAACGCCAAGATTATTATTATTTTTTATATATAAATGTACCTGCTCATTGTCATGTCATTTAGTGTAATACATGCTTTGCGGCTACAGCCGCAAAGCGGGTCTAGTCAAGATGGCAATCACTTCGTAGCGATTCTATTGCGATCGACGATTAGAGTTTGACGGCTACGTTCGGCTAGCGCTCGTAGATTAACGCAGTACTGCGAACGCTGCGGAGCTGGCAAGTTTTGATGACAAGTGCTCTAAGAGGGTGGAATTTCGGGAACCATGGCTTTGGCATTTACCTTTTTGCCTATCTCCGGTGTTACTAATTTCTATAGCCAGAAATGATTACTTTCAATCAGGTGGCCCGCTTGTTTATTTATCATCCGTAAGACACATTAAAACTTAGATTGTGATAGTGAAATGAGGCTTTAGCCAACTCACCCGTATCCAGCGGTGGTTGAGCACCTCCTGTATGGTGATCCGCTGCGTGTGGTCCACTGTCAGCATGCGCTGCACCAAATCTTTGGCCGCGTCGCTTATGTCGTCCCACATGGGCGCGTCGAACTGTACCGGGTAGAGGGTATGGGTGAAGGTTTTGTTGACCGTAGTACACCCGATAGAACCAATGGGAGATGCCTTTTACATATCTAGTGACCCGCCCCGGTTCGCACGGGTGGTCTCTGTAGGTTAATTACGTAACTCCGTTGCTAACAATTACCTGATTTCAATTATTCAAATTGTTAGTTTTGCGTTTCCGTATCATGTATTTCATGGGTTCAGTTGTCATGGGTCAGGCCAGAACTATTAAATCGATCATATGTCATTACAAAAGTGACTATGTTAATCCTTTAAATCAGAGAATTGTTAGCAACAGGGTTAAGTAATTAACCTATCCGCAGCTAACATCAAGTTTGTTTTGGTAAAAAGCGACCTCAATAGTCTGACCGTCTATTAATTCAGTTTTTACGCTCTTCCATCAAATAGCAACTGATGAGACATGTCATACTCCATAAATTATCTAATACACAATTTCCCAAAACAATTCGAAGATAAACCAATACTCACGCGCAATCTGCCTCGGCATATAGCTTCGAAGAGACGCTCCCTGGTGCCAGTGAAAGGCAGATAGCCCACGAGCAACACGTGTAGCAGAATCCCAGCTGCCCACACGTCCACTGGCTTCCCATACAACTGGCTCGAGACCACCTCCGGTGCCATGTAATGGGGAGTGCCGATGCGACCTATAGACAGTATATAGTCATACAAAAATGTAGTATTGAAAAAGCGAAGGGGTTGCGGTGATAGGACCAGATTGTGAGGGAGGTGTGGTTAGTTAGAGGTAGTTTTTTAGTGAATTATTTATAAGTATAGATTAATAGTTAGTAAGGGTTAATACAATTTTGGACATAATATTCTTAAATAGTATAAACTACTTTACTATTAAATCACTATTTAATTTAAATAGAATTAGGGTCGATATTATTTGCCATCTCGTTCCGTATACACAAGTCTTGTAATTTAACTCAATTTGACTTTATCCCTGATCTTACAAAGAAGTAAGAGAGATAGCATGCTATAATATTATAACACCAAAGCATAATGCTATTATAACTCGTAACAAAAGAGAGTTGGCCTGGCAAGGAACGAGCGAAATAGAAAACAGGTCCAGCGGTAACTACAGGTTCCTGCGGTAATAGATCGAGAGAGAGTGTGGAGACCACCACATATGAATTGTCAAGGCGTTATGAACTACATAAGCCGAGAAAACCCGTGCAAAGCCGGTATAATAAAATAAATAAAGTAGCTGTCTGGTAGTCGCCATATTTAATTTGACACTCGCAAGATTAAGACAAATCGATAGATGTGAGAACTATCAAAATCGGAAATCGCGTTTGGTCTCTAGAGTGCCACATAGGAACAAACATAGGCTGAATAAACCCTCCTATGCGTCGCACAGTCGGATAAAATGGCCTGGGCCTTAGCTGGTCACCACCCTCTAAACAACCACAGGAACTGAGTAGAGTTACATGTTAGACCTTAGTACAGTAGAACTGAATAAAAATGCCGAAAATATAAAGATGCGGATTTATTCCGTGTAATTTAATTTGGATCCAGATTGGGAAAGGATTGTATTGCGTTATAATCAAGTTAGTTAGTTAGTTTATTATTAAACATATTACATATTTATCATCTATTGCTTTTATCATTGTGTTGAGGGTCTAGCTAGGCGCTAGGGGCAGTGCTTGTTTTTGTCGTGCCAATGGGGGTAAGTAAACAGTTCTACCGATCAGGTGTGACATTCCGGCTTCTATTGGCTTCAGCATCACGTCGTAAGTAGATATAGCCTGGTGATCGCTATAGAAGTCATAGCCGTAAGTCCAGGCTGTGGTTGCGGAAATAAAGATAATTTGGTATATTCCATCTACTGAGATGTCGATATGGCTCTTATGTTCAGATAAATACAGTCTATATTACAATACTGAATTAGATACTTATATGTCGCTTATTACAAGGCTTATGAAATGGTTTATTACATTCATAGTTTCATTTGCAATCTCAATAGCGAACTACGAGCAAATCAAATAAATACATAAAATAAATTATTTATATATTACAAAACAATAATTGACTACGTGCAGCATTTTTAATATATTTAAATTGCCATTTTAATTTTCCTGTATTTGTTTATTTAATATTCAACAAAATGTTAATATTTAATCAGTCTAAACCTTAAATATGAATAAGTATCGAAGAAAAATAAATATAATGTTGAGAATTAAAATTTGGTATACTAGTTTTTAATATTAGTAAAAAGTATTAAAATGATCTTATTAAACATAAAATTAAGTATGGTAAATCAGATATTATAATTCAGCAAATCCAAATTTAAACTGTAGTAATGAATTCATGAAGTCAACTTACAACGTTTATATATATGCGATGTGTTTGTTATCGATTTTAACATAACCATTAATTATGCGCTTATTACATTTGGTAACAAATTAATAGCCTATAATGTATTGCTAATGAAATAAGGTCCATTTTTGTATCACGCCTATTGAAAAGCGGAGCGACGCGTAACATAAATATAAATGATACAAAAATGGACCTTATTTTATTAGCAATGCATCCCACTTTGATTTGTGCTCACGCTTTTTGCTTCTGAATTTGGACGACTGAATTTAGCCAAATGTAATAAGCGCATTAGCTCTTTAAGTTTATGAGCTCTACCGAAGTAAACACTTCTGTGAACTTCCACGTCATTTTAAGTTTTAACTTATTAGTATATTCAGTTCCATACTCTCCTACGAGTGCTTTGTGTTACCTTCCCGATTATTTTCGTACATTAAATACCTACATATTCCCTTTTCAAAACCAATATAACAAACACATCGCGGACAAATACAATATACATTTGGATTACTTGATCGAGTTCCAACACTGTACCAACACATATAAAATGTTAATGTGAGAAGTGCCAATGACGTCGGTTAGTTTACAGTGCACTGAACAAGCGATTTTGCTCATTAATGCCTGCTTCATAAGACACATAGTATTATTTAGTGATGGGTGAAAGCCAGTGGTCTATGTTGATACGTATTACACTATATATATTTTTTTAAATATACAAGTAAAGTAGTTTTTGATTAAAAACACAGAAAATGTGTATAAAAATGTTAATAAGAAAAGTTGCAGAGACGCTAATTTAATTCATTTATTTTTAATATTGCAATATTTTAAAGATGAATCTATCTAGCAGCTCGCTTTAGTTTTTTCCAATGCAACCTATCACAATGAAATAAATCGTTAGTGGTATCCGACCAAAGCTTTGGCCTTCGTCACCTTCGGCCAAAAAAAACCACCTTCAGAGAAATCTCCGACTTCGGCGCGAAGCCGAAGGTTTCGCCGAAGGTTCCTAGCATATGTCGAAATTGAATCAACCGTTGAAAGATCAAATAAATTCCAAGGTAATTTATTTCTTTACCTTTTCTATATTATACAGTCAATATAAACCTAAAATATTTAAATTTTAAAATAATATATATTATTAATTGTAGCTGTAGCCAATCTTGAACAAAATTTCTTTTAAGCCTTCGGGTTCGGCCAGAAATTGACCTTTGGTCGGACGCTAATTGTTAGTAAAAAACGGAACAGTATACTGTAACGTCGTTATAAGATATATTATATACAACGCAAATATAGCTTTATTGTGTTATAGATACCATTTAATGTATAAAATATAAAAAACACGAAAAACATTATTAAAGATTGTAAAGAAAAATTCGCAATTGTACGCCGGACATTTCGTACTTGTCATATCGCATGATTGTTACAAATGTCAACATGACAGTTATGCATGAAAAGACAGCTGTACAAATGCGAACATTTATTTACAATCTTTATCATTAGATTGGCTTGGTCGTTCAGTACAACATTCACGTATTTTTACGTTACAGGCGCCATCTATTTGGACCTGGACGTAACTGATTCAGATCCAGCCCTCTCAACAACCATTTAGGGTGCTATCGCGTTCCCTAACATATCCCTTGGGCGTCGCTGTGTCGAATTGGAGCGAAAAACACAGATGTCACCACCGCGCCGAATTTACACTCGAATCTTATAACAAAACCTTGGCAGAAGAACTTTGTTAGACATTTACCATTAATTACCAATCCAAAACTATATAGAAATGTTAGAAGAAAAATACGTAAAGGCATCGAAAAATGTTTTGAGATAATCGTGTCAAACCAAATATTTGTAACGATTTACTTATACTTTATGACATTTTCTTCGGTCGAATTTTTTGCTATTCGAGGCCAGATAACAGACGAAAACTAATAGACCACTGGCGCCACGGTGCCAACGGATATCGCACTTAATATCCATGCAGTTAAGGCACAAATTGCACCACTACAGTTCTCTTACCGTACTCGTCAGATTTGAGATACGCTTGCCCCATAGGACCGACTAGCGGGCGGTTGTCCATCACCAGTTCTGTACAATAGAACCCAGTTGTCACTCAATTTGTTTGGAGATAAAGCTTATACGATAAGTAGTACTATTGACGCTTTTACTTGCTAGGTGAGCATAGAAAAATAAGACCAAAATACGTTACATTTGGGCTCATTTTGCTTTGCTGATGCGATTTTTTCGTTTTAGTAGATTCTGAGTGTCATAAGTATTAATAAAAAGTTTTGTTTTAATAATCTAAGCGTTACCCAAGTACTTACTCGCCATGCTAATTCAAACTTAAAAATAATTCTTATCCTATTTATTACGTACAGACTGAGCAACAGGATTTGCGATTTATTCAACTTAATCTAACTGTCTATAGATAAATTGCATGTCAATACTCAAACGATGATGGTATGGTAGGTATATTAATAAATAGGTTTTCTTTAACTTAAATATAGAACCCACAACGCGAACATTATTGCTTGGTAGCAAAAATAATGGAAAACCTAAGCAGTTAACCAGAAAGAAATTCGTACATTGACCTGCTACTACCTGTCTCAGCTGCTCCCGCGTAAATATATTTGCATTAAGCTCGCACAGAGTCGCGTCCTTGAAATGTAACCTTAAGTTGTAACAAGTCAATATACGAATTTCTTTCTGGTACGCGACTTAGGTTTAATACCTACCCTTTCAGACAATTCCTCAGATTTCATTTCCATCCAGACTACAAATATCATTTTCAACAAGAAATTTATTTTACAATTTCTGTTGCGCTTTCCATTATTAATAGACAATTAGTACGTGCCTGCTAAGACAACTAAAGGAGTAATAAGGTCACTCCTCTCTTTGCGAATGATTCTTTGTAGGTACTTTTTAAACAGGCCGCATAGAGGATCTTCTAAGATCTCAAATCCATACCTGTTTACAAATCCCTCATTGGACATTCTAAAAGGCTACTAAGGAATTCTACACAATCTACCAAGAATACTAAGTCTACTCAGACGGCCGACCCTCAGCAAATCCCACGCTGAACATTCTAAACAGTAGGCTAATAACGTAACGCCGTTGCTAACAATTCTCCGATAATGAATGAAATGAAATAAAAAATGAAATTGTTACTTTTTCGATTACCTATGATCGATTTTGTATGTTTAGTTCATTGTAACGTCACTTTGTTAGCAAGCGAACCCATGAAATCGACGACACGTAATCGCAAAATACCAATTTCAATCATTTAAATCAGAGAAACGTTAGCAACAGAGTTGCGTAACCCATAGATCTCACCTTTCTACCTCGATCTACTAAGACTACTAAGAATCTACTAAGACTACTAACATTCTACTAAGCGTATACTCACCCGGTGGGGCCCGATGGGCAGTAGGGGCCGGTAACTGAGCGGCCACACCGAACCCTCCCAACTTGACCGGGGCACAGTTGTCTCTGCCAGCTAGTAGAACGCAGTGGGGCCTCACATCGCGATGGACTATATCGTTCTCGTGGCAGTAGCGGAGCGCTTCTAGTATCTGGCGCATGTAGTGGCTGTAAAGGAGTTATATGATATAAAATTTTATTTATCCGAAGCGCAAAGGCTGTTCTTATAGAATAAAATAATCATATTGGCGTTAATGGCACGGTTGTGCTCCCGCACGCGGGGGCCCGGGGTCCGGTTTGACCGTGATCCACGATTTGGCAGATCAGGTAATTACAGTGGAGCGACTGCCATCTGACACCCGTGACCCTGCTACCAGGGGAACCAGACCAGATTGGATCATCAAGGTTTCATCACATTTTCCCTCACCGTAAGAGCATCGGTTAGTATTTAACGTAATGTACATAACTCAGAAAAGTGTCAGTGGTACATGGCGGCAGTGGGATTCGAACCCGGTACCTCTAGCATTGCGAGTCGGATACCGTTACCACTAGGCCACCGAAGCGCCTTTTATACGGGGCTAATTGCCAGGACAATCCAATAAGCCAATCCAATTTATAGGTACCAACATTGGATACCATACCACCTGTCCTCAATGTCATGCAATGGTCTCTAATGTCAATATTGGAGTGGCTTAGTGGATTTTCCCAGCAATTGGCCACATACAAAAAGCCCGATAAATAGCGCAGAAGGGTAAAACTAACAGAGACAGTACCTTCGGCCTTGTTAGGGCTAGGTGTCTGTGCGCTCCCGTGTGATACCTAGCATCTATGCCGAACTGTTGCCTATACTGAACTTGATAGAACGAAAAATAATAGGATACCACGGAATAGACGAATGTTACAGTTATGCGAACTGAGATCACTCATCCATACCACCGTACATGTCTAGAGCTAATTCGCAAACATAATAATACAAATAGTAATGCTTACCAAGCCACAGCCTCGCTATAGACGAAACCAGCAGTTGCTCGCCGTACTACCTCAAAGCAGAGGTCAGAGCCGTCCATGCTGAAAATGCAAAGTGATAATTTGTGTACACTTAGTATTTGTTCTGTCTGAACAATCGGTAAACATGAAAATGGACAGCAGTATTTCAACATTGCAATCTATAATTTAACTGTCCTCCAAATGCAGAAAAAAAAAACATCATCTTGGCGTTAATGTCCCGGTTATGCTCTAGCGTACGAGGGCCCGGGGTCCGCCTTGACCATGATCCAGGATTTGGCAGGTCAGGTAATTAAAGTGGAGCGACTGCCATCTAACCTCCATGACCCTGCTACCAGGGGAACCTGACCAGATTGGATCATGGTTACATATCCAGTCGCCTGAATGTGCAGGTTTCATCACAATGTTTTCCCTGACATCAGAGCATCGGTTAGTATTCAACTAATGTACATAACTCAGAAAACAGTCATTGGTACATGGCCGGAGCGGGATTTGAACTCGGGATCTCTGGCTTACGAGTCGGATACTGTAACGTCTGTAACCGCTTGGCCACCGACGCTCTGTCCTCTAAATGCAGAAAAGACAGCAAAATGTTCTCAAAGTAAAGATAATATGGGGGTGAAACCAACATAGGACCATTTAATGATTTATATATATTTTTTTATTTCCCGTTCGCTGTTAATAATATACTGTCACAGGGTGTCGCCCCTGACTCTGATCCCACTAGTCTCAATATAATTAAACTTGGTTAGATGGCAATGTAGTTTTCGAATCAGAGGGCCAGTGGGTGTCTTCAATTCTTTAAGACACTTAGTCAAAACATTAGCTCGATTGAGAAGTTTCGCAGTTCTCTGTAGATTTTGTGGAATTGTTGTGTTACTTGTAGGATGGTCGGCATTGCTTCAGCAAGGACTCGTACAATATTATTTTGAACTAGCTGCAGTCCCTAGATTTTACTCTCACTTGCAGTGGCCCATATCTGTAGACACTATTGCCTTTATTCAAAATTTTTGATTCAATGTTATGAAATGATAAAACATCTCCGTTACTTGTTGAAATAATTTTTTTTTTTTTTTTTTTTTTTTTGCGCCCAACGCAAAGGAAATGGGCACCCTCCGGTATAGCGGTTGGGAGGGAGGAGGTGAACTCTCGTTGAAATAAATACTAATAACTCACTATTCGAAGACCATGTACAGCATTCCCTCTGAGCTGTAAGTCTCTAGCAGCTCCACTATATGCGGATGCTTCAGCATGTGGCATATTGTAGCCTCTCTCTTTAAGTCTGAAAACATAGAGGAAACAGCTTGTAGGAAATACTAGTTTATCACATAGACAAGTAAACCCTAAATGAAATTTATTAGGCCATGTGGTATTTTTATCAGGCAAAGCCCTAATGTACCACTCATTCCCATTGCTGCAACCTCTTTAGCCAGGGTCTATGGTGGCGACCCAAAGAGACACTGAGTCACAGGCATTGTAGGCATGGTATGGCTATATGGGTTGCCACCATACTAATACTACCCTTACACCACACTATTCTAATACTAATAGCTTCTTGGCTAGGCCCCAACAAATTTAATTTAAAAGTAAAAGGTCCGGCTGTGTACAACAAAGCACCAACACTTTCCAATTGAAATGATGGCTCCACCTGGCTGGACTCTCAGAACTTTAGAGTAGTAAACGATGGCTAAACTAAAATACATGGTTTAAAAAATAAATAATTATCTTGGTTTTAATGTCCTGGTTTTGTTCTCATGCACAATCACCCGGTGCCCTCTTGATGCAGGATTTGGCAGATCAAGTAATTAAACTAAAGTAGTCAGTCAAGCTGCAAGCATACTTCTATTTGATGTGTTGCTATGGATTATATATGAGAATTAAGCTGTAGTTCTTTATTAATAACACATACATAATGTCACACTTTTTTCTCATAGGTGTAGGCAAAGAACACATTGTTCCACTTGCTATTCAATTAATAACAAGAACCTAATAGATATATTATTGTGACTCCATTATTTTAGCATTAGTTGATTAGTAGACACAGATATTCCCAATGGTCTATGTATGTACAGTATCTACAACTACTTCACTTGTTTCCACGTTGAAGTTGCAAAATACAAATCAACTTCCATGACTTGAAACCAATACTATTTGAATCAGAATTACACTGTACACAGTTAAAACATCAATAAATTTGAAACATAAATAACAGGTAACATATAAAAACTATAAAGTTAGTGACACACACATCTTGTGTTTGGCCTTGGTTTGGACTATCAAGAACAACATTGAATGTTCTGCTAAATACAGAATTTGATATGTATGCCAATAACATTTTTAATCAAAGTGATTATGACAACAAAAAGTATAGTTTTAGGATACTATTCACACATAGATAGACATAAGACGGACAGATAGATAGACACCAACCTGCAGTACTGAGACCAGGGCTTGCAGTGAAGCGAGCCACATCAACGATTTTGACAGCAAACTGCTGTCCCGTCTGCCGGTGAACACAACGGCGGACCAGGCTGAATGGACCCCTTTAACAGTCACCAAACAAATTGTTATTAAATTAAGAATGCCTTTTCATATGTTGGTATTCACTTTGCAACATAGTAATAATGTGTTATATTAGTTTTATCTAGCAATTGACTAAAGACACCAAATATAAACAAAACTAACTATGGTAGATTTAAGTTGTACGTATTGTAGTGTAACTATGTATATAATTAACATTGTCTAATCAATAAAAACACTATACTTTAAATTTCAAATATTCAAATATCTGCTACAAAATTTAATTAATCTGTTTTAAGTTCTAATCAACCCAGAGATAAGTTTCGAAATAGCTAGTAATTTTTTCCAGCTATTTAAAATGAATTACCATATACTAATTAAAACAATATGGTGGAGATGATTTTTTTTATTTATAAATAGGTACTGATTAAACTTACAAAAATCTACATTTTAAGAATACTTTTAAAATATATTTTGTTATATAATATATTTAGGGAATGATCCACATGGTATACAATGTATTTATAAACCTTTTACAGGTCTTTTTTTTCATGGAAATTGCTATTTTTTGTAAATTAAAAATTTCTCCCTTTTCACAATGAAAAATACGTACTTAAATATATCTCTAAAATACTTTAAAAAATTAAATCCACGATTCCTACTAGATTCCAATTGGACTCAAACTGATACTCACTTGCCGATTATTTCGCATAGCTCGTACACATCATCAAACAGCACTTCGTCCTCAGCCATTTTTAACACAAATTAACTTCACAGTGTCTCAGAAAAGGGTAAAAAAATTCATTTTTCCACAGCCCTCGTCAAATTCAACCAGATTTATGGAAGGTTACGCCCAAGGTTCTAAATCGCAAGTTATACTTACACTAAATATTAAATGAACACTGAACGATATTTTGTTCGAAAGTCTTATTTTTATTAATAAGAATAAACCACGAAAAATGTGTAAGAGAGAGGTATTTGTGCATTTGAAATGTAAAAATCGAAAATTATTCGCGCATCTTTGATAACGCAATTTGTAAAGGGACACAAATTTCTAACTAGTGGAAGTTATAAGTAAAGTAGTAATAAATACATAAAACTACATGCACTTCACTTAACGTGCGACAAACGTAAATATCGTATTATATCAAATCGAATCCATTTTACAATATTTTTCTATTTACTTTTGACATTTCATTCAAGGGAGCAAATGTTCAAAGTGAAGTTAGTTACATATGGGGCAGTGCTGCCAGCATTCATATTATTATACGATGCGTTCAGAAGGAAAACATTTCTTCAATCATGTTTTGTCACTCTGGTTTTTTTTCTGTTAGGCTCGTATTACACTGAAGTATGAATATTATCATAAATAATGTACGAGTGCTATAAATATGTAAATAATTCCCACCACGCCAATTCTGCATTTTAGGAACACCGGAAGCATATGGTGCGAAAAGCGTCAACAATGCGATATGGATAATATAATAGAACGTCGCGGAAAAGTCACAAATGTGTCGTCATTGTGAAATCAGCACACTAACGTCTCGTAAAACGACTTAGCGCTCTCCTTTGTGGAATTATGATTCTTGACGTATTTAATGTAGTAACTAGTAAATACGACGGCGTACAATAACGAAGGCGACGGGAATGGTCAAAGATTTCTCAATAGCGTCGAGTTATTTTCTCTTTAAATTTTATTATGGCCAGCGAAATAAGTTCAATAGTATACTTTTTTTTCGTGGCTTACGATGCGACAATGCCCAAGTCCAGGCGAAATGGAGGAAAACGGACTGACCGCTCGGATGATGGTCTCAGTACAAAAAATGGAAATAGAATCAGATGCCATCTGTGCTTCCAGGCAACTATTGTAGAGCGCCAAATTCAAACTGACCTTTTAGCATTTTCACCGCCAAGACTTTTGCAGCATTGAAATTATATTTATATGTGTTATCTATATACAGGGTGTAAAAAGACCGCTAGCATTAATTGAAACCCCATATTCTACCCATGAAACTGAACAACTTTCCCCAAGAAACACACCCGCGGAAATGACTTCATAATTTCGCGATCTCAAAAAAATAATTAATTGCGACGCGCAATGTACATCGTCCAGCGCACGGCTCTCGCTCGCCCACGTGACCAGTGGCCATTGACCCCGCGCGGCGGCCGCTTTGGCGTTTTCTACCTAAGCTTGACTATTGAGTACCTACCTATCTTCTTTTTTTTTGCTTTAGTCTCCACGGTTCGGTCGTGTGATAGGAATTGGGAATATTCGTAATACAAACATGTTGGTTTGGTTCATCCGTTCATCCTGTCAGCTGATGACAAATGGTTCGCGCGGCGGTAGGTAGTTACCACCACAGGAACTACGTTCAATTCTCATGTTCCTAGTAGGTATTGGACTATCGATCGTGATCTTTACTGCACATATCGACAGTAGGTAGGTAGTAGGTACTGGGCTCGATTCTCGTATGATGTGAATGTCCGTAAGCAATCGTGTACGTAAGTTAGGTAGGTAGATAGCTGATCCTGTGCCTGATCATGCAAGTGCGCGCCGCGGTAAATACCTACTATGTTAAATTCTCATGTAATATAAATGGTCGTCATACAATCATTTACCTAGGTAGGTAGAACTCTCGATCGTGAACTTTACTGCTGATATCAACGATGGGTAGGTGCTGGGTACGATTTTCGTATAATGTGAATGACCGATAGCAAACGTCTAGGTAATGCATTAAGGTATGCGTACCACTGTCGTGTTGAACACGGGCCCACGGGCGGCCGGTGGCGGTTGGCGCGGGCGCGGCCGCTGTAGGCAGTACCTACCTCCGGGCGCGCGGCAGCGAGTAGGTAGGTAGTGAGCGCACGTGTGCGGCCGAGCGGCGCTTTACATTGCGTTCTTTTACTTACAGTGCATTTATTTCAACTTAAATTTGAACTTTGAGAGTCTATATTAATTGTGAACGATTTAGTTATCGATACTTGATATTTTTTAGTACAAAAATACAACTTTTTATTTTATTTTTAATCTCGATTTCTGCCGAAACTAAGAGTTTCCGCGGGTGTGTTTCTTGGGGAAAGTTGTTCAGTTTCATGGGTAGAATATGAGGTTTCAATTAATGCTAGCGGTCTTTTTACACCCTGTATGTGACAGTATATCTAATATAAATATCATTTTAATACTGGAAAAATGTCTTGGCGTCGATTTAAGTTAATTATTGTGCCTCCACATTTGTTACATTTCCTTATATTTTCTATGCAACTAATTTTAACAAAGTATTTTCCTTAAAATTGTAAATGAAGAACGTTTACACACAACCGAGGAAAAAAACTAGTCGGAAAAGCTAATGTAATGTTATATGGTTAAAAAATCTTTATTTCTCTAAGAATTTACAATTCACTTAGGAGAAAATACAAGTGATTCGTTAGTAGGTACTAAACAGTGCGAGGACAGCAATATAAGCTTAATAAAATGTGGGTAGAATAGAACAAAGCGGGACAAAACACTATATACCCCACTATACATAGTAAAAAATTTAAAAAAGTCACGGAATGATAAGTAGATAAGCATGTACTAACAAAAAATTTTATTGTAGTAGGTAGGTAATAATTAGTATCAATCTTTTAGGATGTGGAATGTCAACAGGTTTTTGAATTTATTATAGGATTTTGCTTGTTTAATATCGTTTGGCAAACCGTTGTACATCTGTGCTCCGTCGTACAAAAAATTCGTTTTACCATAGTTAGTTCGGAGCGTAGGTAAACATAGATGATTGGCTTGCCTTGTTAATCGGTTACTGATTTGTATCATTTTTGTGAAAGTAATTGTGGACTGAATACCTTTTTAAGGATCTTTCTGACTAATAAACAAACGTAATACTTATAGGTTTGACGAATATTCATCAGTTTAGTTTCGGAAAAGATTTGACTTCTTGGAGTTCTGAATCTAAACCCAAAAAGTGCTGTAATTAACTTATTTTGCATTCTCTGCGGTGGTTATAAATTAGATTTTGCCGCACTACCCCATATTTCTATTAGATAATCGATGTGCGATTTAACAAAAGAGTTGTATATCAACCGTCGCACGCGCTGCGGGAGACAGTGAGCAATGCCGCGGAGCGCTCACGTTAAGGTCAAAAGTTTTGATCTCAATCTAGCAATATGCGGCTTCCATGTTAATTGGTGATCCAATATGAGACCCAGGTACCTCTTCTCTTTAACTTGGTTTATTATATAATTATTTAGTTTGAGTGATGGAAAAGGACCCAGTTTTTTATTTTTAGCGGCAAAAATAATATAGTTTTTTTAGAATTGATAGTTAAGAGATTGCATTGAAACCACACATTGATCAAACTAAGGTCAGCCTGCGCCTTTTCTATGAGAGGCTCAATTTTGTCACTGAAATAAAATAAACAGGTGTCGTCGGCGTAAAGGGTTACATCAGCATCGAGACCAATATCGTGAATGTTATTGATGTAGATTAGGAACATTAATGGTCCGATAATAGAGCCCTGCGGAATTCCACATGTGATAATCCGGGAATAACTGCATTCATCGCCGATTCTCACAACTTGGGACCTATTTTCTAAATAAGATGTGAAGATCTTGAGCGCCAGTCCAGTGATACCCACGGCTTCTAGCTTTCCTAGTAGTATAGTGGGACTGACAGTGTCGAAAGCCTTTTTTAGGTCGATAAAAATCCCTAAAGCTACTTGCTTTTTGTCTATGCGTTCTTTTATTTTGCTCACAAGATCGGTGGTGGCAGACAATGTGTTTGATTTCTTTCGAAATCCGTACTGTTTGGGGGAAATAAAGTTGAAACAGTAAAGGTATTCATCGAGCCGGTTATATAGGACTTTCTCAAATATCTTTGAGATTACGGGTAACACTGATATGGGGCGATAATTCCCTGGGTCATGTTTTTCACCAGACTTGTAGATAGGAGTTACCTTCGCTATCTTTAGTGAATCGGGAAAACAACCATCGGCTAGGCATTTGTTGATGCATCGCTTAAGGTCAGGAGCAATTAATGGATTTATACATTTAATGGATTTTGTGGTTATACCGTCGCTACCCGTACTTGTATTGGAATTTAGTTCATGGATTATTTTTGTGATTTCATCTAAAGTGACTGGTGTAATTTCCGATAATTGTCTGTGCTGTTGGACATTGCGTGGTAAAGTGTTAGCTAGATTGTTATGGTATTGTTTAGGTATTTTATCAGCTAATTTGGAACCGGTAGTGGAAAAAAATCATTGAAACCTTTACATATACATTTATCATTAGTCACAGTACCAGTTTATGTATTGAGCTTAGACGGACCGCAGATTTTCGTTTGCTTATTGTTTGTTAATCTGTTAATCAAATTCCACATCTTAAAAGACTTTCCCTTATATTCACTGAACGATCTAAGATAAAACTTTTCCTTTGATTTCCGAATAGTTGAAAAAACACGATTCCTTAAGGTTTTGAAGTTATTCTTTAGTTGTTGATCGTGTTGTTGATCTGGGTTAAGAATTTTTGTTTTCTTTACTATGTTTTTGTTTATAGCCGAAATTAAAGACTTTTCAAAAGTTATGTAGTGGCTGTTGGGATCGTAGGGCCAGTCATCCTTTATTGTTTCATATAGACCTTTGTAATCTAATGCTGTGTAATTATACTTCTTTCTTTGTGTTGGTTTGTAATTGTGTACTTCTAGATATATCTGCTTGTGATCCGAAAGTGCTGATTCTATTACGGCAAAATGAATATTTTGATTTTTAATGTCACAGCATACGTGATCTAGTATAGTTTTTGTTACAGAAGTTTGCCGTGTGCAATACTCAGAATCTATATAATTCAGAATTGTAAAAGCGTTCTCTTTTAGTGTATCCTTGGATTCCTTTATAGCATGGTCATATTTGTTTAGTAAGTTATAGTTAAAATCTCCAAAAACTAAGGCTCTTTTCCTGTTTGATAGTTGGTCGCAGTAGAAATCTAGAAATTCTTTAGAATTTGTGCGTTCAGGTTTGTACACCACTCCAACGTGCAAACAAAATTTGTCTATATGTATCCATAGAAAATGATTATCATTAAAGCATTTGTTCTCTATAAAATTGTGTCTGATGATATTGTTCACATAAATAGATACACCACCTCCCCTGGATTTCGTTCTAAAGTTATAATAGTGTGTAAAATTAGGTATGTTCAGTCGTTTAGCTTCGTCTTCATTTTTGATCCATGTTTTCACTAAAATGATCAGATGGGGAAGGTATTCCAAGGATTGGACAACACACATCAGCTCATCTAGCTTGCCAGGTTTGACTATACTTCGTGTATTTGCATAAAAGACTTTTAAAGATCCCTTTGTTGTTATTACTTCAGAGTATTTATTAGTAGTTTGGTAGGTGATGGCTTCGCCCCCCACATGGTCTGGGCCTTGTTGCGGCGTGGGGGCTCTAGTACCCTGGGGAGCAACCCAGCTCCTTGGGGGAAGCTAACCAGACACACTTCCCCCTTAAATCTCTAGTATGAGGATTGAGGGGGAAGTTGGCGTGGATTGAATACGTTCACACAACTTGCTGGCTCCACGTGTACCTCTATTTTGTAGAGGACACTGTGAGATGTTTGTATAGTACAGGATGACTTGGCGGTCTTCTGTATAGTCGCGTTAACTTTTTGGTTGCGTGTTTTAGTCGGCGTCCTGGACATATTCTGGGTAGCGGCGATATGAGTTGGGGGCGGCGGTTCCTTTTGTTTTTGTGGTGTCACATTATTCAATGGGAAGGCTCTGGTCACCGTCGGCCCAACCCGTTATCCTACTTAGGTGGGACCGGGGGGGCTTGCCTTTACTGGCTGGCCCTGTGAGGAGAGACAACCTCAATAAAAATCCCCAATCCTAAGCTTTGCGTGTCGGTGATGGGATGAATGGTGGATGGGAGTTCCACCAGTAGACACGCCCCCCTCAGATATCTCCCGACCTCTGAGGTGTATTAGGGTTATCTCGGTGCAGGGGGCACCACCGAGATGGACCGATTATATCCCCCATACTCGTGGGAACAAAAACCAGATGTCCAATAATAAAAACAAAATCAAAACTAATAATAATGTCGTAGAGTTCGAGAAGGACGGGGAATCGTTGGCGCTAGAGCCAAGAAACGAAAATTGTGAGCCCGAAATGGACACGATTTTCATACCACCAGTCGTGACTGGACATAGAATCCAGTCTGAGACGGCTGGGATACTGACGAAGCCTATACCTGGTGCAGCTTCAAAATCATCAGACGATGACAATAATAAATGTCGTAGATCAAACCGACTTCGTGGAATGCGCGGTTCTTCAGTATCTGGGTCTGCTACGTCCTTAACTATGATGTCAGTAGCAAGTTCTGGTCACGTATCCCGCTGCACTCGACAGAAGGCTACAGATGGTCGTAAGCGAACCAGGTGTTCCCCAGACAGCAGCCTAGAAAGTGCCTCTGGTATTGACAGGCCGCATACTGTAAAGGGAAAAACGGCTAAGCGTGGCAGGAAGAAGCTTGCGAGTTCGGGTAAGATTGGCGGTACAAAAACTGTGATAGACGGGAATCGAAAAGATATGCAGATTCCAAATACAGAGCAGACTTTGTCTGTAATGATGGAAAGAGTTCGTCGGGATGTTAGCCTAGAACAAGAGTCCGCTGCATCCCTCGGCACTTATGTTGAGGAGCAGGTTGCTGTTCTTGAAATGGTAGCCTCCATGTCCGAGGGGCTGAAAGGTCCCTACCAACGCAGGCTCAAAGAGGCCGCCAAGGCCATCACTGACGTTTTTAAGGTGCTCAGCCAAAGATCCACCTCTGAGGAAACAAAGAAGCTACAAACTGAAAACAGTCGTCAGCGCGCTGAACTCAATGAGCTTCGTAAAGAGGTGTCTGAGCTTCGCGCTGAAGTACGTGGATGCAACCGACAACTTGTGCAGCCTGCAAGTTCAACGTTTAATAACTGTCCCCCCGTCCAGGATGTGCGGCAAATAGTGAAACAGGTGTCACAAGAAGTAATGGCGACAGTGGATGCCCGGTTTAAAGCCATAGAGGGGATACTATTGCGTCCTCCGCTTGCTTCTAAAGCTCGAGCTCGTCAGTCCGTAGACCTGGTAGCAGTTGCGTCTGCACCTGTGGTCGCCTCGGCCACATTTACTTCAACGGCACCAGCGGCAACGTTGGAAATTGCGTCTCCATCTGTTAAAGTTGGTGACAAAGATAGAAGTAAGAATAAGATAGGAAAGAAAGGTATAAAAAAGAGCACTGGTGCTGTGCAGACCGCTGGGTCTGCTATCTCTGGAACGGCCATCCGCATTTCCCCACAGGAAACTACTCCAGATGCTCCCGTTCCTTCTGGCTCCGCTATGACTGGGTCGGCTCCTCGAAATAAAACGGGATGGGTGACCGTGACTCGAAAAGGGGCCAACAGAGGAACGGTACCTGGTTCTGGATCTTCGGCTCCAAAACCGGTCATGCATAAACAATCGCTTCGTCCCCCACGGACGGCTGTTGTAGTTATTTCTCTAAAGCCGGGCGCAGAGGAGAGGGCATTAACCTACGCCAAAGTACTTGCAGAAGCTAAAGAGCGGATTGACCTTGGAGCTCTAGGCATCCCTCCACTAAAAATCCGTTTGGCAGCTACAGGAGCTCGTATTTTGGAGATCTCGGGGGCAGACAGAGGGGACAAAGCCGACATCCTTGCATCTAAACTAGTAGAAGTTCTGGACAACGAGTTTATAAAGATTACCAGACCTAGTATAACAGCAGATATTCGGATAAACGGCCTAGATGATTCGGTTTCTGTTGATGAACTTACGACGGCGGTTTCTAGAGCTGGAGAATGCTCGGTTGATGCCGTTAAGGTGGGAGAAATCCGACCAAGTCCATCTGGGATGGGAACGGCCTTTGTTAGATGTCCACTGACTGCTGCTAAGAAGATCTCTGCTGCAGGTCGGCTGCTAATTGGATGGGTTGCGGCTCAAGTTAGAGTTCTAGAATCAAAGCCTCGACGATGTTTCCGATGTCTTGCTCGTGGTCATGTCAGAGCCCAATGTTTGTCAAACATCGATCACAGTAATGATTGTCACCGTTGTTGCAAACCTGGCCACAAGGCCCGAGAATGTTCGGCCCCTCCGCACTGCACCTTGTGTGAAACTGCGGGTAAACCAGCCGACCACCTCTCCGGGGGCAAAGCTTGCGCCAAGCCCCCGTCAAAGAGAGAAGCGAGAAGCAAGGCTAAGGAGAACGGTAACGTCAACCTGCAGCCGGCTGGCCCGAGTACGGAGCAGGTGTTGCCAATGGAAGCCTGATAATGGCCTATGACCTCAGATTTCTACAGGCAAATATCAACCACTGTGCACGAGCTCAGGATGTTCTTCTGCAGAGCATGGCGGAGTGGTCGATTCATGTAGCGGTTGTTGCTGAACCCTATCGCATTCCAACCGGTTCCGACTGGGCTGGAGATGATGACGGATTAGTAGCCATAGTCTCCCAGGCGTCCACTGGTTCCCCTCCTCTTGAAGGCGTAACTAAAGGAAGAGGCTATGTATCAGCTCGGATCGGCGAGATAGTCGTTGTAGGAGTTTATTTCTCCCCTAACAGGATTCTCGCTGAATTTGTAGCATTCATCAATGAGCTTGAGGTTCTCATACACCAAAGCCATCCTTATCCTTTGGTCATTGTAGGGGACCTAAATGCCAAGTTTACGGCCTGGGGATCTTCAAGAACAGATCCTAGGGGCGTGGTCCTTAGAGATTGGCTGACCGAATGCGGTCTTGTAATATGTAACCGTGGCTCAGTAAATACTTGCGTGCGTAGAGGAGGGGGATCTGTTGTGGATGTAACATTTGCAACCCCTGGACTGGGGAGTCGTCTCCGAGACTGGCAGGTACAGGAACATGTGGAGACGCTATCGGATCATCGCTACATTCGGTTTTGCGTTTCCTCTACTACTGTCCCTTTACCAGGCGCAAATCAATGACGACAGATGGATGGCCCACGGTGGGCACTTAAACGCTTAAATTTAGATTTATTGCAAGAGGCGGCCATAGTCCAAACTTGGAACCCAGCCTCGGAGCCGGAGGGTATAGATGAGGAAGCTAACAAGTTATGTGAGATGATGGTACATGTTTGCGATGCCGCTATGCCAAGAGTCAGGGCGCCTACAAACAAACGCCAAGTTTATTGGTGGTCGGATGAGATAGCCACCATTCGTCGCCGCTGTGTGGAGACTCGGCGTCGGTTTCAAAGATACCACCGTAGGAGATCTCAGGAACCTGGAGAGGCGGATCGGCTTTATGCCTGCTATACAGAGGTGGCAAAAGAATTAAAGGTAGCGATCAGTCGCGCGAAAGCTGCAGCTTGGCAGGAGCTTTTAGAGTCTCTTGACAGAGACCCGTGGGGACGCCCGTACAAGATGGTGAGGCAAAAACTTCGCCCATGGTCGCCTCCCACGACCAGTACATTGCAGCCGCAGATTTTGCATCGAATAGTAGAAGGATTATTTCCTGATTTTCCGAATAATATTCTGCCTCCAACGCCGCTAGACTTTTCGGAGGCCAGCACTGCTGTTGAAACAGAGTCTGTACCAGAAGTTACTGATGGGGAGCTGGGTGCAGCCATATTAAAGCTTAAATCCAAACATACCGCTCCGGGACCAGATGGTATTCCGGGCCGAGCGTGGGTGCTTGCCTTTGATGCAATGGAGTCTCGCCTAAAAGCCCTATTTAATAGGTGTTTCACGGAAGGGAGATTTCCGTTGCGTTGGAAAACAGGCCGGCTTATACTTATCCGTAAGGATGGCCGTCCGGCTGACGAACCTTCGGGGAACCGGCCAATAGTCTTACTGGACGAGGCGGGAAAGCTTCTAGAGCGTCTGATTGCTACCCGAAGTGGGTCCCGATCTCGCGGTTAACCAATTCGGGTTTCGTAGAGGTCGCTCGACCATTGATGCTATTACACGGGTCCGGGAACTCTCTGAAGAGGCGTGCTCGGAGGGCGGAGTTATGCTGGCGGTGTCACTTGACATTGCCAATGCATTTAACACCCTCCCGTGGCAGACAGTTCTGTCGGCGTTAGAATACCATCGCGTGCCGTTGTATCTGCGCCGCTTAAAAAATGACTATTTTGCCGATCGAGAGGTAGTCTACAGTGGACGTGATGGCTGGGGTAGAAGACGCATGTCGTGCGGTGTTCCACAAGGATCTGTCTTAGGCCCTCTGTTGTGGGACATCGCTTACGACTGGGTGTTGCGCGGCACAAATCCAGCCGGCGTCAATATCGTTTGTTACGCAGACGACACTCTAGTCACAGCTCGTGGGCGGGATTACCGTGAAGCGGCCATGCTCGTCACAGCCGGTGTTGCTGGTGTTGTAGCCAGAATAAGGCGATTGGGACTGGAAGTGGCGCTACATAAGTCCGAAGCTATTTATTTTTATGGTCGTCGACGACCGCCTCCTGCTGGCTCAAGTATATTTGTTGGAGGGGTTCCCATTCCTGTCAAGGCAACGCTGAAGTATCTCGGCGTTGTACTTGACAGCAAATGGAAGTTCGAGAAGCACCTAAAGCAACTAGTCCCGAAGTTGATCGGGACCTCGTCCGCTCTCAGCCGTCTCCTTCCAAATATCGGAGGAGGAAATGGCACCTGTAGAAGACTCTACACCGCGGTGGTTCGATCAATGGCCTTGTACGGGGCTCCTATTTGGGCAGAGTCATTGACCACTGCTAGCAGAGCGTTACTGCATAGGGCTCAAAGAGTTATGGCTGTGAGATTGTGCAGAGCATACCGCACAGTCTCGCACGAGTCGGCTTGTGCCCTAGCTGGATCCATTCCGTGGGATCTTGAAGCAAAGACGTTATCGTGTGTCTACTGGCGCGGTCGCGAACAAAGCCTCACGCCTGATGAGGTTGTTCGATGGCGCAAACTGGCTCGTGACCAATCGTTGCAGGAGTGGGCTATACGGCTTCTTTCCACGGAGTCAACCCGCAGAGGTACCGGAGCTCAAAGGCTGCTGGGAGCAATTCAGCCGATACTCAAAGAGTGGGTCGATCGCAGACATGGTGCGCTGACGTTTCGAATGACGCAGGTCCTCTCGGGGCATGGTTGCTTTGGGAGGTACTTATGCAACGTCGCCAGAAGAGAGCCCGATACAAGATGTCATCAATGTGACTGTCCCGAGGACACAGCGCAGCACACCTTGCAGGTGTGCCCGAGATGGGTTGCTCAACGAGATCGCCTCATCACGGTAGTGGGCATGGATCTCAGTCTCCCAACCATCATGTCCCGTATGGTTGTAAATAAGAGATCATGGGAGGCAGTGATCACCTTCTGCGAAGAGGTTATGTCGCAGAAGGAGAGCGAAGAGCGGGAGCGGGAGCGGGATCCACTCTCTCTGCCGATCCGGAGAGCGCGGGCCAGGCGACGAGCCAATGTAGGCTTAACTTAAGCCCGTAAGAAAGAAAAGAGCAGAGGAAATAAGAGGTGTTGCCATACTAGCAAGCTACTCATCAACGAGATTGCGGAGTGTGCTAACCGGTCCCGTGATCTCGTTGAAAAAGAGAAAATGAGGGACAACGTGGTGGTTTTTAGTGGGTAGGACTGTCATTTTGACAGGCGAGTCCCACATAATCTCCGTTTAGATATCCGTAAATGGATTTTCCCCACGTAAAAAAAAAATAAAAAAAAATAAAAAGGTGATGGCTTCGCACGGTTGATCAGGTGTATATGCTTGCAACGAGCTAGTTACTGAAGGGAGTTTTTTGCTTTGATTTTGATAATTTTCGGGATGCCATTGATATATTTTATAGTCAGATTTTGCTCGCCAGCATCCGCGCACCGCCCCAACTCCTCCCTCAGTGCCATCATTTGCTTCTGCTGGTTTGGTCGAAGTGAATTTTTAGCTGTAGATTTACTGCGTAGTATACTTTTTGCAATATCTGCGCTTGCAAAACAGAGTTTCAGCGGACGAGGTTTGTCCTGTTTCGAAAGTCCAAAACGTATTGTTTTCACAGATTCAGGGCATTCTGGAAGAATATTTTTTAGAACATCCATTGTAGCAGCTCTGTCATAGGCACGTTTTTCGTCTAGGTTTGTCGCTAATGACTCATTCAATCCCACCATAATAATATTCTTCTCACGCTGACAACGATCGTGAAGCTCCGCAATGACTTCCGAGTACGTTAAGGTTGGTGGCACATTCGGTGGTTCTGTTGACGCCGTTGGGTTGGACTTGAGGGCGCTTACATCCACTTGGAGGGATTTGATAATTTTATCCGTATCGTTTTTAAAAATTACTAATTGTTCCAAGTCAAGTAGTAGATTTTCTGTAGTGGTTGTTATGTTGCTGACTTGGAGTTTTATGTCGGAGACATCTTGGGCAATCTTATTCATATTCTCCTTTTGCACAATGTTAAAATCCATTAAAATAGTCCTCACAGTTAGAATATTTTCTTTTATTGCGGGTGGTAACTTACTGGACTTCCGCCTCAGTAGGATTATATTTGGATAAATCAGGTTGAGAGCCGCCTCGCAATTCATCAGCACCAGTGCCTTTCGGTGGGGGAGTACGACGCAGCATATTTGTTAGGGTCAATTACGTCGACCGTAACGCGAATAGGTACTCAAACTGAGGCGCTCGACCGCGCGAGCGGGATGAATATTTGCAACCTGTCCTTGTCCTTTTTACTCCGGAACTAACAATATTAAAATGCAATAACTCACAGGTAAGATGTACAAACAATAAATAATCTTTGCTTCTGTCCTTAGAGATCGTTATCACTTTAATACTATTTTTTTTTTTATGTTTGAGAACACGTCTACTCTGACTGCGCCTCGGACGCTCACTCGTTGTTGATGATGTTGGCGTTGGTATATTAATATCTCACTCATCTATAAAAAACTGTTTGTAGATTAAATTACTGCTAAATCTAGGTATTTTAGGCAGACTTAGATTGCTGTTAAACTGTGAAATAAATGAATAAAATAAATAATTTTTCAGTACTCCACACAACTTGACAGGGCCTGGGTGTCCGGCAGAGTAGAATAGCCCTAACCCCTTACACTCATAGGTGTCCTACAAGGCGACTAACGTTTCCGAGGCAAAACTTCTAGAGTCTCAGTAGGGTGGAAAATGGCAGCAGCGTTCTCCATTCTTACATTTACAATACTGCGATCTCCAACCCGCCTCCTAAACGTGGAGATTACGGCAATAACCGCCCTTTTTGTGGCCCTAAAACTTCACATATATTGAGCGACTGCCGTTGCTCCTCGCGCTTCAGTCATTGACCTTTTACTTCCCTACTATAAGGGCAGCGGCTGCAGTACCGGCATGGCTTTGAGGTACCTGTAGACACACCTTTTGTAGAAAGTATGAAGATGATGATATGTTGGGGATGAAACATCTCATTCCCAACAATATAATATTGACGCCTCAGAGTGCAATAGACAGTTTTCCGATTAATGGAAAGTAGATAGGGGTATAAGCAGATCTCCACTCTTGGTGATAAGCGTTAAAATCGCCGAGGATTACTACTTCAACATAGGCTTGAGCACACGATCCAAAATACTTAAGCTGTCGGTTCCGACATTTCCGCGGTTGGACTTATAGAGGCACACGTAGATCCGAATGCGACCTCGATCTTCCAAGATGACTAGACGAGGTGACGGAGCAGATATCGTCCCTCACGAACAGCTACAGTTGACTGTACTTACAATATTTTTCATGACTTTGCTATAACCATAGCGGAGGACAGTTAAATAAAATTATGACAAGTTATTAATTATCATTTATTTATGAGTATAATGTACCTACTAGACTTTACTATTGAACGACGCATATTTATACGTTACAAAAATAATTTATGCAATAGTAAAGCTTCAGACCCATATGTGTTTACAGGCATGTAACTATTTGATTGAAGTGGACATGCACAGTGTTTCTATTAAATTTAAAGCAATATTTTTCTTAATATGTGATTTATGTACATGATACAGAAATAATTATGATTCTTTTTCATTAGGAAGGGTCATTCTACTCAATTTATATGCCTACTAATACTATAATAATAATAAATTATCAGAAATCTCTAGTACATTTTATTTTCTTATAATTATAATAGGTATACCTATAACTAGTTATGAGGACGAGGACACATTTATTGCATTGAAATTCTATTTTCATGCCGATGCATATGATATTATTCTTCTTTCTTCTTGCAGAGGATTGTAAATGTATGTCATTTTTCATTTTGTAAAAATACAATATTTTGTCTTAATTTAGACCTGCACTTAGACACCTATTTTGGTACGTGTTTTCTACGCATACTTAATTAATTGTTATATATCAAGTGTCGCAATTTAATGTTGTAAAATTATTGCTCTTGAGTTTTCGTTGAAAATGCTCGCAGGATGGAATATGAACAATCAGTTCCGAATCCGGCTGTTTAGATTTTCGCAATCTGTTGACATTCACTTTGTAATTGCAGTTGTAGACAAGCTCATAGATGTCAAAAGTTGATTGCTGTAAGATAAATTACCAATTTAGTAAATGGTAGGTCTTGAGCTCCTCTGGTACCTATAGGAATACGTACTTTGGAGAAATATACAAGTCTTAAACCTAAATCTTGGTAGTGCTGTATTTAGATACCTATTCCTTATTATTATGAAAAACAATAACCACTTACTGTCAAACGAACAAATACACATTGTATGTCAGACTGATATTTGATTCTTAGTCATATGTTTCTATATAACATAATAATATCGTCAGGTGAGAAAGTTTTTTAAAATAAGACCACAACACCAAGATAACTAAGTCCGAATCGCTTATTAAAAAAAAAACTCTGGGTCAACTTATGACAAGTTTATTAAAAGTGATACACATTTTATAATTTTTACTACTGTCAGTCAATACGGACTTAACGTGGTCCTATTATAGTTATGTTTATCCCGCGGCGAATTTAAAAATTATAGAACTGGTAACAATCACAATTCTCAAACAATTGTGTTATACAGGGTGACCTTAGCCTCTAAACAAATAATGACTGCTTTGACGTGAGTTCTTAACTTGACTTAAGAGTTCAGCGCCATCTATTGACAAGGAGATAAAACTTGTTTCTTTACCATAATTGAAAAGTTCTTATTATGTTTTACAGATATAAATCCATAAGTAAAAGAGATTTCTATGGTATAATTCCGCCAAATTACCACATGATGGCAGGTGGCATACTATAAAAAACTCCCGAGTGCATAAAAAATGTTATGATGATCATTTGTAAAAAAAAATGATCCAACAATACGCAGCTTAACTTATTCATTTGACAGGCGAACGCATCCATTCAAGTTTCGTAGGTTTCGTTGGCAACCCTAAATTTTACCGCACTTTTTTGTGCCACTGCCAGCCATTTGTTACTAAGTTCATTCTATTGACAATGGCGGGCAAATAAAATAGGCAAAAAAAGATTGTGTTCATTGTGTTGTGGTAGTATAGCTATTATGCGATTCTAATGGTGGGTTTATGCATTGTAGTAGGTAACTATAATATTAGCACCTGTTGATAAATATAATGCAATAAATGATATAGGTACCTCCGTGGTTGCCGAGAATTCCTTGTTTGGCGAACTTTCACATTGTGTGGTCTTCCAGTGCACGAAATATCTGGGGATTAAAATTAATGAGTAGGAACTTATATTTATGTAGGTTTAAAACAAAACCTTTTTAATTAGCTATAGAGTCTAGAATATACCCTGTTAGCTTTAACTATAGGTTGCAAGCAATCGTTCGTTAACTGAAATTTGCTATCTTAAATATTTAAGACACAAGTTTCTACGAACGGACTCCAAAGTGCGTTCTTCCCATAGAGGTTTTTTTTTTAAATACAGTATTTTCTACATTTCCTACACCTACAGTTCCCAACTACACCTACATTTTTAGGTTTCCTATATTCTATAGTCTATATGTAGCACTTTGCCTTTGTATCTCTAACAAATACATTCCTGAACGGCTCGCTTGCTTGACTTGACCCTTTACATTTTTAATTAGTGTTTCTTTACGGGCGTTGTCGTGACACAGGGGTTTGCATAATTTGTAAGCTGAATGTCAGGGCGTTATGAACTTGTCTTAGGCGAATACCTACACGTGTTAAGTTGCACGTTTCTTGAATAAATAACTTGGTAGTTAGCTGTAAGATTGCATACCTAGGTCGGTAGGTGCTTATAGAATTACCTAGGGATGATACTTTGATATTAGTTTAATAAATACCATATTTCATTGATTGGACGATGATTTATCATCGATATTTATGATGTTCTCACCATAAAACTGTTTTAAGATAGAATTATGGTAGTTTTTAAATATTTCACACGAACTTAAAATAAAAAAAATTAATATGCTTGGACAAGTTCACACAGCGCCATCTAGCCCCAAAGTAAACAACGCTTGTGTTATGAGTGCTAGATAACTGATAAACTACTAATATACTTTTAAATACACGCTTGTTACACATATAACACCCAGAACCGTAACAGAAATTAAAATTCATCATTTCAATTTCTGAATTCCGGGAATCGAACCCGGGTCCTCTGCGTGGCAGACCCGGCATGTTAACCAACTGTATCACTCAGGTCGTCAAAACTTGCGTTCAAATTTGTTGTGTTAAAATGTGTTACCGGCCAAGATGGAAAGTAATGATTTGCACAATGATACGGTCACATTATAGGTATACGGTAGGTATTGTAAAATATCTACCCCTTTCCCTTTGCATACAGATGCCTGATAAAGATATTATTATTGTCTTTGATTTGTTGGGTCAAAGGGTTGTTGGTCTTTGAGACAAAAGCTTGAGCTACAATGCTTTCATTTGTGAGTGATGAGCCATACTCATCCTGATAAGTACCTACTTAATACTAGTAGGTACCAGTGTTCCAGTTTCAGCCTCTGTACCCAAGCTGTAGGTACCTACTCTACATAATATATCCTTAGTAGATACTTGAGTAGGTATACGCGTAAGTACCTATTATAAGCAGTTGGAGGAAGGCGCTTGTTCGCATTTCCGTATTAGGTAGGTACCTACCTCCGTGATTGCTTGTCATTGTTCCGAATTGGGTTCCAAGAGATCCTCGCTTTCAGTTTGTTGTCGTACCAGATGATATGGTTCAACTTTAACCCAGTGATTTTGTGATCTCGCTTCTGCATCTCCTGTGGGGTCTCTGGAAAAGTGTTACTTTTTTATTATCAACTACTTTTACATAAAAAGCGGTCCCCTGCGGTTCTCACCCGCGAACCTTTTCCGGAACATAAAGTGCTTTATGACCACAGAAATCGAATTAACTTATGTTTAATGGCACTCGGGAAGAAGGTAGATTCCTATTGGTGAAAGAATTTTGGAAATCAGTATTTCGGAGTTCATCTCGTCCAGATTACTAAATAGGCATATAGTTCCTACTCCATCCTATTACATTTCTCTCAAAGCAAGTATAGTCCGTGGTGCCTTGGATTAGCAATAGCGTTCCTTGATCTCTCGGTCAAGTACAGTGGCATTATTTCATGAAAAATACATGAACACTTTTCTAAACTTTTCTATTTCGTTAAATTGTAACGAATCCGCTTACAAATTAGTTCTAACCGAGAGATCGATGTGCGCTATTTTCAGGAACTAAAAGACTTCAACTGTGATTCGTGTAGTGAATGAAAAATCAATTAGTGACAAGTAAAAACAGTTATTAGGTTCAGGTATTCAGTACTTTTAAACAATTATTATTTCATATTTATTCACAGTTTTCATTACACTTTGTCGTGACGCGGTGTCTATTTTTCATTTCTTTTAATTTCCCGACAAATCCCAGCTTCTGCTAGGGTTCGTTCATAGGAAAGTGCTTTCGGATTTACTGAAAGCTCCTTTAACTTTTCCTAACCCAACAGGGTTACTGTACAACAACCTGTTAGTTAGGAAAACGCCGATTCGTCAGACCCTTGTTCGTCAGTGAGTAGGCGGACCACAAGCAGGTGAGGTTAACTTAGGTTAGGAGATTAGTAGAAAATCACCAGAACTCCCCCTATTTCAAAATTATGCTAAAGACGGACATGACCCTAGACTCGTTTTGTCTCGGAAACGGAACGTCGATCGATGCGCCACAACACGGATGTCTGGAACTACTGTGACGACGTCATGTTCGGCGGGCGGCCGTAACGAACAGTTTTTATTCGACCACCGACGTGTGCAGAACTGGAACTAGTTGCTAATTCATTAAAGAGTGAAGAAGCCTTGATTTACTGCCTCACGTCACGTGGCTGTACTCCAGAAAGGAGAGTGTGAGTACAGAGCCAGGCGTATGTCATTTATTTCGGTCAGTGCCAATGCGTGGTGGAGGGTCTTTAAGCGACCCAATGGATTGGTAGTCCCACATTACGTCTGCTACTGTAATGATCCTAAATTAATCCTATTCATTTATTGTTTGCTATATTTATTGTAATTTTATTTCTCAATACAAGGTTAAACTTTTTAGCAGAATTTTTATTTCTACAAAACTCTCCCGAAAATACTTTCTGATGGATATTTTCCATGGTAGAGTCTCCCCTAGTTCCCGTCATATATAATGTAGCATATTTCTATATTACAGCATAGTTCAGGTTAGTATCTACTTTGAATTGTTAGTATAAGCTGTTTATTTTTTATCTTTACCATCAGCACTTGTGGTGTTGTAGAAAATAGCTGCTTTATCGCTGCGCAACCTTCCAAGACCAAATTGGCTGACTGTTTGCACTTGGAGGAAATACATAGAGTTCGGCTGCAAGTCTTTTATGTCAACGTAGGTTTTTTCCTGCAAATAAATGGGTCAAGTGTTAAATCTGAACGTTGACTTTCTGTTACATCTCAGGAATTGAAATGTGTTAATGGCAGTTTCAGTGTCAAACTAATCGCTTAAAGATCCCAGACATGTCTGAGAATATGATTAACCCAGCTAATGACGTTCCCCTAAATTGACTTTTCAAGAAAATGACCTGCCTCGCCCAATGGTCCGTAACTGTAAAGACAGCGCCAGCCATCACAGTCGCAACACAAGGATATTACTGCGATTATAATATTAGAGCAGAAGAATCAACCACAAGCCTTCCTGTGCAATGTTACCTTTGGCACAGTCTGATGGTTGACTAGCACGGAATCCAGCTCTCCATTCAATCCACGAACTCTTCTGCTCCAGAACACCTTATATTTCATCACTGGTAGATCCGAACGGGGCTCCCGCCACTCCAGCCTTATTGTCATTGTCCCTGAGAAGATGATGTCAAGTACGTTTCAATACAAAATGACAAAGCAATTGAGCATTGCAACGATAATGAGTAGGTACTGAATCTGGCGCGAAAATAGAACAAACATGCCGAGGCCAATGGGGAAACTATTGAAGAACAGGCAACAAATGAGTGTGTCGGTGGCCTCGACCTAACGGCGAATGTGTCCTACTCGTAAGCAAGATGTACGAAGATCGATCCCCGTGGCCACTAATGTATCAACACTATAATAACTACATAGAAAACATAAAAGTAGTATAATAACAGATGCTCTTACGGCGAGCGAAATCATCGTAATGAAACCTGAACGTTCAAGCGACTGAATGTATAGACATCATCCAATCTGGTCACGTTCCCCTGTTGACAGGGTCACGGAGATCATTTTTTAGCTAAGTACTACTAAGGCGGCAACCAAGAGTAAGATCTAGGGGCGTAGCTACCGCCGTATTAGCCGTATCAATGACACGGGGCCCCCGGACCACAGGGGCCCCCAAACGTGTGTAAACAAAAATTCGTTGTTCATAATTTCAGTAAACATAGTTCATAATTTAATAGAGAATTTCAGACCAAGGGGGCCCGATCTGCTAAAATAATTCGAGAAATTTCGAGCTCGCTGCGCTCGCTCATTCATTGCTCGCGAAGTTAATTTTATTATACAATCTCATTACACCAGAATGTCAAAAATTTCGAGATCGCCTGGCGCTATAGTCCATTTACTGATTTTAGGTAATTTTTATTTAAATTGAGCAAGGTTTTAAGGGATAAATTAAACATAATTGAGTTTCTGTTTAGGTTAATTAATACTGTAGAAATAAATGTAATTTAATTATAAGTGCGCTGTATTGCCTCCACCGCTCTCCTTTCAAAGGGTTTGGGGTTGGCTGGAAGAAATCCATTGTGGGATAAGCCCGCCTTTGCTTTGTAAAATTTAATTTTTCGCATTTTGTATTTAATTATTATGCAATAAAGAGTTTACATACATACATACATTCATATATTACAAAAATTCATTGACATGAATTCTTTTTGTACTAATCACGCAAGATTTTACTAGCCAAGCCAAGGGCAAATATATCAAAAATTCAGAGTACGCCTCGCTCGCCTCGCGGACCCGTCTTATTTAGAGTATGTTATTGTCACACAAATGTAGATCTCGCTACGCACGCTTATTCAGTAAAGAAAGTTATTTTTATAATTAACACGCGATTTTATGTGAGTTCTCTACGCTTGACCATTTTTATGTCAATAGGTTAACCAGGATTTAAATAACTCATTAGCATTATTTGGCGGTATCAACTAGGGGGGCCCCTAGACAACTATTGATACGGGGCCCCCGGTGGGCAAGCTACGCCACTGGTAAGATCTGCCTTATGATAAGAAGCCCATGGACGTTTCGAATATCAGGGATGATTCCCAGATAGTAATAGTAGATTATACAGCAAGGGGAGAAAATAGTGTCTTGCGTTACGGGCGACTTATTGGATCCTAGCTGCTAGATGCTAGCCAGGTAAAAAAAATATTTTCAACGCCTATTGAACAACTCTATCTGAAGATATCTAGGTATTTTAAATTGACTATGTTATGCCACGCGGCTAAGACCTCTAGAAACTAGAAAATGAGCACCATCATTTACTATTGTGAAGTTTTATCACTTTGATTCGATCTCTCGTTATCTAGCCAGATAACGGAGTACCCAAACTTAGCCAGATTTGGGTACTACGGGTTCAAATCCAAGAGTGAAAGGATATGCGACTGTCAGTGGTCGAATTTGATTTGTATCTGCATGTATATGTGCAGTTTTGCTACTAATATTGCGGATATTTATCGAATGAATATAAATAAATAGGATTAGAATATTATTTCCAAAAACTTTGTACTACCTAAATACGGACGATGACAGAGACATACAAAATGCCAAAAAATAATTGCACCTGAAATTTAAAACATAAAATAGTCCTAAAATCAAATAAACTCGATTTATTAACATCCGTCGATAAAAAAGATTTGTTATACTTGGGTCTTGTGTGTCTCGGTGGTAAGTATACAGATGTATGCCTCGAAACATAAAATTAATTAATATTGTAAGCATGATTGAAAAATCAAACAGTAAATTGCAGATATCTTTAAGAACGTACTAAAGGAACGATTGTACACCATAGTAATTTTAATGCACATCAAGATTATAATATCTAAAGTAACGTTATGATATTTTAAGTAGTCATCCATTTATAAAACTTGTCAGTTAATCGTGCAGCCATTAAACTTTGTTTTATTTTTATTCGACGGCGCTGGATATTCATGAGCTCACCAAGCAATATCTTGCTTGAATTGTAGGTATTGAAGGTAAATATGGATTACGTTTGAAATATATCGATGCCTTGGTTACATATACACTTTCTTCCAGTACTATGAAATTTAGCTTTGTCAAACATTTTACGTGCCTAATATAGAAGTTAAGGTGATCTCTGGAACTACCTAATAATTTGATTTTGAAAATTCTTTCACTATAGGTGCATGTCTGTGTATATCTATCTATTGTATCTCTATCCATAGGTAATTCCGGTCTGACGTACGATCCTAGTATCTAGGATTATCTGCTAGGGAAACCTCTATACTTTACAATTAGGCTTATCAGACTAGGCATGTATTTCGGCTTCACTCGGAGCTTCTGCTGGGCTAGAGAGGCCTTGACCCACGGCGGGGCGTAATCGAGGCTCTCGAGAACTGGAAAAGCCTCGCAAACAGTAGTTTTATTAATACGAGGAGAACATACTTACCACCACATGACATAAAAAAAATTACGTCACACCTTCACTTCACGATAGGCATAGTTATCAGCCATATTTTACTTTTAATAAATATGTCTCGACATTGGATACATGAATGTCATTTTAATTGATAATTGTGCAGTTTGACTAGTTCACCGCGTGTCTAAAATCTATTACAATACGTGTAATTCTTGGTGCTCATGTTGTAAAATAGAGATGTTATCGACATTGTCCTCTATTGCCGTTATCTGATACGATACGACCGCCCTTATCCCAAAACGGGATGGCCAAAGATGTACACAGAAGCATAAATAATCACTGGCCTCCCCGAGGAATCACGAATGCGTCCAAGCATTAATTACTAGGGTAAGGACTTTGCCCCACCACTCATTCCCACCGCTGCAACTCCTGTGTAGCCAGGATCTACAGCGGCGTCCATACACAGGATCTGAGTTTTGACACCCAGCCACACCCGAGTACAAGCTAAACTGTTTTGGAACCCGCAACAAATTTAATTTAGTAGTAACAGCCTACCTGTTTACTATGAAAGATAATGATTCCGAATTCCCCCCTCAAAAAAGCTTACAAATTGGCTTAGCAAATTGACTAGGGTAGCATACCATTATCAGATCTCATCGGCTTCACTTTGAGTTTCTTCGGCGAGGCGGGAGGCCTAGGCCCGCGCCGGGGTGTAAATGCGGTGCTCGGGGCGGAGAACCCTCGAGTGCCGGTGGCGCTCACCGCCGCCGCACGGAAACGGTACCAGCGGCCGGGCTTCAGCACGTTACGGAGGTTCACCTTCGTCCTGGGAGAAATATCATTGTTGGTACATCTCATTATTATCATCCTAGCGGATAACCCTGGCTTCTGCCAGGGACCGCTTTCCTGTTGTTTCTTTTTCACTTCTTCTCCATTTGACAAATCCTTACCCTCATACTTATGCTAAACTTATCTACTAACACAGACATCTGTGTAATACGTTTCCCCAAAGATGTCTTGTGTTAAAGCGATGCCGAGACATTCCATTACATAAAACACCTATAATGGATTGATCGCTCGGATTCGGATTACATAATTGTTTGTTTGTTTGATGTGTAGACAATAAACGATTGTTATGGGCTGGTTCAAACAGAGATAAGTAAGATACCTACCAACTATCCACGAACTGTAGTGATCTTAAAAGTAAACCTAGGTATGTCACGATAGCCACAGAACTTGACCGCGTTTACCAAGTTTTGAGCGTTTCTCGAAAAACGAAGACATCATGAGACATTATGGTACATATATGGAATTTCAAATTTCCACTGGCAGGGTCACGGAGGTCAGATGGTAGTCGCTCCACTGTAATTACCTGATCGCCAAATCCTGGATCATGGTCAAGGCGGACCCCGGGCCCTCGTTCTCGAGAGCGCAACCGGGACATTAACGCCAAGATGAATATTATTTTTTATTTTACTTATATGGAATTTCAAAAAGATTCTGATTGCGTGGTGGATCTGTGATAGCAAAGCTAAAGCTTCAGCGAGCGGTCTTGCATATGCGCCGATTCCTCTCTCTCGCCATGGCTTTCGGCCGTGAGGCCTCCTCTGCCGAGGGGCAGGTATCTCGTCTACAAACATATTCTCGCTTTCAAAATTTAATTTAATAATAATAAGATCTAGGCTGCTTAGGGTATTCTCTCTTATAAATGGGGAGTGAAAAAGATAATGTGGTACTCAAAACAAGCTAATAATCAGTTTCAATAAGTTTATTAGAGGTCTTTTTATAGGCAGGGAACGCATTGTGTTTCTGATGTTCATAGGCAGTGGTGACCACTTTCCATCAGGTGGCGCGCTTGGCTGTTTGTCTGCCGTATAATATAAAAAAGCTACTAAACCATTCAATCTATTAAGAATGTATTTTATAGACCCATTCAAACTAACTTAACTCCATAAGTATTCAATGAAAATTCTATTACTTATGTAGATACAGAAGGAAGAAAAAAACGACAATGATGCCACACGTCACGCACAGTGCACCGCAATTGCACTTTCACTTCATCGTAACGGAATGGTTATCTAACTGATTAGAATACGATTCCGTGACGCAATAAACAGTTGAAAGTGCATCGTAGTAAAGACGGATCGGAACATGAATGATTGAATGTAGTATGGAGGAAAAACGGCTTCGAAACTATACATAGATACCTACAAATACGCACCTTTTTCCCAGATACCACATCATTCCACTTAACAATAGATGCTTAGGTAATTACTTACAATATCATCAGATAAAAAAAATCATGACGATGATTTAATACTATAGGATTTTAAAGGTAACAAGAGAGGTACCTATGACATAATAGAAGGTAGGCGAGGTAACCGTTCCAATTGGAGCCGTCTGACTGGGGAACTACCTCAAGGTGTGAGCTTACGTATACGTAGGTATGTACACTTTCAAGATGACGCAGCGTGGGTAGGCCTCTCACAAGGTGGACCGACGACCTGGTAAAGATCGCTGGTACCAGCTGGATGAGGAAGGCACAGAACCGGTATTTGTGGAGATCTCTGGGGGAGGCCTATGGTCAACAGTAGGCGTCTTTCGGCTGATATGATGATGATGACACTTTCAAAACCATCTTATACTTACTTATTGGTCCTCAGCAGTAGACTCCATTCTCCAAGCCTTGCTTCCTCGTATTTTGGTCCCAAATGATGCTGTTCCTCCAGTATATACAGCATTCGCCCTGTGACGGCCCGGGCATGGTCTCCAACGCCATCAGTCCAGCGAATTTGAACTGAACGGCGATTTTCTTTAGGTTCTTCTATTACTGGAAGAGCTGGTAAACCTGTAATTAAAGTTTAAGCAAGGTTTCTTTGTAGCTTTATGAGTGTGCAGATAACCTAACCGACAGAAAAAGGAGGGAAACCCCCGACCAAGTTTACTACTCAAATATTTACTTCACTACAAAACCGATTCTAATGAAACAAAGCTAAGAACCATCTCGATTAAATAGGCTTTCAAATTGAGAAAACCGCATCCAAATTGGTCCATCCCTACTTATTGGGAGCTACGATGCCACAGACAGATACACAGAGACACAGATACACACGTCAAACTTATAACACATGACTCGGGTGTTAAAAATATAACGTGATCGCTGTCATCTGGCGCATAAAATATAGATCCCATCAAAATAGTTCATGTAATTTGGTTTTCGGTCGCAACCTCATAAAGCTGGCATTGCTGAAAAGCTATCAGATTTATGAAGAGCTTGCCCTACATGGCCTAACGCTACAAGCAAACATCTCTGCATCATTGTCATCCAAATATACATAGGGACAGACAGCGGGAAACGACTTTGTTTTATACTATGTATAGAAGTAAAAAATTATAGAGATCTTGGGATAATTTTTGTTAATTTACGTTCATGTCCATACTACTTGACGATTTAACATGCTATGGATTCGAATATTTCATTAGATTTGTAAAATCTTTGTCAGGTGTCAGGAGCGTCGGTGGCCTAGTGGTTAAGGGGTTCGACTCGTAGGCGAGAGGTCTCGGCTTCGAATTTCACTGCTGCCATGTACTAATGACCAAGGGTCATTGGTACTGAAGTCTTTTCTTTGCACTTTATAAGGTTGTTCAAAAGGTGGCAAATACGTTGGATGATAAAAAAAATCTTTATTGTGTCACAAATTAATTCATGGTTTTCGGATTTTCCCTTTACTTATGCTACAAGACCTAGCTTCATGGCAAATTGCAAGATGCTAGGTCTACAGGAAGTACCTTTAGTTTTGATGACGGTCCGACTTCAGGTTTTGACGGCTTCACATTGCAGGCAAACAGATTGCAGGAGTGTTAGGAAAGCAAGAGCAAAGATGTGACACATAAAAAATACATATCCTATATAGCAAACCTGGCAGAGTCAGCAGATCGATAGGCTCGCTGCAAGTGGCTCCACAGCCGTGGTTACAGCAGCGCTGGATGCCGTCGCACTGAGCATCGGAGTTGCAGGCCTGGACGCAAGCAACTGCCCACTTGGGGCTGTCGGAGGCTGGACAGGTGCCCGGTTTGAGCTGCTTATTCCGGCATTGGCTTCTGCACTGTTGAAAAAGGGTGTTCGTTTAAGTTTGGTGGAGAAAAAAGTGCAGTTTAAAGCTGTGGCGGTTTGTCTATACCCTAGATGTGTTGTGTCTTTGGGTGACTGAAGGAGGCTGTCACTTGGTGAATTATCAGAGTTGCTGTTAAGAGTGTATTTGATCTGAATATATTATTGTGCTGATGATAAGAGCATGTTTTATTTATATTGGACTAGTCGATACGCAGTAAAAGCGTGTGAGTTCCTCACACGCCAAAAAGCGACACCTACTTACAATAGGTAATATAAAATATCAAACAAGACATTTTGAGGTACTATGTAACAATAGATAGATAGATAGTTTGCCCCAGGTCCACTGTATTCGTGTGATTGCTAATGTATTGGTGTGTGAGGGTGGAGTAGTAAAATAAAGTGAAATCAAGTAAAGTAAGTAAGTATAGAATTTAAGAGTTTAAGTTTGGTTATTATCAATGGAAACCATATCCTTTATTTGATTTTCTAGAGACGAATTGATCCCTAGAGTCCCTATTGACGTGATAGGCAGAAGCGACGGTAGCCTTGGCTAGCGAGTCCGACTCGTAAACAGGTCCGTGTTCGATCCCCAGTGCCGCCATGTAACAATTACTTTTCTGAGTTATTAACTAAAAAATAAATAAATAAAGATACGTTTATTTATCGCCTTACTAAAAAAATGTATATAAAATAAATGTAACAGAATTAAAAAGAAAAAGAAAACAAATATGTAAATACCTACATAACGAAACAGAAAAACGAATTGAAAATTTACACGATGATAAATGGGCTTATGGCTCAGGGTAGCGATAAGTAACTAGTACATTAGTTGAAAAGTAAACAGGAAAACATCGTGAGGAAACCTGTACAAGCCGTTGAATGTGTAACCATGATCCAATCTGATCAGGTTACTTTGTTAACAGGGTCACGGAGCTAAGATGACCGCTCTACCTGACCTGCCAAATCCTGGATTATGGTCAAAGGCGGCCCATTGGCCCTCGCGCGCAAGACCACAATCGGGATATTGATGTCATGAAGCCAAAATGACAATTTATTACCCTCATGTTTTACTTCTTTGTCTATAGATATGTATTACTAAGAATGAAGATTTTCAAAGTGTATTATTTAAATTATAATAATTAGCTTACATATTTTCATAATCATTTGTCATTATACAAAAATATCTTGCTTCTTTTTCTAACACTCACAAATGGCGCTGTCCTAATTGGCAACGGTCGTGCGACTATGGTCGTACGACGCACGTTGTCCGACCAATATAAGACCTAACCTAACGTAACCGCCCGTCGCAACACCATGGTTGCACTACCGTTGCCAATTAGGACTACGCCAACATATTTTTCACGAAAGAAATTGCCGTTTGCTCTTAGACCCTTAGTACCATAGAGCAACACGGGCCACCGGCGACGCCGGCCCTGTTGCTCCCCATACACATCGTCATATCGATTTTCGGTCATGGACAGGATGGCTAAAACACTCAAAGAAATAATATTTGAAGTAAGCTGCCTTAGTGTCTGTTCCGAGAATCTTTGTAAGTAGTTGAACTTCAAAAGTGTCAATGTTTACTTTGGGGAAAACCAGCGGTCATCCATTGGCCATCAGTGACTTTTAGTAAAGGTACCTGTACCAAAACACTCGAGTCATTTCGAACCAACATTTGAAAGCTTGATGTTCTCAACTTCTATTGTTCTATTTTTCTTTTATCTGACTCATAATAGTGAATGGATTCTTTTTGTGCTAGGTGAATGGCCCTAGACTAAGTAATAATATAAAAGCAATAGTAATCATAAAGCTAGATTAAGATTATAAGACTTGAAATATTAGTTGTAGACGATAATCGCAAATATTTGGGCTTGGGCTAATAACATTCTTGCTTCAAATATTAATGTCTAGTTAGGAGCGTCGGTGACCGAGTGGTTAAGGTATCCGACTGGTAAGCGAGAGGTACCTATCGGGTTCGAATCCCAATGCGGCCATGTGACAAGGACTCTTTTCTGAGTTATGTACGTATATTAGTTGAATGATGAACGAACGAATGAACCTAACCGATGCTATAACGGTGATGGAAAACATCGTGATGAAATTTGCACATACAGGCGAGTGAATGTGTAACCATGATCCAATCTGGTCAGATTCCCCTGGTAGCAGGGTCACGGAGGTCAGACAACAAACGCTCCACTGTAATTATCTGATCTGCCAAACCCAGGATCAAACCGGACCCCGCCCCCTCGCGATATTACAACTGGGACATTAACGCCAAGATGATTATTAAGTTACATTCGTTATACTTTGTGAAATAACCTAGCTTTCATATTAGTTATTCACACTGCCAAGAGTACTATCCAAAGCTAACAGTAGTTAATGTCTTCACAAAGGTGCACTTTCTTTAACTTCTTAGTAACTTCTAAAAGGGAACAGTCGAACAACTTGCTCATTCAAGACCCTGTGCAGTTCATTAGACCAACGTAATTAGCAGCCCTGCATTATTAGTTTCATAACGGTCGCCTCTGAATTTCTAGTGAGTCATGACTCACTGTTGTGTTGAAAATATTAAAGAGAGTTTAGCTCATGGAGGTTTACAAAGGCTCCTGTTAAAATTATTTTATGATGACTTGACGCGAAATTCGGTTATGCCGTAGGCCCGCGGGAACCATAATTAATTTCATTATAAATTATAACTGGCCTATTATAGTAGATGATTTAAACATCGCCAGCGTATCAGAGAAAGGTTACGGCAGGTTATGTTACAATGCCACCCTAAAACCTAATTTAATTGAACTTGATCTCTCTTCTGATCCGGTGTAGTCTCAGCCGTCGACTTCGCTATTGTTAAATTTACTTGCCTACAAAATGACATTTCTAAATGGCAACACTTAGTTCCAGTTTTAACCTCCTGGTCAGATAAGTTTGTGCCACTGTATTGGCTTTTTATACGCGGTGACTACGAATCTTTAAGGCACAGTTTCTGAAGTCGTAGTAAAACAGTATTGCTGGAATGTCCACAATAGCAGATAACAATATGGCGCAGTTTTCTAGAGCTGTCAATAGACGAGACGACGTGAGAATTCTGAAGACAGCGAAGTGGAAGAGGAAGAATAGGAAAGCGGTCGGATTGTTCGCTTCGATGATTGACTTTGACGACATGAATGGTTCAGTTGGTTAAAATGTCGGTCTGCCACACAGAGGTCTCGGATTCGATTCCCGGCCGGGCAGAAATTTAAATAATGAATTTAATGGGCTAGATGGCGTTGTGTGATTTGTCAAAGCATATTTATTTACTTTATTTAGTGTTGATGATGACTTTTACCCGTCAGTGAGAGAAGGACTGCTATCGGCGTGATCAGAAGGGGCGTGTTCATGAAACCAGGTTTCCACCTTTCTTCTTTTGAAGTACGGCATCCTAATAATAATATTTATAGAGCTACATTTTTGCCTTCTAACAAAATTAATTGCCTACTTGTATCATTTTCGTGCCAAATATTTACAGAGCTCAGTTTACACTAAAACGTAGATGCTGACGTACATTTGACGTCAAATAGGCGTGTCTTGTGATGTGCTTTTATCTTCTAAGTTTACATAGGTTCTCTCTAATCAGGATGTGTCATTATTACATGAATTTTACTTAGATTATTTCAACATAATTTTTTATGTAATACGGCAGACAAACAGACAAATGGTCCACCTGATGGAAAGTGGTCGTCGCTGTTTATAGACATCAGCAACACCAGGGGTGCTACCAAGGCGTTGCCCGCCTCTAAGGAGACCTCTAATATATCTCTAGAACGATCCCATGTCATAGTCCAAAGGAAACACTGTGGCTGGGAGCTCACTCCACATCCGAATCGTACAAGCGAGAAACATTATTTCGAATCATTGCGTGGACACCACTAGAGGGTCTACGTAATTGGGGATAAGTATTCAGCTCGCAGCGGGTGGTGCGATGACGGAATTGTGCAGTGAGCACCAGATCAAATAGTTCCTCAGATCACTCCCCATTTCCCGATTATCGATTGCGCTGAAATTTTGCATAGTGATGTAAGTTCGATAACAATGCAATGTTAGTATACCAATGAGCTGATCTGATGATGGAGAACGGTAGGTGGCCGTAGGAACTCCTAAACTACACATGATAAACCCATCGAGTTTGCTGAGGTTACCGTTAGATTTTGTTATATTAAGCTATTTAAAAAATCCCAAAATGTTTCAATCGCAAACTGATGAAAAACGAAACCTTTGTATTCTTTTCGTTTAGCAGCAGAGGCCATCGCTGGGGCTGTGGGCGGTGGCGCCTTCTTATGAACGTGTCAGATTGCATCCATGTAGAGTCACACACCAGCACCTTTCCACGTTGCTAAACATAATCATGGACAAATGGATGTCAATTTATCTCAATACTCAACATGAACATTAATGGTATGGTCAGTGACCAATTGGCCACGTCTCGTACTGACCGTAGCTAATTACATAGGGAACTACCTGTCAATGCCATCCAATGGAAGGCGAGGCCGGCCTAAGAAGCGATGGCTTGACGGGATGATATGATTCCAATAACATCACCAACAAGGATGCCAAAGATCGAGAGAAGTGGACAAGAAGGAGAACATCGGGACCTCCCGAATACAACTGGGATTGATGCAAAGATGAAGAAAAATAATAGAAATCCAAAATTACATGAATCTATCTATACAGAGATGACAGGGCTTGTGCAAGTAAACGTAACTTATTAGCATCATCAATAGCCCATACGTAATAATTATAGTCCACTGATGAACTTGGCTTCCACATTAGTGAAGAGTATTACTATAGTCCACCCCAGGCAGACGATTTGGAGATCACAGTGTTTAAAAAAAATAACGGGTCAACGGAAAACGATCGTCCTAGTTGATAAGCTTCTAAGACATAGAAGCCTTTACGACCACAGTAAATCGAAGGTGTTGATGTAATTCTACCCTGCCGCATGATAGAACATAGCATCCTTTCTTATTAGTATAGCATGATTAAATTTTTGTCATATCCTTCCGATACAGAGAAATACCCCTCACCAACAACAAACCAAACTGCATCGATTACGAAGAATATCACTAAAAGCTATATTGATCATGAGCTTGTGTAAAATCCTAGTGTATTTAGTATTTACCTGCGATTTACTCTCCTTGGTGGCATCCATGCACATCAAGTCACACCTAGTCTTTGACAGAGGATCTGATCGCAACCTCGCCAGTCCCTTCGATTTCATTGTCATCGCTGGTATTACCATCACGGCTAACAGTATCACTATTTTCACTTGCATTGTTATTGTTTATAACTTCACTATTACAAAGTTTGATAGTGCCAATTAGATGGTTTCAATTAGAAACTTTAGTAGGGTCTCCAAATATATCTGAAACACTTTTTGTTTTAGTTTTATTCAAGAGTTTCTTTTATGTTATTTAATTTTATGTATGGACTTATTTTTAACGATAACTTTTAAGTGATAATAATGAGCAACGATTTCACTTTGTTTTTACGCACCCACTATTTAATATCTACTGAATTAGACTTTTGTTAACTAATTAAGACAATTATTAACTAATCACGGAAGATAAAAGAGATGACTTGTTTAAGCATACTTGTAACAAGGTAGTTATCAGAATGAATTAATGAATTTAATACTTTAAACCATGTAAGTGCCTACTTATTGTTTGTTTTGATAATACTGTAGGCATCTTACTAGTATTTCAGTTGCTTGTTCTTAAGTGAAAACTTTTTAACGTTTTGTAATCTTTAAGAAATTGTTAACATCCATATACGTTTAGCAAAACAGTTTAATATGAATAGATACTTAATTGTTAACTTTTAGAACGTCATTATTTGGCGCAATAAATATTTTACGTACTTCTTTTATTAATCTGCCTATAAACAGAAAGATTCAAATACAGTAGCTAGGTACCGAGTAAACAAAAACAATTACAATTAAGGCAAACGACGCCGGCAACGAGCATTAATAGGGGTTCACCTTCAACAGTGCCACAACATCTTTCAATTTATTTTCGGCTACAATTAAAACAGTAACATCTCTTTCGGCACGATCGCGTGTCATTGACCTCGCGGTGTTGGAGTGCGCGGGCGCAGTCTGCGGATCGCGCGGCGAGACTGCCGGCCGCTGGATGCGCGTGCGTCCGACCCGCGGCGGCCGCTTCGTGACGCGCCTTCATTAATACACACCGATGATGCTTTCCTGTCGGAATACTGATGACGGAAGGCTGCTTTTACCGAGCCGGTTTCCTAATTAAAAAATGATGACGCCGACTTCCTATCGGACCATGCACGATAACTGTCATTAGCTTATAGTAGCCCGCTGCGCGAATCGTCAATGGACTGACGTGGTGTGTCGTTAACTGCACGAGAGGCTCGTTATGTGCTGCCAGTTAATGCCTGGAAGTGCATGTTCCGTTTTAATCGGCGTGTTTGCATACGGTTTCAGCTGGTGCCTTTTAGGCTGTCACTTTTTGTCTTTTGAATAATGACCCGGTTGCTTGGCGGGCGCTTTGTCGCGGATTCCTGCTGAGATACTCGGCTGTAGAGATAGATTCCTGGTATTGAGCCGACGAGGTTTGACTTTGTAATTGCTTTATTTTATTCACAGAAAGCGTTCGGTTTTTGTCGCATGTAACATCAGCAGCGTTCTAATCAAACCTGGTGATTGGTGTTTTCCTGCACTTACCATTGCAAGACGCGTACTAGAGCCACCGACGAGGTAAAACTTGAAAGCTGAGGGTCATAAAAATCACATAATCCCGAGACCACATTCCTTGAGTCAATTATCTAACCAATTTATCTACCAATCGACGTACACAAGCTGTTTTCATGTGAGGCCAACGGGAGCACTAATTAAGCCCTTGCATCCGGAGTATGCAGCTCTAGTGATGGGAATAAACCTTTATATTTATATTTATTTGCTTCCATAAATATGTTACAATACATAATATGGACTGGATTGGGCGCAGCACTTTCGGAGGAAGGATGCTTTAAACTTATAACCTACTTATAAAAAAAATATGCAATAATTTGGGCCTATTGACTATTTATATCTAACTATTAATAGCTTATCTATATTTATGTGATAGAGACAATAAAATACACTGGGTACTTTTTTATTACAATATTAAACAAAAAAATATGAAGGTATTTATTATAAACACGCTAGCATGTTTCACGCTTTCATAGTTATTATTTCGCTTTCGCACTTTCGCTTAATAAATATGTTTTTATTTCCTTAATATTATAGAGTTTTAGTTTAGGCGTTTGGATCGAATTGTTTTATAATTTATAGTTTGTATTCGTTTACGCAATTTTTAGTAACTTAGTGATTAGTAGTTTAGTAATTTTTTAATTTCGTTGTCTTCAACCTCATTTTTCATACTTATTATATAGTTTGACGGACATAGCCAACGAACTTAAGAAGTGTAGCTTAAAGACGCGGACGGGGCGAGTTGCTTTGGTGTCGCAGAGAATGTGCTGTGGGTGCATCTTCGTGCTTCATAAATATCTCAAGATATTTTCTAGTAAACTTGCAGATCTCATTTGCTTTGTAAAGTAAGTAGGTACCTTATGTTCTCTGAAATGAGACCTACAGCTTTCTATAAGATCTGTTATGTAAAGCATTTTTCTGAGTTACTTATTTTGCGTAACAAATAATGCTTACACCCGTACTATTGCCTCATAAGATAATCGTAGTTGAGCTTGATGATGTTTCGATCAATAAATCGAATCAATGTAGTTTTCAATTAAAGTATCTCTCCGCTGTTTAGAATACATAATTAAAATGGCGTGCGTAACGCTTTATCGATCGGCGAAAAAAGAATACTTGGTCTATCATCATTAATATTGAGTTATTTTTACTATACCAGGTATTTTATCTTTTTTACTATTAACTCGGTTGTAAAAAGTAAGTTGTACACACAATCGTTACGTCTCGTCACATCACTGAAGGTAATCAACAGGTCGTTGTAGCCCCAGCTTCTTTGTGGGCGATTTATCATCGCCATTTTGTTTTTCAAAAAGGACAACAGCGCGATATGTGAATTATTTTGGTTCAATTCATGTGAAATGAGAGCTTAGTCATTACGTTTTCGTGCGTGAACATGTTTGATTCATCTGGTTTTATGAGCTTCATTCGTTACAGTTTATAGGGTGCACTCCTTGATATGATGAACTTTATTGTTGACTCTCATTTGTCGTTCGTAATTTATCACAGTCGTTGACTTCAATGACACCGAAACATAAACCTATTGTTTTGCAGAATGCTTTGTTTATTTAACATATATGTAGGGTACCTACTATAAGTTAAGACGTGCAATAAAACAATCGGAGAATTTTTTTCTAAAAGACAAAAATGTTTAAATTTAAAGTTGAATACGTTAAAAATAGGCATTAAATAAAATTAAAATGCCTTAATTTCAGACTATAGATCTAAAGAAACCATTCATAGAACCATAACTAAAAATCGAATACTAAAACTAAAACATAAAAAAATAAGAAAGTCATCCACTTCGCTGCCCCCCGTAATGGTGCCCAGAAAGCTGGTTACCATGCCTCATTGGATAGCAAAACTTATCCTCTGTCCGAGGAACGAGCCAATTCTCACGGGTCACCTGTGTCACGTATTAGCTTTTGAATTTTTTTTATACAACTTCGAAACGTAAGGACCCCACGGTCTCAACATATTTACCTCAACGCCGGTCTATAGAACGCCTAAAACATAAAAAGAGGTAGAGTGCTTAAATATCCTACAGCAAATATTCGCTGGCCTTACCTCAATAACCTTACCCGATACCCCGTGACACCTGTGAAAGTGATAAACTGACCTCAATAAACTCACCCATATTGCAGTTTCATCTTATCATTTGATGGTACCTATCTATAGCGTTCGTATATCTAGCGGAAGAACGATCGTACCAGTCCATTTAGAACTCCACTCATTCCGTCTGAATTAGATGCACCACCTGCATCTACTCATGTTCCCTAGCTTAATCCTCTAATAGAAATGGCTGCGATATTATGTTTACTCACGGCAGCGCAGAGCACGCTCACAGTACAAATACTAATTAGTTCGAAGACTGTTAGCTCGGGTTACAAGTGGTTCATGTTACTAACATGGCTATGTGTATTGCCTTGCAGTGCGTTGCATCGTTCAATGGTTGTACAGTGTCAGATTAACTTAACTATAAGCTCTAGTATGTCTAGTAGTAAATGTGCGAAGTTGACTTGTTTTTGCATGAGATTAGCTGATTGATTTCTTAGTTGTTCCGTATCTTTGGTAGTTTTAACCCCAACGGGAATAATTTTGTAGTTTGTATCTGTTTATCTGTCTGTGTATCGGTATGTCTGTCTATCTGTCACATCGTAGATCCTGTACGGATGGACAGATTTCGGTGTGTATACTTTTTGTAAATACAGTTTCATTGAGATAGTTTTGTTTTATTAAAATAGGTTTAGGAATTGTCGGAGGGTTTTCGACATCAGCTGGCAGTTAGGTTATTCATTTGTAATAAAAGTTTCATTTTTCAATTTTGATTTCAATCGGATCAACCAAAGGGGGTCAACCAAATTTCCCTCGATTCGGATTTCCTCGCATTGATTTGTCTGTTAAATGGCAACATATATTGAGGCTTTCAAGAAACGAGCCTATTCCTTTCTCAAATGTCGTCGCGACCCTCCTTTTGTTGCCGGTGTTCATGAATGGCAGTCATCACTCACGACCAAGTGACCAACATATGCCGCATCCGTCTATTGTAAAAAGAATTAAGTTATAAGTAATTGAAGCCTGCGATGTGAAGATGCTGAAGACCGATGGAAGTGGAGGAAGAAAAGTAGGAGAGGGGTAGATGCCAGGTTTGACCGTTAGGATAATTATGATGATATATTATCTAAGTATCAATCTAAAACTAGTAACAGACGTTCCGTTTTAGCTGGAGCCGACTAACCGTCAGTTGCAGTTGATACTAATCCTTACGAAGTATCTAATGAAGTCGATTTTGGGTGCGGGGGACGTGGTCGGACGTCCGACCAAGGTCGGCTCGCCCGCGCATCCGAATGAATCCAAAAGCGACTTTATTTTGTACTGTATAAGGATTAGTATCGACTGTTACTAAAGTAATATTTGAAGGTACGACCTTTTATCGCCTTCTATAATTAGGAACGAAGCTAATCTTGAATTGTTATTCCGAGCTGTCTAAAGTATAGTTTCGAATTGATAAATGTAGTGTAGCTTGTTTTTAGGATAATTACATAGTAATTAAATGAACTGTGAAAATTATAATATGATTACGTCATCGACAGTTTGCATGGTTGCTGGAAGTTTAATAGACTACATAAGAAGTGGATAATAATATATCAAGACTGGAAAGTGCCAGAATCAAGTAAAACTGGTGATTATGTCCGCTTAGTATATATAGTAGATAATACAGATAAAAAACCTAAACGGCGTCTCTGATAAAATAAAACTAGACGAACAGGAAATTGTATTAACTTTTAGTAAATCTATAACACGTGTAAAGACATACACGTGCCAATACAAGACAGCTAAACGATTAAAGCATCCATCATTGAACACGGGGACGCAAAGTGGCAAGCGTTCATTCGTTTGTGAAATTTGAACGATCATATTTATTTAAATATAATAAAATATTAATGTTGTTCAAATTTATTTAGTTATACTAGTCAAAGACAAACATCGATGGCATACAATTATAGAATAGCACTTACCTCTTTAACTCTATTCATATTATAGTTTTTAAGATGGCAAACTAGCTTATAGCCCGCCTGATGGTAAACAGTTACCATAGTAGCTTATGGACGTTCGCAATGCCAGGGGTATAAACCCAATGTTGCCGACCTTGTAAAACCCTTTTTACCTTATTTTGGTGTTGGGCGGCGGTGACCACTTTCCATCAGGTGGCCCGCTTGCCTGTTTGCCTGCCGTATAACATATAAACCCCATTTCTTGAAGAATTCGATGTTGTAGGTACATACTTACTCTCCGGAAAAAAATCTCCAAGGAACTCATTCCATAAACATAGAACCGCACTGTTTGCGGCCAATTTGATTCCAAGATGTGAGCATGAAATCCCTGTCGATGGCCAGCGGTGTGATTTTAGAACATAAACCCACTTAGTCTTATCTTTTAGAAAACCATTTGCCATCGTACATTTGAAAATAGATACCTGCGTTTCCTGATATGAACGCTAGTCGTTCGTGGAGATTGGGGTACAGTCAACAGCATGGTTATTAGCTCCTTTTACACTAGCTAACGTTGCCAGCTCCTTTTATACTATTTTGGGCTACGTCTTTATACTTTTTTCTGTATAATCCTCAAGACGAGAGAAGACTCTTGTCCAACTGTGGTTGGCGATCCCTACTAAGTAGGTAAGTAATATGAACTTTCCCAAGAATCTGATGATTTCACTGTATCAGAAGTAAGATGTACTTTACACCCATTTCCAACATACCTCATTGAAAATCTCAGCAATTTGTAAAACTTCCACTTCGTAACCAGAATCCACAATACACTTCGAAACAGCTAATAACACCCACAAAACAATGCCATTATAGCAACTTTGATCCAAGCGATCACGAGCTGGGTGGCATTTTTTGTTGCAAAATGTCTTTCGGGACTTATCTTTGAGACATTTGATTGATGTTCGCTTGCTATTGAACATTTGTTGGGATTCTGGGTCCAGTATTTAGACTTAATGCGGCTACTTAGGTGAGATTTATGGCTACAGATAAAATATATCTAGGTGGGTACTCTTCTTGAGAGCGTCGCGAGTCGGTAGCCGAGTTTGAATCCCACTGCGACTATGTACCAATGTCTCTTTTTTTAGTTATGTCTTACGGTGAGGGGAAACATCGTGACGAAACCTGCACATTCAGGCGACTGAATGTGTAACCATGATCCAATCTGGTCACGGAGGTCAGATGGCAGTCGGTCTGATCTGCCAAACCCTGGATCATGGTTAAGGCGGACCCCGTGTCCGCGTGTGCGATAGCACAATCGGGACATTAACGCCAAGTTACTTAGGTACTCACATATTTAATATGTCCGTAAGTCCGTAGAGTCCGTAACGACTATGTTCGTGGCAACCTTTGCGTAGGAGACTGCTGGTAAGATTGAGGAGGCTTGCCTGTTCTGGTTCGGCTGCGTAAGGCACTGATACCTGTCGGTATCAAGAAAGAGATCTCACGGTAGGCCGATAGGTTGTGATCGCTGAAACGGATGCGAAAGCCAATGGCCTATGACGTGAGAATGATATAGATCGGGCGAAGTAGAAGAAGAAAATGAAAGCGGATCCTGGCATAAGCCGGAAGAGACGCAAGTTACAGAAACCCTATAAAAGGAAAGGGAAAGGGCTGTACATATAAATAAATCCCAGAGACAAAAAGGTGTGTCTGTACATCTATAATAAGAACAAGCTAAGTCCTATCGCTTATTAAAAAAAAATCTCTGTATGGCAACTTATGCCAACTAATGCTCATAAAAGTCATAACAAACAATTTGATTTCTGTAGGATTGTTTATTTTCGTGAGCTATGAAATATATTATTAAATAATGTGCAAAACAATTAACAACGAAGTGCGGGAGACAATTTTCAGCATGATTAATAATTTAGACAGAAGTTCAAGCTATTAGTGATCAAATAACTGAATGTTTACAATAAGAACTGACAAGAACTGACAAGGACAGATTATACCCAGATTATTGCCATATCCATACTTTATAATTTTTACTTCTGTCAGCCAATACGGACTTATCGTGGTCCTATTATATACATTGTATAAAACAAAGTTGCTTCCCATCGTCTGTCCCTATGTATTGTAGGGTCTTGCCCTGATGAGTACTTATATGTGAAGGTACTTTTAGTTATAGTTATGGATTTCTTTTCAAACAACTGTTCAGCTTGTCGAAACATTTATTTAAAATTTTAATGTTATAGTTTTCCTGGGATTTCTGGTACTATTTTTGTTTGGATGCGACCATTATTCGAAATGGTCTACGAATTATGTATTTCTTGACGTTCCTTTTTGATTTGTTAATTTGTGAGTTTATTTCCTCTTGGCATTGGAGACGTTATTTTCTATAAACAAAATTATAGTATATTTGCATAAAGCGTATTATTGTTGTCAAGGTATTTTGATGTTGTCAAGCAGTGATCGATGCCATGATGCATCATGATGGCGAAGACTTTATAAAAGACAGTGGGTGTCATAAATTTTAAAATGATTGACGGCTAGAGAAAGAAATTCAGACTGATGTCAGGGAGAGGAAAAATAGGGAGGATTTTTGAAGCTGTTTTACGAAAATGGTTATTGTTTGAAAAGAACCAGTATTATTGCCCAGCAGAAGCTATTTTCGCATATTAAAAAAAATAATAAAGTTTCAATTTAAAATGGCACACGGTTGCCTAAAATAAATCCACTCTTGGGCACAGAGCTATAAGGAACTCTGTACTTTTCGGCCTACTTTAACGAAATCCAAGTTAACTTTGTGATCCTGCCAGGCCTGAGTTTATGTGGCGTAGACGCTTTTAGGAACTCTTGTATTTTACTTAGTTTAATTTCATAACTTTATTGTATGTAGCTAGTTTTCCGGACTGAAAGTACAGAACCTATTTCCCTGAATCTTCGTGTTTTGTTTTTAACTTCCTTCTAACTGAACCTGGCACTGTACGTGGGACAGTGTTACGTTACAGTATCTATGTACGCTTAGATCTTTTAAACTACACAACGGATTTTAAAGCGGGTTTCAACAATAGATAGAGTGATTCACGAGAAAGGTTCATAAGCGAGAGGAAAAGGGTAGGGTACCTCTAACTTACGAGTCGGATATTCAACCGCTCGGCCACCGACGCTCCCCAACTTATTAAAGATAAATTGCCCTAGAAACGATTTCCGCTATAAAATTGAATAAGTACTTACCTACTTAAATTATATATTCGTGAATATGAACGCCACGATGATTACCTCATTTATTCACATCCAACTTTTTTTTCTACAAGAATGACTAAATAAAATAAACTTTGTATCTTGTAACATTTAATCAGGTACATTATACAGCCAGAGTAGCAAAATTGAAGAGGAGTTAATTATAGTTGTTCAGCCAAGTTATAAGTGTAACTATAAGAGGGCTTAGGTCGCGTCTTTCAAGCTGCCGCTTTTCATTCAGATTCTCTAAGCGAATTTGCTCGAATTTTTCGACACACTTTCGAATTTTGGAGGCCTATATTCAGTAGTGGACGTCCAACGGTAGAGATGATGAATTAGGTACAGTCTGCTTCCTAACTTTGTCATCAGGCATATTGGTGGTTTTGTATTCACATCGTATATTGTTCTCCACAGCTCCAATCCCACTTACGTATATGTGAAAATTGGAGCCAACTTCAATACGATAATTATGGAGTGGTTGTCGATTTAGCGACAAAAGTTCTGTAGATAATCCTAAAATTTATTTATAACGTATAACACGGTCGAATTATTTACCTACAAATAACTTTTAATCTATTGAACCTCAACGTTTGACATTCGAATGACTTTAGTAACTACGCATACATTTTCTCCAAGGTTTTTCATTTTTCTTAAATTTTCACCAAGTTAAGTTATTCAACTTTCTCTTAAAATAGGATAAGGATAGATCCAAGTCAAAAGTTTAACGGTGCAGTCGATAACGTGCATTTAAAACCACCAACATGCCTTTTGAAATAAGTTAGGGCACAGACTGTACCTCCGTACTTAAATTCGCAAATCATGTTAGCAAAAGTGCATACGGGATAAACTGCCTACCCACTAATGGTCTTGCCTTGTACTCTGTAACCTGACCGGCCCGTCACGGTTAGTGGAAGGCGAACTGGTTGCGTCACATTACTGATAAATGTACTACGCCCAGTGCGTAACGTTTTCACTTGGACCGGGACGTGTGCAACTGTGCAACTTCCATTGCATTTTTTGGCTAGCTGATGCTTTGATCGATGTTCGCTAATATTAATTATAATATACGGACCTTAAATACTGTTCACTAGATCCCAGCGGAAGACCTTTACCTACTAATATATTTTTTTACTAGCATACCTACAATCTGGTTTAGGTCTTCGTGTCTCTCTGTCTCTTTTGCAACCAAACTGACGTGTGCATGACGTGTGATGTGTGGTCTGTCTATACCAAAATAATAATACAAAAGTACAAAAGCTGAAAAAATCACTATGTATATAGCTCAAAAATATGAAGTAGTACGTCTCTGGAAACTCCAAAGAGCAACTATATTAGCACTTTATAAGACCGGTATAATCCCCAAATAGCTGTATCAGTCTATAGATACCTAGTCTCGTCTTGCTCAATGTTACATATTCTTTGCTTTAGAAAGCTGCGATTTTAAATATGCACGAGTCAACCAGTAATCCTTAATCAACATCACACGACATCCACATGGCCTTAGTCCGTGGGTATCATTAGGTAACCAGGTACCATGTACTGAGATGGAAAAACCCAATAAAACATATTAGGTAACATTAATATAATTTTTTTTTTTTAATGTTATCCGGCAGACAAACAGGCATGCGGGCCACCTGATGGAAAGTGGTCACCGCCGCCTATGGACATCAGCATCACCAGGGGTGCTACCAATGCGTTGCCCGCCTCTAAGGAGACCTCTAATATACCTCTTGAACGATCCCATGTCATAGACCAAAGGAAACACCGTGTAATAATAAAGACGAAATATTTTATTGTAAAAATTATTGAACCGATTTTTTAAATTCTTTCGCCTATACGAAGGTATACTCACAGCGAGTAACGTAGGCTATATTTTATGTTTAAAAAAATATGAGATAGGACCATTTCAATCATTTAACCCAAGGTACGAAAATGTTACATGTTCGCGCATAGGTAATTTCAGGACCACTGCAGCTATTTAACCATTTTTTTTTGTTGTTTGTAATTTTTGGACCAGTTTTGTAGCAAGAAAAAAGGAGGTTGGTGTAGAGTAGGTACAGGGTAGGTTAGGTTAGGTACAGGGTAGGAGTAGAGCACCACGCGAACCAATTCGCGCAGGGCCAGCTAGGTTTTATTTATAAACAAGTACGATCCAGATATGTATAAAACACTATCTCGTTCCTATGTTTGCGATTGGTTGAAATTATTTATTATCTGTTGATGGCTGTAGTTTATTTAGCATTTCAATACGTACGATCTCTTCGTCGTCTTAAAACTGATATAGGTACCTACTTATATTTTATAAAAATACGTATACAACTTAACATTTCAAATTGAAGCTTTTAGATGAATAATTAGATGAACTTTAATATTATGAACGACTATTTAACGATATGGAGATGTCAGATATTTGATAACATGTTCTTAGTTGTCGACAAACACGATTTAAGTACCACAATTACCACAAAAGTATGATCTGTCCAGACTGACTTGTTTTATTTGGTGAACAAACAATACCCAAAATCACGACTTGCTGGACCAATGACTTTTTTCATTATAAAATCTTGAACTTCAACGAATATTTCTGTAAATTATCCATTTAAATACATAATTTCCATAACAAAATAAGACACGTCAGTCTGGACTCTCATCTTTCACAATTAAAAATCGAAAAATAATTGAACGGAATAATTCTGGACAGGACTATCTATAACATAGTGTCACAAACTTATCTGGCAGCCAAAACTAAAGTATCGCCATTTTTAAATGTCATTTTATTGTCAGTTAAATTCGATAGTAGCGACGCCGATACCGGGTCAGAAATGATTGTGGCACTGTAAGGCCGTCGAATGGAGAAAATATATGTATGGGGTGTAAATACGTTTTGACCAAAGACGAACATAATATTTAAAACAAATCTGCATAATATCATAACAATCAGTCCAGTATTTAGGTACTGAAAAAACAAAGCTTTTATATTTATCACTTTCGAGCAGTTGCATGTTCTAGGTCCTAAGAAGTAGCCAAGACATTGCATATTCTTTTGAATTGCATTATAACTGCACGTCAGCTGTTAGGTTTTATTAAAAAAAAACTTATTGCAAATTGAAGTGTGACATAACGCGCACGCGCATCTCATATGTCACGTCATGAAAATCAGTACTTAATAAAAACAAATCATAAAGAAGAATCATAAAAAAATGATTGATTGATTCAAAACCATTCGTGTTGTCGTGATAATATTTGTTGGCGATTAAATTACAATTAAATTTATTAGAAAAAAGTAATTTCTTTGTCTAATTAAAGAAAGAGCTATTTTACGATGTTGCTTAATAGCACTCCTATACAGGGTTTCATTATTTGTCCAGTTAAGGTCACCCTGTATATTGTGAACAACCTGTCCTCTACTATATCCTTACCTGTATAATACATTTATTCCCGGTCTGATCCAGGACAGTTTGGTCCCGGGACTTAGAATTAAATTGCTAGTCGTTCCTAACTCATAGTAACTTAGAACAATTTCCATGCAGCTATATTCAGGGTAACTATCTCAGGCCAAATAAGACCTACCTATTTGGTGTAGTGTTTCGAGTGCCATATTAAATTGACTGAACAAAGATATTTGTATAACTTTTCCAAGATTTTGTATTTAAACCATCATAAACTTCCATTTCATATAACTATTGATTAGTAGGTAATTGTCATTGGTTAAGTAATGTTCAGAAAAATTATGCTAACTTTGGTGACAAAACATCTTCTATCTAAGTTTCATAATTTTAATATACAATAAATTATCATCATCAACATCACAGCCCATTACAGTCCACTGCAGGACTAAGGGCCTCTCCCAAGAAAGGGGAGGTTATTGCCATGATCTCCACGCTTGGCAGGCGGGTTGGAGATCGCAGTGTTATAAATATAATGGAAATGCTGCTGCCCATTTCCCAGCCTACGGAGACTCTTAGATATTTTGCCTCGAAAAGATTAGTCGCCTTATACGACACCCACGAGTGTAAGGGGTTGGTGCTATTCTACACTGCCGGACACCACACGGCCAATACAATAAATAAATCATAGTAAAATGAACAATCACTACAATATACCTATTAACTAACCTTTCGCTCTAATTTTGTGTCAGAGAGAAAATAACAAAAATAGAACAAGATTATTTTTATTAGGGGTATGCCTAGACTACCTCTATCCGAACTGATTACGGTACTAATAAAAGGGCGAATCAGGATCAAGCTTAGGTACCTGTTAAACATTATTTTATAAATATTTAATTAGGAAATCTAAAGAAGAATCTATATTTATTTAAATTCTATTTTGATTTCTGTGGATATTACTTGTGTCGTATCTCTTCTTTTGTCTTTTCAAATGAAACGTACTGTAATTGGCATATAACAAAGCGAACAGAGACCGGAAAGGAACACAGATTAATGTACATGTCAAAATCTTTGGATATTAAGAGCAACTTTAACCACATTAAGGAGGAGGCACTGCCATGAAGAACGTCATCATAGGTTGAGCAGTGCTTGTTGTGGTGGTTGGTGGAGTAGCGGGGTTCACAGCCATGAACCAGTTGTTGCCACTGCGCATCACTGACACGTTCTGCGTGCGGTTGGACGGAGCTGGAATGATAGTTCTTTAATCAGATGGGAAGAACGAGATAAAATTAAAGGCCGTAGGCCCGCCCTATGGGCGGCGGTGATTGTTTTCCACCAGGTTTCGCTTGCTATCTTGCCACTCTTTGTTTTACATAAGTTCTCATATGAAAAACATTTTTTCATAACAAATTTTATCGTGCGCAAGACCATTCAAAAGAGCCCAAATACGATGGCCGGAGTTATCATGTTGCATTCATTAGTTCCTATATGACTCCATGGTACCATATTGCATTGTCATCCAAATTACATAGGTATACCAAATTACAGCTTGATTGTACACCGGGAAGTGGGTTAAATTAGGCTTGCAAGATTTGCCGCGATCCTACATCACAAGTTAAATAATAGCTTGTAAAAAGGCATTGTAATAATTAAAGTTGACACTTTGTATTTAGATAATAAAACGGCGTTATTTTGATAAGAGTTTTATACACGGTTCCCTTTTGGCGGCAAGTTAGTTTCTTTTTACGCCACGTTTATTATTAAGACATTTCTCTCTTTTTATCGTTTTTTCTGTTTCTATTAATACGTAAAGAACGAAGACATGGAAATTTTATGCGCCATCAGGCATTTCCATAAACACATAACTATCAAAATAGAGGAATTGCTTTCCTAAATGCCTTTCATTTAGATGACCATCTTACGAAATTATATTCCGAGGATATCGTTCGAATTCCGAAAATATTCCACTACACGACAGCGCCGCAGGACCGATCTGAGAGATAGCGAGACAGTTGATACTAAACCTTACGTAGTGTAACATAAAGACGCTTTATGAATAGGGGAACGACTTGCCCGCGCAACCCGAAGCGACTCTATTTTATACTACGTAAGAATTATTTTTAACTGTCTAGTTGCCTCCTAGATCGGGCCTGCCGCAGTGTCGTAAGTAGACTACTTTAAGTGTGTTTCAAAAACTAGTAACAGACCATCCGTTTTGGCTGGAGCCGACCAAACGTCAGTTGCAGTTGATACTAATCCTTACGCTATAAAATAAAGTCGCTTTGGGATGGACGTGCTCGGACGTCCGACCAAGGTGGGCTCGCCCGCGCATACGACTTAATCCAAAAGCGACTTTATTTTGTACTTTTGCATTATTACCGACTGCAACTGACGGTTGGTCGGCTCTAGCCACATCGGAGCGTCTGTTATTAGTATTACTCTATAATTGTCTACGTGTTTTATACACCGCTTTTTTTTTGTGTTATATGTAAATCAACATGTCGTGGCGTCCTTTGTAATAAATGTTTTCTTTCTTTCTTTCTTTCTTATTAGCGCTACAGAAAGACCACTCACGTATCATGAAGTTGAAGGGTCTTCGCCTAGGTGGGCGGCGGGTGGGGCAGCCGGCGCAGTCGTCGCTCGCCACCGTGGTGGTGGCCGGCCCGAAGTTCTGGTCGTCGTAGTCTTCGCAGACCATGTCGCAGTACAACATGCGGAAGAGTTGCGGCTGTGGAGGGTTTGCGATTGAAAGACAAGTAACGTAAGAGGAACAGTGTTCCGTATGCAAAGTTTCTTCCCAATGCCCAGAGTAGCAATGGGACTACTTAGGAACGGGGCCATATTGCATGAACAGTTTTGGAAGGACCACTTCTAAGCTCGTTCGGGCTGCAAACGAGCCTCGTGCGAAATTAAGTTACCAACGTAGTATACCTATACTCGAATCATAATGCACTACAATAATGTAGTACGTATAGTTTAGAAACTTGGTATAGGTAAGTAACAAGTTTAATTTCAGCACGTTTCGTAATTTCCGCACTGCAGTCTGTACGTACACATATCTAGAATTTATATTCGATGATGAAACTATTTATCGGGGCACAAAATGTTTTTGTTTCTCTTCGAGTTTTAGTAGGTGTTTAATATGAATTTCTCTAGAAAAAGAGGTCAGACGGCAGTCGCTCCACAGTAATTATTAGATCAGCCAAATCGTGGATCATGGTCAAGGCGGACCCTGGGCCCTGCCTGGGACCATTAACGCTAAGATGACCACCACTTTCAAAAATCTGTTTCTTTTCTGTTAACCGTTGTAGTTCCTTGACATAGTCCGTTTACCTTGGTTTTCAGGAATAAAACCGCAGTGCTAGGCATACAGTGGGATTGTAAATTTTTGGTTGTGTTACACTAATAATCCAAATATTTGCAGAGACCATAACAAATAAACTAAAGCGAATATTAAAATATAAAAAAATAAAAAGTCATCCACATCGCTGGCTTCCAGAAAGGTGCCTGCATTGCCTCTTTATTTGTTGTTTTAGATATCTTAGATGACAAGATATTATGGGCATACCGCTTCAATTCTCACACACATCTCCCACAACAAACGATGTTGGGAAATACGGTAAGTATTACGTAAGAAATTCCAAAACAAATAATTAGAAAATGTATAAAGACAAACCTTTCCTTGGACGAGATGTAAACACACTGTGATAACAAATAGGGTCACACACATCACCCTTGCGGTACCCATGTCTACTGAATCGCGAAAAATAAAACCTCACTCGGTCTACGCATCCGATTTATAAACTCTGTTTTGCGCAAACTATACGCTGTTTGTTAATTAGTGCTATGCTATATGTTTTAGCCCCTGACTTTGTCTGTTAGGAATTAGATTTTTGAAATAACTGACCAAGACCGAATTTTAAAGATTTTTTATCGATAAAAACCGCCTTTTTACTTAAGTAAAAGTAAAAAGGACCAAAACTAGAGTCCAAGTGCGGAAAAAAGACGTCTGTGACGAGCCCTATTACCTACCAATACAGTTACATTTTACTAGCTTTTTCCCGCGACTTACACACTCACGCCTGTATCCCACAGGGGTAGGCAGAAACTATCGAGTGCCACATGACGTACAGACGGTTCTTTCGAACCGTCGGCGTCGCGACAACACCATCAGATTTGGTGCGTGCGATGGGGGACAACTACTGTAGGCACGAGATCAAAAAGTTCCTCAGGACATTCTCCATTGTATAGAACACATAAACAGAGCCCAACAAGTTCCTACAGTACATACATACTTTCACGCCTTTCCCCTTTTTCCGTTTCTACACGTGTTTCAAATAATGTTCTAAGTAATGGAACTAGTTACCCGAATGTGCACACAAACAAACAAACATGTGTTACCTGTTAGGAGTGCATTTTATCACCTTATCCGTGATACTATGCCTCGACACTCAATTAATTTTTTTACAATATAACCGACACGGTAACTAGGGTATGGATTGCTTGATTATATTATACCCAACCTAATAATGCATGTAATAAACTGGTGAAATATCGAAAGATATTTCATAAAGTTTTTAATATATAGATAGCGTAGGTAAACCGTACGGCCTACGACGCGAGGATGCCGAAGACCGGGCAAAGTGGAAAATAATGAGTCGGAAAGCGGACCCTGGCTCAAGCCGGGATAAATGCTAGGATGCTGATGATGATGAACGTAGGTCAACTATTATAGATACTAAAACATAAATTTGTAAAGAGTTGCACATGCACCGTAGAGAGACTAGACATAGCGAGACTCGACGTGGCGGCTACAATTCGGCATATCCTACAAGGGAGCATCGGGGTGAGCGTTGGGGTCGCTCTGAGAAACTTTCCTGTAAGTGTTACAATTGATTTTCACTCGCCTATATCTTGTGCCATCGATGCCAAGCTCTGGGAGTTTTATAGACTCTTGCGTCAATGCCATCTTAGAAAGATTTTGCCTTAACCTTCGCAACAGGGGCCGCAACTGCAGCGCGTGTGCTCGAAACTGTTACAGCCTCTTATCTGGAGAAGTAGTCTTTATTTTTTTCCTATCTCCAATCCATAATAGGATACGATCTTCATCCTCGGGTAAAGGGTCCGACTCTTAAGCGAGAGGTACCGGGTTCGAATGAACCACACAATGCCACCATGTACCAATGACTCTTTTCTGAGTTATATACAGTCAGCTGCACATTGAATGGACCCCTCTAGCATACATTCGATGTTTGGTAAGGGGGTCAGTTCTCTTTGCTGTACATTAGTTGCACGCTAACCGATGCTCTTTCGGTTAAGGAAAACAACATGATGAAACCTGCACATTCAGGTGACTGAATGTGTACCAATGATCTAATATAGTCAGGTTCCCATGTAAATATTGTCACGGAGGTCAAATGGCAGTCGCTACACTGTAATTACCTGATCTGCCAAATCCTGGATCATGGTCGAGGCGAACCCTGGGCCCTCGGTGTGAGAGCACAACCGACCTTCATCATTCAAATCAGCTCTTGTCATCAAAATGGCTCCGGCCGAGGCTGTTAGGAAGGTATCGAGTCTAGAACAACGGTAGACTGTGCAAGTCATGGTTCAGTGGTTTGAGATCCGTTCGCTTGAGCCAGTCCATTGGGCCGCGCCCGCGCAGTTGACCAACTCGAAGAGGATCCGGTCAATGCGGAATTGGAAGAAGTAGAAGAAGCCACTCTCGGATCTGCAGTAGTTGGAAGAAGGACAAATTTTTCGGCAAAAGTCTATCTAGTTTGGCGTTCATCGACTGTCTAACAGATAGCTTCTAACCTTCATTTATGTTGACGTAGGGGTAGAGTCTTCTGAGCAAGCGAGGACATATCTACAGGATTAGTTGTCTTTATCTGAAAGTAGTCTCTCCTCAACGCCTCAGACGTCTAACCTCCATTTATGTTGACAGAGGAGCAGACTCTTCTGAGGGAAGTGAGGACATATTATTTTCTACAGGATTAGTTGTTTATCTTTGTGAGTAGTCTCTCCTCAGCGACTCACTTTTTAGATACTCGACCTCCCTCTGAAGACGAGATTTATCCGCTTTATGGAGATAGTGGAAAGGATCTTTGGGGATTTATTAAAACACTTTCTTACTTATTCATATTTGGTTTTAAAATCAGCTATAATTGCTTACAATCATTACATAAGTACTTAACAACTAGATCTAATACAAAATAACTTTGATTCCAAGGGAAAAGCCAAGGCTAACATTATTTTACTAGGGATATTTGTATCTAGGCGCTCTCGTCGATGCAATATAATAAATTAACACGGTGATATAGGTAAATATAGGCAATCGATGCTCTTATAAAGAACTAATAACAAAAATAAATATCTCCAACGAATTTGATTTCTACCAAAAATACAAAAAGGCTTGGCCATTCAAAAGTAGAGCGTCATAATAGTGGTATAGATAGTTCAACTCAGTTGTGCGCGCGGCGCTATGTGTGCGTGCGCTTGTAAATATACAGCTTTCATTTATGTGGCAGTGACGCGACCACTTGGCGTGCCAATGGCGTGGCGTCATTGACGTGTCTGGGTTACCCACACATAGGGCCGCGCGCACAACTGAGTTGAAATATCTGTAACTAGTAACCCCATTACATTTGAATGAATAGGCGTTATTATGTGGATATAAGCTTCTAGTGTACATCTATGGCCACCCCGTTTTGGGATAGACCCGTGGTGATTCAGTCAGTGCCACACATTTTAGTACCAAATCACAATGTATTGTTGTTGCTTTGATTTAAAAAAGAAAGTTGGTTGGTTAGGTGCAACTAGATTTTTAGGTATCGGTACCTAACCCTTTTCAAAAAATAAGTATGAAATGCCTTGCAAATATTAAGATGCGAAAGTTACAAATTAATAGGTACCTATACGCTTTACATTGCGCGGATCTTTCGAAACATATTTCCAGTTTTTGTAGATAAAATGCACGATTTATGTTCCCGTATTGAACTTTATACCATTTTGGTGGGATACGCTTTACAGTTTCTGTAACATACACCCTATAATTTCAGAAAATGTTTTTAAATTACCGTAGTAGCATTGGACAAGAAATCACTACATTGGCTAAACTCTGTAAGTGGCTGCACTATAGGTACAAAGATCTAAAAGGAACTGGCAGCTTTATTTCTGAGAACATTTTCCATTCAATGCAAATTATTTTCATTGCGGACTAAGTATTTTCGTGCCATTCAAAATTCTGGTTTCTGCAAGATCCATCGGCGTTACTTAAAAACGTTCTACTACACTGAGGGCTTACCATGAGTTCTGATAGCAGGACCTGAACAGAACTGCCCCGCTTAAAACGTGAAAGCGCTATATATGTGTACGTGTCACATAAAAATAAACAAATAAATATGCTTGGACCAATTCACACAGCGCAATATAGCCCCAAAGTAAGCAAAGCTTGAGTTATTGGTGCTAGAGAACTGATAAACTACTAATTTACTTTTTTTAATTACATACTTATTATACACCCAGAACCATAACAGAAATTAAAATTCATCATTTCAATTTCCTTCGGCCGGATATCGAACCCGGGACCTCTGCGTGGCGACCGGCATGTTAACCAACTAAACTACTCAGATCGTCATAAGCTTGTCTCGTTCTAAGCAGGGCAGTTATAAGAGCTCAAGGTAAGTCCCCTGAGATAACGCGACACGGAATTCCCCGAGCTCTAATTTCCAACTACATGATTCTAAGCGGCAGCTGTAGTAGCGTTTGCTGTAGCATTTTCGGCGGGCGCGGCGACTGTTGTAGCGGCGGTGGTGGCTGCGACAGCTGTGGTCGGGGGGCTTACCATGAGCTCTATAGCCTGTTATAGCAAGACCAAAACTGCCTTGTTTAGAACGAGACAGCGCTACACGTGTCACATAAGCTTGTCTAAGCAGGACAGTTCTGTCTAGGTCCTGCTATAAGAGCTCATGGTAAGCTCCCTGAGATAACTCTCATTTCCAATTACATAATTCTAAGGAGCAGCTGTAGTAGCGTTCGCTGTAGCATTTCCGGCGGCCGCGGCGACCGTTGTAGCGACTGTAGTTGCTACGACAGCTGTAGTCGGGGCTGCAGTGGTGGTCGGTTTCGGGGTAGTCATGTCGGCCAGCCACGGGAAGAACTGCACGATCCAGCTGCCGCCTCTCTTGCCGATTGTCACGTTCTGGCCGGTCAGGGACGCGGCTGCAAGGTTGGGTAGGTTTAATTAGTAGGTATAATTTTTTTTATTGCGTGTGTTGACATGACCAAGTTGGGCCAAATGTAATACGCGTAATACGCTTTTTACATTTGGCTGAATTCAGTCGTCTTAATTCAGAAGCACAAAGCGTGAGTGCAAATCAAAGTGGAATGTATTACTCACAGAATAAGGTCAATTTCTGTATCACGCCTTTTGAAAAGCGGGGCGACGCGTAACGTCATTTATGTGATACAAAAATGAACCGTATTCCATAAGCAATACATTCCACTTTGATTTGCACTAACGCTTTCTGCTACTGAATTTAGACTACCGAATTTAACCAAATTAAATAAGGTGGCAAACAAGATGGTAAATAATACATATCGGCTATTTCGGCTTCGTAGAGCGCCATCTCTGTCGAACGCATGTGAGTAAATACAAAGCTCTGACTAGTCGATGTACCTACCTTCAGTACCTATGACACTTGCGGGAATTAGTTTTATGAAGAGATATTGGCGATTTATTTCAGTCAGTAAAATGTCTAATTAGACACGCTGTCCTAATTGGTGGTCGTGCGACGGCCGGTTCTGAGGTCTCCTATTGGTCGGGCGACGTCCATCATACGACCATAATCGCACGACCTTTGCGCATTAGGACAGCGCCTTATAGTTCTAGTAGACCAGTCATCCGTAAAGCACTAATCCATCCGATGGCAATAGGATGAACTGAACTGGTGAGCCGACTATGCTGCACATCTAAGTGTTATTTCTCAACACCGTAGGTCGTTATTTGTAGGATGCACTGATGGTTTTCAACACTTTGGTTTTCAAGTATTGCGGTATAGATGACGAAAAGTCCGACGAAGGTTTCCGAGAGCTGCCTAGCCCAGCTGAATACACTATAGGCCTCCCTCTCAAAATTGGTTTCACCTATGAAACCATATAAATGGTTCCACCTAGACTGGAAATAACTTCAAGATAGAGAACATTTAGGTACGAGGACAGCTCCCGAATCAATTCACTATGACTATGGCGTTGTTAAAAGTTTGTATAGTAATTTATTGATGGAACTCAATTGTATGATAGAATTGAAACACTTTCATGTTATCTAAATATTGCCGAGACCTATCCGTTGTGTGACTGACTATTGGTTACGACTGTACTTCTACTACTGACTATGACTCTTTTCTGAGTTATGCACATGTTGAACATTAACCGATGCGCTTACGGTGAGGGGAAAACATCGTGATGAAACCTGCACATTCAGGCGACTGAATTTGTAACCATGAGCCAATCTGGTCAGGTTCTCCTGTTAACAGGGTCAAGGAGGTCAGATAGCAGTCGCTACACTGTAATTGCTTGATCTGGCAAATCCTGGATCATGGTCAAGGCGGACCCTGGGCCCTCACGCCCGAGTGTACAACCGGGACGTTAACGCCAAGATGATCTATCCGCTGCGCGGCTGCTGATGCTTCCCTGACGATTCTTTCGTTCAGTTTTGAGTATATCATTCGGGAATCGGAAGTGTACGCTGTTTATTGATGCTCATACCTTTCGAGTTCAACTTCTTCAACATATCCTCTAATGCGTTTGTGGACAGTTTCCGGAATATGACATGAAAATGAAAATGAAATGATAATGAAATTTTATTGTAAATGATTCTAATAATATGAGACAATTAGTAAAGAAACATTAGCCTCATAATAAAAATAGAAATAAATAATTACAATAAATCAAATAACCCGCCTCTGATTGTTCCCGGCGCAAAGGTACCCATTACACCAGCAGCATGCCCGCGCTGTATGGCAATGGCTATCCTCTACGCTAGGGACCAACAAGTGCGGGAGTCACTGCTGCTATCCTTAATTAAATGAAAATGAATGAAAACATGGCTTTGGAGAGCAATGGAGTGGTAGCCAGATGAAAAATACTTACGAATGAAGAAGGTTTCAGGCTTTATAGTGGTGGTGGTGGTGGTGGTAGTCTTAGGCTTCCTTGTAGTGCATTCCGACCCCCCCAGGTAACAGAAGACCATATCAAATAGATCATAATCGCTATCCTCGTCAGATGGTTCCTCTTCTTCATAGTCATCATCCGAAAACAGGTCCAGGAAATCAAAGAACGGCTGGAAAATATGAAACAGTTTCAACATTATCCTCAAACATGCCTTGTTGAGTTCCGGTTTAAGTTTAAAACCGATACAAATTCGAGAAAATATAGTTTAAGGTGGTTAAGTTAAAGGATATCATTAATTTCGGGTTAAAATGCTAAAGGTGCCAGCCAATAAACAGTCAATTTGAAAATTTTAATTTTTTGTCTTCCCGGAACTTTTAGGTTTTTTGGCTCAAAAATGTATGAAACGTGAACGTAAGAGTGACGCGTGCCTTAAAAAGTCACACGGGTAGGAACGCTGGAGCAAACCGTTACCGCCTTTTCAAGTGTGATTTTTTGCATAATGTTATCAATTGTAATAGGTACCCAAAATAAATTGATGATAGGTAATTAAACTTCCTTTAGAAATAAGTAGTGCCTGTTGTGTCAGTTATATCTGTGTTGTATATCTGCATTTATTTATTGTGTGCATTAAATTGTTAAATAAATAAATAAATAAATAAACTTTTGCCCAAAAATGCAGTAAATGATAATTCAGAGGAGAAGTGTTGCCCGCCTTCTGGGCATTATGTGTAACGGGGATGAATTGGAAGAGGTTTATTATATATAAATATTGTACTTAGATTTAGCGTCGATTAAGGTATCCGACTCGTAAGCGAGAATCGGTTTGAATCCCACTGTCGCCATGTACCAATGACACTTCTCTGAGTGTTGTACACATTAGTTTAATACTAACCGGTTCTTACGGTGACGGAAAACATTGTGATGAAACTTGCACAGTCAGGCGACTGAATGACCACCATGGTAAAATCAGGTCAGGTTCCCCTGGTACCTGGATCACGGAGGTCAGATGGCAGTCGCTCTAATGTAATTACATACCTGACTATAATTATTATTTTATTTAGTATTCATCTTGCCCCCCAAAAGTGACTCTGACACAGTTTTCAACACCCATATTGTGCTATATTGCTTGTATAATACCAGAAGCAAACGGTTTAAAAATAAGGAAAATCAGCGTCGTGGATCAAATTGTTTTACATGCTGAAAACCACAGACATAACAGACTAAACACAAATCACAAATATTCCCTGTTCGCTCGCTCTACAATGATTATGAATCTTGCTATCCCGTTTTTTCATTCATTGGAATAAGTTCACGGAAAATGACGCGCGCAATGTTTTGAACGTTCGACATATTGCTCGAGGGCCTAACGACCTGACGTTTTTTTTGAAACATCAGTGTAAATTTTATAATTTCCTAATAAAATTTAAATTAAACCATTTAAAAGATTGTAATTTTGTGTGTAATTTAGTGCGCATTTATGTGAAAGCGCAAAGTATGGAAATATACCTGAATTATCCTTTCACCGGTAAGTAAACATTCGTGGTCGCGGCCATCCGAAATAAATTTTAGAAATTGTGACAAAAATATGCATCGAAATAGTGTGAATTTGCAATAATTGAAATGCTTTACCTTAAAACAACATGCCATTAGAGATAGATTTAAAATTATTGGCAAATTGAGCAATATTTCGGTGTCTAAATAGGTACGAAAATATTTTGATGCTAACAGGGTCAGACTTAGTATTTATTGTATAGTATTTTATTACTCAAATCTTGTGAATAGCGGTCCACAATTTTATATGTATCAGGGTTCCATACTAAAGATGTACCTTGATGACATTTTAAATGTTCAGAAATTATATGTAACAACAGATTAATCGCGTATTTACGTTTATTTACATAAATATTTGTTTTTCTAGGTTTCCTAAAGACCAGACATGGTTATGTCTGGGTTGCAAATTGGTAGTGCTGCGTTGTAAACATTTTAAAGAACAAGATAATAATAAGATGCAAGTCCCTTCTGTCCTGCTGTACCAGCATTTTATGATTTTTTACTGAAAATAAAGAATATGCTGCTTGTTTAATATATTAATGTATATCTATCCCTTTAATTATTTCTTTTTTCATGACTATGTCCTCTAGAGGGCATCATATTAAATTTGTGAAGTCACATAGGCCAACCTATGAACAATGAAGACGCTTCTAACTATAAGTAAGTAGGTAGGTACCTACTTAGTTTAGAAGTTATGAGGCAACAAAATTTGCTGTAGATGGGCTGCCTTGTTCCGTCCCTGCATTTGCATTAGTGTGTGTGTTATAGAGTTGTGTGACATTTTGTCTCGTATTTAAACTCTAAATGTACTCTCTGCTTCTGTATATAAAAATTTTTCTCTATGCTGAAAACCAAATTTGAAAACCGATTTCGGTTCGATTCGAGGGGAGCAGTTCAAAAGTAGAGCGTATTATTTACAAATAATAAAATCCCACCAAAAAGATTTCATGTAAAATTGGTTGGCCAACCCTCGTTAAACACGTTGCCTGCGAGTGTTCCCTGATCATTATAATCTGGACATCTTTAAGATTAGACTGAATACTGAATAGCCTGTTTCTAGACTAGGCAGACAGTTCCTAGGCATGCTCCATTTTCGGCCCCTTCGTCACTTACCACGACGTGAGCTGGCGGTCGAATGCCTGGCTAGTTCCACGAAGAGCCAAGCTCAAAAACTCTACATAGCCAGACTCTACAAATATCTATATTTTGGTCAGAAAGTATATCTTGGCCGTTTCATAGATTCCAACTGATACTAGGACGATATTAGCCCTGACAATTGCGTCGGTCGAGTACTTTTTGCAGCCTATTATTTTTCATTCATTAGTTAGTCTGACTGAACTTTTTATCATTACGCTATAATACCTATGTTATCATTTGTGGAGAGTCAATACAGAGCTATTGGTGTTCTAACTCTAGTTGCTGGGATAGTAAAATGATTCCATAACTTAAATATAAATCCTTTAATTTTTGGATACGTTATTACATTATCTATACTAATATTATAAGGAGAAAAGATTTGATTGTTTGTTGGTTTATTTGTATGTTTATTTGAAATGGATTAACTCAAGAATGATTTAACCGATTTAAAAAATTCTTTTATTTATAGAAAGCTACATTATTAGCGAGAAACATAGGTTATAGTTTATTTAACAAAAAATAGTTCAATAGAAAAATGGCAATAATATAGCCCAAGGTATGTAAGATATGTTCGCTGAAATTACAGAAGGACCGCAGCTAACTCTTTTTTGTAGTGTTTGTAATTGTCAGGTTAGGTTAGGTTAGATGTAGGGTAGGGTGGAGTTCTAGTAGGCCCATTAGTTAACAATATATCAATGATGATATATGGTAAGTTTACTCTGTTACATTGTATACTAACTAGAATTTCTAAGTTGTTTATGTTATGCTTTCTTCTCGTTTCTCTATTAACTTTTAATGTCTGTAGAACCTACTTTATGCTCGTTAAACAACCGTTAAACAATGTTGCATTTTACTGGTCTTCACCAGATTCTGCAACTAGGATTACAACATACTTGTTTACATTTCTATTCAGATTTTTGTATTTTCCCTCTCATTTTCCTAAGCCCTTTTAAATCGTAGCCGTAGAGGTATCAACTTTTTTATTTAACTTAAAAAGCGACATTTGAGTAACCTCTATACTTTAAAAGTAGTAATTAATACCTGCTTGCACCATTCTTAAATGCGTTTAAGAATAACGTGTAACGTATTTTTTGTATGAAGTTTTTGTTTAAGTATCAACTTAAAAACATTTAAGAATTTGTTGCAAGCAGCCCTAAGAGTTTTTGGTTGTAGGCAAATATTACCAGGAAGTAGGCACTTTTTCAGGAAACAGATAAAAGTCTCTGTTGTAAGTATTAACCATAGCTCTTCAAGAAAGGGGTAAAAAGGTTTTTACGGGGTCGGCAACGCGTGGGTGATGCCCCTGGTATTGCAAACGTCCATAGGCTGCGGTGACTGCTTAACATCAGGCATGCCGTAAGCTTGTTTACCTTACCACCTTAGTGGTATAAAAAAAAGTTGTGCTAGCTATTAATTATGAAATCTGGTCACTTAAACAAACCTTTCCAGCCGTGAGCTGCATATTCACTAGGATCACTAGTAACAACGCACAAGATATCCTTCCGGCACCCATGGTAACTTGGTAAGTGAAAAACCAGTCCACTGTCTGTTTTCATACTATATAAACGGCTTTTTGCGTAAGAAATATGAATTACTAATGTCTTGTCAAAGAGCAACTAGTCACAGACGGACGAGGTGTTGTTGACAAATATATGTTTACCTACTTTTACCTATTTTGTATAGTCATAGTGATGATTTTGATATTTTTTTTCGTCTTAAACCAAAATACAACAGATTTTAATTTGAAAATCGTTAAGAGTATATCAATAAACTTATTTTGTTCATTAGGCACTAATGCTAAATGGTATAGGTAAGTACATAGTAAGACAAAACTTAGGTATCATTAATTACTTATCACTTTAAATAGTACTTACTTATATTTAATGACTATTTATTAATGTTGTTCTAAATATTAACTTAAGCCCTGAAGGACGATAGTCAATATGCTAGGTAATCATCATAGTTTACTTAAAGATATATAAAGTAAGTGAGTGTGACAGATTAACTTAATGTGCAATTAAAGATGTGTTTGGTTTTATAGATACAGACTTTTCATAAAGACGATGGTTACAATTTGTAAAAATACAATGGTTACAAGACTGGATTTATGGACATACAAAAAAAATTTTTGGAAACTAAATACGTACCTAGTGAATCAATAGGTACTCCACTACCAAGTTCCAGTTTACACGTAAAAAGTGTGAAAGGTGTGGCTGTGTAAGTATTCTTTGATAGACGTAGAATGAGGTAATTTCTTGGTATTTTACCAACCTAATGGAACGGAACAGAAATGTTCTAATTTAATCATGTTATTACCATTGAATGTCAAATGATTGATTGACTTGAAGATGAAAACAAAATTGTAAAAGTAGCAGAGCACTATAAATAAATATTAGGCAGGTAGGTATACACAATCTTTGTCGCTTATCTGTCTAGTCAGCGACATTACTAATCTTTGGCAGGTATCGCCTTCAGGCAATTCTGAAAATTCCTCAGGCGACGAATCAATAAGGCATAGAACAATTGTCTTGACGATTCTTCATGGATATGTATGTTGTGTTCCAACTCGGACACGGTCAAGTTTGAATGTCAAACACATGCGTACCGAAATGAATGGTGGTACATAGAGTAGGTATCTCATTATTGTCCAAGTCACGGAATCTTCGGTACACTAATTTGCATTGCGTAATTTTTCGTGCCTTATCGTGTTCTGTTGGTGTCTTGGATTTTTCGTTATTGAGTTGTTTTATGCGACAGCCATTGGCTTACAACGCGAGGATGGCCAATATCGGGCGAAATAGAGGAAAATGAGTCGGAAAGCGGACCCTGGCAGAAGCCGGGACTGATGATGATAATGATGACTTAGATGAGTTTTTAAGATGAAGACCTAAATCTAATTTTATGGTTATTTACACGCTAAAGTCTGCTTTCAATCGTTATTATTCATCACCACAAGCTACGATCTTGACTTAAGTCTTTCGCCAGTACCACATAGGTAACTTAAGTACAATAAACTTTACTACACATTTAAAATTATTGTTTATTTATTTCAGTCTAAAATATTATGATACAATCAATAACATACTTAGGACTAAATAAAAGTAAATATTATACAGATTTAGGTAGACACCTACTTATTTATCATTAAATTTTAATGCTTCATCACTATATAAAAATTACAGTAAATTTTTAATACGTATAGATGCTGCTTGTTACCAGGAGCTTTTGTTATTTATTTGCATTACAAGACAATTTTAGATTGCTAATTCACATTCTTAACAATGCTTGTAGACAATTCCCATATATTCATATTCCTGAACCTTCTGTTTAAAAGGAACTTAAGCTCGACTGTCGAGTTTGATGTAGGATGGAGAGCTGATTTAGGTACAGCTGTTTGTGACAGTATATTGTTCTCTGGGGTCAAAAATCATTTGACTGAAATAGCCGCTGTAGCCGATGTTCAGGCATGAATGGCACCAATTCATGCCATTGCCAAGTTTAATCTATTCTTTTTAGATAAAGTACTTATGACAGTATAAATAGTGGGTCTCTTAAATGAGAACGTTTCATAGGATGAGTTGATTAACAAAAGAACTGCTTTACTTATCACATCTCTCTTCTGTAGGCCTGCTGGAAGAAATTTCTTTTAGAAATAAGTAGTGCCTGTTGTGTCGTCTATAAGTATAATGTTTCTCTATGTATTTTACTGTGTTCAATAAACTGTTAAATAATAATAATAATAAAGAAATCAGTTTAAATTGTGACATTAAAAAATCATAAAAAATTTGGCAAAATGTAAGAAACAGCAGAATTGGACCATAGTAAAAGTTGTTTATTATCACGAACACGTACACACCCTTCGGTATCAACAATTAATTTAAAGTCCTGTGTTACGGCAAGTTTCAAAGCATTTTTAAAAGTAGTATTTTAACGAATTATTAGTTGCGTAGGTATTATCTACTAACTAATCTGTAATTTCCAAAAAGTAATTTAAAAAAATTCCTGCTGTAATTCCTTGCTAAATAAGTACAGTGGTGCTGTAATGATGCTGAAAACGCCAGGCTCGTTCAGTGACAACATTGTGCTATGGTTCCGAAAAAAAATTTGCTTTGGAAAAATGGGGGAAGAAGAAATGGAAGTGAAGGTGAGACATATTATGTCGAGGTAACCTAGTCGAAGAAAGAAGATGGGAATAGCTGTCTATTGTCCTGATGCGACATTGTATTTGACGGAGGGGCGACGCGGTTTGCCGCCAGCCACGACCACCGGCCCATCGTCCACACGAGCCTTGAGGCCACCTGGTGTGCTCTCGCAGTCCTTGTGAGGGATCGGAAACACGTACTGGATGTCCACGTCGTATCTGGTGAGGAAAAGGGGTCATTATTTGAATTTATTTTTACTAGTCACGTTTTTCATTTACGATTCTAACGAGGAAAGCGATGACGTGGTTTAACTCTATGGCTGATTTAATGTTTGATTATGTGTGCTGTCACAATCCTAGATGATATACCTATAGCCTAATTACGTAACTCTGTTGCTCACAATTCTCTGATTTCCATTATTGAAATTGTTATTTTTGCGATTACGTATCATCGTTCGAAGTTCGATTGCAATAAACTAAAACGTATAAATCGATTATACGTAATCGCAAAAGTAACAATTTCAATAATTGAAATCAGAATCTCAGAAAATCAGAATTGTTAGCAACAGAGTTACGTAATAAAGTGAACCTCTTGTAAAAGCACCGTTTAATTTCATAATAAAAAAATAATCATCTTTTGTTATGCTCTCGCACACGAGGGCCGGGGTCCTCCTAGACCTTCATGATTTAATTATGTGCGGACCAGATAATTATACCGCGACTACCATCTGACCTCCATGACGCCGTTAACAGAGGGAACAGGGGAACCTGACTAGTTTGGACCATGGTTACACATTCATTCGCCTGAATGAACTGTTTTCCTTCACCGTAACAGTAATTAATGTTCAACGAATGTAGGTACATAACTCAGTAAAAGGTCATTGGTAACTACGTATTAGTCTATCAATGCAGCCCTATAATTACATTATAACTTTTGGCTTTGAACCGGAGGCCTCGCAGACAGCCGTAATGAAATTGGCTCGAGGTCTGATCAAAGATCCTGGCCGGCTGCCATAGCTGATGCTATCTAGTGTTCGGGTTTACGTAATCCATTTGATGCACTTAGCCGCTTTAAATATGCCTAAGCACTTTCCTGTAAGCCTAGTCGGAAACGTGACGATAGATACCTACGACCATGTAGGAATTGTAGATGTGTTGGGCGGTTACCCTTGACCATCAGGTGTAGCTTAGTTAAAAAACTGAGTAGCTTACAAAAATGGTTGTTCATGACGATGAAATAAGAAGTTACGAACCTAGGCAACTTGTCCCTCAAGTAAGCCATGACATTCTTGGGCAGGGTGGTCTTCCGCGACAGGACGAAGGCACTGAGGTACCTCGCGCCTTCTACTTGTTCCGCACAGTGTAGTAACAGCGCCCAAGTCTTGTACTCGGTGTCCAGAACGTATGTGTTGTATATGCCGTCATCTGCGGGAAATGGTAATGGGTAGTCATGAACTTATGAGTAGATAGTTTAGGGTTTTTACGGGGTCGGCGTCACGTGGGTGGTGCCCCTGGTATTGCAAATGTCCATAAGCTGCGGTGTGACTGGTTACCATCAGGCAGGCCGTAAGCTTGTATGCCACTTTAGTGGTATAAAAAAAAAGGTTTGTAACTGAATTATCTAATATAAATTATTACCATGAGTAATTATTAAATTATATCCTACTAATAATATAAATGCGAAATTTTGAAAGGATGTACGCTTGGATGTTTGTTATTGCTTCACGCAAAAACTACTGAACGGATTTTGACAAAATTAGTCAGGAGCACACATGCTATAATTTTATGTGGTTCTCGCGGGAACTGGTCTGGAACGTTACAACCGAATTTTACGAACGAAGTCGCGGGCAAAAGCTAGCCATTTATGTGTTATGGAAAACAGAAACCTATATACATCATTTTACTACAGCGAACTGTAAATATCAATAATATTTTGTAAAAATAATTATTCCCAGCAGACCCCTCTAGCACTGTCCTCCGGGCTGGCAATTGGGAAGTTTCTTCCCAGTTGTCACTCAAGTGACAAATCTTCCTCCCCTTCCGCATTGTGTCAGAGGCAAGAGTTTTAAAACTGTCCTCTTTGGATGCGCGCTACTGTGGCTATGTTTAGGGTCACCACAATATCTTGGTCAAACATCCGTCCTATATCAGAAAAAGTTGCTGCGTCGTTTTCGTGCTGGAGAAGCGCAAATTTAATTAGTTTACATCAGTTTATACATCCGTGTGGTGTTCGTCAGAGTAGAATAGCACCAACCCCTTACACTCGTGGGTGTCGTACAAGGCGACTATGTTTTCGAGGCAAAAGATCTAGAGTTTCTATAGACTGGAAAATCGGCAGCAGCGTTTGTAAAATTTAAAACTGCGATCTCCAACCCGCCTGCCGAGCATGGAAATTATGGCAATAACTTCCCCTTTCGTGGGGAGGTCCTAAGTTCTGCAGTGGACTGATATGGGCTGTGATGATGATCACTTTATTTTACCGAAGTATTACTCACAAGTGCTTTCAGCATGTGTCCAGTGTGCTGGCTGGTTGAGGTCCACTTTCCACGTGATGTTACCCAGCAGCGTCTCCCCGAGTGGGTCATCGGCGAATCGATATGTGAAGTTCATTGTGACCCCGGGCGTCCATTCCACTGAGCCGTCTGGAAAAGGGTTGTTGGGTCAATTGAGATTTAGATATAGACATAGACAACGATTTCAACAATATATTCTTAACTTACTTAGATTTGATATTTCATATACAGTTTATGCATAGTTAACGTGATGATGTATTTGTTTGGATGTATAGATGTTTGTTAAATCTTCTTAACTCCAAAGTTACTAAACGATCGGATTTTGATGAAATTTTGGCAATAACGTAGCTTAGGTAAAGCCCAAAGCTTATCTCGAAATTCAATGTTGTTCCCACGGGAAATGGTCCGGGACTTAATAATAAAATTTTATTCAGATGAAATCGCGTGCAAAAGCAAAGCGGCAATACAAATGTGTCGGTGGGTTTTAAAGAAGGTAAGAGACGCTCTACTTTGTCATTTACCTTAATAGGTACTTACACACGAATGAAAGATAATAGGGTTAATACAAAATTACTCATCATAAAAATAGCATTCTAAACAAACGCCAAACACCCTTTAATTTAAGCGCCTTACACATTCGCACGAGCAAACTCACAAACAAAATAAACCACTAACTCACCAGCGGCAGGCACATGGTCGTCCTGAGCGAGCACCGCCCGCATGCAGCTGTATTCCAAGGCCTCTTCAGCGCTCGCGTAGTACTCCACCACAAACCAGTCGCCCAGCATCTGTTTCAACGTCATTTGAATGAATGATAAGTGTTAAGAGACGATTGAACAGAGTACCTCAGAGTAGTCAGGGAAAGGTCGACATGGCATTTTTCTAATGATGCGACATCACTCTATAATCGATGTCGATATTTCTTATTACGACTTGTCCGGATTTTCCTCCTTATATTGTAAGTTGTGACATAGCTCACATAGATAAGACAGCCCATGTTACACGAACTCGCACAAGTTCAACACTATTGTCACTATCTAAAAAAAATTTACGGACGTCTTCATCAGGTTGTTGTTGTTAATCACTGTTAACAAGGAATGCACGGAAGAGCAGGAAATCGGAACCCATACAATACATCATGTTTGTGACCAACGCACTTAGAACCTTCTGGCCACCATTCGGTTTCACCGCCAGTACCTGGCTACCTTCCAGGACTGGTCTTGGTCAAGGAAAATCAAACGAGTAACTCAATAGAATTGCATTATTTTATTTAAGGGGTTTTTTGCCCACCTTTCGTCTCCATCACTGCGACCCACATAAATAATAAAAATAAAGATCTCCAACCAAATAACGAAATTAATCTACTTCCAATACGTTCTACTTTTCACGTTATAACCGAGAATCAACATTTCAAACGGTTTAATACTGACAAGTCCACAGTTTAAAAAGCATGGAAATCCTGTTAGCTTTAGCCAGCAAATTGAATGCAAATCAAAGTTTGCACCTTCATTTGCACTGCGCTGATTAAGCATTCAATCCGACCGATAGTCAAATTTGCATTGGCGGAACATTCGCTACCAATTTGCAATATCGATGTAGGTATTACATAGAAGTATTTGCGTAGAGTAGAGTTCGAGTATATAAATATCGATGGATACGTGGTACTTGGATGGTTTATGATAATATTCATCTTGGCGTTAATGTCCCAGTTGTCCTCTCGTGAACGAGGGCCCGGTTTCCGCCTTGACCATGATCCAGGATTTGGTAGATCAGATAATTACAGTGGAGCGACTGGTATCTGACTTCCGGGACCCTGCTATCAGAGGAAACAGACCAGATTGGGTAATGTTAGCTGAATGTGCAGGTTTTATCACGATGTTTTCCCCTAACCGTAAGAGCATCACATCTTTTCTGAGTTATGTACATAACTCAGTAAAGAGTCAATGGTACATGGCCGCAGTGCGATTCGAACCCGGTATCTGTCACTTACGAATCGGATACCTTAACCACACGGCTACCAACGCTATGTATGGTTTATTACTATATTAAATACTTATAATTCGAAATTCTGTTAATATTTTTGTATTACCTCACCTAACATACTGGCACTAGAAGTTAGTGAATTAGGTATGAACACCCTAAGAACATCATCGAAATAATTTGATTTACTTTATAATTCATGAAACTGTATTTTAGCATTAGAGGCAATATACAGTTTCTTTCTTATTCGCAACACAACTGAATGACAAGGTAAAAGGATTCACTTAGTCACAGTGAGCTAGCACACCATGCATTCAAAGTGGCGACAGAATACAAATACTTACCTGATTTACAATGTATGTTAATGATCTCATTGATATGTCAATGGCCGAGATATTAACCGTTTGGATAAGCAGAGTTTTTGAAAAACGGCATTTGGACGCCTCATTGTACCTTCGTCCAATAGTTTATACACTTGTGAAATTATTTTGTTAACTTTAGTACATCAATGGAAAGGGAGTGGCAGTTGTTTCGAATGTTTTATATAAAACCATCAACCTACTTGTTTTTTTAATCCCCGACGAAAAATTATAGGTTTTATAAATTTGACGTGTGTATCTGTGTGTGTGTCTGTCTGTAGCATCGTACTTCACAAACGGGTTAAAAGATTTAGATTCGGTTTTCAACAAAAGATAGAGTGTTTCAAGAGGAAGGTTTATTACGTAGGGCAACATGCGAACGAAATCACGGCAGGCTAGCTAGTATGGGACAATCGGTAATATTCTATGATTTATTCCTAGGCTTAGTACGTTACAACGTTCTTTCATACCATAATACAGTTCCTACATACATACTCGTAGTAGGTATGGAGTTAACCCAAAAATTATTATCCATATTTCCATGTCGGCACAATTCGACAGAGTTTGTCTCGGAAATGCGAGAAAATCGTTGAATATTTATCTTGAAAATATAATAAATTTCGAGGCTTATTGGCAAAAACTTTTGATTTAAGGATTCACCATAAAAATAAATACGCCGATGCCAGATGGTGTCTTAACAGACAGGGTTATTACCATATTTGCCAACTTATTACTTTTTCTGGGAAAATATGCCGCACTCCGCAATGTTGATTGGTAGGTACAAGAGAATGTTGGCCATGTCACGTCATATTGCCATAGGAAATATGTCCATCGCTAGCTTTGTACCCCAGAAACCTTGTAATTCTTTAACGTTTGTGTAATTTAACGGCGTACGTACTGGTGTCGCGGTTGTTGAATTTAGTAATGTTGTCATATGATATTTCAATTGGCTACACTTAGTTCCAGTTTTCGTCACCTGGTCAGTTACACGGCATGTGCACGGCTACAAACTTGTCTGGCCCAATCACTGTGTCGCTGTTGTTGAATTTAGTATTGCCGTCAAATGATATTATAATTGGCGACACTTATTGTTAGTTCCAGTTTTTTGGTCACCTGGCCAGATAAGTTTGTGGTGACGTGAGTGTGATGGGTGTATAACTTGACACAAGCCTTGTACCTATAGTGCGACAACTTATCAGATCCGCGGTGGCCAAAGCTGGAGCTGCCAATTCCAATAACAGCAACGCTGTCACCAACTCAGATAATTTTGTTGGTTTAGACAAGGCTTATGTCAAAACTATCACGCGTTCAATGCACGATCAACGTATGAACAATTTTTATTAGCAAGGCGGAAACTAATTAAGCTGGTCATTTATTTGAATAGTTTCCTTTATTCATATCACAAGTTAATAAGTACCACATTTATAAAAATATCCCTCTGGTATAACCGTTTCTTATCAGTTCACACATCCGTAGCCCACGCGGTTTAGTACATTTGACATTCGCAACTACCAGAAGACAAATAAGAGTTGCATTTGCGAATGCAAATGCCTATGTAATGACTTCGTCATGCTCTTATTAATGACGCTGTTTAAATCATCTACAATCCGCAAAAACATATTAAAGTTATGATGCACTTATCCACAAGTCACTTGACGTATATTTTTTAAACCTATTCTTTTTACCTCCAGTCGAAACCCGTCCCTAACACAAATGTGCGGCTAGACATAATTTTTTTTGGTCTTGTATCTTTTATAAATGCGAAATTTTGTAAAGATCGATGGATGGATATTTATTACTCCTTCAATGATGAACTACTCATCGAGTTTTTATGAAATTTGGCAATCATATCGCGTATAGCCCAGAATAGCACTAGGATATTGCAGTAATTCTGTTCTGACTTCTCTAATAGGTAAGTAATTATCATCAACTAAGTATAGATAGTTCAACTCAGTTGTGCGCGCGGCGCTATGTGTGCGTGCGCTTGTAAATATACAGCTTTCATTTATGTGGCAGTGACGCGGCAGTCGTCGTCCGAGCAAGTTTACCCACACATAGGGCCGCGCGCACAACTGAGTTGAAATATCTGTACCTACCTACTAACTTACTAACCGTGACATCGTCTTCTCAGAATCTCATAAATGTTCAAGATCTCAGAATACAAGCTGTCTGTCCAAGCAGACGGACAAACTGTGAGTAAATGCGAAAAAATAATTTTCACATATACACATTCGCATAATAGTAGGTATTTAGCATCAATTATTCTTAATTTTACCTGCAGCAATTCGAAATGCGGGACAGCCCTCACTTCCGGGCACTTCCTTTTATTAACAATCTTTGCAAACACTGCACTCAACAGAAACAATAAGACCACAGCGCCTATTATTAACTTCGCCATGTTAATCAAAACTTCACATAAAACTTTGAAAAAATAATATTTGTGAATTTTTAAAAACTGCCGGCTCAATATTCCATGCCGTCACAAATTATTATTTGTTAAAAGCTGCCAGTTACACACAAATTACGATTTGCACATCGAAACTTTTTGCTGTCAGTTTTAATTTTAAATCACAAAATTTGTAGCGGTACGTATTAGTTATTCGATGGACAATGTTGAACTAACAAAAGGGAATTGTTATCATTTTGTACGGGACATTTGTTAATGTGGTCGCCGGGAACGCGTTTAGAATTCCATTATCAGGTAGCCTGACTCATATTGTTGTTTTGTCATACAGTTTTGTGGTTGGTAAAGCATTCAACCGTTTTTTTGTACAACATGCGCGTAAGGTGCATTTTGTTTTGTTTTATTTCGACTAGTTTCATTAAACTTCAAATACATATAACCAAAACAAACATGATATCTTAAAAATCTACATACATACCGCAAACCGCATTAAATTCCGTTGCGTAGTTTATAAGATCTAAGCGTACATAGATGCATAGAGACAGATGGCGGGAAACAACTTTGTTTTATACTATCTATTGTAAATGTCTCCTATGTTGTATCTTAAATTGTAGTCAATTTATGCCAAAAGAAGAGGCTCAAGCGCGCTGTGTACTTTTCATGTCAACCTGTCGACAACAAGCTAGCGGGCCACCTGATGGAAATAAATTACAGGGATTTGCCCGTCTCTGAAACCCTGAGCTCTTGTAACAAACAGGAAAATGCTACGCCCTTCCACTGCCAAAGCCATGGTTCCCAATGGAGCACTGGAGAACTTACTCATCAGCGAGAACATGGTAATTCAAATTCGTACGAAAGTCTCTGAACAGACTCCGGACCCAACTTGGCAAGGAAAATATGTGTCGGTGGGACTACAGATCGGGGATGATTTGCCTGTGTGATGTCTCCCCCCAGACAATGGCTCACGGTGGTAACCTGTGACTGTGACCCTTAAATCCCTATAAAACTCAAAGGATATCATACAAAAGCATAATTAGGTCTCGGATAAGGCCGGATGAAGTGGAGAAGAAATAGCAAGTAAGCGGACACTTGCAAAAGATCTCGTATGCCCTACCTCTCTTAAAATACAATACGTTTAGTTCATAAGCAAGTAATAATACGACTACAGCCAGAATTCTCTATAATAAGACTAAAAACATTAACCAATTCCTTATCTTCGCTCGTTAAATTGCGTAAACATAAATTTATAATTATTTGGATAACGTTATCCTTAGTCGCCATTAACACTTTTCGTTATCAAACAAGAGTGGTTCATATTGCTAGCTAGCTACTAATTTTCGACTTTAATAGCGATGTGTGTTTTCGATTAAAACGAGGTGAAGTGGAGTCTACGCGAAGATTCGAAAGAGCGTTTCTCGCTCGAACGATTCGGACGTGGAATGAGCTCCCAGCCATAGTGATTTCTTTGGACTATGAAGTCGGATCGTTCAAGAGGTATATTAGAGGTCTCCTTAGAGGCGGGCAACGCATTGGTAGCGCCCCTGGTGTTCCTGGCGGCGATGACCACTTTCCATCAGGCGGCCCGCATGCCTGTTTGTCTGCCGTTTTACATAAAAAATTAGGAATGTTCTCTAAAGCGACTAGCATATATGAAAAGATTGATGAATATGGAATAAGTGAGAGGTTTGTCTGGACTGCAGCAAGTAGAACAATTTGGTCTCTGCCTCCCCTATGGGAAAAATACATGACGATATTATCTTCTCCGGTCATGGAAATACCGGTTGTAGGAGTCTCGTCGAGCTTGAGGAGTCCACCTGGATCGGAAACCATCCACTTATCTGTTTGTCTCTACAATAGAAAAATAGAAAAATTCAAATTGACAATGACAGAAACAAATGTGGCGGATAGGGCAACTACTGAAGAAAAGACACTGACACCCCCGTCACTGCCATTATTACCTAGATATTATGTATACAACAAAAAAAGGGTAGTTAGACACGTAGGGTAGATGTAGGGTAGAGGTAGGGCAGGTGGAGCGTAGGTGTAGGGTAGGGTAGGTGTAGGACGCAACGCGATCGAAGACGCGCCTGGCCCACCAACTGTATTATAATTTATTTTCGAAACACATTTATCTAAGTTACCTATGGACACAGATACCAAACTATGTAGAGCTTATACGTTTAAATCGATCGAGTTTATACTAATGGGATGAAAGCAATTGAAAAGATTTCTCTTAAAATTGACACGATTACCCAAATATCTGTCATCGAGAAGCCATCGGGTCTCAATTATAATTATTCCATGTATTAGTATGAAGAATGAAATATGACGCCCGGTAAACTTGTTTTAATTTATAAGAGCCACATACTCGCGGGCAGGGACGCTCAACTCGGGGGTCATGTTTAACTTGTAAATTTAGTGTACATATGCAATGTTATTAGCGAAAGTGAAGAGCAGATAAAGATAAATGACTTAATCTTCTCTGTATTCCATCACTTGGTCTCGTAGCCCTCACTGAATAAGTATTTTTGGCATCCTACAGACATAAGGCATTTCGCCTTAGTCCTCACAGTGGCAACTCATCTGCGGTTCTGCATTTTTTTAACTGCAATCTAACTATATGAATTGTAGATATTATGGGCGACGGTGACGGCAATGTTAACAATGTTACTGCTCGTTTTTTCATTGAATAACATAAAAAAACTAAAACGTCAAATTCGGTTACAATGTTGTATCTTGCAAAAAATAATACTTATAGGGCAAGACATTCGTTCTAGATAAGTATTACTACTTAGTATTCAACATGGGTAATGACCGATGCCGTCACTAAACTTAGGAATCGCCTAGGTTCTATCTTAACTAGTTTTTAGTCAATCAGCAACGTCCAAATTGAGATAAGAAAGAACTTAGTGTATTCTTTAGGTTAGTGAAAACGGCAATAAAACACTTAAATAAAAATTGTTTTATTAGATAACTTAGAATCCACACACAAAACGTCTTAAATCAATGAATTAATTCCTCAATCGGAACAATCTTTGTCGACTCGAATATTTCTCACACAATCCAGTTTTAACACTAACATAAACACGACGAGCCAAATTGACCTCTACGCGGCCAACAATTTAAGCACTAACTGGATAATGAACACTTTGATCTTGCCTGTGCGGACTTACAGTCCAGCGGGCCATAAAGTGGCTAACTTGACCACCACTGGCCCGGACAGGTGTGGTGCGATGGCAGACTGGTTTCCATTTGTGGGCATTAGCAAAATTCGTTGCCGTTATAACTAGTTCCGATAACCCACATTATAGTGTTTATGGGCTACATACGGTTGCTGGGCTATTTATACCGGGGTCAGCAATCAGCTGATAGGAATATGTTAAAGACTTGATTGGTTAGATGTAGTATTTGTTTTTTTGGATTAGGCAGTCACCGACTTAAAATTGGATAAGTATAGATACCTAGTTAAAATGTTTTAGTTTTGTACATGGACAAGGACAAGTCAGTGCGAGACTGACAGAAATAAAAAGTACGTGAGAGAGAGAGAACGGTACATGTAGTCCATATAATGCGCTTATTACACTTGGCTAAATTCAGAAGCAAATGCGTGAGAGCAAGTCAAAGTGGAATGTGTTCTTCATTGAATAAGGTTCATTTTTGTATCACAGATATTATTACTCGCGTTCCTTCGCTTTTCAAAAGGCGTGATACAAAAATAGACCTAAATATTTTTTTATTCCACTAAGGTGGCAAACTAACTTACGGCCTGCTTGATGGTAAGCAGTCACCGCAGCCTATGGACGTTTGCAATACCAGTGGCATCACCCACGCGTTGCCGACCCCATAAAAACCATTTAACCCCTTTCTTAATGAACTCCATGTTGTACTCTCCAGGGAAAAACTCTCCAGGTAATTCATTCCACAACCTTAGTGTGCGTGGGAGAAAGGTCCTTCGGAACCGCACAGCTCGCGACCAATTTGGCTCCAAGGTGTGAGGATGAACTCCCTGTCGGTGGCGAGCGGTGCGATGATAAAGTGTAACAAACACCGTTGTACAAGCGGTAGAACACACAAAGGGAGGCGAAATCCCTCCGCTGCCTCAGCGACTCAATACCACTTGTGAGCATACACAAACAACACACAACAATACAATTTTATGAGCAATACATTCCATTTTGGTTTGCTATCACGCTTTTTGCTTCTGAATTTCGACAACTGAATTTAGTCTAATGTAATAAGCGCATAATAAGATTATTCTCCGAATTCTATTATATTAGAAGACTATTCTCCGAGTTGTATAGAGGTATGCTTCATATTCATTTACCATTAGGTGAGATGGCCGTCAAATACTTGAATAGTAAAAATGTACACATTTTTAACATTATACATATAGTAAAAGTAAAAAACGCAGGCCTTATTATGCAACAAAACCGTTTACTAAGCTGTAGGTAATTAATAATTACTGCAATACTGACCGGTAATTGACAATTACTATATACTCGTACTACCTGTCTAATTGAATAAAGCCATTTGTATCAGGATAGAAAGAGGTTATTTATTTTATTTTTAGACAATTTATTTTGTATAGGAAGTATTAAACTAGAGACCCACCCTGGCTTCTGAATTTTTTTTAATCTTAATTATATTGAAAACCACATCAAGATCCGTTGCGTTGTTTGAGGAAGAGTTAGCGGATACAGACAGACAGACGCGGAAAGCAACTTTATTTTAAGAATGTACAGACGAATAAACTATTAGATAAGTGATCTCTTATAATCTCAGATATCATAAGAGGCCATTCTATTTCGGAGCCGTTTCGCGCGAACTTTAGAAAATGATTTTGGCTAAAGTAGAAAGATTTGAATTAAATTAATGAACAGTATGAAAGTTTTGTTTCTAACGTTTTTAAGTTAAAATATGGTTTACAGGAAAAATTCGTTTACAGGGTTACACAATGTAAAAACACGGCAAAATGTGTTACATAAAAACGTTGTCGTCACTCTTCTTGGGAGTGTATTTGTCAGTTTATACAACATACAAACAAATAATCAGTGAACAATATGAAAACTGTGTGTTTGCCGAAATAGGAGCACCGAAATTTAGTTTATTTTTATTGTTTTAGTACGAATCTCATAAAATTAAATTATCTACATTAAAGTTCAATATTGGCTACAGTCCTGATTATGTTTTTCTGAATTTAATTTAAATATTTTAACTTATAAAATATTATAATATTTTCCCGCCAAAACCGCGGTCGAGCGGATACGGCCGAAGTACCAATTAAAAAGTAAAACAGTAAATTAGAGAATATTACTATAACGAGTAGGTACCTACGTCAGCAAATTACTGTGACTTTTAGTTTTGCTTGAACAGCCGGAATTCCAATGCGTTGGAATCTGGTTTTATCTGGTCATCTCTAACATTGTTAGAAGAAAGTGTTTTTACTTATGTTGCGCTGATTTTGAGATTATGAAAGGGAAAATACAATGTTTATGTAGTCTGGTAGATATCCGTGAGATATGTTCATATTACGATGATTAATTGTTGAAGAAAAAAGATTCTGCACACAGATACAAAATAAACATGAAATCCGGAGGTCTTATTTATCACAAGGGAATAATGAATAGATGCAAATATTAACAGCACATAATTTCACATATTTATTTATTTTACAGTTTAGCAGCAATTTAATTCTATTTAAATTAGATACCTACGTTAGTTTTAGTGCCAATAACTAAACTGCAATTTATAATTTAGGACACAAAGTAGAGAAAACTTCATGTAAAGTCATTGTAGCTCGCATCGCTATTTCGCGGGATCCTAGGATCCACCGACGAGGCTCCATCGGTTCTGTAAAGATGTCAATATTCAAAGTCCAAAAATTTACTGACAGAGTTAGCAACTGAATGATTTTGAAAACGTTTATAGGCTATGGCAACTGCGTACCTTCATGCGGTTATTGTGTTTACAAACAAACTACATAGCTTAACGTATTAAATTAGTAAAAATATTTTGGCACAAAGTAGTGGAAAAGCAGGAAATAAGTATCATGACATTAAACCTTTATTTATTAAAACGTTTCTTTACCATGCAGGGGCGGTAGGGCATAACTCTCGCCCCGTTAAGCCTTGATCGCGAGCAATTTTGTTGAGTAGAATTACATTGCTTTCTCAACCTCGGTCTAATAACGAAACATCAGTATGTACCAAGCAATGTAATTCCACTAAAGAAATAAACTAATATACTCACCCTAACTGCGTAAAAGGCTTTATAGGCTCAAGAACCGGCAGAAGTGGCACGCCAATTTCCAAAAACCAGTCGGCAGACCTCTGCCTCAGAGACGGATGCCTACGATGCCGTGACATTTATTTGTAAATGTCAACCTTCAACTGTTATCCGTCGCCTTACCATATTATATCGATTTAATCGCGAATTTGAGGAGAATTCTGGGAGGTTTATTGATGTTCTGATGATGATTGATTGAGGGGCGGTCTCTTTTAGATTTTTTTGGGACTTTATAAGTCACCGGAACAAATTAGCAGACCAGTATACTTTCGTTTTTGTAATAGACTTTTGTTATTATAGTGATTTTGCTGCGGTACATAGCTTTTAAAAAACAATTCTCAAAATGTCTCAAACAACTTGTACTCTGTTGCTTCAGCATGAAATTAAACATCATTGTGAACAAATATTAAATAGGGGAAGACCTGGCGATCTGTGTTACAGGTTTGTATAACAAACTGCTTCAGGTGTCAGTTCTCTCATGATCTGTAAATACCTATACTAAATAATTCCAAAAATTAAAAATTTTAACATTGACATCTATATATATTTTGGAAGTTGCATGTCTAGTTTTCAATAATATGTCCATGTTCCCATTATACACTAGACCTGAAAAATTAAGACAAAAAAACAAGCTAAATACAGAATTTACAAAATTAACAATGGTTAGCTCAGGACCCTATGCAATGGCAGTAAAGATTTTTAATAATATACCAGGACATATAAAAAGTAATACTGAACCCCACAAATTTAAACTAAGACTTAAAAATTTTTTAATTGAAAAAGCTTATTATAACTTAGATGAATTTTTTTTGTGACACTATTGAATTTTTATAACAAGACTGACATGCATTTTATAATGATAAGTTTAATTATGGAATTTATTTTTAATTATGGATTCTTATTCTGTTTTGACTTGGAAAATATAATAATATTGAATTTAAAACTTGACATTTAAATTGAATTATTAGGGCTATTTTTATTAATAATGACTTTTTGTATTACTTATTATATTTTTGACAATTTTCATGACTTATTGTAAATTTTTTGGAATTGAGAATTTTGTATTAGATTGATTGATATTTAATTTCAAACACTGCAACCTCTCTATTATTATTATGTAATAAATTATTGCTATACCCTACCAGGGTTCCATGTCTTGTACTAATATATATATTTAAGAACTTGTATTTACTAACACATGGAAACGCAATAAATGAATTGAATTGAATTGAATTGAATACTTATCGAATGATATCCATTATTGTACCACATAGTGAAGTTCCGTTTTTTTGGAGCCGTCGGTGTCCCTCTATAGGGCAAAGGCCTCTCTCCCATTTTTTCACGTAGACCTTACGCCAAAAGACGTCGTAATCGGCCTTGAAAAAGATGGCACGGCGAATGAGCGACGTATGCGAAAGAGTGAAGAGACCTGGCAACAAATAGTGCAGTTATGTCTCTACATATAACTAAAAACTATTTTTATTTTTTGAATAAAGAATTTAAATTGCTTTAATTTTCTAGTAGAACTCGCCGTTTACGGCATTGACAGTTTAACGCCGCCTCTAAAACCACCAAAGCCAACATTAACACTCAACTATATCTCCGCGAATCTCAATGCAAAGACAGATGCAGACAGAATACCAAGTGTCCCGTTTCAGTGTCGCAGGCGCAGGTAAGCTGCTCACGCGCCGCTTTCCTAGCGCCACGGACGTGACTCCTGCTGATGACTTCTCCGGATTTGCCAAATCCGTGGACAGGCTGGTGGACTACTTGACTCGAGGTTTGGTCTCGAATTACTTTTAATGTGATCAGTTGCGATCAAGCTAGGTATGGGGATTAATATAATCTTACGTCAAAATAATACTTTGTTAACAACCGTCAATGAAACGCCTCGCACGTCGAGATTTTTAAATTTTATCGTACGAAACAATTGCAGACGCGCACGCGCAAGGTCTCACGCCGCCACCGCCGGCGCCGTTCGCACACAATTCTTCGGTACGCACCCTTAAATTAATAATAGACGCTCCGATATGGCTGGAGCCGACCAACCGTCAGCTGCAGTCGATACTAATCTTTACAATGTACAAGATAACGTCGCTTTTGGGTGCGGGGGACGTGGTCGGACGTCCGACCAAGGTCGGTTTGTCCGCGCATTCGAATTAATAAAACAGTTACTTTAATTTGTACGGCGTAAGGATTACTATCGTCTGCAACTGACGGTTGTAGACGTATTATACTAAATGTCGTGTATTAGGCACTCAGTGCCGGATTGATCGGGGTCCTTCTCGTGGCCCCTTTACTCAGATTATTCTTAAACCGTAAACTAAAGTAAACTAGGACTACGTTCAAAATACTGAATAGTGCAAGCACCGAAAACACTCTTCACAGAAAGATCCATTTCGCCTCGCGCCAATGGCACCGCTGTGCGATAATAACGCAGAAATAGAAGTAGGTTCGTTCCTGAGTCCTGCGTTCTTGTGATAGCTGTTCTTAGTACCTATATTTTGTATTAAGTAGGAGGTACACGATATTACACATGTGCATTATCGTATGACGTTAAGGAGCATTAACGTTAGTTGAAGTTGCAATAAAAATACAGCTGTTTGGAAAGCAAAGGGATATTTACCGCGAATAGATCGCACCTGTGTGCGATCCTTTAGGCTCTACGGGATACTATGGGGTCTCTCTGAAGTTTAGAGAGACCCCATGCATAGCACACTCCGTAGCACGCTGAGCGAGCTTCAACTTGGGAACCAGCCGTAGCCACTGTAAGGTCTATTTCTCGGCACCGTGGGCATGACAGGTAGAATGCATTGAAACAATCACGTAACACTTGATAATTAACAATGCGACATCATCGACGATGACAAACCAAATACAACGTCATAAAAACACAACTTTCTAACAATTAGGCTCGTATCTGATAGATAACACGTACCCAATAAAAAAAACTGAACTGGCGCGTGTACCAACGAAGTGGAATAATATGGTACATCCGGCGACTCTCCTAGAAGTCTATCCGGGTTAGATGGCGACCAGTTTCCACTGAACTTCATCTCTAACGAGCACCGAAGGGATCACTTTCCGATTGGGGGCCAAACAACGCTGGTTTATGTCAATCGTTTAATGTTTACACCCATGTGCAAGATTTGTGGAAGTTGTAAACTATTGAAGAATCCAGCTTTCGTGCGCTAAAGACGAGAGTTGTAGAATGGAATATCTTATACTAAAACATCTTCTTTGGAACAATTGGATGTGCTGTTGTCATGCTGTATTGTTACAGTTTAATTACTAAATGTTTGCTGTAAATTCGTCAAGCAAAGCTGGTTGACACATTATGATTATGTCTCGTTTGTGTTACTCAGTTTTAGCTGCGTGAAAGTCGATACTTAGCAAACATGATCATTATAATCTGGACGCCTTCAAGGCTAGAGTGAATAGACTGTTTCTAGACAGGCATGCTCCATCTTTGACCGCATCGTCACTTACCACCAGGTGAGATGGCGGTCAAAAGCTTGGATAGTCTAATTAAATAAAAAAAAAAATTAAATTTTATTTTGGGACATTTGGATATTTTCTGTCGCTGTCAGACAACGTTTTTTCCATTTTGTGAGTGAATTTTTGATTTCTTTCATGGTTAAATTTGTATGGTTCCAAACACTACGTATTCAAGTCTTTATATTCAAAAGTGCAGAGCCTTACATGGTTACCAACACAAACTACGTATACAACTACTAGTTCATAACCGAAATTCGTTTCCCTAACCTCAATTGAGTGTCGAATAAAACAAAAATACGACATAAGATAAACAAAACGAAAGTATAACCAGATTCAAATTACTTGGCACATGCGCATACAAGTTCCGAACATGATGATATATTATGAGAGGAAGTAGCCGACATAGGTTCATGTTCCCACTTCCATTCGGCAAACTGGAGTGTAACGTGAGACTTTTTTTTTAATTTTAATTAACCATGTCAATGGGACGCATCAGATGAACAAGTACAGGGACGGCCACTGCCTACTTATGTGAATGGATGTACAGTCGCGGACATTGTGGAATGGCACAACTTATTTTTTTCTTAATTTCATATAGTGGAAAGTTTACTCATGAAGGTTTAATCCTAATCGAATACCAATTATGGGTTTTTGGACATGAGTTTTCATGATAAAATAAATTGCTAGAAATATAGATTATGCAAAAACAACTTAATGGATTTCAATGAAATTTTGCAGCGTTTTTTCTTATAACGCAGAATAACATATTCGCTATGATAACCTGAAATTCAGTGTGCTTTCCACGGAAACACGGCATAACCGAATTTTACACGGACAAGGTTGCGTTCAAAATCTAGCCATAAAAGGGGTCGCGGGGAGGCCTATGTCCTGTAGTAGACGACATTGGAAGACTGATGAATAATTTCGAATCACCCTACCCAAGTTACGCTAAGTGCACGCGCCAGCCGTTGCTGCAACAGCTCATTCGCGGCGCGTTCGCAAGCACCCATAATGCACCCTTATAAAACTTCCAACAGATGGTTCATACGGTTGTTTGCCACCTTATTATAGGTATTTATTAGTGCACAAAACACATAAATGTATAAAGACAAGCTTATCTTTAAAAGAGATCCGTCCAGCCAGTCTCCCATTTTGTGAGAGAAGATACTATCGGTTTGTAATGCGTGCAATGGGTGATTTTCAGATACCTACTTTAAGTGTAGTTCGGCATGCCTCACTAGATGGCGTTGCTTCAACAGGATTGCCAAGTATTGAATTTTGATAACTGAAGTGACTCAGAAAGGTATTTCGTAAAAATATCCTTTGTTTCAGTACCTCTTCTGAGAACAAAGCGCAAAAAGTCTACATTTTTATGCAACTAACATTCTAGTTCTGATTTATTTTTGAGAATCGTATCTAGTCAACGCCATCTATTACAATTATTTGAACTTTTTTTCCTTTTTTATTGGCTGTCAGAAAACCTCCCATTACCTGCAATTGTATAAAAACCTAGGCTCAGTCTTAAATGTCCACGAGTGTACGTTTGAAAAAACTCGAATGACACCGGGGCAAGGTTGGCACCCGTCGCGGTTACATTCTCGCCGCGACCGCCGGCCGGCAATTAACACCATGCGTAGGCGGGCCCTTGTTCTGACCAAGACTTTCCCCGACGAGTTTGCCAGTTTCATTTGCCGACGATTAGGGAGTACGAGCTTTTCCCCACCACTCATTACCCACCGCTGCAACTCCTGTGTAGCCAGGATCTACAGCGGCGACCACACACAGGTCCTGAGTTTTGACACTCAGGCGCGCCCGAGGACAACCTAAATACTGTCTTGGGACCCGCTATAAAGTCGGAGAAGGAAATATAGTGTTCATGACCTTCACCCTCAAAAAGCGGAGAGAGCGTAAAACAAAATAGGCCAAGTCAATACCAGAAATCAGGAGAAACGCACCACGGAAATGCACTAGATAATTTAGTTTTGTCTAACACACACTGGATAATTAAGTTATGTCTAACATTATGTTGCCAATAATAATTATGACAAAAGGGCTTAAAGTTGCCTTTTGACGCCACAAGTTCCGAATAATAAACTACACCCGAGTTACTGGAAATTGAATCCAACATTAAGCATTTATCATGTTGCTACAGTCGCTTTCCCATAAAATATGATGATGATGATTAGGGAATAGCCAACAATAGAGGGCTCTGCTAACGACGTAAAGATGCCGAAGACCGGGTGAAGTGGAGAAGATTAAGTAGGAAAGCGGACTTTGACAGAGGCCGGGATAAGCGCTAGTACGACGCGTCGTGACGACGAGAGGGCTCTGCTAGAGCGCGGTGTCCTAATGGCTGTGGGTCGGACTCGTAAGCGAGAGGGACCAGGTTCGAACCCCAGTGCCACTATGTAAACTAGTGCGCCGAAAGCGCGCTATGGCAGAAGCCTGTGGACCGTTAGGGTGTTGATGATGAGTAGAACTCTGTCAAGCCTGAGGAGCTCACCTGGATGTGTACTGCCTTATCTATTTCTGCCGCCAAACAATAATGCTTGCGTTTTTGTGTTCCCATTTGAAGGGTAAGGTAGCCAGCTTGGTTGGCCAACTGTACTGTATTTTAAGGGACGTCCCGTATTTCAGCTATCATTTTGGTCATGCCCTGTATTCTAATTTAATAAGAAAAATACAGGACCACAATGGTCCCGTATATTTGAATTGACCATTCGCTCGCGCTCTTCTACGAATACTACTACTCATTGCAAGCATACATAATAGCAGCTTAACAGCAATTTTATTCATGACTTAAAAATTTTCAAAGAAGAAATTCAATTGTCCAGTATTTCCTTACATCCTGTAAATTTAGATCACCTGTAAAATTAATAAATAGGATTGGTGTAACCCTATTGCCAATGCAAAATGCATAGGCATTTCATCGACATTTAATTAATTACTGAATTAAGTTTGTTGTCTAGTTATTTGAAATTTTGACATCTTTCGTTTTAATTTGAAATAAATAATTTAATTTAGTATTGATAGTTGACGTTTTATTTATTATCGATTGTGAACATTTAATTTAATTTATTATTGAATAATGACATTTAAGTCAATTAATGACTGAATTTAGTTTGATGTATAATAATTTTAAATTTTGACATTTAACTTATTGTTGCTAATATGATCTCTGGTATAATATTTACTAGTTATAATTAACTAGTGGACCCGGCGCGACTACGTTCGCGTACACCAACTTTACCCTAACCTACCCTTTTTTTGCTTTTAAACCTTCCTCATGAATCACTCTATCTATTGTAAAATCCGTTGCGTAGTTTAAAATATCTAAGTGTACATATATACATAGGGACAGACAGAAGGAAGCGTCTTTGTTTTATACTATGTATTGACTTGTAATCCAATCTAATAAATATTGTCCTAATATACCTACCTTCAATATTTGTTACAATATGCAGTGCCCTAAACAGGGTAACATGTATCTACCTACATATACGATCTGATATTGTCATATTTACCATGTGGAACAATGAATAAATGTATGAAATCATAGCCCCAAGGGATAACGTCTCTGCGTTTTGCGATTTCCTTCATTCAAACTACATGAATGTACACGAATAGCAGTTGTTATGGCCCATGGGTGACAACCACCGTTTTCCATCTGAGGGGCTGTTCCCTCGTTTGTCACTGCGTGCGTAGTATAAAAAAGTCCTTTACCCGAAGTGCCTTTAATTTTCGCGACAGAAAAACAATTAGTATTCACTCTCTTGATAAACAACTTCGAGGTGATTATAGATTCTGGCCGTGTTTGGTTCAACATGTAATGAGTTTAGTTTAATACTTTATGTCTGTGACATTTAGAGAAATAATGGAGTAGAATTAACCGAAAATATAGCTTGAGATGGAACTAATTGTAATAGAAATGTCTTGCGGCAAATAGTAGGTAATGCGCTTCTAATAAAAATACTAAAAATCTACACCGTACCTTTGGTGCTTTTGGTGTGCCCGGAAGGTCCCATTTTTTATTTTCTTTTAAATATCTTGAAAATAGTGCATCCTACGGGAATGTGGCCCATTACAAAATTAAAGCATATAAAATTGCCTACAATGTTTGCTTCATACGCTTTTTCGAATTCCTAACCCTTTACGAGCAACACAATCGTGGTTGTGGTGGTAGATAAAATATCCTTTTAAGCTATTGCATAGCTTTTCCGACCGAATCAAGAAATTCCGTAACGAAAAAAACCTAACACCCATCACTCCGATCGGCACAGCGGTGCGGCGCGGCGCACAGTGGGCTGAAAATCGACCTTCATAGACATGCCTATGTCCTATTGATTCGTTTTTGCGCAGTGTTAACTCGGATATCATTTTGATGTATAGTTATAGCTCATGGAAGCAATTCCCGCCAATAAACCTACACATAAAAAATTGAGTTGCCTATGTCTATGAAGGTCGATTTTCAGCCCACTGTGCGGCGTTGACAGCCGTGCATCGTCTAACGTCGTTTCAGTTCGGCAGACTTCGGCACGGTGTTTGTGTGCGTGCGACTAGACGTATGCGTGTAGACTAGCTGCTAACTGCTCATAACTGATTCTATCTGTAGTTGTATCAGCACCGAGTACCAACGCCTTTAAGAACCGATTAGACGAATATTTGAGGAATATCAAAATGAATTAATTGATAATGTCAATGGGTTGAGGATAATGGGATACAGACATATCAGTTGTTCCAACTGCCTGTCTGTTCAGGAATAATAATACTAATATAATAATAATAATATATCTCTTTAAGACACAATGCTAGGTGAGACAGCGTGCTTTTTGGCCGCGTCCACGAGTGAGTTCGAGCCCGCGACTAGTTGAACCTTAACGTGTATGTATATGGTTAATATCAAAGCAAAAACATGAATTAATATAAAAAAAAGCATAAATAAAATAAATAAATAATTATAATTGCATAAGTTGATAAAAAATGCTATGCAAAAGCTTTACCGCGGCAGTCCCCGAGTGCCACACGTATTTTTTTTCTCTAATCTAATCGCCTTCAAGGCTAGAGTGGATAGACTGTTCTTGGACAGACATGCCTCATCATCGGCCGCATCGTCACTTACCACCAGGTGAGTTGGCGGTCAAATGCCCGGCTAGAATAAATATTTAAAAAAATGTTTCGATCAATGCTTACGTATTCTACAAACAACTTACGCTGAGCAATTGACTCTTCAAACTCGTTGCAGTGATAACATTGCGCCTACTTTGAAAATAACTTATATTTTCTATTATTACTTCAGAAAGAACAACATACAGTTGTCGCAGCTTTGTGATGCGGTTGTGGTACACAAGACAGCATATCGACCTAACAATAACTTGTATAAGATGAGCTAGCATCTCTACAGACGCGCATAGCAATGCTAGCTTTTTTATACTGGTTATTGGTAAGTCGATATGCTGTAAACCCAACACAATACATGCACTTTCATTAGCAGGCACAAGTAATCAATACATTAGAAGTGGCATAGCTTCTGGCGTACAAAGATCAATCTGCACCGCGGTAATGTCTCTGTTTTGACAGCAAACAGCTTTTGGAGAGCCGCCATGGGTTGGCCACCTACTTGATTACCATTTATATTTGTTGTTAGAAATTAAAACAAACGAGCACCGTGTGGGGTTTGTAGAAAGTGTTTGCGCGTATGGAACTATTTTAATTGGGAGCGTGTGCGGTTATCTTTAATTTGCTTGCACGTGGATACATTTGTTGGGTGTCGGTGCGTTCACGGTGGTTCATTAAAATCTTGATTGTAATGAGATCATTGCGGAACTGAGCGATATGGACAGCCTGTAATTTCTTTTTAGAATACTTGAATTAAAAAATATAGATTTTTTAGATAATTTAAAAAAAAAATCCAATTTTGAGATCGGCCTATTGTCTTATTTTGGTCCCTGAGTTTGTGGTTCTTGAAACTTTACAGAATTTCCGCTGAGAGGACGTTGAGCACAACGCAAAATAAGTAAGCTCAGCACTGAACACTGGTGAACACCTACAGTAATCGGGAAGGGATTAGTATGGCCTGCGATAAATAAATAAATAAATAAATATTCGTGGACAAATTCACACAGCGCCATCTAGCCCCAAAGCAAAGCTTGTGCTAGAAATAGAATACATAGAACACCCAGACCCGTAACAGAAATTAAAATTCATCATTTCAATTTCTGCCCGGCCGGGAATCGAACCCAGGACCTTTTGCGTGGCAGACCGTTGTGACCGTTGTGTTGTGATGTTGACCACTGAACCACTCAGCTTCAGTGTTGGCGTAGATATCCTGAATGGTCTTAATGACAGCCTCGGGCACAGACTTTGATCTCAGAGTCCACCAGATGACCTCCCGAGAGACACTGTCAAAAGCCATCTACAGGTCGAGAAGTGTGAAATGCAAAGGTTGATTCCTACTGCAGGAGGGCTCCTGGAGGACGCTGAGGGCAAAGACTGGATATATGGTGCAGCAGCCCAGCCTGAACCTGTATTGGCATTCTGACAAGGGCATTCCTGGTGAAGTCTCTGATCTATAATAAGTTTGTACGTGATCGTATGAACCTATCATTGTGTGGCTCATAAGTTTGATACCTCGATTAATGCCGCACCTCTGCACATGGCACAACCCTTTCCTTTATATACCGGCGTAATAACGTTTACGCCCTGTAGCTACAATCCTGTTGAATAGATCAGTGCGCAAGAGTACGCCCCGGGTCCCCATTGTTTTCCAGGTTTCTATGGGTATTCCGTCGTGACAAATAGTTTTTCCGTTCTTCAAATGGGCCAGATACTTTGTCAGGGGTAATCCGGGTACAGCAGAAAGCTGTAGTGTTGGTACATGGTTGTTGGTCTCGTAAGACAGTTCCTTAAAAATACAGCACCAACGGTCTGACAAAAGATTTTGCACTTGTGAGCAACACTCCGTCTGCACCTTTTACGGTAACACACTATGTTACCTTTAAACTGGCTCCACAGTATCCAGAGCATCGTATAACGGAGCCATCTGAGCAAACCGCGCTTTTGCCACCATCATTTTAGCTCGTCGCTTTGTTTTCAAGTACTCCTCCTTATCCGAAAGTGAGTTATTGTCCTGCCATTTCTGAAAGCATGCTTTTTTAACTCTCCTCCTACTTTTCTACGTTATCTAGCGAATAGTTTAACAACTGCGTCAAGGGGTCTAATCGACTCCCGATACTTCAACAAGTCTCGGGGTCCCCAGCGGAAGATCGTGGTCTTGGTATTAGGAAGGACACCTAACGAGCGGCGAGCTTGTTGCGGTGCTGAAGTTCACCCATATATTTATTGGCATCGGTGTACGTTGTTTAGCGTTTGTTATTATTGCAAAACTGGAGGTAAATACGGAAGAGACTCAAATTTATTTATTTTTTACCACCTAGGTGGCAAACAGCTTACGGCCTGCCTAATGGTTAGCAGTCACTGCAGCCTATGGACGTTTGCAATACCAGGGGCATTACCCACGCGTTGCCGACCCCGTAAAAACCTTTTAACCGCTTTCTTGAAGAACTCCATGTTATACTCTCCAGGGAAAACCTCTCCAGGTAATTCATTCCACAACCTTAGTGTGCGTGGGAGAAAGTTCCTTCGGAACCGCACAGTTCGCGACCAATTTGGCTCCAAGGTGTGAGGATGAACTCCCTGTCGGTGGCGAGCGGTGCGATGATAGAACGTAGCTGTAAGCATAATGTCAAACAGTTCTCAGTTCAAACGGAACAAACACCGTTGTACAAGCGGTAGAACACACAAAGGGAGGCGAAATCCCTCCGCTGGCTCAGGGGCTCAATACCATTTGTGAGCATGGTATTATCGATATTTCTTACAGCGCGCTTTTGGATCGAGTCACTAGGAACAAGCTGATATGCCGGTGCCTATAGATGGGAGCAATACTCCAAATGGGGTCTGACTTGAGCCTTGTAAAGGAGAAGTCGTTGCCCCGGCGCCGCCGGCGTGAAGAACTGCTTTGATCTCTTAAGCACACCCAGCTTTTTAGATGCGAGCTTGACCTATTCCAAATGACTGCGAAACAGGACGTCACTGGAGATGTCGATACCTAGGATATGTAAATCCAGCAGTGGACAGGCTGTTGATGAGATTACAAGATATATACCTAACCAATGGAGATCCCTGACCCTGCACTTATCGCTTTATTAGTATGGTATTTAGTACGCTTTCGGGTTAACCTTAATTACCTACGATAGTAAAATGTTCACCGTGATGGTCGAGTGGTTAGTGCGACCGCCTTGTGTGTCAAAGCCGGTTTGAATCCTACTCGGAAGCTTGATGTTTCGAATTTGTAGGCGAAATAATTGTCATTATAATAGTAAACAAACGTGTTAATGATCTTATTTTTACAAGATTTTATTTAACTTGCAAGGCTCGTATGTATGTTGTCCGTAAATTTTTCGGCTATGTAACTTGGATGACAATGCATTAATATGATACCATGGAGCTGGTCTGATGATGGAGTCGGAAGATGGTCATAAGAACTAATGAACGCACTAAGATAATCCCACAGAGCAAAACAAAAAAAAAGTTTGCCAATGTACCTAATTTTCCAATCTTTTTGGATAACCCCATCGTGTTTGGGCTCTTTGGAATGGTCTTGATGAGTAGTCTTAACTATACTGCTCAATAAAAGTTTGTTATGAAATATTATTTGATTTGAGGACTTGCCTATGCGAATGAAGATTGTTGCCTATGGCCTTTTATTGGTTAACAGCTTAACGTCGATATATCTATTCCATTGAATGTAGGCAGCATGGTATGATCATGATACCTACATTAGGTATACAATATTCGAATAACTTAACTATTTTTTTGTCAACATTAACTTGTACCTTGAGGCTCTCAGGCCACAAATTGTAGGTATATTTTGTGTCTATTAAAGAGCTAGGTTTCGACATATATCATTTCAAAGATGAAAACTAACTGAAAAAAAATTAACATTCTAAAAGGTCCTGAAGGACATCTGCACGTATCTACGAAATCTTATTAAAATGTATCCATCGATCAATATTAATAACTATAGTCAGTAGACCCAATTTCATAGTAATGTGGTCCAAATTTAAGTGAGAATTTCTAAGAGAAAGTAAATCTATTTTATTGCGAATTTAACAAACTAGTTCCAACTCAGATAATGGGTTTGCAATTTTTATTGGCGGCTACATTTCATCGATTTATTGATCGCGGATAGGTACTTTATAATTTCCACCTACTCGTTTAGAGGTCCAGTATATTATTACTTTTAGCACTTTTACGTCAAGAATTTTAATAGTTGTAAGAGAAAATTGCTAGAACAAGTTACCAGAAATAGTTTCATGAGAAACTTGAAATGTTTAATATGTTAATGCAATTTTTATAACTAAATCATGAATTATGGCTATTATCATCGTCAGCCGTGTGGTGAATCCGGGCTTTTGCCAGGGCCCGCCTGCTTATACATTCTTCTCCACTTCGTCAGATCTTCAGCAGTCTGTGTTGTAAGCAGTTGGGTCTCGCATCCGACTCGACGATATCAATCCATCACGTGCCGGTATCATCTCTTTCCTGGTACTTGCAGGGTTAGGCACATATTTTCCATGTATACCTGGGGCATACGCAACAGGTCTCCAAACCAGCGCAGGCTTTATTCAATCTTATCTGCGAAGTCGATATCCGCTAATTCAGAGGTCCTTGTTACGTACTTGGTCAAGTCGCGTAAATTCGCACATCCACCGCAGCATTTTCATTTCGTTATTAGTGGAGTTCGCGGACGTGCTTCGTTAACGCCGGCCAGGTCATGTCTTGCAGCCATAGAGTATCACGGTTGGGACAGCAGTGGATGACCATGAGCATGTGAGGTTAGATGGGCCGATGGGATGGGATGGATGGATAAGTTGGGCTCCAAAGAAAGGCTGGAAGAAATTTTAAAATTTATTAAGTAGTTTTTGAGTTTATCCATTACAAATAAACAACAAAATCCATTCTCTTAATATTGGTATAAATAAAAAAGCTAACGTTTTCAGATATTATTTCTATATTAAGGACGGTGGCAGCAATTGTACCTATAATAAAAACCTTTAAAAAATAATGTCATGAATCCATACTACCTAAATATTAACCTACATACTCGTTTTTCTTGTTTTTACGCGGATCGTCTAAAATTTAAAACAAAAAAAAAAAATGAATGATTACCTGTTCTCTAAGATTAACGGTATCTTTCTGTAGAGGTAAGCCGAACCGTATTTTTACGTTTATATTCTTTAATTTAGCATGAAATTGTCATCAATATTAATATACGAAATAAAAACTAAACAAAATTTGGACTAATGGCATCAGATTTAATCTGAAAATCTGTGTTAGGATTCACACATAATGTGATGCAAACGGGGTGAGATCCAAAGCGCGACCCAGAATGCAAATCGCGCAAATCATTGGCATCATTAAAATTTATTAGGTATAGCTGATTTAGATTTTGATATGGATTTATTTTCAAACTTCCCGTATTCAAATTGTTTTTGAATAATAATCATTATTGTGCAAAGAAATAGGTTACAACAGGATACAAAATACAGAAGCCCGAGTAGTTAGTTAAAAACTAGTTACAAACACCAGTGTCTTCCTTTAAATATTAGAATCTCTAGTTTTAATTTTTAGCAAGCTATCGTCTCAGATTTTCACATTTTCTAATAGACTACTTATATAAATGCCCACTATGCCCACATATATAAAATTTGGTATCATTTATTCAAACTAATATTCTCATTAAGATGAAAGATAAGGTTTTAAATTAATCTTCATATGAAACTAGCGACTCCTCAAGACCCACGTTGCCAGATGTTCAGTCATGTTTGCGATTATCGCGTTGAGACAGACTGACGCGCCGAGGACTGCTGATTTGATTTATCTACTGATGTGTACGCTGAAATTATGCACAGACGAGGTCGGAATGAAAAGGTTCAATTTTGAAAGATAAATAATTGTAGACGTGTCGTGTACATGTAACCTTTTGAATGTAGGTCATATAACGTGAAAGATTTTAAGTTATTTTTTAATGATCCTTGACAAGACGTATCTTTTTATCGTCATCATCATTGGCCTCAGACATCTATTATTGATGATTTAAACAGCGTCACTGTTAATCGTCAGCGTAAATATTTTAATACCGCCCCTTTAAATGGAACCTTGAAAGACGCAATCCATTAATCCACCAATAGGATCAATAACGATGTCACTTACAAAATAAACAATACAACGACAAACGCTAAAATGTCACAAATTCTGCCTTTACAACATACCTCCACAGACTAGCTTAAAGAGAGAGCCGAGATACCCCGGGCCATAACTCTTGGCCCGGGTATTGGTGACAAATTGTCAAACACGGGCGCGTCGGATGACTCAAAACGGAATTATTTTTCTCGCGGCTCTTGAGCTAACGGAATGTTCAAAAGAAAGTGCTCGTCGAAGCAGGGACCTTGAACTCGTCTCGGAACGGAACCAATAATGATGAAAGTGAATGGTATGTCGAACTCTTTTTAGGCAGATTAGGCAATCGGGGTGCCTTTTTAGGAGCTATTAGGTACGATTAATTAATATCGAAGCTGAGTATGGTGGAGATGGGGACCCAAGTTTTGAGAATTGGGATTATGATTACAGTTTAGATAAGATATACAGTAAAAGTAAGACGCTGCCCTAATTGGCAACGGTCGTGCGACCATGGTCGTATGACCGACGTCGCCTGACCTAGGACACCTCAAAACCGCCCATCGCACGATCATGGTCGCATGACCGTTGCCAATTAGGACAGCGCCTAAGAGATAAAGGAGCCACAGCTTAAAATATTAAGCTCATTATGCTTAAAAGTATTGTGTTCCACATAGGCACCTACCATTAAGTTGATGAGCTTCCTTCAGTTTCTGCTCCCTAAATTATTTATTGAATTAGTGACAGTGTAATAGTGACAAAGACGGCTTGGTTCAGCGGGATCAGTGGTCAACATGCGTCTACCACGCTAGGATCATAAGTTCGATTCCTGGATGAGCAGAAATTGAAAGGATGAACTTTAATTTCTGTTTTAATAATCAGTTATTTATAAGTAGCACTCGTAGCTTTGATTAGTTTGGGGCTAGATGGCACTGTGCCAAGAATATTTATTTATATGGGCAGATGAGCAAAAGAAATAAACGTATTGTCTAGAAGGGTCTTATTTCTGCCTATCCCTACTAAAGAGGCGTGACGTTACTTTCATATCTAAAATTAGTACCAATGCTTTTAAAAACAGATTAGATGAATATTAAAAGAAAGAAAAAATTTATTTGATTGAGTGATACAGATATTTCAGTTGTTCTAACTGCCTGTCTGTTCAGGAATAATAATAATAATAAATAATAAAATTAACCCATAACGATCCATAAGTTTATAAGGCGTAAATACCAAATTGTTCCAATTCAAAAATTCTGAAGAATAATCTGGAATAAATGAAATGGCGAGAACGACTTAGCACAAATAACTGAACATAAATTGCCGATTCTTCGTGCCGTCTTTCCAAGTCATCTTTCATCACGGAATCAAGATTACCTTTTCTTTGATAGAATAAGTATTATGTATGTATGTAGTTTGGCATCGACTAATGGCTATTATACTTCAAAAACGGCTAATAATAAGCTACTCGTAAACAAAGGTACGCGGTAGGAAACTCGGAACATACCTTTAAAATGAACTATAACATAATTATTCGAGTGGCCAATTCCGTCTTTCGCCAGGCTTTCGAGTTCCTGCTCTTTTTCCTGTACTTCGCCCGGACTTCAGCCGGGCGAAGTACCGGCTTCATACTCCATGAAGTATCCTCACGTCATATGTAGCTAACCAATAATACCGCGCACGTATATGATGTAGAATGAGCCCGAAGTCTTTCATTTGAACAATAATATGGGGTTCTTCAAAAGGCATGTGTACAGGTACCTTAAAGGCGGCACCGCATCCGCTCCCCTTTTTATCACCTATATTATTTTTGAATTTTTTTGGCATCCCTAGATTTGTAACACATTTGACTCTGTAAGTCACCACCCTGCCCCTGCACCAGAAGACCCTAAACCCGGATGGAAATAAAAGGGTTAAATACAACCCCAGTAAGAACTCAAAATATGAATGAACTAGTTGGCACACCACATCATTAGTCCACAATTGATCTGCGATACCCAGATACATTTTAAAGAGGCAAAGCTCTCTAACACCTAAAAATAAGCCAGACACCGCGCCGGAGCTAATCGAATGTGTGCGAGTTCAGAATAATCAAATACGGATGAATAAATAAAATCGCGTTGAGGTAGAAAAATGTAGGGCAGTGTGTTGAGCCGGCCCGTCGCGTCGGTCCGGTTGTGTAGGGTTGACAACGGCACTGTGGACGGAACACTGCGGTGTATAGCTACCTTAATATAGGTAGGCCCAAGTCAAGAGTCAACCCTATGTGCTGGTGCATTTATGAAAAGGTTGACGAATTTGGAAAGAGTCTGGGAAAGAGTATAATACATTTTTCTATGAGGTTCTGTTGGATTGACATTTGAAATCGATACTAGGATGTAGCATGTATGCAATTCTAGTAATCCTGTCCTATTTTAAATGCGAAGTTTGTAGGTAAGTGTAGAACAAAAGTTTAGAAACCACAAATGTTTTCACAAACAGGAAGCTGCTTTTGAGCCTGGAAATATAATACGATCCCGGGGGATAGTTGAATGTTTACAGAGATTTCGTGAAAACCGCAGGGAACGACGGAAACAGAATTATGTCTAACATCGAATGTATTTTACTTAACTAGTACATGAATTTGTATTTCTTTTCTATTGACCGGCTAATGTCCGAATCTTTTCGCAGGTCGACGCTGACGTCAGTAAGTGGAAATGTTTAACTGTTAAAAATTGAAAATTAATAAGTAACTGTTCTAACTGCAGAATTCTAATGCCCTATCTTAGAAGACTTGCAACAAGACACTGATCAATACAACGTGTTCTCAACATACATCCGAGATAAGGGCCAGGCAAAATCTCTGTTGAAATGAAACCTAGTGAGAAATAAGTGGATTAAACACATCCGTTTACCCAGAAATGATTTCTTGCATCTCACGTTCCCACCTCTTTCTGTACTTAAACAGCTCGCAGAGAACTTTAACTGTCGAGAGTTAAAATGTCAATTAACGTAGTGTGTTCTGGTCCCAAGCTTGATTCCGTTTAAGATAATCCGTGTAATTTGACATGAGAGGTCAAAACATTGCTGCAATCGCAAAAGTATTGATTTTCATTCCCCTTCGATATTGAAAGCGTTGACATTTAATTTTTAAACATCGACCGTAAATACAGTGATTATACTCATGTCGTATATATTTTTGTATGTGAAACAGTTGACAGAAAACCAATTACGCTGGATGCTGCGTTTGACGTAGATTGTTGGTGCCGCGTCGAAGCTTGATGAAAAGACAAGATGATACCGCTACATTCATTACGCTGGTTATCAATTTAAAGTGTAGGTATACGGAGCACGGATTACAAATTAAATACTAAAGTGATTGGTACGAATAGTTGACAAAACCTTATAAAATGTAATAGGTACCTATTAAATTTACTTGCAATCTATTAAATATAGCTCCTAGGTATTTTGAACCCACAAATCGATTTGTAAATTAGGTAGTGGGTATTACTTCCGTCTAAATCATTAGTACCTACTTATAGGCTGTAGTAAAACTTGCAAATGATCAACAAAAACGTAGAATATGAGCAATTATTCAGTTACTCAAAGTGAAAACTCTGTTGAATTATCTGGCAAGCCATTAAATGTAAAGTGAGCAATTTATTTCTATTTACTCGGCCAGACTTACAAGTTAATAAAGCGTTGGCAGGTTATTAGCAGTATGACGGTCTGATATCTTTGAGTTATTCATTTGGTACTTGCCTCAATGACTAGCTTCTTATTGGCCAATAGTAACTAGAACAACATCAACTTTACTTAGTGAATAAGTTACTATTCTTCTTCGTTATGATGAACTCGCAGTTTTACTTAACTTTTTATTTGCTCCTACATTTTACTTTTTGGTATTAAATGGGATTTGCATTAAGTATGAATTTCATTAAATTATCAAACGACCGGAAGACACCCAGTGCTCTTCACTACGATTGTTCTTTTGGAGCCCGCATTCAACGATTCACACGACCTTCATCAGATCAGTGGACCACCTTTTTAACGAGTCATTTCATTTTTCTCTAATTGTATTCAACTTCAATTCACTGTAGATAACTCGGCAGTTCAAAATGACCTGTCAACAACAGAGATAAAGCCTATTTCAACTGGACAATTAGACACAAATTGTTTAGAAAGTGAATGCGTCAATAAAAAAATCGCAACTATTGCTAATCGTTAATCAAAGTCCTAATAAATTAGCCAACAAACTTGCGGTTGCTAGGGGCCGCAATGCCCATATGGTGAAGAGTCATTAAAAAAGTGTTCTCCAAACAAGTAAAACAAACATACGTTTCGGTCACAGATAGCGAAAGCTTTATTGACATGTTGGAAAGTAGAGGCTCCTCAGTCACCGTGCTACCCGTAAAAAACTAAATTGACCCTTTTGTCCAAGGTCCGAAGGCTCATAAAGATTGAACCGTAGTAGCTCGGAACATCGAGAGTATCGTCGATACGTAGGCGGACCTTATCAACTATTGGACATATTTAGGTTGAGTGCCGACGGTAACATTCTTGGTAAAATTTATTCTTCTTCGTCTGCATCGTACCTCATGTCGTTCCGGCAATACTGGTTTCTTTTATTGTGGAATTTTCGTTTACGATGGAAATTGAATGAGATGAGGTGTTTTGTGTGGAAATTTTGCTGGGTCCATTAGGCGAGGTATTTAGGAGGTGCGTTGGAACACCTTAAGTAAACGTGTGTCTACGCTATTTTATGCCTGCTAAGCAAATACTTCGTTGTTGTTTTAAACAATTGAATGTTTTTATCTATGCTACCTATAGGTAGGTACTAGCAGCATCCAAGCCGGTTACGGCCACAGCTATACTATTAACAAGGTGCATTGACCTAAGTTTTTGTATGGAAACCTTCATATCAAAGATTTTGCTATGATTTTCTGAATGTATTATGTGTGTTATTTCAGTAATAAATGAGCTATTTTCGAAAATGCAAGCATTACTACTAAAATTCTTTCACAAACGTTGCTTAAAAAGGATATTATAGCGCAAAAAATCAACAATTGCCACAGATTACGCAAAATTTCAAACAGTGAAGAACAAAATTACACTATTGACCCCACTATTGATTATTGACTTAATATGATTTTAAATACTAGTGGACTAGGGACTTCGTTACTTTACCCCTACCTACCCTTTATTTTTCTTGCTTATAACCTTCCTCTATCTTATATCGAAAATCTCATTAAAATATGTTGCGTAGTTTAAAAGATCTAAGCGTACATAGATACAGCCGGCGGGAAGCGACTTTGTTTTAAGCTATGTAAAGATTGTAACTTTTTCCTGATCTGTGGTAGCATTCAATTTAAATTTCGAACGAAGCAGGGTAGTTCAAAATCGGTCAGTACCAGTGGCGTGCTAGAACAAAAGTTGGTCACGGCGACATCGTTATCAAACCGGACGCGCGGGACAACCATATACCACGCCGATGCATACGCGTAACACTTGTGATGCTTCTGTTTGTGTTCTCGCTTTTATTAAAACAAATCGTTATTTTAAAAATGTTTAATCCAATCTATGCTTTCATAAAGCATGTAAATTATCTTTTGATTTGAACTGTAGCCGAAAGTTTTATGTATTTGTTTACATACCTACGAAACATCCGAGAATTTTTTTTAACCAAACCCGCCTTTACTATGTAAAATTATGCTTTTGTAACTCCTGTACTTATTTATTTAGCAATGAAGAGTTTACATACGAATGTACATACCAAATTTCCAAGCCTGTCAACATTTTCTATTCTAAATTTTACGAAGAAGCTTAGCCATTTGTATTTTATATTGAGACAGACAACGATTGTACTTAAATCGCTATGGTTACGAAGATTTCATAGGATTAACAGAGGGCTGGCCTCTACTTGAGTCAACAGGTTAACGTTGCCATCCAATCCAGCCATTTGCGCAACGCGACCATCCGATTTCTGGGTACCTGGGGCAAATTTTTTATGTTTAGGTTATTACTGTAAATCGTAAATAATTGTTGTTTACTACTTTTGTTATAATTCTTGAATCAATTGCAACTTCAAACAAAAATTATTTATATGGCTACGCTATTATATACAACTAGGTTGTGGACCCGGCGCGACTTCGTTCGTGTACACCTACCTACCCTTTTTTGTCTTGCTTTGGTTGAAAACCGCATTAAAATTCGTTGCGTAGTTTACAAGATCTAAGCGTACATAGAAACAGCCGGTGAGAAGCGATTTTGTTTTAGGTATACTACAGGTAGGTCAGGTAAGTACAGTGTAGCGACTGCCTTCAGACCTTCGTGACCCTGTTAACAGGAACCTGACCATTGGTCGTCTTCATACGTGTCTTAAATTTCAGTAATTCCAGAAGGCGCAGCGTGGGCTGATCCCTTTAAGTTGGATCGCCGATTTACTAAGGATCGCGGGAATGCAAGGCCCACACAATGCCCACACATTGCATTGTCTAGCATTGTCTATCGCGTAATGCAATACGGCTACCGGCGAAATGTGTAGTATCTAGGTCTCACTGAGGAGGACCTATACGTCAAGCTATAGACTTTTCTCGATCCCAGTATGAGTATATTACTTTCAAAAAAGTTTGAGATGCTTATGAAAATTTTAATAATTTTTTTATACCACTAAGGTGGCAAGCAAGCTTGCGACCTGCCTGATGGTAATCAGTTACCGCAGCACATGGACGTTTGCAATACCAAGGGTATAACTCCCGTCCCGTATTGTCGGCTCTGTAAAAACCTTAATAATTACATAAGATATAAAAAAAATTACTGTAAACGCCATAATAGGTTGGTAGCAATATCCAAAACTACTGAATGCCCAAAATTATATCACATAAACAAAAAATGATACCGCACAAAATGCAATAGGTTACATACATATTGCTGTACAGCAACGAATGCATACTTATATAAATAATAATGATAATGAACAAGTTCGCGCCGTGTCCACTAGTAAGTAATCAGATCAATAGACAGTATAATCACATCTACAGTTCTGACACATCTCACTTCGGTTTCACCACTCCCGACCATTTCTGCACATCCAAACGCACAAAGCGTCCACTGCGCTAGTTTGCGCCAAAAGCGTATTTTTTCCAAACGCACGGGAGGAAGTGAAACTCGCAGCATGTGTGTCTCAGGGTCGCGTATAGGATGTGAGCGAGAAACCGCGCGTGCGCCTTTGAAACTTAATCGGTTCTAGTCCTTACCGCTTGCGCTTGAGGAATGCGCGTCTGCCAGTCTATAAGTTTGAGCATTCTACTTTTGAGTGTGAGCTGCTGTCGAAGAATTTTCTGTAGGTAGGTTCTTTATCTAAGTTGGTAGTTGGTAGTTTTGCTGTTTTCGGATTGTGTACAATTTTCTTGGCTCATTTTCACATACATACATCATACATACATAAAGCTCACGCTTCTGTCCCACAGGTGGGGTAAGTACTATGGACCGCCACATTGCTCTGTCCTGACATAACTCCCTAGCCTCGCATTTATCTACAACTCTTATCATACATCTCCTGATATTCTTGCCACTTCAGACCCCAGGTTTTTTGAGAACATTATACTGATCTGAACAGTAAATGGCTCGTTTTCAATTTCCGATAATGACTCCTTAGGAAAAATCTTGTAATCTTCCATCCAATTTACGATCATCATCATCACCCAGCGCCATTCCCGTTTGTGGTTGCTATCGCGGGGTCCTGTAACTTTTTAACAAAATAATAAAAAGTCCTGTGTAGGGCCAGATGGCTGTGATACGTCAACGTCGCGAATCACTTTTATAATAAATAGAATTTAGATTAACTTTTATAGATAAATATTTGTTATATATATATAGAAATTCAACTTGGATGTTTTTGTTACAATGTAAGTGGATTAGAATATGTATAGGGACCTAATACGCTCGGGCATTCATTGATTCCTAAAATACAGGTATATCCTAGTTTAGGAATCAGAATATCCTGATCTTATGTTAAAACCTTACACCGATCTTCCAACGAATGAATCTCAGATTAGCATAAGAAAAAATGTACTCTATTTGGTAAATAAATAAATATTATTATTTATTATTATTTATAATGTTTTTTAAAATCTATCTTACCTATAAAATGTAAGTAATTTAAAAATAGTTCGCCAAGTCTCGCAATCCCATTACAGTTAATTGTGAAAAAGTTATTAGACCTCATAAAGAGCCAAGCTCGAGATTCTACAGAACCTAACTCTACAAACAACTTTACATTTTGGTCAGAACATATGTCTTGCCGTTTCATAGAGCTATTGCATGATTCTGAGGCTAGATGTAATGCTTGACCGACGTCGTCGAAGGGACTAGGCTACCGCGCAGATTAGCTCTGTACTGTGTTGATCATCGCTTTTATTATTTGTAACGTGACGATATTATCATTGACGCTCTCGATAAGACGATGACACAGGGAAGTAAATTGTATGGAAATAATTATGAAGATGCTTTTAAATTTCCGTTCACCACGACGTTATAATGAGCACGTCTACGATATGACGTTACGATATTTTCGTTTGACATCTTCCCTCTAAAACCGTCCCGATATTTTTGCGATGTAGTACGTAGCGCTCCCCCGCTGGGCCAGACAATCCACGAATAAAAAAATGTTGCATGAAGAATGAATTATAAAAAATTATAAAAGCGCCCAAGGTAGTAAGTACGTCCATCATAATTGACTGCAAGTCCGAAAATGTTGATATTGTTGTCTCACTAGACAGGATACCTCTCATTGCTGGAGGAAGTGAAACGGCAGATGTGTGCCGCGGGGGGCCAGTAGGATGCGCCAAGTGGGCTGTTGTCACCGTCGGCGCAGGCGCAAGATTCATGCGACTTGTTACTGTGCGTGCTTCAATCTATGGTGATTTGAATTATTCCACCTCTATAACTTGAATATATGTATTTATGGAGAGACAAATTCTGGGAAAGACGAGTCCACCAGATATGGACTGGTAAAATACCCGTACCTTTACATTATATTCTCCAAAATAAACTGCTACTGCTAAACAAAATTAAGTGCTATTAACTGTTGATTCTGTAGTCCCCCTAGCTGGAATGTCCTAAAAAGGAGAAGTAGCTAAAACAGAAAATATCATTTAAGATGAGTATTGCTTACTAGCTTTTGCCGGCGTGGAAATAGATTTTATGAATCAAAAAGGTTTGTCCAAAATGAGGGTAGACATTCCAACGTACGTCAAAGAAAAGGTTAAAAAAGTTGGCAGCGTTATTATAATATAATAACGTATAAGGCTAATAAAACAGCGTATAAGGCTTTGTAAAATAATTAAATAATTATTGAAACACCCCTCTCCAAATAGCACAGCGTTCCAAAGTACTCATTTATCATTATCGAAGCAACACTGCAACGGTGTATCGCCATGGATATCCTCTACATAAGGTACGCCCCGAAAAATATATCCAAAGTACTCTCCCGCAGCGGACGAGATATAGATAAAGCTGAAAAGTGGATATTGTATGGCACAAATTTATTCTCACCCCACGGAAACGTGCCTTTCGCGAGCGAATCATAAACAGCAATCGTTTAAGAAAGCTTGTGAGTTACGAATTATTTTGTTTTCGAGATGAAGAGTCCAATACTTATGAAATTGCATGGGCAACACCGAAGGCGTATAACTAAAAAATAGGGAAAATCAGCGATATGCATAGATGCTAAAATCAAAATTGAAAACCGTTCGATCAAGGCGGGCGGTACAAAAATAAAACTGGGGTCCTATTTTTGAAACCGCTCGCATCTACGTGAGCGCTCGCCTTCTAATGCTTATCTTTTCTATATCTAGCAACTTACTACGAGTGTGAAAGAGATAGGTAGCGCATGCGATCGCTTGCGTGGATGCGAGCGGTTTCAAACATAGAGCCTCTGAATCCAGAACTGACGGTGGCAGCTTCGCACCGTGTTCGAACGCACGAGGTGCGCCGGCGCAGTCGCGTGCCCGCCGACCGCCCCGGATGCGACGCGTTTCTCGGATCTCCCACCATTTATCCTAACTCGTAGCTCGCATACTGGACTGGCAGTGAGCGGCTGGCAAATTGCGTTCGCGAGGCTTGGAGTTTGCAACGTTTGCCTTTAACTAATCACTTGCAAATTGCAAATCAATGCGGGATGCAGGAATTTACGGGGTTTGTCTCTTCTGGTGGATTCTGGCTTATTTTCTGTGTTGTACCTAAATTGGAACATTGATGTTTCGACACTTATGCCCGATAGGGGGACGCTTAAATTTATTTAACAAGAAAACCATTGCACCAATACCTTAGGCGAAAACTAAACTCGCTAAGCCACTCTTAACTTTATGACACCGATTTTGAGACGCCGGTCGTATGTTTAGGAGCATCCTAAGGCAACAACTTTAGCGTCGCTTAAATTTAGTGCAATCGGGCATGTTTATTGATTTGGGTTAGAAAAAGGGTGGGACGTCTCAGCGTATTCCTAATACAGTTCGCGTTACTCAGCCGATCAAAATAATATTATAATATAATATACTACAAGCATTTATTAAGTTTCACATGTCCCCATGTACGGACGTACGTAAACTTATTTTCACAATGTTTTTAGTTTAGTAGGTAGTCCCCTTTCGTAACATAACTTGTATATTCTGTTAAACTAGGTACCTATTAGGTTGATCATAATATAGTTCACTTTTCTACAATCAAGTCAATCTTCTACAATCAAATCAATTAAGTTCTACGAATTTCTTATTTTGTTTATTATCCATTACCAACTTCCATCAGGACCTACAGAGAAACGTAAAAGCGGCAGCGGCAATACATCAAAATAACAGCCTACAAGAAAAAGGCAGGTAAACGTACCATCAATTACTTTAAAAGCCAAAGGTGAAGACGGGTTTTCGTGGTTATTGATTTAAGTTACAACGTTCCCACGTACAGTTTGAGAGAGGACCTTTTCACCGGATACTTTGTGTCTGTTTGTACAATATTCTCTTTTCCTATCCGCTGAGCATGGCACTATTGTATTTGCTAAAAAATGAGCACTTTCATTTCCTCAGATATTTAGTAAAAGCGCTTAGAAGATTACTCGTAATGTAAATAATGTTTCTTGACATCACAACGTGCATGCCTGTAATTATATTGACGTATTCACGACTCAGTCTCCTAACTCAATTCTACAGAAATACAAATACAAATATTTTTATCGATAGATCTAGTATGGAGGCCATAATAACCTTTCCATCTATCTGTAAGACTGTTTGATGTACTGGGAACGTATTATTACACAATATGTACTTAATTCGATTTTTCAGTAACTTATTTGTATTTGTATTTATTCCACACAAAATGTAGCATGAGAGTAAGTTTTTAGGCACTCATCATATCAGCCAGAAGACGCCCACTGCTGGGCATAGGCCTCCCCCAGAGATCTCCACAAAGGCCGGTCCTGTGCTTTTCGCATCCAGCTGGTACCTGCGATCCTTACCAGGTCGTCAGTCCACCTTGTGGAAGGCCTACCCACGCAGCGTCTTCCGGCACGTGGTCGCCACTCGAGAACTTTACTGCCCCATCGGCCATCTGTTCTTCGAGCTATGTGCCCTGCCCACTGCCACTTTAGTCTGGCAATCCTTAGAGCTATGTCGGTGACCTTGGTTCGCTTGCGGATCTCCTCATTTCTGATTCGATCGCGCAAAGAGACTCCGAGCATAGCTCTTTCCATTGCCCTTTGGGTAACAGTGAGATTTCTTATAAGGCCCACAGTGAGCGGCCACGTTTCAGTTCCGTAAGTCATCACTGGCAACACACATTGGTCAAAGACCTTCGTTTTGAGACACTGCGGTAATTGGGACGAAAATATATGGCGTAGCTTCCTGAATGCTGCCCAACCGAGTTGGATTCGTCGATTGACCTCTTTCTCGAAGTTGGACCTACCTAACTGAACTATTAGTCCTAGGTATGAATAATCGTCAACAACTTCAAGTGGAATGCCTCCAACAGACACTGGAGTAGGCACAACATGGACATTCGACATAATTTTCGTCTTGTCCATGTTCATTTTAAGACCTACTTGTTTAGGCACTAGTATTTATTATTTTATACACATATTTTAACAAATTGCACAGCAATAGTACATTTGGCCAATATATCATGCTTAGGCAGGTGAATCTGAAATTAACGGTACACGAATGCATACGAATCCTCGTTTACCAGACCTACGCCAACATACATCGTTAGCATTAAGCGCATACGCTCGTGTGAGTTAATATTACGTGCGTCCGAGAAGTGTACGCATGTTTTGAAACTTTCTCATATTAGACCGTTTAGGAAATTACTTAGTGAAGCGCTAATAGTTGCAGAAGAATGTGTGTGCCTTGATGGTGTGTAGATTTCATTGATAAATAATGAATTGTATGTCATTGGTATTCAATTGAGTTTTTTTAATGTTATACGGCAGACAAACAGGCAAGCCGGCCGGCCACCTGGTCTAAAGTGGTCAACATTAGAAACACCACGGGGAGATACCGCTGCGTTGCCCACCAGCGTTGCGTTTTTGAGCTTTATGAAAAAGGTTTTTTAGACAGTTCGTCAGTTTATTTAAGGGCTCGTGACATGAGTGCAATATTTCATCACGGCTATTTTGTCACCCTTATCGTTTTAAGATTTGAATTTTTAATTTATTTTTAAGATATACCTATCATAATGTAAAGGTTTTATGGTGTACTCGATGCTGCCGATTTGCTGATGGGTCTTTAATATAGGATTTATGTTGTGTTTATTTAGGATGTTGTTTCGTAACTCATTCAGCAAAAGTGTTAGAGTAGTTAAATGTAAAGGGCATTGTCTGAAAATTTTATGTTCCTAGAGTCTCAAATTAAACGTCTTACCTGCATTTAATTATCACATCTCTCTTTTGCAGGCCTACTGGAAGAGATTTATTTTAGAGATAAGTGGGGCTTGTTGTGTCGCAATAAATAATAAATGAATAAACACGTTTGAAAATCATGGCGGACATTGCTTACATTTCGTATTACCTATTGCAAAAAATAAATATTTGTCCAATCAAAAGACACCCACGCACCTTATTCAACCTTTCAATAATTTCAGAATGTATGCCAACAAAATTGGCACCTCTCTATTTGTATCTCTCTAAAAATCGCGAATGAAACCCCAGCACAACTCCCAGCCTCATACAGATAATGAGACCCCACATACGGGTACCTATTGAGATGAACGTATCGCATAGCAGCGGGTGGTCTGTGGGACCCAGATTGCGCCATCCTGCTCCTCAAGAGAGCATTAGGCATAACCACTGGCGCGGCTTTCTAACACGGCAATAAACTCCTGAGTACCAGAAAACACTGTTATCTACAGATTTTCGCTCCAAACGCCGATAATTCGCTGTGAAAAGAGGGATGGGAATGGGGGAAAATGGTTTGGAAAATATCAGTTCATGGTAATGGTACGAGTGGATACCGAGATGACGACTCATAGCGTTAAAGAGAGAACGATTTTCATACAAATTGCAGTTGTGCGTTGTTCGGCATTTTCGTTAGTTTGTTTTGTTTGATCAGAGGCATGATCAACTACCGTTTCACATAAACTGCTGCTAGACAGAACTGTACTTTAAAAAAAATATTAAATGCACTAGATATCTGCATGTACTACTTCTTATTACCTATTTAAATTTTCTTACACTACCTTTAGCTATAGTAAGTGTGTCGATGTCGACATACTTACTTTCCTATTGTATGCCTATAAATTTGTATGTCGACAAACCTATTAGTATTTAATTAGTGTACTCTGGTTTGCTCGTTAAGTTTAGATGCAATCTTGATTGGTTCTGAACTAAGTTGAATTGCAATTTGAGTTTGCTGAGCAAAGCTCCGTGTCAATTCACACATTCATACATAAAGTCAAGTATATACAGTGATTTAGATAATTAATATAATGGAAGATTAATGCATACATAACGTCACATTTTTTCCCGTACGGGTAGGCAGAGACCACATTGTTCTATTTGCTGCGGTCTTGCCTGACACACCTCTCTCGCTTCTTCCACATTCATCAACCTTTTTTACATTCTCATCGGTTTAACTTAGGTGCTTTTGTAGGTAATTTTCTCGTGAATGAAAGACTTATAAGGCGTATTATATCAGGCTGATAAAACAGAGTCTCGGGAGCCGATTGGCACGTTATAATTTTATAGTCACGCGGGACTATTAAATTGTTACCTATTTAAATCAGAAAACAAAATATTTTCAAGGCTGTTTCTTTTTAAGTACCTAATACCTATGTTTTGCATGGTGTCTTGAATTTTTTAAAGTAAGTGAATTAAGTTACCAATGTATAAGTATGTAGCAGGAAGTGTTGGCTTACCTACAGGATTATGCTATTTCCGAATAATAAAAGTAAAATTTTTTTATTTGTCTTCGTTATTCAAACCTAAGGAATTCTCTTTTTTCCATCATATCACGGATTCCAAAATTATATAATTTAGTAATTATATCTTTGGGTAACAATCAATCTTTCTCCTGCATAAGTTTCTGCGAGATCCATCGTTACCCTCATATTTTCCCCAACCTAAACATCTGTCAAGAGCAAACTCTTTCAGAACTAAAAGAACTACATAATAAATTAACCACCGCAAATACATACTTAACACATTGCAAACTGTTAAGTATAAAAGCGCAGACGAACACAGATGATTAATAAGGCAACCGCATATGAAGCATAAAAGAGCGCATGACACTACGACCCTCGCCTTATCACCGGGCGATCGGCGACCTGCGATTGTTTCCAGTTCAAGAGCTTACGCCTGTTTCATTCATCACACCGCCTGTAGGCTTTAATTCAAGCACGGAAATTTGGTATGTATGTAGGCAGACTTTCACTCGGAGAAACGGCTTGTAGGGGGGCAAGACGGCCTTGTTAGAGGGAGGTAGCCACCTGCGGCTTGCAATCCACTTGTCTCTCACCGGGCGACGCGCGCGCATCCACGCGTCCGGCACTAACTACCGCGGCCACGTGCTTGGGCTGAAAAAAAGAAAAAAAGAAAACGAAAAAAAAAACTGTGGACTTTCTGTTTCTGGTGCGAACTGTGAGCTTGTGTGTTTCGGGTGACGCAGACGGGACTTTCGTGTTTGGTTCTTTTTTGGTTTCTTGGAAGATTTTCAAGGTAAGGATTTTTTATTTTTAAATTAAAATATAGGTTTAGGTAATGGTTTCAACTTTTTTATATTTTTCTCTATTTAGAGTAAAGGTATTAAAGCATGAGAAGAAAGTTAATCAGATTAATACCTAGCACACCAATGACAAGTGTCAAGAAAATAACCGATACTGGTACTGCTAATCAATGAACAACTCATCAAGACCAATTCAAAACAATAACTATATTTAAAATTTCAATAAATAATAGACCCAAATACTCTCGGAGAGCTGTTATTAACCAACTTCATACTATTAAATGGCCTAATATAAATACAAACTAGACTAAACCCACCCTAGCCGCACGTATCAACTTTTAATCAACAAGGCAATGTTATCAGAAACGCACCACGCAGTCTGCGCGCACGCATATCGTCAGAAGCGGGTGCATCTAGAGCGCATCGCTTGTAAGTGGAACGCGGTGCGAGGCTGCATTCAACCTTTAGCTTGTGGCTTTAGTGCGAAATGAATATACGCCACCGACTTATCTATTCAGTAAACGGCGGCGCCAGTGATCCTAGTGGTTTGTCATTTACTAAAAGTCGTCTATAGTTCTGATTTTGGCTACTGAACAGATTAGGTGACACTGTAAGCTCGCACACACGCCGTATATAGAGTATGACGTTTGACAGATGGATGGTTCAGTGGTCAACATGTCGCCGGTCTCCGGTACGATTCTTGAAAAGTTCAAATGACGAATTTTAATTTATTTTCCGGGTATGGGTTTTACTACAAAAGGCACAAACGGTTTAATAAGCATTATTTAATGCATATAATATGTAAGTAGTACAACAGTTGTTTAGAACCCAACCATTATGAAGCTTTACTTAGCTTGCTAGATGGCGCTGTCTAAATTTGTCAAAGAAAACAAGTGCGAAGCCGGGTCGGGTCGCTAGTTTTCAATAAATCAATAACTCAAAAGGCATAATTCAACACAGTCTGTCCAATACTTGGGTGGCTGCAAACACTGTCGTCGCTGTTTTTGTGTTACGCTTTGAACAAATACTTATTTTTAATCGTTGGAATTGGAGGATTAACGTGTACATTACAGCCAGGGCTCCTCTTCTCATGACAACGCGGTTCTGCTGATTTATTACGCACGCTGGCAAGTAAAGACTTGTACCAAATTCTTAATTGCATTTAAGCACAAAATTACGTCAAACGTCATTCTTAAATGTGTTTAAGAATTTGACGCAAGCCGAGCTAAATATATTAATCGTAGATGTTGTGGGCGACAGTTACTGCTTTGTATCAGAGCGGTCTACGCATCGATGTGTCTTGATAGACGTCGTACGAAATGGCCGCCCTCGCCTCAACGTAGCACACTGAAATCATAATGTACCTAGTAAACTAATATTTGCATATAGTGTAATCTTGATGGTAAAGTTGCCTGGAAGATGTCTCTTATAGATATAAGTCCACCTTTGCATACGTCTTTTTCTTTTCTGTGTAACCGATATTATGCTATGTGCAATGAAGATGTCGCCGCCGGTTGGCTAGATTGTCAATTAATCATTTAATTGAACTGAAAGCCTTGGTCACATTTGTAAGTAATGTTAAACTATTGACATTGACCCGAGTTAACGGAGTTCTTCCATACATTGTCATAACACTAACCTACCCTAACCAAATTCATATCCATTATGTAACTGCGTTCCGATTATTTAAATATTTGATTTGGTTATCATTTCCTTTTGGTATCTAGCCGTTTAACCCGCCACATATATAATGTCTTTGAGCCTCTGAGATGAGAGTGACAATCGTGTTTGTCTCTTGTTTATACTTAATTATCATTATTCTATACTAGTCCACTGCTGGACGTATGCGCCAATGCCTCTTTCCTCGGCTTGGGTATCGCATCTACGTTGTAGCCTTTCTACACTGTGCTTGCCTAGTTGCGGTCTCCTCGGTTACCCCAACTGTTGTGGGTTTTTCGGTAGCCCATTGCCACTTTAGGTTAGTAATTTTATAAATTTAGGGATCATTAGAATTATACATTTTGTTTGAGCCTCGTTAAGCCTAGAGTGAATACGCTGTTTCTATCTAGAAACAGCCTATCTAGGCATGCTCCATTTTCGGCCGTATCATCGTATACCACCAGATGAGCTAATGACTAGTCTAGGTAATAAAATAATGTAAGTTAGACTTTCCTGCTGCAACATTCGAAAGGTATGCGAACAATTTACTTCCTTACAAAAAGGATGCATAACAGGATCGTAAAGTTTCGGCACTCGTTCATTAATAATAATATTAACAAGTAGTTTTTTTTATATTGGCAACTTTCACCGGCTGTCTGAGAAACGTCGTAAGTACTGCTACACAAGTTCCGTCTGTATTAAATGCCGTGTCTGCCGCTTGGAGTCTCGGCCTGGGTGGCGCGTTGTACACGAGGTAGCACGTCTGGCGTAAACAAACCACGCCCGAGACATTGACACTGCCGTAACCTTCTTACGCAGATTTGTAGTAGGTACCCAATAAAGCCGTCCCCAGATGGAGTTGGTTTTAATTATTATTAATTATTTTGTAATAACAGACACATTTTTCAGTAGTCAGTTTTCAGTAGTGTGAACAAACAGTATGAATTTTTATGCAGGATGCAATAATGTTGCTGGATGGAGTAAGCCTAGGATATTGGCGCTCATTGGCGTCTATGTCCAGCAGTGGTCTATCAATAGGCTGATGATGATAATTAATAATGTTATGTAAACCGATATTATTATATTAGATGGGACTTACACGTGACGTAACTTTTCGAAAAGCGTGCGTTGCGTGTAAGTTAATTTAATAATATGTGTAAAGAACGCAAGTTTAGTTTTAAACCGTTATTGTTGTATCATTTTATATTCCGTTACCTTGGATTTCATCTATTCACATTTTTATTTTTTATTTTCCTTTATTTCATACATGCAGTTGTATATCAATGAATGTACCTGTAAGTAAGTGAATACCTCTCGACCACACATTTTGGTCGAGCGAGAAATCAATATGGAGTAGGTGATGGTTTCGCAATTCCTTGCTCCGTTAGCACGCTCGTGTCCAGAGTGAAAGAAAAACAAGACAGGTCCTTTGTCTATCATATCCAACGAAATCTGGTCTCATATGCAATATTGCATGAATATTCAAGCCCACGATCTCGCGAACTGATGTCATTTTACAATTGTTCCCATCATAATACTTGGGCTCAGTTCTGTCCCGTTTGATGAGTAACTGGATAGTCTGGTATCCACTCAGATTGGTTTGTGTTTTTTAACACTGAAGCCTTTAAAACGATCCATGTAACACGAAAAGTGGTTGCCTAACTCTATTAAAGGTTAATTCCATACTTATCCATATCCGACATAGCAAAAAGAGACTTACTGGTGCCAACGCTAAAAAGCATAATTAAATTAAGTTATTAACAGTTTTGAATTTCTCCCCATTCCCCTATGTTATTAATTTTATATATTACAATGCAGAGTGCACTATTTATTAAGGTATACATAAAATATTTACAGTTATAGTAAAAATATACACTAATACCCATATCTGAAATACTAAAAAAATACTACTTTTATATACTAATTCATATGAAATACATTCTAAAAATTAAAATAGGCGTTCACACTGCTCAGAACGTTGACTGCTTTGCCTCATTGGATACCTATACTATTCCTTTGCCCGAGGAACGGTCACCAGAGACACAGATTTATTGGAAAGTATTTTATAGAACTAAAAACGAACGAATGTAGCAACGTCACATTGTGTTAACTGCCCATAACTCACACATTTAGCCCGCCTACGGCCAAGTTATACCTAGTTAATCAAGTTTCAGTAGGCGTTCTTACGGTGGCGCCTCCTACAAACAATAGTTACACTAATTTGTCTGAATACGAAAAACTGTGCTATCAAAATTAGTTCGTTTAACCCGTCTTAATTAGATATACATCGTAAGTTCTTAAACAGGGACACAACAAAGCGACAATCGCTCGACAACAATACATATCAAGCACCAATGAATGCATAATTCGATCCAGTTTCGACAAAAGCAACCGACCGCATAATAGAGCCATAACGCTCGTAATTGTTATGTCAAACGTTCGCGACCGACAAACCTCGGTTACCTCAACTCAATCCTAATTTCGGTTACTGATTCACTTTAACCCGGCCACTTTGGATTACACGGCCAATTTCACAGGCTTTTGCTCGCTCAACGTCTTTCACAGACGATTTTCCATACAACTGATTGGATTCTATGTAATCGATCGATTCTATACGGTTGTTACGACAATTTTGTTCCGATTATCTGATTCATTTACGTCAATTTTGTTAATTAACGCTAATGTAGAAGGTTTTTGATTTAAAGCGTCTCTCGTATATAGATTTAATTGGGAGTGGAGAAAGTTGTCAGTCGCATGTGAGCCCAAAATGTCAGAAAGGCTCTTTTAAAGAAATTATAATCAAAAGCCTGGCGATAGGTGAGAGGGACTTGGCGAGTTGGATGAGGTGTGTGTTATTTTTGAGCTTTCAAATTGTGTTATGTTTTCGTCTGCGTGTGGCATCTTTCAAGCTCTTTAGAAATATATTGTCCGATAGGCATTCACGTTTATTATCCTTTCACTAGAAAAAAACATTTTTATGTTCTGCACGGTTATTATTGCTGTATACACCCAAATTTTTTTTCGTAAAAACTACATACGTGAATACTAAAATATGACGACATAATGAAATAACAAAGACGCCTCGCGGTGTCTGTCAAAGCATCGCTGGTTGTAACTTTCTCACCTTTATTTAAAACTTTTTATTACAATTTAACTGATTCGGTGTAAGTTTTTGTACATATTTTCTGAAAAAGATTACATAAACCGATTTTCTTATCTGTACATAGTATAAAAGTCAAAGTCGCTTCCCACCGTCTGTCTCTATGTATTAATAATTGTATCTATGTACGCTTAGATCTTTTAAACTACGAAACGGAAATGCTGTGGTCTACTAGCTTACATATAAATACCTACTACTACCTTCTAATATAATATTTACACACTGTATACGACGAACCCTTCAACCGGTACTGGTCGTAGGTTTTGTAAAGATATCATTAAATTGGATGAGTTTGCAAAATGTAGAAAAAGGAGGAAGATATTACACCTAGGATGAAAACAAAACGTAGGTAATTTATCAAGCGCCCATTAAAAACGCTTAGACATGTAACATTTTAAACCTTGTTTCGGACCAAAATATAAAAATAATGACGTCACATTCCAAGGAAAGACACGTAAAAATACTAATTAGACCATTAATTTACCTAGAGAAAGTACGTGAAAAAAGCCTCAGATGGGTCACTCCTTTATATTGACGGACCGGAGGTTGGTTTCACCTATTAACGACTATTAAATGTTTAAACTGCGATTAACTGAGAATACCGAGCCTCACCATTTCCTGTTTACGGACAGATGTTTGTGCGTCCGTGGCCGCGTGTGAATTAAGCCTGGTTTGATTAATGACTCATAACGTGGACTAACATAATTAGGTATAAAATAAATTATCATCTTGGTGTTGTCCTCTCGCGCACGAGGGCCCGGGGTCCGCCTTGACCAAGATCCAAGATTTGGCAGATCAGGTAATTACAGTGGAGCGACTACCATGGAACCTGACCATATTCGATCATGGTTGATTCAGTGACCTGAATGTGCAGGTTTCATCACGATATCTTCCCTCACCGTAAGAGCATCGATTAGTATTCAACTAATGTACATAACTCAGAAAAGAGTCATTGGTACATGGCTGCAGTGGGATTCGAACCTTACGCTTACGAATCGAATACCGTAACCACTCTGCCAACAAATTATCGGTTAATTAGCATATAATTAGGTAATGTAGCATTATTTAGGGTCGAAACCGTAACTAAATTTTCTAGTGGAGAGTCCTGTGAATAATATCTGAAAGAATATAATTGACCCCAAGCAAAATGTTAACAATGTGTCACGATGAGTTTTTATTCCAAGTTAAGACAAGTAATGATACAATCGTATTGATAAGTTCGTAGTGCCCAATGCGTGATATCTATAAGTCTTAAAATGATGTCATTAAATAAGCAACACGTGTAAGTCTATTTTATTTACCTACTAGCTGACCCGGCGAACTTCGTACCGCCTAACAGTCAATGAATGTCGTGTTACTTTTTAGCTGAACTAATTTAGGCTTTGATGAACGTAAAACAATGAGACCAATCGAGAACATCCTTGCTACGTCAACAGAGTCACGATCCGCATAGAGGGACCGATTGAGGAAGAGTCAATTAGCAGCAGCACCACCATAACTACCCTACCCTACCCCTACCCTACCCCTACCCTACCCCTACCCTACCCCTACCCTACCCTACCCTACCCCTACCCTACCCTACAACTACCCTACCCCTACCCTACCCCTACCCTACCCCTACCCTACCCCTAGCCTACCCCTACCCTACCCCTACCCAGAAAATAAAGTTTAATAAATTACCTTAAATGTCGGATTATATCCGTGTTCTTCGATAATTTCCGCCCCAAATGAAGTCATTTGGAAACAGACATTGTATTTTTGAGTGTTCGCTAGAAAATGCCGTGATTCTAGTGTTTCGCCATAAAGCAGGGAGCACAATGGCTCTGGTGGCGGGACCAATAATGGCAATTTCACTTTACCACTAAGGCAGCACAAACCAGGCGTTTCACCAGCAAACTTCAATGCTCCACAATGCTGGCAAACAACGTCCATTGGACCAATGCAAACTAAACGATGCAAGCTGTAGTCGATGGTGCAATCATACAGAAACGCTGCTCGATTCAAATCAATACTTGAACCATTTCTTCTTGCACTTCGAAGATTATTCCTCTGTTCATCTGTACGATAAGCTCGACGATTTCTCGTTTCTAACCTAGCCGTTTCACGGGCTGCCTCTCTTTGCTCTTGTGTTTGAGAAGCACGAATTAAGGCCCTTCTTTGCTCCATACTAACGCGGCGCTGTTCTCGTGCAATTTCTCGTTCTCCATCAGATAATTGACTCGCGATATTCCGTTGCCTAATTGCATTACGGCTTCGCTGGGAAAGATTAGATCTTCTAGGACGCGGCATTGTTATTAAAATGTGCACTCGCATAAAACCACCAAATATAATAACAGTGCCCATAGATATAGCATGTGTTTTGGTACTATCCTAGATCTATGACAGTGCCTGAACTTTCGAGACATAGATAACATAGACAACCTATCATAGACAACCTATAAAAAGACATTTACACTTTTTGAAATGATTAAGTATTCATTACACATATCGAGTTTTCATTGTTTTTAAGATGTATTCTGCTATTCGGGACGGAAACAAATCCAACAAATCAAAAACCATGGCAATCGGTCCAGCCGTTCTCGAGTTATAAGTGTTGTAACAAACACGACTTTCTTTTATATATATAGAAGATACTCTGTCTCTGCTCACATATTCCAGAAAAAATAATTCTTTAAAAGCAAGGGATGAGTGAACACCTCATTAACACCTGGCCATTAGTATCTGTCTTTGCGCATGAAAACCAAAAACAACGTCAAAATAGTAAAAAAACAAACAAAATAGTCTTGAAAAGTGAACTTTGACATACAACCATACCCCTATACATATAATTAAAAATTACAAAAGAGAAAGTTCCTAACCCATTATTAGAAGCATCACTTAATAACGTGAACTTTTTGCCTCTCCGTGGGAAATAGCGTTCATTAGTACCAATTTTAATGTTGGGAGTCTTCTTGTAAGGGGAATGCTAATAAAAATGGAGAGTAGCTTTATTGTCTTAAAAGTTGTACTAAAAACATAATTATCCAAGTTCAAGAACACACCTTCTATGTCATAATGTAACAACTTATTTATTTTGCTGTGATTTTTCTTTAACATGCTAGTTAAGTAGTAGAAGTGTTTTAAACCGCCCACGAAGAGATCACATTGTACAATTTGCCCTTTTGGACTCACCGTACCACCGCCCGTACCCCAAGTGGTGCCGTGGGTATTTCTATTACCACGCGATACCACCATAGTGCTGAGATCGGATATGAATGGTATATGAATGAATGATGAATGAACTTGAACCACTATTGTTATGGTCCCAGTAAACCTCTTTCGCTTCTACCATATTAAATCCGCATTCTACTTTTTATCGTTAAAAGTAGAATGCGTTGGATTTTGAGAATTGATTACATTATAGATGAATGTTAATCAATATCAATAACATTATTAGAAAGCATAATCACAACAATGTCAAAAATATTTTCTGTTAGTTTCTTAAGGAATTCAGAAGAGTTGAGTTTATTGTGCAAGTAACACAAAAAGCTATGTATAAATTGAATCCTAATTCTAAAGGCAGACTTTAATTAAATCCTCATCCTTCTAGGATAAGGCTTCTAGCCCAGTGAATATAGCACCTAATATTAAAATACATATTTTGCCCGCCACAGCAGATTCAAGATTCAATAGCTCGACAGAGAAAGTTCAGTTGGGTCATCCGACGAGAAGTCGCCGCAAAGTATCCGTGTCAATAGATTATGTTTATAGGTGTCGGTGACTGCCTGTACATTAAAGAGGCAAAAGATTTTTAATTCTCAGCCTATGCATCTAGAAATGAGATCGTTGTTCATTTCGATAAATAAGAAATAAATAAGTATCTGTAAAAATATTAGGTCCTGACTAATGAAATTGACAACTGTGAAAAAATTAAACGTCATAAAAAAACAATAGTATTAAATAATTCTATCTTCCTAATCACCCAAGTGTGTACTGAAGAAAAATGCATCAATCATATGAGACAGATTTAACTTTGGGGTCTGGGAGACCACACATAGGCGTCACTTGTGTACCTAAAACCTTTCATAGAGGTACCTATTTTTCGGACCTTCTTAAAACATTAATGATGAGTTCAACAACGGAACTAAGAAATCAGTCCTTATTCAATTGCTGTCTAAGTTCAAAATTAAGTGAACAACAAATATGAATGTTGAATATCGATACTGTAGGTATATGACGGTTGCTAGACATCTTGTATTGTCAGTCGTGTTAATTGGGCCGTAAAGCCACTGTAATTGATGTTTGTTTGAGTGACATTAAGTATGTTGGACAGTAGCCATTTTATTGGACACATCTATACATAGTATAAATCAAAGTAAGTTTCTATGTACGTTAAGATCTTTTAAGTTAAGATTAGTAAGATTTTAATGCACTTTTTAACAGTAGATAGAGTGATTCAAGAGGAAGATTTATAAGCAAGAAAAAAGATGCCGTGTCCATTAGTAATTATTAAAATTAAAATAATATTTTAACATGTCAGAATAAATGAATGTGCTCATGCGGTTCATGAGAAAGATTAAAAAAAAACATGTTATTAGCCAGGTAACATTAGATATACATTGCACCTTCACGATTTTTCTTCAATTCACAATGGCGCTGGTGTCAAAAAACACAAGTGTCTCATAGGTATTTCGTAATTTGATTTTAAGCACTTTTGAAATCGCATTCGTCACTGCCGTCGAAACATTTCTCATTTTCCCGCTTTGTCATCCCGCACGAGAACTCTTTTTAATTTTGAATAAGGAATGCCGGCCGAGTTGTTTACATAATTCAAGCTGGCTGGTTTCATTACGTTATTTATTCAGAGATCTTTTTTATGAGCTCTGCAGAATGAAATTATTCCTCCCTGCGTACTGGCTGGCGAGAACTTTTCTAAATGTAGGCAGAAAGCCTAAAACTTTCAACCCCAAAATGTTTCGCCCAATACTTCCTAATGCTTGTTCCCACGCTCAGACTATCAGTTCATCATTTTATTTTGAAATATTGTCAAATGTTTCTTATTGCGATAGGGCTGTTGCTTACCTAAATTTGTGCAACTTTTGGCTTTGCAATAATTTTTATAAGCTTGAGTGCTGTCAGTGGACATTTACCATTTTCAGAAGTTTGCATAATAGATCATCATCATCACCATCATCAGCCTATACCAGTCCACTGCTGGACATAGGCCTCCCCCAATGAGCGACAATGCACCCTGTCCTCAGCTTGCCGCATCCAGCATCCACCCGCAGCCTTTCGCAAATCGTCACTCCATCTGGCCGGAGGGCGTCCTACACTACGCTTGCCGAGTCGCGGTCTCCACTCAAGAACTCGTTTACCCCAGCGGTTGTCGGTTCGTCGGCAGATATGGCTAGCCCACTGCCACTTCAGCGTGCTAATTCTGTGCGCTATGTCAGTCAGTTTGGTTCTCTGTCGGATTACTTCGTTACGAATTTTGTCCTTCAGGGAAACTCCGAGCATAGCACGTTCCATAGCCCGCTGAGCGACCTTGAACTGGTGAATAAGCCGTAGCGTAAGTGTCCACGTCTCGGCACCGTAGGTCATGACGGGTAGGACGCACTGGTTGAAAAGCTTGGTTTTTATAAGAGAATATAAAGAGCCATATTCAGAGTAGGTACTTAGTGCCGATTTTACTCGAAAATATCTTTTGATCAGAAATATGTCAAAGAACTCATTGTCCCGTTTTGAAAATACATTACTAACTAGTATTTCAATAATAAGACTATTAAAGGTAGTCTGTAGAGCTTAGATCGTGGACCTACCGACACTTAAAAACACAAATTTTAGATGTACTCGCATTACAGATATAAATGCTTTGGATGTGGAAAGTAATATCCAAACTGAACCCATTCCAAAAATTCGTACAATAGTAAGAAGCTACATTGTTATATAGGAAAATAATAGAATTTACAAGGATTATTATTAAATGATTACTATGATATTACGAGGATTATTGTTAATTAAACTTTGTGTACACAGAGTTTAATTAAAAACATATTATAAAACGAAATCCTACGCCGCGTCTGCGTTCGCGATAAACTTAATAACTATGGTACAGATTTTCATGCGGAATAGACTGAGTAATTTATGAGGAAGGTCTAAACCTTCCTAAGTCTATACCTACTAAATTATATTTGGTTTTAGCGAGACGGGGCGGGTCGTTACTATTTTATAAATCATGTAACACCTCTAAATAAAGTTTCATAAGGCAATGTGTTAACAAATGCTAGTAACATTTGTAAGTGACTGTTGTAAATTCAGCATCAAGAAAAAAGAAAAAGTGTCCGAACTAATGGTTTACGTGACATAGCCGGTGGCTTTGTAAAGAAAAAAGCCTTTGAAAAGGCGTTTACAAATATTTCTTTTTACGCCCAGTAGCGAGAATGCAGGCCGATAGCTTCGAGGGAAAGTCGGGTTAGGTTCTTCACCTGTTGAGGTTCTAATTGACATATACAAACGATCTTTTGTTTGATCTCTGCTGTGTTGCTGTCTCGTTCGTTCACACGTTTTACGCCTGTTTACAGCAGTCCTAATTGTGATGGGGTTTCACTTTGCTTGGAAGTGTAGCGTCATCTATCTATCCATAGTATGAAACAAAGTCGCTTCCCGGCACTGTCTATGTTTCGTCCGTATGTGTCTATGTACGCTTAGATCTTTTAAACTACGCAACGAGTTTTAATGCGGTTTTCAACAATAGGTAGAGTGATTCAGGGGTTTATAAGGCAGTAGAGGTAAAGGAAGTGTACGCGAACGAAGTCGCGGGTCCACTAATAATAATATAAGAATACCTATAGCGCCAACGAGAATGCTAGTCGATTCTACCTTTGCAAGAATTATTCAACGCTAGTCCGATAATGTGATATGCGTAGTAAATGAGGATTTTAGTTATGGCTCCCGAAACTGTTCAACAAGTCTCAGGGATTGAAAAGCATATTATAATTTGAAAAACCTTAATTATGTTTCACAGAATCGTTAAATTTTAAGAGTTGTTATGCTTATATTAAAATAAAATTGTAAGAGGTAACTGAAATACAAAATGAACTGAAATGCTATGTTTATAACAGAGCAAAATGTTCCGGAATTTTCTTTTCCCCGGTTGTCTGGTAAGAAGTATCGATAAATCGCAATCGCTTAAGCACGCCTGTACGCGTCAACCACCCGCCCCATCGATTATCGTGGAAATTGTGCTTACTCTGTTACCGCGGCGCTTTTTATAGTGATGTGTGTGTTAGCTTCATTGATTTACAATATCGATACTATCTGTTTTAACTGTTAGTCTACGAGTATTAGCTTTGTTTGGTGTACATACGTACCTACTATTAAAAAAAATGGAGGACGCTTGAACAGGTGTACAAATTTCATCACTAAAATCAACAGCTATAGATAACAGTTCATTTCGGACTTGAGCAGCATCCACTTCTGTGAAGGGGCTATAACGTCCTGGGCAGACGCATTGTGCCAATATACAAGTGCCTAAATAAAAAAGCCCCTAATTACTTGTAGTAAAAGTGATAAGTCGAAACCTGTTCAAATTCCATCTCACTTTCGCTCCCTGTAAAGAACGGGTTACGAAATAATCACCTCCTAAGTACTGGCTACTTAACGAATCTTCCGACGTAATGATTAATGATTTCTTATAAGGTCGGCTACCATAGGACCTAATAATTATCGGCTGTCAAACATAATGTGACGGCATAAAATGAAACGTTCGTTTTATTAATTATTCAGACATATTGGATTGACTTTGTATTACCCTTTAGGTATAGGTACCTATTTATAGTTGAATGTTGATATGATATCCATATATTAGTAAATTTTTGTTGTATAGTTTATTAACTAAGGTTAATTTAGTAAAGAGCCCTTTGTAACCTTTGCAGGAAACCTCTTATAAAATATGCAGCATAAAATTGACCTTCAAACTGCGACCGGACATCAGAATGTCACTCCATCGATAAACAGTTATCGATATCGACACCACCCATGTAAACATCGATACCCGTATCGCTAATTAGTGGCTGGTGAAAGTCACTGGCCGACTGACCACAATATGATCTCTGGGCCAACGTTTCGGCCGTGTCGATTTTAGACCAATACTACTTTCGTTTTTGACTACTCTTACTTATCCAACATTCACTAGAGATCGACATGTAGCTTTGGACATGATTTATTTTGTTCGTTACATTTGAATGACTATTTGCATAGTGGATGGCTCTTGACCACGATTCCAAAAGGTTACATTATTGACTCGGTTGGAGATAAATTATAATGTGCCATAATTAGGTACGTGCTGGATTGCTGAGTTTAATAACTCTATTAATACAGTTGAACGTGCTCAATCAGCATAATCGAGCGTAGACATATTCATTTAATGAGCGTTGTTGATGCAATGTCCTGCGCGTGTCACATTTACTGCTACAGTATATTGCTTCGTATATATACGAGTATAACCAGTAGTATTACAATACATGTAACAATTCATGCAGTAAAACATTTTATGTCTTCTTTATTACCTCAATTCAATAGATAAACCTGTACGATTGGGGCAGCGTGCGTTCTTTTGTTTTATACATAATCTTTTGAATTCAACAACCGGCCATTGTCATTATAAATTCTAACTGGAAACTGAACGACGGTGTATTCTTAACGCCGTTTGACGTCACCGTTACAAACATGCATTTTTCAATATCCAACTAAATACAAATTCATCGTGTAATAAATCACAGGTATTTTTATTGTTAGCACATACATGAAACGGTCAAGTCAATTGTTAAAATTGTAATTTCATCGACAATAATAACTCGTTCAAAAAACGTAGCGTCCCATCACTAGTCACAGAAGTCGGATTAAAAATTCAATATGCGTACCAATTTCATCTCTTTACGGCTAGTCAGGCTGTTTACCTCTTCCACCGTTTTGCTGGCATCTCGTGGCGGCGTCATGCCAAACAGGAATCGTCAGTTTCTACCCGTCAAGTGTGCCATCGGGTCTCCTATGTAGGTTTACGATGGAGCTCTGCGCGCGACTTCTCAAGCCAGGCGTGTGTCTGCGCATTGTTCGACGCAATTAGTGGTAACTGTTAACATTTCCTAGGATACCTGCCTGCCATGTGAATGACATCCCAGTGTGTCTCCTACCCGTCTGTGTAAGTACATAGAGTGAATGGAATCACTCATTGAGCAGATAAAAATGCTGACGCGTACATTTGAAGCCAGTTGGAACTTTTGCATTGACTTTTATTCGGATATATCTAATGTTGTCGCTGATTAAAATCATTTGTATTAGTCTCGTCCTGTTTGGTAATGGCAAATTCGTAATGACGAACTTTTTCTAGGATACTTTCTACTTGGTATGTGAATGACATCTTTAACATAGGTTAATGTCTGAAATATCTCTAGCCCGGCCAAATGGGGTGTACGAGTATGTAGTACTGTCTGTTTTGTCGTATCGCACGTATCAATGGAATTTCTTACATTTACATTACATTTTAGCAGTTTGCTTTCTTGACGAATTGAATTGAAAGCTTGAATGTTTTCTTAAAGAATTATTTTTGGAGTTGAATCTCGAGTTCTTAAAAATTTGAAAACATTGTTTTATTCAAATATCTACATCTAGTACTGTCTAAAATCATAGTATATTAGTACATGCCTTTGATAAAGTTTTGCCTTAGAGTTGCCGATCGGTTAGAGTTCAATAAAATATTACAGATGTTAATAAATAAAGAATACACATTGCCTAGTTCGGCTTCGTATAGCGTCGCCTCTGTCGCATGCTTAAAGGTACCTAAATACGAAGACAAAACTAGCTAATATGCATTTTTAACCCACGACGAAAAAAGACGGGTGTTATGGTTACGATTGGACGTGTGCGTCTGTGTATTTGTAGCGCTGTGTATGTTTACAGGTGTGTGTCTGTCTGTGGTTTCGTAACTGCCGAAGGGTTGGGCTGAATTTAAAGCGGTTTTCTTTGCTTTACCGCATGATGAGATGGTTCTTAGCTTTATTTCATGTCGTTTATATTCAGAATTATAAGTTTTATTCAATGTGGGTACAATCAAAGTCACATTAATTATAAAGAAATAATGAGCAATGAGTAGGTGAGTGTGTGCCGCGCGCGGCATCGTCGAGCCGGCAACGGCTTTATTTGTGTCGTAAGGTTATACACAGTCTTGTATTTACTACTTGAATGTCATTTGTTATTTACCGCTTCCATTTCGTATCCACAAGACAATCCATCTGAAAATCTCCAATCTCAGTCTTGTAAATACATCATCAGCCTGTCAGAAACTCTCGGCGAAAGCAAAAGTTTTAGAACGAAATGTCGTTGACCGGAGGCCGTCACGATCCCACAATTTGACCGTCAAAATAGCCGGCGTCGTGACGTAAAAGTATGCATCTCTCCCTCTCGTGACATTCAAATCGCCTATCTTCCATCTCGCTCTTATTAGCATCTTATTAGTTGACATACACGTGACAGATGTCCTAGAGGGTATTGGAAATGACACTATTTTCTGGTGAAAGTGTAAACGAAGTGAGTTTCTAGCTTTTTCTCACACAGTAGATTCTGATGGAGTCGAGGGGACCGTGATGGAAGCATGACAGTTGCATCATTACATTATCATGCGAGATAATATCTTATTATTATATTTGACGACCTGAGTGGTTCAGTTGGTTAACAGCCGGTCTGCCACGCAGAGGTTCCGGGTTCGATTCCCGGCTGGGCAGAAATTGAAATGATGAATTTTAATTTCTGTTACGGGTTTGGATAGTATGTGTGTTTATAATAAGTAGGTATGTATTTAAAAAAGCATTTAAGTAGTTTATTAGTTTTCTGGCACCCATAACACAAACTTGCTTACTTTGGGGTTAGATGGCGCTGTGTGAATTGTCCAAGCATATTTATTATTATGACATAAGTGGGTACGTACATACACATCTATACAAATATTATAAAGAAGACCAGTTTGTATGTTTGTACAGGTATAGGCCGTAAATAATGCACATCAGCTAGTTCGGTTTTGTAGAGCGTCGTCTCTGTCGCACGCGTGTAAATAATGCGAAGCCGAAACTAGTCTATGTGCATTATTTATGGCCGATACCTATAGGTTAGTACGTTTGGATGTTCTTCAAAAAAACAATTTCGGAAGTTCACACAATTACACTATTACCGAGCGTCATAGAGTACTTTTCATATCCCGGAAAAAGAATACCTTGTGCCCGGAGATAGGTAATAGTGATAGTTGTTTTGTGGGAGATATTCTACTTATACATTATCTGAAAACTGTACAAAACTGTAAAAATGCTGTGTCTGTCATTGAAAATATTTCAGAAATATAGTCGGGTTAGGATTCTGGTACGTAACTACTCAGATTTTTTTAAATTTTATTTTTGTCTCTGTTTGTTCGCGCATTACGAAAAATTATAGAACGGATTTTGATTCGGTTTGATATTTTGGTAGCTTCAAGGCCAGGGTACAATCGAACCCATTAATTCTAGTTTAGGTAGGTAGAACCAGAGATACAGCTTGACCTCCCCGTACTACAAGCATTCATACAATACGGAGGCCATTTAAAATTGTAAGTTTTATAATTTTTGTAATTTATTAGGCACTAAATGCATGATTAAAACTAAAATATACCGACTCATGCCATGAAAAATACATTTAACAACCGCCTTACCTATTGTTCGTGTTAAATAAGTACCTGCGTAGCCCACCTAAGTACTAGGTCCTGTCAAGGTACGATCATTACATTTGCATAAACAGCATAATTTCCGTATGAAATAAAGGGCATAATTACCAGAACAATATTCATACCTATTTCAAAATTACCGTTGCTAATAAGTTAGCCTACCTACTACCTACTTATGGTAAGTGGGCATAATGCGTCCAAATAAAGAAGTATGCAAGTCCTACAACCACAATATTTATATGAGTTTGTACTCACACGTGGAGGATACAAAAAATCTAAAAAGTGTCAGTAGCTTCGTTAAAGAATCTTTGAAATATCTAAAAAGAATTACATAATTTGCCATAATTATGGCTAAGATGTCCCGGAACGAGACGGACCAAAGTGGAACGGTATAGAGATTGAAAAGGTAGTTCTTTTCCTCCATAGTAAAACATTTTTTTTTTCTATATCTGCGTGGGACGTGGTGCTCATAGAATAAGGATAATTTTTATATCATGCATTTTGGGACACAAGTATATGCGAAAATGTGCTTATTTTGATAGATTTTTGTATACTTATTATAAAATGTTACAGATCTAGGTATACCTATAATAAAATAAAAATTAGTTAGACTGTAAATATTAATATCTAAGCGACTAAACATCATTTGTATAGGGTAGTGTTTTTAAAAAACAAATTCTTTATTAAAAATATATATTAATTTAATTCTTTAGCTATGGCCAACAGATATTGCGGTGTGCATGTGTGCGAAATCGAGGCTGGTCGCTAGTACAGTCATAAGTTTTATTATATCCATCTGTAGGTTTAAAACTGTTTGTCTGCCTATCACCTTTCCATGTATAGCCCCAGTATCTGACTTTAGAAAGACTATTAAATTTTAGTCGTCTCATCCATTAATATTATTGATATGTCATGTCACCGGCGGTGATTTAAGGATTGTCTTTCTAAAATTGTTTCTTTGATATATTATAGTGAGGAGAACAATGGCTCAAGGCAAAGGTTTCTAATCGTTTAAATTTATGTTCGTCTCAGACGGTATCAAATCCGAATTAACTGTCACCGTCGACGGGACATTTTGATTTAATACCAATCAAGGCACGATTAATCTGCCTTGGATTATATTCAATTGTACATTTCATAGAGAATCGGAGGTGGATTTTATTCGACTGTACTTACAAGAGATAGATTAGAAGTGATTATGTAAAAGAGGCCCGCCTTATCGGTCAGGGGTGTCGTACGAGACGACTAATGTTTTCGAGACAAAAAATCTAGAGTCTCCATAGACTGGAAAATGGGCAGCAGCGTTTTCCATTGTTATATTTATTACACTGCGACGTCCTTCCTGCTTGCCAAACGTGGAGATTATAGCAAAACCTCCCCTTTCCTGGGACCTCTCCCTCTCCTGAGTCCTGCAGTGGACTGTTATGGACTTGATGATGATGTTAAATGCGTGGTCTCTGCCTAAAAGGCGTGCCGTATGTATGTGTTGAAAATATCCCAATCAAGACACAAACTCAATAATAAAATTCTAACACAAGTTAATATTTTCAAATAACGCCACATTGAATTACACTACCTGTAGCTGTTGATCATTGTCTGTTTTTGTTTGAATCTATGAAACATTCTGACCAAAATGAAGGGTCAGTAGAATTTGGACTTGGCTGTTCATGCGATCTGAAAACTTTTTCACAGTAAAACTGTTATGAGCTTGGCGAACCAATTTTACTTCAGGAAGTCCAATAAACGTTTAATTTAATATTCAGAATTGCACCCTCCTTTGTAGGGGTTGAAGGGTAAAAGTTTCAGATTTTTATATGAAGTTCTAGCCTACACTTACTCAAAATTTCAGCTTCCTAGGTGTTCAGGAGGGGCCTAGAGGTTTTGATGAATCAATCAGTCAGTCAGTGTTGCTGTCAGTCAGTCAAATTACAAAGCTAGATAAATGAAACTTTAGGTGCTTTAGGTTTTGCAATTCTGTCTGGAATGAGCTATCTAGAACTATCCAGACCAAAATCCCTACAATTTGACATTTCTACGAAACGCTTCGGGAAAAGGTAGGTAGTGCCCCTTACTTTTTGCTCGTCTTACTTTTTGTTCTACACGGACTATGTGCGAAAAAAAAGAAGAATTATCATATACTGAGTATGGTTTTATGGTAATTAATGACCGCGAAAGTTCTGTTCACGCTAAAAAATTACTCTTTTATTTGTGGGGTCTAACTCTTGACTTAGGCCTGAATGTGTTAATATTTACATTCGCCACATAATTAGCTTTACAAGATGGTAGGACATACTTGGGTGTGAGAACTTACAGCATTGGGTTTCAGGAGGCTTTTGCTCGAAAGCTAGAATTCAGAGAATGATAGCCGATAGTCACGGTACCAAGAACGATCTGTTTAAAGGAATGAAGAAATTTTCAAGATATCTCTTAACCAGAGAAGAATATATGCGCTAGAACACTGTGATTTGGGCATGTCTGATCATTCGACACCCATGTAAACCTTACGGAACACGTAAAAAAGCACATATTTCTATAAAATTATTTTCCTAAGTTTAATTGCTATGAAAATGCGTTCAGATTTTATCAACAAACCCTTTTAAATTCTACCATATGATTGATCCTCATTATTGGACTCTTAAAACGGCCGAAATAGACCTGCGAAAGCTTCGTCATCACCAGTAGCAGTATACATACTTACAATCCCTCAATTTCGCTACAACCGTGTAGTCGTAACGCGAGCGCTGCTACAATTTACTTTCAATTTCGGCTGCGCGGGCGCAGGTTCAATGCACTGCTATCTGGTGCGGATTGTATTTGTATGCGCGTGGTATTGGCACGAGAGATAGGCGAGGTACTTGCAGCTCGCTGGGTATGGGCGATTCGTCTTATTATGTAAAAGTGAAATCTGAGTTCCTTGAGATTGTGTTGATGTTTATAAAAATGCAACGGTGTAGGAAAACATAGAATTTTCATATTACATATCTTATAGATTGACGGGTGTCGTAAAGGCGACTAATCATAGAAACAGACCGTCTATTAGCTCCGTAAACCAGATAGTGGATATTTTAGGATGTGGTTATTTTTAATTGTGGTCCTAAACTGTCGAAATGAAAATGGGCAGCAGCAATTTCTGTTGAGTATTTTCAACACTGCGATCTCGAATTAATGGCCTGTTATGGGCTATTAATGTGATAATGAAGAAACATAAAACCAAAATTAATTACTATATATCACAATTCCAATTTTAATATGCTGCGGCAGCATCATTTTCGGATCTAAATAATATTTTTACTGCAATACTTTTGCCCTTTTGTAAAGAGGCATGGGGACAGTTATCGCTTCCTATCAGATAGGCTGTCTGCTCGTTTGTCACTGCGTAGGATATATCGATTGGTCACTCACTGTAAAGCATGCAATACTTCGTTCAAAATATTTTACGAGACCACAACTCTAACAAAACCAACCAAAAACCATCGAAAAACCCTTGCTTACACTCCAATAGTTCCTGAACCACAGAACATATTTTAATGAAACAAAGCTATGGACCATCTCAATTAAACTTTCAGATATAGAAAGCCGCATCAATATTGGTCGATCCGTTCGGGAGCTACGGTGTTACAGACCACAGAGCCTTACATATACATGTCAAACTTATTACACCCCCTTCGTTCGTCGGTGTTTAAATACAAAGTACAATTGTAGAAGGAATATATCATCAAACTGCAAACCGCAAGCTACAATCTGAATACAGAACCCAAGTTCCGCCTTTTTAAAACACTCGTAAACATTTATTTCGACTCCCATTCATTTCGGACCGTAGTGTGCTCAATCAATTAACCGAAGAGGACCCCACACGGTCCGCACACTTTCCACATCTCTCGCGAATTAATCACACTACAGTTTCTTAAGTCAAATTTGTTTTCAATGAAGGGTCCTGTATGCAGGTGGAGTGAAAGTGAGATTTGTGTGGGACCAGTGAGCCAAACGAATTGAATGGGTCATTGACCGTGAAGCCTGGAGGCTTGATGTTGAGATTTATATCCTCAGTTCTGACGACTGACACCTAGATTGTTGTCAAGATTTCGGTGCTATGTGAAGTGGGCTGAGTTACATTTTCTATGGGCGCTAGTTATGATTGGTCGGTAATGTTGCTATTGTTTCTTTGCATACGATATCGTCGGCGTAAACCTCGATAAATATGAATGATATAGTATTTTTTATTTGGTTTCTGGACTGGTTAATAATGTATTCCTTTAAAATAGGAAGTTAATAGATAAGAAGAAGAGTGTAAATAGCATAGGTATCAAGTAAAATAATATCAATGTGATGCATGAAATAGCTAGAATATGAAGGTCACTGATGGTACAAAATGTCCAATCACAATTTACAAGTACCTACAGTAGCAAAATTATTACAAAGATGAAGCAATTACTGACTGTAAAACCATTTCATTCACAATCGTATATAAATGATGTAAGTCTCATAAAAATAAAAATGTATTCAAACTAATGAATACAAAACGTAATTTAAATATCTGTGATTAAGCAGAAAGAAAGTGGTCCGAATTGAAGTAGGCTTACGAAAGTAATAAAAAAAGAAGCTCGTAACTCTTGTATTAAAAAGTTTCCTCATAGTTTTTCTATAGCTTCTGAGAGCGGGCCGACATTTGTAATAGTTTTTTATACTGGTGGGCAGTTAGGATTGTAATTTGACTATATTTCATCAGGTGATAGAGAAGCGCAGTTGTTGATTAGGATTTATGGGGCGTTCATATGGAAGCATTTAGAAATGGTTGAGCTCGTAAAGTGAGTTTGAAGCTCGCGAGAGAAATTTAATTTTTGTAACAGAGTGATTCAATCTGTCTAATTAAGTAGGATTAAGTAGCTTTCTCTACGAAGTGTTGATGGTAATAGATAATCGAATATACTGGTGCGGCATGACGGTGCGATGTGAGGCGTATGCGCTTAATGAATTCGCCCAATTACTTTTATTGGATTACACTCGTTACGGCACTTCGATTGAGTGAAACGTCTTTACTCATAAACGGTGTTATACGGACGAGTGGCGGTGTTCATGCGAAACGTGTAATTTCGCGGTCCGGTCCAAATTGGTTGAGGCAATTTGGACCCCTCATTGGTATCGAAAAGTCCATAATTTCGATGAGGTAGGCGGCACGCCTCACTGTGCGATAACACGTATTCGGAAATGTGATTACCTCTCAGTTCCGGCAGGAATCTGCCGATGTTTGTGATGAATGTATTCGTCTATATGTTACGAAGTGTTAACAATTCTAAAATTTCAGCTTCGTCCTCGTTATTAGAACGCAACTCATTATTAGAATAATGCATTTTTGACAAATCTGACGTAATGTTACGTGCGAAAGTTTCGCTTGCCTTTTTCCATCAGCGGGCTGTCTACACGCTTGTCACTATGGTAGTGCAACTCCACACGTCGTTAGAATTGTTGGTCTCGCTCTGTCTTTTTAACTGCTTAATCTGCCTCTGAGGATGGACCGGTCAGACGGGTCAGTGGGTCCGAGTCCGAGGATGGATCCATCACAAAGCATGGACAGTCTAATTATATGCCCGTCAATGCCCGCCATGCACCACCACCTGCTCAATAGCTGATATTTTTTCCGCTTTGAAAAAAGCTCAAAAGGTCGTTCAATTTTGGGCTGGTTATAGCAGGTAAAACATTGACATGGAGAAGAAGACTATGGTAGTATTTGCGAAAAAAGTGAGAATATTGATTTCATCATCGAGATTTTCACTTGTCGCGTAGTAACCGCTAGCGTGGGGCGCGGCGCACCCCGCGACCGCCAGTGTCCGCATACTGCGGCCGCAAAAACGGCCCTCAAAGAGTGCCGCCTTTTGGCCCTCGCGCGGCCACTTTCAGGCAGTTACCGAGTACCGCCGGTTACTTTCTCCCTCAGCGGTGGTCCCACGCCCGCCTGCCCCAAATGCCCCAACCCGTCGAGCGGGAACGCCCAAAATATTTTTGTATTTTCGCCATTAACTCGATCGGTGCCTGCCTCTTTACTTTTCGCTGGTGCCAGCCAATTAAGAGATACTCGAAGCTCGGCCCCCGAATTGGCGGTTCGGCGGCCGTTTTGCGCTAAATTGCGAACTTGACTGTTGATTCAACAAACAATCACTCGCAGCGGCGCTTTAATTAAGGCTTTTCACCATTTCTAGATTGGAGAGTCCGTTGGCGCGTTAAATTGACCTCTGTCCCGTATTCGAAAAGTACAGTTCATTATCGCAAAAACGTTCGTAATCATTATTACCAGTAAGTACGCAAATGTAGTTGAATGATCCTATAATTCAGAAGTACGAAGCACCTTTCGGTTTAAAAGGCGCACCTTCAACCGTCATAACGCAGTTTTACTTAACAATTTTTACAGCTTACGCTAAGGTATTTCCAATCACAATATCCGCTTTCGTGTACCGAAATACCAATCGGTGTCCCAGCGAGCAAGCGAGCGCTTATTCAATTTCAAATACAAACATTCCATGCCTTTCCCGTGTTTAATCTCACCGATGTTCGCGACGCAATAAACAGATTAATTTAGATAACGCACAACTCCGGTCCCGGACAAAACTTTTGCTTTCTCTCGACTGAGTTAAGGACTTCTTACTTTGCCTTGGTACAGTCTCTGACAGAAGCAGCTTTTGCTGTTACAACCGATTATTGTGTTAAATACTTAATTTGCGTGCGTAGCTTATAAGCGTGTTGACGTCAACGCTTATAAAATTCTAATTTTATTACCGAAAGTCAGAGCATTGTTGTCTTTGCTATACCGTTTATATACCTAAGCGATAGTGTTTATTGGTTTGTCTTTCTGTCATTCAGTTATTTTATTAACGCATATTTATAAGTTATAGCCATCTGTGTTGATGCAAGTTGAAGAAAAATATACAGAATCTATTATGAAATAGCTCTCCTGCGAAACATCTCCGCGCCTGACTGTGCCAGCTTGGCACACTCACCCCTGGCCTTTAATTTCTAACTCTCCGGGTATTATTACTAGTAGGTAGATTCCATTTTACATATTGTTAGAGATGCTTGGTATTCTGTGAAAAGGAAAGCTTTGGGTCGGAGGTCCGTGATGAGGTGCTATACGTGTTCAAGGTCAGTAATACCAATACTTCTCGTATGTGAAAAATCGCCCCAGTCAGCCGATACTTCGTTGATGATCCAAGTTGCATACAACTCGCCCAAAATATTATAAATCAAAAGAGATAAAAGTGCTTGCCAATATTTTTGGGATGAATTGTTCCGTTTACGTTGAGTCTGTTGATTTATATGCTCGGTTATATTTGTATCAAGGAGCGATATAATAAGGAATCCCAGTGATTAAATTGCTATTTTATAGTTCAAGTTTGGATTAGTGGAACAGTCTTGGGAGCCAAATGGCACTTCGTGACGCTATATTATTATTACCTATTAAGTGCATAAATAATTGTTTAACATTTATATGACAATAGTGCTAAAATGCTTCACATTTGAATAATAGTCAAACTTTCAGTAAACTGCCTACCTACTTGATGTAGTCAACTTTTCTAAAGCGTTTTATTATCATATATGAATGAATGTTACAGATTAAAAGTCATGGTAGCTAGAGACCGCTTGGGACCATGAAATTGTAAGATTCATTAACGAGGGATTACAACTTAAAACGCCATGACGAAGTGCTGCTCAAAGCTAATGGACTGAGGTGCCTACTTTCTCTGTAGAATGTACCTACTCCACACCTATAACTAAAAAAGAATACCTGCTAGCATAAGTTCAATCAGCATAAAAATATTTAAATTAGGTTTTCAAATCTGGCCGGATATGACGAAGCCTTGTAAATTGTTCGACTTTTAGCCGAGATTTCGGTCACGCAGAATTCTATAAAACGTGACAATATGACACACATAACATACACAGACCATGTACTTTTTCTTCTTAGCGTGTCGACTCGTGGCAGGTTAAATTTGATAAGACCTAGGTACTGTAACTTTTCAGTCACCCTAATACGTATTTATCTGTATAAATACACACATACTCCTATGAAGAGTAGACATAATAAACATCATTTCACATATTGTGATTTGGCCGTAAGTGAGTGATCGTCTAGTTATCGATTTAAATTTTCGGACCCATTACGTTGTGTATAAATTTTGAAAAAGTCACAAGGAATATGTAAGTTTATAGCAATACTCTTTAAATCAACCGCATGAATATTCGGAAATATTCACAATTGAATAAGATTCAGTTCTCATAAATAAAAATAAAATAAAATATCAAAATCCGCATAAATGAAACATAAATCCGCGTAAATAAGTTGATTAAAATGTAATCCACGCAAATCGAAATAGTCATACAATTTATAAATTCCGCAAGAAATCAAACAAGGTATAAAGTTAACATGCGACTTAGCTTTGACAGCTCTCGAAACGGCAAACAGGATTCTTCTTTCTTCTGTGGCCACTCTAACCCTATTTTTGCGAAACCCTAAAGTTACCTAAATAATATGGAATTAGGACCTTTAGGTCTCGGAAACCTACCTAATCGACAGGATAAAACTGAGACTCCCATCCAACCTAACATCTCAGGCCTACAGCATCGTGGCTAGACTACATTTCCAGCCTACGTGCCGTTCCAGCGAAACCTTTGACATCGATCGACCCAATAACTTATTTTTAATCCATCACAAACCATCACACATATTCCGATCGTCTCGTCAAGCCTTACTATGGTCCTACCTATCGACTCACAAGTCATGGAGAGACAATTTTTTTGATTTTATTTAATTCGCGCGCGTTTGTTGTGTGCCTACTGTGAGGGACGCTAACGACTCAGACCAGGTTTCGATCCAAACTCGAGATTCATGTCCGTAGGCAAATGTCACTAAAGCTTTAAAAGCACAAAGGTACTTAAACGGAACATGGGTCTAAATCGTACCAGAATTCGGCGGCAAACCTAGACGTAGACTTAGTTAGAGCGCCTAGGCCATCGAAGACAAATTCTTCGTGTTTTTGTTAAGTGTATTCGAAGTCACATCCGAACCTGTGTCCCAGGTTAGTTTCTAAGTTTTTTGTTCAGTGAGGGTGAGTACTGATGATATATAATTTGGTAATCTTTTTCTTTTAAATTTGTGTTTTAATCACCTTTCACACTTACATTGAAATCTCTAAGAGCCCTACTCAATACTCTAATTACCACAAAAGTAATGAGAATGTAACTTACTGTTAGCTTTCGAAACTTAGAAACATATATAGAACCAAAACAAACCAATTCACTGACACTACGGAGATAAAGACACAGATAGAGAACGAAATAAACGTCACAAGCTGAAAATAACACAAAGTAATAAAGCACAAATTAATTTAACAAATCACACGCGAGTTGTAATGAATTTTCCCGTGGAAATTTACAAAACATGGGGTTTCTTAGTTACGGAAATGGATAAAATGATGTTCACGCGACGCGCCCCATGGGTTGACTGTCTCGTTTCTACTACCTTGGCCACCTTGCTTGGATTCCTTATCTTCAAAGTTCCCACAGTCCAATATTTTAAACAAACAAAAAATGAAATATTTCTAATTTTATGAGGTCTAAGCGACTGCTCTTATAACGTTCGCACATCCATAAATTTAAATAACTGTTCCTGATAAACCGAAAATAGCTAAATGTTACAACAACTAGGGATGTATTACACACGACGTTTTATTTATACAACGAGTCGATTAAATTTAAAAAACGCAAAGACAAATACGCAAGCAAATGAATTCAATGTGGAATTCCTTTAGACATAAGGTTATAGTGTAGGCAAGTATGAGTAACCAATATAATGACATTTTAGGTACTATAAACTCGACGTAATGTTAAATTAGATCAAGTATAGATAAATACCGAGGTTTAATTTAAATGAAGCAATTAAGTTTGAGTCATCAAACAAGTAGATTAAAATTAAGTTCTAGACTCGTTTAATATTTAGGTGTATTTTAATTCCTTTATTTATTTCGATATTTCGTTGAAACGTATTTGTATATTCACATCACTATCACTTGTGGGATTTTTTCATGGGTCCCATACTTAACGCAAAACATTTAAAATATTCTCGATATTTTGCCTGTCGTTCAACTAATCAATAGCGTAAATTTATTACGTACTTTTGAAGTAAAATGTTATGCTTAACGTCAAATAAATTGTTTTAGTTTATTACAAAACCAAGTTTGGGTTAAGTATTTGAAAGCATTTGTTAAAAGAAATCATGATAAGCAAACTATATTTTTACTCCACACTGCTCTGTGTACGATATGCCTATGCATTTCTAAACCTATCAACTATAAACATACGATATATAAATAAATTGTACGGTGACGAGCTCATGGTACATAGTGATCGTTACAGAGCGCCCCTTTGATTTGACATTTTCTTAATTACTGAAAGAAAGAAGAAAATTGAAAATCACTACTAGAAAACATTAAAACGACAAAGATTCCTAATCTATTCCATCATATTTTAGTTATGCATTCTTTCTGATTCAGGTTAAGAACAAGAGAAAGGCTTATGTACATTCTGAATTTCTAGATTGATTTAAAATTACATTTATTGTCACTGTGCCCCAAGCACTCCCCTTTTAATAAATAAACTTATTTAAGCTTGCGATTTACAATTCTTCGCCCCTTGCAGTCTTAAAGGTACGTGTTTTGATCCTTTCAAATACCTAACCTAAAATAGAAAACTTATATTTTTGTCACTATTGAAGTCAACATCGCAAGCCCAATGTCACTCGCAAACTTTTTATAAAGGTCACAGTCACACCATCTGTGTCGAAAATGATCCTTTTTTTTTCATACGCACCTGTTTTGGGGTGAATGACCGTGTGTTAGTTTTTATAAGTATTGTCATTTCCGGATTCCCCTTTTTTTTTTCTTGTTTACCATAAGGCGACAAGTAAGCGCGCGGTCCGTCAGATGATAAGCTTTAAAATCTCGTTATACTTTTTAAAATAGAAATCAAATAAAGCGCACTTTTTAATTACGCAATTATTAATAAGTATAACGCCCCTTAATGTCTCAGAATGAACGAGCAGAGAGCCCACCCGATTGAAAGTGGGAACTGTTCCTCCTAATGTACTGTTCATAACTTTCGGACTCCGGTTTAGTTTTAAGTTTATTTTATCGTTATAAACTAATCGGTGCACACTGCCAGCCAATAGCAGCGCGTTTTTTTATTTAAAACCAATGGCAATATAATATGTCAAGTGCTTTTGCGAGAAATGCGCGTCGCTTGGGCATCGCTGCGGGGCGGCAGGACGCCCGCGCCGTTCACCGCTAGGATTAAAGAGGCACGCGCGCCATAATACGGTGTATCTACTTAACATTTACAATCATATCTGACGTTGAAACCGGACTCCTATTATCATTTCCACAAGAATCTAGCATGAGAACCTAAAATAAGTGAGAACACCCATAATCGATACATGTATTCACAAAGCCATACCTCTCTCCCGTAGTGGTAAACAGAGACTACTCCCGCTTCATGTTATTAAACTGAAGAATCGCAGGTGCATTGTATTACGCCCCTAAATTTTCTGAATATTTTAAATCACACAATATTTTATAATTACCTTAACACAAATATGACTTTAACTATTATTATTCAATTAGGTATTGAAATTTTAACAAAAGTGAAGAGCTGAATGTAATTGTTCTACGCCCCTTATTTCTCTAAATGTTTTAATTAAGGAACACAAGATTTCCTACGTCTCATTTAATCTTCAAACTTTACAATTCGTCACTTAATCTTTAAAGTTTCCATTACTGGAATTTCAAATGCATATAATAAGCTACAGTCACTCAACGCCACTTAGATAAAAAAAAAATAAAGCTATCGGAGAGTTTGTTTTAATTGATTAAATACGTGGTTTATTAAGCGAATTCAGTAATTTTAACTTCGTCAACGTCCAAATCCGAAATTATACAAAAAGGGACCCCAGCTGTTCTAACTGATAAGTGACCCACATTTTTTTTCAATAGGCAACAAAAAATGCATTCCTTGTGAAGAGCGAACGACCCAAGATGTTCACACATGGTTCATATTTTTTTGTTTTCGCAGAAAAGCTAACGGTTATGACATGCTACGTTGTGTTTCATAGTAACCAAGGTTCTTTTGTCGCGTAATTGAATCAATTTAATTCAATTTTTAATGACGCAATTATCCTGGTCACGGCACCAAATCTGTAACTTTTCAGTCACCCTAATACGTATTTATCTGTATAAATACACACATACTCCTATGAAGAGTAGACATAATAAACATCATTTCACATATTGTGATTTGGCCGTAAGTGAGTGATCGTCTAGTTATCGATTTAAATTTTCGGACCCATTACGTTGTGTATAAATTTTGAAAAAGTCACAAGGAATATGTAAGTTTATAGCAATACTCTTTAAATCAACCGCATGAATATTCGGAAATATTCACAATTGAATAAGATTCAGTTCTCATAAATAAAAATAAAATAAAATATCAAAATCCGCATAAATGAAACATAAATCCGCGTAAATAAGTTGATTAAAATGTAATCCACGCAAATCGAAATAGTCATACAATTTATAAATTCCGCAAGAAATCAAACAAGGTATAAAGTTAACATGCGACTTAGCTTTGACAGCTCTCGAAACGGCAAACAGGATTCTTCTTTCTTCTGTGGCCACTCTAACCCTATTTTTGCGAAACCCTAAAGTTACCTAAATAATATGGAATTAGGACCTTTAGGTCTCGGAAACCTACCTAATCGACAGGATAAAACTGAGACTCCCATCCAACCTAACATCTCAGGCCTACAGCATCGTGGCTAGACTACATTTCCAGCCTACGTGCCGTTCCAGCGAAACCTTTGACATCGATCGACCCAATAACTTATTTTTAATCCATCACAAACCATCACACATATTCCGATCGTCTCGTCAAGCCTTACTATGGTCCTACCTATCGACTCACAAGTCATGGAGAGACAATTTTTTTGATTTTATTTAATTCGCGCGCGTTTGTTGTGTGCCTACTGTGAGGGACGCTAACGACTCAGACCAGGTTTCGATCCAAACTCGAGATTCATGTCCGTAGGCAAATGTCACTAAAGCTTTAAAAGCACAAAGGTACTTAAACGGAACATGGGTCTAAATCGTACCAGAATTCGGCGGCAAACCTAGACGTAGACTTAGTTAGAGCGCCTAGGCCATCGAAGACAAATTCTTCGTGTTTTTGTTAAGTGTATTCGAAGTCACATCCGAACCTGTGTCCCAGGTTAGTTTCTAAGTTTTTTGTTCAGTGAGGGTGAGTACTGATGATATATAATTTGGTAATCTTTTTCTTTTAAATTTGTGTTTTAATCACCTTTCACACTTACATTGAAATCTCTAAGAGCCCTACTCAATACTCTAATTACCACAAAAGTAATGAGAATGTAACTTACTGTTAGCTTTCGAAACTTAGAAACATATATAGAACCAAAACAAACCAATTCACTGACACTACGGAGATAAAGACACAGATAGAGAACGAAATAAACGTCACAAGCTGAAAATAACACAAAGTAATAAAGCACAAATTAATTTAACAAATCACACGCGAGTTGTAATGAATTTTCCCGTGGAAATTTACAAAACATGGGGTTTCTTAGTTACGGAAATGGATAAAATGATGTTCACGCGACGCGCCCCATGGGTTGACTGTCTCGTTTCTACTACCTTGGCCACCTTGCTTGGATTCCTTATCTTCAAAGTTCCCACAGTCCAATATTTTAAACAAACAAAAAATGAAATATTTCTAATTTTATGAGGTCTAAGCGACTGCTCTTATAACGTTCGCACATCCATAAATTTAAATAACTGTTCCTGATAAACCGAAAATAGCTAAATGTTACAACAACTAGGGATGTATTACACACGACGTTTTATTTATACAACGAGTCGATTAAATTTAAAAAACGCAAAGACAAATACGCAAGCAAATGAATTCAATGTGGAATTCCTTTAGACATAAGGTTATAGTGTAGGCAAGTATGAGTAACCAATATAATGACATTTTAGGTACTATAAACTCGACGTAATGTTAAATTAGATCAAGTATAGATAAATACCGAGGTTTAATTTAAATGAAGCAATTAAGTTTGAGTCATCAAACAAGTAGATTAAAATTAAGTTCTAGACTCGTTTAATATTTAGGTGTATTTTAATTCCTTTATTTATTTCGATATTTCGTTGAAACGTATTTGTATATTCACATCACTATCACTTGTGGGATTTTTTCATGGGTCCCATACTTAACGCAAAACATTTAAAATATTCTCGATATTTTGCCTGTCGTTCAACTAATCAATAGCGTAAATTTATTACGTACTTTTGAAGTAAAATGTTATGCTTAACGTCAAATAAATTGTTTTAGTTTATTACAAAACCAAGTTTGGGTTAAGTATTTGAAAGCATTTGTTAAAAGAAATCATGATAAGCAAACTATATTTTTACTCCACACTGCTCTGTGTACGATATGCCTATGCATTTCTAAACCTATCAACTATAAACATACGATATATAAATAAATTGTACGGTGACGAGCTCATGGTACATAGTGATCGTTACAGTACTCCGCCACAGATACAGTGTTATCCGAACAACATGTTTCCGATACCGGATATGAACCTACTATTTTATTTACGTAATGATCTCTGTGCAAATTTTTACACAAACCCTTGACATGAAGACGTGACGGACAAATACAATCGTTACAATCTTTCGCATTAATAACATTAATACGAAGTTAAAAGATCACGTTAGCTGTGCTAATATACAGAAAGATTAATTAAAAAATTGGTGTATGTCTTTTCCGTAAAAAATATCTAACAAGACAATTTGAAAGCAAAAGAACATCTCAGCTTATGCTAACCCGACAATTAAGGGATTATAGGCCATAACAGCCATAACATTATAGAAAACAACATGTATTATTATTAATCTGTGACATTGGCACAAGAACGACACAAAACTATTAAATAATGAAAAATCACATGGATATTGACGCGTGCTGACATTACTTTCTTTACCATTCTTGCCCCAACTCCCATAGCGTACAATAAAAGAGTTACTACTACAATACCTATTTACTAGCAAATAAAACAGACAATCGCATCGGAATTAGCGGAACAGAGACGTTGGAATCCAAATAATTGTGCCTTCATATGTCAAATAGTTGTATTGTTCGTGCATGGGTAGACCGCAGACTACAAACACACAAACCTTAGGCCTCATTACGATGGGAACCAGACGATCTGGGTCCATTAAGCTATATAAAGAACACATCTGTTTCATTTATTCCATTGTTATGTTAATGAGTCAGTTATGATATGATTGTTAGGAACCTATGGCAGAGGTTTATGAGTGTTGAACGGATTAATTATTTCTTCGCTATAAGTGTTGGAGCGCTTGCGCATCGCATCCGATTCGCGTATGTAAAAATACAGATCTACTATAATCCTTCAAGATTCAGTTAGAAATCCTACTACTCACTTTCTGCATAGTCTACTGGTTGACTGGAAGATAAAGCCTTAATGGCTTTAAGTCCGCCAATTGTGTTATTGTGCAATAAAGTTTTAAATAAATAAATAAATAAATCATAATGGTATCAGCAATTCCATTAATTAACTTAATGTATCCACTTTCAAGTAAGCATTCGTGGTTAGTGATAATGTCGGCAATCTCTAAGTATGAGAAGTTTTTCACTGAAACAGCTTAAAATTTTTAATTTTTTATACCAATAATATGTATTCGATATTGATTTATTTTTATATGGTACCAACTCCGTTCGATGCAATTTTAGGCAATTACGTAGTTGCGTTGCCACTGAAAGAACTAAGGGCTTGGCAGCAGAAATGAGAGGAGTAATATGGCAATGGGTATAGTAGTATCGAGTAGCATGACGGCGATGGTGACCCCATACAAACGGACGTATCAGGATAGCGAACACTATCATAATCATCTTGGCTTAAATATTCCGGAAGTGCTCTCGCGCGCGAGAGTCCGAGGTTCGCCTTGATCTTGGAATTGGCAGATCAGGTAATTACAGTAGAAACTGCCGTTTGACCTTTGTCAAAACCTAACCAGATTGGATAGCGGACGCAATTCATAAAAAACAGGCACTTGAATATTTTGATTACGTCAAGCTAAATCATATAGTCACGTCATGCAGTGCCACAATGCTGTGAGCACCTTCTACAGATTAGATAAACTCGTTACAACTTTCGCGCCTCAAAAACTTGGAGAATATAGTTATACCTTTTTAAATTTTATGTGAATTTTAAAAATAAACCTTTATCCAGTATACACTTTCGCCGCCGCTAAGTGGCATAACGTTACAACCCAAACATTTGAACTTTCCACGCATGGTGTCTAAAACCTTTGAGCTAACAAACAGTGAAGCTTGAGGAAATATTTGGTCACGTACTATACAGAGATAAGAAACAGCTAAAATAGTATGTTGCCACTTACTTTGTTTATGTTATTGCTAGTTTGCTACCTTAGTGAAAAATAAAGATAAAGGTAAACATCCTTGGCAACTTTTAACACTAACGAACCTCGGAGTCGTGCATGCAGTAAAAATTGTTGGCTCCATGTTTTATGACCAGCAATCTGTTTGATGTCAACCGTCCTTGGCAATAGCTGCTGCCTATTTTTTGGTTTAGGTCTACGGAGGTCCTGGTCAGCCGAAAACGCAACGAACGACTATCTTTAAGGTGACTTGACAGTGAACTTTAGTCACCTAAAATGCATCGAAATCAATCGATCCGTTCAGGAGCTCTATCTAAACAGATAAACAAATGTACAGGACAGACACACGTTACATATCTAACTCCCATATATTTTTACGTCGGGGGTGAACGATATATTTTTCAAGTTATTATTTGAATATTAAACTCATGTCCTGTTTCTTTGTCCACAGTCGAAGATGCGGTCGCGACGAGGGCTTGTTATAGGCGTCCTCTTAATATTACACATGGTAAGCAAGAACACAATCTATCTATACATTTTAATGTCTATGGCGTCGTGGGAGTCAGTCTCACATACCATTGACAGGCTGCGTGCCATTGAAAAGAAAAAAACCAGCTACGTGCGGCGAAATACACTATAACCACCGTAAGGGGGTTGCTTACTATGAAAACTTTTTTGGTTTGTTGTTAAAAGTATCTTCTCTTCTCCGATACGGTATCAGTTTACTCAACAAGTAACTCTATAATCTTTCATAAATATGAACGAAGAAGTTGTTACAGTCATCTTCAACAACAGAAAGTCTTTAAACAAAGCAGTCCTATCAAAATATTTCCCTTTTCGATTTCTGTAACACCGTGCTACTATAGAATAAAGGTCATCCCATGCCACTATAGACCAAAGGTTACCTCAAGCCACTTTGAAAAAAGTCAAACCATGTCACTGTTGAACAAATGTTACAACATGCTACTTTAGAAAAAATATCACCCCATGCCCCAGAACAAAGCTCACCCTAACCTAACCTGACACCCATACATTTCACATCCACCCAATCCTTTGCATCTACAAAGTTCACAACCGCAAAATGCTAATTATAATAACTGATCACAATATCAGTAGGTCAAATCACAGTTCGTTTACGCTCAATTACAAATGCAGTTCGCCTTTGAATAATCTGATGTGAATAACTGGCCATAAGAACACGCATCTCGCTATAAAATCATCTAATCGGCCATCCGTAACAAATATACGTATCAAGATATCAGTGGTTGTAAAAAATATAATTATCTGATACACAACTAGTGTCTAACGAGGCTGCATGCGTTGCGTTGTGGTATTTATTTAGATACCTTACCTACCTAGATTTATTCCGCTTTGTTGTTTGGGTAGATATGGATTATGTGCGTATTCCTATCTTTCTAATTTGCGTTAAACGAAATTCATAACTCATTTTGCGTCTTCGTTTCGGTGGTGTCATAAGAACCTTTTATATGGAACACAATTACTGTCCAGGCAAATCTGCCAGCTTTCTGGCAACCATTCCGGGGGGTGTGGATAACTTTTTTAATTTTTAGTATGTATTTTATATCTGTTAGTGTATATTTTTAGTATTTTATATGTAGGTATTATTGTATATTTTGACTGTAACTAAATATTTTAAGTGTCCTGTCTGTTAAAATTTTATGGGAGAAAGTTTACAGTCACCTCACAGTCCACAAAATTATGATAATACGAAATTGAAATTCATAAATTGGCTACGACAAATGCTTCTAAAAAGAATATGAAAAGAGAATTATTATCTTCAACCAACATTGTAGCATAGCCGGGAGCTAAAGGTATTTGGGCGAAATAAGATGTTAACTGTACTACTGAATATTTGTCGCTGTCACTTAAGAAATATGTTAACTGGCCGAGATGTAGGTATCTATTCAACCTGTTGCTATACTAGGATATTCCTTGAACATCCACTCCTGACTATCCTCACTATAAAATTACCCGTTAAAACATATATTCACAAATCTTCGTACATAAGCAGGTGTAAAATAGCTCTGCACAATTTCTTGTAATGTTGACAATAGAGTTCGCGTAAGATAAGTCATTGTTTTTCTTGGGAGTAGGCTTGTTGGTTCTCTGTTACAATTTAGTTCAATTTTCAGCCGTGAGCAAAGTCATCTTTCGCGCAGATACACCGGCCGCAAACACACAATACTTGTATTAACATAATCTTTTAAACTATCGCGGTTATTATCACACATTTTAAAGGTATGTTCCGGGTTCCCTACCGCGGACTTTTGTTTGGTAGGAAACCCGGAACATACCTTTAAAACTCGTACTATTGTCAGTAAGAACATATTGTCGATATTAATTATGTGTGAGCGGGCAGCTCGTTTCTTTCATTGCCGCGTCTGACACCGAACAAAAAACCTTCTCGAAGCCAAATAGCCAAGGCGTATCGCGCAAGTAGAGCGGCGCTTATGAAAGTTAATAGTGGTCTAATCGACGATCTAGCCATTTAAGGTACAGCACTGGTCGCCGCCGAGAAATCACTGTGTCATTCGGAACCAAGGACGTTGAACTCCATTACGGAGACTGCACTACGCATACAGCTGTATCAGAATCAAAAGAACAAAAAGGGGCTAGGTAATTTTTTTATCAACAAACGCAACGAAAAGAGGACTCTTAGGTTGGGAGCGTCGGTGGTCTAATGGTTAACGGGTCAGACACGTTCTTTGACATACCGAGTAGAACCCCAGGGCCACTATGTACCTCTTAACCAATGACTCTTTTGTGAGTTATGTACATTAGTTGAACACAAACCAATGCTCTTACGGTGACGGTAAACATAGTAATGGAACATGCACATTCAAGCGATTGAATGTGTAACCATGATCCAATCTGGGCCTCAATTACGCTAATTGACTAATAACTTGATTGAATTGAGCCTACTACAACATACCGCTCATGTTAAATTATTTTAGGGGGACGGTAATTGTTTCAAAGAGAATATATTATTGGGAGAAATATTTAATAACGTAAGAAATGAAGGAAGAACCAGTCAAGCAGTAACGAGGAACTGATTAGAGAGGAATATCTTAATTAAAAAATACAAGGGAGATTATTACAAATGGGGAAAATACATATCTTATCATATTGCTCTTCAAGCTTTCACAATTTCACTTTCACTTTATACTCATAGTTAAAATTATGTTACGAATAATTTAATTTCTTTATTGTAATAAGAAATCAAACATTAGATTTATTTTATTTTTGGAACTGCATTCCAATAAATTAAATGACACCACTGGTGACCGGAGAGCTGGCTCCTTCCTCGGGCAACGGATTAGAGTCACTATCAAACTAGACAATTCAGCCAGCTTTCTGAGCACCATTCCGGGGGCAGCGGTGTGGAGGACATTTTTAATTTTTAGTGTGTAGGTATTACTGGTATTAGTGTATATTTTTACTATAACTGTAAATATTTAATGTATACAATACAATACAATTTTTCTATTGTACTGTATATTTAATGTATACAGTACAATAGAAAAAAAAATATATAAACCTAATGGCCTTACAGTAAAGGTCTCCCTTGGAGAACATTGTCCTTACCTCAACGCCCATTGCTCTAGACAATATCCGAAATCAATACAACCAAACAATCAGAGACGTACCCACTCGACGTGTCGCCACATCGACGTGGACGTGAGCCCTAAGATTGGATCTAATACGGCCAAGAGGCATACGGCCAAACATGGGCAACGACCCACTGCACTGACGGATACAGCCAGTTCCGGCTTTGGTCAGTTTACTCGGCCGCCCCGAGGAAAGTAAGCAAGCCTAATGGACGTATTGGACTCCGTAGATTGAATGTAAACATGGCTTTGGCACCGTTTGCTTTGAGTTTACTTGAGCTAACAACTCAATCTGTAAAAAGGGAGAGCATTTGTTACCAATTACTCCACATACTCGGTGGCCTAATGGTTGAAGTGTCCGACTCGCAAGAGAGAGGTAGTTCGGACCCTATTGCCGCCATGTAGGCAATGACTCTTCTGAGTTATGTATATTAGTTGAACACAAATAGATGCTCTTACGGCGTTAGTGAGGGAAAACATCGTGATGAAGTCTGCACATTCAGGCGACTGAATGTGTAACCATGATCCAATCTGGTCAGGTGCCTCTGTTCACATGATCACGGAGGTCAGATGGCAGTTCCACTGTAATTTCCCGATCTGCCAAATCTTGGATCATGGTGAAGGCGGACCCCAGACCCGCGTGCGCACGAGCACAACCGGGTCATGAACGCCAAAATGTTTATTTTTTTTTAGTAAAATCTTTGTGAGAAAGAGAACTTTATCCTGAACTGAACTCCTGAAATGTATATCCGTATCGTGTATAGGTTGTTAAGCTTCTTTTGGTGCGCTTGTAGCTTCTCTTGCAGACCACGAGATGGTAACTCTATATTTAACTACTTAATATAATAATCTTTAAATTCATTTTCACGTACAGATCTATTGCTGCTACAACGTCAGTAGATTTTTTGTCCACATCGATGTATTCGCAAGCACGAATAAAACACATTAAATACCTGGATTGTAGCTAGGTCTGTCATACATACAATACTTACTTTACTAACAAGCACAACTAACACTTAGTAATTAGCATTAATAACTATAGTAGTCAACTATAATTCTCGCTAACAAGCTGAACAGCTTAAGAAAACCACTTAACAAACGACAATGAAGTTATGTGCGAGATATATGCGGACCATAATTACCAGTTAGACAAGTATGAACGTCGATTTATTATAGTGTCATCCTTGATAATTACTAGACTTTATTGAAGACTTTCGACCCGTAATCGTGAAATATATAAAAATCCGTTTCGTAGTTTAGAAGAAGTAACCAAACAAATAGTACTAGTAGAGTAGTAGTAGTAAAAAATAAAAGATAAAGGCTCCGACAAGCCAAGGGTAGGGTGTATTGCCGCTCATTAGGGCAGGCCTACATCCAGCAGTGGACTAGTAAAGGGTGATTATGATGATAATGAAGATCATTTACGCACTGCATACGTAAAAACGGATTATACTAAAGTTCACGTTTCAGTAGCGGCGCCTCTTGCATACGACATACTTCGGATGAGTATGAAATACAGTACCATAAAAATAAGTTTGTTTTAGATAGTTAAGTACATAAGATGATTAGGAAGACGATTGAACTGAAATATATACCTATAATATATTTCATAAATAGGATTTCCTTTCGAAATCTCATCATTAGCAAAATATGAAGTCGGGCTGATGTCGTTGGTCGGAGAAATATAGCGCGTAGCTAGCATTAGTTGATAAATGTCTCTGGTAGAGCTATGTTTAAATCTATGAAACAGCCAAGCTATACTTTCTGACCAAAATTTAGGGTTACAGTATAAAACCTTACTACAGTATACAGACACCCATGGACACCCGCAACACCCGGGAAGCCGCGAATGCTTTGCCAGCATTTGAGATAGGTGTCGTTTCTTGAAGGTGTCATAGTCGTAATGGTTCTAACGCAACGCAGTAGGAAGCTGCTTCCAAAACACTGTCGGATGAGGCAGGCAGTTTCGTGAAAATCGCACATTATTCAACCGCCACTCATCCTGGTAGTACGGATGGAATTTCAATTTGCAGCGGGTAGTACAGTAGTAAAATTTTGAGACTGCTATCAATCCAATCAATTCCTCAGAGCTTAGAAGCATTTAAGAACTTTTATGACTGTCATAACTGTACTATTTCTACTTATGCATAAGACAATTGAAATACAAGTACTAACCACAAACAATCAACGCAGACATCAATCAAACCGTAGTCATACTACCAAGCGACGACAATCGTTACAACTTAACTATTCATGCAATACAATATTTCTTAACAGCTGCTCAATGTGTTGAGAAATTAATCATAAAAGCTACGGACACGATTTTACCGCCGCAAACATCGAGAGAGGAGCGCCCCACGCTAAAATGTATTTACGACAATAGACGAGGTGTCATGGAAACGGCCAGCTTTCCAGCACATGTGACCTACAACGGTGGCATACTTGCGCCAAATCCTGCTCCCTACCACGCCGCTGCTGGGCAATTTACCTTATTTTTTATTTGCATCGCCCAGTTAGAACGCTTCTATGCTTCCTGTACAAGAATCTGTGATAGATGACTGTCGCTTGGCAGTGAAAGTGCGACGCGATCCCGGAAAATGTGTTAAGTTCACATAGTTCTGAGTTTGCTGATTCGTTAGCACCGTTCGGGGAAACATGGAAAGTTAAGAGTCAAGGATGTGAATTTTTCTGTGTTACTTATAACGCTCTGTTTTTTGCAATATCACTTAGGAGGCGTTAATTACCTCCGGAGCGATATTGATTACCAATGTCTTGTGATATTGTTTTACGTATCGTGGTTATTAAGGTAAACCAAACCAATATTGTTTTCACAAGAAAATATTACATATCAATATGATTGATATTTATTAATGTAACAAATAAGTGGAAAATTAATATTTATGGTGAAATATGTAATGTGAGCAAATCTGCTAGCCGCACTTGTTTGTGCCCCTATTTCTTGAAACTACACCTCAGTATCAGAAGAATCGGTTTAGAAGGAATAGAAAGACTAAACCAGAAAATAACGTCCCTCGAAATAAACCTACTAAGAAAATAACTTGGAACAAACATGACGTTCTTCTAAATTGACTTTTCAAAAAACCTACCTCGCTAAAAGGACATTTTCAGAAGCTTTTCTTTTCTCAAGTGATACCTGTTCCCGATTGGCTTATGTAGCTATTTTAAACCAAAAACCCACTACGGGTCACCAATACTTACGTGATGAATAATCTCCGCAAATAGGTTACAAGATATGCAGACATGTTAGAGCGTTGAAACGACCACTTTGCTGGATCTATTTCGTTGGAAGCATCCCAGAGGGGAGCATCATTTATTACGTTTGATTGATAGCGAGCCTGTCATCTTGGTATCGAGTTCAGGGAGCCGCTTAATTTATTCCGTTAGACGAGCACTTGGATATGGTGGAAATTTACTTAGTCTAGCGTTTTGGAAGAGATTTAGTGGATGTATATTTCGCATATAGTTCCCACTGGGGTTGGTATTTTCGGATGTCATAACTGTTATTGACTAGCATTAACCCCCTATTTCACTCCCTTAGTTGGGAATTTCTAAAACTTCCATTCTTAGTAGAGTTTCTGGGCCCAGCGGTTGCGGGTCTGCGTTGACATCAGTCAGTCAGAATTGCTTTTTATATAGGACCTAAAATAGATTAAAGTATGGTCACGTTTAACGTGTTTGTTTGCCATTAGTACTGAGTAGTATCCAAAACGATGGAAATTGGAAATAGACCATCGCGACTTTACATCTGTCTTTTCATATTCATACAAATAATACACGTCAGTTTTGTATGCAATGACCAGCACCGTGGCTTCGGTCCTGGCTCACGCTGAGGCGAGACCGATGTTGACAGGTAGTGCCAAACCACAGCAGTTCCGGACCGATTTAGTGGTAGACACCTTGTTTACCCAGGTTTACGTTAGAGGTAGTATTGCGAAAGACTAAATAGAGATTAGGGAGATACCGATGAACCTCCAGCGTTTTCCAATAAAGGTTACTTAACCTGAACAATAATCTTATAAGTAAAATATAATCAAAATTAATTGGCTGGCAGCAAAAGCGAATTCGAATATAACATTCCGAAGTAGCTCTCGATTGCCAATTTTCGTCAAAAGGAAATAAGGTGAATCCTTTGACGGTCCCCTCTTCCATGCCATCGAGCTTTGTAATCATTTCAGAACGAAAATTGGAAAATATGGCTACCGAGTTTTGTTAGAGTGCGCGCAAAATACGTCCGCACTTAAGTATAGCGTCCCTGTCATTTTGTTTTTCAGTTGATCTTGTTGGCCGACTGTCTTTAGTTCCATTTTAAGCCGCGAGCAAAGTTATTTTGCGCATAATCTAGTACCTAGGTATTCTAAGCCCACGAGCACCTATACGAGTTATAGTATCTTCAATAAATTTATGGTCCATGGTTACCGCAAATAGATAGCGTGCTACTTTAACCGAAACCACATAACGAAAGAAGGCCTTCTCTCTGCTTTTGTTACTATTATTATAAATAGGAGAAAATTAATCTCTCCAAACAATTGAATTGTAGGCATATCTACTTTCAGCCAAATTAGTAGCGTCTCAAATCAGTCTATCACTGTCACTCACCCAGTAGTCACAATCATTTGGAATCCTCGTTGTTTACCCAGCGTCTAGACCGAAACGCAGCCGCAACGCGTAGGCGCAGCTTGGCACACCGCATCGATATAGCTATATCGCACACCCTCTCTCACTCACATGTGTAGCGTAAGACCAGCGTAAGACAGAGACGAGAAGCTAAAGTTTATCGCGTGCGGTGAGCTCGATGGAGGTAATTTAATGAAAGGAAAATGTGTGGGAGCAACGACCGACACACTGCTCTTGACTTCGCGCGGTACACTTTACTCCACCACTGCCTACTATGCGGATGTTAGTAGTGCATTGGTTTGTGAATGGGGAAAAGGTTGTGGTTTTTTTATGGAAATACTCACCGCCTTTGCAAATTGTTGTTCAGATGTGTATGGTTTTTTCTGTTAACTCTTTGTAAGGCTAATTTAATTTGTTGGATCTTAAACACTGCATTCAATTTGATTCCGAAAAATTCAGATAGCATCTACCTATAATATGTAAAATAGTAAATTAAACTTATGCTGGAAGCGTCTATTTTATAGAATTTTTTTTCGATTGTGTTAAAATATTTTTATTTCTTAACTGTTGACTATTGATATACCTAATACTCTGATTAGCAAAAACTGTATTTTTTCCTAAAGTGGCTGCACTTAAGTCATAAACATAAAGTAAATCATTATAAGCTTAGTCTGTAGATCATTAACCTAAAAAGAAGATCAGGAATAAGCACCTACATCCATATTTATTGTCATTAGGTCTTGAAGCTTAGCAGCGATCTGTTCGATCTCGACACTCGTCAAGATAACATTTATGTCAATTATAATTATCATAAGGCTTAATCAAACATACTTTTCCTCGACAAACACACTTACTATGCTAATCTCACTTATTTTACTTTGAAAACTTGGTGATAAATTTATGAATAAGCTGGCAGAATCAACATTTAGATGTTTACGTTTAACTTAGTGCCCTAAATGTTTAGAGGCTAATGGATGATTTAAATTTAGTACAATATAAAATATTATGCGATTATTCATAGGTTTAATATTAAAATTGGACAAGTTATTTGAATTAGATTATTCTTAGAAGGTAAATAAAGCTATCTTTGTTGATTTGTGACGATTCTGAACCATTTTGTCCGCAAGCTTTTGTCCGCGACTTCGTCCGCGTAAAATTCGGTTATTTATCGGTTACCTAAATTGTTATTCGAGGATTTGTGTTTACTGTTACTTCGAAATGAATCTTCAAGGAAAACATAAAAGCCTAAGTAGAGTGTGTATCGGAGCTAAGCTTTCGCCATCGTATACCAAACCTAGTTAATCGTAATTTTCATGCAACAGTGGTGCTATGATGATACAATCTAAGCAGGTACTTACATTTACTCTTAAATAATTACTAGACAGTAGAGGTTACCATTTCTATTTAAGTAATGGTCTTAGATTAATACTCACATTTCGTAAGCATTCCAAAGGAATGTCTTACACACAGATAAGCATCTGAAATTAATCTAGTGGAAAGAGCGGACTTTCTCTTTTTATTATTACACAACACACAAACAATCAGTCTCCCTTGGGGCCCATTCTTATCCCAATCTAAAATAATCACCAGTTCCATTCGACCAGACAAGGAACCTCTGAGCCCGGGCATTAGTCTGGGAAGCCGATAACCTCCCGAATAAATCTCTATTCGAGTGAAAAAATATCGATATTAGACCGAACATCTCTTGTGGGGCAATACTTTCTAATTTGATAGCTTGAGGCGAAATAAACTAGTAATATAAAACTTGACGATTCGTTTAAGCCAGCCTTGAGATTGGTCGGCGTTGAACACCCACGGTTGAACGAAATTGTGGACTAGCCCCCAATAATTTCAGGTGATAAACTCCCCATACCAACCGCGCATTGGTTGATAACACCACGTTTCTGTAATTTCGTAACATTGCATTGGAATGTTCTTTATTTTACTGTTTCGATGCTTAAATTGTTTTAATGCTCAGTGATTACCGGTCTTCAAAGAGTATGGGATTGACTGTATTAAGAGGTGAAATTTAATGTCACTTCCTTTGCAGAAAAAAGTAACAGATTGCGACAGTTAATGAGTGATCATTATTCAATTCGACTTAAATAAAGTTCTCTAGGCCTAGACTAGGAAAAATAAAGACGTGTAATCTGCCAAGCATGAATGAATAGTGGGTTTTTTAAATAAATTGCCTAGCATAAATATCAAATTTGCTAATAAAGATAACAGTACCCACCTTATGTTGATAGAAACTACGAATTTCGGATAAACGAGAATTTCTAGTCGAATTCTCGGAATAAAAGTTCACAAACGTGCCACTTCATCTGAAACCGGATCTATGGAAAATATTTGGGAAACCGGGGCGTCCAATGAGACGTTTAAAATCAAGTGAGGGCCAGAACAACTTTCACGTGATCAGTCTATTCATGCTTCGCAGGAAATTGGGATCTGTCATCTGGCTGCAGTCATGACAGGGCCGGTGTATCTAATGAGGGGGCGAATCTGTCTAGATGGCAACGATAGAAAACCTTTGGAACCTTTGGCGTAAAGGGTATTGCTAGGCCACCAATGTAGGCAAGCGAAGATGGAGAAGGTGGGAAAGGGTAATTACCCACATGGCCGGGTGTTGTGGCCAGGGGACCAGGTGTTCGGAAGTAGTACATATGCCGCGGAAGTTGGCACACTTCTCTAGTGCGATGTAGGACGGTCAGCTCTATCTATGCGCGGATGCTTGCCAACCTTGTGTTCGTGTACTCGTAATGTGAGTATCGTTGACTTTCCCTATTGGAGCGATAGATGTCGCTACACATCCATTTTCAGAAACTATGCGAGGATACTATGAGATCTCACAGTGTGCGCAAACGCTCAGAGTTTCAACTCACCGGTTTCAACTGACAATACTTGAGTGGCGATCGGCACTATGAACGAAATTGGCCAAAGAGCCTTATTGAACGCAGTAACGCTATTTCGATATATAAAGCATAACTATTTCTTTTCTTCTACAAAACTTTCACTTGAGCTTGAACAATTTATTAAGTGTTATTTAATACAACACAGTGGCCGATTAAGCCGTCCCTCATGGCGACCTAACACCTGTCTCACGAGTTATGTGACAGTGAATTTGGATACTTTTACAAATCTAGGTCGAATGCGTTGTAGGCAGTTTCCTTCTAGGAATATTTGTAATGACATGTTAAAAGTTAATTAGAAAATTCCTCCGATATCAAAACATGGTAATCTTATTTATCATGGAGTGTTTACCTTTGCTCTCGGAGAAAAATAAGATTTATTTTTATAATTTAGAGTAAGTTAGTAGTTATACAATTACATTATCCAGCATAGGCCGGTATTCACCACTCGGATGATGATTAGTATTATATCAGTAATTTAAATTGTTCAATACATATCAATTACGTACCTGGGTAGATACGGTTAGTGGGCGTTCTTGTGACAATACCTCCTCGGGTAAGAGGCGTTTATGTTTTCAAATCTATAGTGCATTTTTACTTTACTATACAAAATTTTCTACCTACAAATCCATGGACAAGCCATGTCAAAATCATTTCGCGCTAAAATAGATAGAATGCGAGAAAGATAAGTCTTCACTTAGATTAGGGCCCTGTCATTGTTTTTGTTGGGAGTTAGTTGTTAAAGAGTTGCTATTTTTGTCTGTCTATAAAATTTAGTTCTTACGCGCACTCTACCTATCAACTTGACGCACCGTATACACTAACCTACTTTTTCTTAAGACTGTGCACCTACAGTAGATAACAGATACTTGGTAAAACATAATTTTAAACACACTTCTCACATCATTTTCTAAGTCAACATACTTTCAACCCCGAAAGTGGAGGCATGTAGCATAAAATTTAATATGCAATTTCTAATTTACAGAGCGGAACTCTGAGCGAGTCTTCGAACGAGAGTGGCGGGGGCGGCGGGGCGGCGGGGGACGCTAGCAGTGCCGCGGAACCTTCAGCTGATCAGTTGGCCATGGAGTCTTCGGAACGGGAGACACCAAGCCACGCGTACAACGGCCCTCCGCCTCCGGTGCCGCCCCAGCACAACAGGCGACAGAACCCGCCGCATCACCAGCAGCATCATCCTTTAGGTAGGCAAGATTATTTTTTAAAGTGCCGCCTGATGGTAAGCAGTTACGTAGTCGTCTTGAAGAACTTTATATTGTACTCATTTGGGAAAGTATCAGCTGGGAACTCATTATATGACTAGTGTTAGAAAAGTCAACTAACATCATCAGCAACTGCTGGAACAGTCTGCCTATATTTGAGCCAACTCCAAGTTGCAGGTGGAGTGTTTTCAATCATATCCATGCTTGGCAAGCGGATTTGAGACCGATATAATAAAATTGTGTTTTCGTCTCTATTTCAGGTATGCCGCGCATTACGAATCATCACGCTGTTCACTCTAAACCTTTTGCTCTGGGACCGCCAGTCAGCCACCACAAGAACGACATCGGTCCTGGCTTCCGCGGACCCCCGCCACCCCCTGCCCCTCCTTCGGATGCCCAGACTGGTGCTAGTGATAAAGTCTTCAGCACAGCCGGAGATGTTTGGCCAGCACCAGCCCCTGATATGCCCAAAATTGTATCGTTAGACGTAAAATGCGAAAAGAACGCCATGCGCGTATTCTTGAGCTTCGACAAACCTTTCTTCGGAATCGTTTTCTCAAAAGGACACTACTCGAACCACCAATGTGTTCATCTGCCTCCCAATCTAGGACGAGCCACAGCCTCATTTGAAATTGGTGCTCACGCTTGTGGCACTGCGGGCAGTGGAGACCCGAGGTATAGAGGAGATGTTGCCACCGCTGGAACGTACTTTGAAAACGTGATAGTCATACAGTATGACCCGCAAGTACAGGAGGTCTGGGATCAAGCAAGGAAGCTACGATGCACGTGGCACGACCAATACGAGAAGGCGGTTACATTCAGACCATTCCCAGTCGATATGTTGGATGTTGTACGCGCTGACTTTGCCGGAGACAATGTGGGTTGCTGGATGCAGATCCAAGTTGGTAAAGGGCCTTGGGCGTCAGAAGTATCTGGGCTCGTCAAGATCGGTCAAACAATGACGATGGTGCTGGCTATTAAAGATGACGATGCCAAGTTCGATATGTTAGTAAGAGACTGTGTGGCTCACGACGGTCAACGAGCGCCTATACAGTTAGTCGATAGGAGAGGCTGCGTAACACGACCGAAACTAATGTCCAGATTCACAAAGATAAAGAACTTTGGCGCTAGCGCATCTGTTTTATCCTACGCTCACTTCCAAGCCTTCAAATTCCCTGACTCGATGGAAGTCCACTTCCAGTGTACTATACAGATTTGCAGATACAAATGCCCCGATCAGTGCTCTGACGGACAAAATGCGATTGGAGGACCTCATGCTGAGTATGGACCGCCACAGATCGATGCTTACACCGTTGGTGCTGAAGCAAGGAGAGACGAAAGGAGAGTACGTAGGCAAAAGCGTGCGACTTCCCCTGAGAAGGAAGTCGGTGTAAACCGAGTCATTCGCGTCGTGTCTGCCGGGGACTTGAATATGGATCCGGCTGAAGAGACTGCTCCGACTAAGATTGTTCCCACCTTGGGATTGGTTTGCATGACTACACCCGGTTTCGCTGCTACTCTCGGCGCCTTGCTTGCCACTTTAATATGCTCTTGCGCCGTATCAGCAGTGCTGTTCCTGAAACTAAGGCCCATAACCACATTGAAGAAGAAGACGATAGCAGTGACGACGATAGCACGACCACACCCACCTCCCCACGTTCTCTCAAAAAGTCAGTTCTACTCGTAACATCGGATGGATATAATAAATTTTGTACATATTAGTGTGATGAGACTGAAGTATGTAGACCATGCCAATTTATTTAGTTGTGTGTTATCAAGTGCTCAAGTTTAGCTACAATCAGCCCAACATGCTCATAGAGAATTGACTATTATTAGTAGTAGTTCAGGAGGTGTACTTCAGGCTTTCGTTTGTTTTGTGAAACATTTATCAATTTAGATTTAAAAGATAAGTGCTGATTATCAACAGTCGAGAAGTCGAAGTTATCCTGAAACTGAACTATAGAAAGTAAGCCAGTTAAATGGCGTATAAATTTAAGATAATCTACGATAATTCGTGGACAAGACTAGCAAATGCCGCAAAGACGCTTCAGTTGAGTTTTTCGTTTCCTATTTATTTATTGTTCGATATATTTTATCAAAATTATTTATTGAAATTATAACTTATTACCGTGAAGACTGGCGAAAATGTCACAAATACAAAATGAGTAGTATTAAACAATAAATTAAACTAAGTACAATCTTCTGTTACCTCTCTTCGAAAGCCATATTCGAATTAGGGGCAACGGAAAATATGAAATACGTGGTATACAGGGTGTTGTTTCGTTAATCGTCGCCCAAAATCAGACAATGCGGGATTTCGCTCTAGCACAACGCCTACATCTCAAGCACAAGTTAGGCCCCTTATAAAAAACTGTTCCTGTCTGTGGGCTGGGGTACATCCAATTTATCACGTTCAACGTCGGGCAGCGGGATTTTTGACAATGCACAATGAGTCAACTTTTCTCCTCTCGTCAGATTTTTAGGTTTTGAGGAGTGAGGTTGTGTATATTCTATCGTCTTTGTTCTACATCATGAGTGCTCAGAGGAATTGTTCGAGAATTAAAACTTCCCCTACCCGCTGCAAATTCAAATTTCATTCTTAACACCAGGATCAGTGGATATTTCTGCCACTGTACTGTATAGAAAAAGTAGCTGCTGACGAACAAATTCTGGGACGATAATAGCCCTTGGTAATAACAACAATCTGCCCAATATCTCTATCTCGGTTCTGTAATGAAAATTCACGTTACTGTCTATTTTCATGACAGCATCACAGTCCACATTTCAGTCGCCTTCTATCCTCGTAGTCGCCTATATCGCTCGAAGGAAAAGAGATTTGGGTGGTTCCTGTTCTATGTAGCCAAAACAGTACGTGCTTACGTAGGTAGCCTACGTACCAAATTTGTAGGTACACAATTCTAATACTATGGTATTACAATACAATACAATACAAATACAAAACTCTTTATTGCACACCAGAGGACACAAGTACAGATACAAAAAATATGCTATTTACAAAATTGAGTTTAGTATCAATGCGTGTTAGGCGACCGTTATGGAAAGAACACCCTGTTTGATGACACTTAGGTGAACCGCTAGATTTATAATTTAAAATAACTTGTCATTAGTATTAATATTATTTATGATTAGTTAAGCTCTGTCGTTGTAGTCAACTACGTGTATGTTTATTATTATACCACCTGAGTACCTCTTCCTCTGTTACTTATTCATAGATTCCTTCGCATTTACGATACAAAGTTTACGAATCGTTAGAAACAATATTATTGTTAATACTTATTAATGTTTATTTTAACTTATTTAATTCTTAGGATAAATACGTTATCCCATGACTTGGTATTAGGAAATGTACATTGTTATCTTTGATTCCGCATTTATACACAATTTTAGCCTTTGAAATGTATAGATATTGTTATTGTATTCGCTCAAAACAAAACCTGTAACATACAAATGTTTCTAAAAAAATAAACCGTAAAGATTTCTTGTATATTTTTATTTTCCTTATTTACCTACCTATATTTTAGCAGAATAAAGGCATCATAAGTATAAGAAATTAAAACAAGATGATCACGCAAATAACTGAACGGAACATATCAGTTTTCCAAAAAGATTGGAAAGTCTACGTTCTGTAGGTACCTGTACCTACACACCATACCTACACTGGACCGCAGATATTATAGAAGCTAGCTTAGAATCATTAAAAAAAAAAAAGTTGTTTATTTCCATCATCGTTGCACACATTAGTATACACTGAATCCCGAGCTAGGTACAGACCTGTGTTACGGGAGACAGTTGCATCTTCCCATAAATTACAATTACATTATGAAATAAAAAAAAGAAAACATATGATTTATGAACTAAGTTAATAAAGCATTTTACAATTAACATTGTCATACATTTCAATATGCTACACGTGTGTGTGTGTGTGTGTGTGTGTGTGTGTGTGCGCGCGCGCGCGCGTGTGTGTGTGTGCGTGTGTGTCTGTCTGTGGCTAAACAAACTTTGAACAATCATACAAAGCAACCCTTGATAAATTTATATAGTATATGTATATTTATACCACGGTACAAAGTTCATCCGGGTGTTGAAAATATTACTCTTTTGCAAAAGAGCCATCCTGTCGCTAAGGAATGCCTTAGTAGATAAAGTTTTCTATAGAGTTTAGGTCAAGAAAGTTTCGTATGAAGCAATCGATTATCATCATCATCATCGTCCTAGCGCTTATCCCGGTCTCTGCCAGGGTCCGCTTTCCTGCCCATTCTTCTCCACTTCGGCCGGTCTTCGGCATCCTCTCGTCGTAAGCCGTTTGCTCTCACATCCGACTCAGCGATGTCAATCCATCGCTTCTTGGGTCGCCCACGGGGCCTCTTTCCTGATACCGTTCAGGCACCTATTTCCCACGTATCCCTGAGGCTTACGCAACACGTGACCAAAGCAGCGCAGGCGAGCCTCCTCGATCTTGTCTGCGATATTCCTCACGCCATGACTGCCACGGATGTATTTGTTGCGTACTCGATCGAGCCGTGTAACTCCGCACATCCAGCGCAGCATTTTCATTTCGTTGGCGTGGAGTTCGCGAACGTGTTTCGTCAGCGCTGGCCATGTTTCGCAGCCATAGAGAATTACAGGTCTAATTATACTCTTCTAAATAAGCCCTTTAAGCTTTACAGGGATTTTAGGCTCACAGGTGACTGCCGTGAGTTCCCGCCATTTGGCCCAAGCTGCTGAGATTCGTGACTTTACATCGGGGCCGATATCGCCGGGCTCGTGCATCACGGATCCGAGGTGTTTGGGTTTATCTGTTCTATTGAAAGATACGTTACCTACAAGGATGGTTTCGGGATCTGCGCTGCAGCTGGCCGTATACTCTGTTTTGGCGATATTCAGCTTCAAACCGCCGTTTTCTAGCTTATTCTTCCACGTGTTTACTCTGGTGTCACGGTCTTGATCGGCAATCGATTATCATCATCGTTAAATCCCGGTTTCTTTCTTTCGGGTCTCAAGGTCTGCCTTCCTACTCCTCTCGGTTCATTTCGCTCGATCGTCGCCATCCTTGGTGGTAATTTGCCGGTCTGCGCAAGATGTGGCCATATCATCGACGGCAGCACTCTTACAGCTTATCTGCGATTTCACGGACGTTAGGACTACTTTTAATATGGGCATTTAGGCCGCTATCTTAGAAACTCCTCTCATCCACCGCAGCATCTTTATTTCCGTGATGGCTTCTGCTTGTATCGCTCTAGTAGGGGCCAACTCTTACTACCGTACACTAACTTCTGCTTTATTGGCATTTTGGGGTTACAAATAACACATGGCACCTGACCATTTGGTCCAAGCCTCGGATATTGGGGCTTTGACGTCGCGTCAGCACACATGAGTAGCCACACGAGTTTAGGTACCTCATAATAGTCTCAACTGCTATTTGACAGTACGTCTAATACCACATTGAACAGAAGTAGGATGACACAGAGCCCTGGAACGGGAATAGGGATCGGATTGGTGTCACCTGGTGGGAGACCTAATTATGGAATCGAAATCGCGCCACATGCCTCGAATAATGTCAACATATGCCTCTGGCACCGACTTGGACCGCAACGCCCACTAGATCATCTCACGTGGGACACAGTCAAAAGCCTTCTGTATGCCCAGAAACAGGAAATGCAGGGGCGTGTTCTTTGATGTGTATCTCTCCATGAGAGTTCTCAGGGGAAATACGGGGCCCATGGTCTCACAACCCAGCCGAAACCCATACTGAAAGATCTAAAGAGTTCGAAAAGTTTCATGGTGTGAGACATCACCTTTATATAAATAGTTCAACTCAGTTGTGCGCGCGGTGCTATGTGTGCGTGCGCTTGTAAATATACAGCTTTCATTTATGTGGCAGTGACGCGACCATTGACGCGTGGCGTCACTGTGACGTGTCTGTATATGTACTAGGTTTACCCACACATAGGGCCGCGCGCACAACTGAGTTAAAATATCTGTACCTCGGTAGTTAGTGCGTGGAGCCCTTGCCCTTGTAGTCTGGAATAATGATATTCAGCCTCCATTGGCTAGGTATATTCCCGGTGAGGAGGATGTGGTTATAAAGGTCCATAAGGACATGCAAAACATGAATGCCCCTCGATTTCCACGCCTCAATAGGGACTCCATCGGATCCGACATATTTCTGATTCTTCATGCGGCGAAGAGACCTCTCGACTTCCTTAGTTGTTGTCGGTGGCACAAGTCCTTAAAAGAGTTTCTGCCCCTAAGGCCCGGATTATAACAAGCGTCGCCGACGCGAGGAGCGTCAATAACGCAAGTATCGTCTCCGACGCGAGGAGCGTCCATAACGCAAGTAGCGTCGCCGACGCAGGTAGCGTCGGGCTGTCAAACACAAGATGTCAACAGTTTAAACAGGTATACACCTTCAGATGTCAATAGTCTAAAGAGTTATATGCACTTGTGCTGAGAAACGCAGCGTCGACAGACAGGTTTCATGATAGCGTGCACCGTCCATACGAGTGAATAGCACCACCTGCACCGCATTCAGCCGAACCGGTGCGATAATAATGTGAATCGTGAATCGTGTGCACATGCTGAACATGTTTCGATTTTGATGATATGATTATTTCAGCTTTCAGATATAGGTGTATGAGATTTTAAAAGTAATACTGTCCACGGTATGTGTATGTTGACTTATGTTCGCAACTGGTTTCGTACAAGAAAGAACGTCTTTATCGCAAATAGTTACGTGCATGAATAAAAAAGTCATCTATCTTCGAACTGTGACGAACTGTTTCTTAGACTAGCATATGGGATCTGGTTCCTGGTATATACGGCCGAACTTTAATTAAACTTTAGAAATGGCTGGCTTAAAAAATAAAATGAGGGACCGCTACTACAAACTCTATTTAAAACCTTGTCCTGCCTAACACTACACATCTTTGACTGCAGTCACGCGCTGTATCGCGTCGCAACAGTGCGTTCAGAATTGTTGTTGCAGTGCAGTTAACATAAGCTGAAAAATGAGCAGCAGCTTTTTCCATTATAACACTATGATCTCCAACCCGCCTGCCAAGCGTTCCAGGTTCCAGGTTCCAGGTTCTAGGTTCCAGGGTCCAGGGTCCAGGTCCCAGGTCCCAGGTTCCAGGTTCCAGGAACCTGAAACCTGGAACTTGGAACCTGGAACTTGGAACTTGGAACTTGGAACTTGGAAATACGGGAAAGCACTTCTATCTTCATCTTCAAGCAACGTGTAAAAGAGCACTACCTTTCTCTATCTGTCTAATATATATAGATGTATGTGTGTATGTATTTGTATGTATGTATGTATATGTTTTTGTTTTTAAAGTAGGTATATATGTATGTATAGTATAGGCTTTCATTCATTGAGCATTATATATATACATTTTTTTTTTTTGCTTCTTTGCACGTCTTAACTGCATTTAATTGTCACGATCTCTTTGCTATAGGCCTGCTGGAAGAAATTACTTTATAGAAAGAAGTTGGCCTGTTGTGTCTGATATATTCTGTCATATAGTTTTGTAAAAATCTTGTGTACAATAAATGGTTAAATAAAATAAATAAATAAACATATAACATCTAGACCCGTAACAGAAATTAAAATTCATCATTTCAATTTCGGCTCGGCCGGGAATCGAACCCGTGTCCTCTGGGTGGCAGACAGAAACAGGATTAAGCTTAGTGATGCTGATGTTTTGTGGCGTTTCAAATACACTTAAACTATGGGAGAAGGCCAGATACCGGGGTCTGTACTAAGCGCAACCGGGGACATCGACAGCGACGTCAAAGCCCGAATATCCGCAGCTTAGGCGAAATGGCGGGAGATGACCGGTGTCATTTGTGACCCTAAAATGCCGATAAAGCTGAAGGGACAGGTCTATAAGACCATCATTAGACCTGCTCTCCTGTACGGCAGAGAGACTTGGTCCCTACTAGAGCGACACAAGCAGGAGCTGCGCGTCACGGAAATGAAGATGCTGCGGTGGAGGTGTGGAGTTTCACGAAAGGATCGCGTTCGAAACGCCCACATTCGAGGTAGTCTTGGCGTCCGTGATATCGCAGAAAAGTTGCAGGAGTGCCGTGCCGCCTTCGATGGCATGGCCACGTCTTGCGCAGACCAGCAAGTTATGTAGGGAACAAGTTTCTGGCCATGCCGCCCCCGCCGGGCACGGGAATGAGAGGCCGGCCCAAGAAGCGATGGCTTGACGTAGTCAAGACTGATATGCGTGCCAATAAACTCACCACTAAGGATGCCGAAGACCGTGCGAGGTGGACCAAGAGTAGCAGGAAGGCGAACTCTGGGCCCTCGCGTTCCGCGCGGGGGTACAACCGGGACATAACGTTAAGATGATGATGATGTGGGAGAAGTATTGATACCTACGTACCTCCTGTCTGACTCTAAGAATAAACGTGACATAATAGGTAAATACAGCGCCATCTATTCACAAGGAGATATATAATAAGACCACGCTAAGTCCGAATCAATCTTAAAAAAAAAACCCCAGTATGGCAACTTATGACATGTTTTTTAAAAGTAATAGAACGTCATTCATAAAAGTCATAACAAACAATTTGATTTCTGTAGGATTGTTTATTTTCGTGAGTTATGAAAAATATTATTAAATAATGTGCAAAACAATTAAAAAGGAAGTAAGAGTGATAATTTTCAGCATGATTAATAATTTAATCAAACTAAAAGTACAAGTTCAAGCCAAATATCTGAATGTTTACAAGAAGAACTGACAAGGACTGACAAGGATAGATTTTCCCCAGATAATTGCCATATCCACATTTTATAATTTTTACTACTGTCAGTCAATTCGGACTTATCGTGGTCCTATTTATAATAGGAGGAGGTTTTTAGTTATACTAAAAACCTTTCTTTAAACAAATAAGTTGGCGATTAATTTAAATTCACATTCTGAGTCAGATCAAGGGAGACGAGGTTGTGTAGAATACTATCATAGGAAAGCGCAACCTTATACTCTTCTAAGATCTAAACTCTTTCGTGAACATGGCCTACTAGCACAGTCTCATAACCTGTGACTCTAAGTTATCTCTTATGCTTTTGCTGAATTTGACCAAACCGAAACTATGTAACAGATTCAGCAAAATTTATCTGAACAGTAAATGATAACCTTGAAAGTCATTACTTATGCTCAGTGCCGAACTAGTTCACCAGATATCCTTTTAAGATTATCACAGATGTATGTGTGATTATTTTCATAGGGTTTCGATAGAATGGGTTGAAGATGAGCTATCCACGCGAACAAAGCCGCGGGCAACAGCTGATTATTAATAAGTTGGATATTTTTGCCAAACTTTTTACTTTGTAATACTCAATGGTAGGTGCCACAAACTTACACGACACGGTGACGGCGTCGTTGTTGTTGACAAACAAAATGTCATTTTTAAATGGCGACACTTAGTTCAGCTATTGGCCACCGGGCCGGAGGGAAGGCGGAAACACTATACTTACTAATCCTATCCGATACTTCGTAATAAAATTTGTTGCTGGCTTCAAGACAGTACTGGGACTAGCTTGTGCTCGGGCGCATTCTATGGGCGCGCCTGAGTGTCAAAAACTCAGGACCTTTGTGTAGTCGCAGCGGTAGAACCTGGCTACACAGGAGTTGTAATAATGGAATGGAATTTTTAATGGTGCCCATTAAAAATGCCTCTCATCCAAAGACTTCTATATATCGCTCTCACCACACGTCCGCCAAGACGGCAGACCTTGGATTGGCTTGGAAATTAAGTTTGAAACGAAAATGCAGGTAAAGAAGAAAAAGGGTACATGGAATAATGCCATTTGCGGAAGGGAAAGGGTATTTAGTAATAACAAAATATCTAGAGGCGACTGCTAGCTATAAATCTGAGGGCGATAGCTGCCAGCCGGATGCGGAAGGACAGGACAGGACACACAGGACAGGATTTTGTGGAGATCTCGGAGAGAGGCATATGCTAAACAGTGGGTTTATTTTGGCTGATATAATGATGGTCTGTCCGCGGGCGCATTCAGTCCAATAGTATGCGACCGCATCGCCCACGCCTGTGTGGGGTAAGGGTCTATTTTGGATAGCCCATAGAGTTACTTTACGAGGTATATAACTCTATGGATATAACTCTTTGTGATATCCAGTCTCCCAGACTCAAGCCAAACTCATTCTTCAGTATATAAACTCCTTGCCCTGTTGATGTAAAAGCCCTGCTTTTGTGCGGGCACAGACCTACAGAAATGGTCAGGGCCGGTCAGGGCCGGGCCCTACTGGTACACATTCTTAAAATGTTTATTCAATCGTTATCAAGCGCTTGCCGGGAGTGGTTGACGGATAGAAATGAACGACGACGAATTAATGTGCATCGCCTTACTGATTGGCGCGAAAAACTAATAAAAAAAGGAAAGAAGGTAGATTGGATAAGGAGGAGAAAATTAATGCGGGTGGGCAGTATCAGTCAGTATCATTAGTGTTCGTGAATACATGAATTTGTCTCGAGTCAAGAATTTGCTATGTTAAGCCTGGGGCTTGACCAGGGTCCAGCCCAAGGTTACTGTCCTTCTACTCGGAAACTATTGGTCCTAGAACACTAGTTCCTAAAAAGATATGATAGCAGTCTTCGAGATTTACATTTCGGGTAACAGCTGTCAAACTTAAAGGGGTTATATCTCTGATTCTATTGCTTCTAGAACACTAGTTTCTATATAGACATGACAGTACTCGTCGAGATCTACATTTCGAATAACAGCTGTTAAACTTAAAGCAGTTATAACTCTGATTCTAATGGTCATAAAACACTAGTTTCTAAAGGAAAATTATATCACTCGTCGAGATATACATTTCAAGTGAATGTTATCAAATTGAAAACTATTATAACTCGAGAACCATAGGTCCTAGAAAACTAGTTTCTATAGAGAAATGATAGTAGATACTCGTCGAAAACTACATTTCGTAAGAGAGCCGTCAAACTTAAAACTGTCATCCAAAATGTAGATCTCAACGAGTACTACCATGTCTATATAGGAACTAGTTTTCTAAAACCAATGGAATCAGACATATAACCCCTTTAAGGTTGACTACTGTCAACGAGTACTATCATATCTCTTCAGAAACGAGTGGACTAAGGGTCAACCATAGAGTTATCTTTCCCAGGTATACCAATCTCTTTGATGATAACAGATCCGCCCAGATCGGCCCGGCCCGGAAAGCTAACGGGCTGTATATGCCGATTATAAGGAGATTTTATGCAAGCCTCACCTCTTTCTGACCGGTTTGAATGTTTTAACCGGGTGATTTTCTATAAAAATAATATGACCTTCAGGATGAACCCGGGCCGGCCCAGCACGGCCCTGACCGGTAGGTCTGTGCACGGCCTTAGAATTCTTGACGCATCTTGTCAACCTTAAATTGTATGGACGCGCATCAGGCGCGCGCCGACGCGACCTGCGTTTTACCAGCGTCGCCGACGCAACCTGCGTTATCGACGCTCCTTGCGTCGGCGACGCTTGTTATAATCCGGGCCTAAGACGATTCCAACTTATCGTACACAGGTTGTAGGTGGTCTCGTCTGGCTCTGGCTACCGCTCACTTTTTGGCATGTTTGGCATTCCTGTACGCAGCGTTTAGGAGATCTAGACACTTGTCACTTTTTAAATAGCGCTTTTTTCACCCTAGGCTCTCTCAGTCCTTGCCGCCCATGCGATAGCTGCCTGGGTTCTGTTCTAGAGTTATTGGATAGTTTTACTGTCTTTCGCACCACTAAGGTCGCTAACAGGCAGCGAACTAATGAGACGTGGTTCCGTCAAGCAGCCACCAATAGGTTTGGCGTCGGCGTTGCTCCCGGTATTTGTTTCGGGCTTCACTTATAGGTCCATCACAAGGACCCGATGTTGGGCAGTGGTGACTTTACAGTTGGTTACTAATGAAGTGGCCGATATTGTTTCTCCGAGTGAGAAACTAATCGACCTGGGTGGCGCTCCTCCCACATCTGTAGGTGATCAGACGCTCGGCTATCAAATAGGCGTTATGGCTATCAAAACCAAAACTGCCGTGAACACGCTCAAAGTCCTCATAATTTTTACCCCATGACCATTCAGATCGCCACGCCACGACAGTACCCTAACAGTAGCTCCACGATTTGCTCCCAGAACAATGCCTTGTCCGCATCGCTACAACCGACCTGAGGAGCACAGGCGCTTACAAAATTCGTCATGCTTTCTGACACTCATCAACATCATCATCATCATCTTGGCGTTAAATCCCAGTTGCGCCTTCGCGCAACACGCGGGTACCCGGAGTCCGCCTTTCTGCTATTCTTAGTCCACTTTGCTCGGTCTTCGGCATCCTTAGTAGTGCTTCCGTTGGTACGCATGTCTGTTCCCCATATAATTTGCTGGTCTGCGCAAGACGTCGCCGTACCATCGAAGGCGACACTCTTGTAGCTTATCTGCGATGTCACGGACATGAAGGCTACCGCGGATGTGGGCGTTCCGCACGCGACACTATCTATACCAAAGATATGAGGGTCTGAAAATCCGACGAAACTTTCGAGAAAAAGTAGGCATTGTCTCTATTTTTTGCTCGGCTTGGCAGGGGCCCTTCCGTGCCCCTAGAAATCTCATATAATTCAAATAAATAGTCATTGTTATTTCACGGCTGCGCTGGTATGGTCACGTGTTGGGTAAGCCCCAGGGATACGTGGGAAATAGGTGCCTGTACCTGCCGGTATCAGGAAATAGATCCCGCGGAAGGCTCAAGAAGCGATGGATTGACATCGCCGAGTCGGACGCTAGAGCCAACGGCATACGACGTGTGGATGCTGAAGATCGGGCAAAGTGGAGAAAGCAAAGTAGGAAAGGGGACCCTGGCAGTAGCCGGGGTTGACCGCTCGGATGATGATGATGATGATTAGTCATTGTTTATTCTTTGTCCGAGTAGGGTGACCATAGATGATAAGTGGGAATTGACTTTCTCTTTTCATTTATAATTAATTAGGGAGCTCATGAATTTCGATTAGAACTAGTGCCTCATGTTAGTTTGCAACAAAATTATCAGAAAACATTTAACAATTCACTATTAAAAAAATCACCCAGTATACATGACTGAAAAGTGATCTAACCGTCGAATAAAATGATTAATATGAAACTCATAATCCGATAAAAATTGGTTCCTTAAAATGTCTGAATATCGAGTAAACTATGGATGAGAAATTGTCACATCGCTAAAGCTTGTATTGTGCCGGCACCGCATCTACTCCCCTTAAGTTGCAGATGTCCTAGACGACGATGACCGCATTCTATAAGGTGGACCGTCTAACCGTGTGCATCAGATATAATAAAAAAAATTTGTTTACTCTTTCAACATAATTTATTCCATTAAACAAATTAACAGGTGCAAATTTTATACACTTCGTCACTGCAGCTATACATATAAAGGAATGAACTAAATTAATATATATTATATTAATAAACATTGAAGTACAAAATAATAGTTATTATGACACAAACTTTCATGTCATAATAATTACATTTGTATATTATAATTCAGAACTATCTACATTAAAATTGTAACACAATATACTAGGGGAAAGTTAATTAATAGGTATATTCTGTTTTCTATATTTAATTTATATAATATATGTGAACATACAGATAAATTGTTAATTGGAATATAAATGTTATTATTAGTTCCGTCACCTCGAAAAATATTTTCTAAAATAAAAATTCTTTGGGTGATTTTGAAGATGTTTGACTCCAAATATAGTTCTATACCAGGATCGAGAGCTATTTAAAATAATGTATCGAGGTAGAAGTATGTGCTTACTGTTTCAATAACTCATTAAACAAATATAAATTGAATTATGTACTTAAAGAGAGTCTCACATCTTGATTTGAACGAATTCAAAATCAAACCTCATAATTACATCAAAATACACCATCAGGTGTAAAAAATTGCACACTGGAAAATCATACTTATTTCTCACAAACTTATGAATAAATCAGCTATATAAATGCAAGATTTTTGGGTGGCATATAATTTATACTTATATGATAGTGTTTGAGAAATCGATTTTAAACCCTTTAAGTGAAAGTCATCTATAAGTCATCATTGTTTGATGTCAGAATACTTAATTCAAAGATTTATCGATATCTCAAACAAGTTATGGACTATTCAAAATATATATAACTTAACTTATATTTTTGCTAACAACGAGTTAAATATACTTAGTGCAAAATAAATTTATTTAAATTTAAGTATTTATATGAAAAACAGGTTGAGCAATATTATAAAAATCATAAATTTAAGAGCAAAAGCAATAAAGATTTTTAACAAGTTATGTTTCTCTGTAGTAGACTTAGTTAAATAAATACCTAACAAAAAATTATCCACAAAGTGGCAACACAACTTTGAAAAGTTAAGAAGTAGCCAAAACATTATTTTAGACATACATTTTTTTTTAAATTACGGATTCATTTAATATAAACCTGGGACCCTGTAGGATGGACCACATGGGCTATTACTTTTATACAGTAGTTTTTTTTTATAATATGTTACAAAATATTACATTACCCTACCTAAAACGTCTTACACTTTATATATGTAGGTACTAATAAAGCACATAAAAATAAATCTAGATTTTTAGTAAAAACATTAAAAGTAAAGTATCATATAGAAGTTTTACATGCTACTTTGCTTTAATAAACTGATAAATCAATATAAGCGTAAGTGTAAAAATTAAAATAGACGAAAGCCTCAATATTCAACAAACTTCAGGTCATTTAAATATTTAATTATTTAAATATTTAATATTGAGAATAGATAGTTTTTGAGCGTCAAACAACTGAAAAATAAAGAATTAACTAAACTTAACCTAATGGCATGACTCGACGTTTACACTTAACTCTAGATATAAGAACTCTAATATAGTACTTTCGTTACAAACTTGCATTTAAATAATAATTGTTTGTAGTTTTAACAACATATAAGTAATAGACAGTGTTTATCTAAATGCCGTGACCATCGACTTAACTTTAAATATTTTAAATAACTGATACGATTGAATTAAACTTTATACAGAATTAATTCTATCATACAATGGAGTTCCATCATGAATGCACTATAAAAACTATTAACTAAATAACTGATAGTTTTGATAGTCCATTATTGAATGCAAATATTGCATTATTTATTATAAAAATGCAGAATCTGTACAAAAAATTATCTCTATACAATAAACAACACATATATTTAACATTCACAACAGTGAAAATATATTCAGGTTTCAAAGGACTTTGTCCGTAGCACGACTTAGCACCATTCTGTTAAAAGGGACTTTTACAACCATTGTCTATAAATACCTAAACAATCTAAAAATTACGTATTTTTCGTTTCAATATACGTTTAATTTAAATGTAAATATTTTCCACAAGAATTATTCAACAAAATTATTATTATTTTAAATTTATTTTACCGACTATTATTCGTATATATTATAAATACAAAATAAAAATCTATTCATAATATTCATAATTTCCTTTCAACAAAATGCAAAATTTCATTCCAATTCACAGGTTTATTGGTCTTAAAAAGATATTGGGTTAACTAGTCAAGCTAAATAGAAACTTAAAGATGTATTTCATTGTTAAAAATGCAGTTTCTGCAGTACTGGTTTGGTAAGTACCTCTAATACCCAAATTAGGTATCGAGATTACAAAAAAAATATTTAAAAAATGGTACGCGTAAACAGGGACGCATTCTTTTTTAGAAAGTGAGTAGGTATTATTAGTATGTATATATAATCAACTTTTGAATAATGGATGCCATAAGATTTCCCATCCATTCACTAGTCTTGGCTCAGCGCCACGTTAAGACGTGGAGCTCTGCCTCGCAGCGACATATCTATCTGCCTGAATGCTATAATTGTGTGGAAAATTATTGCCAGTACACCCGCTCCCAGTACTGTCTTACAACCTAAAAAAGAGGCCTACTCCTTGCACAATCAATTTCTCCATTCTGCTTACTCTTACTATGAGCGAAAGCCACGGTGTGGTCTCTATCTTCATAATCCATACCTTCATGAGCCCTAGTTTTACGATCTCCCGCCACACACATTTTGAAATATACATATATCTATTAAGGATTTTTACCAAGTATATAAAGAATGATTTTTTAATCGTGAATCGTAATATCGTTTTCTAAAATCCATACTCTATTAACAAATACTTGCACCGCTAGTTAACACAAATAAATATATTTTATTTTTCACTTTAATTTAACTTATCATGTTTTGTTTTTAAATTTTTGGTCACCCTACATTACGTTTCATAGGTGTCATGAAATTCTACAAAAGATATTTAAACCACATTCAAACTCCTAGCAAATAGTCGGCTGGCAAAGTTGACGTAGTTATTTTTCAAAAGAAAACAAAGTGGTCCGAGTAGGGTGACCATAGAAGATGGATAAGTGAGAATTGGCTTTCTCGTTTTATTGCCAATTAATTAAGGAGCTCATTAATTTCGATTACAACTAGTGTCTCGTGTTCGTCTTCAGCAGCATTGTTTGAAAACAATTAAACAATTCACGATAAAAAAATCACCTTCGGGTGCTCCACCGCCATAAACAATACGGTCACGGGGTGCCAATCGGATACGAAATATTTGTCAACAACCGCCATAAAAAAATTGTGCCCACAGAATACCAGCGCTGTGAGTCGTTTCTTGCGCCTCACAGCACATGCTGTCTGGGAACCACTTATGCTGGCCGTCGCGGCACCGACAGTGGCATTGGAGGCTACGCATTGTTTTAGATATTTCAATTATTAATTATTCTTTTGTCTGTAACTGTAATTGTGTAGCGGTTTGCTATGGGCAATAAATGTCTTTCTTTCTTTTTTTATCAAATTTGAAACATCACGTCCGGAGTAGGCCTTCAGTCTTGCGATCAGCCTTCGCGGTGGGGTGTGCCCAGCAGGCGGAGGGCCATCCACGCGGCGAGGGAGTGCGCGGCGGGGGCGGCGGGCGCGGGGGCGGTGGCCGAGCGCGATCGCAGCCGTTGTAATAGCACCGCGGCGGCGAGTGCGGCGCCCGCAGCAGCGCCCGCTGCGGATGCGAACAGCGCGCCGAAGCTTACGGCGCCCATGCAGACGCCGTATACCACCTGGCGGGTAAAAAGGTGTTTTTTTATTTTATTAATATTATTTATACTAGCGAGGCCTTATGACGATGGAGCATAACTGTCTAGGAACAGATTATTCACTCTAGCTTACGCCAAGTTTAAGTGTGCGGTTAAAGAGAGGTTGGAAGTGGTCATTACGCCGATTATTTAATTGTGCAAGACATTTATCTCAGTCAAAAACTTCAGGACCCTGTTTTTTATTTATTTATTTAGTTACTTTAATAACATTTTAATACCTACTATAGTTTACGACATGATGAGAGGATAGGCCGATGGGTCTTTATACCGGTCTTTATATAGGTGTCTGGTCAATTTCGTGGCCAATTTTTGATATTCTAAATGTAATTTTTATTCTCGATAAAAAGCGATTCAACGTTAATCGAATTTGGTAAGTACCTACTATATCGTCTATGTTCCATGTGGAAAACACGTACTGAAAACGAAATCTTTGGTCCTTTTTTAAAAGAGAGTGATGCTAACGATAAGTTCGGCAACCTGATAGAAAGACACCACCGCCACCCGCAACAATTGTGGAGTTCTTTGCTTTGAATGCCTTTCTTTAAGATAGGCGTAGACTATTAGATTCTTGAAGGTTTTAATGTCGTAACAGTTGTCTTACCTCCTCTCTAATCCGGCCGCTGAACACAGTGACGGACTCCCGCGAGGGTCCGAAGGCCAGGTCCGCTTCGGAGACCACATCGTAGATACCCGAGACACCAACGTCAGCCGAGCGGGCGTCGCGGACCGTGCGTCGCTTGCGGAGGGACCTGTATATAGGATAAGTAAGTAAAGATTTTAGGTGGCAAACGAGCAGACAACCCACCTCTGGACTCTCTGAACTGCAACTCAGAGCACTCTGGCTATAGCCTATCAAGTTTAAATTGGCGCTCCAATAGCGGCGCCTCTACAAACGAAACACTTTGTCTGTTAAAAACAGTACTATTAAAATTAGTTCGCTTTATTGCCACACGACAAATTAAACTTGAAGACTATAGATAATTCGGATAAATCTCAGATAAAAAAAGAATTATGGCCACCTTACATAGCATGTTCCTAGATTCGTGGATAGCAGCCAGAACGTTTATTAAATGTATAATCTTTAAAGAGGCATAAGCATATCTGTACTAATATAGTAATATTAGTAAAGTATTTTATTAGGCTGCTAATGGTAACTTAATGCGCTAACCTGATTACAGATCTAAGTAGCGCGCGTTGGGAAAGGCCTAGTTATAGCCCTGGACTGTGGAGTGTGGATTGAAAGCCGACTATCGTAGCCAGCCCAGCTCCATCCTATATAAGTCTAAGGACGTTCAAAGGCTTCTTGAAGGAGCCTTGTCCTTATTGTCTCTAAAGTCCTTTAGCTCGTTAGTTCCTCACATTCCAGAACCACATGAGTAGCTCCGATGATAGGCGGTATTTATTCAGGGACAGGTGTGTCCTGTAGACACTTCTGCCTTGGGGGACTTTACTTACCTAGGCCCAGCAACTGCAGGCCCTGGCGGCTTGGCGGGGACAACGCCGTCTCCAGAAGGCTCCGGCTGCACGTTCGAGCCGAGATTACGTGGCCCGTGCGGGAAACGGTCGTGGTCCACCAGTGCTGATGGTTGCTCCTGGAATGGCGGTTAAATAATGTATGTACGAATGAAACGTTACGCTTTTTTCCCGTAGGGACCTTACCTATAGGTATTGCGCTTCTTCCATATTAATTGACCAATTCATACTTGAACCTCGGTTCTGAGTACTCTGACCTTTGTTTATAATATCATCGATTTAATCGTAATACGTACGTCTCGGTCTTCCTTTTCCGACTATTCCATTTACTCTTGCCTTATATATATTTTTTCGTTACATGCCTTAACCAGCTAAAAGCATTCCTTTCTCTATTCTATTTATTTTCACACATTCCCTTATTACATTATTCCGTAATTTATCTTGTGTACTAACACTCCTTCCATACTAACACAATTTAACAACTTATTTCTTAGTATTAATTATACGTCAATTAAAAACTACCAGCTTCCAGCCTACGCTAATGAGTATGTAATTAATGTCAAATGGTGCTTCTATGTTAGTTAAGTATTTGAGTACATACTTCAAACGATGACGAAGGCACACTCGACACTCTTGACAACTCAAGCGTCTCAACCTTTTAAACTATGCGTATTTACGGATGTACTTTGTATGGATATAACTTTCGTAAACATATCAAATCTTTTATGCTTTGTTAATCAAGTACATCACGATTTAGAAATCTAACGAACAACTAAGTAAAATTAACTTTGAATATTAGTTAGACACTTAATTTTACTTATTTGGCACTACTTATATGGCATTTTTGTTCAAGTTTGAGATGTTTCATTAGGCAGAAGATTTGATACAAAACCAGACCGGCACGGCGATTAAAATATGTGTAAATTCCACTTTGCGAAGAGACAAAGACATTTTTTTGTTCCTTTTCTCAAAAGGGAAGGCCTGGGCCCACGCATCCTAGTCATTTTTAGGGTTGAAACTAACTAAGGCCAAAACGAAAGCATTATATTTATTTGTTTCTCGTTTCATTCTCGTTTCTCGTGTTTAATGTTTCTAGGCACCGGAGTGAAATCTTATATACAGGTATCGACCGTATACATATAATGAACATCAGCAGCTTCTTAGAGCGTCGCCTCTGTCGCACGCGTGTTAGTAAATACGAAGCCGAAACAGCCGATGTTCATTATTTATGTCCGATACTTGTATTTGCTTTCTTGAAGTTTTTGTGATCCTGTAGGTACATCTTATGTTTCTTATACGATTTTAATTTCGATTTCTATGTTATTAAGTATAGTTTTGCTATTGTTATTTCCATATTTTATTCAAAAAGTAGTCATCTTTCCTATTTTAAAACGCTGTAGCACTTACCGTGAACGGCCTAGCCAGTGCCTCCATCAGGTCTTCAACTGCAGACATATGGTCGGATCCAGACTCCACGACAGGTGCTGGGGCCCGCTGCGGCAATGGCGCTGGTGCTGGGACAGCGTCACCTGATACTTCATCACCGAAGACTTCTTCAATGGGCAGGTGCTGCGACTCCTCAGCCAGGGTCAGGTCTCCGTCGTCCGCTGATGAGTCGCTGGAATTTAAGAGGATGAGATCTCAAATTTTATTTATATATTTAAAATCTTAATTGCACAAATTACAGCAATTGCCGGACTTAAAGCCATTGAGGCTTTGTCTAACAGTCACCAGCAGACCATGCAGAGAGTGATTAAGTAGGTGCTACTTAATAGGAAAGGAACTGAGCTCAGTGTAAAAAATAAATTTAAAATTAAATCTATACCATAAATACAATTACTATTTAAAAAAATTAAACAAACGTATATCGATTTTATATACATTAATTAGATACAAAATGTGATAATGACTATACCACACTTTATTACCTATGATCTCCTAAAGTTAAAAATGAAAAATAAATCATCTTCATCCATTACTGATTAAGAATAAAAGTCGCTTAGTCTTTGATATAGAATGACTGCTGGTAACATAATATAAATAAAAGATCAAGTTTTTGAGTAATGTACACATAATTTAGTTATGTACACAGTTTTTCACTAACCGGTGCTTATACGGTTAGGGAAAACAACGTGAGGAAACTTGCACATTCAGGCGACTGAATGTGTAACCGTGATCCAATCTGGTCAAGTATCCACCTGTAATCACCTTCCCTTTGCACGACTAATATCAAAAATGAAAAATGGCTAATTAAGTAAAATGTCTAACCCGAAATTTCGCTAAAGTTCAGCCAAATACTGGATCATGATGATGAGATGATTTTCAATTTGTGCTAATTCTCCAAGCTAAAGTCGACTCTCTACATTCAAGTAAATGAAAAACCTTACTTGATGTCATTATGATCTTGATGGGTCCGATCGTCTTTCCTGTCTAAGGCCCCATGTCTCTGCGGCGATAATCCTGCTAACTGGCAATGGTCCAAGCAACCATGTCGACAGATCTCCACCTTGCATCTAATGTGGACACTTAGCGCATCAGGGAACTTGAATGCGTGGAAGAATGCGTAAGTGATGACTGTTGCACGCTCGTCTGCGGCTTTCGCTTTGAGGAACCTGGAAACGAGACAAATAAGGAGTTAGGAATTATCTGGTTTCGAAATTGCAAAGCTTTGGGAACAAATCTAAGCAATTGCTTAGATTTGTTCCCAGTATTTATACGAAAAACCATATTCGTCGACACCAATTGTCGTTAGCGATAAATGGTTTTTTTCGCCCCTCTTAGCCCCTTAAAGGGTCTGCTGGCAAAGAGTATACAGAGGGACAACGCCATACAATCGCACTTTCGTAAGTACACTACTACAAGCGCACGCGAGAGCACCTACGGCTCCTAAACTCTAAGGTGCTTCTTACTACAGAGTAGCAGTAGCTAGTAAAGTAAGCATATTATTTTATTTACTTAAGGAAAGCCAACAGCAGTTGCCAATGTCTGTAGGTATGTTTCTTACCTCGATATCATCTTGGGCCTCAGCACACATCCGTACTCGTCGGATAGCTGTATCACATGACCGGAACCGTCTGATGCAGCGCAGGATTTCACTCGCATGTCGAATTCACCTGTAACCGGATTAAAAATCTCTGTTAGAACAATACGTAACAAAGACATAGTATGGAAACTGTCTAATAAGATGTCGAATAATCTGGGAACCTGAAGGTTAAAGAAGTAAGTTCATAATGGCATAACGAAGTACCGAGGATTTTCACGATTTCAGATGACACTAGGCCTGTTGTCAAAATACTGCCGGGCTATTGGGCAGAAAAAACTGCTGCAAAATGATGAATCTATTCCAGCCAATGACATAGTTTTATTTTGACATCAAACCTTTGAACTCGGGAAGTACCTCCACCTTACATAATACCAAACCAAACAATACTATTATATATAGTATTTGTGTTTCTACTGGTGAGTAAGGTGCTCCATTTTGTGAGGATTTGGGGAACCGTGGCTTTCGAACTGGACGGGCATTTGCCTTTTTACTGCCAGAGCAACGTAGGAAATGCATTAAATAAATAAATACTAATGGCGATACTCCTGGTGTCGCTAATGTCCTGTGATCACTTTCGAAGATGGCCCGCTTGCCTGTTTGTCTACTGTTTGAATTAAGAAAAGAACGAATTGTAACAAAGGCATTGTATGAAAACTGTCCTATGGACACTGGCGAATTTGGGAAACTGACGATTAACGACTGTGACCCGAATACCGATACCCGAATTCGTATCTTTATTTGACTATACATAAACTTGGTCGGGAGTTTTCCGACGATTGGTTCGATTAGGTTTCGTTATGTTGGTTATTTTCTCTTTGACGCTACCAGTATCGGAGGAAAACTTTATGGCCAACGGGTAAGTAGTAATCTAATCTTAATACGTCTTTTAAATTCTTAAATAATCTATGAAATAGTGACGAAGCCAACTCAAGCTCAATCGGAATCTATTTCTATGCTCTGGGCTCGCTTCTACTGACCATCTGTTTAATTATATATCTCTATCGGCAAACATAAAGAGAGCGAATCAAATATATGGAGTTAGTATAGATACCGCCTCGCAAAGGAAGTCATAAATACTAATGAGGCCCCTGGAATAACCTATATTGAAATTACATCAGTAAGAGGGTAGTAGTAGGTTTCTCTATCTCTTATTGGACGAATGCTTTAGCGGATGCAATAAAATAAGAATTGCAAATATATAAATAGCAAGATACAAAGTGATTAATTCGAGTCCGTATCTCCACCCGTTAAAGCAAAGTGAAAAGACACTTGTTGGAATTATGCGGAACAAGCAAACAGAAATCGGTAAACGGAAAATACTTAGTAAACAATATTATATTGCCAACAGCCGCGAAAAGCTGTTGTAACACTAGCTTCATGGCCGTAATGTCATCAACATTGTAAACGTGTCCTATCTCGTAGTACGGTGTCTGTTTAAAGTGGCTTCTAAGTTATGGTGATTGCAAAAAAGCATTACCTATATGGATGTTTAAGTTGTTTGGTAAAAGATTTCTGCGTTGACCTAGATTCTAGATTATAAACTAGTTGACGACCTGAGTGGTTCAATGGTTAACATACCGGTCTGCCACGCAAGAGGTCCCGGGTTCGATTCCCGGCCGGACAGAAATTGAAATGATGAATTTTAATTTCTGTGACGGGTCTGGGTGTTCTATGTAAAATAAGTATGTATTTAAAAGTATATAAGTAGGTATATCAGTTATCTAGCATCCATAGCACAAGCTTTGCTTAGTTTGGGGCTAGATGGCGCTGTGTGAATTTGTCCACGATTATTATTATTATTTTTTTTTTTTCAAACCCTCATTTGACTACACATTCTTTGTTGGTTGATCAAACATAAATAGTGATTCCTCTCTCATGATAAAAATAAGGCAAGTAAACTTAAATAAAAGTATATAACTCGTAATATGTGTCATAGGTATCAACTTTTTGCACATATCATATTTTAAGAAAGAAACTCGGAGGCGATTTGCCTTTTTAATTCGCTTCGTTGCCTACTTTAGTACAGATTCGTCCATGGAATGTCTAATGTCTAATCTCAATATTTCCAGCTGCCGACTTTGACTTTGACTTGAACCTGGCTGCAACCTGGTTACAGGTTGCAATGTGCAGCAGTCGATTTTGACTGCTTGTAGCTATTTACCTAAATTGTACCTACCTAACGTGGTGGGTGTGGAGTATTAAGTAGGCGACACACGTACCAGCTTAAAGTACGCGGTTTAAAAGTTCGCGATCTTACTCGGCTCGACATGGGTGATAGACATACGAACTAAAAGTATGCGGTTTTTAAGATCACGAACTTATCCAGCTCACTTTTTTATTGATTCCAAAAAAAATTCGAGTCAATAGCTTCAAAATCATTCACTTTCGCAACAGAAAACCATAAACTTAATTAACCTTAAACTATTTTTATGCACAGAACTGCACGAGATACATCACAAAAAAAATATCGGTTCGTGGCTCGCGGTGCACAGAGACGCGGGAGCCGAAGCCGGGAGCCACGAGCTACGAGCAAAAATCAAGCATAAACTTACTCGGCGGTTTTAAAGTACGCGTACTGACTGACCCACGACCGAGCAAGGTCGTCGAGCCACAAGTACGCGTACTTACTCGCCCGTCTATCAGCCACTTTAGATACTGTAAATTTTAACAGTATCTACTTTGGCGCGGGTTTCTTACAATTGGTAAATATTTATTATTCACACGCATCTTCACGCACATATCTATTTACCTATATAAAAGAGGGCGGTGCCCATTAAGCCCACGCATAACTGCGTAGGTATACTTTAAACATTTTACATTTTATAAACTTTGCAAATTTTAGTTTGTAGCATAAGTGAAAGGAATAAGTGCACGATATTGAACTGTATAACAGGACATATAAAGCTGAATCTGAAATGAAGCGTCAAGCGGAAAAAATTGTTTTGGGAGCGGTGGACTCTTATTACACTTTCCTACACCTTTTATAAATAATGTGAGCGAATAGCTCACATGATAAAAACGGTAACTGTAGGACTAAGTACAATCATTCAAACCGATGCACAATATAAAAATCGTTGCAAGTCGGTATCCGCTATATTTCCTCAAGTTCCACATAGTTCCGGCACCGTTTAAAACTCTCTCAACTAGGTGCACCTAACGACATACAAAGTGATGTAAAAGCATTTCGTAAGGTTTCACCTTTAACGGTATTCCGTCCAGCATTCTGAGTAAACGTATAAGCAAATATTGAAAGTGTCTGAGTTTTCTCGTAACTCGAAACGTCTTAGATCCCTCGTATTTGAAGGCTAGTTTACGTGTGGCGTACATGAGCCAACTAGTGCTATTTTATTACAATGTCACGTGTGTAAGTAATATACATACTTTGTAGTTTCATTTTCGGATTTGTGGTGTGTCTTTTTATTATTCTACGCAGACAACCCACCTGATGGTAAGCGATAACAGTTGTCCATAACGTATACACTTGCAGGCAACAAAAATGCAGAACCGCAGGTGCGTTGTCACTGCGAGGACTAAGATAAATGCCTCATGCCTGGTTCCTTCAACCCGGAACACAACAATGTGAGCATTGTTGCTTGGCGGTAGAAATAGATACAGCAGTGGTACTCACTCAGGCGGACTTTTCAGGATTGACAGAGTTCTACCACCTGAGACATGTATATGTATGGTGTATGTGAATTGTAAACTCGAAAACATTAGTCGCTTTGTACGACACCCACTGCACACACCACACTAGGCTAGTATCATTGTAATTTTTTAAATGTGCAATAGAGTGTTATTCATTCATTCATTCATAATGCCGACCACGCGAAAGCAAACGTAAGATACATTTCCATTGTCGTGACTACTGATTGTGACCACGGAAACGGCTGATTCCATTTCGGAGACCGTGTTTGTGACCTTTATCTCGTGTTCATCTCGATACCCGCCGCTCGTGCGGTGGCCAACGCACGAATTCACTTCCGAACCCATTGTTATTGGTTTAATTAAAAGATTGATTAAGTACCAGTACCTACGGTGTACTTGTGTACAGTTTACACTCGTAGAGTAAGGAATACTGTGTAAGTAAGGAATACTGAGTTTTTTCCTTCTCTAAGTAGCCTAAGCCTAACTTAACCTAAGTATGAAAAGTGTAGTGCTTATTGATAAGATCAAACGACGCGACTAAGCTTCGAACAGGCAGGAAACCTAAGACCAACTTTGGATTTCTGGTAGGTTTGGTACCTAAACATTTTACAAATTTTAATCGAGTACCCAGTAGAATACAAAAGGTGACTATTATTTGAAGACTTAGATCGCGTTCGACTTTTTCAAGCTTAAATGAAAGCAGAAGTTATGTTATACTTGTTTTTCCAATATCAAAGTCAAAGTGTCTTATCGCTAGTCAAAAAGCATAAGTTATTCTGGCATAAAAATTTAGTCTTCAAATTGTATGTACATGACTTCATGTTTCGATGATGTGTTAATGTGTTGTAGTATTAGCCATTATTTAGTATTGGTTACCGTAATTAATTAGATTCGTGACTATCGTTATGAATTTATATGAATACTTCATATTTGGTTCTAAAATATTGACAGCCGTATGAGGTCTCACAGTGCGCGAGAACGCACAGGATTCTCACAGACAATACTCGAATGACGCTCGGCACTACGCGTCCGTCAAAATGAATGAAATTGATCAATCATAGATCCGTATCTAACGCAGTTCGTTCACTTTGTATACGAACACTGTGCGGACGCACAGTAAAGCTACTTAGACAAGTGTTGTTTGTGCATACGGGTGTGATTTATTTGACGTGAAATATCATCTGGACATGGGGCCCTATTTTGAAACCGCTCGCATCCACGCGAGCGGTCGCGTGCTCTAGTGTGCTCTAGCCTAGTGTAAAGTTGTAAATGTAAGAATTTGCAGACAATACTTATTGACAATTCTCATAGTCATCAAAGCAATATCACCAATAAAAAATATCACGCAAACACGCAGCGCCACCAACAAGAGTGGCGAACCACGTAACTAAATTGCACCAGTACGTACTCGTGCGCATCCGTTTCCGCCACCAGTAAAGTGCACGTCACATGAAACGAGACCTCGTACTGAGACCAATAATAGTGTACCGCGCAAACAGATAACGGTAAGCCAATGGTAAAAACTTAACTGGACAAATACGAATGGGTTTACTTAACGGCACGGCCGACTATGGGGTGGTGGGTCCAAGCTGGTTTTTATGCCGTCTATGTGTGTTGCGACGCGTTCAGGGTAAACACATGCCAGTTTTGGGCCCCTGGATCGGTAATGGGGCAACCGGTCGCGTATGCAGATGGCGGTTTGGATGGAGATCTCGTAATTGCTAAGTGCACTTGTGGGTTTCGGTGTACAATGTCAACGAAAGTTGTGATAGAATCGGCGGTAGTCTAAAATGTTTTAAGTACCCATTGTATTCTTTTAAATGTGCAATAAAGTGTTCATTTATTCGTTCAACCGGGGGTCGAGTCCAAATCTCACGGAGCGTAGTTGCAGCAACAGCTCATGCGCAGCTCGCGAGCTACAGATTAATAAAAAAAAATCTTATGAACAACAACGCAAAGTCGCGTTTACGGCCACTGTTAAGTTAAAGGATTAATATTTTTTTTATGAATTTACCTACAAATACCTACATTCAAGTATTTTACCCTAAACCTCATTGTCTAAATGTTCTAGTCAAAACAATTTAAATAGCTAAAGTACCTACATAGCAGAGTATAAAGCGGGCACAAAATGGTACAAGAGAAACATCAGTAATAGAGAGACTCCACACTAATGCACGGAGACAATGGGCAATCTCTGTGGCCGAAACACCTAAATTGTAAACGTGGGTAGATAATTACTAAAACAATTTTAGTCAAACTGTTTTAAACTATTTTTGTATTGTAACTCAAAATGGAACAGCAATTGGATGTAGAAGTTCACGCGTATAACTTTGTATGCAATCTGTACATAGTATAAAACAAAGTCGCTTCCCGTTGTCTGTCTCCCCCCCATAGGGGACATATATGTATCTATGTACGCTTAGAACGTCTAAAATACGCAACTGATTTTAATGCGGTTTTCAACCATAGATAGAGTAACTCAAGAGGAAGGTTTATAAGCAAGAAAAAAGGGTAGGTAGAGGTAAAGTAGGTGTACGCGAACAAAGTCGCGACGGGCCAACTAGTAGAATTATAAATGTTAAGTCATACTGAAGTCATGATAATCATAATTCCATATCAATACCATTTTAATCGCATCAGAGTTTTATTTCTCTCGTAAAGTATAGTATGCAAGCCGCAAGGTAGACAATAATCATGCGAAGAGCCAACAGCTGTAAAGTAATATAATTCATGATGAATAATCCATAACGAATACAGTTTGTTATTCAAGTAAAATAGTTCTTCGCATGAACGGCTATCGAGAAAACCTATTAAAAATCAAATGTAAGCATTTCATCTTGTAGAGAACGTTGTTTTAAAGATGTGATGCCGTGTCTGCGTTTCGCAACTAAATATTATGTATTTGCTGGATTTAGTTCGTTACTGAAGGCTTAGTTCTCAGTGTTAAAAAAAAAGTGCACAATTTAAAACGAAATTCCGATCACTTGTCAATCTTGTCGCGATTTTCTTCGGAACTTCTTTATGTTATGCTATATTGACTGCGGAGTGACTATTTGGGGTGTAGTCAGAATCATATGGTTATTTTTTAATTTGATGTAGTATTCTTTTAATTTCTGCGACTTTCTTTTAATTTTTGGTTTAGTAGCAACTCTTTTTGTTCTATGAAAAACAGGCAAACGTCTGATTTACCAGATGGAAAGTGGCCACCGCCTATGGCCATCATTCGGTCATGCGTTCCCTTAATAGTCGTCTATACAGTAGTGATCATATTTGTTTAGGCAACAGTAGCACCAGGGATATCACAAACGCGTTATTTACCGCTTTTCAATTTTCGATATAATTTGTTTTGTCAGTGTTTTTATATTTTCATGACGTTATTCTTGTAATAAATTCACTTACCCCGATAGTCATTGATGGCTACGACCAGCGTTAAAGTGGAACCCAGAGGCACTATCCCGGAAACCGGCGGCGCCCAGGGACCCTTCCCGGCTTGGATCTCCATCCAGCAGTCCACATTATCTCCTGGAAATGGAAAAGGCACGTTTTACTTTTGGTAAACATATTTAAAGTAAACGGTAGGTAGGAACTTAGTTTTAGAAAATACCATACTAGTCTACGCTAGCCAGTTCAAACCCTGTATGCGTCGTCAAATACTGGGCGAATAAAGTGCACGTCAGAGTTAAGTCCATCCAGTCCAAGATCGAATCGATAAAAAAAAGAAGTCTACGGTATAATATATTTTTACGTTATTGTTTAACCCGTCAATGCCCTTCTTTAAGATTTTCTATTGCTATAAAGGAGACATAAGCCAAACTCACGGCAACAGTACAAACCTACAAGGGTCTTTTGGTACGTGGCCGAAATCAGAACTAATGCCGCCATCTTGTAAAGCTCGGTTATAAAGTATCCTTTATGACTGAAAGCTGAACGTTGACAACCACACCCTCACTCAAGTGCCAAAAGATCCTTGTAAATCTCTACTTATATTTAGGGTATGTTGAACAACTTGTCCGTCTACGTAAGAATATTTGCGAAACTCCTAATACTATGAAAGGTCGCCGCCACTTATTCGTGTTTCTTCCTACGTCTCCTCATCTAGCTTTGTCTCATATTGTTTCGAATATAGCGTGGGTGTTCACTGTAGTAAAATAGTCGTCAAACGCCAAGCCACAATCTTCAGTTCAATCATGAGGCCCATAACACCTTCGGCAGTTAATAGATACTAATCTAAGATATATCGTGGGCTCGGATCTAGCACAAGCGCGTAGCTAATTTAGTAACATGGTTCGAACATTATTAACCATTAAAAGTAGCAATTAAAAAGCTATCTCGATCTACGAGTGTTACCTATGCAGATTCAACTAACATGTTGAACGTATTATTGAATAGTTAAAATGGATTTTATCTATTCACGCCTGACGGTTTTTACTAGTACATTTACTAGTTTTTTCTATAAATTGCTAATGACAAAGCGTGCGATTCGTTAAAGAAAGTTACTCGATATGTGATTGCTTCCAATTACTATATCCATCATAAGTTTAGAAATCTATCCATGTTTTTATTGAACCGTTATGAAGAAATCTATTTAATTTCAAGGAAATATTAAACATCCACAACGTTGAAAAAGTTGAATTCGGTAGTCTGTAGGTAAGTCAAAGTACCCTTATACCTTTGCAGCTATTAAGTTGACAATCTTTTGCAGTTATAATGCTTTTATATAAATAATTCATTTACCGTTTGTTTTTATTTTTTACCTCTGAAATCTAGTTGCACGACGTCCAAGTCAGCGATCACCATAGGTGGCTTGCTCGCTGTCTTCTCGTAGTCATTGAACCACTCGCATCGAAGCCTTTTCGCTTCATCCCATACTTCTAATAGGTCCTTGTCGTACTGGACCACCACCGTGTTCTCGTAAAACTGTCCGTGGAGATCTGCAAATAAAACGTTATTTAATCAAACTGCAGGCCCTAGAATGCCACCCTGAGGCACGACTATGGGACCTAAAATGTTACCCTGAGGCACTCCAATTGAAATGGATAAACTGTGAGATACGATTGTCTATTGAAATGGCTATTGATTTGAAACGTAATGCTTTTTATTACCAGTGATTTTCGATCATTCGCCTAACCTAACGAAACGAGAATGCAGCAGGAACATTTTAACGTTTATGTAACTACTTGCAAATTCATGTGGTCTTTTTACAGCGAATAATTTACGACGCTACATAACGTAAACAATTATAGTGACTTTCCAAGAATGGTACTAGAATTAATACGAAGACATAAACTGCAGCTTATAATATTTACAAAAGCATAAACAATGCCCTCTGACAAGAAGTAATTCCGAACCAATCCCGAGCTTGTGGCAAACAAACAAAAACCATTTAATTTTCAAATCCTGATTATTGCGAGAGCCAAGTCGGATGAACTTGCACAAAAAGTTGAAACCTTTTGAAGAACGCGGATTGCACTAGAAAGATGCCTTCTCGCGGCAGCAATCTGAACTCGCCCTTAGCTGCGCACACTTACGTCCTTTTCAGAACTGGGGTACGTTTTGACATCAATCTTGGTATAGCAGATGGTGTCAAGCGTAACTAAACTTTAGGGCTTATCATATAAAATCGATTTTGCGCGGTCACCGTCGGCGTTTAATGTGACATGTTATGCTGGAACACTTTAGGTCGCAAATGGTTCGTTATGGCTGGAAGGAAATACGATTGAAAGTAAGTGGTGGTCTTACTATAAGTAATCATTCTCATAGTCGAAATTTGTTGATAGCTTATGTCGTGGATCTTCCAGCTGTCTGTACGAGCACCTTTGGTTCAACCTTTGTAATGCGAACGTGTTGCCTGAGAATGTATTCCTTGATCATTATAATGTGGACGCTTTCAAGGCTTCTAGGCAAGGATTTAATAAAAGCTTAGGTACTTCTTTGATGTTCGAGGTGCTTTGAGGAGCTGTTTAAACTACGTAACAATAATAAACAGAATATATATTTCTATTTCCGATGGGTGTACAAACTACAGATTGCCCCTATTCAATAATCTCCGAAAATTCGACATTATCAGCACTACAAAACTTAGAACCGCATGCACAATCCCTCCTATCCACCTGTTATCTCTTCACATCTACTTTGGCACATCAACCAGAGAACTCGATCGGGACCAACAGTAATGTGGCGGCAGCGCGGCGGGCGCACGGGAAACTCGTCCCTATTGCCGCGGTCGGCCGTCGGCGGTTCCCAGAAACAATGCGCCCGCTCAACACCGTTCGCAGAAGGAGCGGATCCGATGCCGTTACTCCACACCAGCCTAGGACACTAGGAATCGGAAAAAAGACGCAAACTGGAATGGCAACGGGCGACGACTTTGTTGATTTACAGCCGGTGCGACAGGGAATTGTCGTAATTGGACACCGATTGGTGTAGGCCACCTCCGGTGTCCGGGTGTTCTTAACACCCGTATTCAGAAACGAAACGTTACTATGAGGGCTAACAGTGCGCGCGAAAGCACAGTGATCCAAGTGACAATACTTGAGTAGCGATCGGCACAATGAGTCCATCAAACAGAACGAAATTGATCAACGCAGTGCGGTCCCTTAGCAGACGAGCACTGTGAGAACGCATAGTAACATTACTTAGACCAGTTTTGTTTGTAAATACGGGTGTAAGAGTAAAAGTCAAGCCATAAACATAGTGATAATATGATTTATTTCGCTTCTTGAACCACATACTCGATTTATGAGCGAAATCACTGCGGGGGAATATATTTCTAGTTACACGGCCATATACCTGCATGGAGGCAATGAAATAAGTTCTGAGATAGACGAAGATGAAATAATGCTATAAGTATACTAACAAAATAAAACTTTTCCCTAGTTCTTATGAGAGTGTCCGTCTCCGATATACATAAAAATATTTAAATCAGGGTAATTTTTAAGGTAAGGTTAAATTCATCGTTACAATGCAAGTGCCAGGGGGGCGATTCTCGCGCTGTGACATCTCAAATTTGTCATTGTATCCAGCCAAAAACCGAAGAAAGTAGATAAATTTATCTTTGACAATATAGGTTGACGAAGATAGTTGAGAAAATATTTTTTCTGCTGCTGACATTTCAATGCCATTATTAAAAGAGATTTGTAGCTAGAAAAAATGTCGAATTCGAGATGTCACAGCGCGAGTTTAGGCCCCAGGAATGTAAGAGAAACGTAGTGCATTCTCCATATATTACAAGCACCTAGTATGCCTACTGACAAGTAGGCGTTCAACCGCCAAACCGCTGATGCGTCCAATTGACACAGTAATTTATGTGACAAATGAATGGTATAATCCATCACACCACAATCCTCGTTCGCATGAGTGGCGTTACCACTAACAGTAACTACTACCGGCTGTAAAAGCTTACTGTCGAATGTTAGGACTTACCATTTACTGCATACGTGGTATTTATGACCTTGAGTGAAGCATTTAAGAATGCCTTGATATTTCTTACATAGATGAATCCCGCAGACTTTTGAAATGTTTTGTCGTATTTGCTATTTTTTACTATTAAACACCATTATACAAAGATCAATAATTATTGATATATCTTATTTCATTCTTTTTAAAATCCGTAAAATGCCAATCCAAATTTGAGCGAAATTTCGTTCTTAAAATCCGTATTTTAAAACAGATGCGGATTTGCATTACCTACTCAAGTCCAACAGTTAATTGTAACTACTGTTGATAATATCGAAAGAACAACAAATCGTGAATTTCTTTTTTCAATTCTACGGCGTGGTAATTAAGTTTTCCAAAAAAAATTATGTCTTCAAGTATACGTTATAAATGATAACGATTTTAACCATAAACACACATATAACCACATAATATAAAGTTTTGAACTTAATTTAACTTTTATTTGGTAATTATCTGAGAGAGAATTAAAAAAGTGAAAGCTTTTTTAAGGTAAAATAAATTATGAGTTCTTTGATAACGTGTGCGAATAATGTGTAATTATGTTCATAATTAGCAGAGAGAAGAATGCATGGCATTTGCTATTATCTTCCAAAATTATAATTTTATAATAATAGATAATAATATGCGTGTACATATTACACGCATATTTTTAACTATTATTATAAAATTGTGTTGTTTTTGTCATGAAATCTTCTAATTATCTACGTTTGTAAGAAGTAATCTCTGGACCTACATTTTAGTCAATGGTCATTAATCTTTCTTTAACATTAATATGTCGGAGACGGACAATCTACATGAATCGCAACAATGACAGGAACGCCACATCCAAGAGAAGACTTATCTTGCGCGCACTCTACACTTATTCCCCAATTCTGTTAAGTTCCTGTTGGAGCTTTATATTTATCTGATCTGCATTGCGACTACAGTCAAGAGTTATTGGGTACATGTAATGTACACCTAGTTTAGCAAGCGTCTACACCATCGATTTACAACTCGGCACTAATGGTGCAAGTTCGCATGATTAGAGTATCCAAAACGTATTTATTGATTTCACAGCATTCTCTTCGGTCCATATCTGTGTAGGCGTAACGTGTTCAATTAACTCTTCAGTTTATTTGTATAGCTGTGAACCAATTAGCTGCAGAATTTGCTGTGCTCTTCACGTACAATATGTAAATTCGAAAGTTCCAATTTTAAGTCCCGCCAAAATTCCGTTCCCATGAAGGATCTAAAGGTTTCAGATGAAGAAGTACGGCCTGTAGACGAGCGCATGTTTTTGGTACCCGAATTTAATAGGTCCAATACCAGAGCATAAGTCCATTACCACTTTAATGAAATTTTCTTTTGCAGGTACAGCAAAATACGTATTTTTAGCACTATAGTTCGCCAAATTCAAGTGGTTGAATGAAGGGGCCATTAGCTCTCCTTAGACCTCATCTCTATTTTTATATTTAGTCACAGAAAATGTCATTTTTGAATGTTATAAAAACCTTTAACAATTAAAACTAAACTTTAAAAAAGGTGAATAAAACAAAGGGATCGTAATTCTGCCATACGTTAATAAAAGTCCGTCGTTGTTCTGTTGAATCTGAGTGATATATATTGGCACACAAATTTAACAATTGCACGAGAATATTATTCTTAAGGTAATCATGCACTTATGCTCTTGTATTGTACTCAATTTCAGTGCTGCTTACCAGGTTTGGTTCCACACTTTGCGTATGCGATCCTGAAGGAGAAGTACGTCTGCCCTGTGGAGGGGGGCACGTACACACACCGGGGATCTCCATGTTGTCCTGTGGGAGGGAAAAGTAGATTTTATTTGATGTTAAAACAACAATTTTCAACTGCTTTCACCCGTTACAGTTTGAATCTCTGTAATTTCACGTTCGCGCTGGACCCCATTATTTTCCCGGCATAAAAATTACTCGGGAATAATGTGGCTTCCCATTATTATTATCATATCAGTCTTAATCATCTCACTGCTGGGCAAAGGCCTCCCCCCTATTCTTCCATACTACACGATCGTTTGCTATATTTTGTCAGTCCCTGTCGAATGCCGATAATTCGACTCTCCATCATATTTTGGGCACCCAACACCCAGAAACGACGTCGCAGCAGACCTAAAATACGATGGCTTCCCATTAGTTAAAGGTTTTTCATTTCAGGCGGAAGACATCAAATATTTTACAACTAGCTACCCGGCGCGACTTCGTTTGCCTCGTTTCAAATTAATGAACTCTACACCTAACCTACCCTCACGCCACCCGTCCCGTATTTTCTTAGAAATCACGAACTTTTTGAATTTTTTAAATCGTTCTATTTGTTTTTGAGTATATTTATTACAAACAAAACTAGAAAAATACAAATCCCTTTTCTTTATAATTATTAACACTATTTCCTTTTTTTCTTGCACTATAGTTTATACTCGCTGGTTCTCCCACATAATAGCAATGCGTATGACCATAGTATGACTGATTGCAATGTGTTGACAGCACCATTCAAAAATACAACCGGATCATTGAAACAGGCATACTATTGCTTTGAACATCTATGCTAATATCAGAGCTATTGTCCGCGTGTTTGTCATGAAAGTGTGAAACGACAGTCTCAATGAGGTGAATGGAGGAAATTTGAATGTATGAATACGTATTTTATTGAAATTTCTATGGTAATAGGGCAGCCCTGAGTAAAAAGTTGTCGTGCTCGTGTGACAGTTATGAAATAGTGTGGGACAAGCTTTTCCATTAGTGCGATATAAGTGCTGTAAGAAATATCATAAAATGTATTTTTGGAACTTGGTTTTTTATGACTCTGGATATATCTTAGCGCTATGGTGTCAAAACGTGGGAAAAGTTACGTAAACAAAAAATAATGACAGATGTTAAGAAGTTTAGTGAAGTTTCTAATGTTTTCTTTTCTATGAGATATTATTAGGCATTAGCGCAAAATTTACACTTATAAAATTGTTTTCTTCTTCCTTTATTACCACTTATTATCATTATTTTATATTAATTCTTTTTTATTGTTTGTTTAGTTAAATAAATTGTTGGTTGTTAGTTGTGATTTGTAAGATATAATATTGCGACAATCAATAGAAAACTGAGAAAAAACTTTCTCAAATTCATCTTTACTTTCTTAGTGTGACACATTCTTGTTGATTCGTTTAAGTCTGTAAGAGCAATAGGCATAACACTAACAACACTCATTCGGACCCATACGTATAGGACGTTGGTCGGTGTTGGTCACAATGGAATGACATTATTCTTTACAATAAGAAAGGAAATAGTAACTCGTGAAAGTTATTGTTCCCAGTTTCCTATTTGCCTTTACTTAAGGTAATAAACAATGCAAATCCACACTGTAAACTGTAATTTCCATATTAGACTGTAGGTATTTCAAAGTTGGTAGGTATCTTTACATAGTATAAAACAAAGTCGCTTCCCGCCGTCTGTCCCTATGTATCTATGTACGCTTAGATCTTTTAAACTACGCAACGGATTTCAATGCGGCTTTCTACAATAGATAGACTGATTCAAGAGGAAGGTGTATAAGCAAGAAAAAAAGGTAGGTTAAGTAGATATACGCGACCAAAGTCGCGCCGGGTCTACTAGTATATTATTAAAGAGCTCGTCAGATGTGAGTAAAATATAGAATTTATGTTTTGACAATAACTGCACTTTATTTCGGCTACTCTAGTTATGCTCTCGCGCACGTGGCGTTCCCGGACTTATACAAAACGACGGCACGAAAACAATTGTAATATTATTGTAGTCGGATACCTTAACCACTCGACCATCAACGCTCCTATCTACACATTTGGAATACGGTAGAAGACGATTAAACGTCCAACATCCATCTAGTAAACAACACAATGTAATACCTCACAACCACTCGCATCTCGCAAGTAATGCCGTTTATCTATCGATCGATTTACAACAAAAGTGAAAATCGATTTGACTACAGTCGCGTGATCGACGCACGAGATTTCACCGCGAGACTTGATGGGAAACGTGTACGTGGGTATTAGGCTGTTAAAGTTAAAAGGTAATCTAGTTTTTAATAGTCCTGTATGGCTGGCAAAAGTGTGCTCTCGCGCTCGACAAGCGAGATAAGACGCGACATAAATACTGCTCTCTTTCATCTTAGTATTGAGATAAGGAAACAAAGGCGCGGCGCGAGCTATGTTGCAGACAGACTTGTGCTACCCGTGCAAATAAATGTGAAGATGGTTGCGATAAACTCGTATCTGTAAGCTAAACAGCCATACACAAATAAAAATATACAAATAAATGTGGCTGTGACAGAAAAAAATTGATAAAAGGATGATTAAAATCGAAATAGGTAAGTGATTTTGGATAAAGGGAAATATTTCTGTACTCGACCGTGTTGACTGTACCCTGCTTAGTACGGGTTTCCCGGCTTTTCTTTACTATACATGTATTATTCATTTAAACAAAGCAATAGGGCCACACTCAGCATTGCCACGACGCTTTGACGCTGGTTTTCAGTGGGCCCCCTAAGTGATGCACGAACAAAAGAGCCACAAGGAATTTCTGGGCGAACCTATCTGCCCCGCTTTTGCTATAGTAACATTTGATGCGAAACACAGTTCATATTTCGCTACAATTATTATTCGTAATTTTTCAAAGAAAGGGTCGTAACTGCATATTCCCAACTTATCTATAAGCACCAGCAGTTAAGAAGTTTCTGGCACAATTAACGCGGTTAACGTTAAAACATAAAAAGGTAACGCTACCTTAGGCAAACGTATGTGGAACATGAGCTGCTGCCCACATATTAATAATTCAGTAGGTAAGTATGTATCTGTCATAATTGTTAGTGAAACGTTAGCAATTAGAGGCCACAATTAGAACCGCTCTGAATACTCTATGTGGAGTGTGAGTGGAGTCTCTAGTCTCTAGTAACGGGCAGTGTAGCACTGTAGAGTTATTCTATTAACAGTTCTGTGTTTACCTGTTATTAGTGGAGCCACTTACGTTGACTTTGTTAAGGTTATTGTTGTAACTAGAGGTAGTTTTGGGTCGAAAATGGTTTCTCATTATGGTTTTAATATAGAGTAATACTTTTGACTCTATAATTATTATAACGACCTGAGTGGTTCAGTTGGTTAACGTCTGCTACGCAGAGGTCCCGGGTTCATTTCCCGGCCGAGCAGAAATTGAAATTACGTGATTTGATTTCTGTTACGGGTCTGGGTGTTATATGTATAGTAAGTATATCTTTTAAAATATATTAGTTATTATTCAGCTCTCTGTCACCCATAACACAAGCTTTGCTTACTTTGGGGCTAGATAGCGGTGGGGATGTGTGTATTTGCCCAAGCACAATTTTTATATTATGAAAAATCATTTCTGTGAATATTACTTTTCATTGTAGAGCTTTGAATATACTCTCTTTAAAATTATAATGTAAGCATTAGTAGATGTGTCTATCTGTTTCAAACATTTCTCAACTAGATCGCTACACTGATTTTAATTAGAGAAATGAGAATCTAAACCGAAAGGTTTTGTCGAATTTTTACGATCGAGTTTGCGGAAAATTTACAACGCCTATTTATACGGGCCCTATTGTTTTTCCGGAAAAGTAGGCTATGTTACTCGGAAATAATGTAGAATTCTTAGTGAAAGAATTTAAAAAATCGGTTTGGTAGTTTGAGATTACAAACAAAACATTTACTCTTTATAATATACTAATGGATCCGGCGCGACTTAGTTTTGTGTAAGTCAAATCGATTTTCACTTTTGTTGTAAATCGATCGATAGATAAACGGCATTGCTTACGAGATGCGAGTGGTTGTGAGGTTTAACATTGTGTTGTTTACTAGATGGATGTTAGACGTTTAATCGTCTTCTACCGTATTCCAAATGTGTACTGTTAGATAGGAGCGTCGATGGTCGAGTGGTTAAGGTATCCGACTACAATAATGTTACTATTGATTTCGTGCCGTCGTTGTGTATAAGACCGGGAATGCCACGTGCGCGAGAGCATAACTAGAGTAGCCGAAACAAAGTGCAGTTATTGTTAAAACTATATATTGTATCCCTTTTAGTCACTCATGACGAGCTCTTTATTAATATACTAGTGGAAATACCTACTTTACCCCTACCTACCCTTTTTATCTTGCTTATAAACCTTCCTCTTGAATCACTCTATCTATTGCTGAACACCGCATTAAAATCCGTTGCGAAGCTTAAAAGATCTAAGCGTACATATATACATAGGGACAGACGGCGGGAAGCTACTTTGTTTTATACTATGTAAAGAATGTACCTGTCATACAATACAAAACTAGTACATTTGACAAGCTCACTTGAACTCCAGGAGCACGGCACTGAATATTATCATTTACTTACAATGAAAATGAAAGCACTGAAAATATTAAAAACCGGCCCAGTACCTTAGTAAGATTACTTAGTTTATTTGAATACTTAAAAAACCATTAAAACTTACCCTTTGACGAGACGATCCCCTCAAACGGGTGTGAGAATGTGAGATGGACATCCATGTGGTCCTTCCCACACATCACCTCGAGCGACTGTATCACCGGCATGCCGTCAGGCCGGTCCACTGGCCACAGGTCCCCGGCCCGCGCCCGCGTCTGTAACAAACAGAAAATAATATATTTTATTTATTTTAATACATAGAAAAACCGGCCAGCCATTTTCCATTTGGTGGCCCCATGGAAAATGGACATTATAATAATAACACTTTAAGAATACTTGCAAAAGTTGTCACATGATAACAGAGAAGGAAAATATGACGTAAGAGGCAGGCCCAAAGAACTTGGACCATGGTTGTTTGTGCAGGCCAGTGTTGAAACCAAGAAGGACGAACAAATTATATTATTTTTATCCTCCTCCCTCCTTGCGTCGTTTATCCTCAAAGCTGAGAGTCGTGGCCTCTTCGGATGACTTTGTCGTGGACTATCTTGCGCCAGCTCACTCTATCTTGTGGTGTCCACGGCAGAGCGGATCTGATCTGACCAGTGGGTTAGACTTCTACCTCTAGGTCTCTTCTCGCTGATCTTGCCCGTTATCAGCAGCATTCTTTTTATACTACTCTAAATATTAGTGCAAGGATAAAGCACGAGAGCATGGCAACAACATGTTTATATTTCAATAAATCGCGTCGAGTGAAGCTGCCCATATAATTGTGATCAAACTTCACGTACAGGTAAGTTCATTTCATCATCAATTAGAAACACCGTTGTCCACCGCTAAACCCCTGGGGAAGACTTCTCTGACAGCAAATGGGCCAATGTACGTGGCATTTCCGGTCATAAAAACAATAGCAATATTATCGTTTGGACGCGGTATACTGTGGAATGACGGTACTTTCGCAATCGGGCGGCTGCGATTCGAACCGAAGATCCTTGTAAACCCTACCTCTCTTAAATTTGTCACTCTACCACCAGGTAGGCGGGCGTACCTTACTACTTAACTTGTTTCTTATGGTTTCGCAATCGATTGATAACTTTCAGAAATCTTTATTTGACAGATATCTGTGTTGCCCTCTCCCTCTTGTTAGTACAAAACGAAAAGTACGGCAACAAAGATATCTGTCAGATTAAGATGTCGGGAACTCATCAGTAGGTGCTGAAACAGCCCCTAAATGTTCTATGCCGGCATTTATATAAATATGGTCGTCACCTAAAATACTACCAACTTTTGTATAAATAACACTATTTAGACAAAAGTTGTACATAGTATTTTTGTATCTGTGCTACAATGTACTCAAATTGTTTGATTTCTCTTTGCCATTTAATTTTAAATAGTTTAGTATAGTAGTGTTTTATTATTGAGAGATTACGCACGATCGGGATAAGTGACATGATATTCTGTCAGAAACTATCCACTTTGGGTCCAGCGTAAATAAGGCAGAGTAATAGATTTTCTTTCACTTCTGTGAACTAAAAATTGATATAGGAGGTTGTCCATAGTGAGACAAAAGTACCTCATATGTATATTTTAACGCTCCACTACAAATAATAATCATTTTGGCGTCAATATCCCTGTTGTGCTCTTGCGCGTTAGGGGCCGAACTTTGCCTTGACCACCAGGATTCAGCAGATCAGGTAATTACAGTGGAGCGACTGCCATCTGACCTACGAGACCCTGTGCACAGGGGAACCTGACCAGATTGGATCCTGGTTACACATTCAGTCGCCTGAATAAACAGATTTCCTCGCGATTTGGTAAGTGTTGAACAGTACATAACTCAGAAAAGTCATTGGTGCATGGCGGCACTAAAGTTCGAATCCGATTCAATACATTTCGTTTACGAATCCGACCCTCTAGCCATCAGGTCACAGACGCTCCTTATTTTAAACTGGGTGATGTAGGTCAGGACGACATATTCTGCGGTAGTCAGTTTCATATTCAGTCAAATTCGGACTGCGTCAGATTCTGATTACGTACGCTCCACTCTCGACACACTATAGCGTACTGAAGCGTTAAGTGCCATAAAAATTCCATGTTCAACATACACTTCAATAAACTATCCCCGAATTTTGTAAAATGTCATGTGGTAATTTTTATTTCATCGATTTTCTTGGCGTAAAACACAATGTAACATGATACTATTGCAGTGTTATCGACATTTCAAATATTTTTATTAATCCGAAGAGAAAATGATTTTGATGTAATTTTAAGACATACCTATATCGGATATAGCGGAGTGGAACCAAAAGCTTATACCTACACCAAATTTTAAAATTTTGACCGCCTTATTGGTTCAGTTGAAAGAAGAAATTGAAAACATGAATTTGAATTTCTGTAACGAGTCTTCGTATGTATGTATTTAAAAATATATAAGTAGTTTATCAGTTTTCTGGCACGCATAGCACAAGCTTTGCTGACTTCGGGGCTAGATGGCGCTGTGTGAATTGTCCAAGCATATTTATTAAAAAATGTATTTAAAAAATCTAAGCAATTTATTCAATCAATTAATGCAATCTCAGTTTGTGACGATTTATCTGCAGTCCAAGCGCAAACGATTTTACCAGTATCTCAACAACACGTGGTCAATTCCGTAATTGAAGTTATGTAAACAAATAAATGTGTATCCGTTAATGTAATATTGAGAGTATCAAAGTTAAGCAAACAAATAAATAAGTTAATTTAATGTAAATACATAAAAGAGACACGTTTCGTATCTCATTTATGTGTTTATCAAGCCAGTCGAAAAAGGGTAAATTCTCCATCGATTTCGCAGATCCAAAAGAAAAAAGAATATTTCATGAAGCGCGTGAGCACGTTCCTGGAATCGATGCGGCATTTCGTTCCCACGCGTCAACAAGAAGTCTAATAAGCGAGATGGGTTAATACGAATTCCTCAAAGCAAGAAAGAGAAAGCACGGCAAATGTTTTCGGCGGTCCGGCGCAATTTACATTTTTGCGCACCGAAATGTTGGTAACCGAACAGTAAGGCCGTTTGGACCGTTTCATTTATACCCATAACGTTTATTGGCGAGATAAAATTGATTCATCGACGTATTGACTTGCAAATTTGACGGCGTGTACTTACAGTATTGATTCATAGCACTATAACTCTTTATCGAGTCACATTGTAGGGAACGTGTCTTTTAAAGGGGGATCTTCGTAAAATATAATTTGCTGAGAGTAACTATCCTGGTTGATGTCTAACTTCTGGCTACAGGGGGCTACTTTCTTATCCCGTACCGTCCAATGTGCGAATAAATGGCAAACTGTGCACCTGAGAGTCATCCTTAAGAAAAATGAAAAAATTTTCGAGAAACGCGCGACCTATTGTTGCTAACACTATCTGATTTCAATGATTGAAATTGCTATTTTTGCGATTTTGTATGATCGATTTAATAGTTTCAGCTTATTTCAATGGAACTTTGGTAGCAACTGAACCCATGAAATCGATGATATCTACGTTATCGCAAAAGTAAGAACTTTGAAATCAGATAATTGTTAGCAACAGAGTTAAGTAATTAACCTACGGTTTCCTTCGTTACTGCTTCCATTCCGTCGTTCGATAATAAAAGTTAAGATTTACGAAACACGGGCATAAAGAGTAGCCACCACACAACTAAGTAAGACGACCGTACCGCCAATCGCTCTCCACTTAAAAAAAAAGCCGACACAAACTAATGGTTCCCCATTCGTGCTAACTACCCAATTTATCGTTTAAACACGTCCATACGAAATTCCAGATTACACTCAAAGATTATGCGGCACCATCGTGCTTTTGGTCAGATAATAATGAAATTATAGAGGTTTAATTGGCTTCGTATCGCGATTGGGCAGGCGCAGGCGCAGAATTGCAAGCGGTTTAACACAGTTGTTCTTGTAATGCTCCTTTATGGGGTGAGCTCATATAAATTCCCTTATGAACAAGGCAACTTAGTAAGACGCGTTAAATACTTGTTTAGGATGGGTTGCTTGTAACTACTTAGGACGTCATACGAGAGATTATGTATTGCTGTTACAAAAAGATAACTTATACTTATTACTAGTGGACTTGTGCGACTTCGTTCGCGTGCACCTACTATACCGCTAATTATCCTTTTTTTACTAATAAACCGTCTTCTTGAATCACTAAATCTATTGATGAAAATCGCATTTAAATCCGTTACGTAGTTTTGAAGATGTAACCGTACATAGATACATAGGGGCAGACGGCGGGAAGCGTCTTTGTTTTATATAAAGTATTTATTAGTAAAACAAACAAATCCAGCAGATGACTTACCAGCGGTTATCACCCGCGCGCATTTCGGATTCCGTGATCAAAAGTAGCTTCCTGTTATTAAAAGAATTTTCGAAATCCTTTCAGTGCTTTAAAGCTTACGAACTTTTCCTCCTTATAATATTAAGTATTTATAGATTTATTTCACACTAATCAAATGTTATTCCATTAATTATGTTACTCAAGTTTCTTCTTTCAGGTAGGCAATAATTTATTCGTATAATCCGCATTCACTTTGCAACTCACATTAATGTTTACAGTTTAAATTTATTTGATTAAATGGTAGACATTATTAATGTCATTACATAAATTGTTGCCTTGGACCACCATCGGCTGCTTGTTTCCACAAAATGCATTTTGATAACGGTACCTAACCTTTACCTGACATTTCCATTAAAGCAAATGATATGAGCACCGGTATTAACGAAATTTTATGAATGAATGACATACATTATAAAAGTCCTTCGTTATACCGACGTAGTATGAAGTTAGTGGTTAGTTTTGTTCGATAGATCGAACGTTGTACCGCCAAGTCATTGAAGGCGAGTTTTAACATGCGTTTTAAGGATTACAACTATAAATAAAAAATAATCATCTTGGCGGGACATTAGTCCCGGTTGTGCTCTTGTTCATGAGGGCTCGGGATCCGCCTTGATCATGATCCAGGATTCGGCAGTTCAGATAATTACAGTGCAGCGACTGCCACCTGCTACTAGGGGAACCTGACCAGATTGGATCGTTGTTACATATTCAGTCGACGGAATATGCAGGTTTCATCACGATGTTTACCCTTACCGTAAGAGCATCAGTTAGCGTTCAACTAATGTACATAACTCAGAAAAGAGTAATTGGTGGCCGCGGTGGGATTCGAACCCGGTACCTCTCGCTACGAGTCGGATACCTTAACCACTCGGCCAACGATACCCGGATTACAACGATATCTTCACATAACCTTTATAAGGCCTCTCTAACTCAGAGCCTTTTTACACGGACTTTAGGAAGCGATTATGGCTAAAGTAGAAAGATTTGAATTTAATTAATGAACAGTGTGTAAGTTTTGTTTCTAATCTTGTGCGTGTATTAGTTATATATTTGACTTTCGTCACGAAAGTCATGCAAAACCTCCAACCGATATTGTTTTCAGGAAAATTTCATTTTAGCATGTTACAAAATTAAGTTGTTATGTTAAAAATATAGCAAAATGTACTACCTATATATAAATGAGCGTCGGTAGCCGGGCGGTTGAGTATCCAACTCGTAAGCGAGAGGTACCGGGTTCGAATCCCGCTTCGGCCATGTACCAATGACTCTTTTCTGAGTTATGTACATTAGTTTAATACTAGCCGATGCTCTTACGGTGAGGTAAAACATCGTGATGAAACCTGCAAATTCAGGCAACTGAATTTGTAACCATGATCCAATTTGGTCAGGTTCCCCTGGTAGCAGGGTCACGGAGGTCAGATGGTAGTCGCTCCACTGTAATTACCTGATTGCCAAATCCTTTATCATGGTCGAGGCGGACACCAGGCCCTCTTCCTCGAGAGCACAACCGGGACATTAACGCTAAGATGATAATTTTTTTACTACCTATTTATAAATATTGTCATTATTACCGTGTACTTTTGTTGTAAATGTATTTGTCTACAATATTCAAACAAAATGTAAATGAAAAGAAAAGTTAAAATAACTGCAAGTTTTCCAAAATGATAGCACCGAAATGTAGTTAATTTCTATTGTTTTAGACCGAATCTCATCAAATTAAATTGTCTACAATTCAGTTCAATATTTGCTTAGTCCTGATTATCTTTTTCTCAAAAGTTCATGTTTAGTCCTATACAAAATAAAATTATCAACCTATATTTTCGCTCGATTATGGTTTTTCACCAAAAACCGCCTCGCACCGCGGTCGAGCGCCACAAACTCTACGGCCTCTTAATGACATTATATTATTGATTCATTTTAATTTTAAGATCATTGGCATTAATCTACACTGATATTGTTAAAATTATCGGGTATATCGCCACAGTTTTGGTTACTTTTAAAGCACAGTATATTTGTGTCTTAGGAGTCTGCAACCGCTTTGGATAATCGAAAAACATACATCACATATAAATATGATACTTCTGTAACATGTTATAACAAAGTTTCCAAAATAAGTAGGTAGGTGCAGACATTGTTTAGTATCATGCGGGCAAATACATTTGAAACGACTTTTCTTTTCCTCCAAAAATTTCTCTTTATCAGTAATCCAACCATTCCACTAGACAAATCATCATTAAGTAGTAGCTCATCAATAGATGGATCCAATTCACGAACACAGCAATCACTCAAGTTCGAGCGACAAGTGAAACTTGGAAATCACGTTTACAAATAACTTTGTAATGGCAGATATAGCATAAAAGTCAGCAATATACTGAGAACAGCTGTTCGTATGTCGCTTGAGCGATTGAAATTACCTCACTCCCCCCTGGTACCGCGTTTGAGGGACCCCGAGGGGTAAGGAGGCTTAACGATGGCTCTCTAGAGCGATGGCTGCGTAGTATATTTTCTATATGATCTCGTCATTACGGTAATGGCACAGAGCACGCGCGAACGTAAATGATTCGTTAGTTGAGCTACAGTCGGGAGGCTTTACGGTGATTCTAGTGAAGCGTAATGGTAAACTAATTTTGTTCAACGTGGTTCGTCACTCTTACCATTCTTACGTTCGTTTGAGTGTTTGGTAATTGTATTATGGTCCATACTCTTTGTACATGTATCAAATTAACCGTGAAATGGCTTCCTACAGATTAATTATATAACATAAAGCAGTTAAAACAACACCACAATTCGCCGCTAGATGGCGCTGTTTTGTATATTTCTTTTCTTTGCTTTGTTTTATATTATCATCATGTAGAAATCCATTTCCGCGTGCAGTTAGAATCCCTATAAAGATTCAACGTTTCCGCGGGATCCTATTATTTTCCCGGGGAAAAAAGTAGCATATGTTAGTCAGTGATAATGTAGCATTGTATCAGTAAAAGAATTTTTTAAATCGGTCGAGTAGTTTTTGAGTTTATTATTACACACACAAGATTTTCGTTACCAGGTGGAAGACTTCCAACTTAGTGAACCACAATTTTGTCGAAAATGCGCCATAATAGATACCTCACACAAAATAAATACTGACATACTGTAAGTCAACTGCGCTGTGCCCGGAAAATAAGTCCATCTGTTTCACTTGTTACAGTCCGTAGCGGTTATCGCGGCGTCGGCGTTATCGTCCGCGATCATTATGCCTAATTGCTATTTCTTTTCTGGCCATTTCTTTTTACGGTGCGGCCAATACGGTGTCATGCTTTTGGGTTTTTATGGTCATTAATATGTGGAGCTTTTATGATTTATAATTCTGTTGAATCATGGTGGAGGTGAGACTGATGCGGTCGTGGCAAGTGGTGAAGATTGTTTCTTTATTATATTGCAAAGCCACAAGACAGTTTTGACATAAAAAAATTGTTTTCGAGACAAATTCGTGATATTTATTGCGTTTAACAATATTCCACCAAAAAATACGAAATCCACGAGATGTCGATTGTCATTATTTTTCGTGGTTTTCATGGATTAATCGATGTTCAACACGATCGTTTTTCTACCTATTCGCGATTCTACACAATTGATGTTCAACACATTATATATTCCACACAGTCTTCAATTCTACACAAATGCTGCCATTCAACACATAAATGAGAATCGTATAAACATGCACAAAGCTCACGCCTGTGTCCCACAGGTGGCATATGCAGCGACTAGCGACCGCCGCGGCTACACCCCGCGCAAGAACCTACTTTGGAATCAGTTGTGACAAGTTATTACAATAGCTTAAGATGAATGTCCTGAGCAGTCCAGACACCTGACACCTCCCTAACTTCACTCAATGAGATGCATAACTTAACATAACGCGTAACGTAGCAAAGAAGTGCACAAAATGTAAAATCGCAGCAACTGCATACCTCCTTATCACTACGTCTTCATAAAATGAAATCAAGCTACGACCACGCTTTAACATCATCATTAAGATCTATATAGAGATTTTGTTCACACAAACTTGCTTGGGAAAACATTCGTACAATCTGCAAGTGTGTAATGACTAATGAGCTTCATGGCATCCTCTGCTAACATAATTGTTTTGTTCATTGCTCATTTTACTGATAAAAATCTACATGTCACATCGCATGATACAATGGTTGGCTACAATAAAGGTGTTTAAGCTAAGAAAAAACGCACAAGTTTCAATTTACTTAGAAATGTATATTCAAGTACCTAGTTTAAAATAACAAGATGTCAAGATAAGATATCGTTCTAGGTATGAACTAGTTTCCTGTGTTATAAATATAAACAACTACTTTTTTGCTAGCGACTTCGTCTGCGTGAAATTCGGTTACTACGTACCGGACTCGTTCCCGCGGAAACCATATTGAATTTTGAAAAAAAAATATAGCCTATATTACTCGTTGGTAATGTACCTTTCTTTGGGGGAAAGATTTTTTAAATCAGTAAAAGGCGTAGTTACTCGTCTAATGTCTAAGAAGGCTGGATTCAACCATACTTTTATTCTGGAGTAAAACTTATTTTCGGATTAAACTCAGGTTTTGACGTTTTAATTTTAGAGTAAGCGTTAAATCTGGAATAAATAAGTTGGTCGAATTCAGCCTAAGTAATTCATGCCAAGTAAAATCTCTGTACAGCACGACAATACAAGAGAAACCCACTATCTTACTAGAAAATAAATGAGAAAGATAACGTTCTAGCAATAGGAACTCTAATTAAAGTTGAGTGTAATACTCATTATAGATAGGAATATATGGAATTTTGCCATCCGCTGAATCATGACAGGTTGTTTATTGGTTTATGCAAATTAATGCACACTTCCAGCATTCCTATAACAGGAAGGGTTAAAAAGGTCAAAGACAAATAGGCAGATATCAAATGGTATCCTCTGCTTATATTTCAGTGAGCATTTAATGGCGTTCTTTGATTAAGTTAATTTTACAGCTTTAAGCTAAATTTATATCTATATGAATATTAAAATAATATATATTGCTCTGGCTTTTACTTAAGACTTCATCCGTGTTATGGATCTACTTTAGTTGATCAATGATCATATAGGTACAAAATTTATATTACTGTTTCATTCCATCCCCGTGGGGAATTTAAAGAGTTAGAGAGAACTGCAACAGTCATCACATCAGTTAGTCAGTCAGATCCTAGTAATACAGAAAAATGGCTAATTAAATGGCTGACTTCGCTTGATTTAAATTTGTAGTTGAATGTGTTTCTCGTATATTGTATTTTTGCCATACGAATAAATAAATAAATATAAAAAAAACTTTGTGTTGACAAGGATACGCCTTGGGGAAGTAGATAAGGTGTGCGAAGATATCAAACTTTTATTCAAATTATAAAGTTACATTTTTTACTACTTAATTGAATGTAAGTACTGTAACGTAATCTTCATTGACGTAGTTTTGATCATTAAGCCAAGTGACACGTTCTACAATTCCCCCATTTGTAAGTTTCACTACTAATAAAAACATACATACTTTCACCTCCATTCATGTTCAAGATACTCAGGACTGAGTTGTAATAATAATAATTCTTAACTTTATTGAGCAAATCATATCTAAGTGACGACTAATATGGTAAGTGATGGCGGCTGGTAATAAAATTATGTATTCGTACCTATTTAGGTAACCTGAGCAACACAGCCGTCTGTGTTTTATTTGATCGTATAAGCATACGGAATCAACCCGCAGGGAATTCTATAAAAATATTGCAAAATCGACTTTGCGTTAAGAGGTTACTTTCCATTGAATTTTTGAAAATCTTGGGAGAATCAAAAATGTCTTCAAGACAAATGTTTATAAAGAGATATCTACCTATTGCAAATTTGATAAAGAAAATACCCAACCTCCGTTTAGTTTTAATACAATTTAACTGGTAGATTCAAATACAAACCTATATAAAATAACTCATGCATATTTAAAATATTTTTGGAAAAACCTTCTTCGGGGATCAGTCAAATTACTGCATTCATGACTGTTATTAGCATTTTCGATAAAATTTGGTATTTATCATTTAAATTTATGACAGATTTAAGTAAAAATAGACTCAACATTTTTTACATTTCTAAAGCGTGAGTCAGATTCACAATATTCTTAACTTTTACTGCTTATGACTCAAGCAGAGGAATGTAAACTTTCTTTAACATCCGGATTCCAATCATCTATTACGAAATTTGTTGTCATTAATTGTCAATGTCCCGGTTGCGCGCTAGGGACAGGGGCCCGCGTTGACCATATTCCAGGATTTGGCAGATCAGGTAAATGACAATAGAGCGACTGCCATGTGAGGTCCGTGACCCTGTGAACAGGGTAACCTGACCATTGGATCACGGTTACATACCCAGTCGCCCAGGTTTTCGGTAAGGCTCACAGTAAGAGCATCGGTTAGTGTACAATGTATGTACATAACTCAGAAAAAGTAATGAGTACGTGGCGGCACTGGGGATCGAATTCGATACATCTCGCTTTCGGTGTCGACCCGCTTGCAACGCCACCGACACTCCTAAATTCACATACGCATTAAATATACCTAATTCGGTTTAAAAGACTAAATGCCGCTTTTGTGCTAGGCATAGCAACCAACCGGAATTTCGTATTCCGACGACAGATCAAGTTTGCGAAAGTTTCGTCGCCCGCGCAAGACACGGTGACTCATAAAACGCGTTAACAAGTAGTTGCCTTCGCATATACAGTTTAATGGTTAATAATACATGTGTATTGGTTTCCTATTATGTTCTCTGTACCGCAGTTTATAACATCGCAACATGGGATTTCAATCTTGCGTAGACGAATGGGATATAATTGATCTTCGAATAGAGTGTTACTCAAGGATGCGTATTAGGTACAATACGAGTATGTTATATCGGTGTATTATTATTTTACTGTAACCCATTGGTGGTTTATGTAGCGTATTTGCACTATCTTTTTCGGATCTATGTGAGGATTATTTGTGCTTTACACCGAAGAAGACCTGAGATACATCTGAAATAATTAAAAGAAATATACATGAAATCCGCCCACACGTATGGCTCACCGCGGTGAACCTGTCTGTTATGGGTGATGTGAGAGCAGTATGTACTGTTTTTATTTACTCTTCCCAACACCAGTTGACCACCTGTGTGAACACTTGTCACACGATCGATGTCACCAAACAATCTCGCAACGGGTCATCGAACTTCACTCATCATTTCTTTATTCGGCCAATTTGCATTTGGACTGTCTGTACAAATGGTCATAAACCTGTTCCGAAACAAATGGGTCGCGTAAAACCCGCTTTAAGTTGGTTAAGGATTTACTGCAATCTATCATTTGGTTAAGCGGAAAATTGGTAAATACACGAGTGCGGTCAGCTGCAGACAGTCGTGTAATGGGTCGAGATTAGAGGCGAGTCAGTGCATTTGATTATTAGCAATTGGAACCTTCTAAGATAAACTGTGATTCTTGAAATGGTAAATGGTACCTAGTCCATTTAGCAATTTCAAGATTTTTTTACAATTCTGAGTATAGTGTCCAGAGGTATATTAGGGTGCGTCTAGATCTCGTGAGCACTCCGCGAGTGCGCTGTTGCAGCAACGGCTCTCGAGCTGCGCGCGCACGTACTCTTATTGTTTCGCATACTGAATTGCATATACGTCGCGGCGCATTCGCGGTGTGTTTGCCTGATCTAGGACTCTAATTTTTAAACCGCTCGCATCGAGTGATTCGCTTTCGGTGTTGGCAATGTAATTTAAAAAACATTGAATTTCCTGGGTCAAAAATCAAAATTAAAAACTGTTCGACTTTAAGCGAGCTGTTCAAAAATAGAGAAAGACCCTAAACGCACACTTAGAGGTCTCGTTAGAGGTGGGAAAGGTATTTGTGACACCATCGGTGTTTCTGGTGCGGTAGTTAGAAAACTGCAGCTTTCTTGTGTGTTTGTCTACCGTATAACATAAAAAAATATTCAATTAAAACTTAAATTGGCACAATGAGACTCTGTATCGATCATCTAATAGCTCGATGTCTGTTTAGACAATTCCAATTAACAATATCTTGTAAAAACGTGGAGAACATGGCCATAATTTCCCATAGAACTGTCACAGGGAGAAGTGTTAATTCCATTCGAGATGAGAAATTTTATAATGAAGTTATCCGCCCACGCTTCGAGGATGGTATTTGATGTCATCGATAAGAATAAAATATTGTCTATGGGTAGCTACCGGTCTGGGGAAGATTTGTTTTAGGGCCCATAAGGTTTATCAAGATTAAAATCTGTCGCATCAATCTTTCAGATAGTTACTTGATTTTGAAAAATATAAAAAATATTTTTTTATGTAAATAAGAAAAGGTTAATCCTACCAGGTTGCATACAAAGCACCAACAAAATTTAATTGAATAATGCTCCGTTTACTTGATGATAAATTACAATGATTCCTGGCAGGGGTCAATTAAAAGTAAATAAGCATTTTCGTTAAACATGTCCAAAGTTTAATTTTACTAATAATAAAAATTACTGAACAGTCATTAAGACCACCGATTTTCCCATCCCTTTTTTTTTTTTTTTATTTAAGCTCCACGCATGGCCCGTACTTTACGTTTTGCTGTTTGAATGAAATGAAAGTAATTTATTGCCATATATTTTGATTGTTATTCATTATAGTTTCATGCGTTCTAAATACTGATTGAAAAATACAATAATAATTGATGATAAATACCGTCACGCGGTGCCAATCGGCTGAGACTGTTAAACAAAGTATGTAGTGCCTGCGGGAGTTGCTTGTGTGCGAGTGTGGAGCCGCCATGCAGGATATGTTGAGTATAATGCTCGCAATTGTCCTCTAACAAAATATAGTAGAGACCCATCAGACCTGTTCACCCTCAAAAATGACGCAATCCTCTGGAAACAGAATTTGAGGGAGAAAATAACTTTTTGATGTTTTTTTGTAATCATATTGTTTTACGACTTAAAATGCCATACGAATAAATAAATAAATAAATAATATTTAGGTACCTATTGGGTATGCAAAGTATACCGAACAATGTCGCTATTTGGAGTTCATTAATTCGCATTAGCAAAATCAATGCTGTAAAAGCGATGAACGTCAATATAAAAAGACAATCACACAAGAACCGGTCCCATAAATAAAACCGAGACCGAACTTCCCCATCACTAGTCTCGGACACGCCCGAACCGCCCGCTACATATGTAATTCAAGTTTTTTGGCATTATGTCGTCCGACTACGTAAGTATACTAACCGAGTTGCGGGTTCAATACCACTATGCCAGGTGGTAACTAGCGCTGATGTAGATTTTATGGAAGTGCCACCATCTTGGATGGTTTAATTGCGTTTTTTATGTTCCTAGCAACATAATGTTTTTAACTATTCATAGGTAAAATAATGTAGGTAGGAAACCAGTAACAGCTAAGAACATGCGACAGCTCGTCGACTTCGGTAACGGTTTCAAAATCTTGCCAACGTTAGTAATACAGATTCAGATAATCGCTTCATCAATCGAGTTACATTAGTAGGATATAAGTTAAAATATTTAACACAAGTTAAATATTTTTATTACACAAATTCCCCACGTGAGTAGGTAACTAAACTGTCAATTTTACAATAAAACACAAAATATAACTTTCAGTCGCACTTCATAGAACTTAACGACGACGCCAACTGAAAGTAAAAAGTAACAAAAACTGATTTGGTGTCATCGAAAGATTGATGTATGACATCGATTAAATTGATTATAAAATAACGGAATAGCATTTCCTGTGAAAATTACAACTCCACTCATGTTTCAAAACCTAATAAAATTTTCTTAATACTTAAAAGGACAAAACGAATAAGTTTGCGACTACCTGACACCTAAATTGGATTCGACACATGTAAAACTGTAAGGCCCCACACACACAGACTCTACATGCAATAAAATTTGTAATACCTCCTCTGACACATCCAGTACGACTAATTCCAACATCTCAAGGTAATGATAGCCCAGTGCCGCCGCCGGCCCGTCCGATGGACATGTCATTTTCTCACAGTACTAATTGAATACAAGACGGATAATTATTTCAAAGATTTAACTCAGAAACATCTCAAATTTGCAATTGGAAACATAACTTTACCGGTGGGAGAGCTCTGTCAAGCCTGAGGGGACCGTCTGGATTGGTATCACTTTCTTCAGACAGTTGACTGCAAAATGACAACTAAAAGTGTAAGGACATGTTTATACGCCGCCGCGTACAAACCGGACAGTAAACGCGTACGCTTCGAAAACGTGTAATTTACCCTATTGGCGAGCACACGACACAGTGACTGTGCAGATGTGACACAATTGCTGTGCGGTGACCAAAGTCATAACTCTATACAAATGACTCTCTTCTTAGCCCGCATCTTAATTGAAGGTTGTGTCTAGTCTGAAATGTTGGCCACTCGCTATACCAGGCTCTTCCATGTACGTAATACTCAGATACAGATACTCGTAGTTCTGTTCTCGACGGTCTTAAAAGCTGTTAGCTACCGGCAGGCCAGTAAGTGTCTTTATTTGGTCTGACCAGCGGGTAGGCGATCGACCGCGCGCTTTTTCCGTCAAACAAATGACTCAAAGTCGTTAAAAAAGCTGGAACATAAAGGTGATCACGGCCACCAAATTTGACATAAGCAATGGTTATGGAGGGGTTTTGGACAATTTATAGCTGTTCCTTTTATACCTATACATAATTAAAAAAGCAAACAAAATATGGATTGTGACTTCAGCAGCAGTGAGTAGGCTCCTTCTATGTCTCTATGTCCAATTTCTTTGGCAGTGGCTATGCAAGCGCTGCGCGGTTTGTTTACACAAAATAAAATAAGCTTTCTGTCATTAGTATAAAAACCAAAATTGCATAAACGTTTGGGACAAATCGTGCAGAAATCGTCTACGTCTGTATGGGCTCATACGTATAGTTGGTGCGTCGACATGCCTTGTATAAGCACGCTAATTCATAGTATACCTACGCGGCCAATTGAATTGGTGATAATTTTTTTGTCAACCTTTTTTTCGGTGCGCAATTAAACGTGTGTAAAGAATGTTATCGGTCTCCTCTGAGACATGGCTAATCAAATCATCACATCATTAAAGATCAAGTCGTTGATATGAAGCTATCAGCTATCTTCTCGTTTTTTATGCGAAATCAAGCGTAAAATGGCAAGGTAACCTTTTTTAATACAGCCGACCGGAGCAATAAAAAGTGAGTGATAAATAATAACATCGAACGTGAAATAGAAATAAATTGCCCATACGGTCGTGACCACATTAAGCAGTTTTTTTATGCCATAAAGTCGATACTTAGGAATTCATTATACTGTATTAAGATTCCACTTTCCTGCCGATTGGCCTACTTCGTTTCACTCAATAATAAAAAGGCGGCTTCGCAGCTCTATCGACTCAAATCGTGCCCTAAACGTAGACTGTAAATATGTAATTTGATGACTATCTTTCTATTATTCTATTTATAACCTATCGCGTACCAAAATAGTGATGGGAATAGCTTTGGTTTATTATGTTCTGACCAGCATCAAGATGTTACTAGCATATAACTTTTTTTATATCTCACTGTCTCAAAGGTCAACACAAATTGACAAAGGTCAATTTGTGTTGCCAGTGATTACTTATGAAACAGATATATGGGTTCTCATTAGGGAGCTTTTTTGGATAAAGAGCTAACGGGTCAGACTGCGGGAGACACCACTTCGATCCCCAGTACTTATGTACTGGGCTGGGACCCCATGTACTTTTAATTGCGACTTTTTATAAGTCATTGAACACTATCCAGTACTCTTACGGCGAGGGAAAATATTATGAGGAAACGTGCATTATTCAAGCGATAGGCACCCATAGCCGAGGCACCCGTAATATTTGAAGAAACGCAAATGCGTTGCCGACCTTTGAAACAGATGAAAGCTCGTTTCTTGAAGGGTCAATGTTTGGAGAGACTGCAACAGGAAACTTGTTACATAACATCGAGACAAACTGATTATGCAATTCTAAGATTCTGTTTGGTTTTCTACAAGGTTCCACCCTATTCAAACGCCAATTTTATTGGTCCGAGAGCTGTCAATCGATTTACTTTGACAAGAGTTTAAATTTTAAGACATAAGATTACGCGCGTGTTACTCACGCAAGGTACTTACGCAATTTTTTGTATAACAGAGAGAGCAATAGAGTGCAAAGCAGCATTGGTCACCTGAATCTGTAGGTAACTTGTAACTGTAGGTTTTTTTGTAACATGAGAAACCTTTTGGTCAAGCACTTGCCATCACTAAAACGTTACGAGGAACAAATTACAGGTTGGCCTCCGAACATCTGTCTAACCGCTGTATTGGTTTCATAATCACCCACAAATTGATGCCCGAGGTGGTACTAACCTAGCATAGCGTTTATATTTACGCCTTCTTTTTTATCCCTCTATAGATTCCATGACTCAGCCATATGTATGGTACTCATAGGGCATCGTCTCTATGGACTACGGTGCACGTTAGTATTATACTTCATTTGATCAATACACGGTATATTTTTTTAAATGTGAAAGTGTATACGTTAGTTTGTTACTCAATTACTTCGATTTCGATGAATTTGGCATACAGATGGTTTATAACCTGGATTAATTTATCTTGAAGTCGCAGGCGAAATCTAGTTAGTATGTACTAGTATATGCTTGACAACGAATGGAGAGAAATAGGCAAATACCGCTGAGGTGGCAAATAAATCGTTCGTCTGATGATACCTAAGCAGTACCATTATGATAGCTCATGAACGTTGCAATAACAGAGGTATTGGTGAAATTTTCGGGAATCTGATATCACAACCCGTTCCTTTTTTGTAAGCAAATGATATAATTAAACAAAGATAGAAAAATACACAATTACAATTGTTTACAGAATTATTTTACTTGTGAGTGAAGTTCTACACATGAAGAAAATAAACGAAAAATATAAACTAGTTCAACTGCGCCACAGCTACGCCGAACAAGAACTCCAAGAATACAATCAAGATAATAGATTTAAACCATCAGAATGCTTATTTAACATAGAAACGGCGCAACACTGTTACACGTAGCTTGATGGAGATCATAATTATACTGCCGCTATATGTGATGCTATAGATATGCCAAAAAATAAATAATAATAACCTAAAACTACTAGCCATCTGCAACATTATATGCCCACGCGCACACATTAAAGTTAATTAAAAAGTTACTGATTCAATTAAAAAGAGTATAGATGTGTTATTAGAGAACAAGTTAACTGATTTTTTTTGTAATGTAAATATAAAATAATATTTCCGGTGATTTAATTTCCAGTATAGTAGTTGTATTGAGAAAATTGAAAAAGAAATGGAAATTATTGTAAGACCTAAGTGGGTATGTGTTCGTATTGATTTCTTTAGCGGCGAGAAATGATTTTATCTTAGCGGAAGATGATGTTATCTCAATGAAGTTGCTTACGTTAATTAGCATCATATTTTCCAATATACTGACGCAAACACGTATAACTTCACTTGCCTATTATTTGGTATATTTTTGGAAGAATTGTATGAACGGAATAATAACAGTCATCATATATCAGTTGACACAAATATCCAGCCAACAAGAAATTGACAAACAGACTGAATTAAATGGCACTTTTGAGAATGAACTGGCCATGCGCCATCTAAATTGCTTTCAAGGGCCGAACTCACTGATGGGAGTAAAATATAGACACTTTAATGACAGACAGTCACGACAGACAGACTTGAGCTTCAGTCATTACCAACTTCATTACCTATAGGCAGAAAACAGAATAGCTCCGGGACAAAGACATCGTTATAGAGAAACATTATTTATACCCCATGTCTTCAAAATATATAGTGTTTTTATTGTTTTGAAAGGAAAATAGTTTAGCACATAAAATTAAGCTATTGTGAGGTAAATCACGGAAACAAATTTATTTTGTGAAAAGCTGCATTTACGTATTGTATTCTCATTTTGTAAGATTAGACCCAGACGCTTAAATTTTTGGAAAGACAAGTATAAAATCTGTCTATACATTGCCATATACATACTAGAGTCGTAAATTATTAAGGAAGAAGTCAAAAAGCATATCAACTACGTAGTACGATGAATGAAAGATAGGTTACTCATAACTTGCACCTCTATTGCACCTTCATCTAAACAAGTAGCTTGAAATGCTATAAACGGGAAATCAACGAGACCAGCACCATTCAAGAAAATCGCCCTTACAATGTAAGGCCAGCAATTGCGGATGCAGAAATTCAAACTGTTGACCGTAACGATGAACTAACTAGAGACAATTTGTAGCATATATTTTAAAAATAGGTTGCTAATGTTTATACATGACTAAGCAATAAAATATGAATAAAGCGGCCAAGTATTTAAGAACTAATCAAAAGCCTTATATAGTTTTTATTGCGTGTGATTTTAACATAAATAATTTTTCAAAGGGTTTTCCTTGAGCGGGTAAGATATGTCCGTCCCGATAAAGAAAAAGGACACGAGTAGTTCCATAATATGTATTTTTTTATTTTTATAAACACCTAATAACGACGCAAGTTAAATAAAGAAGAATAAAAAGTAAACAAATATAAAGTCTACATTTCTTGTGACCTAAACACAACCTTTCATATGTATGTTTGTTTGTGCATCTCCAGTTACACTTAATTAAATCGTTGGTCCGGTTTAATGGCCAAGGTTATAGGGTACTTCGCGACCGGAGCCGCGGGCGGCTGCCGGTAGTGAAGCAATTAACAGAATACGCTTCAAATAATTAATCTTCACGGAATCTGGTTCATATTTAACAGTGTACGGTACAGAAGGTAGCACGTGAAGTTACCATGTTTGGACTTTTGAGCGTGCTTTTGCTTGGGTAAGGAGTAGGGAGGTATACGGACGAACCCGGGTCCACCTGATAAAAAGTGGCAACCGTTATTTAGAACATCTGCAACCTAAAGGGAGTTAAAGCTATCGGCCCTTGAAGGCCATCTCGACGTTCCTTTGAAAAACTCCAAGTTGTACAGCAGAGAAAGACTTCGGGAGGGAAACCATTCCACTGTGGAAAATATGTGGAATTTCCACGTCTTGTACGTACGCGGTACCAAGGGTCCATATGTTTTGGGTTAAATCGATGCTACCATCAGAGGCTGGAATCGCGGAAAAGTGACGGTGGTACCAAACCAAACACCTCCACGGAAAATTCTCCGATGTACAGGTGGTGGTGAATATCCAGAGCGCTAGCCAACGTCTCTCCGAAGGCCTAAAGTGTCAGACCAATCGTTGTAAGAGGTAAACTCAAAATGTATATTGATAACTGGATTTGCTGCCGTGTGTACGTATGCGTAAGTAGTCTTCAAAAATTTGTTCAGGTTATAAATATATTGATCTACGGTAGACCCGCTTTTTATTATTTTGTGGTTCTCCCGGCATGATAAGTTATCCATGATGAGGACACACGAGGACACCCGAAATAAGGGTTAATGCACACTGTATTGACGATCATTGGGAGGAAACTTAGATGATGATGATGATGATGATGATGATGACATACATAAATAGGCATGATTTTTTTTACTTCTAATTATTGTAGTATGCATATTTTTATACCACTAATGTGACAAACAACGGCAATCCTGATGTCTATTAAATAACGTTATATTTTTTACACACTCTGGCTGATGTTCAACATTAATAATTTACATAATAAAGTCAATTGAAAAATGATAATAAGTTTAGAAAAAGAATCTTTATCTTCATAGACAGTCGAAGTCTAGCGATAGTCATCAATCGCAATCAACACTAATCTTGACATCAGCATGTGAAAAACAACCTCAGATAGGTGCTAACCATTTCTCTGAGTTAGCAAAACAGCTAATTGTAGACGAAAGCTGATAAATGGTTTTGCCCCGAATGAATCTTCTATGGACAATAAATTATTATCTGATAATGCAAGTGATCCATCAATTTGTCTGTCAACATTTTTTTGTGGCACATCGCACTGCTCGTTATATATCTAATTGAAACTACTTTCCAAATTATGTAAATATTGTAGGATGTGTGACTATTAAAGAGAATTGAAATAGAAGTGGTATATTTATTTATTCAATACATAATAATATATGCATATTCTATGACGTAACTTTCATTCGTATGAAGTTACTTCTTCTTGTCTAAGTATAAGACATTGTACTACAATTCTTTGTACTATGTAACTTTACTGTCTCTTGGCAAAGAAATGTATTTCATTTTATTTCTATTTTTAGTCAGAATTAATAAACTTTTACTGGCCACCGTAATAAAATATTTAAGGTAAATCATAGCAAATACGTTATTCGTGATAGTGGATTGTATTGTAATATGGTGAAAGAAGATTTTCATAAGTAGTTAGTTAAGAAAAAAAGTACACAATAAAAAGTAGAAAACGAAAACAAGTTTTTACTTGTATAAGTAAAAAGTTCAGAGTTAAAGAACAAAGTAATCAACAAAATAGTAAAAACAGTTAACAAAACTAAAACCATAAAAGAAAATGTGCATGCAACATAACACCATTCATTCCGTTTATTAAAAAAACAAGTAAGCTAAAGCATAACACTGCACAAAGCAATTAGATATTCGCAAAGCAAAAGAGCAACGAGACAAGCCAGAAGCAAGCATAGGAGTCAAACAGGCGGTGACAAGAAAATCTTGAAGCGCGACATGCCGTCAGGTGCCAAATGCATATCTTCGCGAGGCGTTGCAAGCAAGCTCCCCGTCCCAGGCGATGTGGCCACAAGATAAATTTAAATGGCGTGTGGACAAACTACTTTGGCGAGATTAGATCGCAGTTGTAAGGAAAACATAAAGCTGCCATAGAAGCTATTTGAATTACACACCGTGGAAGTGAAACTCGAATTAGTGAAGTAAATGATCCAAATTATAATTAATATTCCGTTAGCAACAGTTCTGTACGATATATTTGAATATTGTTAGTAATTAGATACAGTGAGATATTTTCCTTCCCATATTATATGCTTGCAATACTGTACAATATTTCTTTCTGGTGCATAATTCCTTCAATACAAACCTTATATTCGTTGCAAGATAAAGAAATCCCAGGAGGATGATGATGGATGGTTGTGGTTGTGGTCAATGGTAAATGGTGGTGATATACTATTCTAAGAAAAACAACTAAAACAAACAAAAGGATAACAATGTGTTTTTTTTTGACATACGGTAGGCAAACAGGCAAGCTGGCCACCTGATGGGAAGTGGTCACCGCTGCCTATAGACATTAGCAACACCAAGAGTATCGCCAATGCGTTGCCCACATCTATAACACGTTGTTCTGTCGTGTTACACCAACTAATGTTAACCCAAACTGCAAAAAGTACCTAAACGGCGTAAACAAACATTTCGTGAATGGAATACAATTTCAATACTTAAATTGTATGTGATCCATGCACGGCAAGTATGTCAACCGTTAGCATTCTTCGATAAGGACTCATCAAGTATTGAATATTCACACAGATTCTGAAGATATGCGAATATGTACGCGTTAGAGGTTAACAATTCTGAACCAGACAGCCGATCACGACGCATTGTCTCTGCATAATTCAACTTAACCGTTTAAGTAAATGCGAGACCCAGTTGCATTCCCTGCTTACAAACTAAACTTGTATGTGGCTCAATGCTTGTCTATTTGAAGCGAGTAGGTGAAATGGATTGGGCACTTCCTAATGCTAATTGTGCTGAGAAAGTCCAGTCCAAATAAATACTAGGCAAACATTTAGCAGACAATAGATAAAACAACAGTCAATAGTCTCGTTGACAAGAGCTTAGGAACTCAGAATGTAATTTTTAATTATATTTTCGAGAACCAATAGCATAATACTGAAAGAAAGACCAAAGCCGCTAACATAAGTAACAGTATAAAAAATAAGCACGAAATTGTAAACAATCAGTAAATGCTAACCGTACCGACACGACAGGACATAAATATTTTATAGCGTTTCCAATATACCTGAGTATTTGCTTTGATGATTGCTTTAATTGCCAGCCGGGTATACGACTAAGAGGGATACTAATTGCCGACCATTACAGCCATTCGCATCCAGACGAACGCAAATCGGAGGAAGTCACGTTTCTCACGACCACTGGCCGAAGCCTGTATCAGTGCCTCGCATCACATGGAAAACGATAATTTCCTCAATAGGCAAGATCAACAAATCTCCGATGGGGCATCAATTTGCCACAATCATGCGGAAACTGGTGGCCAGTAATTAGTGTTTTCTATTGAAGACAATACGTACGTGACTTAGGTACGGGATCCCGTCTATGGGGACTCGTCCGACCAGTATCAAACGTCTACTTACCACGGTTATTTACTGTTTATTACACGTTTTTCTACTCGACCTGGCAATGAATTCAGCGTAATGCCGGTTCTTTTAGAGCCGTATAATTACTCTGTACTTTACGGGCGTCACTTTTAAGGGAACACACGGCCTTTTGTCGATGCTTGCTATAAACGTCTCTCGATATGGGGAGTCTATTTGCCAATTAATGGAAAAGTTGTGGAGTAAACGCGGCGCGGTAATTAGCAACTCAGCTTGTGAGACGTGTCATACAATGGGTCCCAGACGTGTCGGCGGGTTCACACAGCTTTCACAAGTCATTACATGTCGGCTAGGACGGCTATGGACGCCGGCATACGTGACGCTGACTGCGGTAAGTGCTTTGGTAGCCGGACGGAATGTCGACGGTTTCCTATTGGTCGCGAATACGCAGGTGCACATGTGAGCGATGTCAGTGAGAGTCGAATTTTGTTTGGTACGAGCGATTCGCCCCGCCTTCGCATTAAATACCTAGAGTCTCGTGAGTCATTCATCGTGAGTCAGGTATTCAGTAACGTTACTACAAGGTGTCTCAGTGCGCGAGAACGCGCAGGGTTACAATTGACAATCGTTGAGTATATACGATACGTTCATTAAAAGGAACTAAATGGACCAATCATACCACCTACCAACCAAGTTGTTTTAACTAAATATACATACATACATACCGTTACCCATTTTTCCTGTAACCACATCGTTTCACTAACTAAGATTCTAACAGATCTCTCTCGCTTCTTCCACATTCATTTTTATACATGAAAGTAGGTTTAGGGTAGTCTTGACCTGACCTTTCTCTAAATTATACTCGATTTGATCATGTCACGCACGTCTCAGTCTTCCCCTTGCAGTAATAAGTCATAATAATACTTGCGACCACTCCTGTCTTAAAAATATTTTTCCTTAACTCTTTTCAATCGTCCTCTCTACATGCACAAACCAGCTAAGCATTCCTATTCTAACCTATCTTTTACCAACTAAATATAGGTTCCGAAATAACATGTCATATCATTAAGCGAAGATTTAGGACGGTATATTTTAATAAAGAGTGGGAATATCGAATGAAAAATGGAATAGTTTAAATTACGTATATGAAACACAAAGTAGAGCATTATCCACAGAAAACTGTAACAAAACAAAGAAGCCTCCAACAAAACAACTGAAACCAGAAACTATGTCCTACGACTCAGACCCTTTCAAACACAAATCAATGTTACTCTGCGAATTTGCAGCAAGTTGCCCTAGGTCATGAATCCGAGGCAATTTTGCGGTCATTTCATATCGCGCTTGATAACCGTTATTACGTCATTTGTGTTACTGCATACGTATCTATCTACTGCGGGAATCAGTGCCATTGTCTTCGCGTCGTGAGTGCGTAATATTGGATTACATATTCGTGGTCGTATTGAAAATCATGGTAATGAGCCCCGGGAGCCTCGTAACGGGATTCGTGCGGAAATGTGTGAGAAAGAGCAGGAGGTGTCAAAATGCTATACGTTTTGAAATCTAGGAATAAGATTTTTAATTTTAACGCCTTTTATCATTCTGTCATGCCAATCCTCGGCATGATTTTGCAATCAAGTTAAATCATTTGGACCCCTCCGTTATGCACATAACAATTTCATTTATTCTCGGTAGCACCTTAATTTGTATAAGAATAACGTAACTTTTAAGCACTTTTAAGATACAAAACTTGTGGCTTACGATACAAGGATGCTGAAGACCGAGCGAAGTGGAGAAATGGCAGTGCCAGATTACGCTTTCCTAGACTTCCTCTGCCACTTCTGCATCGCAATCATATTGGTATAATAATAATAACATAATATACCGCCACGGATACCAATCTGCTCTCGAGACTGTTCAACCAGTCTCAAGGTCCCCAACGGAAGGATTTGGTCAACCTCGCTTCGCCAATTTGAGTGGCGAGCTCGTTGCGATGCTGCAGTTCAACTAGCCTCAAAGTACGAAACGGTCACCCATCCAGTTCCCGGACTCTGCGAACGTTGCTTAACCTTGGTGAACCTCACAAGCACGCTGCTACTAGACCAATATCGCTGCTCGCAGGTATCATTTTGTTCTTCTCTCTTCTTCTTCATTAGCATTTTTTGTAAACTTTGTTATATGCCTCCCAGCTTCTTCCATCTTAATCGACAGGAAGTCTCCCTCATCCAAATCTTCCCGGCCACCTTGGTGATCTTATCTCTTGTCTAAAGGGATTACTTGTAGTCGTTCTTGGCTAAGCCGCAAAGTAATTTTTTTACTGTAGCGTCCATTCGAGCACCTCATGAGATGACCAGCCCGCAGCCACTTCGATCTGGCAACCCGATTCCCTATCCAGTACTATAACACTGGTTGGTCTACGTCATATTAGTATCAATACATAGTATAAACAAAGTCGCTTCCGCCACCGGTCTACCGCCGCCGTCTGTCACTATGTATGTATGTATGTATGTACACTTAGATCTTTTAAACCATGCAACGAATTATAATGCGGATTTCAACAATAGATAGGTAGAGTGATTCAAGAGAAAGGTTTATAAGCAAGAAAAGAAAGGATAGATAGGGGTAAAGTAGGTGTATATAGGGGTATGACGCCACGCGAACGGGGTCGCGCCTGGTCCACTAGTGGATAGCTAAATGAAAAACCCTCAACTACATAAAGCTATGTAACAGTCATGTAACACCCATAACACAAGCTTTGCTTACTTTGGGACTAGATGGCGCTGTGTCAATTTGTCCAAGCATATTTATTTATTTAACTCTGAAACCATGCCTCGTTCCCACCCCCTACATACTCTACCGAACGCGCTCATCCGTATGCGTTTTTGCTCGCCCGCCCCGGTTGCGCGTGCGCTATGCACGCTATGTGTGCCGCGCGCCGGACGCCCGCCCGCCAAATGGAGCGGAGACCGGGCGAGAAAGTAAGGGTTAAGGCGCTGTTGCGCTTACCGTACTAGAGTTAACGGGGTGTGCGGTTGTGCTGTTGTTATATTTTATTTTTTCTATGATTGTAACTTAATTTGATGGAAGAAACAAATGTTCTGAAGTAGTTTATCTACGAGGAGTTTGAGCTACGTGTTTTGAGACAGCGAGTTTGCGAAGTGTTCAGATGTGTCAAATTGTTTTTTTTTTCGCCGTTCGAGTGACTAATGTAATCTAGAAAGTCTGTTCTTTCCTCGTCATTGCTTCATGTCATTTGACTTTGAAAAGTTATTTTCTAAGTGCATTATTCTGATAGCGTATCCAGATGCTTGTTTGCTGTCATATAGCCCCGAAATATCCTTAAATTTCACGTTTTTATCTTTACCTGTAACCGGTTTTCAAATATATTCACAAGAAATTAAACTTATTTCATTTTATGATTACGACCCGTCCAAACTACGCATATTTAAAACTATAGCCTAAACGGCTAAACATCAAATCTATCGTGTCACAAACAACTAGAACCCGCATGGAAACTTAGAAGAGATTTCCAACGCGGTTATAATGATCTGCGCCTTAAGTGCTAATACCAATCAGGTGTGTCGCCCGCGACCTCTACAAGGCCGAGGTTCGATTCTAGTAACTCGCCTCATGTTGTACTGAACTACCTAGGTAGTGATTCTGCTAAACGGGGCATACAGCAAGCGGTCTGATTTACTGTTTTACTTGGAATTGCCGCACTCAATAATTGAAATGGTCATTTCAAACAAATACTTATACTGTCAAGTCAAGAAAGAAAGAAAGAAGAAGCTTTTAAAAGAAATCACGAATAACTAACTTAGATTAATTCCTGCAGAGTGATTTTTAATTAATTATAGCAGCTTAAAATTTAAATTCGCCGACTTTTCCACGCATTTGTATTTATTTCTAATAATTTCTTTAAAAGTGCATATTTTTAACTTACATAATCATATTACACGGAGTGACATCTATAATATATTTCAAAACTTTCCCCTGCGACTTCGTCTGCGTGGATCAGTATGCGTATTTTCTTTTTAACTGCGTTATTCACTTTCTTCATAAATCCAACTCATTTTATTTGCGAAGAGAATAGGTAGTTTGTTCTGACACCGTTTTAAAGTCTGGGCAAACATTATGTCGTCATTTCATTAGTCATAAGTGTAGACGCTTTTTATTTACTTTTATCATGGATAAATTGCGAAGTCATTCAGCTTTCGTATACCTAGGCGAACTAAACTGATTATGACTTTTAGAGTACTAGTGGGAAACTGCTTGTGTCATTGTAATCATTATTTATCTGTGAGCTTAAAGTGAACTGTCATCCAGAATAGACGGCTTCTAAACCAAAACCTTTGGATATAGAAGTTTTTGAAGAATATAATGAATATATTATTTATCCGTGAGCTTAAAATGAACTGTCATCTCAGAATATACGTGAAACCAATTGATCCAGAAGTTTTTGAAGAAAACACATGAATCAAAAACAAAGAAGTATCTAAAAATCATAAGCAAGAGTAACGGTAAAAATAAACGGATCCGATGCACGCAAAGTATACAACGCATTATGACAACGAGCTGCGTATTATTTTTGTAAGAGTGTTTCTAAGAATACAAAATAAATATTTCAAACATTCATGGGATCAGTTTGTCTCTAGCTATAGATCGGATAGAAATGTGGACCTGCAACGCAGATACACTCGATGCATCATAAGTTCGCGTGATGCGAATAAAATAATTTTTCAACATCATGATAGTTTGAAAGGTATAATGTACATAGTTGTCCTGTAATAGGTATTCAATACTTTTACGTGGATCTATACAGACTCAAACTTGATGATTGAATGGTTTGACAAACTCAAAACTATGCTTGGATTTATAAGCGCCTTACCTATTTCAGAGTAGACAATTGCTCGTGGATGACAAAGGAACTAACTTGGACACACAGCCAACAAGAACAACTTACAGGATAAACAATGACACGAACGCCATAACCTGTCAGCAGACTTAAGTGGCCCCGGGTTTAAATAGAAACGCCATGTAGGGCTAAACCTCGGCCACCACTGCGCATAACACTACTGCGCATTAACTCTCATGTGTTAGATAGTCTCAGATACTATGGGCAAAATACATTCTAGACTGAGGGCCACGAGTCTTTGTTGCTAGGAGATGGCGCGACTGTCGATTTTCGTACTGTGAACTTGACATTGTCAATCAAATTTAGTTCGACTTTCAGCCGGGAGCAAAGTCTCGTAGCCCTCACTCTATTTACTTATTTTGATTTCTGTGATTTGGTTCCATGCGTATTATGGGAATACTTACGTTCACAAGCGCTAAAATGAGCCATACGAATGTCGTCCTCGGTATACTCGATGTGACATCCGATGCCATTTTGGACCTGTGGACAAATACAAAACACATTAGTAAAATGCTATATTATCACTGAGTAACATAGGCTACTCTTTATCCCGGGAAAATAATAAGTTTACAGAGATCGAAAAGAGAGAAAGCTGATTGTTTACAGAGATCCGAACTGTACGCGGATGAAAACCGCTGAGAACGGCTAGTTAAAATTATTGTAGTTTTTAAACTCACTCGAGATACCAATAGTTTGTTTCAAAATTCAAAGTTCTCTAAATACCCAATCGATTCGATTATCAAATCAAATGTCAGTGTAATATCCAGCGCCTAGATTCTATTAAAATTATTAAGTGATGTAAACAAATTGAAATAATTTAAATTTTTTTGATTTATAGGAATAATTGACTGGTTTTTTTTCTGTACTTATGCACTCAAAATATTTACAGTACTTATTTATTAACGGACTTTACAAGCCATATCCAAACTATGTCCTCATAACGAGTTTGTAGAACAACGGCGCTACTTTGTCAGCTAAATATGGAGGTCCAATTATGTAAGTAGTCTAGAATATACGTAATAATCTACAACGGACATTTACAGAAAATAAACTAAAACACAAAGTAAAAAAGGAACATAACAGTATAGGTATCTACTCGTTTTGATCATTGATTGTAGAGTCAATAAATGGATATGTACATTCAAAGTTTAATAGCCAACTTAATCAAAATTTGTTATTTAAATAACGATTCTTTAGCCTAACAGTATATTAATTATGATAAAGAACCAACAAGTTGTATAATAAAACTCTCATATATTAAAGTTTTATTAGGAAAGCGCCGCGACTAGATGCAATCAAATAGATCATTATGACTAATCAGCTCGGAATTAAAATTAATTTATTTCACCATCCAAACCGATTTGGATCTCCACGTTACGTAAGACCAACATGACAGTGACCATGATATTTTACCGGATTTCCTTCGCTACAGTACCAAATAAGAAAATTAAAATGACAAATATAATATGTAGGTTGGTGTAATGTTATAGTATTTGTACATAAATCTCTTTGGATAGGTAGTATTGTTTCATTTAGAGAATGATCTACCAGCCAGTGATTTTTTTTTATGTTATACGGTAGGCAAACAGGCAAACGGGCCACCTGATGGAAAGTAGTCACCACTGCCACCATTAGCAACACCAAGAGCATAGCCAATGCGTTGCCCGCCTCTATAACACGTTGCTCTGACAGCAAAAAGGCAAAGCCCTTCCACTTGCTCAACGGCAGAAACACAATACTATTTAAAAGAGTATAGTTTAGCTACGGTATTAGCTCTTTTAAAATATGATGTGATGATGTAGACATTGATAGAGCATGCTTTCCTAGAAGCGCTCAATCACTCTTGCTATTTCATTTTATCCCATAATTACCTCTTATCATTTTCATCAAGCTTGTATTTAGTTTCAGATGTCCCCATGTCTGTTCGTAATTAAAGCTTGCAAGTTAAGTTGACCCATATACCGGTTTCCGATTGAGCTGAAATTATGCACACTCAAGTAAGACCCTAAAATATTGATGCCACTGGTATTGCAAATGTCCATAAGCTGCGGTGATTGCTTACCATCAGGCAGGCCGTAAGCTTGTTTGCCACCTTAGCGGTATAAAAAAAATCTTAGATTTTTCCCTAAACCTACTTAATCTACTTTGCAATTCCGCATCTCCGAATTCCTCGCGAGATCGCACAATTCTGGTGGTGGAGCATTTATGCGATTTACATAAGTGAAAATGTCCGTACGAATAACCGGAATGAACCAGTGCGGCGGCGTTTGCTTTCACGGCTGCGTCGACGCAAGTCACGGTCAATGTCGCCTTGTGTAATGCCACCGAACCTTGCATTTCGTTAGAGAAGTTACATGCATACATACCGGCATACCTTTACCAAGCATCGGTGGCTGAGTGGTAAGGGTGTCCGACTCGCAAGAGAGTACCGGGATCGAAAAGGTATCTGACTCGTAGCGACAGGTATCGGGTTCGAATCCCACTGAGCATATGTATGATTCTTTTTTGAGTTATTTACATTAGTTGAGCGAACCGATGTTCTTACGATGAGGGAAAACATCGTGATAAAACCTGCACATTCAGGCGACTGACTGTGTAACCATGATCCAATCTGGTCGAGTTCTCCTAGTAGCAGGGTCACGGAGGTCAGATGGCAGTCGCTCCACTGTAATTATCTGATCAGCCAAATCCTGGATCATGGTCAAGGCGCACGTTTGTGCGCTAGATCACAACCGAGACATTTACGCCAAGACGAGAGAGATATCGACACGCTTTGTTCCCGTAGGGTTAGGCAGAAATCTCATAATTCCACTTGCTATAGTCCTGACAGATCTTTCTCGCTTCTTCCACATTCATCATTAACCAACCATCATTCAACCTTTTCATACATGCTTGTCGGTTTAGAGAACTCTTAACCTAGAGAAGTAGAGAATACCAGTATTAATTTTTTTATTTTGTAGTATTTGATTAATATTTTCTATCTTCATCATTACCCTTGCCAGCCTGCTAACATTCCATTACAGGACTGGATACCCCTCCATTAATATGGACCATAATTTTTACACTTATCAAGTAGATCTCCAAGATCTAATAAGAGAAAAGAGAAAATGAAGAGTTAATCCAGTTTCTCACAAAATTTATCTGCTCATTAAACCACTCATTACAACCTAGCACTGAGCTACATTATATGCCTCACGAGTTATTTATGTATCACGTAAATTTTTAATGAGAAACGATAACTACGCTTAAGTAGAATGCCGTAAAAGTAGAGCAATTTCAATTTGCTTTAATGTTCTTATATCAGATAGGTCAAAAAGCTACCACAAGATACCATATAGTGGTCAAATTATAATAACCATTACAAAATACTACCAAATTTGGACGCAACTAATTCACAGTGTTACACGAACTTACACAATTTTAGAGAAGAGAAAATCATCTCCAAATAAAAAAATCATCATCAAAATAAACAATCAAATAATTTTGGCGTCTTTATCCCGGTTGTGATATCGATCGTGAGGGTCCGGGGTTCGCATTGACCATGATCCAGGATTTGGCAGATCAGCGGCTGCCATCTGACTCCCGTGACAGTGCTAACAGGGGAACCAGACCAGATTGGATCATGGTTTGTGAGACAAAGATATTCAAGTATTATTTACATATACGACATCATGTATTATTGTCATTTAGGTTAACAGTTTCCTTTCGACGCATTGTACCAGAAACGCTTCTATGGACCTAACCTTATAGTTGTCAGTTAACAACAACAAAGTATATAAGTGGCTGTCAAAGATGAAGTTATCATGTAGGCGTTGTGTGCTAGTTAGGGACGAATTCCTCACTCGACCGTAAAACTACAGAAACACCCATTTCATACACGCCATTCCTTCGCTCACACCGATTGCTCACATTGTAGATATTTCCATTGATTTCGAACATAATATTGCGCTACATCAAGATAGAATAGGCCAATTTAACCTTTATTCTTAAAGGTATTTGGTCTAATAATAGTTGCATTGCTCTATGCATTATTATAACATTAAACTTACCTAATCGAATGGTGAGCTAGTCGACACTCCACCTATTTTTCACCTTTAGCTATTGGTTATAATCTGACCACATAATTGTTATTTCTTGAATCTTTATTGTATCTCAAATCCATTCGTGTCAATTAGCATTGTATATTAGGATAGGCCCTGCATTTTAGAAATTGACTCTTTTTTACGACCTCTCTTCTGCCTAATTAAAATAAACAGTTATTTTATTATAATACACGCAGCGATGCGTACCTATAATACTTGACCGCGTCCTCTCGGCTCATGGCGAAAATTAAAGCAGAGTTCGAGTCGATAACCCCAGTAAATGTCACATTTATAGGCATCTTATTCAAATTCTTTATTAATCTGTCGCAAAACGGCACTGTAGCCGACATTTACAAGAATCCGAATATCGAATATTCGTTCCACTTTCGAACAAACGGAAAGTGCGTGCCGAACGACGTCACACAAGATGATATCCCATTCAAGCAACTGAGCCCTAACATTGACAGCACACATTGGCAAATAATTTGGCCCCGTCTTCTTATAACAGACTATTCAATTATAATACGGCTAAAATAAAACACTTTCTCTCTCAAAACGGACCGGTTGAAGAATCTACCATACACATTTTTTACCAGAGATATTTTTAACGATCTTGACTAATGACCATCATACCTATTTTAAGCTTTTCCAAGCATAATCAATTATATCACATGTTACTCGTGCCTCTGAGACAAAATATTAGGTCCACATTCGTGATTATGGCTCCAATAAATTATGTCATGTGACGAAAAACCCAAATCTGATTTAATTTGTATACGACTTCCGAGCACCCATTTATCTCCTTAATTTATTATCACAGGGGTCTGGAATTCTAGTTTACAAATTACAGATTCGCTGCGGTGTAATAGAGGATCGTCAACGCCAAATGCTATGTGTTCTCTTGACAATATAAATGTGAAATCCGTTACTGAAATTGCCGCAGCAATTTCAAATATCAAATACTAGTATGGCAGTGTGCTGGAATTGGATATGCACACATACGGATGGTACCAGGTACGTTAATAATAGGTATTTGTGTCGCCAGCACACGCTACGTTACCGGTTAAGTCTTGGAGGATATTGATTTAGCTCAAACATTTTAGTAGGCTTCTCGGTTACACATTACAATGTAGCGAACTTAAGTGCGTAAACATTTTACTTTGTAATTGTACGCACTTAATTTTAGCTTCTTACTACCGAGTGAAGAAAGTCTTGCTAAGATTAAGTCTAAATTAGTAATTTTATCGAGTATATAGGCACTTTTCCAATTAGTAGGCTACTGTCATTCATACATACATAAACTCGGAAATGAAACTCAAGATAAGAAGTGTAAACAAATTGCCACTATAAAAAATTAACCATAGGGGTGGGTTATTTGAAATTGTTTGTTTTTTATAATTTAAATATTCACACAATTTTATTTCATTTTGAATGTGATGATAACTTTTATCAATATTTCAATGATTTTAAACAATCCACCGCTTGGGTTAATTTTTTGTTGTGGCAATTTGTTTAACACTTTTGATCTTGAAATTTGATTTGAATTTATATAATTATAATGTCACGCCGGTTTTGATCAAACTTCGTTTGTATGGAGTACGATTCGCGGACACCCCTCTTAAACAAATGAAAACAAAGGAAACTTTTTGCAATATTTGTAAACTAGTGGACCCGACGAACACCTACTTTACCCCTTCCTACCCTATTTCTTGCTTATAAACCTTCCTCTTGAATCACTCTATCAATTGTTGAAAATCGCATTTAAAGATCTAAGCGTACATATATACATAGGGACAGACGGCGGGAAGCGACTTTGCTATATACTACGTATAGATAGATACCGTAATAATCAAAACGGCGATAGCTTCAAGCGAACAGCCTTTAAACCCACAGTTGTCCATACACCATCCGTTCAAAAACGCTGTCTTTGCCATCACTAGAGCACGTCATTACTCGCGTGTGGCGCGCTCGGTTCAATCGGGCCGCATGCGAGATACCATTTCCCCTAATACGAATCTTGTCAGACTAGACTTTCTCGAACATTAATCTGCACGTTATTGGCACTGAACACTGTCGCGCCCACGGAGTACGAAAACTAAAGACGTGCCCGCGAGTTAAACCCGCTGCTCTCTGTTGCCACAGAGATCGGCGTGGGACGAGTGAGATGGAGTTATAGATTTTGTGTAAGTGGAATGGAAATGGTGATAGCAACAATGTTTGCGTTCTTTTCCCGGTTTGAAGGATAAGGTAGCTATATTTTTTTTCATCTATCCACAATAATAGATGACCTGAGTGCTTCAGTTGGTTTACATGCCGGTCGCCTCGTAGAGGTCCCGCTTTCGATTCTCGAAATCTAACACCCATAACACAAGCTTTGCTTCCTTTGGGGCTAGATGGCGCTGAGTGAATTTGGTAAAGCAAAAAAAAAGACCGACGCCGCATCCTGGATCATGATCAAGGCGGACCCTAGGCTCTCGCCCCTACGCCAAATGATTTATTTTTATTTTAGTTCATCCGGATATCTATGTATCATCTATGTTGTACACTGCGTAGATATTCGAACCTTTCAACTTAGTCTGTTAATATAATTTATTGTACAGGTTTATCAAATAAATAAATTATTTATTTATTTATGGATAACTATCACCCACTGAAGACCACACACGGACAAGCATAATGTCATAACACCTCGCGTTAATCTTGGATCGATAAATTTATCCTTCGTAATAAGCAAAAGCTCCATAATAACCGGTCAGCTCGAAATGTAGAATGCATGCTCGAAAAATTTCAAGGTGTCTCGAAACGCTGAGAGAAATTTTGACACGAATTTGTAAAATAAGCGGAAGTAGGTAGATATTATATGTAAAGATAAATAGAAATGTTGTATAAAAATAATGTTCATTTTTTTGTAAATAAATAATATAGTCCTAAGATTGTAAAATATTTGTTCAAATATTTTCGTTGTTCTTGTAAGTATTAGAATAAGAATTTGAAATAATAAAACTAATAAACACGAGTAATTAAAAAATATTAATATTGAACATTACCATACTTACAGCAATAAATAAATTAGGTACAATCCACATTTTTTCCTCCATCCCACTATCCTCATTATTTGCTACACGACTTAAACAAAACAACAAACATTCCCTCCACCCCCATTTAAGGAAAATACCTTTCTGGCACACCCTGTAGAGATAATTTTAAGCCTCTGGCAGGTTCGGGATAAATTATATTTATCGGAAAGCTTCGAGGGCAAAGAGCCAACCTCATCTAAAGGCGCTCCTTTGAAATGCTCTCGCACGTTCAGAAACTTTTTTTTTTCTTTTTTTTTTTACCCTAAAGTAAAAGTTCACGAGTCAACGCACTTTTGATATGACCGCCTTTAGGATTAACAACAACGCGATGGGCGAAGGGTTACAATCATTATGAATATAAGTCGGTTCAATATAATTACGTTGAATCGGAAATGGTAATGGATACCTCTCGGATTGGGTCGTAGAAATCATAATTACCTATAAAGTGTAGTGGATGCTTTAATATTTCCTTTTTGAATAAGTACGGGACTTGATCGTGGCAGTAGTAATTGGAGGTATAAGTAAGGTATGATAAGCTTTTCTTGTGGGCAGGAAATTAAACTAGAAAAAGAGTTAGGTACTCTCTCTCTACGAGAAATCTAGGTATAATACCTGAATTTTTTTTGACAAGTGAGCCACGCTGACGGATGGTCCACCAATTATGTAAGTGCCTATATGCCTGTATGTATTTAACGTTGATGAATCATCTTAAAACCAAAAATATTACTACATCCGTTTGCAATTAAATTTTCGTGAACTGCTGAGCCTAGAAAACACCTGAGAGCAAAATAGACTGAACATATTTTTTACACACAACCCTGTGTGGATACAGGATATCACGCAACCCTAAAAACCAAATTACAAAAACGTAATTAAGGTCAAACAAACCCCATATTATCAAATTACAAAAGTATACGTAATAATAAACTTTCTAAATGATTATAATAATTTAAATTGTACGCCTTAAACCTTTAACAAGCGCCTCAGGATAACGATTACCGAAATTATTAAGTTGGAATATACCAATTACTAAACAAGGAGTATATCCGTGGCAGCCTTAGCGTGAGACGTTACGACGATACGTGGGAAATAGGTGCCTGAACCTGCCGGAATCAGGAAAGAGGCCCTGTGGGCGACCCAAGAAGCGATGGATTGACATCGCTGAGTCGGATGCGAGAGTCAATGGCTTACGACGCGAGGATACCGAAGACCGGGCGAAGTGGAGAAGAATGAGTAGGAAAGCGGGCCCTGGCAGAGGCCGGGATAAGCGCTAGGACGATGATAATGATGATTCCAATTACTAAACAATTTCTTGTATCATGTGCTCCCATAAGTTAACCTTCAGGCCCAGCGCTGGGCGAGCGTCCTTGTGCGAATTGTAATCCATCGCTCACTTTTAAGGCATTCCGTCGCGCGCCTCATGTAGTAAATCCGAAATAGATAAAAATCTTTTCTTTGACAACGGCGTTTCTTGTTTTTTCGTTTGAATTATAACGAAGGCATGCGAGTCTTCATCAATCACTTTTACCAAAAATTCCAGCCTAACTTGAACCCATACTGTTTTGAACTTCCTCTTGTAGACAGGTCAGCGGTAAATGGACGAAATATTTGTCATCACCAACGTAATTAGATCTCTCCGAAAAATCCAGGCTATCTTGGACCCGTTCTCATTTGAGCCTTCTCTTGTAGACAGGTCAGCTCCAAATGGACTATCTAGTCGTGGTGACCACCGTAATTTGAACTCTCCAGTCAGTTTCAGTTCGCGGATGCGTGCGAAATGTAATAAATGATATTTTTAATTTGTCAATTAAGGTTATTTTTTAATTCAAGCAACTCAAATGACAGTCCATATTTTCATGACTGACGCATGATTAGATCTAGAAATTCTACTATTATATTACTATCTACACGCAAATGTAATAAATGCGAATGTTTGTTTTGTGAGGATGGGTGTTTGGATGGGATGGATATTTAATGTTTGTTACTTTTTCACACAAAAACAACTAAACGATTTTTTATTAAATTCTGCAGTATGGTAGTTTAGGCTAGGCTATCGCGAATTTCGATTCAGTTTCTGCAATAACGCATCATAACTGAAGTTTACGCGGAAGAAGTTTAAAAGCATTTATTTTGTTATCCACCAAAAACAAAAAGTGCAGTGACATTTGAATGACTATGGTGGATTTTTATGAGGTGTACGTAAGAGAAGTTGGTAAAAAATCAATAGATTACAAAGGCGTTCTCTAAGGAATACAAAAAAAACCAACACATTTATTTAGTAAACCTAACACAAATTATGTTAATTTACGGTAGGACATGAAAGAATTCTTCGAAAATATAGAAAACGACATGAACCTACAGTTTATCTCAAAGCAATAGAAAATAAATGAGAATTCAATAAGTACAAAGTAAAAATAAGTTTCTGTATCCGTTTGTGCCAAAGGGAATAGCATTGGTACTACAGTTACTGGTGGTGTCACGTGGTAGCGTCTCCATCTTGGGCTAAAGGTGAAACGATCTAACGATAGGTTTCGATCTAGTAAAGATAAACGGGCGCGTTGATATCTATTGTATGACACAATTGTAATATTATACTATTTCGACGGCGGTGCTCAAACTTATATAATAATAGATACTAATAATTTAATGAACTATACTATAGATATAATTCACACACACATTACACATTGATTTATTGATAAAATAATTTACAGGTCATTTAAATTCACAAATCATGATCATATCGTAATATTAACAAACATCATAAAAATAATACGGGAAAGGTTTTGTTTTTTTTGCATGTTTGTAAGATCTAAACCGATTTTGAAAATTCTTTCACTAATAATTTCATCCCGGAAAAGTAACAGGATCCAGCGGGACAGGTGAATGTTTTTAAAGAGATCCGAACTCCGTGTTATATACATGTGTTTGTGTTTTTGCGCGATTTTAATCGAGGAATCTTTGAATATATATATTTTACCACCCACCCACATCCAAAGCGGATAAAACAAGGTCGCTTCCCGCCGTATACGCAACGAATTTTAATGCGGTTCACAACAATTTATAGAATAATTCAAGGGGAAGGTTTATAAGCAAGAAAGAATACACCCAACATACACGTAGTTTACGCCTACTCTAGGTAGGCTAAAATTCGGTGTATGTAGGGGTAGGACACCACGCGAACGAAGTCGCGCCAGGTCTACTATTTATACATAAAACAATCCAGAGTCGGTAAAATAAACTGGCACGCTATCAAACAACATAACTAGTGATTGGAGTCTTGAAACAACAACTTTGACGCCATAAAGCAATAACAAATGAGATCTTTCGAATGCAGTTTTGCATATAAGTAAGCCTAAGGCTTTCCTGCGGACCCGGCCTGGAATATCGCGCACCGTAGATGAGCCTTTTGCCCTTATCAAGGGTTCCTAACTCCCTATGCTATTTATATTATAAATGAGAAAATTTGTAATGATGGCTGTATGTTTGGATATTGGTTACTTCTACACGCAAAAACCACTAAACGGATTTTTGGTATTTGGCAGCAATATAGCTTATAATAGCTCAGTATAGTACACAGGCTATAATTTGTAGCGAAATTCAATGTTCCCGCGAAAACGGGTCTGAAACTAATTTTACGCGGACGAAATTGCGGTAATCTAATACTAGATACAAGACATTTTCTCTACGTGAAACCCATTGCTGGACTGAAGGGCGTAATTCAAATAAGTTTGTCTCCACGTTGGGCATGCAGTGCAGGTCAGTGTTTGAAATACACAATATTTAATGGTCTTCGGAGTTCCTACAGCTCCATATCCAAACTTACCAGAATTCGTGGAAGCTATATATGCCCAAATTCCTAGCCAATGTAATCAAATTATTGAGTTTCTTGCGAGTTGAACACTTTCGGACTTCTAAATTTGGGTAAACGAACCAACGAACAAGTCAGTAGGTTGTATTTATAAGTATAAACCATATCAAGGCAGTAAATAATGAACATCGACCAGTTTCGGCTTCGTATTTACTCACACATGTGCGCAAGAGACTCTAAAAAGTGTGAGTGAGTGTTTCTCGCTACTATTGGGATGTGGAATGAGCCACATTCACATGATCCAGCCAGTGTTTTTTTTGACTATGACATTGGATCGCTCAAGAGGCATATAAAAGGTCACTTTAAAATTGGGCAACGCATTGGTGATACCCCTGGTGTTACTGATGCCCATAGACGGCGGGTACACCTTCCATTATTTACAGTCGAAAAAGACTTCTGTCGTAGCACGATTCTGCCCAATCGAGTGTCAGTCTTATCCCGAATCTTCCGAAAACCGCGTCAAAGAAAGCTACAAATTCCTAACCCTCTAAACCTCATAGTAGTGGATCTGGTAACGATTATGCCCTATGGCGGTCGGTTTATGAACAGAATAGGGCAGCTATAAGGAAAAGACTTTACTGTAGACATTGTATGCGAGGCTGTAACGAGCAAACAATTGTTATTGCTCCGGCTCTTAGTGAAGGGCTTCACGCTTAATTTGTTTAGAAATATATATGTTGAGGTACTCCCACGCCGGTGCTGAGATAAATTTGTAAGCGTTTTGAAACATTCGGTGTGGGCAGTGAAAATGAGGTGGGAGGTGAAAACGAAACTTTCAGAAACGAAATGAAACTTTTTGCAACCTTCGTCAATGTGGTTTCTTTTGTGGCAATTCGTAAAGAACATGTAACCATTCTGTCAATTCGAAGAAACAATATGATACTGTTTGTAACAGTTGCAGACACCAGCACATGTTTAGGTTCAGAATTGAGAAAAATTTTAGAGGTCGAATGAGTACAGGAGAATGCTAACATGAACTGTTTTTTTTTGCATTTATACATAATAACTATTCTACATCGTGTGAGGTATCATCTCAATTTCCGACGCCGGATGTGTTTTAATTATCTAATGTTATGAAATCACGTAACGAAAATAACAGCTGAGGTCGACAGTAAATATTTGAATGAAATTAAATATATAACTACAACACATAACGTCACGCCTACAAAATATCTTATAAAAAATCACTAAAATGCTAAACAGTAACTCCCAAAATACTAAAATATGCCGGATTATATCCACGACTTTAAAAATAATAACAGGATAATGTAGTGCCCCAATGTTGCCCATACATAAAGTTAGTTTTTTAATTTAGTACGACATTAGATCAAACCATTTAGCCACAAATCTGGGCGCGTGGCAAAAGGGCGAACTAAGTTTTGCCACAAGTTACGGTAACAAAAAGCGCGACAGGAGTCGCCCCAATGAAATGCTTTCTACCAGTGTCATTTTACTTCACTACCTAACTCTCTGCTGGCTCTGCCTGACGTTATCAGGCTCTGTCTGGTATTGTCGGACACGGTCCGGTCGTAGTCGGCGTGGTCCATGGGGCGGCCAACGTGTCACTGTGTGTTTCCTTCCTACTTTCCAACCCCCCTCTTTTTTGACGATTGGAAGACATATTTAATGTCCTAATCAAAAGTATATCAATTCACAATAGTCAAAAAAAAATCAATAAATAAAAAATAGTCAATAAAGAAATTTTAAGTTTGAGTTTAAGAAATATAATGTTACTCACCAGTCTCCCAATTTCCGTCGGCCCGTGTCCTTTGCTCTCCAAACTATCATAGCGCACAACACAGCACTGACATGTGTCACTTGTCCCGATTGTCACCTCAGACTGAAGTCCACAGTTGGACTGTCACTGAACATAATCTTCCTCACGGTAGTGTCACAATCCACTGGCTTAGAAGAGAAGTGTTGGAGGTATTGTTTCTGGAAAGAAAGAGTTTCATTTTAGTGTGTAATGAAACAGCAAAACTACCGGGCAATGCGTGGAGGAAAAAATACATATACAGGAGGCGCGAAGTAACTCTGCGGGCGGTTGTAAATTGAACTAAATTTGACAGACAATAAGAATGACTCCCAACAAAATAACGCCACTTTTAAAATACATAACAAGAAAATATTTTTGAAGGTTTAGCTTTTATATGGCGTTCGGACTCTTATCACTTTCCTTCGATGTCAATATAGGGGATCCTAAACTAAATAATTGTTGACAACCAAGAAAACCTACGACTAAAACGGTTTATGCATAGCAACATTTGAGAAAATATACCTGTGCCAGATTTTTTATTACCCTGTGCCTGATTCAATTAACTGGATTTATAAATTCAATCATTTCGGACATAGTCTGCTCTCTCACATTCCAACTGACAGATTCCATGGTTAGACTAACAAACTAGAGCTCCTCACGATTTCTCAAACAAGCATAGCGGCAAACAAATCGATGGTTATCAATATCTATTTGTTTACTTTGTATCTGTAATTGGGATTTAGAAAGCGAACTGATACAATAACGTTCTGTTATGTGAAAGAGCGGACTTTGAATCAAGTATAGTCACTCTTATATGGCTAACTACAAATACGCTCAAACTTTAGTAAATATTAGGTTTTTAAATATAAAATTGCTGTTTCGTATCGATAGAAATTACCGATACTGCAATCAGCATTCAAGCAAAATTCTTAAATACGTCTAATTTATTTAGTTATTTAAAACTTCATTCACTGTTATGTACAAAGGCGGACTTAAAGCTTCACAGCTTTGTATACCAGTCAACCGGAGTGATGCTCCGACTAATGCGATTACAATGAAATTTTGTAGGTGTAATGAGGCAGCTCAAGGTGTAATGGTGTTTTGAGGTTGTGGAATGAACTACCTGGAGAGGTTTTCCTTGGAGAGGACTACATGTATTTTTTCAAGAAAGGAGTGAAAAGGTTTTTACGAGGTCTAAGACGGGCGTGATGCCCTTGGCATTACAAACATCCATAAGCTGCGGCGACTGCTTACCGTCAGGCAAGCCGTAAGCTTGTTTGCCACTTTAAAGGTATAAAAACAGCTAACTTTGTGAAATAGCATTTTTTATAACTGTCAATACAGACAGTGCTATTTTCATCACAGGTTATGCACGATTTACATACAAGCCATACAACATTAAAGAAAGGAAACCATAACTCATCACAGCCTCTATTAAGAGAACTAATTAATTTAATAAGGTAACACAACAATTGTCAGTTTCGACAGTTTAATAGCATGAACAAGCAATTAAAGTTGCCTACGAGTTGCCAACGCAGTTGGGTGCCTAATAAACTGGACAATAGGTAGATTGGGAAACCTTGGGAATGGACCAGAAGAGGCTCAATACAAGCGCAATAAAGCCATGAGATTTAGATATGCGTTTTATTACCAACTAAGTAAACAAGTAAGTAGTACAGAAACTAAAAACCTAAACTGAGAAGCAAACTAGAAGTTACGTTAAATTAGTTAACGGATTACAAAAGCGTTAATGTTTTTGTAATCGCCTTTTGTAACCCGCTCGGATGGTTTTAGTGAAAAAAGATTTCACAAAAGTCACAAAAATGGGCATCTAAAATCTGCCATCTGAATCTTTTTTTAATTTTTATGAATCTAGTGGTACACGTGCGAGCAAGACCGATCTAACAATACCTCATATTATGTTAAAATCCATTAGGCCGTTTGGGCTGTACCAAAGAAATAGACACACATACAAAGACAAGCTCGAAAAACATAACCCTCCTTGTGTCGCAGTCGGGTAAAAAACTAAGCGAGACTCCTTGGCTCCAGCAACACATTATTTAAAAAGTAACGATCTAACCGACAAATGTCGGAAAATGCCCGACAAAACCTATATGTACTCAAACATTTCCCAAAGTACTAAACCGCTTGCTCGGTTGCCTCCCTTTATCATAAAAATACTCTTTTTTTCTGTTCTAATGTTATTAAGAGAAAATATTTGATTATTTGTTTGTAGTTTTGCAAAGCTTAGCTGATTCGTAAAATTCTTCCACTGACAGAAAGCTACATTGTGAGCTAGTAATACAGGCTATAGTTTATAGATAATATTTAATTATTGTCCTACTAAAATAAACTAAGTCTGGTTGAACAGTTTTAAATTTAAAAATAAACAGCTATAATTTGCGCAAAGACCCAAAAAAGTGCATGCATGCACCCCGAATACTACATAAAATCTTTGTTTTATGCAAACGTAAATACTTTTGAGGCGAAGCATCCTACCATAAGAAAGCTAACTGCCCATTGAAAAGGGGGTTGGACATTCTTGTACGCAGTTTGCAGCATTCCAACTTAGTAACAATGTGAACACATCCTAAGAATAGTATCTGACTGCAACAATGCCCCATTCAGACATATTTGAGCGGAACGCAAAATGCTAGCTAATGTTAAGTTGTAATTACCTGCACGAAACATCGTCTGGTCAATTATGTATTTGTAACAATGTATATTATTATTCTACGTACGTAGTTTATTTCGCTTACTTCTCTAATAATGTCGCCGACAATCGCTACCTTTTTTTAGATTAATTAATATGTGTTTGAAATAAAATAATCATTTTGGCATTAATGTTCCGGTTGTGCTCTCGCACACGAGGGCCCGAGATCCGCCTTGACCATGATTCAGGATTTGGCAGATAAGATAATTATAGTAGAGCGACTGCCATTTGACCTCCGTGATCCTGCTACCAGGGGAACCTGACCAGATTGGATCATGGTTACACATTCAGTCGCCAGAATGTGCAGGTTTCATCACGATGTTTCCCGTCACCGTAGGAGCATTCAACTAATGTACGTAACTCAGAAAATAGTAATTGTCATCAAGAGGCTGCAGTGGGATCGAATCAGGTACCTCTCGCTTACGAGTCGGATACCTTAACCACTCGGCCACCGACGCTCCTTAATATGTGTTCAATTCACGAAAATCTAAAGGAAATCAAAAATTTATTCGTAATCGCAAACTGTACTTAAGTATATAACGATATCATACTATAAAGGTTCCACCCAACTCCAAAGTAAATGTATGGACGTTTTTACGTCATAAGACTTTAAAATCAGTATCCTGTCGCAATAAATCTGCTCTGTCCGAGCGCCCGTCACAGCTCGTCCATTCGAAATTAAATATTGGCGTAAGTTAGCTTTTACTTTTTATAATTATACCCAATTTAATTGAACCCGTTTCAGGGAACTTGTGCGGAGATAAAGACCTGTTTTCGACGCCCGACTCGACATACGAGACGGTGAAAAATGCGGCAGGTTGCTCAAAAGTTCACACATTGTTGCTAAGCGTAGTATAGTGAAGGCTCAGAGGGTTCACTGACTTCTTAAACGATTTACCCCTTGTTTGTATACGTATTTAGCAGTGAGTAGGTCAATTAGTAGCTGCGTCTGTGTTGTTTATATGATTTGTGCGAATGTGACCAAAGCATTGATTCAATAAATTTAAATTATTCGCTGATGGTGATTTTGCATACGAAATTTTGGTCAGCGATGAAGCTTAGTTTTGGATGAATGGATACGCACACGGCGGCCATATGGCCGAAATCATATTCAAACAAAAATGATATAAAATGATCCAATCCAATAAAGATAGTTTCACTGATATTGAAAATATTTTTCTTTGTTTTGATGTAATTTCAATTTGTAACCCCCAAAAATACACCCTTTTTAAATAATGCAACGCAAATATCGTATGAAATATTGAATAAAAACGTTTTTATCGACGTTTACAAAATTTAATAACGCGTTCTATTATCTACATATCTACCGCTGCAGAAACCAAATCCACAATCCTTGCTTAATCAAATCCATAGAAAACCAAAAAGTATTCAAAACCAAACCCCGGCAAACAGTTTCAACATTCTTTGGTTAAACTGTCCTTATACGCCCTAGACGGCGCACTACTGTTCAAATGTACTGTAAGTAAGTAGCCGCAACCGTAGGATGGACCGTACTGTCGGTAACGGTACCCACGTGTGACGCCAGAAGGCAGACCGTGCGCAGTATACGCAAGCGAGCGCTTTGTAGGCACAGACCACTCCTTAGTATCGGTTTAGAAGCATTATGACCAAACCTCAAATGTTCGCTACTTTTCCTTTTTTAAGAATGGCAGCTATCGCCCATAATGGCCGAGCCTAGCCCATTTGCTTTTAAAATGAAGTAGTTAAAAGCTGTGTTTGAATGATGTCCCAGTTGGATTATTGCAAAGATATGTCAAATAATATGTATCAAATAAATAGGTCCCAAAATGCTTTCTTGGGGAACACCGTTCATATATTTGTCATAGAGACTGGTTGTGTAACTCGTTTTATAAAGTTTTTCTGGTAGAAGCTACGAGTATTAGGTCTAATTTTGCTAAGCTTTTAAAACTATATTTGACCGAACCTTTTAGATTTAAAATTATGTTGAAAAGCCTTCGTATCGTGGCTTGAATTCGATTTTTATAGCAAGTAGCACCGAAAGTTGTGTAACATCCAAACTATTCCACCCTTACTCGATATTTTAGTGTACCATTATTTCAACCCGTTTATCCAATCTGTGCAATGCCAAGCGGTCACTCTCGATGTAACGAACCCGCTACAGTGTTCACTCTACACACCTAATTTAATAAAGTCACTTTATTTACTAGACGCAAAAGCGACACACCTGCGCATGGTCGCACAAAAGCAATTGTCGAGGCCAAATAAAGTGTTTCCTATATTAAACAAGATGGCAATTTCCGCTTTCACCCAACTACCGTCATTACCGCGCTACGAAACATTGTTTGAAATGATGCGGTTAGTTCTGTCGCAAACCACTCAGTTTGAAAGACAGATGTTTGGGAGGTCCGCAAATGTGGAGGCTTTGTGCATCGCTATAACAGAGTATGTAAGTCCATAGTAATTGAAATGCCACTTGTTATATGTAGTAGTGTCTCTCTTTGTTTAGACTTTGCCTAAGCATATTTAATGCTTTGAATGGCCTGTTTAATGACCGTGTGGTGCCCGGCAGAGTAGAATAGCACCAACCCCTTACACTTGTGGGTGTCGTACAAGGCGATTAATATTTTTGAGAGAAAAGATATAGAGTCTCCGTAGGCTGGAAATTGGGCAGCAGCTTTTTCCATTGTTGTATTTATTACACTGCGATCTCCAACCAGCCTGCCAACCTAACTTTTCGTGGGATAAGTCCTGCAGTGAACTGTTATGGGCTGTGATGATGTATGACCTGTAAATTGATAGACATTTTATTTATACTTTTCCGTTTATTAGGCCGATATTTCTGTCTGTTGGCATTTCATTTCTGTTGTTGGTATTATGCTGACGTAAACTCTCGAATACTTACTACAATTTTTACGAATTTCTAAAAAGATGGCACGAATTCTATGTAAGAAAAAGTACAGAAGCAATAACCCATTACTTGGAATGTAAGTGCTTAGTGTAAAAACCACTTATTGTTTCAACCAACATTAAAACAAACAGGCCTCAGTTTTATTCAAGATTGCGATATATTAGACCTTAGTATCAAAAGCGCCGATTCAAATACCCTCCTATCAATAATCTTGGCATCTCCGCTGTCCATATCAGAGTTTCAACGATGCAACAACACTTAATTGGCAACGTTCCCTACCCTATGTGCACAGTGATGGATCTTTCTACGATAACAATCGACTTCGGTGTACCTTTCTTTTGTAAGAGACTGTATTTGGATTCATCAATAGGTTGAACGTTATACCGCACTAGTATTTTAAAGTTCCGAATGCAAATTCCGTAATTCAAAGTATGTAATATATAAAGATATCCTTATTACCTTATCCATTGAGAATGCAACAACAATTTTAAATATATTTTTTACTATTACTCTTCTAAAGTCTGAGATTTTTTTTTCCTCAACTCTTGTCTCTTCATAGTAGCTCGTAGACCGTTCATTGATTGCGCGGTTACTCTATAATTACACACTGTTGCTAACCTTACGAATTCATTCTGGCCGGATAATTCAACAACATTACAGTACGCCCAGAGGCCTCAGAACGATGCCCAGCATTATAGAAGCCGCGATTAACCGACCAAAGAAAAAAGCTCGATTTTAAGTCACAATTATTTAACGAAGCGTATGATTAATGTCTATTGGAGTAACAACGGAATTGTCTTGGAGCGTTTGCTCTAGTTTGAGAACACGTATGTTTATATGTAAATCTGAAACTTGGTTATCTTGTCTTGGCTTAAGTTTCATGCAGTTTTATTCTTCTCTGTTTTACCGAGTTCTTTGTATAAATTAGGGTCGGTGAAAAGAATGCAGTACGGATCTACTGCATTCTTATCACGTACAGGTTTCGTTGCATTTCTCTTCATATGTTTTGATGAAGCTTTAGTATGTTACGTTTAATTATAAGAATGAATATCTTCAGTATATTTGTTTGACAAAGTTTCATCATATCGGCCCCCGCTCCTGTGCGTGGGTTCTCCTCGTACTCTAGAACTAGTCTTTCAACGTATAATCAACCACAATTACCAGTTTTTATGACCTGTGCCTCCCTCGACCGCCTCCAACGGATCGCTTCTCAGAAACGATTGGTTAGGAAGTCCGAAGTTCTACTTATAATGGGCGTTATATTTGAACACCTTAGGGCAAATTTAATGGCGATACACGTTCGACAAGATCTTGTCTGTTTAAGAACTAATGCTTTGTAATAGATAAGTTAATAGGCAGAGAGGTATAATGATAACAACTTCGCCCGTGGCGTCGGTCACACCCGTCTATTATCGTATTTGAGATATGACGTCAGAGGCTTCTTGGATGAGACCGCCACTTTGCCGGTAAAATTATCGACCATAAATCTTGGAGAAGTTGACAAAAACTGGTGCCGCAACATCGGATTGATTCAAAGACAGTATAATAAAAGCATTTGACGAGTAAATCAATAAACATGAAACTGCTAACGAGTTACAAAATCGTAATGAAATCGAAATAAATGGTAGTAAAACTTCGGCTACGATAGGAGGAGGTCTGACAGTTTTTTAGTAGATTTTCAATTCCACTCAACAGGATACTTATAATTTAGGATTCTGCAACACTACTTGAAACAAACAGCTACACCTCTTTTAAAATTGTAACTGTAACTAAATTTTCTGATAGAATGGACCGCAAAAGTGAATACTAGAATAGTGCTATTAATTTCAAATAATCTAGTAATCAAGCATGGCACAGCTTAGAATCGATACGATTAGTAAATTATTATAAACACTAACGTCTGAGAAAAAATGCATCAATAGTTTCGGCCCGCGGGCCAACACCTGACCGGGCCGAAACGCCTGAACACTCCTCTATTGATGATATCAGGCGTTAATTCGCGAGACTCCATAATCTCTACTACCGTATAAATATATGCTTTTAATAATATACATTTTTATAATAAATCTACACAAGATCCTGCCTCAAGAGCCTCTCTGGCCGAGTGATTATGGTATCCGACTCGTAAGCGAGAGGTACCGGGTTCGAATCCCGCTGCGGCCATGTACCAATGACTCTTTTCTGAGTTATGTACATTAGTTGAACGCTAACTGATGCTCTTACGGTGAGGGAAAACATCGTGATAAGACCTGCACATTCAGGCGACTGAATGTGTTACCATGATCCAATCTGGTCTGGCTCTCCTGGTAGCAGGGTCATGGAGGTCAGATGGCAGTCGCTCCACTGTAATTACCTGATTTGTCAAATCCTGGATTATGGTCAAGGCGGATCCGTAGCCCTCGTGCGCGAGAGCACAACCGGGACATTAACGCCAAGATGATGACAACATCCTGCCTCTATTGGTTATTAAAATATCAACTGTTTGAGGTATTGTTAAAAAAGAGCTTGTTAAAAAATCAATAACGAACGCTCAAAAGGCTCTATGACAACAAAGACGCTAACTTCAGAGCTGTCAATTGATTTAGTTCTCAATGGACCGTATATGCAACACAAACAGAATAGACATATCAACGTTAAGAATGATGACAGCATTAGAGAAATTGATGACCGATTGTGAAGGCTGCACAGCCGAAACTGATAACACATCGCTGTTCGATTACTCTTCATTTGTATCTAATGCGTCTAAACAACATTATAGTTACATTACAGGATCGTCAACATCATGTTGATGTACAAAAATGTTGATACATAATCAGCAGAAAGATCATGATAATTATATGCACTTAAGGCATGCACAATAGCAAAAGATGGTCTTGAATCAAAATAAAATAGGATATAAACATATGAAAGATATAAATAAAAACATTCCTATATACCTACCAAATTGTACTTGGTTTCAATACTGAACCTACTTGTTATAACTGCTCTAGAAATAAGTAGTAGCGTCAATAAAAAAGAAATGAATTACATTTATTGTTTTGTGTACAATGAAGAATAAGAATAATAAGAATTAGCTTCTAATAGGTATCGACAGGTACAGACAAAAGGTTAAAACAACTGTCAATATTAGAGATATTAATATACAAAACTCTCATTCAGCGATCAATCACCTTACAATACCAGTTTTGACAGTAGTCACAGTATCGGGCGGACCCGTATTGTCATTTCTTTACAGTTAAGTCCAACACATTAATAATTCATGCGTTCCCAAAAGCTGTGGTATTTGTCTTGTCTTTTAAGATGATGCTTGTCCAATGTCCATCCTCTTTAATTTTTTGCATCGAGTTTGTTGGGTAGCAACGAGATTTTGGATTCTCTTGTGAGATATTTTTTTACAATCGTATACGTGCGCGCATATAGCTTACTTGATGGCAAATGGTAATATGTACGCTTTGCCATGTTTAGTGAAAATTGGGATTTCAAAATGTGGCAAATGTCGTTTCGGGATGAATTGCAAATTATATGTTATTTTGGGATGTAAGATACAACACTGCAAAACTTCATCAAACTCCAGTTAGTTCGTTTTTCTCGTGAAAGAGTAACAAACATCCATTCATCGTTACAAACTTTTGCATTTGATGGAAAAAAATACAGGAAGGTCAAATAGAAACCATAGAAACTGTTTATCTTTGTTATCATTATTAAAAAACAATTACTGAAAAGCTTTAAAGCAGATGGACCGCCTGACCAATAAAAAAACTAAACAAGAAAGAAAACATTTATAGCCACCTCGACACGACAATTAGGTACCAAAAAAACAAATAACTAATTATTAACAAAGCGTACATAAACTTAAGATAAAAAGCTATTACCCACTCAGGTAAAACCATGATAAACCATGTAGGTATACCTAAGATTTGTTCTGACCTTCTAGTAACCAGAAGATTACCACAAATGTTTGTCCAAATTTGACACGTACAATATGTAAATATGATACGACATGGAAACCGCGAGGCGGTCTCTCGATAAAGGTTTTCTTGAGAGTAAGTTTATATTCACTTCACACCGCATCTCATTTCGTATTCAAGTTGATATACGGCCCATATTTACTTACAGATCTTACTGCTTGCATAGATAAGAAACTTGTTCTCACATTACATTAACTGGGAATTTAAAGAAGACTCGTTGATAATCAATGGGTTTTAAAATAGTCTTTCAAATGTGAAAAGACACTAAGTGACGACTAAATAAACTCATCAATAATCAATCACAATCCACTGCTTGACTTCGAGGATTTTCCATGATCTCCATGAAATATCGCAAAATTTATAATACACAAGAAAACATTCTTTTTTGGTTTTTTATTTTCAAAAGGTCTTACGACACCACCGACTGAAACGGATTGATGCTATATTGCAAAACACGACTATATGGTTTTTATGACGGAATGTAGAAACAGTACTGGTTAAAAGTCAAAGCAGACTCTTTTTTTAGGTATTCGCAGCTTTTCTTAACTGTTAACGAGTAAAAGCCACAGACGTACAACATTTCTGCCCGTTTTGTCCCAAATGTTTTTCTTAAGGGTTTCTAAACAAAAAGCAGAAACCTTTTTTATAATTTTTATGCTACTCAGTGACAAACGAGCAGGCAGTCCACCTGATGATATTTGATAACTATCGCCCATAACAGCTATAATTCATACATTTAGGTTGTAAGTAACAAAAATGTAGAACCGTAGGTTCACTGTGAGGACTAAGACTAAGGCCTCGTGCCTGTAAATTTGTATACAACTACGCGGCGCCCACATCGCACCAGCACCGTCGTCGTGCCTATAGCACCCGCATAGACACCGCGTCATGTGCGCGTCAATAAGGCAGACTGCACGTTTTCTGTCCTGTTGCTACGCGGTGACTATGCGGGCACGACGCTTACTCGTGTGCGGTTTGTAAGCTGCGACGTATAAACGAGCACTATCGGATAGTTCGGGCTGCTCCTAAAACAAGGTATATACTCGTACACGGTAAGCAACTGGTGAAAACTTTGAAAATGTCATAATCTACCAAACATACATTGAAAATTCCCTGATTTATTTTATATTTAAATTAGCCAGGCATTTGACCGCCATTTCACTTGGCGGTAAGAGCATGCCTGTCTAGGAACTAGGACCAGCCTGTTTATTCACTCTAGCCCTGAAGGTGTCCAAATTATAATGATCAGGGAATATACCCCACAAAGAGAGCATAATCGTATTAATTTCCGAGGAAATCGGAACAATGATTACGAGAGATGATCGCCCGTTATATTTTTAATTCCTAATGTCGCGCTCTGTTGCGCCGGTGTACTGTGCAGCGGTAGACCTGCCGGCGTGTGGTCACTTAATACACTGCTTTTGTAGTCATTTAATAGACAAAGGCTGTATGTTGATTTATGTTACTTTTTATGTCATACGGTAGGCAAACAGGCAAGCGGGCCACCTGATGGAAAGTGGTCACCGCTGCCTATAGACATTAGCAACACCAGGGGTATCGCCAATGCGTTGCCCACTTCTATAAAACCATTTCACTACTGAAACTACGGTTCCCCAAATCTCCAATCCAACGGTAGACTTCGTTCCATGTAGCACTGGATACAATACAATTTAAAATTCTAGTCATAGCATTCTGTACAATGGTTACTTTTTATTCAATATTGAATAAAAAGTAATTCTAAAGAATAAATGAATTTGTCATTGTCAGATTCAAAAAATAAATAAAAAATAAACCGACTTTAAATCACGCAAAAGTAAACAATAAGCTTTTTATCATACAATACTATTTAAAATAGTAGTCATAGCATTCTGTCCGACAGTTACTTTTTATTCAAAATTGAATATAAAGTAATTCCAAAGAATGAATGAATTTGTCATTGAGAAATAAATTTAAAAAAATAATAAAAAAAATAAACCGACTTCAAATAACAAACAAATTAAAACATAAGCTTTTTAACATACAGTACGAGTAAGTTAGATATCATTATTTGTGGACTCGGTACCAGCACAGTAAAAAATATGATAGGCGGACTAAAGTGCCTACATCCTAACAATGTAAAGAGTGACCATTCTATACGTTCTCAAAGCTGCGCATCTTACGGTACACTTGTCTCTGAGCTCGCGTGCGGATCATATGAGGGAGATCGCACTCTCTTGCAAGAAATTCATTAGAACTAGAAGCGAAAATTGAGTATTTTCTACTTGTCAGCCACGTGGATTGTTTAATAAGTATATTAAGTTGTTTTGTGGCCGCTTGAGAGGTTATTAATGTATTACGTCTACCTACCTACCTACCTATGCGCAGAGGAAGGTACGCGACTTCGAGGAGCAGCGCCAAGCTGACCTCGACGCTAAACGCGATCAAATAAAAGCCGGTATACCCGCAGCCATCACTTACAAATTTATAAACGGCAAACTGACGTTTCCACATTGTACATGGGAGTTTGCCGCGAAGATTGGCTATGCATGCCATCTTCGTGCGCATCAGCGCAAATCTGATTAGGTTTAAGGTCGCCATGGCCGAAATCGGTAGCAGGTGTTACGATTACTTACCTATCGCTTGGATAATGGAGAGAGGCTACTCTTCTTCCTATTTATTTTATTTACATTATTTACTTGTTTGTAAAGAAAATACGTCGCTGCAAAATTTAAAGTACCCTAGGGACGTAAATCGCTGGAATATATGTCCCCTCTTAACGTTTTATGTGGGTTATAATGTAGGTAGTAGATTTCTTGCTCTTATCTCTTAGGTTAAGTTACGTTAGGTCCATAAGTTAAGGCTATTTTGTAATTAAACTTAAACCCAATGCACTTACAGAAGTTCGTCTTCGATCCTGAGAATAATTTTTGTTTAATTAATAAAAAAACATTTCATGAATGCTCTAAAAACTTTTAACAACTGCACAGGAAAATGGTTCTTAAGGTGGTCATGCACTAATGCTCTTGTATTGTACCAAAATTTTAATGTTGCTGTAAGCTGAATTTTGTGTAGGTTCAATGTTTATGTATTTGAAAAATTGCCTATTGAATCGGCAAGCCGTTCTACGGACGTAGTACGTCAAGTCGTACGCTAATCAGTCGAGAGTCGAGGGATCGAAGTACGGGTAGGTATAACTAAGATACCGTTAACAGCGTTTGACTGATGGCTGCTGTTAGGTAGTTACCATCTCCCTACTTAGCGAGCGCTTCCCGTTCTTTTGTGGTGTTGCATCGTGACATCGGGTTTTAGCTTGACTAGGCAAAATAACAGTAGGTACTTAAGTGTAAGTAATTTTATTTTGTTAGTTTTAAAATTGTGGATGATGAACTCTGGGTAGTCTTGTCAAAATGTATGCCCCGTTGTCGTTTTGCCAACAAAAGCTCGAATTTATATTCATAGATTTTTGGTCTGGTCTCCGATGTCAAGTTCCGTATATTTCCAGCCTGGGTGAATTATGCTGAGACTGGTCGGGTTAAGGATGTAATGGGGATCCCGATAAATTACTGTCTATGCCCATGTCTGTCTAAATAGTGGAGGATCATGGCAGTCACCGGTATGATACTGAAATCCCTGTCAAGCTCAAAGCTTTATTGCGCCTGTGATGATTCATGGCTGCGAGACATGGCCGGCGCTGATGAAGTAGGTATGTGCTGCAAACTCCGCGTTAACGAATTGAAAATGGTACTGTGGAAATACGTACCTAAACCTGCAGGTATAAGCATCAAGAAGCAATGGATTGACGTTTCGTTTTTAATCAACACTTAATGGGTACTCAATCGTAATTACATAAGTATTTACGTACCATTATGTTTGCTGCTTAATTCGATGTTTGTTAATACAAATTAAATGAAGATGGTTAATACCAGTAGGTAAAGAAACAAACATAGAAATAAAATAAGTCTCTATAAGTCTTTAACTGATGCCCCGTCGATTACTTACTTCCATAGGTGGGATCGTAGAGCTTTGCCTATGAACATTGTTCATACTTATTTGTTTAACATCATTACCTGCCACTGTCCATACCTATGCAATTACGTGATTTTCGCAGGAGCTTAGCGTTTACTTAGTGTAATTTGTAGGGGAGGTTACTCTCGGATTTTCATTTTGTTGGGGCGTACGGCAGTTTTAGTAGGACTTTGGTGGAATTTTTACCGTCTTTTTCTACCGACTTTTTAAGGTGAGCAGATATCACATTACTATTCCATATTCCATATATCACATATCGCGTTATTTTATTCCTGGCTAAAATAATATTAGAGCCTTTCGAGTCTAAAAAAGAGCTAACTTGTTACCCGTCGTGTAATACTGAAATTTTATTATTCTATCCAACTTTTTTCCTCACGAATGTGGTGAAAACAGAGTATTGACGAAGAGTATAAAACTCGCAAACATTGGAAGGCTCACTCGTTACGAAATAAAGGTCCTTATTTATTACCTACTTTACTTAAAAAACTCCTAATTTACAGAACCAACAGACAGTAACAACGCACGCTTGTATCAACTTCAGATGGCACAATTCTTCCGTTATAACGTGAGCAGTTTTTCAGCAGCCGACACACGCTTGGCCAAACCAACGGAGCGTAAGAGAGAGAGCACCAAGCATTCGTATACATTAATAATTAATAGTGGTTTTATGAAATTCCACTGTGGCAGCGCGACTCGCGTGGAGTGAGAGTCAGCAACGTATATTCACTCGGATATTCTGAGCGTGGGTCAATACAAAGTACAGGCAGAGCGGAGTGGGTCATTTATTGATTTAGATAATTTATTGATTTCTCTTGTATTCAATACACTAAATGCTGTAGGTAGATAGAATTAGATTTTTGTAAAAAACTATGAAAACTGAGTGGAAAATATTAAAGGTTGTGATTCAGGATTAGAATTTTGAAACGTTACAAATTTTTCGATCTCGAAATAGTAGAACAAAAATATACGATTTGATCCCTATTCATGTAATACTGAAACCTAATTAGAGTAAGTGTTGATTGCACGTATGTTGTAAAATTTACAAAAACATTCACTAGTACATTTTGTGAGTACAATATGATACAAGAGTGTGATGACCAATGCACACGCATTTCATTTTCCAAATCCAAATTTCAAAAAATGTAAAGAACCGCTTACAGTGTACAAACTAACAACACTGGCCTGGCACGCACATTAATTGTACTTATCTAAATGAATTATTATAGAACCCACCAAGCTTTAAAATATAAATTATCCAGCATTAAATTATGGATGGCAATACCCATCGTTTCTGGTAACCGATGGACATTTCATTAATGAAGCTTGCCCATAAATAATTTTATATTAGGTTATTGTACAATTTATCCTGAAAATAACGATAATTAAGTGCTTTTATCTAAAAGCACTTCGTTATTGTTATTTTAAGGAGGTTATACCGTAATTTATCTTGCCCTTTCGACTTTATCAAAACTAGAGATGCCACGCGTAACAAATAACGAAAATTTATCGTTTATTTCAAACATTTATTTTATTACAAATAAACATTAGGCAACTTCGTCAGTTAGAAATACAGACAGACAGACGCGGAAAGATTAAAATTGCAATGAGAATAATGCTCTTGCCTTAAAAACCGCAAAATAGGCGAATGAATATTACTCGTGTCGTCCATATATTCTTGGCGATGATAAATACTTATAGGTAGGTTTTGGGGCAAAACTGGCTCGAATATTCGATATTCGGCCAAATAACTATTTGGGGAATCTCCAATCTAAACAGTGGAACTAACAACCGTCTCACGAACTTTATATTTTGCTGCAGGTCGAACACGGTTTGACAATTTTTTGCTGTCCTCTCTGTGTTTTGTATTTTATTTGTTAAACGCCATAAAGACATAAATCTATCATACCTCGAAGAATAGCGTGATGGATGAGTAAATTATATATCGAAAGAATGGTACATATCAATGCTTTTAACGTTTATTATGGTATATAAAATCGGAAAGCATGGCTTGACCTGACCTTAAGATGACGAATATTCACTACGTTAATGAAATAAAAACGTATCTTCATAAATCAAAGGCTTAGTCAGATGTATTGACTGTGCTATTCTTCGAAAATCAAACATACACACATTTTCACTATTTAAAGAACGCATCTAATAGCACCTGGACTATTTTATCTTTATTGCAATCAAATTTAATTTTCAAATATATAAATAATCATAAAAAATTAAATATAATCACAAAGTCAAAACCTTCCAAGCCAATAAACTTTATGTTTTACACATACACCTTAAGCGCTGCTCTTGATTTCTTCGCCGCAAAGACAGTTTAGCTATTTCACTTCATTATCTTAGATTTTCCACGCCGATAGCTTTGAAATCATATGATGTTGAGTTATTAGGTTCGCACTCTCATTAAAAGTTAATGAATTACTGATTCTTGTCACGTGACGGTTTGAAATGCTCATTATTTTATTACTAACCGACTTTTAGAGGACTCTATCAGCCTAGTAGAATTCTTGAGGTCTTCTTGGCGTTAGGCGCTGCCCTAATTGACAAAGGTCGTACGACCATATTCATGCGACGGGCAGTTTGGAGGTCTCGTATTAGTCAGGCAACGTCCGTCGTACGCCCATGGTCGCACGACCGTTGCCAATTAGAACAGTGCCTTAATGTCCCGGTTGTGTCCCGGGGTCCGCCTTGATCATAACCCAAGATTTGGCAGATCAGGTAATTACAGTAGAGCGACTGCCATCTGACTTCCGTGATCCTGTTAACAGTCACCTGACCAGATTTTATCATGGTTGCACGTTCAGTCGCTTAAATGTGCAGTTTTCCTCATGATGTTTTTCCTCACCGTAAGAGCATCGGTTAGTGTACATCCATAGTATTAGCGCTGTAAGCGCGATATCCAACAAAAAAGTTTTTGAATGAAAAATAAACTTAGAACCCACCTGATGCAAAGATGTACAGCTCAACGGTAGGTACCACTCCTATTTTCAGATTTAGAAATATCAGATCATACAAAAAAATCAACAAAAACATTATCCACAAGACCAGCCCAGTACTTGAGTGTTAAATTAATACGTAGATAGCTATAAAATGGGGTTTGTGATTACATCTGACATTGCTGCATTTAACTGAGATGACACACGGTGCATTCAGAAACGTTACTATGTAGTGTGCGCAAACGCACAGGGTTCTAGAAGTATTGTAGCTATTTCAATTATGTGAGAACGCTTAGTAACGTTACTATAGTTACTACGATAAGTATGGTAGCTATTTGAATACTGTGAGAACGCTAAGTACGTTACGATAGTTACTACGAGAAGTATTGTAGCTATTTGAATACTGTGAGAACGCTTAGTAACGTTACTATAGTTACTATGAGAAGTATTGCAGAAATTTGAATACGGATGATTAGAACAAGTCTATTCGCTCGTAACCTTTTGATGTAAATGCAAAAGCCACTTTTGAGACGTTTAGATCAAGCGACCGAGATCGGATTACCTGATGAGACTTAGGTTATACGGCCAATCTCCCTTCAGTTCAGGTAGGCGAACATTACTAGATCACTAAAGGCTGATTTTTCAATCCTCAGATATAATCACCTTATGCTATGCTACATATAAAGTACCTAACGCTAGGATTTCATTTTAGTCACTTTATCACTTATCATCATATTTTATTTGAGGATTGAAAAAACGCCCCCAAAACAACTACCTAAATAACGTTATTCCTCTGCTAATCGCAAGCGATGTCGTAGAATGGGCATAGATTTTTATTTCCTGTAACGAGTGGCCACCGACGTCAATAGGTCATCTGCAACCTAATTGGAGTTGTAAGTACAGACCTGCAGACATGCTTTTTGAAGAACATCAAGTTGAAGTGCAAAACAAAGACATCGGGAGCGAGATTATTTCACAACTTGCACGGGCGTGGTTAAAAACGATACACGTTGATTGGAAGCTAGGATATCCATCCCATCGTCAGAGGGTACGATGTCGGAGAAGGCACCAAAGTGAACAGTTCCTCAGTTCATTCCACGAAGTACAGAAGGTTGAGAATACAGTGAGATACAATCGTTCGGTCTAAATACACCTGGCCATACATACACACGGCTGGCCCACCAGCGTAAAGTGCTGATGCTCATCGTGCCCACCAACCATGACAGATACGTGCAAACAACTATGCCAATTATAATTTTATTTACGGTTAACCCACTTCTGGGGAACTATATTATTCACTCTGCTCTAACTAAACTGTTTTCTAAAATTAAAATTGTTTCCGTTAATTTGAGTGGGGTTTTGGTGGGCTGGTTGTTAGGTGGGCATTGGTACAAAGATTTACTTTAGTTTTTCTTTAGTCCGAGCGGTTGAGTATCCGACTCGTAAGCGAGAGGTAACGGGTTCGAATCCCGCTTCGGCCATGTACTAATGACTCTTTTCTGAGTTATGTACATTAGTTTAATTCTAAGCGATGGTCTTACGGTGAGGGAAATCGAGATGAAACCTTTAAATTCAGGCAACTGAATTTGTAATCCAATCTGGTCAGATTCCCCTGGTAGCAGGGTCTCGGAGATTAGATGGTAGTCGCTGCACTGTAATTACCTGATCGCCAAATCCTGGATCATAGTCAAGGCGGACCCCGGGCCCTCGTGCTCGACAGCACAACCGGGACAATAACGATAGTAAGTTTTTTTTCTTTAGTGTTTTAGTTTTCCCCTTATTTGCTACTACTATGAGATACTGTGATAACTTATCTCTTCCCAAGGGTTGTCTGGGTGAGATATTTTAAAGCGTATATTTCACTTTTGTGGGTAACCATTATTTTCAGTTTCGTTGAAGAAAATAACTTCTATTTGTCTAGTTTATTCCTTTAATATTAGAATGTATGGGTTAGAATAAAGAAACATCTATTGCAATTACACGAACGAGGCAAAAACTGAAGTCCTCGCAATAGCAAAGCGCCTAAGGTTGTTTGTCAGTAATTAATCATTGGTGTTACGACCTACAGTCATGCTTTCCATAAGGTAGCCTGTCTGCTCGTTTGTAAGTGCGGGAGCCATAAAATGCGCCGGAAAACAGTAAACACATAGGATTTATGTGCAACTAGCTTTAGCTGCGACTTCTTAATATAGCGGCATTATCATGACCGTTTGTTTTGATCCATGATTCTACTTATCATCTTTATCGTTCAGTAATGGTGTCGGGCAGAGTAGAATAGCACCAACCCCTTACATTCGTGAGTGTTAAAAGGCATCAAGGCAAATGATCTAGAGTCACCGTAAGCTGGAAAATGGGCTGCAGCGTTTTCCATTGTTATATTTATAGCACTGCGATCTCCAACCCGCCTGCCAAGCGTGGAAATTATGACAATAGCCTCCCCTTTCGTGGGAGAGGCCCTAAGTCCTGCAGTGGACTGTTATGACCTGCTCCACATTAGCGAAGGATTGATGTGATGGTGGTGATGATACAAATTCTTATCTTCAGCCTGCGGAGGTCCTGCGGAGATAGCTTTGTGACTTCATCTCGCTCAAGCGCATTTCGCGAGCGAACGAGATGATAAGTCATTAGCGATAGCATTCGAGTTAGGCGGTCGAGACGCTCCAAGATATTATTGTCACCTTGCTCGATACCTGACGATTTTCGACGTGTGTATCATCACATCCCAGGACATCACAGGACCAATCTTTGTAGAGCTTCATAGTCCTTCACAAGTATGCGACCACGGTTATTCTCTAGATACTCGAATCCTTTATTGAAGACTACACCAACTTTACCCCTACCTACCCTTTTTTTCTTGCTTATAAACCTTCCTCTTGAATTACTCTTTCTATTGTTGAAAACCCCATTAAAATCCGTTGCGTAGTTCAAAAGATCTAAGCGTACATAAATACATACAGAAATACATAGGGACAGACGGCGGGAAGCGACTTTGTTTTACACTTTGTATTTATTTTTTGTTTCGTACATTTCAGAGCCCGATTTTCGTTTTCTGATTTTTCGACGTTCGATTTCCATAGGCCAGTTTTAGTTTTAAACTTTTCTTTTCACTAAATATCCTTATTAAAAGTGCAAAACAAAGAACAGAGAACATGTCAATGACACGTACAAATATTTAATCGTCCTAAACTCGTCTCTACAATATTATTATCACTCTACAATGTAATTATCACTCTACAATATCAGTCGCGGCCAAAATTAATTTGCAAATCATTTACGGCAACAGAAAAGTTTGAAGGAAGTTGAAAGTCATGGAGTGACAGAAATTTCTCCGCGAGCTAGGACTTTCTCCGATTGGTCTGGTTACGATCCTTAGCCGTTTCTGTTGTATTTATGTATATTTCAGATGTTTTATTATGGTTACTTTATTTGTATATAAGTTAGTAGTTAAGGTATACCTGTATGGAATATTATTGTAAGCAAAAAGCTTCCACATAAACAGTTACGTATACAAATCCAATAACAATTTACTTACAAGCCTTCTATGGACAGTCAGATACAAACATTAAAATATTGTATTTTTATCTCCATTGGCGTGCGTTGATGTCTTTTGTATGGCTGCTTGTTAAAAGCTCTCGTTAGTATTGAAATAGAGACGCGATACTTTTTGTCCGCCTCTCTGTAACTTGGCAAAGTGCGAACTCAGCTTTATTTCACCTTTCTCAACTCTCCTGTATGCGGTCTTATCAGATATCTCCGCCTAAATCTTACCGCACCATTCAAACGTCGGAGCCATACACTTTTACGCATACAAAAAAGACTCTCGAGTCAATTACCAATGCGGTACGCTGTTAATTGATTATTACAGTATCGCAAAACTATTGTGAATACATCGCTTTTTGAACCGAAGCCTCTGCGAAGAAAACATTCCTGTGTTACTGACACACTTAGCGGTTGGCACCTACCTGCCGCGAAAAGAGATTTTCAGTTTTCACCTCGTACAGTCACATAGTGATTCGCACCCGCGAAATAGCGCAGCAGCTAGGCATTAACGCTTTTCAATTAAAAAAAAAACTTTCTTTGGACCAAAATATAACCCACATAAGCGAGAATCTTGTGTCCGCACTCACCTGTTTCTAAGGGTCAGTGTCCTTCACGCTCACAAAGTCCACAAAACACAGGGCGGAGGTAGCAAAATTCGTATATAGATTGGAACGTCAAAATAGGGTTGCGCCACGCACGTGTGCTTGTCGATAAATAGGTAGCGGTGTCGCGGCGTGCGGTCGCGGCGGGCGTCGCGGGGAACTGGCGCGCCGCCGCGTCTGTCTGGCCGACACCTGCCGCCCGCCCCCCGCCCTAGTGACAGGTGGAGCCCGCTATCGATATCGATAGTCTCGATAGACGCGCGCGAAAGTGGACCGCGGACCGCGGATCCTGCTCGGTAAACGACGCCTGACCTTTGCTTCCAGATAACTGCCGCGCCAGATGACGGTTTTATGTACTCTTTTTAGTGAAATACCCCGTCTTATAACGCATGAATCAATAGGATAATTTCAAGGGAAATTTCGCAAATGTTGGTAAGATGAGGTTGGTTCAAATTTATTTCTGTATTAAAATGTAGCCTAAATGCATAATAGGTGTCTTAGTAATATACATACTATGTGAAAATGTATAGTCTAGTAGTACGACGTTTAATAATATTACATGTCATACTACTAGGCTATATGTTATATTATAATAATATCTAGTTACTTGCACTATATAATAGATAGATTAGGAATGTATCATATAGCAAAAAGTAGTAAGTTTTACGGCTGAGACGTGCAATAATATTTGTTAAAACATAAAACTATTCCTAATAGGTAACCACCTCCCTATTCTCATCTCTATTTTCTACCACCTCATCACATCATTCCACTGTACATTAAGCATGTACATCTACACAACTAAGTGAAGTAAATTGAATACATACTTCAAATTTTTATTTACTCTAAAAAAAAAGCCGCAAAACCGAATAACGAACTCACGTTTTTCGTTTTTGTAGGTTCCATTTCCCCATTCATCGCGCAAAGCATCGACACCACCCCCCCCTAACGCGTACGAGGCACTGATCAAATTAATTACCGCGGCCACGCTCTCGATGAAAAAACGCCTCTCTTTCTGGCGCACGCGAAAAAATCTCGGACGTGCTCCCTGTCTCACTCTTACGCGTGTGGAGAAAAAAAGTTTGTTAGAATGTCCGGCCGGAGCGCGTGCTACGGCGAAATGTGAATTTCACCTGCTCGGTAGGTAGTGCCACAAAGTTATCTGACCCGGTGGCCGAAACTGGAACTAGGTGTCGACATTTTGAAATCTCATCTTGTTTTTAACGACAGCGACGCCGTCACCGGGTCATATAAATTTGGCACTTTATACTCGGATTCGTGAATGGATGACGCAGCGGCGCCGTTTGATGTCGCGCCCATGAAGGTGTAGAGTATGGAGAGCACACTTCGAATACCTACTTGAAGTATTACATTTATTTATCTCATCTGCGGTCATGTCCTCCATTCCTGTGGTCAGGCCCTCCGTTTCTAAAGGGATTTGTATGACAGGTCAAACCACAGAATTAAACAAGAGATAACTGGAGATATTGTGGTGTCACCTGTCAAGAAAGTCTGAAAAAAGCAGGAGGATCATCGGAGTGCTTAGTGGTTACATCAGTGCATGGAAGAAATTGTTTTACCGTGCATCAGTGTAACAAGTCAATATAACCTAGATTCGAAGGGGAATTTTCAGCACCATATATCTTTCCAAACGAAACTCTCAAAACGGCTAAGCCATGGGTACCTTCTAACCAAAATGTAGAATTCGTAAAGTAAGGCATTGTAGAGTTAAAGGATTGGCTCTTTATGAGATCTGAAGGGCTATTGGCTAACTCAGTGAACAACTGAATTTAACATAAAAAAATCTTCCACTACTGCTACGCTACGCTATAGCCAGTGCCTAATGTAAATGACGTAGTGTCCAATTATTTAATGTCAAATCAACGTTATCACCTGAGTTATCCAATAGCCCGACTGAACATTTTTAACAGTGAAAACGCTATGTCAAACTTTTGCGTCTTGGAAATTTGGAAAAAATACTTTGGTGATATATTGTGTAGGTTTGACCTCCATCTTCGTCTACGCCTCCATGGCTGTGCCCCGGCATAACCTTGCAATTGGCAGCCGTCGTTGAAATTGCAAATTGCCACCTGATAGTAACCTGACCACTGAGTACTGAGTACAGAGTGGGATTGTAATAGGTATTCTGTGAACCGACTACCTATCCCTACTTCGCTACTTATTTATTTATTTATTTATTAAAACTTTATGCACTAAAGTTACATTGGCGGACTTAAAGCTAAAGTAGCCTTATCTACCAGTCAACCGTGAAAAAAAAATCGAAAACGGTAGACGGTAGAACGGGAGACTTATCCTACTAATATTATAAGTGTAAAAATTTGTGTGTGTATGTTTGTTACTTCTTTATGTCTAAATGGAATTAAGTATAAGAATAATAAATATACTTGGAAAAATTCACACAGAACTATCTAGCCCTAAAGTAAGCAAAGCGTGTGTTATGGGTATTTATATACTTTTTTAAAATACATACTTATTTATAGATACTACACCCAGACCCGTAACAGAAATTAAAATTCATCATTTCCATTTCTGCTCAAATGGAACCCGGGACCTCTGCATGGCGACCGGCATGTTAACCAACTGAACCACTCATGGTGTCAAGATGAAGAAGATTAGGGCCTGAAATAAGACATAGGAATAGGATACTTTTTGACAATTTTTGGCGGCAACTTGACGTTCGTGAAAGGGGTACTGTACTCTTTCTGATCAGTGAAGGTAGTCTAGCTCTGAAAGAGGTTTGATGGATGTCGTACATTCATCGCACTGTACGAGACACTACGAGCGGCACGTTCACACTACCGCAGCGAACTCCACTATTACACGACAATATATCTATGTACGGTGCGGATGTGCCGCGATGTTACACAGTTACACTGTGCGCGTAATGAGTAAGCATATCCGTGGCAACCTTAGCCGCTGTTGTAATTGGCAACAGTCGTGAAACCATGGTCGTGCGAGGGGCAGTTTTGAGGTCTCCTGTTGGTCGGGCGACGTCCGTCGTACGACCATGGTCGCACGACCGTTGCCAATTAGGACATTTATAAGGCTCGCCTGCACTGATTTGTTCACGTGCTGCGTAAGCCCCAGTGATTCATGGGAAATAGGCCTAAACCCAAAAGATTATGTGGAAGGCCCAAGAAGCGTTGAATTCAATTCGAATCGAGGATGCCGAAAACCTGGCGAAGTGGAGGGGAATGAGCAGGATAGTGGACTCTGGTAGAAGCCGGGATTGACCGCTCAGTTGAAAATGAATGAAGGTAGATATCGTACATCCATGATCTACATATAGTACTTATTTTCTGGGAGCGTCGGTGGCCTAGTGTTAACTCTCCGAGAGGTACCGGGTTCGAATCTACCTGCCGCCATATACCAATGTCTCTTTTCTTAGTTGTGTACAGTAGTTGAATACTAACCGATGCTCGTACGATGAGGGAAAACATTGTGATGAAACTTCAGGCAACTGAATGTGTAACCATGAATCAATCTAGTTAGGTTCCCCTGGTAGCAGGGTCACGGTGGTCAGATGGCAGTCGCTGCATTGTGATTATCAATTTTGCATAATCCTAGATCATGGTCAAGGCGGACCCCGAGCGCTCGTGCGCGAGAGCACAACCGGGATATTAACGCCAAGATGAATATTTAGCTATTATCTGAGGGCAAGGAAGTGACCCCGGCAAACTGTGCAAAAATAGGGGACGCTATGATCTGTTTATACTGACTTGTCTTATTTTGTGAAGAAACAATACCCAAAATCACGACTTACCGTAACAATCACGCTGCGTACATTATGTATAGATGTCTTAAATTTTATAAGAAACACAATGAATGTGAATTTTAATTAATACTGTAAAATTATCCATTTAAATACACAATTGTCATAACCAACTGACAATTATACCTACCTTTTCTCGAAACGTTTCGTAAAATTTTCAGACCCTCATTTCTTCGGTCTAGGTAATGCCAGAAAGCTGAAATTTTCATAATAAAATACGAGAAAACATGTAGATCATACAATGAGAAAACAACCATTAAGTAGCATAATGAAATAAGTACTCGCAGAATTAAATAATCAAGAAATACGAGGTCTATTAAAGGGGACAGTTGAATAAGTAAGGAACTCAAGTACTGCATATAAATACAAAGTAAATAAAAATTAGCTAAACCTACCATTTTTATAATACTTTGTTGCCCCCACCTATGCAATATGGCGATCTAAGTAAAAGCTCAGTTACCATTTATGTCACCTTAAGATTCATAATTTCATAACTTCGATTTAAAATTAAATCATTGTTTATACCTACACTAGTTTCCGCGCAAGTTTTTAAGGTTCCGTACGTCCGAATACAGGATGACTCGTGCGACCGTCCGTCCGTCTGTCACATCACAGGTAATTTTCTTCGAATTGAAAATTTCCCATTGAGATGAAAATTTGTACACATATAAATTTTTGTGAGTTACTTTTGTGGGCATTCTGAAAAATTACTTTTTTAACTGCATCCTATGAAAGGGACTAAAAATGTTGATATGCTTATTTTAACATATCTTTATTTTTTTTTAACTGCAACAGATTTAGGTATTGCGAAAAATACGTTATGTTATCATCATCGTTTTATAATGCGTACGGCTAAGGAAAATCACCTTGCCGGCGAATGTGTTCCCTGATCATTGTAATGACGCCTTCAAGGCTAGGGTGAATAGGCTATTCCTAGATACCTGATCCATCTTCGGCCGCATCGTCACTTACCAACAGGTGAGATGGCGGTCAAATGCCTGGCTAGTATAATTATTTTTAAAAATCTCCGAAGTTTACCAAGCTAAAACTCTGAAATAATTTATGGTGATCAAGTTTTAGCTATATTTTACAAGATAACTATTATTGTATGTATGTATGTATGTAAACTCTTTATTGCAACAACATAGTACAATTCAATAGGAAACAGTTACAAAGCAAAGGCGAACTTATCCTACAACGGGATCTCTTCCAGCTAACCTTAGACAAGCCGAAAGGAGCTTTAGCGAGCGGCAGAGGCAATAATCGAGTACCTTACCTACTAAAAAAATAACCAAATAATTAATTTAAATATATACCTACCAGTCAGACTTATCAGTAAGTAAGTACATAAATATACAAACCCATAAACATATATCCATATGATAAATATATACATATATATACACATAAATATATACATATATGAAGCTCCATCATCAAATTCTGAGGAAATGCTTCTTCAGAAGTTCCCTGAAGGAAACATGTGAGCGTGCGTCCTGTATCTCATCAGGTAGCGAGTTCCACAGCTGTGCTGCATACACTCTAAAAGACTTCCCATACCCAGCTGAACGATATGAGGGAACCTCCAGCTGTCGCTCCCTGCGGGGGCGCAAACGGGGGTCAGCAGATGGCCGAAAATTAAACCACTCGCGCAAGTACTCAGGCGCAGAGGGACTATCTAGTACTTGGTATAAGAGTCCCAGGATATGACAGTCCCTACGTCGTCGAATGGGGAGCCAGTTCAACTTCGCTCTGAATTCGGATACATGATCAAACTTCCTCAACCCAAAAATATAACGAATGCAAAGATTCTGCAAACGCTCCAATCGGGACAACAGCTCCTCGGTCGGGTCCAAATAGGCAACATCACCATAGTCCAGCAGCGGGAGAATGAGGGAGGTCACTAGTAGCACTTTAGTGTCAAAAGGTAGGAAGTTTTGTAACCTCTTGAGAGAATGGAAGGACGCAAAGACTCTTCGGCTAACCTCGCCGATGTGGGTAGACCATGATAGGGTTTGGTCGAATAAGACCCCCAGGTTCTTAACCGATTCGCTGAACTCAATGACGGTTCCCTTGAAAGTCAAGTTGGGTAAGTCAACACCTTTCAATTTGGTGATAAAGTGTTGACTACCAATCACAATTGCTTGTGACTTTGAGGCATTCACTCTCAGACCATACTCACCAGCCCAACGCTCTATTTTGCACAGGTCATCGTTCAGCAAACGCGCAGCCTCCACCAAACCGGAGAAGGGAGCCGATCTGTACAGCTGTAGATCATCTGCATAGAGATGATGGGAAGAAGACAAACAAGAGGTGATACTATTAATAAATATAGAAAAAAGGACAGGAGACAAAATGGCCCCTTGAGGTACACCAGCTGTTATGGGATGCCAATCGGACCGGCTGTCACCAATCTTGACCATCTGCTCACGATCCCGGAGGTAGGAACGAAACCAATCGAGTGTCTGAGGGGTCAAATTCAAAGTTCTCAGCACGGCCATCAAAATATCGTAATCGACGGTGTTGAAGGCGCAACTGAAATCGAGAAGGACGAGCATCGTAAGCTCCTTATTCTCGATGTTACGGCGAATGTCGTCGGTAATTTTAACGAGTGCCGTGGCGGTGCTGTGCCCCGACCGGAACCCCGACTGGTGCTGGCTTAGAAGATTAAATCTTGACAAGTGCGAGCACAGCCTTCGCTGAATAAATTTCTCGATAATTTTGGACAGGATAGGCAGAATGGAGATAGGCCGAAATTCAGCGAAGGAGGCGGGATTTGACTTTTTGGGGAGAGGAAGAACGTGTGCCTCTTCCAACAGGAAGGAAACACACCAGAAGACAAAGAAACATTAATTATGTGAGCAAGAAAAGGAGCCACGAAGTCTTTAATAGGGCAGATCATGTCCATGCTCACTCCATCATCTCCCGTAGTTCTCGATTTGATGGTTTTCAGTAGCTGCAATACTTCTTGGGACGAGATCTTCCCGACGTCCAACGGGTCGCCCTCAATTACCGGGTAGCCGGCAAGGACCGCGAGAGTGCGACTTTTAACGCAAGGATCCATCGAACCGGACGATGAGCAGAAGTGAACGTTTAATTTATTAATATCCATGTCTGCCGAGCCACTCAACTTGTTTTCACCGACTCCCAGGGAACGAAGGAATCTCCAGAGCTTTGAAGGTGGACACCCATCGATGGTTTGGTGGATGTGCTTCCTTTTAGCACTTCGGCACTTCCTGTTACAGACATTTCGAAGTGCGATATAGGAGTCTTTATTAAATGAGGTAGGGTTTTGCCGATACCTCAACTTGGCTCCATCCCTTCTAGCCATGAGAGCCTTAATATCCGGTGTAAGCCAGGGTGCCGGAAGGTGTCTAACTCTCACCGGTTGGATCGGGGCATGCTTGTCATAAATTTCCAAAATAATCAAATTAAAAGCCCGCACCTTAGCGTCCACATCATCCGCCGAGATAACCGAGCTCCAGTCCGCACTCCTAACATCCAACAAAAGAGCCTCATGATCTACATTGGCAAATTTCCGCAAAAGGAGAACTTTGTGCCTCTTCTTCGGAGGCCGGATTTTAAAAGAGCCAAAGATCAGATCATGGGCAGAGAAGGCGGGTTTATTGTTTTTATAATAATAAATCTTTATTTCAGACTCTTAGTCCATAGAACAATACAATAGTATTAATAAGTAACAATAGTCAGTCAATAATGTATCTTAAAGTAAGTGCGTGTTTTAGGCTGCTATTTGTACTCATCTATTGAACATATCTGTCTGGTACATTCGTTCAGCCAAACTTCTAATAATAGTGTTTCTACACGCGTCAACTCTAGACATAAACTTGGCAATTCGATTTCTGTGGATGGCGCTAAACAAACTGACACGCGCCTCCAGGAGCATACCTGAGGCACTGCAGCAGCGCTCTAGCCCCATCAGTTGCCTAAATATGTTATTATAGGCAACACGAATACTATTATGTGACCTTTTAGTAAAGTTTGTCCAGAGTTGACACGTATAGAATGATTGGCAATAGGACCTAAACAAAGTCACTTTCACGTCCGCGGAGCCTTTGCAGAATTTTCTAATTATCATATTTCCTACAACGTACAAAGCTCTACGCTGGCTCAAATGATTGACGTATCTGCCATCTAATTTCAGCCCAACTGGAATACTACTCAGCTCCACGATCAAGTCGTTAACATACAAATTAAATAGATCGGGCGAGGGGACTCCCCCCTGTCTCACTCCACATGATAGTCTATAGCTGTCTGGCAGTTCCTGATCCCACCTAATACTATTGGTCTGGTTACGATACCAGTACGTAAGCAACCCAACGACGCCAGCGGGGAGAGTTGTGCTGTGTAGCCTGCTCCAGAACAGCTCATGATTAAGGGTGTCAAATGCCCTGCTTAGATCGAAAAAGCAGGCATAGACACTCGTGTTTCCCTTTTTATAAGAATTGACAATCTGCTTTAGTGAGAAAATTGCCATATCTGTCGAAATATCTGCCCGGAAGCCAAATTGACCATCATTAATAGATAACGAGGACGTCAAATATTTATGTATAATCCTTACAAGTACCTTGGCCATAATTGTAGCTAATGATATAGGCCTGTAGTTAGCCGCGCTCGAACCATCCCCTGTTTTATTTTTAATGATCGGCACAACCGTAGTGCGTATAATATCGTCTGGTAGATGACAATGTCTCAGACAAAGGTTAAAAAAGTTTGCTAGAACATTGCACACATAAACGCACCGCCACCATACGATCACTGTCGCACTATAAGACGCTTGCTCGAGTAAACTTGTTTGACCTCCACATCAACGCTGTCCCTCCGTACGGACGACCTCGAAGAACTTGGACAGGCGTGTCAACAGAAGATTTTTCGCTGCATTCTGCAACTCCTTGCTGATTTCATTCAAGAAACCCAAATTGTGAGGCAACATCCACGTCTCCGGCAATGCTACAACGTCTGCAAATTGGCATAATTTTTAACTTGTTCTTTTGATCGCTTAATGGATCTACAGTTAAATGATAAAAAGGTTGTTTCATTAGGTTGTAAAACCATAACTATTGACTATTGGCGGTAGCGGTTTCGTCCCCTGATAGACGCGGCTGTTTGTAGCGTCTGAACACCAATCCCTCTGGCCATAAGGTATGTTCTAAAAACTTTGTTAGTTTCGAGACAGGTATTGTGATCTAAAACGAGTTGAGATTGGTTTCTTTGCTCTGTTTAAGTAATTCTACGTTTTGACATTCCTCTTGCATGCCCTTTATATCGTCTTCGTTGATATGTTTTTTTGTACGCGCTAGGTATATATATGCAGAGGATTCGACCGCTTGTAGTTTACTGTCTGTGCATTGATGCGTGCCTCGCGTATTTCGGTATCTATATTTATACTATTTTTCTTTGTAGTAACTATCGTAAAACCATTCTGATTTGATCTTCCGTATCGTATGAGCCATCTTTCAATGTAGTTTTTGAGGGATTTTTAAAAATCTGTTACAAAAAACTTATGTTACCTAGTCATTTCGAAAATAGCTCTTACTGCTATAGGTATATGTTAACACGGTCAATCACAACTATGTACGGAATCTTTCGTATGCGACACTCGCACTTTCCGGTTTATTTCTCACACACGGGAGTGTGTTTTAATTTTACTTCCCTAATATTATAATTCCGTTAGTCTTCTTTTGCAGCATTTTTTAAGTTGTTTTCAACCAAATGTTGATGAAATCTCTCATGACTCCATCCTTAGGAAGGACATATGCTACATTTTATCAGAAACAGCGCGAACGAAGTTCCGGGAAATAATAGTATAAAAATGGTTGTATAATTTTATAGTCACACATAATACAATAAATAAATGATCTTACGGTGAGGGAAAACATCGTGAGGAAACATACACATTCAGGCGGCCATGATCTAATCTGATCAGGTGTCCCTACAAAGTCACGGAGGTCAGAATCAGATGGCAGTCGCTCCACTGTAATTGGGGCGGGCGCACTGAAGAACAGCGCCGCTGCGTCAGCCGTGACATTATGCTGAGTACGGGCCACTGCACTTCTCCATGGTACGATAATGACTTTTGGTAAATATTTGTTTTCTTTTTCTCTTTTTGTCTTGTAGTTTTGTGCCTTGGAAGTAAGTGCAATAGATATATTTTATTATACTTACCTATACTTACTTCAGTTTTGCGATAGAGCTATGCAATGTCAGTGCTTAGCATCAGGTGATGCTAAGCACTGACATTGCATATGAGGTCATTCAGAAAACTAAAACCACCTGTAATACTACCGTATTTGACAGCGGTAAAATATTGCTGCAGTTTTTTAACAGGCGTTTATAGAGAGCAGGGCAGGGATTCTTCTGGCAGTTCTTCGGGTACCCCTACTGGGAAAAAGCGTCATGTTATGTATCATACCTATATTTGTTTTCCATGAAACTGTTATATTTTTTATTGTATATATGTAGCTACGGTTTAAAATAAGGTTTACTTTCTCATTATGTATCTATACATAGTATAAAACAAAATCGCTTCCCGTCGTCTGTACCTATACAGCTTAGATCTTTTAAACTACACAACGTATTTTAATGTGGTTTTCAGCAATAGATAGTGATTCAAGAGGAAGGTTTATTAAGCAAGAAAAAAAAGGTAGGTAGGGGTAAAGTAGGTGTAGAGTAAGGCGTAGTGTAGGAGTAGGGGTAGGGTAATGTAGGGTACGGGTCCCTACCCGTCCCTTCGTAGGCGTGGCGTCCTACCCCTGTAGGACGCCACGCCTACGAAGTCGCGTCGGGTCCACTAGTACTTATTAATCCTAAAATAAAGCATAATGTAGAGGTGTTGGGTACAGCAGAATATTTTCGCAAATATTTAAGGATAACTGGCCCCTTTCTACCGTAGACGACACAGTAGGTACACATAGTGATGCGAATAAATTCTTGGAACGAATATATTTTATTACAGTAAAAAATGTACAATTATATCATCTTAACAATTAATTACTTTTAACTTAACTAATCTTAAAAAATATTCTTCATGAATTCTCAGTTTCTTTGTACCTGAAAAAATAAAATATTCTATGAATAATAGTTAGTGTAAGTCAGTCATTTATATTGGAATTGGGCCGATCGGGACCTTATTCTATGAGCATTACATTCCACTTTGATTTGCTTTCACGCCTTTGATTCTAAATTTTAGAATAGCGTCAGACGAATAAATTTAGCCAAATGTAATAAGCGTATAACAGGAGAACCTGACCTGCACATTCAGGCGACTAAAATTGTAATCATGGGTCTGTTAATAGAGTCACAAACGTCAGACGGCAGTCGATCTACTGTAATTACCTGATCTGCCAAATCCTGGATCATGATCAAGGCGGACCTCGGGCCTTCGCGCGCGTGATCACAACCGAGATATTGCCGCCAAGATGATTTTTATTTACGTACTTGTTTCAGTTAGGTTATGTTTGCATAACTGCCAAAGCGATTCTCGGAGCGTCAACACGGGGCAGTGCCGACGTGTCAAAATTAAATACCCAGGCGGATCTCGTTCTTCTGTCCATTTTGACGGTCGGCCTTAGGTATATACACTACCCAATTTCAAGAACCCTTACTTACTTTAGGGAATAATCACTCGTGCACACTTAGAATCAAATTTTGTGAGTAGCTTAGTGAAAATACTATGGTGGGTGTACTGACTTACGCGACTTGACTGAGTACGTAAGTAACAAGTACATCTGTGGCAACTTTAGCGTGAGGGATATTGCGGACATTCGCGGGTAAAATTCAAGAGGCACTGGTTCCGTCACGTGTCGCGTTAAACCCCGGGGATACGCGAGAAGGTATGTGCCTCTAAAGCTGCAGGTATCGGGATAGAGGTCCCGGTCGATCAATGGACTGACATCGCTGGGCGAGAAGTGAGAGTCAATGATTTATTCTGCCAGGATTGACCGGTAGAATAATGATGATGTTCCTCCATCATCAACCTATCCTTATCCCCATAGCTGAGGAGGTAGAGTTCAGCACACACCAGCAAGTTCTATTTAATTGCCACTATCATTTTAGCTATAAACGGAAGTAAGATCACTCATCTAAGGTTTGCAGATGACGTGGTCCTTTTTGTGGAGTCGCCGATTATTCTTGAGCAAATGTTACAAGAACACAGCAAAAACTAAACTTTTCACCAACAGAGGAAAAGTACCCATCACAGTAAATAACAAAGTCATTGAATACCAAGAGGAATACAATTTTCTGGGTCAATTAATGTCATTTACGCTTGTTTCTGAAAAGGAAGTGGATACACGCATTGCTAATGCATGGAAAAGGTACTGGTCCATGAAAGAAATAATGAAGAACAGTAAATTGCACATCAACCTCAAAAAGATAGTATTTGACACATGTATCTTGCCAGTCCTTACGTATGGATGTCAAACATGAGCTCTCATCAAGGCTCAATGCAATAAGTTGGCGGTATGTCAGAGAGCAATGGAAAGAAGTATGACTGGTAATAAAAGGAAGGACAGAAAGAAAAATATCGATTTAAGAGCCGAAACTAAAGTTATGGATGTAACTCAAAGAATTAGATAATTAAAATGGAAGTGGGCCGGGCATACTTTGAGAGGTATCGACAAATGGAGCAAAAGAGTCACAAATTGGTATCCAAGAAATGGAAAGAGAAGGAAAGGTAGACAGTTTCGAAGATGGAAAGATGACGTCGAGGAAATAGCTGGCAAAATATGGACGAGATTAACAGCAGAGGCTTTTGTCGAAAGACAAACAGACCAATGATGATTATAATAATTATTATGATTTACCAACATTATTATTAATTTAATATTATTTATTAATATTATTTATTAACATTATTATTAATACATTTTTAATATGCATGTATGTTATAAATTCGGCTAATATTTTATGTAAAAGTGGTCTGAATAAGAGGCTTGAATTGTATTGAATTGAAATCATTTTAGCTTTAGTTTACGAACATAATTATTAATTTGTGGTTTATTATTCAAGCCATTTAATTTAGCATTAAATTTGTCATAATACCTTTACCGCATTTTCATTTATAGGAAGTTTTATTATGTCGTGTTCTCATGAAAACCACAGCCTTTCATAAAAGAAAAACATAAATTTATGATACAAAATCAACTTACTTGCAAGACACACAAGTGTAGAACACAGTTTGTCCTTCATCTGCTGACCTTAACTGCAATGTGGCGTAGGACATACGATCATTTCCACACTTCGGGCATTTCCTCTCTACAATCGGTCCCTCTGGATCATCCGTATTCAATATGTTCTCATTTGTGATCGTTGATATGGTATTAAATTGGATTGTATATTTAAATTTTAAGTTGCTGAAACCTAAAAATATAAAATTTACATTAACTCTAGTTAGTACCTACATATATTTTTTTATCAATTACATTATCGGTTGTCGATAATGCACATTGGCTAGTTCAGCTTCGTAGAGTGTTGTCTCTGTCGCGCAGGTGTGAATAAATACGAAGCCGAAACTAATATTGTGTAAAAAGCTTGTATATAGGCATAGGCCTATATACAAGCGTAGTATTTTTTAAATGTTAAAAATTCATAGAATGTGTAGGTAGACACCGATTGAAAAACTGAACAAACCAAAGCACTCAAGCCAAGCCTCAAGCCTTTGACATTTCTCATGTTGACTGACATCAATCAATAGCAACTGAGAAGGCTTACCAATTACCACGTCCCCCGGCTTAGGTAAGCATTCTATAACTAAATTGGTTCCCTACATAGATATAGTAAGATTACTGAACTAGCAAAATGCACAAATTATGTATTCGGCCACTCATAAACACAAAGACCTGTATAAAGTTTCTTCAGTATTATTAAAAATTTACCTTCTGCATTATAAACAGCCTTACAGGTGTAACACTTTACAGAGCCAAACTGTTGCAGCAATGGCAAAATTGATCCACACCTTGCACAAAAGGCTGTGCTGCTTGCAAAGGGACCCGATTCAGCCATCTGAAACATACAAGATTAGATACACTGAGCAACACAAAAAGGTTATCTAAGTCTAAAAGTTATACAAGTTCTTATCACAACAAAACAAACAAACTATATGTTTTAGATGTTTGATATGAATAGATTCCAAGTGACCTGTTTAGTTTATTTGAGGATATGTTTAGTTTATGATTAACTTAGGAGAGCTCTTTCTAACAATGAGTGACTGAATAGTTATTAATGATATTTCAAGAAGCATCAGTAAAAATTATATATTTAATCACTACAAAACATCTGGTCCATTTCGAGAATCAATTAAAATATGCTGCTTACTGCTGCTCAAGATGGTCAGGCAGTCATGATAGCTGATGGCTCAAACATGTGATAGCTGCAATTGTTTTTTCCACCTATCACCCTGAGATTTGTCTTTAAGAGATATTGTAAAACTGCACTGTATACAAGGCAACCAGGTAGTGGAAGAAATAGCTCTACCTCCAATAGTCGAGCGCGAGGGCACCATCAAGTAGTACTATTATTAAAATTTGCACTTGAATACGTAAATTGGTCTATCGACAAATGGAGCAAGGTTGAATTTAGTGGTGGCCAAATCATCACATAGTTTTAGAGTACCAAAAGGTTGTTATTAAAAAAAACCTCCCGCTTTGCTACACTCCAACCTTGCGCAGGCCAGACCGAGTATGTAGCCGAAACACCACGCACAAAAGTGCAATTCTAAGGTTTGTCAGGGTCAGCTTGCTGAATTCCAAAATAATGCTCACCTTTGACTTAACTGATGTAGTGTATTTATTTATCCCAATTTTCACTCTGAGTACAATCGAGCAAGACCGTTAATTTTAGTAGCATTCAATAAACAAACTCTGGACACTCTGGAGTAGAGAAAAAGAAAAGTTTATTTTGGTTGGATAGTTCGGTTTTTATTAGGTTATGTTTATTATGACATTTTTATTTTTAAATGCCGGTAAGTTAATGGCACAGAACACTGTAGACTTTACGGTTCACAAACAGCTGATAAAACTACAACAAGCTGATAAATATTGTAATCACGCATAATTTTGTGGACGATATATTTCTATACTAAATTGTTGAGGTACAGCACAGGTACAGCTACTATAAAAACGAGATAATTTTTTTTTCTTTAAGATATACCTACACAATATGGCTGTCTACTACAAATCCTTTGCCTAACTAATGAATTAAAAAATATATATATTTGCCATTTTGTTTTGTCATTTAGGGATGTAAATCAGAATTTAGAATCGATAGGTTTCAGTTAAATTCAGATTCAGATTAATTGATGCATAACGTTAGTTTCATGTCGTTTATGAACTATGTATAGAATTCAATTTGTATTACAATACATGCTGCGTCCACACAATGGACTTATCATATTTAACAGGACAGATAATTCTCCAAAATTACAATTGCAAAAAGCAACCTTATGTTCATACACAAAATTTTAAGAGGGTTAATCGACTGTCCATACTTATTAAGCATGGTATCTTTCTCGGTGCCTAGACGCAATGCTAGAGTACTTAATTTTAAACCTTTTGTACTTAAAAAAATCAGAACGAATGTTGGTAGCAATGAAATAATTTATAGACTGTGCAGGAAACATAACAAATTGTGTAGCTCCGAAATTTGTGTTGACATTGTACATTGTTCTTTACTACAATATAAAAAATATTTGTATAGTGTACTAAGTACGTCCTCTAGCCGTTTACACTAACAATATTATTGTTTAGTTGTTAAGTTTGAGCGGTGGTAGATTTAGATTTATTTTTTAATTAAGCGCGATCGATTCTATTGTGAACGTAAGCTTGCCTGTTATTGGATTTATATTTAAGTGTTTTGGATGTTTCATGTAATAATTTAGATGTAACAAAAAGTGTAAATCTGTTGTCAAATTCAATAAATAAATAAATAAATACACTATTGTCTATTTTGCGTTGTTACGGGTAAAGAGGCTAACCTGAGCCGAGAGGGATAGCGAGAACAGAGGCCGCGTGTCCCGCTCTTTTATTATGCCAGACTAAAAAAATGTAGTTCATTGAAAAAGTTTGTGCCCTATAGCTCCATGAAATATTGCCCTTTCTGCACCTTTGCTTTGTAAAATTGTACTTTTGTCATTCCCGTACTTATTTATTATGCATTATAGAATTTACATACATATACCTTTTTTAAAAACCATGAAACCATACTTTTTATTTCTACAGGTAACCCTTTGAAATTATAATGGATGCGTGACAGCTTGATTTGAATTTATATTTTCGCAATCATTTAAAATGGTGAAAAAGTATTGTGTGCTCTTATCGAAGTAAATCGTATGGTGGTTGCGGTATATATTTTCAAAGGTAAGGTAAAAATGACATTCGTTATTAAAGTTATTATAATTGACGCCTAGGTTTACCATGAATTCATTATGGAATGAAACACGAGAAAACTTGATCTATTTAAATTTATATTCTTCTAAAGATGCAACCTAACCACAGTTCAAAATACGCGCTGTGACTGTATATACAGGGTGTTTCATAATATATGTATAAAGCCGTGAACTGGATGGAGTGCTAAACGTATTAAAACGATAGGTACAATTATTATTTTCTTGCGTGGAATAGTTAGCGAGAAAATGACTATCGAACTTTTTCTTTTTCAATGTCGATAATGACATTTTGAAAACGAAAGACCGCATCTCTAGAAACCAGTTGTAATAGGTTACTCAAGTTCATAATCAGGTCAATCAACCGAAGACTACAAAAATCTTCTATTGTACTAGGCTATCATGACTGAAGCAGGTGGACTAGGTACGGGATACTGATATCATAGGGTGTCCAAAAAATTTAATATTTTTGGAAAGTGTTTGACAACAAAAGTACAGGATATTGTTGTTACAATTTTTGGCCTATTTTTTCACATAGTTTACATCCCGTTGAATGCATATGGTGAGCCTTTGCACAAGTTTATGCACTCCTCGAAGAACTTTTCCGCCAGCTCCGAAATAAGGAAAGACGTCATTTCAGTTCCTACCTATTTAATAGTAATAATTAAATTCTACTCATGTATGAATTCAAGAAGGTGAATAATCAATTTGAAAAGCTGAAAAACTACCTAGCAACACAATTTACGTACTAGGTACGGTCAGGAGACCCGGTTTTACCATTTAGTCAATTTACTAGTAACAGACGCTACGATTTGCCTGGAGCCGACCAACCATCAGTTGCAGTCGATACTAATCCTTACGAAGTATAAAATAAAGCAGCTTTTGGGTTAATACGGATGCGCGGGCATGCCGTCCTTGGTCGGACGTCCGAACACGTATTCCGCACTCAAAAGCAAATATTTTATCCTGCGTAAGGATAAGTATCAACTACAACTAACGGTTGGTTGGCTCCAGAAAAAGGGGAACGTCTGTTACTAGTTTTTAGTGTCCACAACGCTTAAGAAACAAACATGTACTTAGTGGCCTAGTGGCAGTACAAGTACTTGTTTTATGCTACGTAGTGGTAGTCCACCTGAAGGCAAGCGGTAACCGTCGCCCATAACATCTACGATTCAAGCATTTAGGTTGCAGGCAACAAAAATGCAGAACAAGAGATGCGTTGCCACTGTGAGGACTAATGCGCTTATTACACCTGGCTAGATTCAGTCGACTAAATTCAGAAGCAAAAAGCGTGAAAGGCAATCAAAGTAGAATGTATTGCTCATAGTATAAGGTCCATTTTTGTATCACTAATATTATCTGATGTGACGCTCCGCTCTTCAAAAGGCGTGATTCAAAAATGGACTTTAGTTTTTAGACTAAATTTAGCCAAATGTAATAAGCGCATAAGATTAAATGCGTCATGCCTGTATTATCGTTCGCTTATTTCGTAGACACCCTACGTACTAGGCGCAATGGGATATTAAAGAGGTCTAAATTATTTTGTATTTTTTGGTTCGAGGGTTCTGTACAAAAAAATATTGTAATCAATTATGATTTTAATTCAAATGGTTCATTTATAGTTTTCTCGAAAGTGCACCACCACCTAACTAATAGCAAAGTAGTCTAATTCAAATTACTGTAGCTATACCTGTAAATATCCCATACTTCACCCAGTTGGAGAACCTAGGCAGGAGCGTAGCTACCGCCGTATCAGCCGTATCAATGATACGGGGCCCCCGGGCCACAGGGCCCCCAGAATGCGTGTAAGCAAAAATTCGTACTGTTGTCCTCAATTTCAGTTAAACCCTATTTCCCGAAAAAAAGCCTTTAGTAAATTTCAGACCAGGGCCGGGGGCCCGCTTCGCCAAAGATACAAATGAATTAAATGATACAATCTGTTTTCATTCCCCTTTCGCTTAGAGATAATTAACATTTTAAAATAAAAAACAACAACTTAGGGCGCACTCACTCATTACTTCATTGAAATTGTGTAAAAAATGCACCAATGGCAAAAATGAGAAAAATCTTGATCTCATGTACAACATTTTCAGCACTATCGGTGAGGTGATAAGACTTAAGAAACTCCTTACTCCGTTCATTCCTCAACGGGTCAGATCGACCTGGCTCATAATAAAATAGTTTTGGCCCACACGCCCTCACGATCTTGACGAAATTGACTGTTTTTAAGTTTTCACTACACATATTATCGGGTCCACCCCAGCTTTTAAGGAGTCTCTTGTCATACAAACTATCAACATAAAACATGAACAAATTATACACCTAAACCTTCTTTATCAGACAAAGTGATACCACTTTGTCTATTGGTAAACCGTATGAAAATCCGTTCAGTAGTTTTTGAGTTTATCGCGAACAGGCAGACAGACTCGGTGTGGATCTTTGTTTCATAACAATATTTTTATTATTAAGGTGATTCGACGCTCATACTAAATTTCTCTCGATATACTTTCATTTGTTTGAGTGTTTAGTAATTGTGTTATGATTTCTGCTCTTGTGTTATGATTTCCCATTTTGCCTACCATTGAATACAAATGTATGCTTGCAAATGTAGGTGCGCAAAATGGGTATCTTTTCAAAAGCAGTTAAATCGAAAAAAGCACAAGTCGCCGCTAGATGGCGTTGTTTTGTGATTTCATTATGTTTCTTTTTCATTTCTTTGTTTTACACTATTAACATGTAGAAATCTATTTCGCGCACAATTGGACACATTTTCTAATGGCCAATTGCAAAAACTTACATTAAAAATATCAAACCCTTGAAGGAATGTCGATCAAACGTTACATAAAATTTGTATGAAAATCGTACCGCCTTAACACGTGAATGGCTTGGATTTAAGTTACTTATAGCATCCCTTGTAGTTGGGGGTACTAACTAGGGGGGGCCCCCAGACAGCTATTGATACGGGGCCCCTGGAGGGCTACGCCACTGAACCTAGGTCACCTAGGTGGAGCACGAACCCAAACACAATATTAGAAATTACGGTCTAGGTTACTGTCATTGTACCAAATTACCCGATAAAATAGTGGTAAGCAAATGTAATACATCACCGAGATCGTAAGGATTATTATTAGTCCACTGTTGGACTCGTTTGAGCCTCACTTTATCAAATAAACACAATCAACATTACGGTGCATCTACCAGGAGAACATAAGAGGCGAAATAAGTACGACCCCTAACACGCGGATCCCTAAAGCGTCGGCCGCCGCCGCGCCTGTCGCCACCCGCGCCATTGCGCGCCTTTCTCAAGGTCGGTCCCGCCACGAGGCCCACGAATCCGCGCGTGGCGTTGGCAGTGTGCGTGCCGCACACTCGGGTATGCCGTGTATCCGTTTGAACCGAGACGCTGGCGCCGACGGCGCGACTTCTTGTGTTACAATTTACCTATTTTCGAATCGTGTTCGTTTATTCGGTTTATAGCTTTTCGCGTGATCGGTGTGATTGTTTGTTAAGTTGTATTTATAGGAAACCTAAGTATTGTGAAGATAACTGTAATAAGACTGTTAACGATATGAATGAATGAATGATTTATTGCTTCAGGTACCTCAGGTACATTAGTGTAGTCTTGTTTGTGTACAATGTTCAACAGTTTAAGTATTGTGATAATCATTATTCTGTGCATAAGTGCAACCAAGCAGTAGACCAAAGACCATGTTACGTATTGCATAGCAACCAGTGAAGTATGGTTAACAGCGCTGGCACCTGACGCTGTTAGTTTTCATAAAATAACTTTTAAAAGGTACGTACCTAAATGCTTTTAAGGTCTAGGTTCTAGCTAGACTAGGAGACGCTACCTACCACCTAGTCGTGACGTTAGAAGCGCAACCGTCGCCGTCGGTTCTCTTCCGACGGGAAACAGGTAGAAAAGACAGAGCTTTTATCTTTTCATAAAAACATGTAGATATTTAGTGGAACCTGCCTGTAATGTGTTTCACCAAATCGAGACTTGACTCATAAGTGGTTCCCTACGCTACGTAGGCACTTAGGTGAGGAACCCGTGTTAGTAGGTACCTAGTACTTACCTATCTGTGTAGAACTATTTTGTCAATTGAACGAAAGCCGTTTTAGTTTAGTAGATATCTATTAAGTAGGTAGGTAGCTGACAATTTTTATTTTTATTTAGTTGAAGTACCTAGGTACCTACCTGCGGCAGTCAACACCACGGCTCCGGCTGTCTCCCAGACTGATTAACATTTTATTTTGTTTTTTATTTACTTAGGTTCCTACTTACCTAACCTACATAGATACTGTTTTTAGGCCTTTAGTTAATAACTAAGTATTAGTAATTTAATTCTTATTTTACCTCTGTTGTGCTGGGGTGGTATGCCCTGTTACTCCTGTTAGGTACCTAGTAGAAATCATCTCGGTCTTAATGACCTGGTTTTGCTCTCGCGCACGAGGGCCTGGGGTCCGCCTTGACCATGATCCAGGATTTCGCATTTCAGGTAATTACAGTGGAGCGACTGCCATCTGACAGTCCTGAGTTCTGTCTGACCCTGCTACCAGGGGAACTTGATTACCTGACCAGATTGGATCATGGTTGGACATTCTGTCGCTTAAATGTGCAGGTTTCATCACGATGTTTTCCGTCACCTTAAAAGCATCGGTTAGTATTCAACTAATGTAAGTACAAAAGTCAGAAAAGAGTCACTGGTACATGGCGGCAGTGGGATTCGAACCCGGTACCTCTCGCGTACGTGTCGGATACCGTAACCTTAGGCAATTATTCGCACGTTTGTTCGGTGACCTTCGGTATTCGCCCAAACTGCGTTTAGTCGATTGCTTCTATGCGTTTGATGTTCCCGCCACGCTGCGCTGCGGATCGCCGGCCGGCACACGCCAACAGAAAATCGTTGGTCGAAACCGGTGTGTGTGTGTGTGTGTACGTAGTATTAGGCTCCTGGTAGTAGGCTTAAGGAGGTTGCTCTATTTTTATAGGGGTCGCACGAGGTTATTAAACTGCTCCTTGTAGGAGCATGAACTTGAAATAGAGCTGCGCTTCAACGTAGTCGATATGGTTATTATTCTTTAAAAACGAAGGTTTTTTATGAAAATTAAAATTCAATGTCCGGATAATATCAAGTGGCCAGTGTACTCTTTGCAAGCTATACTTTAACACCCTTTCGGCTTTATACATGTATTACGTAACACCCTGTATAACATATGCACGTACATTTTTTAGACTGAAAATATTTTATAAATTGATAATTATCTATAGATATTCTATGAAAAAAAAAATATGTGGTCACCCTATTAGAAAGAAACATATAGCCTTTGTTCTACATCTCTTGCTCGGCTCGTTTTTATCCGAAGAATGCTCAGTCCCGTTAAATAATAATAAGTCCATGGTCCATACATTTTATAGGATTGTTACACCTAGTAAAATTATAATTTACAATAATGAGGAAGTTTCCATTTTTTTTTAACTGGGTATAAAAACATGAGTAAAATAAAACAAAACGGTGAAATTTCTTTTTAAATATCTCTAAAAACAAAAAAGTTATGAGACTTTAAAGTCGCGATTTCAAGAATGATTTCGTTAGGACCGCGAATTCGTGCGTGACGTCCTATACCTCTGAAAACGCCATTTAAATCACATTTCATGTATGGAGACTGCCCTTATTTTTTATATTATAATTTTTATTATTATTTGTTCTTTTAGCAGACATACTCTGTTAAAAGTTCAAGTGTCTAGCAATTGCGGTTCCAAAAATACAGTCACAAAGAGTACGAGTGTATGGGTAGCGCCATAGCAGCGAGCGGGCTGCCGGCCTGGTGACGTCACAGCTAGATTGGCGGCCGCAATAATTTTGCGAAAAAATTTGTTAACTTAAATATTCTATAACTCAGTCGTTTATTGACGGATTTTTTCACTGGCTTGTTAGTTTTGATCTATATTTTAACACTATGTCATTAAATATGGCAATATCGATATTAAGAAACTTCCTCATTATTACAAATATCAGCGTAAAAAAATTCAAAGTGTTACATGTCAAGTCAAAATAATATTATTAATAAGTTCAGACATGTCAATATTTTAAAATAAACAATTAGTGCCGTTACAATGAACATTCTCTGTAACTGTAGAACTGCACTAGTGACACTATCTGGAAGGTTATTGTAGACTTCTGGGCCCATCACGTGATATTTCGTTGTATATAGGTATCGAAAAAAAATATATTTTGTTTTAATTTTTTCTTTAAATTAAAATCGATAAATCGATAATTTCAGTAGCCTCCTCACTAGTTATAGAATTTTGTTTGACATTATTTTTGTTTTGTTTGCCTGCCTGCTGTCACTGTCTTGTCTATATTGCGTCACTTGATCACTTGTGTTGCGTTGATTTTGTGATTGCGGATCTTTCTCATATATTGTGATATTCACTTAGTTTCTTCATCTGGGTATTATTCCAGGCAAGTAATATAAAGTGCTTTTTTCCTTCTTCTAGTACAAATGCTTAGGATCTATTTTAGCATAGTTCCCTGACTGACGCTTTTCCACCGGCGGGGCGAGAAGGCGCGGAGACGCACTAATTGAAATTTTTACCACAAAATGTTAAATCTCGCGAATTTTCGTAAACAATTAAAATTTGATACAAAATGCAATTTTCTGCAATCCTCTCCTTCTGGCTACGTACGTGCCCCGCCCGTGGAAAAGAATCTTTACAAGCCAAGCTATCACACAGAACGGCATCGGCGTAAATAAACTGTTTACAATGTTTACACAAGTCAAACTACGAGAAAATGTTATATTTTGTTAATAAATTAAAAATATATGTGGGTACCTAGTAATAAAACTATAAAATATCGCAATTGTGTTGACCACCTAGGAAGGTAAATGAATTTGGATATAAGTATTTATATGCGCCAAAAATGCATAAATACAGTTGTTAGTTTTTTACTTATTGGTTAGATACCAAAGGGTGCAATAAAAAAAAAACTTACTTATTTCACCATTCAAAATTACAAATTAACCTTTCTGTAACTTCTCTGCATTGAAAAATGCAAATCAAATTATTATTCGAAACTTAGAAAAGGAGGAGAAGAAAAGAATCTGTGGAGACTTTTTCTTTTGCAAAAAATGTAATTCTGTAAAAAAATGGGTTTCTTCTGTTCCCCGAGCTAACTGGCGTACCACAGTGGAATCTTTCGTATGCAGCAATCATTTTTGCACAGAAAATGTTGGTTAAAAATAGTGTTTAAGATCCTCAGTTGTGTAACAATTCCTAGATTACTTTCAAATAATGGAGAAACTTATTTTTACCTAACCCGATTTCATGTCCTTGAGAAATTCAAAACACTAGTTTTAACTGACTTCCGTTGATACTTAAAACTTGATAAATACATGACCAATATTTTAAATTTATTTGTGATAACTGTCACAAGTTCACATGATGGCCTATCACCCTTTTCAGGCTTGATGTTGATTTACGATACACCTTAATCCCATTCCATTCCTTTGGGATTCCATTTTAACCTTTGGCCAGAGTTAGGCATAGCTTCTGAAAATAATATAAAGGATGATAATCCTTTATATTATTTTCATTTTCTATACTGTCTTCTTTCAGAGTGGCATGTGAAATGGAAGAATCCATTGAAAGTTTGACCAACTCTGAAGTTGATTTGAATTACCCAGCACCACAGCCAGCTGCACCTCAGACTGGGATCCCATTACCACTTGGCGGGAAACATGAAGAATTTTCAGTGGAGAAAATCTTAGACAGAAGGATTAAAAATGGCAAAGTTGAATATTTACTGAAGTGGAAAGGCTATTCTGAGTAAGTTAAGATTATTATGGAGGAAATATAAATTTTATAATAGTAGTTTATGCAACTGTCATATAAAAGAGGGTAGTGTATGCAGTTGCATACACTACTTTATCTACACTCATATTTTCATGTTATAATTTTGTACCTAAATTTTTTTCTACTTTGCTGGAAGTAAATGCGAGTCAGTTCTGTTGTATCTTGTACGCGTCGAGGATATCAAGCGGCGGGAAATTCACTTCACTACTTTCACATTTATCTATTTATTTGCTTTAAACAAAATAAATATTCACAAACACAAATTAAAACAATTAGAAAAAATATTCTGTTTAGTGGGAAAATAATTCCAAATGTACATAATCACAACCACAGACTATGAACTGATCACAAATATAAACAGGAAAATTTAAATTTTTAACTTGTTGAAGACATTTAGGTATTCAGCCTAAATTTAGCCGTGTCCCGGCGCCCAACAAAAATTTAAAAAAGAAAAGTTGCATAATGATAAAAAAGTTATTTTTCGATACAGCTGTAATGAGAATAGTATGGGAAGTGCTGTATCAAAAAGTAATTTTTTAAAATTTTATAGACTGGTGGGAAAAAAGTGTATCCTTAAACAATTGTTTTCGAATATGTAATTGGAACATTACGCTATGAGTGTAGATAAAAGAGTAATATATTACATTCATCACTCGAGTTTTGTGTACCCTTACAAAGTGTACCCAGCTAGGCACCCAAGTCCAGTGGGGCTATTGACAACTGAGTAGACGCTATAGCCAGTGACTTACATAGATGACGTAGTGTAGAATTATCTAATATCAAACTCATTGTCCACTGAGATAGTCAATTGGCTATAGCAGGGCCACCATCGATTCTTGGGCCACACACAAGGCCTCTTTTTTGATACCCGCAGGTTCCGACACCTATTTCCCACATATCGGGCTTACGCAAAACGTGACCAATCCAGCGCAGGCAATCCTCCTCGATCTTATCCGCGATATCCCTCACTTCAAGGGAGCCTGTGCTTACCTAATACCATTGCCGAAGCGAGAGGTTAGGATGGGGAACCTGAGACTTGACTGTATACATGTGAAATGTAATCCAATTATGAATATGATGGTGGTAAATTGTACTGTATTGCTTTTGTATTTGTCATTTATTGATATTGAATAAATAACTATTTCTTTCAGTGAAGACAACACTTGGGAACCAGAGGACAATCTTGACTGTCCAGAGTTAATAGGAGCCTATGAGGAAGCACGTTTAAAGAGGGAGAGGGAGGCGAGTGCACCTGCTCCTGTGCCAGAACCAGTAGTGGAGGAAGCTCCGGCTCGCAAGCGTAGCAAGAGAGGAGATAAGAAGAAGAAGGTTGAGGTAAATGAGGTAAGTTTAGGCAATGGACTCCTTTTTCCGCACTTGGACTCAAACTTGGTCCCTTGAACGTAGTTAAGGCATGCTAATTTAGCCAGCCGAGCTCCCCCCAGAAGTCCAGCAGTCTCTTCGGACGCTCGCAGATCTCTCGGAGGGACCCCATTCTTAATGTGACTTTTACCCTGTGGTCCTTTAGTCCCAATGAGGTAGGCCCTTATTGCTGAATTTGAAAATATACTACTTATTACCTTTGGGACACAACGGCTTTAATCTGCCGATGGAAGCTGTACTGAATATATATTTTCTTGTTCCATACTTTTTAGAGCATGATTTTTCAGTACTTATCAAGAAACTGAATATTTTTTCTCTTAAATATGATTTCAGGAGATTGAAAAGCCTCGTGGAATGGATAGAGGTCTGCCTCCAGAGAAAATACTAGCTGGTCAACTGTTTCATGGAACACTCTACTTTTTAGTGAAATGGTAAGCAAATCTCTAAAGAACTCCAGCACGACATGATAGCGACATAACTCTATAACTCTAGCTATCACTTTCTATTTGAATTGCAGCAAGCGAGATACAAAATTATATGTCGCGCGCCAAGCCCGTCATGCTACACAGACTGATGCTTTAACAAAGTTGGCACTTAAAAAAATAATCCTGTCAGATTTATTCGATGTTTTATGTTGAATGCAGTAGATTCATCTGAGATCTACAAATTAAAAAAAATATCAAATGAAATAAAACTCGAATCTTCAATCTCAACATAATTTTATTTTTTTCCATCCAGTTGTATTTAACCCAATCTCAAAGCTTGTACAAAATCTCTTATGTTTTAAATCTAAACATAATCATGAACATGACAGAGTAAAACCATACAGCAATATATTAAGTCAAGAAGAGGTAATAGATGGAATAGCAGAAGAGTCACTTTAGCTTATTCAGAGTCATTAGCTTGGTTCATCATCACAGCCCGTAACAGTCCACTGCAGGACTTTGGGCCTCTCCCACAAAAGGGGAGGTTATTGCCATAATCTCCACGCTTGGCAGGCGGGTTGGAGATCGCAGTGTTTAAATATAACAATGGAAAATGCTGCTGCCCATTTTCCAGACTACGGAGACTCTTGATCTTTTGCCTCGAAAACATTAGTCGCCTTGTACGACACCCATGAGTGTAAGGGGTTGCTTTTTTAGCTTGGTTACATAGTACCTAATCTCATCCACATAATAACAATCTACTTTATATGTAAATATTTCTTGGATTTGTTCCCAGGCAAGGCTGTTTGGAGGTGGACGTGGTACCAGGCCACGAGCTGGGTCAAGCATTCCCCGATTTCGTCATTAGCTACTATGAACGCTGTGCGCCCTTCAGTGTACGACACAGCATCGGGAAAGTACCCAGATTGGCTCCAGAGGTAATTCATAATAATTATTTTGCGGTGTGTGTGGTGTCCATCAAGGCAACTACTGTTTTAAACCCCGACGAAAATTGAGGTGGTTTTAATCGAGGTGGTTTTTAGCTTTGTTTCAGTAAAATCGGTTTAGTAGTTTGGAAAATATTATAGTATATGTAAATTTGGTTGGGGGTTATTCAAGTTTTTCTGTCGGTTAGGTAAGGTTATGGATTAGTTGAAAGTTGAACTAGCTTACACCTTATAAGAGGTTTTTAATTAGTCACAGGCAAATAGCTCCTTGTTTCGAAAGTTATTAACCATTAAATACTACTGTTTTTTTCTTGCAGCTGCCTCCGTTAGAAGATCCAGTCCCATCTGCTGAGGAAACCCCAATGGAGACATCACAGAGCGAAGAAACGCCGTCATGTACGTGTATAAAGCACTATTTTATTTAATAAGAAACCTGGTCATCTTTGCGTTAAAGTCCCGGTGGTGCTTTACTAATAAATAAAAAATCTAATACATAGCACCTTATTTAATCGACTAAGATGGCCCGTCGGCCCAGAGGGGCTAATTTCGCGCAGTGACATTTTAAAAACGAAATTTTTTCTAGTTACTAATTTCCATTACTAATGTAAAAAAATAAATAATCATCTTGGTACATGGCCGGAGCGGGATTCGAACCTCTGGCTTACGAGTCGGATACTGTAACCGCTCGGTCACCGACGCTCCATTACTAATGTAATGACACTGAAATATCTATTGCAGCCAATAAAACTTTGTCTCAAGTATCTTCGACAGTCGTGTAAAGTCGTTACGTTTTAATACAGATTTATGGCTAGAGAAAATATTGAATTTGAGATTTCACAGCGTGAGCATAGGTATATATATTCTTATCGATAAGTATTTATTATGTACCCACATTTACTTCACTACTTACATTCGAACATACGGCTCATCACGGCTGCAATTCAAAATGCAAAGGTAGCTTTCAGAATCTTTAGGAAACATCTAACGCCATGGGGCACTGCCGTCCATAAAGGTAGCTTAAGCCGAATGGTACAGCGCTACAAACTTTTCTACCCGGTGACGGGCGATGCTGTTGTTGGCATTCACACGCATTTAGATCTCGTTTCCAAATGAAGTGCCGCTATTATTCCACAGTTCCAGTTTTGGCCAGCCACCGGGTCAGATAAGTTTGGGACACTGTACAAAATATTATATCTCCATCACATTCCATTTCTGATTCGATACGCAGTGAGACTCCGAGCCCCCTCCCACCTCCCTTTCCATGCGGTTTGTAAGTGTTTCGTGTGCTGTAATAGATATAATTTTAATTACAGTGGACCAAGCCAGCGGGATGGCAGCAGACAATGAAACGCCACTGGATCCAACTATCCCTCAGCTGCAGAAAGAGATATCCCAGCTCAGCACGGAGCTGCCTCCACTCGGTGGACATTTGCCAGAAATTAGTGATATGCCCCCGCTAGGTACCGATATGCCTACCATAGACCCGGACGGTCAGCAAATGGAAGTGCCAGTCAACTGACTCGCGTTTTACAATGCCACTAGCGGCGAATATCAGTCGCCGAACTGACAACCGCAGATGTTTTTTTATACGACCGCTATGCAGGTATATATCCCGGCAAAATTCTGGAGTATTCGTGATTTTCTTGGCTTTATGTACGAATATGCCAACGTAAAATGATCAAGAAGATTGTCGGCATCTATAGGTGCATTATCTGTCGCATAAATCTGCGTTACATATATTTGATTTTGTAATGTTTCATTAGCATTAAGTATATGCCCAATTACACCATCATCCCCTCAGTTTTAGGGGCCTCATATGTAAAATATTTTAAGCTGTCGCGGTTATTATAACACATTTTAAAGGTATGTTCTCCGGGTTTGCGTTGAAATATCGGGCTACTCGTCAACAAAGGTACGCGCTAGGAAACCCGGAACATACATTTAAAATGACATATGTAGAATCCGTAAGTTTTACCGCACTTGACTGCTTACCTCATCAGGCAAGGCGTACGCTTGTTTGCCAAATTACCACCTTAGAAGTATAAATAAGACTAAGTGACACATTTTTATGAAATTTCTTAATCTACTTATCTGCACAATCTTTTTCTTTTCAGTCATTTTAAACTTCTAGACTGTAGGCCTCCTTCAATATCTTCTACCGTTGTCGGTCTTGTGCTGAACCATTCCATACCTTTGACATCTCGAATTCGTCATTTTTTCTAGCTACATCACTCCATTAATAATGACATTGAAATGTCCATTGCAGCCAAAAATATTTTCTCAACTATCTTTGACAGTCGTATATTGTCGTAGATCAATTTCTGTAACGTTTTAATACAGTTTTTTTTGGCTAGTGAAAATATCGAATTTGAGATGTCACAGCGGAAGAATAAGCGCTGTTCTCTTAATGTCATCGTACCAAAATGTGGAGTGAAAAACATCCACAGGGAAGACCTCAGATCTGCATAATACTTTGGAATATTTATTGTAATTAATGCGTAGTTTCACTATATAATACTACCAAAAGCGAGTACTTGTAGAATGGAGTTACTCCTGGCCTGCCTGGGGGTCCTGGGGTTACATTGATCACTTACTTTTCTCTATGTCAACTTCCACTAATAATTCAAATACCAGAGATGCTACAGCATAGCAGTGCTAAGTATCGTAGCGCGCGTATTAAATGGACCGGCCAGGTGCGTCGTGCGCACACGCGTAGAGCCGATTTAGGACGCAATTGTTGCGTCGGCCGTAGCGAAAGTGTTAGTCAAGTGTTATTTTTTTGCAAATTAACAACGCCGTATATGTGACAACGCTGGTAAGTGGCAATACTGTACATCAGCCATCTTTCCCTTAGAACTTCATAGAGAAAAGTGAGTAATCAATGTTGCAGGGGTTATATTGTCACCCCAATCATAATCATTGTCATTAAGAGTTGAAAACTTTTATCATTATCATCATCATCATATCGGCCGAAAGAGGCTGTTAGGCATAGGCCTCCCACAGAGATCTCCACAAAGGCTGGTCTTGTGCTTTCCGCATCCAGCTTGTACCTGCGATCCTTACCAGGTCGTCGGTCCACCTTGTGGGAGGCCTACCCACGCTGCGTCTTCCGGTACGTGGTCGCCACTCGAGAACTTTACTGTCCCATCGGCCATCTGTTCTTCGAGCTATGTGCCCTACCCACTGCCACTTTAGCCTGGCTTAACTTTTATGAATAGGATTTAAAGAAATTATAATGTATAAGCTTGTATAAACACATCTGTGGGTTGTCAGTTTATAAGAAAAGTTATAATGTACGTAACGTTGGCTTTTAGGCCTTAGGTTATTAATGAACCTAATATATAAGGGTTAAAGACGTTTAGTTTTAAGAGAAAAAGTCTATGGTGTTCTTATCTCTATATTATAAACGATAAAGTAAGTATGTAAGTAAAAAATTACCCGTGCTTTTAATGAAATTATTGAATGGTAGAAGTTAACGCTAAGATAAATACTTTATATTAAATACTGTATATTAAATATGGTTTAATGAATTGGAAATATAAATTTAGACCCACATATCAATATTTTCTTCCGAACAAAGCTCCCAGTGGTTAGAGGTTACGAAGGGGGGCAATTTATAAGCTTAGAAAAATCGAGAGGGTCGAGCAATTATGAAAAAGAATAACAATAATTTCAGTGTTGAAAATTTCAACAGAAAATGCTGCTCCCTATTTTCCGGTTTACGGTAGATACCTACCTACTATCTATCACATTAGTGCATTAGTCGCCTTTTACGATACCCGTCGAGGGAATGGTAAGTAGTCTTTCTGCAAAGTTTCAGATTGAAAATTGCGCACTCCCTCTTCTAATGGGGAGTTCTCCACATGTCGACGGTCGATATGGGCACTAAAATTTTACCGGGTAGGTGCTAGCGGAAGCTTACATAGTAAGTAGGTACTCGAAAGCACGGAACCCTGTAAAATCCTGGGGGTCAAGTGTAAGCCCTTGAGGCCTGAGGGACAGATACGTAATGGTCCCTTTCAGCCAATTCAATTTGTTTAACGAAGCACCAATTCGTTGAAAGTTTTGTAAGCTCCTTAAAAATTATTGGTAGACAGATGGGCTTTATCTCGTGCGAGAGAGCGACTCGAACTGTTTCAATTTGCGTTGACGTAAAGTAGAGTTACACCGATAAAGTACGTAGGCAGGTGACGTCTACCGTCCAGCAGCGATCGCCGAACAATGCGGACTGCTTGTGAGTAAAATTTTATTTGTGTGCGGCGTAATTGCGGTTCGGCGACCGCTTGGAAGTTCCCTGGTAACGTCTTGTCGACGACGACTAGCCAAAGCCTGGCCGTATTGTAGCCGTCGCTGAGCCGTAGCCGAGCTGTAGGCAAACCGTACCCTAGCCGTAGCCTGGCCGTAGACTAGCCGTAGCCATGCCATAGCCTGGCCCTAGCCAATACGTAGCCTACCCGTAGCGTGGCCGTAGCGTTGCGATTGCCTGTACGTGGTCGCCACTCCAGAACCTTTCCGCCCCTTCGGCCATCGATTCTGCGAGCTACGCGGCCTGCCCATTCAGTTTTGCTACACTGGAACCTATGTTAGTGACCTTGGTTCTGCGACATATTTTCACTTCTGATCCTATCACGTAAAGAAACTCTGAGCATAGGTCTCTCTGCGTGATCCTTTCTATGAGACACCTGAGGCAACACATATCTGATCCTTCAGTTATCAATGGAAACACACACTGACTTTCGTCTTACTTTCGAGTCTTGAGACACTTGTATTTTTGTATTCATACAAGTAGTTTATTTACGGCTTTCTGATATTGACGCCCGTAGTCCACCACCGTGTTCGCATGCGGAAGCGAAACTGCGACAAAATTTTGAAAGGATTCAACTATGCAACTGCCGCACGGGAATGCGTCGGTGGACTACAGGCCTGAATCAGCAGAATTATAGCGAATCACAGAATACTTAAGTTCAGCATTCCCCGTTCCGCCGGCAGAACTGACGATCTTTTTAAAAAAGACTGGGGTCACTACTTATTGCAGCTGTGTACCTATTCGCAGTCATAGCCACAATACAACCGGGATATTATACAATTCTTATCTCTTTAAATTAGGTATAAGATCTACGAGCGCTTTGGCTCTTATGCCTTCAAAGATCCGTTAACGGTAAAAAGTTAACCGATCGTTGTTGGAACAGGCATCTAGGCATCTAGAGTTGATCACCCAGGTGAGTAAGATAGATTAAACGGTAGACATAAGTACCTAATTCAGTCGTAAATTACGAAAGATTGCGTACGGTTGAGTCAAGGCTATCGCTAAGTAAGTAAGGACTTAGTAATTCGCCTAGCTAGATTTATTAGGAGCTTAGGCCGTCAGCGCAGATGGAGTTGGCGGGCTGGTGTGGACATGATTCGTCGATTTTTCCTTTGCATACCTCATTCCCTCTGGACAGGCTGTACGAAATCTAGGAACTTATTTAGGTATTAAGGTAATAATACAAAGTCTTGGCGTAAAGGGGCAGCGTGAAATAGGAAGTGAGGGGAAGCGGGATCTCAAAAGTTTCTCGAAAACGGTGAATCGTCGTTATACGAAAATGATACCTAATATATAAAGTAGTAACTAGGAACCTTTATTTTCAAATTCCCAACAGTTTTCTCTTACGGATTTACGGAAAATTTCCCGATTTGTTACGTTTGATTATATTGCGTTTTAAATATGCTTCGAAGGGATCTAGTTTAGGTATAAATAAATATGCTTGGACAAATTCACTCAACGCCATATAGCACAAAAGTAACCAAAGCTTGTGGTATGGGTACTACTCATACTTGTTATAGGAACATTATAAGACTCGTGACTCGTAATAGAAATTAAAATTCATCATTTCAATTTCTGCTCAGCCGGGAATCGAACCCGGGACGTAGACGTGGCACGTTAAGCACTGAACCGCTTGTAATTTTATTGAGTTTTGAGTAATACCTACATCTATTTTTGGAATACCCCGTTACAGGTTCTAGCTAGACGGACTGCTCTCGCCGTCAGCATTTAAAGTATTTTAATTCCCTAAGTACCTACCTTGAACAAGTTCCTCTGGAGTCGCTTAGGTTCCTGCTCACTAATTAATTATATTTAAAAAGGACTGAATTAAACGGCGAAGTTTTAGGTGCTAATGCGACATGAGTGGAAAACTAAGTAAATAGACCTACCTACTGGACTAGACCTAACTAGCACATTGGAAATCTAATGTTTGGATGTTGGGAATAAACTCCGAAACTACTGACTCCGAAATCTTTTAAAATTGTTTCTCTAGGTACTTTTAATTCCAGGAAAATAAAGTGATCCCGCCGGATAGTTGAATGAAATAATATAATATGTTCGCGCATAACTTCAGAATGGCTGCACCTATTTGACTAATTCTTTTTTTGTAGGGTCAGAAAAAAAGGACAGGTAGAGGTAGGGTAGGAGTAAGGTTGGTGTAGGTGTACAGTAGGGTAAGGTACCTAATTGTCGGGTAGGGGTAGAGTAGGGTAGCGCAGGGGAGCACACCACGCGAACGAAGTCGCGCCGGGCCAGCAGAAAATAAAACAAATCATTCAATTCAGTAATTGATACATTTTATTCGATTACTTAATAATAATCCCTGTAATTATAATTACGGACAATAATACTTTAATCTTACACTAATTTAGATTATAAATGCTTTGGCACGTCGTAATTTTCATAAGGTATTCAGATAATTGTCGTAAGAGCATGCAAATGCAGATCAGAGCATAACGGCTTTTATGAAAGTTTTCGGTATTTGCAGTAGTACCTCCTATATTTGTACGTAAGTACACTAAGAGTAAGATGATGAAGGTATCCCTACAAAATACCCGCATTAAAGTCTGCCCAAAAGTTCTGCATTTGCACAGTCGAACGCTGTTGTCATTCTGTTTTATCACGTTCACAGTTTGTTAAGAAAAGGTGAGATTGAAGCGAAGTCTTCGCAATCTGGTAAGAGCTTTCCTTTGAATTTGAGGCAGGATTCCGCACATAGAGGGCCTTCGAACCAGGCTCCGAGCATCTTCTTGCATTGGGCACAGTTCTCGATGCATATTTCGAGAGGATCGTAGTTTGTGGCTGGAAAAACAAACACTGCTTTATATAAAATATTTTAAGTGCATAGGTTAGGTTAGTACGAGCAGATGACCCACTGATGCCAATAGTCATCCATTTAGGCACTATTTACCAATAGTACCTAAACGGACATTCATAAAGAGAGGTTTAAATGAAGAGATATAGAACCACAACTTAAATAACCAACTCACGAGTTACAAGTTCTGTGGTTGTTACTAAGCGAAATAAATATATGACGTTTTTGTTATTTGGGAGGTCAGGATGCGTCAGGTCGATTAAGAGTGCATTTTGTCAACGAGCGTATGAATTGGAAAGGTTGATGAAAGTGGAAGTTGAGTGAAATGTCTATCCTCAAGAGTGTTTATCACTGACAAACCTTTCACGCCTCTTCCACTTAATTATCGGGGCTGTATCAGTGGCACAATGTGGTTTCCGCTTACCCCTAAAGGAAAAATTAATGAATGAATTACCTTTATTGCAACTTCATAGATATAAAAATAAACTACAAATAAGGGCTTATCGCCAAAAACGATATCTACAAGGTAACTCCTGGAAAATGCGTGACGTTTAATTTATGTAGATTTGTGGGCTAAATAAGCAATATTGAAAAAACAGTTCTTGTACCTGTTCCAGTTAATTTGAAGATTTGAAGAAGGAATTTTGTTTCTGAGTCCATAAAAACATTGTAGGCGCACGATCAAAGCAAAGTAGATTCTAATAAGGAAAAGACCAAAGCTCTACCTATTCATCACGTCGAGCAAAAACTACCTGCAGCCGAATAAAAGATTCCTTGCAACAAAAACCTCTACAAACCGGAATTGTATTGTGAATGAAATATCTACACAGGGAACAAAAACTGTTCAGATAAAGATAATGGGAGAATTAGATTAGTAATAGGAAAAAAAAATCGTTAGGACGATGACAGAATAAAGTCCATGATGAGTGGACGCGTTGACGAGATTTTAGTTCGTTTTCGCGGTTTATGCTGCTATATGTATTTTAGCTAGGCAATGGACATAATACCGGCAGAATTAGTGTTTCAAAATTGGTTGCCCAAACTACAGGTTATTTCTCGTAGACAAGAGTCTACAACGAAGAAGGTCAATTGTGTCTGGTAGATATCTAAAGTACGCAAATGCATGTTAGAAACATTTGAATTCGTGAACGTATTCCTGGTAGCTCTACTGTAATTATCTGATCTGCTAAACCCTGGATCATAGTTAAGGCGGATCCCGGACCCTCGCACGCGAGAGCATAACCGTGGCATTATTATACTTTGTCATTATTCATTCAGACATTCGTCTCCTAAATCGATAAAGTCTGTCTGTTTGTTATCTTTTCACGGCTAACCATTGACCAAACTTAGGAAAGCTAAAAGGAATTAACGATTCTTGGAAAATCGATCTAAAATACACTGAGGTCTTAGTTGCCGTCTCTTAGTGTATAGTTTCAGTAGAAGAGGTTATCTCACTATTGTACTCTGCAGAACACCACTGAGTCAAGAAAACTGACGTAGGTAGATAAACTAAATCAGAGCGTCGACTCGTAACCCGAGGTTACGGGTTCGAACCCCAGTGTCGGCTTATATCTACCAATGACCCTTTTCTGAGAAATATATGTACATTAGTTGAATGCTAATCAATGCTCTTATGGTGAGGGATAATATCGTGATGCAACCTGCACATTCAGGCGACTGAATGTGTAACCATGATTCAAAGTGGTCAGATTCCCCCTGTTCACAGGGTCACGGAGGTCAGATGTCAATCACTCCACTGTACTTACTGGATCTGCCAAATTCTCTATCATGGTCAAGGCGGACCCTGATACTCGCACGCGCGAGCACAACTGGCTTCAGTTGCTAACAAAGTGCCATTGCAATAAACCGAAATTCTTAAATCGACTATTTGCAATCGCAAAAGTAACAATTTCAATTATAGAAATCAGTGAATTGTTAGCAACAGCGCCACGTAATTAGCTTACAGGTACGTATAACTAAATCATAATTTACTTCTCAACGAGTCATCGGCGTGCAACCATCAATAGGCGATTGACGGGTCGAGGTCAAGTGTAAGCGACTAAGGTGACGTTGCGTAAGCCGTTGTGAAAGTCGCGGATTGGGGTCATTGCCTCCGCTCGCACGACGCCGAGCACGTGTCTTCTCCCGCGAGTGTGACCAGTAAAGTGTGGAATCTAGCCGAAAATCTGAGAGTAATTGAAATTTATGTTATTATATTTGGAATCCGTTCCCGCGGGAATCAGGCTGAAGGTATGTGCTATTCTAATCTATAGGCTACAACTCCTAAATTTTATCAAAATCTGTTCAATAGGTAGTCTGCGTGAAGAAGTAACAAACATGCATCCAACTATTCTTACAAACTTTCGCATTTATAATCTTTTTCCAAAAGTGAATAGGCATCCTCTAAATTTTCGACCCCATTTTATCTTTGCATCAGGTAAGATGAAGTGAAATGCAACCCTATTGCAAATAAAAACACGAGGAAAATAGGTAATTTTACAGTGTGTGGCTACTATTTAAATAAAGTATGTTTATATAGCTCCTCTCTATATTGCTGTGCCCTTACGGGGTATCTTGTACTGCTACCATCAATGTACTTGATTATGCAATAAAACTGAATTACTGAACTAAAGACAAATACCTAATTAAAAATAAGCCGGGTACTTAACCTACCTAATAAGTTATCACAAATGTAATTCCATTTATTTCAAAATTCACACACTCACACATTCGCACTATCACAAAAGATATGTGCGCCCCCATGCGCCGCTGAGAGTACTCATGAGAGTTATCCGCCTCCCTCCTCTGTTAGCCCGGAGGATGCCCTCTACCATAGCCTCTATGCCTCTACCCGTCGCGGTGAGTGCAAAAACAAAAACAAACATATAACAAATCAGGCTAAATATCCAACAAATGGTCACACTACAGGTGTGCCATTTGGCGAACGCTGGGTCGTGTCACGTAGACCGGCAGTTGGGGCACTTTGGGACATGCATTACTCATGGCTGCATGGTGCTTTGGGCCTTAGAGCCTGCGGCAAGCACAAAACTTGGACCCTAAGACAGGTGTGGACCAAGGATCTCTTTTAGAAGATAACTTTAGGAGAAGTGGTTGTTTCATTTCTATATGTCTATACCAGTTTATATGATTATGTCTATTATTGTTTTATTAATGTTTAACTACATTTATATTATTTTTTCTTAGTGTGTTAGAAATAGTTATCTACGTATACGAGAGACTGCTACTGGACTTTAATAAATTTAATCGAAAAAATATTTAATTAAAAGTAAGCTTTTCCAATCCCTGAGTCCATTGGAGCCAGAGAGCTATTTATGAGAGACGTAGTAAATTGAATCGACAGGTTTATTTATTTACTTAAAATCTTCATGCACATTACAGTTTATGTTATGTTTGTGTATGTACGATCCATTTATAAAGAAACTTGTGAACCCGGCGCGACTTCGTTCGAGTAGCGTCCTACTCCTAGGATCATCTACTTTACCTATACCTACCCATTTTTTTCTTGCTTTTATACCTGCCTCGTGAATCACTCTATCTATTGTTGAAAACGGCATTAAAATTCGTTAAGTGGTTTTAAAGATTTAAGCGTACATAGGGACAGACGGCGGGAAGCGATTTTTATGTATACTATGTATAGATGCCGAAACTACAAGCATTTTACATCTACCAAATAATATCTACGTAGGTAAGTAAGTAATTAACAAAATACCTACGTACCTAGACAACTTCGTCACTTTCTCTTCAAAATTGATGAAATATTTAATCCCAGGTTTTACTTTGATTGAAATGAAATTGCTCAACCTAAAGAGATTTTGTTTAAGTGCCTCCGAATCCGCGCCTGTTCTAAGCTGTGAGTTTTAAAGTCCGTAATCGTATCTTGTTGTACCCACTCCAGAGTTTAAGCGAAAACTGCTTTCTTTGTATATTGTTCAGCAGTTTTGCATAGGTACGTTGCTAAAATATGGTTTAGATAAGTCCAGAGGGATTGCCTCTGTATTTACTCGTCTGACCAGCTGACAATTATGACGGTTATCTATATATGTACATACAAAGCGGTTTAGCAATAGAAATAATGTTAATAAGCAAGAAAGAAAGGGAAGGTAGGGGTAAAGTAGGTGTACGCGAACGAAGTCGTACCGGATCCACTAGTGATGATATAATCAGGATATGTACAATTCGTTAATTTGTGATGCAAACCTACCTACCTAGTAAGACACTCAAAGAGATGAACCTCAAAATAACCTGTATAAATGATAAACCTACAAATGAAATTTTAATAGCCCGGAAATAGTCATCAAAGTTAAATCAGGTTAAATACTGTATGGTTATTCTTGTGCGTATTCTTGAGGAATTAGCATGTAATATAATCATTGGATTTCCCTGCTTCATGGAATAAATGTGCTAAAAACCCAATGAGGGAACTCATAGTAGGTACCCCACTTGCGTGACAGCGGAGCGATATGAGACACGGCTAGCACAAGTGTGCACGCGACATAGCACGCGCCGCGAGACAGCCTTCATTATTATTTTTTTATAGCCCTAAGGCAACAAACAAGCCTTTTTTTTATTAACCTATGTAGGTAATGCAATTTAAAATGTATACGAAAATGATTACCTACATTTTCCACAAAATCCACCAAATCGTACTATGACGACGACACTATAAAACATTGCGTCGCGGTTTTTTTAAAGCATCGAATCTTGTAATTCTCAATAATATTCTCAATAATTCTCATAAGAACAGGTTTACATTTGACATAAACGAATTCTAATACCGACGCCTAAAATCCTTCCACGGTTCAGACGCGAGTGTTTTTGCTGTATACTGTGCGCTGATACAATAGCATAGAATTGTGTTACGAGTGGATTTTCCGCGAGAAATAAAATATCACCCGATGAAATTGGCAGGCTACGGCAGTATATTGAATTGTCCGCACTTAGGAAGCGTGAAGCTACCGGGTTCGATTGTTGAAATGAAGAGGAGAGACGGTGAGAGACCGATCTAATTGCGGTTTGAAGCCAACAATATACGGACTTCAAATTCGTGATGCCAAGGGGTGTCGTATGCATGTGGTCGTGATAACAAACCACTTCCACTGTGGCACCACTGTGGAATCACGTGTTTCATACATTTTGGCAGAATTCATTATTCAATTTTGTATGAAACAGCTGATTTGTTTTCGCGATTTCAGAGTTGGAACCATAGTAAAAGTTGTTTGCTATCAAATAAAATAAACAGAATTACAATCGCGCTGCAATATTAAATACGTAGACCGAATTGGCGATTGCTCCACCGACAAGAGCATGGTTCTTGTAATAATGAAGATGATGCAATATAAATTTACTGCAAGAACACAATTTCATGATCACAAATTTTTATTGCAAGTTCTAACATCATCATTTTAGGAGCAGGATATCTTCCCTGAAGTTCCACACCGTTCGTATTTGTGCCACCTGCCTACATCTATCGACTCTGACAACAGACTTTTTACTCCGCTTTACCACAAGGACTTACTTCTTTATTGTTACGACTCTACCGCTACACAGATTTTAAAGCAATTTTGTTTACTACTTAAGCTTGAGAACTCCCAAAGTTATTTATACCAAACGATACTTATTGGTTACCTTTTTAAATTACTGTTTAAATCTACTTTTGCAAAAGATAATAAACTTACCTACCTAGGTACTTACCTATATATGACATACCGCATACCATGAAACCTAACCTATTACATCACCGCATTATTATCTAGCTTAAACAGTGCTCAACGTAGAAAAGACAATGTTAAATATTTCACAAGTTACGTTACACATTCGTATGGAAACATCTTAATCTAGTCTAGACTCTTTACATTCCAATACGATATTATCGCCTGAAAAGTAGGATTTCTTAATACAGCGAAAACCACTATTCTCAATTCGAAGAGTGCACCGAAATCTTATCTATGTTTTCAAGCCATTGGAGTGAAATAGAGTGAATCTTTTATACCTTAGATGGCTATTGTAAGCTATTGAAGCAAGAAATGTTCTTTCTTACCTATTTTATACTGTTGTAAAGCTAATATTTTAAATCACTTACCAAACATCCCTATAGCAACATGCGAAAAATGGAACAATTTGAATTGTCACAATAGAATGTATTTAAATAATATAAATCAGGGTTACATGTGGCTTTGTATTGAGTAACCACTGTCGAGTAATTAGTTCGTTTGCAAAAAAAATAGAGCCTCTTCTTGTCACGATGTGGTGCATAGCGCGGCAGAGCGAAAATGTATTAATAAACATAGTATTCCCCAGTTTTATTTTTAGAACACATAAGAAAGCCAAATCCTTTAATTGGCTTACTTAATTACTTTACTTAACTTAGATTATGGGTTTGACTTTGAATTACAAAGATATACCGAGGCGTTGAGATTAACAAGTTGATCTTTAAGGCGGCTATCTAATTTAAAGCCTCCCGACGCAAATCGACATATACCTACGCAAGAATAGGCAAAAGAAGTTATCAACATAAAAGTAAAAAAATGTACTATAAAAACTTCAATCAAAATTTAAAAGGCATTATAGGAATTACGAATTAAACCCTCTTAAAATTGAGTTGATTAAAAAAAGGAAAGTAATTAACTTGTTATTATTTATTCGTATGGAGTTTTAAGTCGTTTATCAATATGATAGTAAAAAACTCTACAAAGTTATTATGACTTTTTATTAGAATTCGCAACAATATCTGCTTCCAGAAACGTTTATAGAGCCATCGGAGCATTTGCTTTGATCAACTTACCAATAGCGGGGTTGCAATGCACATATCCCAGGTTGACTAGGAGCAGTGCAGCGCTGAATAGCACGAACGTAGCTGTGATCCGGCCCGCCATTGTAATCTGAAAGCATAATAGCTTTGCACTGACCGCTTCATTTGTCAAAGGTTGACGCAGCTTAACTAGATACGAGATATACTGTATTGTGGGATATCGCATGGCGGAGATCGTAGCCTGACTAGAATAATACATAAAATAATATATTTATTTTCAGACTTAAAAATCCACAGAGTTTCAGTAAAACTGTGTTAGTTGACAATTTAAGGTATTCACCAGAAATTTAGGTAGACAACACAGTGAGATTTAAGTACACTAATTGACACTAACCGATGCTCTTACGGAGGGAAAACATCGTGCGGAAACACATTGAGGAGACTAAATGTATTTTTATAATACCTAGTGACAAACGAACAGACAGCCTGTCTGATGGTAAGCGGTAACTGTCGCACATAACATCTACGATATACAGTACCGCAGGTGCGTTGTCACTGCGGGGACTAAGATGAAATGCCGCATGCCTGTAACTGCGCTGGTTACCTTAACATTCGAACCGAAACACAACAATGCAAGCATTGTTGCTTGGCGGTAGAAATATATACAGGCGGTGGTGCTCAATCAGGCGGACTCTTCAGGCTTGACAGAGTCCTACCACCTGATAATGTATACACCGTGATACAATCTAGCCAGGTTCACCTTTTAATTGGGTCACGGAGGTCAGACGCCAGTCGCTCTACTGTAAATCCTGGATTGACACCAAGATCACATAAATCGTAGCAATCGAAAGTGAAGGTTACAGGTTGTATGCTGCAAAAACAGCCTGGTTGCCGATGTTATTGTTGAACTGAGGTACCCACTTTGACAATTTCAATAACAACAAAATATTTACAACTTTTCCACAACTATATATGGGTATAACGTTACTGCTCTATCCCGTAAGGAAAGGTTGATTTGATAGCACATTGTTACACTTGCTATTCTTGTTCTGACAAACCACTTTTATTTTTTCCACGTTCGCCTACATTTTTATGTTATGTTCGGTCTCTTGAAGGAATAATAATTTGTGAGTTATGTTAGCCGTGTCGGCACAATATGGCATCAATCAACTATTTCTAATAACTGGGTATCTATCGGCGACTAAAGTATAAAGAGGCTGGCTAGACGTGTCGTATGTTTTCAACTGTGATTTTCAACCCGCCTGCTAAGTGTTTACGGCAAAGCTGTCCACTTTGTGGAGGAAGCTCAAATCTAGCAGTGGACTGTTATGGGCTGTTTGTGTGATGATGTTCACAGTTAGAATTCTCTAGAACTTCAGACCATTGATGATGCTGACCAAAAAATTTAGATAGTAAGTTTATAATGCCGGCACTATCTCATTGTTTGGCATTGACACGACTTGTGCAATACCATTTTACCAGCAATAACAAACCAGCCATGCAGATACGTAGTCCTTCAATTTACAATGCATTACCGAGATCAATGGAGAGGGAATCATTGAGTAATAGCTGCTGTTAGATGGCACTTAATTGCACAATTTCTCGGTAGCGTTCACTGAAAGGGGCGTAAATGTGGCTCTACCTATTTGCGATATAACGCTTAAAACTTAAGACCACTTAGTATCTAAGTGGTTCTAACCGTAAAATGTTATCTAAGTAGGGGCTTATATTGAGACGCTATTTTTTAGTCTTAAATGGGAGCTGGTGTTGACGTTTCAGCAATAGACTTTTTTCGGATGTATGATTAGTGTGGCTTCTCAAGAATGTATTAATTTTTTTGATTTAAGTCATGTTGATAGGTACTTTATTTATTTCGGGACTTTATTTACCGATTATACAAATTTCACATATAAAATTGTTTGATTGCCATTTTGGCAATTATATTATCAAGACCCAGACAAATAAAACTTGTCGACTAGGAATATTCAACCTATGTACCCACTACAAAGGTTGATTTAAGAAAGAAATTATCTATTTATTATTATATTTCCGAAAGTGTTTTAAGGTAGGTACATTTTCACTAATTGATATACACTTAACAATTGCTCCAATTTCGGTATTTATTTGTAATAAGAATTAGCCGATTCAGCGAGCGCTCCTACTGTTTTGATTAGAACACAATATATAAAAAATTAACCCTTCCGTCATATACAAAAGAAACCACCAAACTCACTGCATTTACACCAACTACGAAAACTCCAAATACCGCAGCAAACAAACTCCTCACAACACGAGAAACTTAAAGGCACTTTAAGGCATCTACGAGTATATTACAGTCTAAAAGAGTTCTGTTAAAAGTCACTGGTGTCGGCGACCGGTGGCATGTTGTGGTCGTTTAAATATGAAACCAGTCTTGTCGTATATGCGCAAGCGCGCGGTAGTAGGGGGTACGCCGGGGCATCCCAGGAAACGGATTTTGCCAGCCGGAGGTAGGAAAGCCGAAAGTTCTAAGTAGGAAGTCGCCGTTAATCGGCGATCTGAATGAGGATAATGCGTTTATACCTTTTATGACATACAACCTATTTAAGAATTTATAATAAACTTTGTGAATGGAATTTTTTGGATTGATTCAACTTTGTGAATGGGGTTTTTTAGATAGACGCAACAATCATAAAAATCTATACCAATAATTGAAATTGGTGAAAAGGATTGGTCTTGCAAGCGTAATATGTGGAGTTACTTTCGCTCACAATGGTAACTATTTGAAAACAAGTTCAAAAAAATGCTTGAATGTTTAAATTGTTTATTAGGGATTGTATTACAAAAACCGAAATACTTACTTCCAAAAATAAAAGAAATAGGTATCAATATTAATACACCACAATTAATTATAAATCGTCACCCATGTGCATTTTTAAAATGAGGATAAGGCTAAGAAAGTTGTTTTCTAGTTCAAGGCCCGCTAATAAAGTGTTTGAATACTAAACGACGTTACCGCGAAATTGTTGCCGATTCATGTGACGAATTACGCAAGAGATTTTACCCGCTGACCGATTGAGAAACATCCTTTTATTTGCCTGTTTATATTATAGACTTTATACATTTTATAGCACATCACATGAATAGACCTTTGCTGGACTTAAGCCTTCTCCACATTAGTGGAAGGTTTTGTCATAATCTTTATGCTTAGCGTGTTGGAGAGCGCAGTATTAAAAACAAAATAGAAAATACTATTGTCCTGGTCAGCTTTTGAAGTCGTAAAAGACTGGGTTGCTGTACTCTAGTTTGCCAGACACCTCATATTTGTTAGTAAACAACGGCATGTCAATAAAATGGACGAGTTAAAAAAAAAAAAAGTAATTATCTCATATGAACAACTATTCATATGGTAGGTTTAATGGTAGGAAGCGTTTATTTTTAAATTGCCATTTATTAGCAACTGCAATTCACTACACTATTCATGTCCATATTAGTATTTCGTCGTATTTTTTCTCAAGACAAAAAAATTCCACTGAATCACCTGCGCCGTGCAGTTAGGCGATTTACTTCCGCCCAGACGAAAAGTCAAATGTAAATAACCTGACATGATTGTATCTTCCATAGCGGAGTAGTTACTGACAAGGTACGTATTATCTACATAGATCTACATAGCTGGGCTCTGTAGCTGGGCTGGGCTGAGTTGGACCAAACTCCAGTGGGATTTGTCAAGGTAGAACTAATGAAACTTTGTTATCTCATTAGTTGAAGTACCTAATAAAATAAATTTGTTACCTATTTAGTACAATGAAGCAAAGTAAATAACAAATTTGTTACAGAAAAAGTGGTTCGAAATCATAAAGTTACGACTATTTAACATCCATTGCTCTGCCGTCAAGCCGGCGCTCAAGGACAACGGAATTGAAACCCGCAACGCATCGTGTTTCCACGCAACTACGCCTCTCTCCTAAGTCATCTAGGAAGCGGATCTTGTAATAATTATCATACAATCTGTAGTCGCAGTGGCTACTTACTTCCTAAACCAAAAAGCATAAATAGTTAATCCTGCCGGATACGTAGAGTGATTGATTCTCGAAGTCAGGCATCTTTTAAAGTGCCCATTTCCGCATATGAAATCACGCTGACAAAAAACACAAGCCGCTCGATAATAATATAAAGTAAACCGGTAACTCCCATACCCTTTAATAGCATTTACATAGTTGTAAACTATTCGTTTTGAATGTAAAAACTGGTGTTGCAATTTAGCTGCCATCCGTCTTTTAGCGGAACTGGTATGTTGACGTGGATGTCTATTGGTGACGTTGTTATGATAGATTTTAGAGGTGTTTTGGGTAAGTATTAATTGGTTTTTGGGTAAGTATACATTTTTTACTGGGTAGGAAGTTATAGGTAGTACTTAATTGAGTGAGGTTACCAGTTTTGATCCCAATTAAATGTAAGAGCTTAGGATTCGTGTCTTACCCTGAAACCCGCAGCTAAATTTAAAGTTTACAGAGTTATGTATTTCATTACTCGTAATGAGCCTTTGTCATCTATACATAGTACATAACAAAGTTGATTTCCGCCATCTGTACGTATGTATATATGTACGTTCTTTTAAACGACACAACAGAATTTAATGCGGTTTTCAACAATAGATTCAAGAGGAAGGTTTATAAGCAAGAAAAAAAAGGTAGGTAGGGGTAAAGTACGCGAAAGAAGTCGCGTCGGGTCCAGTAGTAGTAATCTATAGATTACAGATAATTTTTCTGGGCAAGTGTTATCGAACCGATTTAAAAAATTATGTCACTGGCTAATAGGAAACGAAAGTACTTATTTTTGAGCGAGATTACCAGTTCTGATCCCAATTAAATGCAAGAGATTAGGACACGCATCTTGCCCTGAAAGCTGCAGCTAAATTTAAAGTTTACTAGTCCTGTATCTTATTACCCATAATGAGCTTTTGCCATTGATTTATATAGATAAAATTGCATTTGTAGTCTTTTGCATTTTTTATTGCCTGGGGTGGTTACAGACGGTCCACCTGATAGAAAGCGGCCACCGTCGGCGTCGTCTAGGACATCAAAGGTGAGCAAATGCGGTGCCGGCCTTTGAAGTTCCGGTAGACATGTCTTTTGTAGACCCCATGTTTAGTGCAAAGGAAAGACTTCGGGAGTTCATTTCACAAATTGCACATGCGCGGTATAAAAGCTAGGGATGGCCATACACGTTGGTTGGTCGGCAGGCAACTAGATGTATTTATTCATACGTATGGTATTAACAGTCGAGTCGCTAATTTCAACCTATGAAATCTGTCCCATCGTCAGAGGGTGCGATGGCGGAACAGTGACGGTGGCACAAAACTAAACAGTTCTTTGGAACATCTTCTGTTGTATAGGAGAATACACGGAGAGCCAATTGATGAATTTGAACCTTCACCACATCAGTGGAGGAGTATATGGAGGAGGGTTGGAGATAGCACGGAGCTGGTGGAATAGAGATGCTAACCCTAAGCTCTTTTTAAAGGAATATTCATCGATACAACAGATTTTTTTCTTCTTAATAAAAAAGGGTTTTTATATTCCGGGATTGCTTGTGATGACCTTAATTGGTTCAGTTGGTTAACGTGCCGGTCGCCACGCAAGAGGTTTCGGTTGGATTCCCGACCGAGCATTAATTTTAATTTCTGTTACGGGTCTGGGTTTTGTATGTATAAAATGTATTAAAAAAAAAGTATAAAAGCATTTTATCAGTTATCCATCCCAGTATTCCCATAACATAGGCTTTGCTTACTTTGGGGCTAGATAGCACTGTGTGAATTTGTCTAAGCATATTTATTTATTTATTTATTGTATATTCCGAGCTCAAGGGGCTGATAACCGATCAGAGAAGACGTACACGTGAGCTAGCTGCAATTCTAAATGTACCGTCTACTATCCTAAGGTTTATGATGTCATCTCATGATGATGATGACGACTTATGTAGGTAGGTAAGTATTACGAATTCCACACAGGCCAAAACCGCGAGGCATCAGCTGTGCGATTTTAGCACTTATTTTTAGTAAACCGGTTTGTTTTGTTTTACTTTTACCCACTTCATAGCCATTGAGTTTTTGCTTGCGAATTCCTTCAAATGGACCACCACAGTAGTTTTGCTTTTGTCTAAAACCGTATCGTAAGTTCATAGTTCTTATATGGCGTGGTTTTTTGACGAAGCGGTGAAGGCAAGTTTAAACTTCACTTAAACTTTGTTATTAAGATAATTACTAACAAAATATGAGCTTCATTATTATTATTCGTATTTATCACAACAGATCTCGGTTCATAAAGAACCGGAAAAAATATTTGGTTTCAAATACTGAAGTGTCGTTTTTTGTAGAAACTTTCGCACTATTCTGCATGTATTCAATATCACAGCTTTTGTAGTTGTTTATATATTTGCCGCGGTAGATCTAGTGTTATAATGGAGTGGTGTCATTGATTGAGTATTTTTATAATTATTAAAGAAAAAAAAATAGTTAATACTAGGTTTTGCTGACAATTTCAACAATATCATCCGAGCGGTGAATCCTGGTTTCTGCCAGGATCCGCTTTCCGAATTTTTCTTGTCCACTTTGCACGATCTTTCGGCCTCACGTCGTAAGCCGTTCGCTGTCCGTGTCTTGTCCGACTCGGCGATATCTATCCATCGCTGCATAGGTCTCGCGCGTGACCTTTTCTCTGATACAGGCAGGTTTAGGCACATATTTCTCACGTATCCCTGGGGCTTACGCAGTATGTGACTACACCAGCGCAGCCGTGCCCCTTCAATTTGATCCGCGATATCTCTCACGCCAAGGTGGCCAAGGCTGGATTGCCGCTAACTTCCTCTGCGTCAAAATCTCGCGGAATTTAGGTATTATATTATAACAATAAATAAATACCGTCACGGGGCCCTAAACTGTTCAACCAGTCTCCGCGGGTACCCAGCGGAAGGCCCTGGTGAATCTCAATATAAAGTAGGTATGTGTGTGTGGTAGGTAGGTGTTAATTCATGTCATGTCATAATAAGAATTGAGTAACAAATAACCAAGCACAAACTTTCACATTCGGTTCGGTGCAAATTCGGTTTTCTCGGGTTCTCGTGAGAACCACATTGTTTAGCCTACAATAGCCTGTACCACTATTTGACAACTAGCTGGCCCGCCGTGACTTCGTCCAGGTGTTGTTGTACCCCACGGAGCAATACCCTATTAACCTTCCTCTTGAATCACTCTAGCTATTGTTGAAAACCGCATTAAAATCCATACTAGCTGGCCCACCGCGACTTCGCTCGCGTGTTATCCTGCCCCACGGAGCAATACCCTATAAACCTTCCTCTTGAATAACTCTAGCTATTGTTGAAAATCGCATAAAAATCCATACAAGCTGGCCTACCGCGACTTCGTTCGCGTGTTATCCTACCCCACGGAGTAATATCCTATTAACCTTCCTCTTGAATCACTCTTGCTATTGTTAAAAACCGCATTAAAATCCATACTAGCTGGCCCACTGCGACTTAGTTCGCGTTTTATCCTACCGCACGGAGCAATACTCTATAAACCTTCCTCTTGAATCACTCAAGCTATTGTTGGAAACCGTATTAAAATCCGTTGCGTGGTTTAAAAGATTTATCGTACATACATACATACAGAGGGACAGACGGCGGGAAGCGACTTTATTTTATTATATGTAAGTATAGATACCAATATTAGAGGATAGAATAAGGACTAGTGTGATAAGAGTTCGTTCGTGACTAGGGTTGAAAGAGGTATGCTGAGGTGGTTTGGACACGTGGACAGACAGGTGGAAGACGGCTTACGAAAGGTATACATCAAACGTACGAATGTAAATGGAAGGGTCGGCAGAGGGCGCCCGAGAAGGATTTAAATACAGATAAAAGTGAATGACCTTCCCCAAACGCAGGAGTACCCTCAGCCGGCGAAAATGTATGAAAAGACGTATGAATGTGGAAGAGGCAAAAGAGTAAATAAATAAATTCATTAATATGCTTGGACAATTCACACAGCGCCATCTAGCCCCAAAGTAAACCACAAAATTGATAAACTACTTATATATATTTTTAAATACATACTTATTATACATACAACATCCAGACCCGTAACATAAATTAAAATTCATCATTTCAATTTCTGCCTGGCCAGGAATCGAACCCGGGACCTGTGCGTGGCAGACCGGATGTTAATCAACTGAACCACTCAGTGGAGTTATTGGCTAACTCAGATGGAAACTGAATTTGACACTAGATAATTCTACACGTCAACTACGTTGGCCACTGGCAATAGCGTTGACCAAATTAGAGTAATGTAAGATTTTTTGCGTCAAATTCAGTTGTCCATGGAGATAGCAAATAGCCCCGGAGGTCGTCAAGAGGTGTGTCATGATCGTAGTTTATGGCACCGTGATAGTCTTTGCCTACCCCTGTGGGATACGGGCGTGTAATATCTGAACGATATCGCGAATAAAACTAGTATAGACTTACCGTGTGCTAGTAGTCCTCGTAAGATACTCAAGTTGGAATGCAAGGAAAACACGAATTTCCTGCATTTTATACTAGAACCCATCCACTTTTCTCAACGAACCTTAGCGACCTCCCGTTGTGAGCCGCATTCCTTCCATTATCCTTATGGATCTGATAATCGGATTCTGTTACTGATGTAATGGCACTGCGCAAATGGAAAGTTCGTTATACTTATCTGCAGATTCAATTCGCCGAAATGTTTTACGGCGAATTCTTATGCTTACGTTGGTTCTTCGGGAAAACTGGGTCTAGTCTTCGATGGAGGTATAATTTGTACGTGAACTGTCATAATGGTGTAGCAGCGGTCGTCAGTGCAACGGCGGGCAATGTTAGGCTCTCTCCTAATTGGCAACGGTCGTGCGACCATGGTCGTGCGACAGGCGGTTTTGAGGTCTCCTGGTCTTTGAGCGCCGACCGTCGTACGACCATGGTCACGTGACCATTGCCAATTAGTAAAGCGCCTTCCTGTCATGTTATTATAAGAGGATGCGAGCCGCTAAAAATCGCTGTATCGCATTAAGCGCGCGGTTCCACAAGGGGAGACATTTTATTTCAGATTCAGGTTTGAGATTTATAAAGATCAACTAATTGCCTGCGCCGAAGCTAATTCGTGCAGGATTTTATAAATTAGAGCATAACGTAGAGTATACGCAATATTTAATATTTACGATACAATATATACTAATACGGCCAAATAGGTTTAAATTCCATTCAAACAACAGTATACACGAATAAAAATAGGTATTCCAAGGTAATGGATAGACGAAATCCGACAAACACTCCAGTCATACAATCTGCATCACAAAAGCCAGTCGCAAATACTTTTCCCAAAAAATTAATCCGTTTAAAATATTGCAAAAGTTTGAAATATGCAGTGTAGTTCAAAATATTCGTCGTTTCAACGGAAAAGTTTATACTCGTCTATTGCGGTGACTTGTCACTTGGGAACTCATTTGGTGGAACGGACATTTACGAAACTAGCATTTTGGGAGATAAACTTAAATTGCAGCGAAAATAAGTAAGTTTACATAAGTTTTACTATTATAGATTGAAAGCTACTACTAACAAAAATGTATCTCTGTAATCTGGAACAAATAAATTGAAATTGGATTTGAAAATAAAACAACATATTTGCGTTTTTAACATGACTTAACAGAAAATATCTCAAATTTTTATTCGGTAAAATAAAATTAAACAAATCGGTAAGTACGTCTACAAAATAATCTTTATCCAAAGTATAATAAAACCCTACTTCTTAATTTAACTAGGTACAGTAAAAAAAAAATCTTGTCGATATTATGCCATCTACCAAAAGAAATAAATTGCCAAAACCAAAGAGGCCCAAGTATTTTTTTTTCGTTTAACTTTCGTCCTACATTTCAACGATTGGCACCTCATCCTTCATACTAGCCAGTACCAAGTTCTTCTCAGTTCCAGTCGGCCTCTTCGGCTCAAGAGCCGCTCTCATTGAAAGAGCTCGCATGTCCACTTCCAAAGACATGTTCTTATCCTCCAGATCGATACCAATCTTGATGGTGGCAGCTTCTAAAGCATTGTAGGTTGCCCTGGAATTAAGGTAGGTGATTTTAAAGACTTGAGGATTTATTGATTTGATGAACGAAGGCAGAGTCTGGGAAACTGGACGGGTGTACTTTGAGGCTTGTCGAACATTTATCTTTTCATACTTTGAGGCTAGTCCAACTTCAGTACCGCAACGAGCTCACCACTTTAACGTGTGCCTCGTGCGTCCTAATACTGTTGGCGTAACGAGGTTGACCAAGATCTTCCACTGGGGACCCCGAGACTGGTTGAACGGTGACGGAAACCCTGCAGAGCCGTGACGGTTAATTTTATATATTTTTCTTATGTAAGTCTGTTTATCCCTCGACACGACCATCGACTGCTGTTGCATACTGCTTTCTGCCACGGGGCTCGAATCTTTGAATTTAGTAACTTTGTTGACAATAAATTATTTTTTATAGTAGTAGAAGTCCCAGTACAGTACGGTTTGCGTGAGGGGATGCAGTTACCGTAGCCTATGGACATTAGCCACACCTAGCGGTACTCAAAGTGACATTAATAATAATAATAAATAATGTGCTTGGACAATTCACACAGCGCCATCTAGCCCCAAAGTAAGCAAAGCTATATAGTGTCGCCTCAATGCTTATTTGGCCAATCTACCAATGAACAGGATTGAAATTTAAGCATTAACAATACTGCATTAAAAGTTAATTTTCGATAAATAAATTTGGTCGGCGAGTCGAGAAGAGTGGCGATTGCTCCACCGACAAGAGTCATACTCTTAAATATATGATGATGATGAAATTTGGTCGATACGCCAAGCATTGAGGCGACAATTGATTGCTCAATGTGGAACTTACTTTCCACAATCCAGCTTGTCCTGAAGCTGTCGAATTGTCTCTCTCAGGTTGCGCACTTCCTCTTTCAAGCCGACGTTGGCGTCGTCGTCAGCCAGTTCGATTCCCGGACGGTACCCGCGGGTCTCCAGGCGGGTCTCGGCAACCTTGCACGCGTTCACCTTATCAGCGAACTGTTCACCCATCGTTTTCAGCTCTTCAGCCAACTTGTCCATGTTCTCCTCCATCTGTGGTAAAAAAGAATGTTAGATACCACCCTTAAAACCGGAACCTTTAAAGTAAGTAAGACAGCAAAATGAATAAATACCCAACTTTGCCCCTTCAGGTTTGAGACTCCTACAACAAGGGGGGGAAACGCTTAAATTACTGCATAGTGTATGTAGCTGTAATTTTGGAAAACGGCGAAGATGAGTAAAGCTAGAAAGTTTATTTTCAAAATGTTGCTTTTTTACCCCCGAATAAAATAGGGGGGTGTTATAGGTTTGACGTGTGTAGGATGCGGTTTTCTCTGTTTGAAAGCCAGTTTAATCGATGGATCGTACCTTTGTTTAATTAAAATCGATCTGTAGTTTAGAAGCCAAACTGATAAATACAAGCCATTATCGAGTCCAAACTGTAACAGTACGTTTATGACACCTGTTACTGTAGAAGTTAAGGCCATAACAAAACAAATGAAAAATAAAAAGAGCACTGGAGCCGATAACATTCCGATAAAGGTAATTAAGTCCTGCGTTGAATACATAGCAAAACCGCTGGAGTATTTAATTAATCTTTTACTAGAATCTGGGCAATTCCCAAATTATCTTAAAATGGCAATAATTAAGCCATTACATAAAAAAGGTTCCTTGACTGACTTAGTTAACTACAGACCAATAGCTTTATAAAAACACTAAGTCAATCGAGTCTGTACAAGGAGTACCACAAGGGAGTATATTAGGACCCCTATTATACCTTATTTATATCAACGAGTTGCCCTCAGTTACGAAAAATCACTGTATTATGTTTGCCGACGATACTACAATTTTAATACCCAATAATTTCCAAACAGATATGTCAAAAGAATTAAACGATACCCTAAATAAAGTAGTGAATTGGTTGCAAACAATAAATTTAAAAGTCAACCTGGACAAAACAAAATTAATAGAATTTGCAAATAGTACACAAAAATCACAAAATATTAACTTATATTACTTAAAGGTCATCTTGGCGTTAATGTCCCGGTTGTGCTCTCGAGCACGAGGGCCCTGGGTCCGCCTTGACCATGATCCAGGATTTGGCAGGTCAGATAATTACGGTGGAGCGACTGCCATCTGACCTCCATGACCTTGCTACCAGGGGGACCTGACCAGATTGGATCATCGTTACACATCCAGTCGCGCATCCTGAATGTGCAGGTTTCATCACGATGTTTTCCCTCACCGTAAGAGCATCGGTTAGTATTCAACTTATGTACATAACTCAGAAAATAGTCATTGGTACATGGCCGGAGCGGGATTTGATACCGGGACCTCTGGCTTACGAGTCGAAAACTGTAACCGTTTGGCCACCGACGCACATCGACTCAAATCTAAATTGGAAAGAACACATAAGCAAACCAGTTAGTAAATTATCCAGTTATTCTTATGTCCTATCAATACTATCTAATATAGCTTTAGAACAAGTTGCGTTGAATGCATATTATGGTTATGTTAACCCTCTTTTAAGTTATGGCATTATTTTTTGAGGCAATTCTGTCAATATTAAGTCTCTATTTTTAATGCAAAAGAAGTGTTTAAGAAGTATCTTCAAAATGGCTAGCACAGATTCTCTCCGCAATACTTTTATAGAAAATAATATACTGACTGTAGCTTGCTTATATGTATTAGAAATTTGCGTTTTTATAAAGACTAATGAACACAATTGCATTAAAATGTCACGAGTTAAAAAAAATTACGAAGCATATACGAGCACAATCTTCAGATACCCCAAGTTAATAAAACTACATTTTCAAAAAGTACATATGTCACAGGTATTAAGATCTATAATAATTTGCACTATGAATTAAAAAACTTTATCTTAACAAATTTAAACAAATTTAAAAAAGTTTTGCTACGATCTCAAGGAATATTACAATGTCGATAGCATTTATAGTACATATTAAGAAGTTTTGTTATTTTTTGAAGTCCTTTTATTATATAGTTATTTAAATAGATACGATAATATAAAAGTAAATTCGGTTAATAATAAGTTTATTTCGTCGTTTCGTTTTTCTGTGTTTTGTAATAATAATTTGAATATTGTACACCCGAAATGGGTAAACTGCTATGGCATGTATTTGTTAACCGTTTTTTAACAATAAATATTTTCTTTTCTTAGAAAATATTTGGGTTTAAGTAAACTTGTCGTGGTGGTTAATTGACACGAACATCACGACACGATTCTCTGATCTAGAAGAACAAACAAAATTCAAACTCAGAAAGCTCGTTACCGCGATGTTTTCAATGTCCAACCGCCATTGCCCCTCTCATTAGTGCCCTATACAGGTAAAAATTCCGAAACAATCCGGGCTCTGACCGCAGAGTTTGAAAGTGCGACGAAACACCGATATTTACGGGGGACAAAGGTCACCGTTGTTATTCAAAGCACGGGGGATGGATATTAAAATAACAATGAAAATCATTTCCACAATACAATCGGATCGTTCGTCATACCGCCAGAGTTCGTTGAGGGGGACTATTGCCGAAATCGGCGATGCCAATTAAGATATTTACAATAAGAGTTAATAATCATCTTGGCGTCAATATCCCGGTCGTGTTCTAGCGAGGGCCCGCAGTCTGCTTTGATTACAGGATTTGACAGATCAGGTAATTACAGTAGAGCAACTGTGTTATCTCCGTGACCTTTCCCCCCTGTTCCCTTGGAACCTGATCAGATTGCAATACGGTTACACATTGTTATAATAATTAATACCCTGTGCTACCCCGTCCTTTGTCTCTACCTACGCATTCCACGCCGATAGTCTTTGTGCCTTTTGTATTTATGGACTCCGTAGAGAAGCTTCCTTGCATTTAGAAGGCAGTCATTCCGTGGGCCGTGCTACGCTGCTATTGCAAGTGGTCGCCACTCCAGAACCTTTCGGCTCCATCGGCCATCGGGTCTGCAAGCTTTTCATATTGCTAAGGGAGGCACCACGGTCAGATGGTTTACCTGATGGAACGTGGGTACCGTCGAGAAGGACATCTGCAACCTAAGGGGATCGGATACATTGCGGGTGTTTGAGGTAACTGTAGACATGTCTTTTAAAGAATCCAATGTTATAGTGTAAAGGAATGACTTCGGGAGTTCATTCCACATCTTTCACGCTACTTGGATGCCAGACATCTAGCTGCTATGTGGCAAAAACTTCAGTTTGTTGAAGCAAAGACTTTGTTAGGCAAGTTGTGAAATCGAAACCCATATCGGTGACTTTGGTTCTGCTACGGGACGAATAGTATCACGTATATTATAAACTGGGAATTTGATTGAGTCATAGATCAGAGCAAAAAATACGGAAATTTATCCAAACGAACGAATTCAGAATTCAAAACAGAATTTGAACTGTTAGGCGATTTCTTTCCCCTAGATGTGACGACCACTGCGCCGTCCTAATTAGCAACTGTCGTACGACAGGCAGATTTTAGGTCTCCTATTGATCGGGCGACGCCATTTGTATGACCATAGTAGCGCGACCGTTGCCAATTATGACAGCGCCTTAGATTTAGATCAAGTATTTTTCACACTACGCCGCCTACCAAGCGTGGTTATTAAAGCTAAAACTCCCACTAATATTGTATGGCTTGCGGGTTATTGATAAATTAGGAGAGTAATCAAACGAATCAGGAAGAATCCATACAATTTAACTCCTGGCGAAATCGTAATTGCACCCCAGTGACACCAACGCAATTTTATCGAATTAACGCGAAATATTTAAGTAGGTGTAGGGCACGTTTTCGCACAATAAAGCCTTTTAACTTTGAATTAATTAAATTATTACCGAATAGGTTTCCACGTTTTTTAATCTAAAAGTGAATTTAGTATGTTTGGGAATAGTCCTAAAATAACAGAGTTCTCGTTAATATAGGAATCAAATGGGATCTTTATGAAAAAGTTCACCGTTCGGTAGGTAATTAGGCCTATGACTTCTTGAATCTGAGAAGACGATACATTTCTTTTATTAGAAGTCGTTTAGATTATACTAGTTAATTTTCTTTATGATAGTGATGGCCGCTCTAATTTAGTGAAGCTGAAATGAGTCCCGAATTTCCCGGCTTTGTTAAATGTTCACTTACGTTATGGAAAGTGAGTTATGTTTGTTTCCACATACGTAAATTATACTTTGCGGGCAAATTTTAAAATACAAGGCTTAAAGCCAATAAACCCGTTTTATTAGATAAACTCGCCATCATCGTCGAGCTGTCAGCAATCCCAGCTCATAAGCAATGTTAGGACTCTAGCATACTAGAGTCCTAACATTGTAGGTCGTTGGCTCTCGCATCCGACTCAGCGATGTCAAACTATCGCTTCCTGCGCCTCCCGTGGGACTTATTTCCTGATACCGGTAGGTTTAGGCAACTATTGCCCGCGTATCCCTGGAGGATCGCATCAGCACGTGATCAAACCAGCCCTGCCAATCTTATCCTCAAAGTCTCTAACGCCAAGGTTCCCATGGACGTAGTGGTTTCGGACTTTGTCGAGACATTTCGTTGACATGGAATCCACTGACGAGTTTCATTAGCGCCGGTTAGATCTCACAGCCATAGAGCTTGATCTTGACAGGGATTTTGGGGTCACAGATGATGTCGTGAGTTATTAAAACTATGAAGAAGTTAATCTAAAAAGTTTGCTTTTGTGAAACAAGGCTCAATGAAAAGTTATCGAAAGGCTTTTTCACTGACATTCATTTAACCTTTATTACCAAATTCTTAATCATATTAAAGCTGAAGATAAACACAAAATTACATACAAAATGACGTTAAACGTCATTCTTAAATGTGTTTAAGAATTTGGAGCAAGCCGGGCTTAGCCCAAATGAACCTAGTAGCGACATCTGTGTGTGCCAAATCTTACTAAATCTAAATAGTACGGGACTGACCAATCATGGTTATGGTGGTATGTAATAAACGTTTACTATCTTCGCTACCTACCTTAAACTTCTGCCACTCGAGCTCATTCCGGGCCCGCTGCGTGTCATAGATGCGTCGCCGCAGCATGTAGTTGGTAACGTCGGTCTGAGCCCGCAATGTGTTGCGAGCTCGTCCGCGCGCCACGAAAAGTGATTCTCGCAGGGCAAGGGTGTCTTGCAGCTCGGCATAGGCCATGTTCTTCATGGCCTCGACCTTGTCTACCCATTGCTGGCCGGTTATCATTCTGGTGGCAGCGTAATGAATCATTGTTATTATTATAAAGCCTAAAATCTGTAAGTCCTGATTTATAGTGGCGATCAACATAGTAAACGAAGTTTGCTATTCTATGGTTAAGTCAAGTTTGCCCGAGGGATTAATGTGCATATTTTGAATGAGAGAAAAATATTTGCCACTTTTGTGCTCAAGCTCTATATTTATCGTCAGTTATTATTATTATTTCCTTTTAGGTCGATACCTCTCAGTACATGGTACTAGTTAACTAATACCATCGACGGGCCAAAACCAAGTGGATGGCATGGTATATCTTAAGGATTACCCGTAAGCATTATTATTATCCATTACTTTACCCAACACAACTTTTACTATGAACTCTGAATTGCAGCTCTTTAGAGGTAACACGTAGTACTGATCTACTTATGACTGCAGTACGCTTGTTACAAGGCGAATTAGACTGTCCCAACCTAGATGAGCGAGTTAGCTGTCTGTCAGTCCCCAGGAACCACACGCGAGTCCGCAGTCACCGATTGATCGAAGTAGAGTCTGTGCGAATTACTGTTTCGCATTTTAATTAATTTTAAAATACTGTCCGGCGTGACCTGGCCAATTTTCCTAATTTTCTTCATAAGAAACTACGTCACACTTCAATGAAAAAAATGTCAAATTAATCTTTCTTTTCATTGAAATAGTTTAGCAATAAATAAAGGAAACTTAGTCTTAATAAAAAAAAACCAATCGATCACAACATCGATAATACTAAATGTGTCGTAAAAAAGAATTAATATGCCGCGTATATAGAAACTATAGGTCCTGAAGAAATACAGCAGCGCCGCCCCATCACGGTCATTATTATCGATGCCGCGTTCATTTGTTATGTCTTATTCTCTTGAAATGCGCTTAAGTAGACGAGCACTGCGATGACGTACATACTGCATACAACTAACCTCTCTCACATATTCCTTGTTGTATGTTCGCTCTGAATTACCCACTATGTCGCACTTCATAGCCTAAATATTTAATGAAGCTCTAACTTTCATAAGACGGAAGGAAGTTCCCTTTCTGCTTTTAGGGGCTTTAATAAATTAATCTGCCCATTTACCCAACAATCCTTTTACAGTCAATAAATTCTAGATAGACGATTATAACGGTCAGGTGTGCTGAACGGCGTATAATCAAGGAGGGAACAGTTCAAGCGAATACTGCGTCTATTTTTAACCCCCGACGAAAAAAAGAGGGTTGTTATAAGTTTGACGTGTGTATCTGTGGCTTTGTGTATCTGTCTGTGTCTGTGGTATCGTAGCTCCCGAACGAATAGACCGATTTAGATGCGGTTTTCTCTACTTGAAAGCCAATTTAATCGAGATGGTTCAGCTGTTGTTTCATTAATATCGGTTGGGTAGTTTAGAAAATATTTGAGTTTTAGTAAACTTGGTCGGTGGTTATCAGCCTTTTTTGCCGGTTAGGTTAGGTTAGTTAGTAGTAATAGTTAGTGGTGGTTCTGATGCATAACTTGGCGAATTCATTTAACAAAATGAGTATTGAAAAGTATGTTTTGAAAAAGAGATTAATTAACGTAATCCTAATACAATAAAATACTTTTTTCATATTGATTTCGTACCAAATCAATAACAATGTATGGCAGCTTCTATTGCGTACGTAACATTATTCAGCAATTTAAACAGCATGCATTAGGTATTCTGAATATTTTTCATTAGGACGGTTATGCTATGCTACGTGCATTAGGTATTCTGCATATTTTTCATTAGGACAGTTAAGCTATGCTACAATCACTAGAGTGGTTCTTGAAATCTGAAAATATAGTTTTTCTATGATTGCAATCTAGTTCTAGATTTTCAAGCTTCAACAAAATCTCTAGTATAGCGTGCGTGGCTGAGTATGTTCAGAGTGATGCGTACTATTACACTAATTACTTTTCAGTTTTTGGCTGGCACTTTCTACATTTTTTGTATATTTTGGACGATACCCTTTGAATTGGTTAAAATTCTAAAATCGATCCTTATTACACAAGTAGGATGTTAAAAAGGATGCCAAGTTTTATACACTTAGATATATTACGTTTTCATACTGACCTGTAAAATTCGCATCTGCGAAAACCTAAAGAATTTTACATACTGGGTGCGATTTGCACCCTGTGGATCGGTTAAGGCAAATATTGAGACCTTACCAAAAAGGCCTTTTTTTGCTATATTTTTAATTGATTTAATATACATATCAAATTAACACTTGATTTAGAAAATAGAGTTATGTTTAGATGCCATAAGTCCCTAAAATTGAATAAAATATATTTGCTTAAGTTTTTACAAGGGTTTGAAAATACCCCTTCTTCATTTGTCGTACCCCTTCTTCAGTTCCAGTTTGGTCTCTTCAACCAGATTTAATTTTATTAAAAAGGTAGTTATCAAAAGGAAATGGTATGCATCAGTTAGCTTAATGTTGTCTGGTTATACCTACAAAGTTTTAACGTAATCCGATTGGTTTTTTCCAAGAAATAGAAAAATTTACTTGCTTGTATGAAAATTTCAGTTTTCAACATTTTCGCAATACACTAATTTCATAAGTAAGGACCCAAAAGTTTCAACCTACAATAGACGAATAGAAAAAGTTATTGTCGAAACCAGTATTCAATATAGCCTTTCGTAGAAGTTTCCGAAGTTTCGTAGTTGAGTCTCTTTGTGTTAAAGCGAATGCAGCTCGCATTATATGGCGTATACATAGAACTTCTGATAATGTAAGTTTTAAGGTCATAGTGAATGTAAGAAGGGAAACAGTAATAAACCAATGAGTCATAGACGTAAAAAATCCTATAACCAAAATCCGTAGAGTATATAACACTAAAATACAGTCTGGCATGAAAGTCGTGAAAAATTAAAGGGCGCCACTTGACAGCAGAAGTACTCAGTTCGACAAAAATTCATTGTTGCAAGAACAGTAGTTACTTCACGACTTTCTTGGCAGACTGTACGTTCTAAACTTTCAATAGAACAAGACAAAACAAATAAACGCTGCATCAGTTGCATTTCTTTAGTGTAGTTTTCTTATTGGTGTCGTTTTAGTTCCTTCTTTCGCCATATTCAGTATTATCGCTGTCGTAGTCAGTAATAATTGTTGTCTTTTTCTATTGAAGTGTACCTTACAACCCCTTTTACAAATGGGTGTCATACAAGGCTGCTAACGTTGTACGCAAAGCAATGAAATTGTATATATATGAATGTCTATCTTATTTACCTTTTAGGTACCTTCAGGGGATCAGTTTTGTAAGTGATGTTAGCACAATTGGCGTCAAGGCTGAGCATATCCTTATCGATGGCCAGAGCTTCATTTTTGTCATTCAAGTCCAGTTGAAGTTTGAACTTCATGCTTTCCAATTTGTTGATTTTCTCCCAAGCCGACTGGCAGCGGTCGATCAGCATCTTCTTGTTACTTTCCGTAACACAGAGTTCCTGTAATATTGAGATTAGGTAGAAATAGTATTATCACCATCTTCTGAACCGTAGGTTACTTTTTCAAATACGACTCAGGAATTGTCATCTATGATTTTTTGTCTCCTATCTCCCCCTTGTTTGACTGAGCTTCGTTCTCCTTTACTCGTATAGTATTTATATGGTTATGTATTCTTGCTATCTTACCCACTCACCACGTTTATTTATATTAATTTATTTTCAGTTATCTATCTATTTATCTGTACATTATCTCTGGTTTGGTTATAGTTGCATAAACGGTTCCCCTCCTCCTTTTTGTCTAGTGGCTTCTCTTGCACCGCCTACCTTTTTCTTTATCCATCATCTCCTGGTTGACTGGTAGATAAGGCTATTTTAGCTTTAAGTCCACCACTGTACTATTTTGTGCACGATGATTTAATAAATAAATAAATAAATTTATGCATTTAGGTTTCATGTAAGAAAGATATACAGAATCGCATGAGCGTTATCTATGAATTGATCTAGTACCAGGAGTATCCTTCAAAGCGTAGTAAGCCTTCTACATTTGTAGGAGTCCTCGAAAGATCAGTCTCCAGTCAAGCGTGGACGGCGACCACGGATATGGACAACAGTCTTAGGATTATGTACCCCTCGGACTGTTACCAATATCTATGAGCGGGGATAATTAGTTACGTAAAGTGTGTCGATCTTTCTAGTACCTACTGATCACTATGAAAAATTATTCAGTTATGTGGTTAGTAAGTTGGTTACCTTTTTCAACTCGGTATCAGCCATATCGTAGGTGAGCTCAGTGCTTCTTCGTCCATCCCTGTTGGAAAGGGTCTCGGAGCACACTAGCAGCGGCATATTGAGTTGCTCCAATTCCCGTTCAGTGGATGCCTTCTCTTCCTTCAGTAAGTTCATCTCCCTTTCTATACGCTCCAGCAAATCCTCGAGGGTCGACTTCCATTGCTCGATTTCATAGATTCTGTAAATAAATAGGTTTATTATTTTGTATGTAAATGTATATCAATTACCCTTTTCTGAGTTATGTACATTAGATGAACACTAACCGATGCTGTTACGGCGAGGGAAAACATCGTGATGGAACCTGCACATTCAGGCGACTGAATGTATAACAATGAGCCATCTGGTCAGGTTCCGCTGTTAACAGGGTCACGGAGGACAAATGGCAGTCGCTCCATTGTAATTACCAGATCTGAAAATTCCTGGATCCTTTACCGTCATGGCCACATCAAAAAAACCACACAACATAAAAAAATTTAAAATTGAATGGACGGCTGCACTATGTGCTAGACATTCTTTTATCCGTGACATGGCAGTCAAAAGGTTATTTAAAAAATACAGCTAGGTACATTGTTATAGTTTTAATTAAAAAATAGTTCCGCATTATGTTCAATGTTCCAGCACATAAAACGGGGTTAGATTTATTACAAACTCATTATATTGACGGAATCCCAAGTTGGGTACAAAGGACCGCCATCGTTCTGAAAGCCGGCTCAACTTTCCTTCGATGCAGTTAAAAGGTTCCCCATTGTAAAGTAGCGATCAATAATTATCAGTATCCAATACGTATATAGGAGGTTCCATTCGGTCGCTTGGCTTGCTTAAATCCCGTTAAAACTTCCCTTAATGGATCCACTGGAATTACCCCTTTTACGATGCGACAGGGTGGCGAAAATCGACAGCGATTTGCCCGAAATACTTTAAAATGTGAAAGTTCAAGATGGCGGGTGGACGCCTGAGTGACTGAAGCGTCTTTTCATTCATAATACGAGAAGCGTGCCGACCTCCGAAATCACGCTTCAATGGCTGTTATGAATGGCATGACGAATAATGGTATGAGAAATGAAAAGCTCTGTGACGCATGTATAAGCTTTGCCTGAACACAACTGGTGAGTCCGTTTAGTAGTATTTGCAAGGGTTGTCGATTGGATGGCGGAAAAAATAACGTTCTTTCAAATAACTCTTTAGAAAAGATCTTCTTTCGTGCGTAAGTAACTCCACTTTGGACTTTTAACTGCCGATACAGTTTGATTTTTTTATTATTTTGAAGTAAACAAGCATATTGTAAAAAATAGCATCATCAAGTGGAAAAAACTGAAGAACCTGCGATTTCATCTGTCTTTTTACTTTAATTAAAAACTGAAGCATCTAGGGGATTCGTTACCCAAATTGGATGAGAATATTTTTATCGAGGACCTCTAAATTGGTTTCTAGCAATTCACTTACCTTGCACTCAAACGGTTGTTGTTATGGTAAGTATCCCATTCTGTCTTCAACCTGGTCTCGTTACGCAGCTGATGGGCACTGTGTCGAAAGTCAAACGCATCTGCCCTTCTAGTATCAGCTGTAACCTGCACAAAATAAGTTAAGTTAAAATAAGTAAATGAAAAAATTTTTCCTTAACAAGTTTTTATCGCGCCTACTACCTACTCATATGTACCCACTCATCAAGAAAGTCCAAAGAGCCCAAACACGATGGGGTTATCTTATTATGTTCATTAGTTCCTAAGACCACCTTCCGACTCCATCGTCCGACCAGCTCTATGGTATCATATTAATGCTTTATCATCCATGTTATATAGGTATATATATTCCTATGTTATTTCAGCTCAAGCGGATACCAACAAATGGTCGAAAAATGGTTTGCAAATTTTGAAACATACATACGAATAGTGCACGTTAAATAAAAGCCAAAACAATTTCAGGTTAATTCGCTATAGTTTCTGTGTACCTCCTTCTCAAATTTTGATAACGTTCATGTTGAAATTTAATAACAAATCTCACACATTGTAGAGACCAAAGAAATGAATGAGAGAACATTGAAAACTCGTCAACTTTACCAGACGAACCCCCAATTCTCGTTCCTGCAACTTTCCAATTGTTTCACCGAGAACGAATCTCGTGGCGACATTTCACATTTCATTCGGAGCGACCTCCGTTTATTTACTGCATCAACAGTTCTCCCGCAGAGGTGAAGTTGAAGTCGAGTAGGATTTCAAATTCGGAAAGTTGTTTCAACATTTTCGGAAACTGTCCACTTACGGAACTGGTGGTTAGTTTATTATACCCCGTGTTGAATGTATAACACCCTACAGCGATTTCGAAGATAATCCCGGACCATCAGACAGACAAACAGCAATTTCAGAAACGGTTAAGTGTCGCATAAATTAAGTGTTCCTACGCAAGGATAAACACATAAGTTTTATTTATTTGCATCTATGCCATGTTAGCATTGTTGTATTCCGGTTTGAAGGATAAGCTAGCCAGCGTAAATACAGCTTAGTCCTCACACATTCTGTTCTGCATTTTAGTTATATGAAACTTTGCTTGAATCGCGGATGTTCTGGGCAACAGTCACTACTATCCATCAGGTGGGCTGTCTGCTTGTTTGTCACTGGTATTCAAAATAAATGTTAGTAAAAAAATATTTGATCGTTTAGCAGCCCTCCAGAACCTTTGATCGTTTACATAATTTTTCGAGTTTTCATTTAGCTACCCAGTATATCACCAAAGCAATAATAATTGTGGAATCTAAAAAAGGGTAGAGAGATATGTCCCTAGGACCGGCTAGGTACCTACGTAGTAGGTCCAATCTATAGGTCCCACTATACCTATATCCAGGTAAGAATAATCTTAACCGTGGAAGCAGATTATTAATACTCCGTAGTCACAAATCCAATATGTGTGACGAGTGTAGCAGACGAGCTCGTATATCTAGAGATAGCTTATGTCTAAATTGGTTTGACTCTGTTGTCTAGTGCATTGGTGTGGTGTTCTGTTTATAATGTGTTAATGGTTAAATACCTATTAGAATATTAATCTTCTAAAGTATGTTAGGTTATTGCTTCACAAGGCAAGTCGCATCCCATCTTAGTTGTTAAATGTGAAAACATATTATTGGCGTATTAGTTGTTAACTTGGTTATTGGTTTATTGTCATACATGCTGTTTGTTTTCCAAATAAAATAAAATAAAATATAAATAAATGTCTCCGACTTCTTTCGCGTAAAGTTCAGTTATAACATTCCGAATTCGTTCCCGCGGAAATCATGATATATGATGGCCCATGTGCTATTTTGTGCTATAGGCTATATTGCTGCCAAAATTTAAGTTCAGTAGTTTTTGCGTGACGGAGTTACAAACATATATACCTACAAATTTTCTTCACAACGGCGGTTGATATCGATTGATAGCAGTCATCATACTCATAAGTCATGTCGTAGGCCCCTTGGGGGTGGTTAAAACTCCGAAACAGGGGTGATACATCATACGCGGAGGAAGATCGTGTCAGTACGTTTTGAGCCTCCCGATGGCCGAGGCGTTTCTCTTTTAAAACGAAAAACTTTTTGTACCAAATATGTGTACCAAGTTTCCAATTTTTACAGAACTTACAACCCAATGTTACCAAAATGTCGCTAAAGTTTCAGTTTTTTTATTCATCAAAACAATAACGCTAGAAACTACCAGAACCTGCTGGAACCTACCACGTAAGAACCTTTTTAGATTTGTCTGATGATATTAGTTGTTGTTATATGATTATGAAATGTAATTGAACTTCAAAATTGGGATGATAATCCTCATATTCTCGGCCGACCATCGGGGCTAGCTTATGACTTCAACCATTATTAACTACACAAAAAAACACTAGACCACACAAATCTAAAGGCCATATCTATGAAATGAAGCTGAAGAATATAACTTTGAAACCAGGTTTAGATTTTAAATTAAAATCATAAACGAGTTATTGCTAAATAGCCGGGGAAAGCGTTTATCCACACAAATGTCAAAATCCACATAAAATTTATTGGAAGTGATAAAAAGGATAACATGCCTAACATTTCGAAGCACATTTGAACATGAGCACTGTTTTTCTCTTGACAAGTGTCAAATTTATTGCTCTTAACATCCCGTTCCGTTGTATTGTAAAAGATCAATTGTTATTTTAATTTTTATAGGATCCAACTTAGGGGTATTTTACGATTTTATTATATCGGTAATATTTTTCAGAAAATCCTTGTCTACACTTCAAAAGTTTATTTCAGGAGCGAGTGCGACTTTTAAGACCTTCAGAAGGAGGTTTATTTAAATTAGCGGTGAAATGTTATAGATAGATTGATGAAAAATCTTAAAAGGCAGAATCATCGGAGCCCCGCTGGCCTTGCAGTTGACACTCATCATCATCATCTTAGTGTTAAATCTTGATTGCGCTCTCGACGCGGCACGCAAGCCACCGGATCACAACGGAAATCCTGTGGATGAATCTCTTTTTGGTGCTTATTCAGCAACTCGTGGAAATACGAGTGCCATCTCTCCTTTACAGCGTCATCGCATAATAGGTTACAGTGAGGGTCATTATTTAGGGAGATATCCTATGCAGCTTTGACTCTCGATCGTGTCAACAATTTCAAGTAATCGTACAAAGGACGTAAGTGGTCTCGTCTGGCTCTGGCTACCGCTCGTTTGGTTGACACGTTTAGCATCCCTGTAGCGTGGTCTTCAGGAGATCTGGAGGCTTGCCACTTTTAAAAAGGGCTTCCTTCACCCTATCTCCCTCTGAACTGTGTCGTTCACGCGTCCGCCCTTTAGACACTCCCAGTACCGTCCTCGCTACCCGTACGATAGCTGCCCGAGTTCTGTCCCAGAGTTGTTGAAAAGGTTCACCACCTGTCGCAACAGTAAGGTCGTTGACAGCAGCGGCGAACACGCCCAAACTCCTCACACTTTTCACCCACATGACCCACCCGTTCAGATCGCCACTCACAATCCCATAATTTTTTACGGGTATTTTTACGTGCGGTGACTCCCATCCGTCCCGCACAACCCGTTAGGGAAAAGCCATAACGTCGTTAGAGCTCCGTCCGTTAGCCTGCAGAGGAACCACGAGCAGGTGAGGTTGGCTAGGGTCCTTGAGATGGTGGTAACCCCTCGCAGTTGACACTGTTGGAAAAATAATACCCATGCTGGACCCGTTTTGGTCTTTAAAGGTAAACAAAAACTAATGAATTAACAAATACCAAAGAATATTGAAATTCTAAAAAGATGAATCATGGTGAGATACTCGTACCTACCTACTGGTTATCTTTCTAATAGCCCTATACACGTAACGCAGTGAAATCCTCATAACATGTTCGATTTTTATGTTATCCTTAACAACATTGTAAACGGATAAGTGCATCATATAAGATTTACAGTTGTGTTTAGCACCCAATAAACTTTCCTACTTGTCTTATTACTACTAGAATTTTAAATGTAATTTGCCGTAAATAACATGGATAATTTTAGATGTTTTTGACTGGCGATATTGTTTCTGTCCGATTGTTACTAGGAAAGATAGATATACACAGACGGCACAATCCCCAAACGGAATGGCCGGAGATTTTCACAGAAGCACTGAGACTGCATTATAAATCGAATAAAAGCTTTTATTTTACGATGGCGGATTCTCGGTAATGGTTCGGGATTAAAACCCAAACAAAGTATTTCACAGAAATATTGCCCAAAATAGGAATATAAATAAACTCGCTAAACATTACAATTGGACGGCTTTTATCAATTGTGACCAGTCTGTACCATTTTACTTGTGTTATTGTAATTGTACGGGGAAACATTTTGTTTGAAACTTAGTTCAGTATCGACTTGTTCACGGTATAAAATATTAACAAAAGTAAGGCAGTTGGTTATAAACTGTAGTATTGTAAGGTCGCTAGAGAGTTGTAGACAGGCTAGTAGGCTTTATATTTAAGACCGATAATAACCCGGACAAACAAAATGACGCATTTTGCATAAAAGGATGCAATCCAAGTAACCACCAAACGTAGTGACTCGGACTCGAGAAAGGAATCTCTACAAGATCACCAATCTGGCAAAGAGCCCTCTAACTGCGGTATCATTATTCAAACTGAAAACTGAGACGTGGTCCTTGTACCAAAGTCTTCCACGATACCCTTACCAGGCAATTTGGCCCAGTTGCGGCGAAGGGGGGGTGAGGGGTAGGGTTGTCAGATGTACGAGAAATAAGCAAATTTTCCGTGACTTTCAAGGCCTCGACTGCCTTGTCCAGTACTTACACTTTATTTATTTATGATCTTAAAAATTACTAACATTAGGTAGGTATATTATTATATTTATTATTTAACGTTTCGCTTCTTTATTTTTAAAGCAAACAGCCATTGAGTGGAACTGTGGAACTCTTTGTCCCCCGAGATAAATAATCTGGGCATTTTCAAAGCAAAAGTGAATAGGCGCTATCAAGGTAAGCGTACTACACCATCTTGCGCCTTGTCATTTACCAGCAGACGAGATGGTGTAAAAATATTTGAGAAATGTGTTTAACAGCAACCACAAAATATGTTTTTGCTCCGAGAATTTGCGCCGATAAATCTGGCAACCCTAGTAAGGGACATATAAAACTTTTCTAATTTGCCAGCGGGAATCGGGACGGCCCGGCCGAATTATTAGATGCCCATATTGGTGAACTGTTTAGAAATTCGCTGAGGGCGTGCGGCGGCCGTGCGGTGGATCACCCCTACCACTTCTTAACTTGACACTTTGTCACTACAACTCGGAACTTTATAAGGTATTGTACTAATGTGCGTAATTAGAAGTAATTTAGTAGTATTAAAGAGCTCGTCAGAAGTGAGTAAAGAATCCTACTAATATTATAAATGCGAAAGTTTGTAAGGATGTTTGGATGTTGATGTTTGTTACTCCTTCACGCAAAAACTACTGTACGAATTTTGATGAAATTTGCCAGGAATGGATCTAGAACGTCTTAATCGAATTTTACGCGGACTAAGTCGGGGGCGAAAACCTAGTAAAGTAAATATTTAACAATAACTGAACTTTATTTCAACTATACACAAAACGTGCCATTTTAATTTTTCCAAGCGTCCACTAGGGTTGTTATGCCATCTATATCGTCTACCGTAGAATCAGTCATAGTGTTGGACCATGTTCTAGATTTACTACCTAACAGTAATAATCTGAGGAATTTTTAACGCGCCCAGTAATGTTTTGTTCCGGGGATTTTCGGGACTCAACGTCACTTGGAAGAATCCTCTGGTGGCCAGTGATGGTCCATGGAGTCTGACATTTGAGCCTAACTCGCATGTTGCTACCCTGTAGGTAGAGCCTGTATAGGTACCAAACCGAGTAATTTATACACGAGAGTATTCATAAGCTACTTGAAGTTTGATGCGACTGAGATGAAACCTAATTACTAAAACTAGTCGAAAGCGTTATCGAGTTGACTCAAACTCAAAACCCAAACCCGTAATAGGAATAATTGAATCGCTTGTAAATGTATGCGAATTTCCTTCTTTATTGTATAGAGAGGAAAAGAGCAAGCAGGTCACCTGATGGAAGGTGATCACCGCCGCATATAGACACCTGTTACGGTCGGGGAATCCCTAATGCTTTGCCAGCCTTTGAGATAGATGTAGGCTTGCTGTATTTCTGTTTTGTTGTCCGTTTCAAGACCGCAAACATACATAAATAACTTAACCTAACTTTACGCCTTTTTAAGTAGGGGTAGGCAGAACCCACATTGTATTATGACCGAATTAAATTGGTCTCGGACAGTGGCGAGTGGCTAGTAAAAGTACAGCGGAGAGTGGCGAGCGCCAAGACAGTGACTGGTTTTATACAGCGAGTCTAGTGGCATTTCTCTATTGAAATTAACGAGCAATGTCAGTACGTGAAATTTTCTACTACAACTACACTACACTAAAATTTACTGTTTATACACACGTACAACACGTAGCGAGTCAAATACTATGCAGGGGGTTGAGCCGAGGGGTGCATTATCAACTTGCAAGGCAGCTTATAGGCCCAGTTGATTGGCTACTATCCGATAGGTTTACACCACTGTTGGTACTTACTCACTGCACTTGTCACCTTTGCTGAACACTTGACCAATGTATATCGGGCTTTAGGTATATCTAGGAAGGTTACGGTGCTCGATATACTCTATATGTAACGGTTACAAGGCCACGTACCTGCAAATCGTAAAGCCGGGCATCCCAATCAGGTAAACTTAAATGTGGCACGGGTTTCTCAAACGTCACAACAGACTGCATAGTACAAATTTAATATCACGACTAAAATAAAATTAAACTATAAATTGTGAGACGAAAACAGCTTCTACGATATAACGGTTGTTGTGCAGATTTGACAAGACGCAAATGTCAAATTCAGGAGAGAGTTTGTGCTGATTCGAGGTTGATTCCACGGATGTTCGGAATTCAAATTTCTTTGTGAGCCAGTAATTTCTTGATATTCTTCGGATTTTTAGGGTTCCAACCCAACCGTTTAAATGGAAACACGTCCATCCCAATTTCACCGGCATGAAATTTTAGATAGGTAATCATTGAAATAATTTAGAAGATTTTTGGACATTTGAAATTGTATTTTCTATTGCTGATTTTTTTATTTTTATTGCTGATAAATGGAACTTATGTCATCATTATTATTATGAAAGACATCCACTACTGGGCATAGGCTTTCCCCAGAGATCTCCACAAAACCCGTTCCTGCGCCATCTGCATCCAGCCGGATGCACCTGTGACCTTTACCGGGTCGTCGGTCTACCTTAAAAGCGGCCTACTCACTCCTACGTCTTCCGTCCAGTACGCACGCCACTAGAGAACCGTACCTACTGAGAGCTATGTGCCCTGCCCACTGAAACATAAGTTTGTCAATCCTTCGGATGAAACTGGAAACTTTATATTAAATAAATATTTTCGAATAAATAATCGAAATTTTGGCAACAGCGATAATCCCTGCCACGACTCAATCATTCTGAATAACGTCAGATTGTGGATTTCCGATATTGTGACATCCTCATTGTTAAGCTTTTTCATATTTTACTACTCCGGCATTTGACGGCCACTTCAATTGGTGGTAAGGATGGAACTTTTCTGTTTAGAAATAGCCTATTCAATCTGGTCTGTACTCCTATTTTAGTCGGGTTAGAATGGTCGAGCCATGCGATTGATAGAGGTTTTAAACATTTAATAAAAACAGAGAAATGTTTCACATCCATGGAATAGGCTTTATTGGAAAAATGTTTGAATATGATGTCTGACATATCAACGGTTAAAAGGCAATATCTCGTATGCCATTTTTGTAAAATGATGTATGAGATATGAAAAAAGTTTAACGTTTGTTTTAAATTAAAAGTCGGTAAAGCAAATAAAAAAAGTACGTCCCGTCTAATATAATAATAAAGTTAAACGTATTTTAGTCTCTACTGTAAAAGTAAGTCAATGTCGCATACAACAAATTGCATTTTAACCGTCTATATGTTACATGGCGTAATCTATTGGTCCAATTTTCAACCACTTTATGCAGTAACTGCAGTGGCTGTGTTTTGGTAACAACGCGTCGAATGTTGCTTTGCAAATGCTTAATTATTTCTGGTTTATCGGCGTAGATTTGCAACTTCATAATATTGGATAGTACTCCATTAGTGGAGGAAAATCAACATCTGTAGGTGAATGACTCAACATTCCCCGAATTATTGCCAATGTACGGCGCCAAAAGGTCGAAAAAATTTTCGTAAATTGAGCAAGCCGTGGGTATTTTATGCCCAATTTAACACCAAACACAAATGTCACAAAATTATCAATAAAATATTCATTATTACTGTCTTAAAATTTTCTCTTATATTAATTTCTAGTGGACCTTGCGCGATTTCGTGTGCGTACACCTACTTTACCCCTCCCTACCCTTTTTTTCTTACTTATAAACTTTCCTCTTGAATCACTCTATCTATAAGCTTGACAACTGCGATAAAATCAGTTGCGTAGCTTAAATGATTTAAGCGTACATAGATACAGACGGTGGGAAACGACATTGTTTTATACTATGTAAAGAAGTTCTCCGCTTGTAAAATGGCCTTTATAATTCTTATTCTTTATTTCTCGAAGACAATTGTATTACTAAACCGACATAATAAATAACGTAGTACTAATCTAAGTGATTTATGAAGAGAAACTGTGGTACAAATATTTTTATCATACGCTACACGCGTAAGATTTTTCTTCTAACTATTGCCTTCTGAGGATCCTTGCTCTCATATTACAAATGGTAAAGCATTTGATTGAAAAGGTTATGTCGAGGTTATTCCTATCTGCCTTTGTTTGTTAGAAAACAAATTATCGCGATGACCGTTCTCTTCTGTTGGCCCGAAATATCGGTACATTTGTTCGCCACCTAAGATGGCGTAGTTTTGTCTAAGTAATAACGTTATTTACAACTGTAATTGGAGGGCGGTATCACGCTGGGCCTGTACAGTCTTGGCGTGAGGGATATCACAGACAAGATCGAGGAGGCTCACCTGCGCTGGTTTGGTCACGTGTTGCGTGAGCCTCAGGAATACGTGGAAAATAGGTGCCTGAACCTGCCGGTATCAGGAAAGAGGTCACGGCTTACGACGCGAGGATGCCGAAAACCGGGCGAAGTGGAGAAGAATGGGCAGGAAAGCGGACCCTGGCAGAGGCCAGGATAAGCGCTAGGACGATGATGATGATGATCACGCTGGGCCTGTAATATAAAAAAACTAATCAATATAGCACAGTACTAGATGATGGTATATTAAAGGCCGCCTTAGTGGCGGGCAACGCCTTGGTAGCGCCCCTGGTGTTGCTGTCCTGGTGTAGCGCCCCTATTTATAGGCGGCGGTCACCACTTTCCTTCAGGTGGCCTGCATGGCTGTTTGTCTGCCGAATTATATAAAAAATGATAACGATGAATTGTGAATACCATTCCTTAATCTCTTTGGAAAACAATGCTTATATTGTTTAAAATTTATTTCTATTTCTATTTTAGTCTAGTTTGTTAAACAGTGAATGCAAATAAGTTACATCTACATTTTTTATCTCAGCCTAGGTATGGTAAGAATTTTCTATTATAATGCAAAAACTTGGTCCTCCCGGGCGGTGTCGACGCAAATTTAGCTACAACTTTCAGTCAATAGGTTTTGGAATTTTGCCAGATTTTGTTCCGAGTTACACTTAACAAGCGAAGCCTAATAACATGGCTTTCTCGTGGACCGAGTCTTCCTAGAGACTACAAGAATTGCCACTTTTAAAATGCTAGCCTCGTTGGATTTAGTTGGCCATGCCCCGTGTAGCTCCTTAGTAATAATGTCTGAGCTATTTCCGGAGTCCACTTTAGTTTTGTTCATGCTTATCCTATAAGTGACCTCTTTGTGGTCAATGGGTCGTTCGATATCGCAGTGTTGTTTTTCAATTTCTCGCCAGGAGGTTTTCAATCTACGAAGGACTCTGGACGCTTTGCCTCTAGACATTTTATATGTAAGCAATGTTCATAGAGGCCGACCACATATTCCTTTCGTAAACAAGAAAATATGCAGCAAGTTTTTTGTTGAGAATGTTAACAGGGTCACGGAGGTCTGATGGCAGTCACTCCACTGTAACTGTAACTGTCTGATCTGTCAAATCCTGGAGCATGGTATGTCGTGGTCAAGGCAGACCTCGGGGCCCTCGTGCGCGAGGTACTACCGGAACATTAAGGCGTTGTCCTAATTGGAAACGGTCGTGCGACGGGCGGTTTTGATGTCTCTTTTTGGTCGGGCAACGTTTGTCGTAGGACTATGGTCGCATAATCGTTGTCATATAGAACTGCGCCTAACGCCAAGATAACCAGTATAATTTAATGCACATACGCTCGAAAAAACGATTTGCATCTATTTACACTCTCCTTATGTCCGAGCCATTCCTCTTTCCATCCTTCAGCTTATAAGATCTCTGATCACACTTTTCCTTATTATATCATCTAGATTCTAGAGGTGGTGACCCCATACATAATCCGCAAGGAGCTTATTTTCAAGGCATTTATTCGATTTAAATGTGCTGGTATCAGTACATCATCATCAAAAAGTAAAAAACGGCTCGCCATGACTTTGAATGGCAATTCGTGTCCCCTGTATGTTTCCTTTTAACTCCCGATAAAAAAAAGAGGGTTGTTAGAAGTTTGACATGTGTATCTTTGTGTCCCTATCTGTATCATCGTAGCTCCATAACGGATGAACCGATTTGGATGCGGTTTGGGTTTAATCGAGATGATTCTTAGCTTTGATTCATTAAAATCAGTTTAGTAGTTTAAAAAATATTTGAGTTTAAGGAAAATTGGTTCGGAAAGATCCGACTTTTTCTCCCGGTTAGGTTATTATGTTATGGTGTAGGTACGGTAGGATAACAGGAAACGGGCCACCAGGGGTGTCACTAGTTCGTTGCCTGCCTATAATAAATAAATAACTCGTTTAATATAAACTAGAAACGTCCCAACACAACATAAACAAAAAATATCACCACATAAAATTACAAATTGTTGCCATACTAAAACTGTCGACTTGGGAGACCAAAGGAAACACTGTGGTTGGAAGATCGTTCTTTAGAACCGTCGCGTGAATACCAACAAAGAGTGTAAATACGTAAACCCTTTGCTGGTATCCACGATTATGTTTTATGAAAATATATGAAGCAGGCATTTGACCACCATCTCACATGAGGAGAAGCGACGATGCGGCGGATGTATGATGTTTTATATGGAAAACTGATAAACCAACATTAATCAAACAAATTTAACAAAATAATAGTAGCCACTCGTACTTAAGAGTATTTTAAGGTATCTTGATTTCTAACCTAACCGATGTCGGAAAACACCCGACAAAAACGTCGAATAACAATAAGTATATATTCCTATATAATACTAAGTACTTTGCAAACAATGAGAGCGTCGGTGGCCGAGCGGTTACAGTATCCGACTCGTAAGCCAGAGGTCCCGGGTTCGAATCCCGCTCCGGCCATGTACCAATGACTGTTTTCTGAGTTATGTACATTAGTTGAATACTAACCGATGCTCTTACGGTGAGGGAAAACATCGTGATGAGACCTGCATATTCAGGCGACTGGATGTGTAACCATGATCCAATCTGGTCAGGTTCCCCTGATAGCAGGGTCATGGAGGTCAGATGGCAGTCGCTCCACTGTAATTACCTGACCTGCCAAATCCTGGATCATGGTCAAGGCGGACCCCGGGCTCTCGTTCTCGAGAGCACAACCGGAACATTAACGCCAAGATGACTTTGCAAACTATTAAAATGACTTTAATTAAACAAAACTAAGAACTGATAAAACTGATTCTAGAATCAAAACGCCGCATCGAAGTCTAGCCCTCTCTTCGGAAGTTGCGATGCCATAGGACACACCACTTTTTACATCGAGGCTAACAGAAACCGTTTTATGTTCTAACATGGAATTGTTACGAATCTCCCGACCATCGTTATTTTCCTTTCACCTTCACAAAACTAGAATTGTAATAACTCCAAAGTAAACATGACAACTCTCTATGTTCTAACGTCGAAAAAATCCTCGCAGTATTCCATCCGTGAAAAAAAATTATACGTGTTGCATTGAAGACTCTTTGTCATGCATGAGAGTAACTGTATAACGTGCGAGTAATGTACTATCACGGATTCGACAAACATAAGAAAGGGAACACATTTGTCGCTTCGCAGGATTATCATAAAATCAATATCCAATACACACATTAGAATACAATGACGTGCTAACTTTACTTTCACACTAACGCTTGGAGTGCGCGAAATAGTGGACTTTATTAGTAATCCTTTTCATTCTAGCGGTAAATCCCGGCTTAGCGAATAGCGATAAATCTGCAAGGTATAGGGTACATGTATAGTAGTGATAGGGTATGGTAGGTGTAGAGTAGGGTAGTAGTAGTAACAATAGATAGAGTTATTCAAGAGGAGGGCTTATAAAAGCAAGAAAAAATGGGTAGGTAGTGGTAAAATAGGTGTCCACCGGGTCCACAAGTAATGCATAAACTCAAAAACCACTTGACCGATTTTAATAGGTAATTCTTTCACTTATAGGAAGCTACAATATCTAGAAGTAACATTGGCTACTGTATATCCCGAAATCCACACGGGATCATTTGCGATCGGGGACTCTAAATTGCACCAATCCTACTACAAACAGTAGTAGGATACGTGAAATCCCTCCTCTTAATATAATTGCGCCACCGACGCCCACAATAAACAGGGTAATGAAATGTGGGCATAGGAAGTCGCCTGTTGCGGTCTATAACTTACGGTCCTACTGTAACGGAAGCCCTACGGTAATGCTCTCACCAAGCACCGTAAGTGCGAATGCACTAAATAGAAAAGGCGCGAAGTTCTATCATTCCCTATAGTTTTCTGTTCTTTCCTACAAGGGTTGCATGTTTCAATGTCTTCCGTTTTAGAGATTTCCGATGAAATGATTGCAAATATGTCAATATTTTAAATAAAATACTACTAATCGCTCAACTTTTGCAGAGACGTGTCGACGTTTCTAACTTTTTCATATTGGTTTAAAATTGTTCTATTATTCCGTTGCAGCGCTTTCTGACGCCAGTATGAAACGCTGGTGTAAAAGTGGCACAGTGTGTACCTTGATATTCCACCTTTCATCTCATTTCAAAGGAAAGAAAACACGCCGAAATGGCATTTCATTAAAGCGTATAAGAGGACTTTTCCTTTCGAATAGCGTAATATGGTTCGCAGAGATATTATTTTCCTTTGCCATCTAATATTTTGCTTCAGTTTCTCAAGCGATATTGAGGGCAGCTTTTGTGGGACATTATTAATTTCTTTCCTATCAGTAAAGTAAAGTAAAGTAAAACACTTTCATTACTCATCGTACTATCACGTTATCAATCTTAAAGCTAGTATAGTTGTTTGTTCGTGAAGAAAGCAAACGGATAAACATATACTTATACAACTAGAAACCAGGCATTTGAACTTTTTGTTTTGGTTTAGCTTATAATCTCAATCTGCAAAATAATCTTTTTATCGGCATTAAAATTCAAATTTATGAATAGCAAAACTAATAATTTTTAGCAAACAATTTTCAAAGACGCATTCGGGCTTGTCAAAAACGCTGTTACAAATACAAGCCACACGATTTATAAGCCAATTTTATCACACCCGAGATGAAATCGAGGTTGTTAATAACTTGTGTGTTACTAGCGTTTGTAAAATTCGGATATAACTTATTACGTTCCAGACCCGTTTTCTCGGGAATCACATTGAATTTATAATAATTATAGCCTACGAGCTATTCTGGAATATACAACATAACATTCCAAAGAATCCATTTAGCAGTTTTTGCGTGATGAACTACCTAGGTAACAAACCCAATTTTACAAACTTTCGCATTATAGTTTCAGTAGTTTATTGAGTCTACAGCCTACACCGTCAAATCCGAGAATCGATAATAGGGAAAATAACTTGGAAACTTCTAGTACAAACCGACTTGTTACCCAAAATAATTCCGCCAAAGAATCCTGTTCCGAGAACAAATCGCTGCTACTCCATCGGGCCTATTTGCACGTGTTTTTGCCTCGTTCTAATACAAAAATAATACCACCGGTGAATGAGGAGTTTCGTGCCATCTCGTTTCGTGGGGGTCTCGTGTATTTTAATATTTAATCGGGTTTGCGGGGCTTCATCACGCTGTACTCCATCTTGGCGGGATAAAATGTTTGCTTTCAACGCGCACACATGTAATGCGGAGTGTGGGTATGTACACAGCGATCTAAGGCTCAGAGACGAAGTTTAGGGGAAACAAGCGTTCAAGGGTTGAAAGTGACCTTCATGTAGGACTCAATTGTTGAGAGGCCAATATTTCACTTTCCAATGTGAACTCTCGATAGGGCTTTCCTTAGCGTGTGCCCTTTTGTATACGTTGGTAGTTATTTAAAATCGGTATTCATTGGGAGAACTTGTCATTAAATGTGTTGTTTATGTATGTTTAAAGTAAAGTATTATATTTTGTACGTGTTGTGATTGCCTGTTATTCGAGTTTACAATCACCTAAAAATGTATGTACCAGTTAGCTAAGACTGTTATATTGTAAACTCTGAAGGCAATCCTGAGAATAAAGAAATAAATTAAACTAAGTTAAGTAAGTTAGTAAGTAAGGCATATACGGGAAATGGATGGGTGATCGTTTCGTACTTTGACGCTAGTCGAACTTCAGCACAGCAACGAGCTCGCCACTCATTAGGTGTGCCTCATATTAGCGTTGGCAAAACGATGTCTCATTAAGGTGTTCGGACCCTGAGACTAGGTGAACAGTCACGGGAGCCGATTGGCAACCTGTGATGGTATAAAGAAAGTATTTGAGAGTCGATTTTGACTTTCAAAAGTCTTCTAAAAGTCTCTACGAACTATCGACATTGAACTTTTGAGTACGGATAATTCAGAATTGATGGGAAAGGTCACAACCAATCCCTCCAATTACGGGTGGCATAGATGTAAATAGGACAGCAGATGTCGTTAAATGCAGACAAATTACATAGGACGTTTCTGTTTTATGTTATACGGCCGAGAAACAGGCCAGCGGGCCATCTGATGGTAAGTGGTCACCGCCGCCTATAGACATCATCTACATCATGCATAAAATAATGATCTTCGGGCTAATGTCGCGGTAGCGCTCTAGCCGCTCTAGCTCTATCCCAGCCTTTTAACTTCATTAATAAGGAGTGAATATAAGTTCTCAAATGCAAAAGAATTTTTCATAACAAGCTTTTATTGCGCGGTATAGTACACATCAAGACCGTTACAAAGAGCCCAAACACGATGGGGTTATTTTTTGCCCTCAGTAGTTTCTATGGCAACCTTTCGTCGTCGTCATCAGACCTTGAACATCACCTAGGGATAATAATACTCATCAAAACCAAAGGGCTGAAACACGATGAGATTATCTTTTGCTCAGTAGTTTCTATGGCCACTTTCTGACTCCAACGTCAGACTAGCTCCATGGTACTGTAATAGTGCAATACATGCATGTAAGCAAATTTCAGCTCAATCAAACGTTGGGAAGTAGATAAAATTAGGCTTGAAAGATTTGTCCCAAACACACATAACATTGCAAGTTCAATAAAAGCTTGTAAGACCATTGTAACTAACCAATTCTACAACAGATTAACAAAAGAAGATGGTCAATAGGGCTTAAGTTAGTTTAGCGGAGGTTTAGCGTTAATTAAATGATTTGTTCAACATCTTACTTAGCTGGAATTTGAATTTCTCTGCAGTAAATCCTTTGCAAGCACGGTCTGGGGGACTGGAGACAGCGAATTGACATTATGCAAATTCTGAACTCAAAATTTATTACGTTGATTGTACTTGTGGTTCCAGCCAGTGGAAGAAACATAAATTTTATTCCATACAATGGAGAGTAGATTTTGTGTTTCAATCTAATTCGGTGATTACGTTTCTTAGGTGGTTAGGCAAGGTGATTAGATGTTTCGATCCAGTTAGGTTTATTCGTACCTACGCGGCCACTTTTTTTATTAGCAACTAGCTTTTGCCCGCGATTTAGTTCGCGTGGAAATGGTTTTTCGGGCAGTTTATCTTTTTCCCGGGTGCCTCCCTGATGTATGAAAGATAGTACTACGGAGAGGTCAAGGTGTATCTCTGGTTCTACACAACTGAATTAGATGAAACATGGCCTAGATTTTAAGTTGGACCCCAAACTACCTCACTGTAAAAACCCCATCAAAGTTTCCAGTTTCGAAAATCAATTATACCCTATATGTTGCTCAGGCCAACGAAAAAGTTCCATTCAAATCCGTCCAGTAGTTCCGGAGATTATTAACAGACAAACAGACAGACTGACACTTAAAAAAATCTTATTATATTACTATTTTTTCATCGCCCTAATTTTTTTTTTTGGTAAATATATTCATAGACATAGACATAGACATTATTTATTTTGACATCACAATAATCATAAAACAAAACTCATTGAGTAAGTTACATTGTTATTCAATGTACAGACACTTTTTACTTTCTTCATTTATTTATATTATTCTTCTTCATCCATTATACATCTCATTTATTCTATTGTTCATTTATTTGATTAATTATGACATTTTTAAATATAACTTACCTTATGTGGGTAGGATTAAATTGATATTGATACATTCATCTTGTTTGTAATTTATGTTGTTATTGACAATATCATTGTGGATTGACTTACATTTAAAGTAGTATTATGTACACTTGATTTTCAATGATAGATAAATAAATTAAACTAAACTAAACTACTGTTAAGTAGTAGTTAAGTATAGATGGAAAGTGATGTCGAGGTCGAAGATTAAGCATGTTTGCCTAGCAGATACCTATTCACTCTTGAGCACCCCAAGGTTAAACTTACGACAAAATTTAATTTAGATTCTCATATTTTGTAAAGAATTCAATAATGAAGTTTCGCAACAATGTGTAGTTCCGTAAACATCTTACGTATTGGAATTTTTATTTTTGACAAGTACGTGATTTTGCACTAAGGCGTTGCAAAAAAGCGATCGCCTAGTTTGCCACTCTACTGGGCACAGGCTCGGTGGCTACAACAATGCAAAATTTCCTCAAAATCCGTTCAGTACGAGATGGACCTGATGATAATTACATTGATACAAGTGCATTGATAAAAGGAACCAGGTTGATGCGTCGTCAAACCAAACTGGACCAGCTTCAAAATAATACATAGTATATTTAGGGAAAATCGAGTCGTACAGTCGGCTGTTGAGTGAATTGACCCCCTATATTTAATTTATGCTAGAGGGGTCAAATTGAAGATATTTTTAAAGAGGAAAGAACAAAGAAAAAAGGAAAAATGAAAAGAAATAAAATGATGAGGAGGAATAGAGGAATGAGGGAAAACTGTGGAATGAGCTCCCTCCCGAAGTCTTTCCTCTGTACTACAACATGGGGTCATTCAAAAGGCCTTAAAGGCCGGCACCGCATCCACTCCCCTTAGATTGCTGATGTCCTGGACAACGGTGGCCACATTCCAACAGATGGACCGTCCGCCCGTCCCTAGGCAATAAGAAATAAAATAAAAGAGTACCCTAAGCCGACGAGTATCATCATCATATATTTAAGAGCATGACTTTTGTCGGTGGCGCAATCGCCACTCCTCTCTACTTTCTGCCAATTTCTTCATCTCCTTATAATCCCCGACGAGTATAAATATTTAAAAAAGGTTGATGAACGTGGAAGAAGCAAGAGGGGTTCGTCAGAATCCTATAGGAAAATTCGTGACGTTATATATGTGTATTTTGTATAAGTAGTATTTACACACAACACCAGCTCTAAGTAGTGCCCAACATAATTTGTACGTATCACATATTAAAGTAGGTACGCGCGTTAAGTACATCCCATTACATATTCAGAGGCGCCAGTGTTCACGGAACAACCGTTAAATAGCTTCTAATTTTAATATTTCACGATTCCGCGTCTAAAATGCAATTAGCTGTGTATTCTGTGTATTATGTATTCTGTAACGCGCGTAAAAGCCTCCTGTGGAAAATATTAGCACACATTTATGAACATTAATTTATGAATGTATAATTTATGAACTTCTATTAGGTGGGGTGTTGGGCAAATATTTATTTTGGTGTTTTGATATTAGCTATGGTGGATTGGATCGTGGATCGTGTGGAGGTAGGCTCTTTGAAAATTCTAATGAAATAGTACTTTGCTATTTTGTTTAACTTTCGCATAGATTTATTATTTATTCGTTCGATTAGAAATGTTCCTCGGAATTTTTTAACGATAGGTTTTGAAGTAGTAGTAGGTGTTAGTTATTATGAAATGTTGTCAACTGTATGATGAGTAGCCAAAACGGCCATAATAAAAGTACCTGATACAAGAATATTTAAAACAAAATAATGTTATGATAAAAAAATTACGGATAGAAGTCAAATATCTCCCTGATCAATTATAATTTTTGTATCGATATTTAACTTTAATAATGATAGATTATTATCGTTTACAATTTATCCAAATCTGAAAAACAATCTGTTTCCTTAGAGTTTCTTAAGAGCATTATGAAATATCTAGAGACAACCAACATTCATGGTAATATGCAAGCCTCCGCAAATCAGAATAAGAGGCCTTAGACCTTCATTTATCATGTTAATCGTACGCAGTAATCTGTTAGGAGAACCCAACACACATGGCAACCAGCCAACCTCAATTTTCATGTTAGAGCACTTGAACATTCTATCTATATCTATACAATATAATAGTTTTGCGAAATAAATGTAGATCTTTGTAAAAATCTTTATGAATTTTGCCTTTTGGATGAGTCTGCAGGTAAATAATAACTTTGCAGAATAAAATATATTTTAATTAACACTACAATTTCAATATGAAGCACATATTGAATATTTTTGGTACGACGGACCTCGCCAGACCAATAGAAGTCCTCTAAGCACGACAATTGCCAATTAGGAGAGCACCTCATACTACTCACTTCCATCGATTTCTATCATAACAAAAATAAAAATATGATAGATAGTAGCGATAGTAGATGGCTCGGGTATGTACTTACCGTAGTCTATGAACAAACAATGCCAGCAGTAACGCTAGCGTGTTGCCGACCTCGTAAAAACATACTCACACCCTGCTTGCAGAACTCCATGTTGTCTTCATTTGGGAAAACCTCAGAGTGCCTCAGGGAAACTTCACTCCACAACCGAAGAGCACGTAGAAGAATGTTCCTTTTAAACTGCATAGTGCGGGAGCACCTAATCAAATGTGTAACCCCATAGTGAGAGGCCATCATGTTGACACCAGACGGTTGTTCTCTTCTATTGGTCACCACCCTCCAGTCTTAGATGAAAACCTTCCAATATATAACACCTTGTAACTACGAATGAATAAATAAATATGAAATGTGACTAACACGAACCGACAAGTGTATCTGATCACGCTAAATAAGGCATCATTATCGATCTGACAAATATAGCAGAGCTTTGTAAAGCCGAGTAGATGACTTGCGCCCCTGACTACCCATCCCACGCGGTTTTTACAAGGTTTGAGTCTGAAATTCTGATATTCATAAAGTACCTACGTTATTACACTCGAGAAGAACATCGCTTCCTAATTCTGAGAGAATTTTCGAAAACGTGTCAGCTTCTTTTCAGGAACTAGCAAGTCATTTAACCGTCATCTCAACTGGTGCAAAGTGACAATGTGGCCGAAGATGGAGCATGCTTTTCAACTAACAGCCCATTTATACACTCTAGTGTTCAAGGTGTCCAGATTATAATGATCAGGGAACACACTCTCTGGCAACACGTCTCCATTCCTTAGCTGTACGCATTATAAAGGTTGAACCAGGAGAGTCGATGGCCGAGTGGTTAAGGTGTCCGACTCATAAGCGAGTACGGTACTGGGTTTTAATCCCACTGCAGCCATGTACCAATGACTCTTTTCTGAGTTATGTACATTAGTTTAATGCTAACCGATGCTTTTACGGTAAAAAGATCGCGATGAAACCTGCACATTCAGGCGACTGGCTGTGTAACCATGATCCAATCTGCTCAGGTTCACCTGGTAGCAGGATCATGGAGGTCAGATGGCAGTCGCTCCACTGTAATTACATATCTGATCTGCCAAATCCTGGATCATGGTCAAGGCGGGCCCCGGGCACTAGTGCACGTACTCACAAACAGGACATTAAGGCCAAGTTGATTATTTTGATTATAAAGGTTGAACCAAAGCAGCTCGTGCGGACAGCTCGAAGATCCACGACATAAAGATCAAATGTCCCGATCGCGTTTCCTGATAACGGAAAGGGCGGATGGCGGCTTAATAAGTAATTGCGATTGTAAGTACGATGACCGCATCAACTTTTATTTTGTTAAATAACGAAGTTGAACTACAATATTTTGTATCCACAAACCAATATTTACATATTCCTCATGTAGCGTTCGGTATTAGAATATCTGAAAGAGCGAAGCAAAAATTTGCGAGTATTTGAGAACACTGTAGAGATTATGGACTGTTTAGTTACGAAAGCTAACAAAGCGTACCTCGACTTGACTTTACCGGCTAAGCAGTAAACACAAAACGCAAAACAAGTCTATTTCTCGGGAACTCGACGTAATTTTGTATGGAAAATGCAAAGCTGCGATGTGGCGTGCCACCCTATACAGCGAGATTTGCAACTTTTCAGAAATGACTTTTCTTTCGGAGTTTTAACAGAGTTTTTCGGCATTTACCGGCGCATTCATGAATACCCTCGCACAGGGCTTAAACTTTAGTTGTGTTGTATTTATTACTTTCTGTCGGGCATATTCTATTTTGGGTGTGGGGTCTCACCGATGGTTTTGATGTTTCGAACCTAATAAATGTACAATGGCAGATTTCATCAACGTTCATGGCAGAGATCTAACCCGGTGATAGTTTATTTATTTATTTATTTAATAGTTTATTGCACACAAAAATGGTAACAGAGACAAATATATACATGACACAAAAGGCACTACTTATTTCTAAAAAGTTGTTATTGACAACAAAATGACATTTCAAAATGGCGACTCAAAGGCCCGGATTATAACAAGCGTTCCCTGCGTCAGAAACGCTACCCGCGTCGGCGACGCTACTTGCATTATTGACGCTCCTTGCTTCGGCGACGCTTGTTATAATCCGGGCCTTAGTTTCTGTTTTGGTCACCGGGTCAGATAAGTTTCCGACACTGTAGCTTAAATACTATTCATTGGGTCCTTATCTATGAAATAATCGTATTGTATGGCGGACATGGCGGAACCTGAAATTTTCATAAATACAATTTTTTTAATTTCTTGGAATGGCCAATCCGATACCATGAAACTTTGTAGGTATAATTAGGCAACATTAAGATAACTGGTGCATACCATTTTATTTTAATAACTACCCTTTTTATAAAATTACAACAGGTTAAAGAGACAAAACTGACTACAAATAAAAAGGGGTATTTACTTGCATCTAAACATACTCTACTTTCGAAATTATATATTAATTTTGATATGTTGTTTACATTTAAAATTTGAGCAACTGTGCAATTGCGCCAATATCATAGGTAAGGACCTAATATAATATTGAATGTTTGTATTAGTCGGTTGTTGACAGAGGCCAAGATCCACTTTGGGTCGCTGAGCCAGCGCAGTAGTCTAGTCTTGGTATTAAGCGTTTACGCACTGCATCCAATCTAAATCCACGAAAATACATTATAGTTCTTCAAGTTAATAACACCCGATTTATAAACAATAATTATCACACTCACATCTCTCAGGGAACTCGTCTGCTATGTGTCTAATTTCTTTGGCTATGTGAACGCACTGCGTTCAATAAGGCTCTATGATTGGTCAATTTTACGACAGAGCAAATAGAAAATAAACTTTATGTCATGGACACAAAGAAAGGATGACATCAATTAAATTGTGCTTATTGCAATTCAACAACTGTATTGCGGAAACTGTCATAGAAGAAGCTCCAAAAAACATTTTATGTCGTCGTTGGTCGAGCACTGAACCCAGCCTATGTGTCATGCAATAGTTCTATGAAATGGCCAAACTATACTTTCATACCAAAATGAAGGGTTTGTAGAGTTACGAGTTCTTTCGCAATGAAACCGTTAAGAGCTTACGAGGCTTGGCAAAATGAAATGTGGGATTTCATGCCATTTTGCAGTAAGTATGGAATGGATGCTCTACTTCTTTCTAGCCAGTATACTAAATTCCAGCTTTCTAACGTATCGGAATTTAATTTTATATACAGACCTGCACGCTCGTTTAGATTGGGGGTTGAGGGATAAAATTTCCTAATTTTCGTCTTATTTATGTACTAATCCTAGTCTGCTTACTGTATTTCATCTTTCTGGCACTTTGCGAAGCACCATAGAGTCAGTCAGTCAGTGTCGAAATCAACGTTTTTAGTTGCTAATAAAATCCAAAGTATAAAATCTAGACTAATGATATATTGTGTATTTTATAAGTCTGCTACGAACATTTTATACGGAAAACTTGAGCTTTCTAGCATTATCTAGATCGAAGATACGAGGCCCTAAAAATCGGCAAAACGCTTCGAGAAAAGATACGTAGTGCCCCCTACTTTTTGCTCGGCTTGGCGGGGGCACTCCGGGCTCTTCCGTGCCCCCAGATAGTACCCTGCTTCAGACAGCATACATTTTCTCTTATTTGGAACGTGTAGAAATGTGTACATAATATAAAAAAACCACAAAGACCCAGGAAACCTAAAATCGTAATTGGATTTCTGGCTCAGCCGGAAATTGAACCCGGAACCCGCCGGATTGGGATTCACAAGAGGTTGTTGTTTTGGCCTTTGACCCAAGTCTGATACAAATTAATCAAAATATAGAACATTATAAAGAAACTTATAGGCTGCGGTGACTGCTTACCATCAGGCAGGCCGTAGGCTTATTTGTTACCTTAGTGGTATAAAAAAACGTAATCAGGTTAAGGCATAGTTTTTGAAATTAGTCGCGTTAATGTCGAAAATAGGTATTTTGACCCTGAATTAACTACCTGCCGCCAGCACTGCTAATCTTTTTTACAGGATTTAATTTTATCTGCCGGGTTAGTACCAGTGCAAATCTGGGAAGCTAAATATTCAAACACTATTCATTTCGTAGTAACACCTACATGTTTATTCCTTATTTTCCAGCTGCCAGCTGAGCAATACAGACATCACCGCTCTGCCTGTCTCGGGTACTCCACATCGTAGCGGCGAAGGGTGTTATGGAGCTTGAAGCCAATCAGTCGTCAAGGCCCAGCTCTTGTCTAGACGTGGATTCAAGCTAATATACGTCTTTACAATACAACATAAATATACAATATAACCTAAATATAGCTTCTTGCTTTCAGCTACAGAAATATTTAATTTGATAATCTTGCCCTCAGTGGTTAGTAATTTACGCTGAGAGCTGGTTTTGGGAAAGCGTCCATTAATATGAAATAAGCTGCTCTAAATATCTCCCTCCCTTTAAACCTTTTGTATCGAAAATGGAAAACGCGTTCAGGATCAACATTACTTGCTTTTGGCTGTAGTTCCAGTCGCTAGTTCTTTGATGAAACTACTAGGATTTTTTTTTAATAAATGTTAGATTTGCATGATTAATCTAGTCCTACTAGTTCCTTTACAGTTGAACCATCATCATCATCATCATCTTGGCATTGACTCCCGGTTGCGCTTCTGGGCGGCATACGTGGGCCCGGGTTGCGCCTTCCTACACCTCTTGGTCCTCAGTCTTTGGCATCCTTGGTGGTGAGATTATTGACACGTATATCACACTTTTCCATTCCTTCCCATACACTTTTTTTTATGTCATACGTTAGGCAAACAGGCAAGCGGGCCACCTAATGGGAAGTGGTCACCACTGCCTAAAGACATTAGCAACACCAAGAGTATCGCCAATGCGTTGCCCACCTCTATTACATGTTGCTCTGGCAGCAAAAAAGCAAATGCGCCTCCACTGCCAAAGCCGCACCCCATGGAGCACTGGAGATATGAATGATATTTTAAATAACAATTCAGGCGAAAACACTTAATCAAAAACATACACGGAGATTCCTGCCATGAAATCTCTCTATGGAATGCAAACACATTTTGTGTCCCCGCTCTGCTATATTTAGCACTAAACTTTGCTTAGCTTATGACGGGCGTAACTCAAATACACGTATCTTGAAAAGTAATTAACTTGCACGTAATATACCTAGGGCTTTCGGAGGATAGGCAGGCATCTAATTTACGATAATAAATATTACTTTCTTGACTGCTTTAGGGTAGTTTTATGAGAAAAATATTTGTTAGTGGACGTTCGCGGGAAATGGACATTCAAATTCGTGCATTGGTTGCTTTAATTTGTAGTTCGAATTAGAGGCATAGTGATTATTAATGTTTGATTTTATTTTCACTACTTTATTACTATTTTAAATGATGTACTTTATATATTTAAATGCAACTATGTAGGTATATGGAATTGACAAACTTTTTCTACGTCGTTCAGACCTTAAATATCCCATCGAGATCATTCCAAAGAGCCAAAACACAATGGGGTTATCTTTTTGCATTCATTAATAGTTCCACTCTCCGACTCCATAATCAGAACAGCTCCATGGAACCATATCAATACATTGTCCTCCAAGTTACGTGAGTATACCAAATTTCAGCTCAATTGAACGCCGGGAAGTGGGTCAAATTAGGCTTGCAAGATTAAACACGAACACAGATACATACATACAAACATTGCAAAAGTAATAAAAGCTAGTAAAAGGAACCACCATTAGGTATCCTACTAAAGAAAACACCTGGATGCCCCTCCCGCGGCCCTGAAAGACAACCATTCGTACTTGTACTCTAACTAATCCGAAAAACCCAATAACCATGATAACATTCGACTCCCACGCACGGAAGGAGAAGCAATTTCGAAAATAGGCGCATACAATCCCCGATTAGGGATCCCTCGGCCGAAAACAATTTACATATCAGCATACGGAGCCAACGACCCGCGAACGCCCTAATGTGCCCTCCTAATGCACTTCGCGACGCCCCACAATGCTTACCCGTTATGGGGATGTACTTACAAACATTTAGAAATTTGCGCTGGGATGGTATTGGAAATGTGTGTTTTCGAGCAGTATAACTATTTAGATAGCCCACTTTATGGTAAGCATAAACTATGGTAAGCGTAAACACAAAAACTAAGATGTCTAAGTGTGACACGACCACGCCAATTGACGTAAAACACGTAACTATTTCGTACTGTCCGTTAAAAAGTTACGCTTGAGCCCATGAGCTGCAGCCAAAAATTTACTCAGAGCCAAAGATATTGGACATAGAGCACAAATGGAGCCTCGACCTATAGATAATGTAGTTTGTCAATTGCAGTGGTTGTGGAGGGGTATTTGACGACTTATAGCTGTCTCTTTAGGACACGTTATGACACGCAAGGAAACAAAATATAGATAGTGACTTCGGCTGTGAGTGCCCTCCTTCTATGCCTCTATGTCCAATTTCTTTGGCTGCAGCGTATTTTGAGCTCCTGTGTGGGCAGCCCGCGTAAAAAATGCGACGCATGAACCAATGAGCTACGTATTCATTCATACGGTCCACTTTATTAAAAAAATATTATGTTGGCGTCAATAGTCAATATCTCGGCTGTGTGGGTCCGCCTTGACAATACAATACAATACAAAACTCTTTATTGCACCCCAGAGGACACAAGTACAGATAAAAAAAATATTCTGCGTAGTACAAAGGGCGGTCTTATCACTAATGTGATATCTTCCAGACAATCTTGTTATGGAGAGAAGCACAGGATTACAATGAAAACAAAAATAAAAAACCCACAGATTTATAAAAATCAGAGAAAATTTCAGAACCACAGCAAACACAATTACCCCACTACAGACATTAAATAATGCTGCTTTACTTTATTTTTAAAAGTGTGCAGTGATTCCGCACATCATTTGTCGCGGGGCAACGCGTTCCAGAGTCTAGCCGCCTGCACCGCAAACGATTTATGGTAAAAGTCCGTTGCATGGGCAGGCATCTCCAGCATCCTATCACGACATGAGCGTAAAGAGAAAGCTGAGATACTCCGGTGATGATTTCCCAAACAGCACACAGTATAGGAGAGAGACGAGACGAGCATTCCGGCGAAGTCGGATTGGGAGCCAACCCAGCCTAGTTCGATACTCGGAGACATGGTCATACTTTCGGAGCCCAAATATACATCTCATGCAGACATTCTACAGCCGCTCAAGTTTGCTTAACTGAGCTTTAGTAATGTCCAGAAAGCAGGCATCTACATAGTCCAGAACTGGCAGTAGCAAAGACTGTGCCAGTGCCACCCTGGTGTCTATCGGCAGGAAATTACGCAATCTTCTCAAGGAGGAGTATGCAGCAAAAAGATTTCGGCTCAGGCTTGCGATCTGGGCAGTCCACGAGAGAGTTACGTCCATGAATATGCTCAAGGTCTTCACCGCATCAGTCCTCGGGATGCGAACCCCATCGAACACAATATCAAGAAGTACCATTTTGTTAACTTTAGAAATCATTCTTGAACTGCCGACGACAATAAGCTGAGCTTTAAGAGGGTTGACCTTGAGACCATACCTATGACTCCATGCAGAGACACGCTCCAGGTCACGGTTTACAGCAGATATAGCTTCAGATATTTTATCGGGAGTAGCTTGAGCGTAGATCTGCAAGATCTGCGTATAGATAATAGTAAGAAGAGAAAGCACGCCACCCTGCGGTACCCCGGTGGTAACACTGGTCCAGTTGGAGAGCGTGTCACCGACGCGCACACGGTGACGGCGCCCTTCCGGATAACTCTGGAACCATGATACAGCTGAGGATGATATACACAGACTGCCCAAGACCCCGAGCAGAATGTCATGGTCGACAGTATTAAATGCATTGCTAAAGTCCAGAAGTGACAAAACCGTAACACAACCATTCTCCATTGCCCTTCTGCAATTGTCGGTGACCGGATTGGAGTGGATTAAGGAGATTAGATGTACAAAGGAAATTGGTAAGCTGGTGATGGACAAGGAATAATCAATGCCTCTTTCCAGAAGTAATAGAACCGTTGAAAATAGCCGTCAAAACTGGAACAATAACATCTAGGATTGGTAAAACAATATTGAGGCTTATGTCATCAGTGCCAACTGCCTTTGAGGTTAGAAACAAGATACTTTTCCTTATATCCTCCTCAGAAAAGGGACTAAAGGAAAAATATAGGTGGTCAGGAGTACGAAGTGATAAGAGGTTATTTAATGTTGTCACTTTGGTAATATCATCTATGACTGAGGAGGAAGAGAATTGACGGTTGAAAGCGGCCACGTCCAAGTTAGGACAGACTGACTCCTTAGACGATTTGCCTATGCCTAAAGTTATGAGGAACCTCCAAACCTTAGCCGGGTCACCAATGGATACTGATTCGTGAATATAGCGACGTTGTGCTTCCCTACATATTTTATTACACGCATTCCTTAGATGCCTATTGTCATCGGTAGGTCGAATTTGAATTTAAATCTGGCAGAGTTCCTTCACCTCATAAGTGAGCCAGGGCGCCGGCGAGTGTTACCATACATAATCCAGGATTTGGCAGATCAGGTAATTACAGTGGACCGAATGCCTATTGTCCTTTTTGACCCTGTTAACAGGCGAGCCTGACCATATTGGATCATGGTCACACATTCAGTCGCCTCAATATGCAGATTTCATAACGATTCCCTTACCGTAAGAGCATTGATTTTTTTCATTGCCTAGGGAGGCATACGGTCCGACGGTCCACCTGTCGACCAGGATATCAGCAACCTAAGGGAAGCGGATGCTATGCTGGCCTTTGAGGTACCTGCAGATATGCTTTTTGAAGAACCCTAAGTTGTAGTGCAAAGGAAAGTCTTTGGGAGGGAGGTAAAAAGACTCGCGATGCTCATACGGTGGCCCGTACGGTGCGGTGGCGGTTAGTGTTCAACTAATGTCACGGGATCGAACTGAGACCTCTCGCTTACGCCACGGGCGCTCTAAATTCAGTTTCTTAATTACGGCTAACTTATTTGTTGCGTAGGCAGCCTTTAAGATGAGGGGTCACGAACCAAAAGTTATAATAACGTTTACTTACCAAAAGCGAAAAGTTTGATCCTACAATTTCAGTACTTCACGCGTACCTAGATCACATCTAAAATGATGGATGGACAGGTGACGACGGTCTTTGTTACTTGGAAATTGTTAGTAAGTATTAGGCATAATAATACACCTGTCTAAAGTATCAAATTGGCTTTGGTAGCGCACACGTGAATGGGATTGTTTCAGGTAAAGGGACTCTTATAACACTTAGACCCACTTGTGCCAAAACTCTGGGTTAACTTATTAACCCAAGGCTTACTAACTCAGGGTAAAGTATTGATTTTTAATACACAACTTCTATTGTATTATTGAAAATTAACCCAAAGTCATATAACCTAAGTTAGGACTGAATGGTGAATAATTTAAATGTACTGATTTCTCCCGCTCCGCAGTGATTTTATATTGTCTGTTCTTTTAAGACAGATTTGAAATGACATATCGTTTTTGACATCACTAGCTCAGAGTTATTAGTTGTCACATCGATGGGTTAAAAATTTAAATATTGATCTCAAGGTTACTCTAGGTGGAGCAACATATAATTCGAATTTAACTCCGAGGTAACATTTTCGTCCGAGTTAATCATGCTAACCCACGTTGGGACAAGTGGGCTTTACAGTTAGACGTAGGTTTAATGAGTATTCAGCTACTAACCGTTCCCCGTTAACCATTCTCTAACCATTCATTTACTTGAATATGCATTAGTTCCGAATCAGTTTGGTCTATTACAGGACGTACACTAGTTTAATTGTAATATGTGACCGTTATGCATTCCAAACTTAGGTATTGTGACTCGTCCTTTCAAGTAGTCGTCATAAACCGCCGAAAAGACTTTAGTTTATGTATTTTGAATGCACTTATGTATTTTAAGGTATCGTTGAAGAGTCTCCAAACACATCCGGGCCGTCGCCGTACAATATCAGGGGTAACTACACATACGTAGCAACGCAGAAAATAAAAAATTCTTCACCCACTATAACCATAGTACAGACAGAATCAAACAGTCATCTGCATATTCTATAGCCGATTCTACGGCTACAACGCGCATAATCTACACATTGAATTTAATCGAATACCAGGAAGTGGATCAAATACTATGTACGTTACATAATAGAGTAAGGCACATAGACCCTTGGCACTCTATGTCAATATTTGACTCAGTTCCTGGTATTCGATTGAACTGAAATTTAGCTCAATCTACATACAAATCAGATGGCAATGCAATATTATGGAATCAGCGAGCTGATCTGACGATGGAAACGGAAAGTGGTCAGAGAAACTTTTAAATATAACAATGTGTCTCTATCAAGTTTTGGCGTTTGAAACTTTATCTATAATTACACTCAGGGTCTGACGATGAAGCCTGAAGGTGCATGGTTTGATCTCTATTTTTATTAAAACTACGCAACTATTGAGCGTTCCCTGGACGAGCGGGAAATTCATTATTTCGAGAACATCGTCGAGATGAATTACTGATTGTTTCTATATAATATGCTACTAGGTGATCCATCAAAAGCTTTTCTTAATTGATCGTCCCCCACGTTGGAGATCTGCTGCGATTGGGAAGGAGAGGATATACTATGCTATAACCAGAGACGATGACTTACGATGATGACAGTCTAAAAAAGTCCAGGGTAAGCCTTCACTTGCCAATCTCTACCTGGATATTTCGATGTGTTTGCACGCGCCATGGTGACAAACCCTATATGGGTGATGATTAATAAGTAGTGAACACCAGGAAAGTCTTAAAACATATGAGAAAATGCGATTTAAATTGAGAAAATATCTGTTTTAATGCGTATCTCACGGCTGAGTTTTATGCAAGGATCATTTTCATTGTAAGGGAAGATAAAACTCGAACAGCAGAACTTGGTCAAATTAGATACAGAGTTTTCAAAACAATTTTTATCCAATCTTTAACAAATATCTTTGAAAAATAACAAATGGTTCTTAAGGTTACTTCGGCCTATCTTTAGATTCGGAATTCCCCATTTTATCCCAGTTAAAAACTGTATATACTTCGAAATGGGACAATCAGGGGGCTTGGTGGCCGAGCGGTTATGGTATCCGACTCGTAAGTGAGAGGTACCGGGTTTGAATCCCGCTGCGGCTAATGACTTATTACGCTATTGCATAGCTTTTTTTCTGAGTTATGTACATTAGTTAAATACAATCCAATGCTCTTACGGTGAGGGAAAACATCGTGACTTATTACGCTATTGCATAGCTTTTTTTCTGAGTTATGTACATTAGTTAAATACAATCCAATGCTCTTACGGTGAGGGAAAACATCGTGATGAAACCTGCAAATTCAGGCAACTTAATTTGTAACCATGATCCAATCTGGTCAGGTTCCCCTGGTAGCAGGGCTACGGAGGTCAGATGGTAGTCGCTGCACTGTAATTACCTGATCGCCAAATCCTGGATCTTGGTCAAGGCGTACCCCGGGCCCTCGTGCTCGATAGCACAACCGGGACATCAACGCCACGATGATTATTATTTTTTACTTAGAAATGTGACGATTGTATGTTCTGATCATATTTAGTTTATATCCTCATAATTGTGTTGAAAATCGTCGTATGAAAGTTGTGAGCATTGATATTAGCTACCTACGTACCCGCTACACTTTACCTCATGCATAATGACGAACATAACCCACGCGTATCATATTGTGTGTACTATTTATAAGCATTTATTTCCGCTCCGTCTTTTTTTACGGCTTCGTTGAAAAGCTTCACTTAACCACCTGCGTCGCAAAGGTCTATGTAACGAGGTATATGGGATACACTTTCGTTCCCTGCCCATAGCAAAATCACGCCCAACATTTCATTAATTTTTATCACTCGTATCTACTCGTGTAGCAGAGGCTCTATACGTGGAAATTCCGCAAACCACACGTAATAAAACCATATAAAACTTAAGGTTGGCCGCGCTACCCTTTCCTCGCGTGCGAATAGTCGTCCATAATGAGTGTTGAGTTACGGTGGGCATGTGCTCGGAATAACTGTACTTTATTTGTGTTTATCAGCGCTTAATACGACCCATATGTGACCTGTATACGACCCCGGGGACGCGTTCAGAAGCTACGCTCCGAGCGCAACTTCGTACTCTACAGGCGTTCCGTTCGAACCACGGTGTGACACGCAACACGGACGTTCCACAGACGATTGCAACGGTTGAAACTTTCCAACCGCTCTGACAGTTGACTTCAATGTGACTTTTGTTATCTGTCAACTGTCAAATTCTTCTTCTTCTTCGTATCAATTTTCGAAAACAAAATAGGTCCGGAAAAGTCAGCCTATACGAACAATAACGTTAAAAGATATGTCATTGGAATTTATTTTTCATTTTATACATATATCCGGTCGTCCTTTAAATCTAGCTCGCCTAGTAAACGGGCACAGCAACCGCATTGTCAGGCGACAGGAGCAGTTCCTCTCCATTGCCAGTAAGAGGACAAAGTGGACAAGAAAGCAGATGCTCCAAGGATTGCGATAGAACTCTACAGTCACATCACTGCCTGCCTGAACGATCATCATCATCATCATCATAATCTTGGCGTTAAATCCTGGTAGCACTCCCGCGCCACACGCGGAGGCCCGAGGTCCGCCTACCTGCTTTTCTTAGTCCACTTTGCTTGGTCTTCGGCATCCTTTGTGGTGAGTCTGTTGGCACGCATGTCACTCTTAACGACGTCCATCCATCGCTTCTTGGGCCGGCCTCTCCTTCCCGTACCTGGCGGGAGTGGTATGGCCAGACATCTGTTCCCCACATAATTTGCCGGTCTGCGCAAGACGTGGCCGTACCATCGGAGCCGGTACTATTATAGCTTGTCCGCAATGTCACGGACATGAAGGCTACCGCGGATGTGGGCGTTCCGTACGCGATCTGTGCGGGAAACCCCACACTTCCACCGCAGCATCTTCATTTACGTGACTCGCAACTCTTGCTTGTGTCGCTCTATAAGAGGTCAAGTCTCGCTGCCGTATAAGAGAACAGGTCTAATAATGGTTTTGTAAACGGGACCTTCAGCTTCATCGGCATATTGTCACAAATGACAGCCGTCACCTCCCGCCATTTGGCCCAAGCCCCGGATATTCGGGCTTTAACGTCGCTGTCGATGTCACCAGTTGCGCTTAGTACCGACTCCGGGTATCTGACCTGATCCGTTCGTTTTACCTCCTTTTCACCTATGCGAACGGGTAGAGGGTCTGTACTGTTGCAGACCCCCTACCCGTTGCATCGCGTTACTGAACGATGAAGCCCCATTTGTCAAATTCTGATGTTGAATTTTTTCATCCAAGTCATATGTACTTGTTATTATATTATTATATAGTCTGTTATAATATAGTCAGTTTTCATATTATTGTCGAAACTTTGAGGTTAGAACAACGATGATCATTCCTTGGGCTCATAAGGGCTGATTTCTATTGGTTCAGTGGTAGCATAGTTGACAAGTATAGTAAGCAACTAAACGAGTGTAAGCCGACCGGACAGTAACGAGTCCGTACTGCGTACTGTCACTGTCTCTGTCCTGGACAAATGTAAAGCAGCTATCAGGTGCTCTACTTTTATATCGCTCGCGTCGATTCGAACGGTTTTTAAGTTTGATTTTCGGCTTGTAAAGTTCAATATTTTTTTATTCTTAATACCCAAAACGTGCAGTTCAAAAATAGAGGACATTAGCTTCATGTATCAAAATACCAAATTTTTCATGCCAAAAACTAAAATTTAAAACCGTTCGCATCGGGCCCCATGTTGTGAACGCACCCCCGGATACAGTGTGGCCGAATAATGGATTTACAGATTGTTTTGATGGCCTGCGATGGTTTAACTCACAGGTTATGCGGCCGTGTCCGATATTACCGTAGTGGTTATATAATGAGTGGACTGATTTTATGGTGTCATTTGACGCTGACGGGTTAACGGATATGAAACGGCGATTTTTGGGGTTCATGAATTTATAGATTAAATGGTGAAATTACATAATGTAGATATTACTAGTAGTCGTAGGTAATGAGCGACTCATGAGGCTGCAACGTAATATTGTTGTTATCATTAGTCGATTCAATGTTATGTGTAACTAAATAATTTTGTTAAATATTCCTTAATTGTTTTTGAAAATGGGCAAGCCTGGCACGTAGGAACGAGGTTTGAAATAGTGGTAAGTGTTTAATTTAAAACAGTCACTTTGATGTCTGACTAGTTTTTTTACACACTTAAAGTTCAGGTGATCTCAGTTAATTTTTCTCTAGGTTTTCCTGGTGGAAACCGGTCGAATCGGTAAAAATTGGCCTGAGTTGAGCCATGGTTTACGTGAAGTAGGTACGGAGTTTCTGATTAGCTGGAACCTTACAATAGTTCCCATTGCCATAGTTTGTGGTACGGATAAGTACTAAGAAGCAACCAATGTAAAGGAGTCAACTCGAATTTGCATTTCGTTAAAGAGTTTCAAGATTTATTAAATTAATTAAACAAGTTAGTAAACTGTAAATGAGTTTCCAGCTCAAGGGAAGCACTAATGAATTTTCAGGGAGTGTCATAACGACAGAATGGCGTGACTATTGAAAAAAAAAATCTTAACCCCTTATCTTTATGATTGCAGTGGCAATATTTAGCAAAATGAGAAACATTTTAGAGGTGACATCATAGAATACTAAAGTGATTTTCTTTTAAATTGATGATATAGAGATATCACAGTGTCTGTTATTGGTACATAATATATTAATAATATTTGGTGGACTTGACATTAGTTGGACACTAACTGCCACCGCATCTTACGGGCCAACTTACGAGCATCACGACCCTTTTATCTCGCTTCCGAAGTCTTTCATTTGCTCTACAACATGGGGTTCTTTAAAAGGAACGTCTTAAGTTGACTTTGTTTAAATAGATGCTTGTGACATGGCTGTACATTAGTAATTAAATGTAATTTTTTCTTTTGTCTTTTTTTTTACTATTCTTTGTTATATAAATTTATTATTGACCAACGTTTACTATATTAATATTGACATTATGAATATCATTATTTATTTATTTAATGACTTGATAAGGAATTATTATTATTGTTTAATTATTGATGGATTGCTATAATTATTTTTATGATATTTGTTAATATTACGATATGATCATGATTTTTTAATTTAAATGACCTGTAAATTATTTTATCAATAAATCAATGTTTAAATGTCTACAGGCACTTAAAAGGGCGGCACCGCATCCGCTCCCCTTAGGTTGCAGATGTCCTGGTCGGCCACCGGACCGTTTGCCTCCTTATTCAATAAAACACCAATGCTCCTTATTCAATAAATACGGTGAGGAAAAATATCGTTATAAAATCTGCACATTCAGGCGACTGAATGTGTAACCATGATCCAATCTGGTCAGGTTCCCCTGTTATCAGGGTAATGGCGGTCAGATGGTAATAACCTGATCTGCCAAATCCTGGATCATGGTCAAGGCGGACCCCGGGCCCTCATGTACACAACCGGGACCTTAATGCCGAGATGACCAATAATATTGCATTGTATGTAAGTAAATATGATTACTTACATGGTTAGCTACGGTGATTAGAGAACTTAATAAGGGAAGAAAAATCACCCACCTGCTATAGATTTCATCGCGAATGAAGTTGGGAGCAAAAGCTATAAATATAATTATTATAGTTAATTTTATTTTCTAATTATTGTAAATTGCAACACGCTTTTTCAAGAAACTATACAACGGGTATACAAATAGGCTGCCGTGTCTCTCGTTAGAATTTTATTTGTAACTTTTTAGCTTTTCAGGCCTGAAAATACTTTTATGTTATATTCATAAAGCTGCCTTATTGAGGTACATAAATGGCTAGATTTGTGGAGAATTACTACAGAAGATATGACTATTATAAGGAGAGGAGAGGAGTGCTTAGTGCTTAGCTTAGCTTAGAGCAAGCGTGTGAGATCTGTCAGAACCGTAGCAAGTAGAATGATATAATCTCTGCATACGCTTAGGGAAAAAGGCATGACGTTGTATATGTACATATGTGTGTATGTTTTATAAGATTTATAAGAAACTCTGGAGTCAACGTACGCAGGCACAATAATCTACAAATAGAAACAATGAAAAAATCCGCTAACACGCTTCGAGGTACAAAACACGTCCAAATGTCACCCCAACCGCCGGGCTGTTCAGCTACACTTCCTGATACTTTGAGACGCCTAAAGAGTCGCACAATTAAAATCCCAATTAACGAAGAGTCCGCTTTCTCACATTAGGAGGAGTTCTACGGCAAGATTGGAATCTGGCGAGTTTGGAATCCGGCGAATAAGGAACCATTCTTAATTTTATTTTATTTTTTTCTTCGGGAAACAAACAGCACTTATTAACTAAATAGAATCAGTACAAACAATCTATCGACCATTTAAAGGTTTTAGCATATTAAAGTCTATAAAGATTATTAGGAATGATAACTATGAATCGGATGCTAATAATAAAATAATAATTAGGGAATTGAATCAAACCAATTTTTGGAGAGTGAAAAATTTTGATAAAGATCAAGGCAGTTTATTCAATGCATCAGGTGCATGATTGAAGAATGAGTTTTGCCTATAGTTTATGGACCTTCCAAGCTGTGGAGGAACCATTCTTCGAGAGTCTGTTCAAAAAGTACCGCGAATTTTGTATTTTTTCAAAAAGTATTTATTTATTCATGAATATCTATTTTGTCCCTTTCAAAGTATTCCTCCTCGGATATAATGCACTTGTGCCAACGTTTTTTCCAATCCTCGAAGCACTTAAAAAAATCATTTATTGTGATCTTGTTCAACTCCTCCTTCGGTGCCGTCTTTGTCTCCTCAATCGCGGCGTAGCGTCGTTTTTTCATGGGCCTCTTCAGTTTTGGGAACAGGAAAGTCACAGGGGGCCAGGTCTGGGGAATTCGGTGGCTGCGGCACCATTACTGTGTTGTATTTGGACAAATATTCGCGTACAAGCAACGATGTGTGAGCAGGGGCAAAAGCCAGTTTTTGTTCTTCCACAAATCCAGGCGTTTCAGCGGATTGCTTCGCGCAAATTGCGCATAACTTGCAGGTAAAATTCCTTATTGACCGTACTACCCTCTGGCATGGTGTACCACGCCCCTGCAATCGTCTGTTGTTGACGTGCTCGGGCGTCCAGCACGCTGTTCGTCCTTCACATCTTCTCGGCCCTCTGAGAACATTTTGTACCACCGATTAACGTTGCTTTGGTCCAAGGTAGCTTCACCATATGAACATTCGGAATGCGTCCGCGCACTTTATTTTATTTTTCACACAAAATTTGATACAGATTCTTTGATCTATTTTTTGAAATAGACAAAAATCTAAGATGAGCCAAAACATATCCAAGCAAAACAGCTGTCAAAAATTAACTAAACATTCAAAATGGCCGACCTTGTGAGCATAAGGGACATGAGTACTGGAGCATGTGTGCTCGGGCAGGCCCTAGGTTAGGAAGGGTTCTAAGACAGGTAGTTGTTCGGAGGCCTTATGTCTGGATGGGCTCTAGGTTAAGTAGGCTTCCGGGTGAGGTTGTTGCTCCGTTTACGGCTCTGACATAGATGTCCTCACAACTCATCATATTTAAACCTATTCTATCAACAATACTTTTCGACACACAAGAAATATATGCTTCTGTATCAACTAACGCAGGAATATCCGTATCAAAATTATCCGAAAAAGACTGCGACATCATGGGTGCGTTCTCCTCAGCAAATGCACTTCTCACATGATGCTGCTGGGATTGATGCTGTTGGCGGCTTTACGGCTGTTGCCGCGCAAAGCATCCCTGCTGTTGTGGCTGCTGCTGAGGCAGCTGCTGGTGGCGTGTGTAAGATCTTAATGGGTATCTTGGTACCCGCGGCCTTTGACATGTGTCGCTAAGTACATTGGGTGGGGTATGAATGGACCGGTACACTTTGATGGGCATCCATGGCATAGGGAAGGCTCGAAAATCTCACTATTAAGTTTATGTTTATTGGTTTCTCGTACACCAATTGCTGTATGAAGGCTTTTAATTGTTCTTTGGATGTGATCAATAAAGAGTTTATTTTACTGGCATATTGGCCGCGAACCTTCTTCAAAAAACTATTGATGAATACTTTATCATCGTCAATTTTCGCTTTCGCTGCCAACTCTGAGAGATTATAATATAACGACATGATATCCTCGCCCGGTAGATGCTGACAAAAGTAAAATTGTTCCACATAATTTGTGGTGGGCGAGAATTCTGTTTCTATAGCCACAATCAGATCATCAAATGTGAATATCTCATTTCTTTCTTCGTACTCGCTTATGAACGCCGAGCCACCGAGGTAGGCCGGCAACGTAGCGATCTTTTCATTTTCGTCTAGGCGTTTGATGATAAAATATCGCTTGATGCGCGATAAAAATTTCTTAACATCGCCATTTATGCCCGTATATACGTCTTCTACATTCATCTTATTTAATGTAACTAGTCTTATTTTTAATTAAGATAGAAAATGAGGAACGATACGGAGCGTGGCAGCCTTGGTGGGTGTCCGCTTGTGTCCACTTCGGTTATTATCCTTTTCCTTTATATATAGCCACTTCTCCTTAGTTCCTTTAACTCCTTTGTGCGCTTTGGCGTTTGCCTTTATTCTTCTTATAATGTTGTTACTGTTAGATTTTTCCTGTCAACGGAAAAAAATGACTCGATCTGACAAGTTTGTCATTGACTTCTTATTCTAATTTCTTCCAATCCTCTCTGAAAAAATACTATAAGTGCTATTGTGGACTCCGGCGCCTTCACCAAAATGTAACACTCGAGGACCTAGGGGCTTTAAATAAAAACTGGTAACTGCTTAATTGAAGTTATATTCGTGAAATTATACTGAAAAATGCTACAAAATACAAAAGACACCTTACATCTAATTCAAATGGAACCCATTTGAATTCCTACCTAGCCAGTGCTATGTGTGCTCATAGAGCCAGGCTAAAGACCTACGTCCTACTTGCTCTGAACTATCTAAGCCTACCGACCTTCTTCCTACATGTTTCAACCTACTTAACTGATTAAAGCCCCGGCTACCCTATGGGAGCAACAACCTCACCCGGAAGCCTACTTAACCTATAGCCCATCCAGACATAAGGCGTCCGAACACCTACCTGTCTTAGAACCCTTCCTAACCTAGGCCCTGCCCGAGCACACATGCTACAGTACCAACATAACGCTACAAAAAAAATCAAAAATCAAATTATACGTAGCCCGCGGAAATTCAAAATTCGCAATACTTTTTGAACAGACCTCGTACACTCTACAACACACGTTAACTTACACCAAAACTGCTTAAATTCTGACTGATTGCATATTCAACAAAGAAAAAGAAAAAAAAACTTGTATTTATTCTAAGCAGCCACAGACCTACTTGATTACGTTTAAAAACCGAGCATTATCCGATTACAGCGGGCATGGACCAACTCTTTTTTGGGAGCAAATGTCACTGTGCCGCGTTCATTTGACGGCTAACCACGTATTTCGGGGTTTCCTAATTAAATTCGGCACGCTGGTCGAATGGCCAATGTTATAGTAAATTAAGCCAGTGGGGCCATTATCTAAGACTGCCACAATCGGGATGTTGTCGTTTCTTTACGATCGTTAATCCAAGGGGATGGATACAATCGCCTTTTCTGTGCTTTTTTATATCTATAGTTAGACATCAAACAGGCAAACACAAAGTGGTGATCGCTGTTTGTGGATATTAGCAACACCAAGGAATAATAAACCTCGGCATACGTTGCTGTGGCAACAAAGAGGCAAATGTTACATTCCTTTACAGCTACAGCCACGATTTTCAATGGATCGTGGTCATTCGTAGTGTATCTGCTGCCAAGCAAAAATGCTAGCATGGTTTTGTGCCGGTTTGAAGGATAAGGTAACCAATATAATGACAAGCATGAGACCAACAGACATCGCACTTGTAGTACTGCATTTTAGTTACACGAAACCTAAGTGCATGAATCGTAGGGCGACAGTTACTAGTTTGCAACAGGTGGGCTGCCTGTGCATTTGCCACCGAATCGTATTAACAGAAATCCTATGATTAACGAAAGCAAGTACACCTGTTATTTCATACAAATTTGGCATGTTGACATTTGTTGCAATTACATGGTATGGGAGCTCTGTATTAACCTTACTTCATCGCGTAAACAAGACGATAAAGGCCCGAAAGTGAGAAGAAAGAATCCGATTGTGATAAAATTAGACAATCGGACCACAGTACTTGGTTGAGTCGTTTACTGGCCTATGTGGTCAGGAATGGTAATTACTCTAATTGCCTTTAGAGGATCGGGGTGGAGCCCTGAATGCAAATTAGCGATTTTGACGGCAATTCTTTAACCTATTGTCTCGGTTAATTAGGAATTGAAGATACAGCTGAGCAAGATTAACATGTAATGGTTGTTTTTGTAATCTTTGTCTACCTTTGCCTTTTGTCTTGTCGAACAAAAGATTAATAATTGATTTGATAGTTATCAAATCAATTATTAATCTTAATATTAATATTGATTATGGGGAGTTCCCCATAATCAATATTAAATTTAATATTTGTAAGTTTTGTAATAATTACAAAAACAAAACAAAAAATGTTATTGAAATAAAAACTGATGTAGTTGCCTGCAAATTTCGAAAATTCTCTTTATATAAAGGTCTTTTATTAATATGGGATTTGTATGACGTCTAAAAATTTACTATACCTAGCGGAAGTCACAGCCACGCGTGGCTTCTTATAATTTGACTAATTAAATGAAATGAGTAATAGGAAACAATTATATTTTACGTGTTCTGTACACCAAGAACAGTACTTAAATACGATTTTATTTATGTGTCACATAAGGAGGAGAGATTCGAACTGTTGGTAAAAAGAAACAGTCAAGTGTGACGTCTCATGTTGACATCTTCTGACAGCGCGCCGCACACTGCACGATGGGGCATAATTGAAAAAATGTGGACAAAATTCATACAAACTGACATTTCGGGTTTGGATTGCGGGTTTTGCCCCATCATGCAGTGCGCCGCGCGGCGCGCTGCACAGTGGGACATTTCGCCACCTGTCAATGTACTTGCATACAAACTGCTCGGCGTGCAACAAGTTTTGCCACATTGTGCAGTACGCCGCGCGGCGCACCTCTTCAGTGTGTCCCAGCGCTTAAATGTCAAATGAATACAAATTAAAGTAGGGCCATTTTAATAGGTCACATTTGACACTTCATTTAAATTCAACAATGTGTACTTGTAACGGCGGGTACTCAATTATTTGTTTTTGCAAAAGTGAGATTTAATTAATTTTTTAAGCTTTTTCTGTTTAATTCATAAATTATTGTATAGTGATGACAGAAAACGGTATTATTACCATTTGTTTCGATTAAAGAGACATTCATTTTGAATGTATGTAAAATACAAAGCTATTTTTTTAATGAAATCTAAACGTCACTACAAAGTCAGCTCGATTAACGCTTTTTCTTTTTTATCACTAGAGATGTACCACAAAAAAAACCCGACAAAACCGAATTAGTTGAATCGATATAATGATTTATGTATGTGTAATGACTTACCTACGTGTGTACGAAAAAATATAAAACCATAAATTGTTTATTTGTGAAATATGTTTAATTACAATTATACTGGAATACTTAAGCAATAACTTTATATTAAAATATTTAATAATATTTAGTATAAACTCATAGTATTTAGTATAACTTATTCCTGGCAACACTTAAACCTACAGTTTAAACCTACATTTCCGTGTATCCCTTATTATCTTTTGAACTGGCTTTTCTTACTGATCGGATCTTCCGCAAACGTTTACCTGGCTATCATTTGGACTCCGATTGCTTATTATTTGGACTTTGTTCTGGTTTAACCATGTCTAAACGAGGAATAACCTTAAACAGCCAAGCTCGCGAACAAGTGGTAAAATTATACACTTATTTCGAACGTGAGTCGGCCAACGGTGGGCCTCTTTTGCCTGTGACACAAACGAGGGATCGCGTTGCTGATGCATTAGGAATAGGGAAGAAGACTGTAACGCAAATTCTCAACGAGAAATATGGACCCTCAGGCTCGGAAGAGAATAGATTACGAACACCGAAAAAAAGAAAGAGAGAGAAGAAAGTTGTCGGTATTGACAATTTTGATGCTGCTGCAATTCGCAACCACATTTATGAATATTACTCAAGAAAGGAATATCCTACAAGGAAGAAACTAATTATTTCATTAAATGAGGCAGGCTTATTTTCTGGCGGAAGAACGTCACTGTCAAAAGTTTTGAAATCAATTGGATTTAGATATAAAAAGGCAGACAAGCGGAAAATTCTCCTAGAACGCTATGATATTGTTCTGAAGAGACTGACATTCTTGCGGCAAGTAAATAAAATTACAGATTGGGACAATGTTGTATTTGTTGACGAAACATGGTTAAATGCAAACCATACAGTCTCACGGACGTGGACTGATGATACAGCAGCCTCAACATCAAAAGTACCATCAGGAAAAGGAGCCCGTCTTATTATATGTCATGCGGGTTCAGCTTCACAAGGATTTATTCCAGATTGCCTCCTAGCATTTGCATCCAAATCAACAGGTGACTATCACGAAGAAATGAACTTTGATGTTTTTAAAGAATGGTTTGTAAAACTACTTCTTAGCCTAGAAAACCCCTCAAAAATTATAATGGACAATGCTCCTTACCATTCGGTACAGGTTGACAAACCACCAACTCAAGCCAATAAAAAGAATGAAATAGCTTCGTGGCTCGAAAGACATGGTGTGGAAGTTAATCCAAATTTATTAAAAGTCGAGCTAATGAATTTAGTGCATACAACTATGTCGTCCAAGCCACGCTATGTTATCGACGAACTAGCCTTAGAGCATGGACACGAAGTGATTCGATTGCCTCCTTACCACTGCCAGTATAATGCCATCGAGCTTATTTGGGCACAAATAAAGGGTCATGCAGCACGAAATAACACCGAGCCACCTTTTAGCACAGGAAAAATGCTTACGCTGTTAAAAAATGCATGTGACAGTGTCTCTGTAGAAGATTGGAAAAAGGTTGTTGAAAAAACAAAGAAAATCATCGAAAGTGATTTTGAACGCGATATTAAAATTGACAATATCATCGAAAATGAGTTGATTATATCTGTAAGTGCGGACAGTAGTGATGATGATGACACTGATAATAGCTGTAGTTCCACTGAATAAATGGATTTTTAAACTAAATTATGTCATTTCATTTAAAAAATAAATTATTACATATACACAGGGATTGATATTTGATTGAAGTATGTACAGTTATTTACTTGTATTAAATTAATAATATTACAACAGTTTGTTTTTTATTCATATTTCTTTAAAAGTATAATACTAAATCAGTATCGATTTCGAGTTTGTATCGATATTTCTCGGTATTCAATTAACAAGTCACTTCATTATGAGACTAAGATTGACAGATGTCAAATGGGACCTATTAAATTGACCTTACTTTAAATTAATAATGTCACAGTTTACACAGAATTGTAATACATTGTATAATTGTCAATAAATACTATGATATAATAATAAATACATAGAACTTGCATAATTTTTTTTTCGATATTAATGGAATAAATACGCGAAAATAACCTAACCAACAAATGTCCGAAAACTACTGAACCGATTTTAATGAAATAATCCTAAGAAAAGGGGGTAACCCTTCGTCGTGTCTCGTTTGTATTTAAACACTTCTTTTCCTGCCAAGACCGAATATCAGAATTCTAGACGTCGAAATATCGAGTGACGTCCAATTTCGTGGTTACCTGCAAGGCAAAAAGTTGGGTATCCTTGACAGAAATCGGCGGTATTTCACAACGGCACATTGCCTCTAGAATCATAAAGCGCAAATCAGATCGCATGTAAAATACTGTTCGAATCTTTAGGCCAGCAGGACACCTCGATAAGAACTTCTTCCTTTTGACCGCGTTCAACGTTGGCGAAGTTCTCACCCACTGCCTCGGCCATTGTCACTGCGAGGAGATGTGGCATATTTTTAAATATTTTACTGCTTATGATAACTAATTATATATGAGGGGATACAATATGATGATGAGGGAGGTGAAATGAGGGGTTGTTCCTATTGCCGATTTTCACCACCGTACTGCATGGCCACAAATTAAAGTTCCATCCGTATCATCCGGAATAGTTGCGGTCTACTAGGTACCGTAGATTTGATTTTAAGAAAGTTCTTGCCGCAAATGAATATGGAATATTGAATCTATGGAATTATTTTTCTGGAGAGAGGTTTTTTTGTGTCGATACGACATAGGGGCCTTGAAACTAGTCTTTTCGAAGGTCGCAACGCATTCGCGTCACCCTTGATGTTTTGGATTGGATGCGGCGTTGATCACTTACCATCAGGTGAACCGCTTTTATCATCATCATATCAGCCGAAAGAAGCCCACTACTGGGCATAGGCCTCCCCCAGAGCTGTCCACAAAGGCTTTCCGCATCCAGCTGGTACCTGGGATCTTTACCAGGTAGTCGGTCCATCTTGTGGGAGGCCTACCCATGCTGCGTCTTCCGGTACGTGGTCCTTTACTGTCCCATCGTCCTTCTGTTCTTCGAGCTATGTGCCCTGTCCACTGCCACTTTAGTCTGGCAATCCTTAGGGCTATGTCGGTAACCTTGATTCACTTGCGGATCTGCTTATTTCTGATTCGATGAGATGCAGAGACTCCGAGCATAGCTCTGTCCATTGCCCTTTGGGTGACAGTGAGCATTATTTTATAAGAATGGGCCCATAGGCTTATGCCCATAGTGATCGGCCAAGTCTTTGTTCTTTGCTTTTTTGCTTGCTTGCTCGTTTGCCTTCTATTAATTAACACGGTTAGTGCAGACATTTGATGAAAATTATGCATAAGTAGATACATAGTCTTTGATATTTTAACATGTGCGGTTACATGTTAGAATATCAAAGACTATCGTGACATAGTCGTGACATCACGGAAACATTTATTTCATTTTATGATAAACTTTATTGCACTAAAAAGAATACAATTGCGGACTTAAAGCCATCAAGGCTTTATCTACCAGTCAACCAGTAGGCCATGCGTAAAGTGAGTGAGTAGCTGCCAAAAGCGGAGCAGAGATGTAAGTATACTTAATTAACACAAGACGTATATTATATATACTATATCCCTACAATAAATACAATATGATACAAATAATATACCTATCATAAATACTATCATACGTATAATGACATATTTTATTCTAATTTATTGGATAAGTAATTATTTATTAGGATTTAATGAATTTAATTATTAACATTGTTCTTATTATTTTATTTTGATTTCAATTTTATATCAAGTTAGTTTATTTTTTAATCACATGTTTTTATTTATTGGATAATCAATTATTGAATCTGACATTTTACTATTTTTACGTTATTAATGTGAATTCAATTATTATAAATTATTGCATGCCAGATTCTGGCAAAGTGTGTGAATCAAAAATGTTAAATAAGATCCTATTGTATACCACATTTTACGCAATAAAAACCTTCTATTATATTCTATTCTTACTATTTATTGTTAGACCTCTTATCTATAAAGAGTTTATTTCGTAGCTTTTTAAAGGTCTATCGGTAAAACAAATATCGGTGGAAATCTATGTGCTGCCAGTATTATTTTATATTGTAATATTTGCCGTTGGTTTTCCTTAAGTAAATAAAATAAAAAAAGTTACCATGGAATATTTATTTGTGAAAATCAATATTTTCACAAATAAATATTCCATGGTGAGTCATTTGGTTATATTTTTCCTATGTATGTGATTTAATTAAAAAATACTATTATGTTGGCTGTAATTGTAACTACGCTGTACAACCTCTTCCGATATTTTGTACTTACAAGGTGAGAAACGAAACATTAGTATCGCATCGCAGTATCTACGTCAACGCGGAAGCAGTTGACAACAGCATAAATAATTAGGTAACATCAGGTGCCTACTGCGTTGCCAATTCATCGACGAAAACTAGCGAAGCGACAAAATACTCGTAGGCAGTGAGAGAATACAGTACAAAACAACTCTTTATTTGCACCCCAAAGAACACAAATACAGATACAAAATATATGGTAAGTAGTACAAAGGTAATAAAATATCTATAACTATATGGTTTTAGTTTAGTCAGATTTATATGTATTAGTGTATATTTTTATTATAACTGTAAGTACAAAGGGCGGTCTTATCACTAATGTGATCTCTTCCAGACAACCTTGGTATGGAAAGAAACATAGAATTATAGCAGCAGACAGGTAGTGTACACAAAAGTATTACTTGTAATAAAATACCCACAAATCCATAAACAAAGGATAAAACCCCAGAACCCAATTCCACAGCACCCGGAATTCATGAAGATCAATTATCGAAGCGCGATGATAATAATAGATTATCAATCCAATCAATAACGGACGTAAGTCACACGCGGCTTATCACACAAGTCACTAATGTGAATGAATGCATCCGTCTCGAAACGCCACATAAATCTAGTCGACCAACATCTATACTTAAACACTGTAGATAGGGTAGGGACCAATGAAACGGATAATATTAAAACACATGTGTAAACATAAACTTTACAGAAAGCCCCGTGGAGCGGGAAGGGTCCGTAACTCCCTAATTATTTGCTCAGATGGCCCACAAAACGCCGACGCATTGGGCATAAAAAGTGTTAAAGCGACGAAAAAATGGTTAACCTTCCACCTCCCAAAAGGTTTATTGTGGTCTGGGTCTACTGCGGGTCTTCGTGGGTCTATTGTTTTATAGCAGGGGCAAAGTATCTTGTGAGCTCGTTAACAATTGACACGGAGAAAAACATGGCCTTCAATGAATGTCGCTGTCTTGCTTCCGTACGTCTGCAACGAGCTGAAACTTACAACCACATTGTTTGGTACCTGTTGATTTGACGGAGTTTATGTTATTGTAAGTAGTCTTATTTGTTTTATGCTTACACCGTGTTTAGTACTTGCATACATTTTGGTTTGTAATAGTGTTATAAAGACCGGTATCTATAGGTCCGTGACTTATAAGTATTTTTTTATGATAATGTGTTCTAAAAATGTATAGGTTTTAAGAGTTTCGTGGTTATTCACTGCACTTTCATTACACTTATCGGGTTTTATACCACTTGATTGATTTGATTGATGAAAGTATATACAAATGAACTTAGATTGAGTATACTCACCACTAAAATCCTTCTTAAAGCTATTTTTTTCATTTCGTATAGTTTATTTATTTAATTTCCTACAGATTCTTAATAATGTAGGTTCTCTGTGTTCTTATCGTACCTACAAACACACATTGTATTCTTAATATTTTCAAACAATTTTGTATTCTGTTTTAAAGGACAAATTCGTTTTGATTATCTAGTTCTTTGGTAAAACCCTAAATTAATACTTGATAGCATTGTCCTTTTCTCATTGTTTCTTGTTTGCTGTATTATGCCATGTAGTGTGCCCAAATGTACTGTGCTATGTGTGAGATGGATGTAATCAACGATTTTTATATTTATTTTTATGAATAACTACCATAAAAATCCCTGGTGAACAATTGCAATTTACTGATAAACACTAACTGAAACAACATTTCAACATCTGACGATACAATCGTACAGCTAAGAACAACAAACGCAATATTACAAGATACACGTTGGTTTTGAAATTAACCTCCTCCGACCGCTAATTGTTGAATTCGTTTTGCCATTCTGCTAAATTCTTGCCGTTGCTGCGGTCCCAATCTCGCGGTCGACTCTTGACTTATCACGGCAGGCACGATACCGCGGAGCCTAGCAAGCCGATAGACGGTTAGTCGGCGAACGTCAGCCGTGCAGTGAGGGTGTCTTGCTCGCGCTTCATTCGACGACCCTTCGTAATTCGATCGTGAATTTTCGTAAACTTTTCCCGAATAGTGCTGTGTGTGAACGTGAAGGGCTCTAAGAGCCGTGATATAACAACAGTGTTTCACGTGTTTTCGGTGGAGTTCGAGTTTTCACAGTGGATTTTCAAGTTTGCCGGCTCTCAACTTGTGAGTATTCGTGCGTTTTCGATTTCGTTCAATACTGCGTTGATATATCGCATACAATTTCGACCCACTTTCTTTCGCAGAACCTGCGTTCTGTTATCTTGATATCGCTGACAGGATTAACTATTAATTAGGTATTATGTGTTTACATTGGATGATAAGATTAGAAGGCGACTTTAGAACCGGACATGTTGATGATGCATTGGGCAAGATTTGAGGTTAACGCGTTCTTTTTACAAATAAATTAAGGTAGACGGCATGTTTAACTTTGACCTCGAAAGCAGGTAGTTGGTAGCGATTTAGTGGTTCTGTATTTACCGCGCTGATCAAATATTTGTTTACTAGACCTCAGAAGCTTCTAAATAGTTATTTACAAGTAAGGTTCAAGTACTAATATTGTATAAACTGGTTTCTTGATTTGTATCACATTTGTAAATGAAATAGGTACGTTGTTTATATTTTACACACATACGTAACTAGTGATTTTATACAGATTTTTAACCAAGGTTATTTCTAAGGTGAAACGAGACTTGAATATGAAATTAATAATTAGATAATTAAATTTAGAGGATGAATGATGAGACACCTATTTAATTTACTCAGTTTTAAAATACGTGTCTCTGAAGAAATATTACGTTGATATCTGGTAAATAAATAAGCAAGAATTGTACCTAAGTTAATAAAATACGTACTTAATAGATTTATTTTCTTAGAACCTTTGCGACGTACAGGTAACTTTAATTGGATTTCATGTTATTGAAACTTGAACTCGGGCTTGGATCTTTTTTGGCGTAATTTCTTGAAATCCGTATAAATTACCCCGTATTTCTAATTCCAAATAATCGTAATCATAAATCTTCAGCATATCTACCATTTAAAAGTTTCTAAAATAATCTTGACTCTTGGTAAGTACTTCTAAAATAATTTTGACGCTTAGTACTTAGGTACAAAAAATAATTAGATCGAAAATTATCCATATTGTGTCCCTAAGTACTTATGTGTATTTGCAGGTCTGTAGGTAATGTAGGCAGGTAGCTATGTAGTGACGTGTTAATAATATATCCTTTGAGCGGTTTTGATAAAACTAATCCGATTGTAAGTAGTTTGGAAACACTGGCAAAACATGGCGAATTTGAATCTTATAATGTCGGTAGGTATTTTCTTCTCTTATCTTTAATCAAATTCCGCGGAATTTTATGTACCTACCTACATGTAGTTAATCAATGTCACTCACTCGCTATGTAAGCAGAGAAAAAACACTTAATAAAACCTACATAGGTTTAGGTTCTTCTTTTTCTTTTTAGTTTTAATGGAGGATTTTTTCTAGAAAGAAAATGACACTCTCATAGTAAAACATGTACAGTGAATCAGCTTAACATTATAGGTTCTCTTCAACAGTAGATAGGTAGGTATACCTACTGTTTGAAGTAAGTTCATGCTTGAATGGTAATGTTTCTATTATTATTCGTGATTTAAATGTTAATGGGCGTAAACTCGGTGCCGAGTAAAACACAATGTGTAGTAATGGTTGTTACGACTACTTAATAGGTACTTGTACTAGGTCACACTTTATTGGATGTTTGAAGATATACGTAATTACGGTAGTACAAGTACTAATGTAAGTACCTACGTACGAGCACTTACGTGTTGTTGACGCATCCTAAGTGACTGGTTAATTATGTGCGCTATAGCTCTTCTGTCAAGGGTTCCGAATTCAAATAGTTGGAACGAATTTTACATATAGTTACTTAAATACTTATTTTGACTTATATTTTTATACTAGGGATGGGCCGAAGTTTGTTTCACATTAGGTTTAACCGAATTTCGGCGGCTTGAACCAAAGTTCGGCCGAATTTTGAATTTTTAACGAAATATCGGCTGAAGTTCGTATTCGGTCCATATCACATTCGGCCCATCACTAGATATTTTTTACAATGGAATCACCTGAGTAAATTATTTCGTACCTATTATTCTAATTACAAATTGCCAATAAAAAATTCAGTACTTTTTGCGTGATTGAAGAGCAAACTTGATTTAGACTTATATTTTTGACACATTTTAGTATCACGCGATTCAATTATTCGGCACCGGGCAGACTTCGTATAAATTTTTCCTATTTCCAGGCAATATTAATTCCGCTCCAACGAGAAATTCAATACTTTTTGCGTGGTTGGACGTCAAACTAACATAATTCACATGAATAAGATAATGTTATTGAGTATAATAAGACAACGCTAAGTCCGAATTACTTATTAAAAAAAAATAGAAATCTCTGTATGGCAACTTATGATGTTTTTTAAAAGTAATAGAATGTCATAATAAACAATTTGATTTCGGTAGAATTGTTTATTCTCGTGAGTTATGAAAAATATTATTAAATATTGGGCAAAATAATTAAAAAGGAAATGAGAGTGATAACTTTCAGCATGATTAATAATTTAGTCAAACTAAAAGTACAAGTTCAAGCCAAATATCTGAATGTTTGCAAGAAGGACTGATAAGATTATTGCCATATCCACATTTTATAATTTCTACTACTGTCAGTCGATTCGGACTTATCGTGGTCCTATTATAACGTGACGTACAACTTTATATAAATATATAAATTTATTTGTTCTGTTTACAAAATGCGGGGACATACTTCAGTTTAATTTTAGTTTTAAAACATAATATTTGTAAAAAATAAGCAGATCTCATTATCAACGATAACATAAATTATTTGAAAAATCAAGTAATTTTATTCATTCTTTTAGTTTTTGTCATAATTTATTTAACTTGAAGTGACTATTCTGCTTTGGTGACACGTCAGGGTACTGTTTTTGAGGACTATAAAAAGGCTTTTCATACAATAAAGTTTATATTAATGAATATTTTACGCTGAGTTTTAGGTTATTGTGCTAAAATTATCTACGATATATGTAATAATCTATTGGCCTGAAACAATGAGTTGCCCAGTTAACAGAGAAACGCCCATAAACATTTGAATAGGTACTGATAGTACCTATAAAGACGTCAATAATCAAGTTCGTTCCTTCGTTTGATCTTGCGGTGGTTGCTTTTGAGGGCTACTGATTGGCTACCAACTAGATTCCTTTGAAACAAGGGCACTTGTAGTACCTAAACATGGTGTAGTGATTTCGAGTTAGATTGGAAAATTAATATTGTAATAGACCTCTGTTTCAATATTAATTTCAGATACTTTAGGTCCTTCATAGGAACTTATTCTCACGCTCTCTGAGGTTCTGGAACGAGTTCTCTGGAGAAGTTTTGAAAAGAAAAGGGTGTAAAAAATATAATAGAATAAAAAATCTTAATTATTAGATACATCTGGCGACTTACTACTAAAATGTTATAAAATGCTCAGTTACTTATGGACTAGTGACTTAAAATAAAAAAGTGGCTAACAATATAAGGCAAATGGACTCTGCTTAGGACTGGCTTAGCTTATGCTGTCACGAGACGCTACCGTTCCTTGCAGCGCTGTTTTTTAGCCATGCATTGTAGGCAAGTAAAATAAATAATATAAAACAAGTAAATCAAATAAACAAATAACTAAAGGACAACGAAAATATATTATGTCGTACTATAATAGGAATTAAATGATAAAGCTTTTAATAGCGTCGTCTACATAGAACTGATGTCTCTGGTATTGCAAACGTCCATAAGCAAAAAGTTTATTGTTTACCATCATGAAGGCCGTAAGCTAGTTTATCTTCTATACCATTTAGTTAATACAACATATTTTAATTTATTTTTCTGATCAAGTTCAACTCCATACTCACAGCCTGCTCCTCTAGGAATGTTTAGAAATTATTTCCTATAATTATAACTAACACTTCTACCTAGTTAAGATTTTTTTGTAATAGTTGATATTCAGGTATTTGACGTATTTCACTTGTGGCGTTACAAGACTGTGCACAATTTCTAGTTTCTAGGTCCACTTTCGATCGTAGACGGTTATATCAGATAGTCAGTTTCTAATTTTAAATAAATAAGTAGTCTGTTTTCATTTTCGCGATTGTACGGTCCGGGTTCTGTGAATTCAATTATACAGCGGAATCCTTATATTTTTCAGGGATCAAAGGTTTATTTCATGGCTATGACACTCGGGAATAGGGTAGCTTCCTATTAGGCAAAGAATTTTGTGCTTTCAGAGGGTACTCCCTACAAACATATTTGTGGGTACTGGGTACAAATATGTATTTTACTTTTTGTGGGTGTGTTTGCCCATTAATAAACTGGGGCACACACCATAGTTAAGTTCGACTTTATATACTTTAGCTTACACCTAAGCTCCTATATAAAAAATTTGAGGACCTAAGGTTTAGTTGATTAAAATGTCGGTCGCCACGCAAAGGTCGATTCCCGGCCGAGCAAAAATTGAAATGATAAATTTTAATTTCTGTTATGGATCTGGGTGTAGTATGTATAATAAGTATAAAAAAAATTTATTTATCAGTTATATAACACCCATAACACAAGTTTACTTTGTTGCTAGATGGCGATGTGTGAATTTTTCCAAGCTCATTTATTAAATTTTTATTTTATTTGAAAAACATTTATATCTAAATAGTGCACGTACTTGTTGAGTTTCTTTCATCAACAATTTTAATTAACCGTACTCATTCTCGTTGGACTGTGCTCACCGTCTTTATTGCATTTCTGAATAGAGCATCTATTTTTAGGTGCAATCGCTCGCTCGCTCAACTAGTTTTAAAAGTAAAACATTCTTTGTTGATGCTCTTACAATTGGATGAACTGGTGTTCATACTTCACTTCATCCAATTACTTTTGCTAATATAGACCCTTGCTTTAAGATCTGTAGGCTAATTTCGTAATTCTGTTGCCAACAATGATCTAATTTCAAATATTAAAATTACGATTACGTATGATCGATTTAATAGTTTCATTTTATTGCAATAGAACTTTGTTAGCAACCGAACCCATGCAATCGATGACACTGAATCGCAAAAGTAACAATTTCAATCATTTAAATCAGAGACTTGTTGGCAACAGGGTTACATAATTAGGTAACAGGTTTAGATTAACACGGTTTATACGAGTTCACAAAAAGCAAAGTCCGAGTATCTATAGGTATTCTTTTGTGGAAGTGTAATCTTTGACACAGAATCTGTGTCAAAGGTTAAACAATGGGTTAATATTGTCAATCCCAAAAAATAATAAAGCCTCATAATGAGAATAAGGGTATTTTCAAAAGCTTTCAATTAACTTTGTCCATTCAAATAAAATTGTCCAAATTTAAGCTTTCTAGTATAAATAGTTTTGTGATAAGCGGACAGATGAATGGACAGGCGGACATAGCAAAACTATAAGGGCCCCATGGTTTACTACGGACCCCCAAAAAGCAATAAAAGCAGCAGGCACAATTTACACACACACACACCGAAATGCCATGCGCAATGTTAGATTCTCATTTTAATCCCAAAGCGGGTACGCTAAACACAGCGCCCAGCAATAATGCGTGCGGAAGGAATGAAGAAATGTTTTATGGGCTCATAAAAAGCAAATGTTGTACCGCCCTAGCCAAGGCAAATATCAACAATATTGCTGTGATTGTTGACCAAACGGCCTCGCAGATTGGGTGGATAGGTTCCGCGTACTCCTCGGCCTTTTCATCGCTCTTTTCAAAGCGTTCAATCTGCCCATTTAGTGGTTTGGAAAAATGAAAAATGTCCACGCTTTGTTGGCACGGGTGGTTCTACTTGTGTGCTGTATGTGAGCCAGAAACAAGACTCGCTGAATGGAAGGTTTATATAGTAGGTACATAGATACGGAATACGTGACGTCAGTTATGACGAACCACGTCGTAACTGACGATACGTGTTACGTACTCTTAGGAACAGAATCTTGTTTGTAACAGGTGTAATAAAGTAAAATATATGTTTAACTTCGTTATTGTTTGGTAATCCTGTTCATGTGGTTTCAACATAAAAAAAAACGTAATTTAGCTTAGTATATATCTAATAAACAAACAAATAAAGAACCGACTGCAATGTAACTGTAATAGATGATTATATCTCATAATATCTTTGATTTGAGTAGCTTTACAACCTTATGATCACTCGAAGGTCATATACGAGTCCTCTTCCTATATAATTTATTGCTTCTGTTACCCGGTTACATTATTCATTAGTAATAACATATAAAAACGTCACAAAATACCCGACGAAGTAATATTTTTTTTTAATGGTTATGGGTGCTAGATTACTAATAAACTACTTATATACTTTTAAATACATACTTATAATACATATTATAACACCTAGACGCGTAACAGAAATTAAAATACCGGTTTCAAATGAAGAAAGCCGCATCAAAATCAGTCCAATCGTTCGGGAGCTATGATGCCACAGACATACACCATATACACAGATACACACGGCATACTTACAACACCCCTGTTCTTATTCCTAGTTTAAAAATAGTCCTAATTTGAGAACGAAAATTATGCGCAATGACAGCTTGCTATTCCTGAACCCGCATCACGGATCACGTTTCGATGGCGTTTGTCGCTTTATTAGCATGGCTACTCCGTAATAACGAGCATATTGTGTTACCTACATAATGCCATTGTCACCCAGTGGTTATACGTTTTACTAGGTAGGCATTACTGCTGATGGTTAAAGTGGCCCAGGGGCCCTATTTTTGAAACCGCTCGCATCCACGCAAGCGCTCGCGTGCGCTACCTATCTCTTTCACACTCGTGATAAGTTGCTAGAGATAGAAAAGACAAGCATTAGAAGGCGAGCGGTCGCGTAGATGCAATCGGTTTCAAAAATAAGCCCTGGTCCAGTGGCTGTGTGATTGCGAGACCGATAACTGAACTTCCGATGGATGGGTGACCGTTTCATACTTTGAGGCCAGGGTGACCATTTCATACTTTGAACCAGTCGAAGTTTTTAGCACCGCAGTGAAGTTGTCACTAGTTGGATGTGCCTCTTAATACCATTGGCGAAGCGAGGTTGATCATGATCTTCTGCTATTCACTCTAATAAATTAAAAAAAAGCATTTTTTGCACTAAATCACATGGCACAGCTTATACATTTATATAAAGAAAAGGAAATAATAATAAACTACAATGACAGCAGTTACAACGACATACTACATTGTTGTATCGTTACCCATGCAATGGGAAGTCGTGCAACTACTCATGTAATACTGGTTATGTAGTCTCCTAAGCCGAAAGGCATCGCTGTGGCAGCATAATTATATTACTCTCCTGATAGTAAGTGACAATACGGCCGAAAACAGCTGTCCGGAAACAGTCTATTCAATTTAGCCTTTGCAGGAGTCCACACGTTCCATTCCAAAGTGGTTCGTGTTGATAGCTCTATAGTGGATGAGCGTGAAATTCACGGAATTTATGGACTAACATAACCTAAACTGAAACTTCCTTACTAAACTCTCATGACATAAGCAAGTATGTTTTTGTTGTAGGTATTACAATAACAAATACAACAAATACAAGCGAAGGAACAGGTTGCAGTTATGTCATTGTACCTGACTGACACCATACATTTTTCTCAATAATTATCGTAATAACGTATCTATTAGTTTATTACGTAATTAGTTTTAACCTTGAGTGTGCGAAGAATCTTGAGTGTGTGTGTGTAGTTATCTACGACGTAGCTGATGGTTTTGTAATTCAAAGTTAACACCTGTGTCTTTACCTAAAGTAATAATTTCATAACCTCAATTGAAGCTAGAATTTCAACGTAATCTAGAAATTAATGAACGATGTGTATAAATAAATATATTCTACTCGTGCTAATTTCATTACTAGTAAACATACATACCTACCCTTTTTTCTTGATTATAAACCTTCCTATTACATCACTATCTATTGTTGAAAACTGCATTAAAATTCGTTGCGTTGTTTCAAAGATCAAAGCGTACTTATGTACATACATAGATACATAGGGACAGTCGGCGAAAAACGACTTTGTTTTATACTATGTATAGATTTCCCACGGTGTGTTTTTGTTTATTTATATTATAAACAATAAAACAGTTTTAAACCTAGGTAGGTATACCGTCCAATAAATAGGCCGTCACGAACAGCCTCCCTGCCAAATGTGCCCAAGAATCCGGTCGCGTTACCCTCTTGCACAGCCAGTGATATTTGCTGTCCCAAAAAGTGCCCAGACCTTGGGTCCAGACCCCTACGCCTCATCCGACGTGTTTTTATTTTAGGTAGGTACACCTACATCTCTAAAATGGAATGTAAAACAGATTATGTCATTGCTCTGCCAAAACTCATGACAAAAAAGTTGTCTTTTTGCTGCCTTATCGCTGACAGTTATCAATGGAATTCTTTTGTTTTTATTTCGTATTGTTAGCGTTTTATTAGCGGCTCTCGAGTTTTAGGTAGATTTGTTTTTGGTACAGCGATTTATACGCAGACAACATTCTAGTACACGCGTTTTTATGTTATTCTTAGGATTTTATTTAATAATATAATACTAAGCAAGGTGTGTCTTAGTGCTAATGAAACACAACTGGTTTGGTTAGTTTTGGGAGATGTTTTTGTGTCCTTTAAGTATGTAATTAATCCGTGCGTTACTCTGAAATTGACAAGGGACGGGTCTGTGACGAATCATAAAATGATTGATAGCCTCGTAGGTACCTTAATGGTAATTTGGAAGTTGGATATATATACTCATCCATTAATAAAACAGTAAAATAAGTGTGTCTGTACAATGAACATATTTACAAACAAGTATTTTTAAAATTATTGTCTTTCTGTTTCTCTGTTTGCTAATCTCCAGAACTACTTTACGGATTTGAGTGAAACTTTTTTTGTTGTATAGTTATTGTAAGCCTGGGCAACATATAGGGTATAATTGATTTTGGAAACTTAAACATCCTTCCTATCCATCCTAGCCTTCATACATTAGGAAGGTCATACAAAATTGTCGTCCGGAGAAAGATAAACTGCCCTAAAAACGATTTTCACGCGGACGAAGTCGCGTCAAAAGTTGTCACCTCTCCACGGCAGTCTTTTCGTGACAACTGTGGGTGTAACATTACCGAAACGTCAGGAAAACAAATCGAAAAGGTACGTCGCGTGTAAGCCCCGTCTAATATAATAATATAAAAGCTAGTTAGAAATAAAAATCTCGAATTTAAAAATGTCGTGATTATTAAGTACTTACCCATTTTACCTAGCCAGTACTTCACTATTCCTGTTCCGAGCGTATTTTTTAGTTCTATTAAATATTCAAATGCACTGACAGTGGATTCGAAATTGGACTAATTAAATTCGAATTCTAAACGTGCTGCTTCGGGGGCAGTTCGTTAGTCTTCCTTTTAACCTTTGATTTGATTGGCTGTGAGTTCGTCAAGAGTTCGTCATTAAAATACAGTTCGGCTCGGGTACCTATATCTTTAAACAGGGAAGTGCTGGTTAAGCCTTCTTGGTACAGACAAGACATGGCAGTAATTCACCACAATGCCTGGTTTAAAGATCTAGTCAAAAAACGCGGGAACGACACCATCGCGTTGACAATCCCTTGCCATCCAGAGCGAATTATCTTGCCTGTTCTTGTCTGTGACCGAATCAGTCTTTCCCGTGTTGGCCTCTACAGCCATCAGAGAAAGTACCGTACCATTAACAGTGACGCTGTTTAAATCATCTATAATGAATGTCTATTGCCATGATGATGATGATTGCAGTCTTTACATCGTTATCAATGATTATCATCCGAGCGGTGAACCCCGGCTTCTGTCAGGATCCGCTTTCCTACTTTCTCTTCTCCACTTTGCCCGAACGAGCGTTTACATCACTACATATTATAAAACAAAGTCCCATGCCGCGTCTGTCTGTCTGTCTCGCAATAAACTTAAAAACTTCTGAACGGGTTTTTAAGCGGTTTTCACCAATAGACAGAATGATTCAGGAGGAAGCTTTAGGTGTTTAACTTGTTAAGCCATGCGAAGCCGGGGCGGGTCGCTAGGTGTTCATAATTTAACAAAATTAGGATTAAAAAACACGTCGTAGCTGACATGAATAATACCTAACGTGAACATTATTACTACATGTATTAGATTAGTAGTCAATCTAATACTTACTTACTGCGCTGGCTAAGCGACCCAAAGTGGATCTTGGCACCAGAGATCGCCACCTCTTCCTGTCCTGCGCCATCTCCTGCCAAGAGATCATAAATCTAATAAGAAAGCACAAATTAAAATTATCTTTCCTTATAATTTTCATAAACGAAGTTACGGATACATCTTTTTATGAAGTTGGGCTCTTGCGGCCTAATCTAACTCCACTACACTGCCGACTTCGACGTAATATTATCCATATTCCATAACAAATACCTGTATGAAAGTTAAGCCGAACAAATTACCATCCATACCCTCTATAACGGGTCAAATGTCGAGAGTACAGTACACACATTAGATATAGTATGGACAGTTGACCATTGTGAATACAACGAAATGGAATAAATTATGCACATTCAATTTAATGCGGTTTGAACTCACGAACCGTTCCTGTCGGGTACTATATTAAAATACCATTCACTTGTAGGCACAAGGCAATGTATATTGCCATCTTCGTAGAGCAACTAAAAAGACTCATATTTCCACATTTTTCTATCTTTCTTTTCGTTTAGATTTGCAATAGTTATTGTTTTATTTTATGTCTTCCCGCCAATAAAAATTTTTGGTACGTTATTAATATTGTTGGAAAAGGTAATAAAGAAATAGATTATTATCTACTTTAGAATGGTCACCTGGTAGAAATCAATAACTATCGCCGACAACATTTACGATTTATGTTAGGTATCAATTTAAAAAAATAATTAATCACAAGTATGTTTGCCTTTGTCAAGGACTGTAGGACTCTTCCTACTACTCGTATAACAGAGTCTTACCACCGGTACGTGGTAAATATGTTATTAACGACAGAAAGAATTCAATTAAGATAAGCTGCATCGTATTGTTGCATCGCTGGCTTGCCGCCCTGAGTTCGTATTTGTATACTAGGCCATTGATAGGGTTGATAGCAGCAGGCTGATCACGTAAAACTGTTGCAAACAATTTTCTGGTTTTAATGATTGTAATTGTTATTTTTGCTACTACGTATCATCGATTTCAAGGTTTCAGCAGCAAACAAAGTTCCATTGCATTAAACTAAAACTATTAAACCCATCATACGTAGTCGTAAAAGTAACAATGACAATAATTTAAATCAGAGAATTGTTCGTAACTGTTACGTAATTACTCTACAGGTATCTTATTCTATTCGGTGATACACGTCAGAAAGGCTGCCTCTACTATCTTGCACTTATACGGTGAGCTCAGGTAGCACAAGGTCACGGAGCGATATCACAAAGTCTTTGTTAACCCCAACATTTTCGACCAGAATGTAATCTAATACGACTTCCGAACAACCCCAAGCCCGGCAGAATATCCAAGTGGGATCTACCCCTAAATGATATATTTTTCGGCGGGCCCAGTAAAAGTTTGCCCTCTTATGATTTCATTCTTTTATCTTGGAAAGTTTTGGTCGGAGCCTACGTGCTAATATGTGGTGTTGGTAATTTGAAAAATTAAATAAAAAGAAATATCGATCTTATATCTGTAATGGGAAAGGTTGATGAACTTTGGAAGGAGCGAGAGAGGTTTGTAGGGGACGTAGTAAATGGAATAACGTTGTCTCTAAATACCCATATGGGAAAAGTCGTGACGTTATGTATGTACGTACATATGTAGGTATGCATCTATGCCTAATATTATAGCCTATATTTAAATGAGACCTGATAATTGACAATATACTTTAGTGCTAGTGTTTAAAGTGGTTGATTCCTATGTCCTAAAACCAAACGTACCTACCTATTTTGATGCTTTAATTACAATCTACAGCTTTTTGGCGAACTTTAAGCACTAATATTTCACAAGTAATAATATCCAAAAAAACTATAATAGAATATAGATACACGTAGTTTTTAAATATTTAGTTTACGCGAAATGGTATTTTTATTATAGAATTACAAAATTGTGAGACGATTAATTGTTTAGGGTACAGGGATGTCTCGAAATCTTGTGCCTAAGAATGGCTGCACAGTATTTTAGTATATTGAAAGCGGGTGGCAAATTTTATTAAAGAAACTTTAGATTCAAAATTGAATTCTGATGCTTCAGAAGAAAAGCATAAGTGTGTACAAAAAATAATTTGAGAACATTTTTCAAATATTTCGCGTACAAAGCCACTGGCTAATGCTAGTTCCCTCATTTGTGAGGTTAGCGAACAATATTTGCATAAAGACAATGAAATTACCTGCGAAATTTTAACCCAACTGAAATTTAAGAGGTACAGTTTTAAGGACCTTATAAAGTGGACCCTAAAGGATCCTGGCTTAATTATAAATGTGAACGTGGTATAAACTTTATAGTCTATCAAGTTTATACCACTCATCTTATCTCATCATTTTACTCATTAGTTGAATACTAACCGATGCTCTTACGGTGAGGGAAAACATCGTGATGAAACCTGCACATTCAGGCGACTGGATGTGTAACCATGGTCCAATCTGGTCAGGTTCCCCTGGTAGCAGGGTCATGGAGGTCAGATGGCAGTCGCTCCACTGTAATTACCTGACCTGCCAAATCCTGGATCATGGTCAAGGCGGACCCTGGGCCCTCGTTCTCGAGAGCACAACCGGGACATTAACGCCAAGATGATTATTTTTTTTTTTTATCTCATTATTTTGGCGTTAATGTCCCGGTTGTGCACTCACGCACGAGGGCCCGGGGTCCGCCTTGACCATGATCCAGGATTTGGCCAAACAAGTAATTACAGGGAGCGACTGGCATTTGACCTCCGTAAATCTATCAGGGGAACCTGACCAGATTGGACCATGGTTACATATTCAGTCGCCCGAATGTGCAGGTTTCATCACAATGTTTTCCCTCACCGTAAGAGCATCAGTTAGTATTCAAGTACGTAACTCAGAAAAGAGTCATTGGTACATGGCCGCAGCGGGATTCGAAGCGGTACCTCTCGCTTACGAGTCGGATACCCTAACCGCTCGGCAACCGACGCTCCTTATTGTTACGTTTATTGTTGAAACAGCTATTCCTCTTGAATAGATCCAGCTATTTACTAAAGAACACTTCACTTTACAAGATATTCTCTGAACAACAATAGCCCCAGGTGTTGCAATAGTAATGGAAACGTTGGGCGCTGAAAGTTTTACATGAAATATTAAGCGTTTCTCGTACCCTTTTACATGGGAAGAATTATTAGTGTTGATAAAAGGTTTTCGTGTAGACGAACATGTTTTGCATGTCGCTATTTTTGCTTTGTACGCAGATATCTACTAAATTCTTTTTAGGTAGATGTTGTAGACTGATAGATCTTATCTGCCAATCCTGGATCATGGTCAAGGTGGACCCCGGGCCTTCGTGCGCGAAATCCCAACCGGGACATTAACGCCAAGATGATTATTTATTTATTTATTATGGCTTAGACACCTGTCTATAAAGGCCTGTATGAACACGCACAGCGACCTTAGTTAAGTACCTTATACCATATACTTTACCCCTACCTATCCTTTTTTTCTTGCTTATACAAGTTCCTGTCGAATCACTCTATTTATTGTTGAAAACCGCATTAAAATCCGTTGCGTAGTTTTAAAGATCTACATTTACATAGAAACAGATGCTAGGTATAGTAAGTTTATAGTATAGAAGATGTAAAGATGTTTTATACCGATTCTTAAAATTATACTATCTATTTAAATACATATTATAACTTTTAGAATCGGTACAAATATCATAAGGTATACCTAAGTATACCTTCTCGGCACTAAAGGGGTCGCTAGATAACAGTAGTACATCTACATCCAAATATATATTTCAATCAGCCATTCAAACATTGTAGGAGGCAAGTCTATCACTGTATTATTAAATGATAGATAAATAAGAACTTCTTTATTAACCTATTTAATAATAATAGCAGTTGATATACATTCATTGTTTACTTATTAGTTTGTGGTCATCGGGTCAAGTAGTTTTTGATACCTATAGGTCAAACATAAAATACGTTATCTCTATTAATGAAGTCAATTAGTATCTTTAAATATATCACAGTAATTATAATTCATTTTGTACCTAAGTACAGTCAGGCAAGGAAATGGTTTATCAGTTCTGACATAACTTCCCGTGTACCTAAAATATGGCTAAAGTTGAGATTGTTAACTGTCATAATAACATTGTACAGATATTTCAACTGAGTTGTGCGCGCGGCCCTGTGTGTGGGTAAACCGTCGTCTCGTTCGTCTCGCTCGTCGCTCGCAAACGTCTTGCTCGGACCACACTCGGACGACGACTGCCGCGTCACTGCCACATAAATGAAAGCTGTATATTTACAAGCGCACGCACACATAGCGCCGCGCGCAAAACTGAGTTGAACTATCTATAAGGTAATATCGACCTTATTGCTTTAGCTTGCCAAGCAATTGATCTTCAACCTTAGGGTGATAGATAAAGCAATTTCCTCGTCTCGTTACTCGATTCGAGTCGAGCCGAAATACAAAAATCAACTTGTCGCTGACTCAGAATTAGGGTAAATTGTCCAAAATTACTTATAAATTTACATAATTTACGACATGAAATAAGCTCACCGATCACATTAATATTAAAAATATATTTTTTTGCACTGTATTTGTTGCCTTTTATTTAAATACACAGCCAATTTTAAGATTTTCTTTGGGGGGATGTTAAGGGGTTCGCTGTCATCTGGGAACTTTGACATCATCATGATTTCAGCCGCAGGACGTCCTCTGCACTGAACATGGCCTCTCGACCTCGCCTTCCCCACTGATCGACTCGAGTTAAGGAATATCTAAATCAATTAAAGTTTATACAATTAGACCCTTTACTTACTGCATTCGAACAGTTAGAGTGCTGTCCACGGTAGCATAATTTCTGTGACAACTTTACGCACAAAACATCCGAATTCCGTTCGAGTTGTCTATAATCCGTCTCGGTTAACATTGTAGCGTGGCACGGTAACGAACTAATTTCATAGTACGGTATTTCATATACAAACGAAATATTTCGTAAGTAGGAGGCGCAACGATTGGAACGCCAACTTCAACTTGATCGACTGTAGAACGAATAAATTACGAATAAATTACTTATAAAAATGTAACAAGCTGTCGACAATTACGCAATATACGTAATTGTAGACCGAATATGTAATATATGACCGTGACGAGAATGAGGTGTAATAACCTATCAGTCCAATTGCAGCAAACACAATAGCATTGACCTAGAGAATGACGACTCGAAGAGTATGTCAAACAAATATGTTAAGGAGGAGGCGACGAATTCACGAATGAGGGCTAATTGTTTTGAAGGAAATAACAGTTAAGCCATATTATTCGGACCTTGAAATTTTGTCTTTCACGCAATTGCTGCAGAAGTTTTAGACTATGATTCCATAATTCAATAATCGTTTAAGTTATTGCGTCGTAAATATTTGCATCTTCAATTAGGTATTGACGCATTTTCATTCATGTTGTTGTGGACTATGATTCGTCGGTAACGCATCAATAAAATATTTAAAATGTACTGTCCATGAACTTTTCTGACATCAAATTGCATTATATTATTTTAAAATAAATGTTTTAAAAATAACAAAGTATTTTCGAACTTCACGCTGATCAACAACGTAAAACAGCGGGAACAACTCATTGTTTTGCTTTCGAACATTTACCAGCGATCGCGACTTTACTCTTTACTCTCGCTTCAAACGCAATGGGAAAGAAGACAACATTCCCATGTTGGCCTTCAATAGGAATATTAATTTAATGATAACAGACTGGCGACTGTTCTTTGTTCCGCGTGTGGACACACAACGGTAACAAAGCACTGTACCCACGAAACTTCACTGAAGTGATGTCATTGCCTTTGACCACAGAAATACTAATAAAGTCTTTTATTCCAAGTATAAAATCACCATTAAACATATTAAATAATACATGATTATAGATTCGCACGTAACATTACATATAGGTAGTAAACACCAGTAATTACTAAAGAAATCGATTCTTTAACGAATAAAATAAAATATTGACTGATTTTGTTTAGCAATAAAATATACTGACGTATACTGTATGTATTGTATGGGAGAGAAGCGTTAGTGGTGAAACTGGGCACGATCTTATCATGGTACTTTTGGGTGCCGAGATGAGAAGGTACCGATTCGATCATTTGATAGGTATATTTAAATATATTTTTGTAGCGTCGGTGGCCGAGCGGTTAGGGTATCCGACTCGGAAGTGAAAGGTACCGGGTTCCAATCCCGCTGCGGCCATGTACCTATGACTTTTTTCTGAGTTATGTTTGTTGTTTGTATTAGTTGAATGCTAACCGATGCTCTTATGGTGAGGGAAACATCGTGATGAAACCTGCACATTCAGACGACTGAATGTGTAACCATGATCCAATCTGGTCAGGTTCCTGGTAGCAGGGTCATGAAGGTCAGATGGCAGTCACTACACTCCACCTGATCTGCCAATTCCTGGATCATGGTCAATGCGAACCCCAGCCCGTCGTGCGCGAGAGCACAACCGGGATATTAACGCCAAGATGATTAATATTATTTTTTATTATACGGCAGACAAATTGGCAAGCGGGCCTTGATGGAAAGTGGGGAGTTACCAATACGTTGCCTGCCTCTGAAGATAGCTCCAAAAACCTCTTGAACGATCCCATGTCAAAGTCCACAGGAAACACCTGGCTGGAAACAATATAAGTTATACAATACAATACAAAACTCTTTATTGCACACCAGAGGACACAAGTACAGTTATCATGACGATGATCTTTTATTTTCCTCATTAAACCTTTTGTGATTGCTTTATCGCTGTTTGTTGATTGAACATCAAACCGGAACATAGATGCTCGATCAAGTAAGTAGAATGTGGCCGGTTATCAAAGCGTGAGTCAGCGAGCGTACAATAAATACTTTCGACACAATTCTCAGAGAACGTCACATTACTGTTCCCAACGACATCAAATACTGTCCAATCTTATCAGGACATAATCCTCCCTATCATTATGCAATGTTAATTCTCATTACACACGTTTTAGCCTACATAAGTTATGCGTTTCACAACGCAGATAAAGTTCCTTAGCACTTTGTTTGAGTATAGCACAATATTTGAGTTGCACCGTGGTATGCATGCTACACCTGTTTACCTTGTTGAAATGTTTATAGAGTTGAAGTTATAGGATTGGTTAGCTCTTCGTTGAGCTAAATTAATGGATTCGCAAATAGGATACTTCTGTGGTTGGTTATTTTTGTTTGCGACTCTACTGAATCTGGCGTTGAAGGTAAATTCGTCTGTCAAATTACATGCGTTTATAACATATTTATTCTATCGCAATAGAATTTAAATTTGATAAAAGCGATTTAAGTCTATAAGAATTGGGAAACAAAAATTAGCACTACAGAAAGCTTTCTCTGATATGGCAGCACTTATTCAAGCCTGAGGAATCTGATTGGACGGATACCATCTCCAAACAAGAATGATTGTGTTTTTGTGGTCCGATTTTTGAGAAGCTCAATCATAGGTAGGCACTATTTCATGAAAATTATTTGAAGAACATTCAAACTTTTCTATTTACATCAAAATTTAACGTATACGATTATTTAAATAATTAATAGCAATTTTTGTGACCATTTACAAACGAATTTCAACCGAGAGGTCAACGTCCGCTAATGCCAATCTATTTGGCACCTACTATATGTACCTATGTACAGTTACCGCTTTCCATCAAGTGGGCTGTCTGCTTGTTTATTAAAAACCTCCAACTGTTTTTATCTTATTTGTAGACATACATACGTACGTACACATAAAATTCAAAACCATATATTTTGGTCACACAATAAAACGCCTTAAACTCCGAAAAAGACCTCTGCATATAAACAGGAAGGATTTTCCATTCAAGACTGAACAAAGCCTGTAACATCGTAGCTTGGACAATGTCTGGGAGTGCATTATTTAGTGACCGGAATAGTGGCACAAAAGACTTTGCCAACCAACTTTTTCGCCGCGTTGTATTATACTGTAACTACTGTGAGGTTTTTCTTCTAATATTAAACCGATTCTCTGCTAGTGCTTTTCTTAAGGATTTGCTTTGCAGCCCTTTGTAGTCGGAACGCACAGTGGGTTATTGGACGCGTGAAAATGTATTTCTTTGGTATTTTTTAGAGATCGTGGATCTGTTAGCGTAAAAGATATCGTATCTCGCATACTGCATTTCACATCTATGCCACCAAAAGTGGATAATGAAAGTGGTACTACCATATAGTAGTAGATACACTTTCGACTATATAGGTAAAACCTTTTAGCATGCCCATTAAAAACTACGGATTACTCGCGGTTACACGTGGCCATAATAATAGCAAATGCTTCATCCTCATGTTCATAGTTCAACCTTTATAATGCATACGTCTGAGGAATGGAACGCGTTGCCTGCGAGTGTGATCCGTTATAATTCTAATCTAGACACTTTCAAGGCTAGAATGAATAGGCTGTTCCTAGACAGGCATACTCCATCATCGGCAGCATCGTTACTTACCACTAGGTGAGATGGCGGTCAAATTCCTGGCTAACCTAATGTAAAAAAGTGATCGAAACATTGGATGAAATTGGATAAATGACACGCGATTCGTTATTGTGTTACAAACTTGTCGTGTTGGTCAACAACAGCGACACCGTTACCGGGTCAGATATGTTTGTGGCATTGTAAAAGCATATTGGCGAGGCAGGCCAATTTATCAGGCGGACCCCGGGCCCCCGCGTGTTGCGCGGGAGTGCAATCGGGATTCAACGCCAGGATGATTATGAGGTCAATTTATTGATAAGTGAATTTAGACATTCCGTAAACAGAAGAGAATACTTCATTGCACTTCGATTAGCGCCAATTTTATTATTTTAATTTAGGTTATATTTGTATCTTGACAATTTATATTTCAAATTTAAAGACTTTCGTGGGTATTCGCTATACATATTATCGGGTTTGTTATCACGATTAGTATTGTTTTAACCTCAATATTTTGACCCAGTTGCGTCAACCGTGACTATGACGTATGCAACTGTGTACCGCAACCCGATAATTTGTGTAGTGAAAGTATTTAACCAATTTTAACCAATACCTTTTACTTAAGCGAATTTTGCTTTAAAAATCTTCAAGTGCCCAAAAAAGTTAAATTAGATTTGAGGATCAGCAGTACTAGTATTAAAGATTCAAGGACTAATTTTCATTCCTCTTAATTTGAGAGCAGCATCTAAATTCCCATTAAAGGGTCAAGCACAAAAAACAGGTTCAAGTGTCCCTTTTAAAGTGTCCCTATAAATTATTCTTAATTAACTTGGCTATTAGTCACACGGTCTTTAGGAATAATTGTTTCAAAGAGTCAATTTAAATCAGGCCAAATTGGCATTGATGGGGGAAAGTTTACACTGAATTTCATATTACTTGTGAATACTTATCATACTTATATTAAATTCTGGATGATATTCATGCTATTCTTTCCGCAGGGAGTTTACCTATTCCGAATTAAAAGTTTCGCATACAGTGAAAAAAGAACTAACTGGTCCAAGACGCCTAAAATCATAACCCTTCATCATAAATCTAAATAACCCTATAATAGTAATTAAGAGAAATTTTATATTGTACTTATAGTACAATATAAAATTATCCACCACCCCAATTATCTCCATCATAGCTTGAAACTCATTAATTTGCCAAATACATCCTACATAATGTTACAAAAAGCCGCTATAGTGAACACCTGCAGAATAGTAAGAAAGTTTATGCAAATACCTATAGAAGAAAATGTTACTACCACGTCGGTCGTGGACCCCATACAAACTTAACGTAGCACCTACTTGGTCTTGGCCCGTAGGTGCTGACTACGTACCAGCTTAGGCTGAGCAAGGTAAACTTACATAAATAATAATCTTTACGATTTGGTAAAGATCGCAGGTACCAGCTGGATGTGGAAGGCACAATACCGGCTATTGTGATGATCCCTGGGGGAGGCCTATGCCCAGCAGTGACCGGCTGATATGATGATGATGATGATTAAATAATAATAACCCTCCTGTCGCACTCGGGTAAAGATTTTGAATTTGCCGTATGAAAAGAGTCTGATCTTTCGAATGACGTCACCCACGTTCTCCGTTACCATACCATGTCGAAACAGGATAAATCTGTAACAGTCCTGGATAACCGCTTCATAGATATACATAATTTATGAACTACGTCAGTAGCGAGTACGCGCCGCATACATTCTTTAGTTTAAAATGTAAATCCTCAACCAAGTGGAAAACAAGATTCGCGATCGAATTGAATCTTGGGATCGGACTTTGAATCGTTCGGATCCGATCTCGTAAATCTAGGAAAGTTATACGTCTTTGTTTACCTGCATCAGGGCAATGGTTCGGAAACAATACCTCGGGTTGGTATTGTTTTGGCAGTATTTGCTGCTGTTAGGTTAGATATATTATCGATAAAGTTAAAACAGTATAAAGTATTTTAAAATGTGTATAAAATATTTTCAGACATCAGAGCTGTGGGCTAATTGCGTAACGATGTTGCCAACAATTCTCTGATTTCAATTATTAAAATTGTTACTTTTGCGATTCTGTATCATCGATTTCATGGGTTCAGTTGCTAACAAAGTTCTACTAAATTGGTTGCAACATTCCGATAAACTGAAACTTTGACAATAAAGAGAAGAGAATTGTTGACAATAAAGTTACGAAATCAGCCTACAAGTTAACATACTAGCTTTTTCTTTAAGAGTCTCAAATGATATTCACGTCTTAACTGATGATAATGATTGACTGCCAATGATGTGAAATTTTAGTTATATCTTAGGCTAGTGTCTGATATAGTATACCTCGTGCTGTAACTGTTCATATAATGATGTTGCTGTATTTGATATGTTTTGTATGAAAACCGTTCGTAAATAGGTGCTTAATGTACAAAAAGGAAGCGCTAAGTTGACAACCCTGGTGGTCGTGGGACTGTGGGACGAACTCTACAATTGTGCGTAATATTATCGAAGCTTAGGTATTGATAAATTACTTATGAAATAAAAATATCTATGTAACTATGCCTACGAGCTTTAATCGTTTCCTATGTACAGTGTAGGAACATTGGACTTTATACGATGCGTCATTCTATTTCATAATTTCGTGATGATATCTACTGTATTAATTGGTAAAGCGGAAGAGGATAAGCCGTATGACTAATAATAAATTGAATACCGTAAGCAATAAAAGTTTTGAACTGACAGGACACATTGCATGAACAAAGAGCTATTGACCCTTTCTTGTACTTTGTGCATCCTGGTATCAATATCGTAATCATCACGTTGGAGACTGGGTGTTTTATAGTTGTTAAGGTGCGATCACAAAGGAGTATTCTTTGTTCAACCGTTTCGGAAATGAATCGTATTTTTTTCAGTTATCGTTTTTATACTTTGTATTAACAAAATGAGTCATCATTACCATGTAGTGTAGTGATATGTATTCAAAGAGATAATAAATTCGGAATGAAAATTTATTTTTTTGGGAGTAAACGGAATTCAATTTATATTTGATACAATTTAAAATTTGAATTTGCACCGCGTGGTGTCAAAAGCATCGCAGTTTGAAGCAATTTCTTTTAATTGCGCGGTTATCAGCGGAACTACAAACATTAGCTAAGTATATAGCTAGATTAGAGACAACAGCGCCTTTCTTCATAGGAACTAACACCTGTATTCAGAAATGTCACTAGGAGATCTCACAGTGTATAGTTCCAACTGACAATACTTGATTGGCGATTAGCACCATGCGTCCGTCAGAATCGAGAAAATTCACTAATCTGAATCGCGAGAATAAAATTACTCTTAGAGCCGTATTGGAACACAGTGGGTTCACTTAACAGTAGCAAAGAGCCGTTGATAAGCACTGTGAGAATGCATAGTAACGCTACTTTGCTTAGAGAAGTATTGTCTGTGAGTACGGGTGATAAGGGGGACCTTTTTTCAAACAAATTTTATGTAATTAATCCATTCTTTCTATGATATGACGTTTTTAATGTATGTTTGTGCAATTGGCCTTTAATAAATGTATCAAAATTAATGTGAAATAGATTAATACTTATATAATATAAAACAAAGCAATGAAAAAGAAAAATAATGAAGTCACAAGACAACGCCATTTATGTTTTTTTCTATTTAACCTATAGAAACCCATTTTTCTCACCATTGAATACATTTACTAAGAGTATAAACCATAATTCAATTACAAACACTCAAAACGAATGGAAGAATGAAAAAATTAATTTAGTGTGGAAATCGAAACCCCTTAATGTTGAAAGGGTATATATTTATTAATAGTTTAAATTTCTTTAAATTTTTTAAATACTTTTTGCCGTATTATTAGGCACTTCAATACCTAGATTCTAAAACCAAAACCTAATAATACGCAGCATTACATACTGTAGGGTGAATATGAGTGTTTTCTTCTATTGTATGTAGCGCGATACGACAGCTGACAGCTTTGATGTAATTCAGCAGACGACCGCAGACCGCAGCGACATTATTTTCCGGCGTGTATTTCTATGAAATTACTTCCGTAGATTGAATTCCAGTCGGTAGCATACGAATAGCGGCATCCAGTGCAAATAATAACACGTATTTCATTTGCCAGCATCAATTTAAATTTAATAATTAAATTAAAACAATTTAATTTTTAAATGATCATCATCAGCATCTTTACAGTTCATTGCTGGACTTTAGCCTTCTCTACAGTAGAGGGCATTGCCATAATAACAAAAATAATGATCTAGCCTATGATATTAGTCGCCTTTTACGATACCCACAAGTAGAAGGGGTAAAAATATAAGTAATATTCCATTGTATAAGTTACGGTTGGATGAAATAAATGCTAAGCCACTTACCATCACATTTAATTTGGCTGTGTTATAGATACGAAACTTTTTTGTCTATGGATTTATATCTGTACAACATAAATCGATGGGTAAAGAACAGTTTCCTATGTTTGACACAGCATCTGTTATCTGTAGAGTAAGAATCTGTTATTTCTGTTATTTAGTTTCTGTTAGCTTTCTGTTATTTATGAATATCTGATGTAAAAGTTTTAAGAGCTGCTGATTTTACAAAAAAAATCACGTTTCCGCATCTGCTCAAATTTTTTAATGTACGAATATATATATATATATATTTAAGATATATATAAAAATACGGGGGACAAACACCTCTAAATGACGATTGAATATCAATGCAAGCGTAAACACCCCGTTTTGAAGGCACCCAGTGTGAAAGCCGCCTAAATATTCATTCCGTCTGATTGATTCGCACTCGTACTTGCCACCGGATATTTACATACAATGCTCTGTTTGTCGCTGTCCGTACTCGTGGTCCGAACTGAATGGATACGAAGATATCCAATTACACGAACTTCGATAGAGGCGAGAAAGAATCCCATTCAATTGATTAGCATTCCGTTTCAGAACGGGAAGTTCCTTTACTTGAATCAGGTTTTCGATTGATTTTATTAACTTTTTTGATTAGTAGATTTTGAGCTTTGATTATCTGGGAAGAATATTTAAAAAAATTAAAATGAAAATAATTCAAAGAGAACACAACATGCTTACCGAAATAATCACGATAAGTCGATGTAAACTATAATTGACGAAATATTATAAGTCGATGTAAACAATAATTGAACAAAGTAACTTTTTGTCATATCTGTAAGTGCAACCAATGACCCACGGCTTTGAACTCGCTTCATATATTTATTTAATTACATACTTATGAGCAGATAAGGTCAAGCCAGATAAAACAATTATGTTGCCTATCATAATTTCGTAATGATAATTTGACTTTAGCAATACGAATAGTTAATTTATCTTTATTGACGCCGATTATTGTATGAACGGAGTAATTGTAAGCTTAGCAAAAATTATGGTACTTAATCCACGAAATGTTGTCCGTCACAAATTCTTTATCGCATAATAATGTACGTATTCAGGGAGGAGCGTCGGTGGCCGAGTGTTTAAGGTGTCCGACTCGTAAGCGAGAGGTATCGGGTTCGAATCCCGCGGCGGCCATGTACATTAGTTGAATACTAACCGATTCTCTTACGATGAGGGAAACATCGGGATGAATCCTGCACATTCAGGCGACTGAATGTGTAACCATGATCCGTAATCTGGTCAGGTTCCCCTGGTAGCAGGGTCACGGATGTCAGTCGCTCAGATGGCAGTCGCTCTACTGTAATTCTCTGCCAAATCCTGGATCATGGTCGAGGCGGACCCCGGGCCCTTGTGCGCGAGAGCATAACCGGGACATTAACATGAAGAAGATTACATTTTTTATTTAGGGATTTGTGAGCTTATTTCTATTTTGGCTTGGCCATGATTTAGTTTTAAGACCGACAAAGCTGACTTCCTGTTGCTAATATTTGCACACTGCGCGGTAAAACTGTGTGACATAGTACGTTAGGTCATTCATTGGATCATCACACGCGAGGTAAGAAAGAACCATGCGCGTGCGTCCGCGACATGTCGTGTGTTGTCACTTATACAATTTTGGATTTTGTGCTAATGACAAAAAGCTTATTTTAAAATCTTACCACCGCTGTGAACGAACAGTACATGTAGCACACAGGCAGACAAAGGATTTACACATAATATATAGTTGTATCCAAAGATATCAAAACGAACCGAAGATTGATATCGCAACCGGATAGATCCAATCGGAACACTTTCGACTTGGAATAAATTGTATTTAAGCAACGCTCTAATTATTCATTGCTAAGCATGTAGTATTCTCTTGAAGGATTCTCATAAAATATGTTGTTTTAAATATGATTTTCTCAGATAATCAATGCTCAAAATCTACAAATCGGATAATCAAAAGTCCCTTACGAACCTGATGTCGAAAATTGGTTTGATCCAATCGGAACCCTTTACTTGGGACAAATTGTAACGCTTTTACGTACCTATAATTATTGGTTTTTGTACGATATTATTGTATCTACATTTATAATGTTATTGAAAAGAAGTTTGGAACTATATGGTCCTACATTGAAAACCGGAATAAGTGCAAAATTTCGAACCTTTCTATAAGGAATGGTGTACCTAATCGCATAAGGTTGATGTGTAGTGAAGTGAGAGTGTGCGTGTGTGTGTTTTTATTTATTAGTCAAATATAATTTTAGGGGTAAATAATATCTTTGTATAGATAACAGTCGGGTCAGACAAAACTTATAATAACACGAGTCTGTTTTTAAATTATAGCACTACGACTTGGGAGATTACCATTTACTACAGTCTATTTTGCAACTGACTTGTCGGCAATGAGATGATTCATGTTCAAGGTCTGAGGAGTAATTCGGGTAATAGACAACACTTTTGTAATAAAGCGTCCATCAAGACAATGGTGAGTGCAGATTTCCTGATAAGAATATCCTTTCAAAAAATAGGTTTACAATTGTTGTTGGTAATACGATATCCCTTGTTCAAAACCTATACTTGCCTATTCATTAGGTGCTAGTGGGAGAGGTGAAATTTGTGCGTTTGGAACCATCTCTGGAACCACATAGACGGGTCAAAATGTTAACATTGCGAATATTGCTTGCTCGTCTGCTCTTATATAATAAAAATATTTGGTACGCATACGTTGTATGTGCACGAAGTGCAGAAAAAACTCATTTCGGTGGTTAATGACAACTTTTCTAAAATGATTTAGTCGTTTGTTTGGTAGTTGAATAGGTATGAATTTAGTTACTATCTTATTTTACTGCAGGCGACCTTTTACGTAATATTCCGTGTACATAGAACCACACATCTACATTACTATTATCTATTGACTGTTCTAGTGAGGCAGCATAATATATTATCTTATGCGTAATGTGTTCCCAAAACAGTATAGAGAACACAAAAGATTGTAGTGATAATGCTGACTTTGCTCATAATAATATGTTCCTCATAGCAGATATGTAGAGTGTGTTCTGTTCTATACGATCAGTTTACATATCTAAGCAATTCTTCCTATCTGGTTACATGAAGGGAATGTTAATGTTCTCAAAGGCATAGTTACAACCTAGTTATCCAATTTATCAAACGTACGGATAGAATACAAATTCCGTTTCGCTTTTTAAATGTGCGTAGGACGAGGGTAGGTACGAGTATTACTTGGACAAAGGGCGGGAATGTCGATTGACTTCGAATTTCAAAGGAAATTCGTTAATTGGCGAAAAAATATCGCTCAATTTCCACTCGCCGATTGGCGGTCCCCTGTCCCGCGACCGTTATCGTGAATTCGTGTTTCGACAGCGCCCATTCGGCAAATCTTTATCGCAATTAGAGGGTATGTGTGTGAGTGTCACGGTTGCTACCGCTTTGGAAAGCTCGTTACGGCACATGAGGTTTCAGCATTTTCAGTGGGCTCAGTATCGAACGTTCATTGCGTATACGGCTTTTAATGTTAGGAGAATTAGGTACGCAACGGATAATTGTGCGTCTTAAAAGTAAAATTTCAAAAATGAAATCGGTATGTGTAAGTAATTGTAGTAATTTTTTATAGTTATTAGTTGGTCGTTTTGATTACACCTGTGTAGGGCGGGCGTTGACAGTATAAAAAATTATATTATTAGTAAGGGAGGGAGAGAAAAAAATTGGATATTCCTCACTAATTCCTCACAAAAGAATATTAATATTATTAATTAGTAGCCATCTGTATCCCACAGCAGTATAAATGCCTCCCTCCCAACAATAAGCGAAACACTAAGCTGTAAAAAAATATTTAAAGACATATTTAGCATATTTTTTAACATCACCGTTTACTGTAGTAGTGTAGTTTACTGAAATTGTGCCTGTTACGTAATCTTATTACAAATTAAGCAAAATGCAACAGATCGGATAGGAATTTAATATTCTCTTGGTTATCGTCTTTGAAACGAACTCTGAAAGTGAAAGACTTGTAGAAATTATGCAAAGTAATTTCTATACTGTCTGGAAAGTTTGTAACATTCCATTTTTCGTATTCATGACCTATAGCCACATATAATAGGTAGCTATCCTTTGGAAGCCACAGACTGCAGGAGCTTAAAGCGTTCAGAGGACCGGAAAAATCGTCGAGAATTCTACTGTTCTAGAATATTCGAGAAAACGGAATTCTCGGACAACCGGTTCATTAGCACCGCCAGTGTCGCAGCCACTGAATTTGATTTCATTCCTCTTTTTCTGAGACTAATTGCATGGAGCATAGCATTTTTATTGACACTTGGGCCATCCATGACGGGCGTAGTAAAAGGTGAAGGCAGACCGTAAAATAAACAGGAAATGAACAGCAGCATTTTCTGTCAAATTTTTGGACATCGCGATGTCACATCGGAAATTGTCTTCACTTTTGTTGAGAAGGCTGATGTTTAGCCATAGAAAATAGAAATTCTGTAACTTATGTGTGTACTTCACGAATAGAGAAGAAGTTTGTGAGATTATAAGTTTGTATGTATTCTTATATATTCTTTCCGAGTGTCGTAGGCTAATTTTAGTTTCCGAAAAATAACAGAATCCCACAGGGTAATCGAATATTAGCAGAGGTCGAACTGCAGGCGGGTGAAAGCCGCAGGGGACTATTGATAAATTAGTGAGTTAATGAAGCGTCTGTAGGATCTCGCGCAGTGGCGGCTACATACAATGCAATCCAATACCCAGAACAATCTAAGGAAATTACCATTTGATTTCTGTTGTAGCTACCGTCCTCCAGCTTCTCTGCATTAGAGTGGTTACTGTTAATATATCATTTTGGCTTTAATGTCCCGGTTGTGCTCTCGCGCACGAGGGTCCGGGGTCCGCCTTGACCACGATCCAGAATTTGGCGGATTAGGTGGAGGCACAGTGGAGCGACCAATTCCGGCTCTTCCTCTATATAAAACACCTTGTCTGAATACGAAATTCAGTACTATAAAAATCAAATGTTCATTTTCTTGCTACGCGATAGTTAAAACTTGGTAGACTGTAGAGACTCGTGCATAGCTCGGATATCAAGTGCGTAAGCTGTAACAGAAATGGTACTGTGAATAGCTCTGACACCATTTTCTCCGATTCGGATCGGAATTGGTCGGATGCAGTGCGTAAGCTCTCTATGTCTATTAACACCCGTAGTTTCGAATATCGGGCTTTTAATGTCGACGCTACTCTCTATTGTTTAGTTACGATTGTAGAACAAATAAATCCAGCCTACCATATTTACCCGTTCGTCTGTAACTGCATGGTTGAGATACCAGTAACATATTCCAATTTATAGGCAGCTTTTATTCTTCTAGCTTGAGCACGTATCTAACACCAACTCCTACATTGCTGGGTCTAATAAAATGGAACAAAATCCTACCTATACCAAAAACGCAAAGTTCGTAACGAATATAGGGTTGTTTGGATTTTTTTTTACTCTTTCTCTGACAATACTGACCAGTTTTGTTTAACTAAACGGGTTGTTTGAGTATCTATTTACTTTACCAACCTTCGGAAATGGTTTGTGAGTTGTTTTAATTTATTTCATACAAGCTCACCGTGCTCTGCTAGATAATTGATTACCCAATACGTTAACACTTCATTTCTTCCCTCATCCTTTATTCATTTTCGTGTACCAATCACGAAAGCGTATTTAAACAAAATTCGCCTAGCAAACGTGTACAGGAAAAACCTTGGTAGTCATTGCATATTTATCGCTTAATATCATAAGACCCACTTACCTCGCAGCTCACTGTTGGTATAAATCTCATCTCTGTTGTATGGTTGGGTGAAAAATTAAATCTTCAGAGCGCAGACGCCATGTGAATGAATCATAGAGATTGCGAGGCCAACGCTTCCATATATCAAGCGCTCCAGGCTACCCTAGACTGTGTTGCTTTAGGAGTTAAAGTCACAATAATGTCAGTGATAGTGGAAAGTGCTTTCAGATAGACAGATTACTTTACATAGGAACTCGACGGAAAGTCCATGTGGGCAAGGGTGAGTGAGATCTTAAGTTTTTTATCTATATCTTGCTAGTTTGAGAGTGGAGGGAAATGAAAAGTAGCCTATGTCCATCGTCAGGTGCTACACTATCTCCATTCCCAATTTTATCAAAACATGGTGAAGTGGTTTAGCCGTGAAAGTGTAACAGGTAGACAGAGTTACTTTCGCATTTATAATATAAGCAATAAGATCTCATCTTTGTTCGCAACTTCGTCCGCGTAAAATCCTGTTTTATGGTGTGATCCCGCCAGGATTTCGGGATGCATTTTAACCTAACCTAGAGATGAAATTCAAGATCAAAAGTGTACACAAATTGCCACTACAAAGAATAACCCCAAGGGGTGGAATATTTAAAATAATTGAAATATTTATAAAATTTCATTGAAATTGGAATAAGATTGTATTAATATTTAAAAAATAACATTCCACCCCTTGGGTTTATTTTTTACAGGAGCAATTTGTTTACACTTTTGATCTTGATCTTCATCTCAGAGTTTTTGTAGGTATGTGTTATTTTGGGATATAAGATACACAGCAACATAGTCCGTTAACTTTGCGTTGAATAATAAGAAACATTTTTCCTTAGTAACTGTCGCATTTAGGTATATTATTAGTAGGAAAGAGCTAGCCTTCCTATAGTATCCTTGTCCACGTGAATTGCGATTAAAGGAAGCGCCTGGGAGACGGAGATCCTAAAATAAGAACCACAAGAGATTTTAGTTATTAGAGGTTGGTTTGATTTTGGTTATAGTGGATTAGCTTCATACGAGATATGACGCGTAGTTTTTATCTCCTCTCTGGATATGACAAGGATAGCATAGCCTCCTTTATCTGACTGAAGGAGGCTATGATGATAGTCGTTGAAACTTACCAGTCAAGGAGCGGTGATATGATTCGCTCGCAACTCGAGCTAAGATTGAGGAAAAAATTGAGAGACGCCGCCGGCGATCCCAGAGGAACTGGAGGAGGGCCAACAGAAATGAGATACGAAAACACAAGTTTCAAGGCCAGCTCGTACAGTCAGTGTTCTAAGTCCTCAGGTACATTGGTGATTATAAATACACACTACCGACTGTAATAAATAACCACTATAAGATAACAAGCAAAGTTTTGTGGAAATCCTCTTTGATTCGACCGACTATATTAATCAAATATCTTAGCAGTAGCTCCTGCCTACGACTTCATTCGATAGGACATTTAAGTTTAATTATTCAATCTTGACAGGTTCCCTTGTCAACAAGGTCATGGAAGTCAGATGGCAGTTGCTTTAATCTGGTCAGGTTCCCCTGTCAAAAGCTTTACGGAAGTAAGATGGCAGTCGCTGTATTGTAATTACCTGATCTGAAAAATCATGGGCTTTCGCACGCGAGCACATATTGGCGCCTAGATGATTTATTTAATACATTCGTCTATTTATCTAAAGCAACAGCAAAACAATCAAAAGTTCGTGTTCGTACACCTGTCAGTTCATAAAAACCATACGATCAGTGCTTGTATGTTGTGCATTTAAAATGATGAATGTGTCTGGTTGTTAGGGCACTGACTGTACTACATCCTTGATAGTATAACAACTAATTTAAGTGGCAAACTGGCCCTCACGAACAGAGAAATAGCCGTAATATCTCAAAGCTTTGTTCCCCCCACCCATTATGTGTTGCTTGCCCGGTTATGTCGAATTATGCGGGAAATATTTTACAGCTTTCGGATTGCAGGTTCAGTTCAACTTATCTTGTTAAGCAATAACATCATTTTTAACTATAGCTGAAATCACAAACCATTCACTTGCTCCTTTATAAGAAATTGGGTGCTTCTCGTGACTATTCGTGTATATCAAACTCAATCAATCATCATAATCATCATCTTGGCGTTAATGTCCCAGTTGTGCTCTCGCGCATGAAAGCCTAGGGTCCGCCTTGACCATGATCTAGGATTTGGCAGTTCAGATAATTACAATGGAGCCACTGCTATGACCTCCGTGACCCTGCTACCATGGAATCCTGACCATATTAGATCATGGTTACACATTCAGTCACACTGAATGTGCAGGTTTCATCACGATGTATTCCCTCACCGTAAAAGCATCGATAAGCATTCAACTAATGTACATACTCGTAACTCAGACAAGAGTCATTGGTACATGGCCGCAGTGGGATTTCAACCCGGTACCTCTCGCTTAGGAGTCGGATACCTCAACCACTCGGCCACTAACGCTCCTTAATAAATACACAATATGTACACATACTTACGGTATGTAAAAACTAGGTAGTTAATTAATCACAGAATATAAATTTATGTAGATAATGAAGAAAAAGCTTTGCCATTGACATTTCGCACTTTATTTTTCATTTTTACTAGCAAAGCCAAGGTAGAAGAGCGGCTCAAGAAATATCTTTTATATCTGAAAGGTAAAGACGTAAAATGCAAAGAAAAATACGGAACAAAAACTTACAGAATATAGTGCGAGGGGAAGTAAACAAAAGATAATACCATTCACGGACTTTGCTCTCTAACTAGAGAGCAGGTTGTAAAAAACTGGCGTAAAAAACATCCTTGAACCGACTCAACGCTTGATCTGTAAACAAACGTGTTTGTTAAACAACGTACTTGTTGTATTCCCCCGAAGCCTAAATCAGTATAGGTGCTAATGTGTGTTATTGTTCTGTTGATGTTTCAATTTAATTGGAAGCATCGCCAATTGCCAATTGAACACACAATTGTGGTTTGAAACCGTTCAATTTATCCTAAATAGCAGAAATTGGGGCCTAAATTATGCGTTTCATTGAAAGTTTTCATCCGTTTGGGTTATTATCACTTACGCACTTTTAATTAACCAGGTTTCGGGGAAAATAACCGCATTTGATTTAGATCATATTTATGGTCGCGGGACAACTTAAGTACTACTATTATCGAGTTTAGAATGATCTATTACGTGATATTAAACTACGGAAATAGGAAATGCGGGTATATATATTATTATGATCGGATATATTCGATCCAAGGTTTTTCTAAATATTGGATACTGATTCGGCTATTCATAAGGAAGAAGTGACATTGTTAAATTATAGAATATGGCAGTGGGTCCTGTTGACCATTTCAAGTAGTGCCGTGGCCGACTGGACCCTGTGGGACAAATTCGGACGGGACCGTTTGACTGTTTTAAGTGGATATGTCGCAGCCATCTGGTTAAATCAGCCATTTAGAAATACATAATTACAAGTTGTTAATGAGTAATAACTTTAAAGTTATTATTGTGTTAAATACTATCAATATTTTAGGTACCTACTCGCAATACAATTAATTGTATACTTGCTGAAATTGTTGCCACAAATAATATTATTTTTATCTTAGTAAGGTTTTCATTTAAGTTACTAACTCATGATCACTCTAACCAAACATATATTTGCCTTCAACAAAACGGCTACATAACGTTCAGCCAAGTAGCTGCACGTTACATTCAACTACTTGGCTAGTTGTCCTTTAGTCATTCAATTGAATGCCGGCGTTTAATTAACAGACTAGCCTTCTCATTAAATGGCTGATTTAACCAGATGGCTGCGACAGATATACGATATAACTCTACACAATGACATGTGAGCTATCTTCTACTTTATCGGAAATACTAAATTTAGAATTAAAGTTAAAGGAACGTAAATATCTTTATACTTGTGGGCCCGACGCGAATTCGTGCGCGTGGCGTTCTACACCTATCCTACACCTACCTTACATCCACCCATCTACCCTTTTCTCCTCATACAAACCTTGCTCTGACAATTCAAACAAAACAAAAAAACAATTATTAAAATTGAATTTCAGTTTTTAAGGTAAGTTAAATTAGTGATAGTGAAATTATACGCAAACATGGATACCTCTGGCTATATTATTGCAATTTTCCTATAGAATAGCCTACGTTACTCGCTGATAATGTAACTTTCTGTGTGAAAGAATTTTTGAAATCGGGTAAGCAGTTTTTGATCTTATCCATTCATCATCACAGCCCGTACCAGTCCACTGCAGGACTTAGGGCCTCTCCCACGAAAGGGGAGGTTATTGCCATAATCTCCACGCTTGGCAGGCGGGTTGGAGATCGCAGTGTTTAAATATAATAATGGAAAATGCTGCTGCCCATTTTCCAGACTACGGAGACTCTAGATCTTTTGTCTCGAAAACATTAGTCGCCTTGTACGACACCCACGAGTGTAAGGGGTTGGTGCTATTCTACTCTGCCGGACACCACACGGCCATCTTCTTATCCATTACAAACAAACAATCAAATCTTTCCTCTTATAATTTTGTATAGACTATAGACTATTAGTATCTATACATCGTCTCCAGAGAAACACTTAACACAGTACTGAGATTTGACTTTGAGTAATATTGCTAAGTGACAATACTCGTAGTATAGGAAACATTTACTATGTCGTGGCACGGTGTGGCATTCCCCACACAAGGTATTATATTTTAACAAGTAACGTAACAAAGTTGCTAGGTATAATGACATCATTTGTGAAGAACCTTCATACAGCAATGGCCTTTGAAATAATGCCATAAACAAAGGTTTTGTCATAATCTCCACGCTGTGCAGGAAGGTGCAAATCGCATTGTTAAAAATATCATTGGTCAGCAATAACAGAAAATTGCTGACTATTTTCTGGTGGTGGTTCGTATCTAAGAAATTAGTCACCTTGCACGACACTCGAGGCGGGGAGGAGTTCGTGTTATAATCTGCGTTACTACCCGTATTCAGAAACGTTACTATGAGATCTCAGTGTGCGCGAGAACGCACTGGGTTCCGAACAAAGGCATTGGACATAGAGCATACAAGGAGCCTCGACATATAGATAATCACGTCACAGCCCATAACAGTCCGCTGCAGGACTTAGGGCCTCTCCCACGAAAGGGGAGTTTATTGTCATAATCTTCACGATTGGCAGGCGGGTTGGAGATCGCAGTATTTAAATACAACAATGGAAAATGCTGCTGCCCATTTTCCAGACTACGGAGACTCTTGATCTTTTGCCTCGAAAACATTAATCGCCTTGTATGACACCTATGAGTGTAAGGGGTTAGTGCTATTCTATTCTGCCGGACACCACATGGCCATATAGAGAATGTACACTGTCAATCTGTCACAACTCAATACAAATGACTCAATGTCAAACAAAAAGCTAGTACATTAAGATGACCAAGGCCACCAAATTTGACAATAGTAATGGTTATGGAGGGGTATTTGACAACTTATAGCCATCCCTTTTGGAATCGTTACATGCACCATAACAAAAAGAAGCAAAATATAGATTTGTGACTTCAGCAGTGAGTAGGCTCCTCTTATGTCTTTATGTCCAATTTCTTTGTTTCCGACACTTCCAATACAATTCAACTGACAATATTTGACCTTGAGTGTTGTTGACTTGAGTATTGACGTCAGTTCGTTCACTTAGCAGACAAGCACTGTGAGAACGCAGTAAAGCTGTTTGCTTAGACAAGTATTGTTTGTCAATACAGCCCTTAAACAGTTGTTTGGTACAATAAATGTCCTAATTAATATAATTAAACTGACGGTACTCTATGTGTGTTTGTTTGTTCAACTTGCCAACTGAACATCCATTGGACTCAGTTTTGGCTTACAGAGCGACCGATTTATTCTTGTTACATTTTACCCGTCTTTCAAGAGAGCGACACCGTGGGAAGAAGTTAATAATATAACCTAACCGACAGAAAAAGTCGGATAACACCCGACCAAGTTAAGTTACTTAAACTTAAATATTTTCTAAACTACTGAATTTAATGAAACAAAGCTAAGATTTCAATGAAAATGGTTTTCAAACAGAGAAAAAATCGTCCGCGTCAAAATCGGTCCATCCGTTCGGGAGCTACTATGCCAGACAGACACACAAAGCCACATATACACACCTCAAACTTATAACACCCCCCTTTTTTCGTTGGCGCTTAAAAATGAATCAAGTTGGAATTTCATTTCGAATATTATTTCGACAGAGCTTCGATGCTGCCAGTAGATATACAGTAATATCGTTTCCTCGCGTACAATCTCAAAATTTACTGTTATATCATACTCAAAATAACATGTGTGATCTATAAACGTAGGGTTATACCCAAAGGCGTAAACACCCTATGTTTTAGGAACATTACGCCCCAACACAATTTACTCGGAGTAATATACTTTGCGAAATTTTAGCGTTTCAATCCGGCAAATGGTAATAAATACGGGTCTATATCACGCTCTATTCATTGCCGAGATCCAAGGGTATCTTGTTTTTTATAAAGAGACTGAAGTAAGTAAACGAGTAGAGAACACTTTGGCTAAAATATTGTATCATGTATCTCTTTGTTCGGATTTTTTTGCCTTTTCTCTTGCGTCTTATTTTAATAGCATTACGGTGCTGTTTCGGTGGAGATGTAAGAAAGAGGTTTTGGAATATTGAAGTAGGTTTTATTTGCAACATATTTCTAAGTGACATGCAAATATTGTTAGGCAAGAGCCCTTCTTCTTAACATTGTTGAGGTACATCACATGCTTTCATGACAAGTACCTGGCAAGAGAACAAATAAAATATTACAATACTAATGAAGAAAATCAATATAAACCAAAGGTTTCCATAAGTTGCGTTGGCTGCTTACCACTCATGCAGGCCGTAAGCTTATTTACCACCTTAGTGGTATAAAAACCTTTATAAATGAAACCCAAAGATAAACATACGATAATAGAGCTATTCGTTATCGACTTAATCTCTTGTATGATTAATTTATCTTTTCTATCTATGTTGTACAAACTATCAATTCATTAAGAAAACATATTACCAACTTAAAAAATATATTTTACAACTTTGTCGGCGAACATGCGATCTCTAGTACAATTGGTTTCTGCGCTCAACCACAAACAAACAGACGGACTTGGCGAAACTCAAAAGGTTACTTGTTTTACTACAGAACCTCGAAAACGTCAATCATTCTGCAGAAACTTCGCACATTGTCTTTTCAAACTAAAGTATCGACCATACGAGTATAGACTTCAAACCTATTATTAACCTTTTAATTCAATAGTTCATAATTAGAAGCCCTTAGTTACAAATCTCGCCCACGATTATGCGAGAGTCCAATCATGAATATGCAATCCATACAGAGTCAGCAATCATCATGCAATGCAATACAATCGCATCGATGCAACTTGTGGGAAAATAACTACTATCAACACTCTGAAGGTTAGATTACGTAAACAAATACCAGTCTCAAATTCTATGCACATATCTTTAGACGACCTGAGTGGTTCAGTTAACATGCCGGTCGCCACGCAGAGGTCCCGGGTTCGATTCCCGGCAAAGATCAATTTTATTTTCTGTTACGGGTCTGGGTGTAGTATGTATAATAAGCTGTATATAAGTAGTTTATCAGTTATCTAACACCCATGACCCAAGCTTTGCTTACTTCGGTGCGAGATGGCGCTGTGTGAATTTGTCCAAGCATATTTATTTATTTGCGCACATAGTTTCATATGCAGAATCTGGACCGCCTGAATTTAATGCATATACACTATAACAATACGGTTGTTACATTCAGGCTTCATCGTTTGGAACAAATATGCAGAGTGGCAGGTACGTTGCCGCTTTGAGAGAGAACTGAGCTGAATATGTCGTGCTTGTTGTCGTGCAAGCATTGTTGCTTACAACAGGTGAATTTCCATAGAAAAGATTGGAGCTAGGATATTAACGATTTCAAATTCTCTGGCGATATAATCGTCGCATATATCGTATCAACGATTCACGCACTAAGTTTTTATAAATGTAACAAAAATGCAGAATCGTAGATGCGGTGAGTACCTACGGTTGCTAGGCCATTTTGATTGACCCCAGTAGCATACATTAAATGTATGCTGGGGGGGAAGTATTACCATAAAATAGATACCGTGTTCGTATTTTCTAGAGTTATGGACATTGTACTCGTATACTAATTTGAACACTAACCGATACTCTTACTTTGAGGAGGTATCAAAATTTGAAACCATAATCCAATCTGGTCAGGTTCACGGAGAGTTCAGGCTCTGGACACGGAGATTAGATGGCAGTCGCTCTACTGTAATTACCTGATCTGCCAAATCCTGGATCATGGTCAAGGCGCACCCCGGGTCCTCGCGCTTTAGGGGCACAACCGGAACATTAACGCCAAGATGATTATTAGATTAATCGTTATTTATACTATGGTATTACTATCATATAGTTTTAGTCATGCATGGCATAGAACAATAGATCATAGTTAATACCATTCAACCTAAATTATGAATTAATAAGTAATACCAGAATATTTCCTTTGTAATAAGGATTTCCAATTCTTATAAAATGTCCGGCCAGTAACCTTTGTCGTAAATAATAGGGGGTAAATTTCTGTAGCAAGCAATAAAGGCTTAATTTCTTTGTAAATTGAAACGACCTAATTGAATAATAATGAACGGTCGAAATAAGAAATCCTTTTTCTAAATGCGTATCTATTTTAAGCCGCCTTTTTATTTAGAGGTGCACTTATACACAATTATTACTTTTTTAATGGCTTACGTACACTTTCAATATTGGGAGTGGCTTAAAATACTTTTATGGGGTTATTCTACCTTACAAATGTTGATTTGATTTGGCTACGTCTATTAAAGGGAAACAGGGAATAGGGGAACGAATAGTTAATTTGTAGAACTACTTAATAATCGATATGCGAAGATTCATCAGTGCTACTATTAGATATAGAGTGATGAAATTTCTCGTGAAATATGGCTCGAAGTCAAAAAGTCACAATTTGAACAAAAATTATATCATCTAGAACTACGGAGTATTAATCAGTTGAACGTTTCCAATTAGCAATTAGGTATGTGTAAGCTTACGCAGTAGCTTATTCATATATTTATCTGAAAAATACATGAAATATGAAAAATCTAATATAAGGCCAGAATATAATACAATCTAATTTTAAATAAAAAAAAGTATTTAAGTAGTTTATCAGTTATCTGACACCATAACACAAGCTTTGCTCACTTTGGGGCCTGGATGCATAAAAATACATACACAAATAACACAAAGGTCACAAGGTCGCAGTCTCATGTGTATCAAAATCAAATCGTTACCTCGTAAATGCGTATGCATACCAGGATAACATGAGAACTAAGAGGTCTTGCGCTAAAATATTCATCAGTGCGATACACACCCGCTGCGCCGTACAAAAGGCATAGCTCCCAAAAGGCTCAGAGGGAAGTCAAATCTCCTGAGGTTCTGTGACAAATTGCACTGTTTTACCGTTTGGGCTGTTCCTCATCTCTTTGATATAGCTGCGGTTTTTTCATTCTAGTTTATATATAGTACGGAAACGCCAGATCGTTCGATATAAACACATATCCGTATTCACAAACAATACGTCTTGTCTAAGTAGAGATGCGTTACTTTTTGCTAAGTAAACGCACTGCGTTCAACACGGCTCTATGATTGGTAAATGTTTATTATCACAATATAAAAGGAACCCTATGTTACTGAGTGATATTGTAGCATTCTATTATCATTAATAAAATAAACAACTTTTAAAATTATTCTAGCAGATTTATTCATATCAAACAAATATACATATCAAACTCTTTATAATATAGATGATAATGGAATCGTAGATGTTCGTGACATCTAATTATTCAGCTTAACTTGATATCGAGACCACATACCTCTTTGATTTTTCAGCTTTGATCTAAGTAGACAATAATGTTAAAGCCTTTCTGAATAATTTAATTAAATAGAGAGCAGCCGTCTGCTTGCGCTTTACGATTGTTAAATAAGGATGAAAACTTCAAACAGAATTAAACGGAATAAAAAATTCAAACTTGTGTAAACCACAACATTAGATATATGTAGACAATTACTACAATTAGATATATCAATCTAGATTTCTGTTCCATTATTCACTCAAGCTCGCATTGCATTCAATAAGGTTTCCACCAATAAGTACACAAGGTCTACGTTTGACTTTGGATCCGTGTGAATCCGGGAGGATCGATTTATGTTGTATTAATCAAAAGTAGATACGGCTCCCATCAGGTGGGTATCTGTCATTTGTCACTAAATACATAGGTTAAAATAATCGACTTGGCTAGTCACGTATATAGGGTTCTGTAGTCGCCTGTCTTAATATGCATGCTCAAATAGAAATGCTCTAAAATTAAACTTTATTCTACACAATTTGTATGAATTGTTTACTTATCCAACTTCACTTTATAAATTGGTCGACTATAAAAAAACTAAATCTGTCTGAAACTAAGACTTCACAGCGCTCCACCGTTGTCAATGAAATTCGGTATGAAGACATATTGGAATCTAAGCAAAGACATAAAGCTATCTTATATCGAAGTCCGCGCGAAAGCTAGCTAGCTGTAAATAAAACCCAATATATCGTTGGAAAAGCCTCGCTGCTTTCAGACCAGTCAAAAAGCATAAAAAGCAGGCAATGGAAAGAAATTTACGAGTATAACCGACGCGGCCAGCTTTGGTATATAATCGTTGGAAATATTGCCCTAAAAATAGGGTAAAATATTTGATGACGGGAAGCTGAGATAATAAAATTTCTCACTTGGGATTTCTAAATCAAAAGTAATCTCAAAGAATTTTCCCTCCATGAAGTCCGTTTTATGCCAGGATCTTGTCTTAGGTTTATATAAGCTTTTATTTAACTTGCAATGTTTGTATGTTTGGTAGAAAACTTGCAAGCTTAAGGCGCTGTTCTAATTGGCAACGGTCGTGTGACCATGGTCGTATGACGGACGGCGCCCGACCCATAGGAGACCTCAAAACCGCCCGTCGTACGACCGTTGCCAATTAGGACAGCGCCTAATTTGACTTACTTCCCGGCGTGCAATTGAGCTGAAATGTAACTAACCTATGTAACTTGGATGACACTATAACCGCATCGAGTTTGAGCTCTTTGGAATTGTCTTGATAGTACTACCTCTACGTGATTCAAGGTCTGATGATGATGACGGAAAGCTGCCACCTACTAAACGCAAAAAAAACCATAGTGTTTCGACTCTTTGGTATGGTCTTACTGTTTATTATCCCGCGCGATAATGAAAAAATGATTTTCATTTGTGAACTTACTACGTTAGACGTTTTAATTATGTCTGTAAGTTAATTAGTGCAACTTTTTCCATATTAAGAGTTGTTTTAGCATAATTCACTCATTTCCGCTAGATATTTTTAAGCTAATACTTAGACCGGTCTAAGTATTGTTGGACAGTAGATTCTACTAACTATAAGTACTTTTACTAATTAGGATACTTACCATGGTCAAACACACTATCCCTAGTTATATTTTCTCTGTCTGACACGCTGCTATGTTTATGGTACTGAAGTAGACCAAGCTTGAAATATTTACAGAATTCGTATTTGTATACCGTATTTCATGACATATAATAAAAATGTCAGATCCTAAGCCAGTTTCCGTGCAAGGTATCTGCAAATTTCCAACAAAAGCATATTTTGCCTTTTTACTATGCTGTGATACGGAACCCTTGATTAAAGCTTAATTCGCTCAGTCGTTTCATTGTAATAATTCTAAATCGTTTATGTCGTTGTGAGTACAACAAGCATAAAAAAGGGTGCGACGCTAGAAGACGAAGCGGTCACCCATCCAGTTACCGCACTCTGCCTGCTTTGAATAACTTAGAATAGAGTAGAAAAGAACAAAACATAAACTAATATCGACGAATATTATTTCTAACTACGGACTACAGACTAAATAATGCTATGTGTATGCTGCAGTAACGCAAAAAGTACGCAGTACTTTTGTTATGGGTCTCACAAGCTGCCATTAGACTAGAACCGCTTCAATTTTTTTAGGTACACACGCCATGCCAATCACCGTTAATTTCCTATGTAAAACGTTACGACAAGCACGATGACATTATTTATTACGCTTAAAAAATAAAGTATCGTGTTACGAAATTACACTTCTCTGTTTAACGGCTTCTGTCATTCAATCTCAGGCGAGAATCTAATTTGGAAGGGTATCGGATTACAAAATGCTATCGTAAAGTCTGTTAACGACCTGTCTAGAACATTTTGGCAGGCGATGTAAAAGTGTTTACGGGTTCCTCTTGCGTTACAACATATATTTTTTTGTTTATTCTTTAGGTATAGGATACCCTGGGGGATCTGTTTTTTGTGGGTACAGATCGCGGTTGGTTAGATCTGAGTGGTCTTCTAGAAGGCTATATGTATAAACCTCCAATATCACGTCCAACGATCTCACCACATTTCTTCCAATATTGTTGTTATAACAATATGTTCGCTAGTTTATCGCCAAATTTAAAAATTAAACTATATCTATTCTAAGGCGCTGTCCTAATTGGCAATGGTCGTACGACGAACGTCACCCGACCAAAAGGAGGCCTCAAAATGGCTTGCCGCACGACCGTTTCCAATTAGGACAGCGCCTAATCCTTAGTGTTCTAATATTTACACTTTCTTGAACACGTTCACCCGCAATGTGTATAAATTGGGCATATCCAAATTGTTCAAAACGTTTGTTTCTATAAAATGCCGGCTGACTAGCGACTGGTGAAGACAACTAACTAACTAAAGTAACTAACAAAAAACAATAAAAATAGAGCAGAACCACGTAGGTTCCTCTAATAAACAAAAATAAACCTTACTTAACCTAACCAATATCTACAAATGGTAAAAAAAATTACCGAGGTCCCTACATTGCGGAAAAGTACCCAGAAGGCTGGCAAGTAACTAACTACGAGTACAACTATATCCACCCACAAATGTTTACTCCAGGAAAGCAAAGTATGCCAAGTAAGGATTGCAGTAATTTTACAATGTCCCTGTAACAACGTCATATGACACGATTTGATAAGGCGAACGTCGTAAAAATACCGGAGCTCTTTCCCAACTACTCGCTTGCTCTCTATATGGGTCAGTAGATGTGTTGATAAACATTGTGTTTGATTAAAGCAGTTTCTACTGCGACCGGAGCGCTGCTTCGTTTCTACCTTGATGGTTTCTTTGTAGCTACCTATCCTGCCTTCATCCTACTTTTGGTGTTTACTGGATTCTGGTTTCGGTTTTATCATCAGCCTTGTCCGAAATCTTGTCGATGTGAAGTTGGACCAAAATTTTTTTAATAATAAAAAAAAAAATGTGCTTGTAAAAATTAACACAGCGCCATCTAGCCTCAAAGTAAGCATGGCTGTTAGATAATTGAGAAACTGTTTATATAGTTTTTTAAATATATACTTATTGTACATACTACACCCAGACCCGTAACAGAAATTAAAATTAATTATTTCAATTTCTGCTCGGCTGGGAATCGAAGCCTGGACCTGTGCGTGGCGTTCGGCATGACCGACTGAACCACTCAAGTCGTCAATTTTTTTCATCATTAATCATCATTTTTTGTATCCATCATAATTTGTCACTATTATCAAGGTGGGTTCGGCATAATATACTTAGCACCTCATTCATTTCACCATGCAACTCGTCATGTAGATACTGCTTCATTGAAAAGCATTTCGCCTTCGGAAAGTAGAGTTTCGGGATCCATATTGGTTCATATAACACCTAGTTCTTAGAAAGGTACTTTTGTTTCACTCAACGTTCTTTTCACATAATCTTCGCTTCGCCGAAAGTTCAGTTCAAGGAATTCTCTTTACCGAATATTGTTTTATGTCCCCCGCTTTGTTATTCGGAATATATCCCCATATCGGCGGTAAGTAACGCAATATGGCTGGTTCGGCCGACATCGGTATAATTACTTGACATAATTTAATTAAGAAATTGCAAATATGCGCAAGTAAGTCTCAACTAACCTGAGTCAATTAGACGCTATATTCTTTGTCACAACACTCATCATCGATTTAGCGCTTATCCCGGCCTCTGCCAGGGTCGACTTTCCTACCAATTCTTCTCCACTTCGCCTGCTGGTCTTCGGAATTCTCGCATCGTAAGCCGTTGGCTCTCGCATTCGACTCAGCAATGTCAATCAATCGCTTTTTGGGTCGCCTACGGGGCCTCTTTCCCTATACCGGCAGGTTCAGGCACTATTTCCCATGTATCCCTGAGGTTTACGCATCACGTGACCAAACCAGCGTAGGCGAGCCTCCTTGATCTTGTCTGCGATACTTAACGCCAAGGCTTCCATGGATGTATTCCGTGTACATGTCAGCTTTGTTACAACACTGACCTATACAAATTACCTACCTATTTATAATACTGACAACCAAGTATTTTAAACAAAGATTGTGTGAGTGTCAAACATCAGGAAGATTTTTTTCTCAATCGATAGTCTCTGCCTACTCCTATGGGATATGGACGTGATTGCGTAGGTATGTATGAATAAATCAATTGCGTACGTATTAAGAACTCTTTGTTTACAGTTTGATTATATTAGAGTAATGAATAAAGCTGATGATGATGAGGATAATAACGAGAGAGGAGTAATGCGTTTCAAATATGTATAAAATTGCTAGATTATTTAATTCGCAAACACTCGGGTGGCAAGTTCAATTTATCTTTCGCAGAGCTCCCGGTATACATATACAGTGATGGCTATATAATTAAGAACGTTCATCCTAGAACAAAACATTTTCAAGCAGTGCCCTAAAAAGTTGACCTTTTAGCAAGGCAGGTCATTTTCGTTTAGTCACGTGGATGGAACGTGATGTTCCGATAGCCCAAAAAGAACTTTATTAGTTTTTCTTTATCTTTGACAGACTTGGTCAAAATTGTTTTGCGGGTATGTATTCGGTTAACCGGAAAAGACGATAATATTTATTAGCTACAAAAGACCAAACTTTGATAAAAATTCTCAGAAATCGAAGTATCTTCAAGTAAAAATACCAACAAATACAATCACCGATCCATATTTCACAATTTCACAGGTTATTTTTCAAACGGGAAAATATAAATGGAAATATTTATAAGTTACCGATTTCGGGGAATCCATTTACGAAATTCAGTTTGAAGAGGAAACTCTTATCAATTCCTGCTTTTGCAAGAAAAAATAACGGCAGGTTTTCAATCAAAAATCTTATTTAACAGGTCTGGTGAGCTCATCAATCTTCGAGCGGAGTCAAGTTTACTTTTCGCTTTAGTTTTGATAGTAGAAACTTGTTCAAGTAGCGTTTCGAAGTTTTCAGCTGATGAAGTATTTATTTTCCAGTTGATGATGTACGAATAGGTATCTACGTAATTATTTCGCTGACTTCAACTGCTTTACAACTATATGATGAAGGCAAATTTAGTTCTCGCTGAAATTTTGCAACTAAATTACATGGATAGAATATTAATCTCAATAAATAAAGCGTTAAGGAGCATCTATGGCCGAGCGGTTAGGGTATCCAAATCGTTAGCGAGAGGTACCGGGTTCTAATCCCGCAGCGGCCACGTACCAATGACTCTTTTTTGAGTTACGTACATTAGTTGAATACTAACCGATGCTCCTACGGTGAGCTAAAACATCGTGATGAAACCTGCACATTCAGGCAACTGAATGATCCAATTGAATGTGGTTAGGTTCCATATGGAGGTCAGATGGCAGTCGCTCCATTGTTATTACCTGATCGGCTAAATCCTGGATCAAGGTCAAGTCGGACCCCAGCCCTTAGATTGGCAGATACAGTGGAGCGACTGCCATTTGACCTCCGTGACCCTGCTTCCAGGGGAACCTAACCAGATTGCATCATCGTTACACATTCAGTCGCCTTCAGGTGCAGGATTCATCACGATGTTTTCCCTCACCGTAATAGCATAGGTTAGCATTTAAATAATGTACATAACTCAGAAAAGCGTCATTGGTAGGTATATGAAAGCAGTGGGATTCTAACCCGGTACCTCAAGCTTACGAATCGTATACCTTAACCATTCGGCCACCGACGCTCTAAGTAGTAAATATTAATAATAGGATAAGTATTTTATTTGTTAACAGATTGTATTTAATACCAACGTACAAAGACATTCGTCGTAATGAAATTCATATAATTTCAGAATGTCCTTTCTCTCTCATTCAATTAAAATATTCATAGCACCTAAATTCATTAGAGACTCCCTTTGAGAGGACTTGGCTTTCTTTAATTGTTTATTTAATCCTCTACTTACTATGCTTATCAGAATTATTTCATAAATTCTTTATTTGTATTAAACGGTATACAGGTTATCAGGTGGTAGGTCTCTGCCAAGACTGAGGAGGTCGCCTAGGTAAGTACCACCGCCTTATCTCCTTCTGCCGCCAAGCAACAAAACTTGCATTGTTGTGTTCCAGTTTGAAGGATAAGGGAACCGAAATTACAGGGTATGAGACATTTTATCTTAGTCGTCAAAGTGACAACGCACCCGCTGTTCTTCATTTTTGTTGCAACCTAAATGTATGAATTGTAAGGTGTTACGGGCGAAAGTTACCACTTACCATCAGGTGGGCTTTCTGCTCGTTTGTCAAACCTATTATATATCACATATCGACCTTGCTGAGATTTCCAGGATCGCGTTTTCGAGAGATTTTTTTATTTTTCGGGACATCTCAATATCAGGGTTCGATATTTCCAGGATTCGAGGATTTCCAGATTTTTCGTATTATTGTGGGTACCTACTCCAAAAAGCAACAAAAAACCGTTAACGAACAACCTCCTACTAATTTATTTTAAAGAAAAGAAACACGCTTACCGAAAAGTAATTAATTAAAATTAAAATTGTTGTCCCAAAAAAATTAATAAAGCTAATTTTTCTTTAATTATTTCTAGAAAACCTCTGGAGCTTCAGAAAGTTCTCATAAACTGCGGCGAGAGATTTTCATCGCATCTATTTTTATCTTGAGCCTTACGACGTTGCGTTAAAGCCGCAAGTCGGTTTTGTTGAGGTTTGAATTAATTAAAATAAGATGGTGTATAAGCATCTTGGATTAATTACTCATATTTTGCGTGACTGCCGTTCTGTATGCTCCACTCGCCTAATGAATTTTGCTAGTGATGTATCGAGGCTAAATTATTGGGATTAAGGCCTAAACATTTCATCTTATTAAGTACACTACAATGCAGTAAATACTGCAGATCGGCTAGCTTCGTATTTACTTACACACGTGCGACAGGGACAATGCTCTACGAAGCCGAACTAGCCGATGTGCATAATAATACCGGCGACATCTGTACTAGTTTTTTTTAAATTATTATTTTACTAGCCAGGCATTTGGCCACCTCACCTGGTGGTAAGCTTTTTTCGGCTACTTATACTACCTACCTACCTGGCAAGTCTTTACCCAGATTACCTTCTATTTTCATACCATTTTATTCAAAGCTGTCCAGTAAGTATTACTTGGAGTTATTCAAGAAGAAGAATGTAAAAGGGTTATACTCTCCAACACACCAGTGCAGTGCTAGCTAGTACCATTAGGTAGTTCGTATATGTTTGCCACATTAGTAGTGGTGTAAAAAGTCTGTTTAGCTACTTAGGCGTGAAAACGTAACAGACAGACAGAGAGCGTTACTTTGTCATTTCCATGTGTAATATTAGTTTGGATAACTTATATATTCATACGTTTGTTTAGGTGGTCAACTAATGTCTTGGAATAACTGTACTTTATAACCAACTTCAAGAACGGTGGAGGTTCTCAATTTGTCTATGTTATCCAATTACTCGAAGACGCCGGGACCGATTTGGAAAATTCTTTTTTTGTTTGAATGAGTATACTTTACAGGTCCCATGGTTATCACGTCCGGATCGGATGATGGGATCCTGGAAAAATCGAGGGCAACCCTTGATAATTGTACTCACGTATGGGGTGTCTGTTTCATTATTACATCTTACTCAGGTAAGACGGGCATGCTTCATCTTCGGTCGCATCGTCACTTACCAACAGGTGAGATGGCGGTCAAATGCCTGTCTTGCCTTACATAAAAAAAGGTCTTCGCCTGCTTATGATGAAGCCACATAACTCCTTAACAATTAGGAGTTAGAGGATAGTATTGCAATATGTCGGAATGAACGACTCGGTAGTATTTTGGGGTAACATGATGCTTGAAAGGGTATCATAACTATCTACCACTGGAATTTCTTTTTATAAAATAATAAAACCGACTTCAAATCACTAAAAAGTAAAAAATAAGCCTTTCAGCTTACAAAACGAGACAGTTAAATATTATTTTTGGAGTCCGCCTGTCTGGCACCGACTCCTATAATAATAAAATCTAACTTAGTCGTATTGTGCGATAAAAGGTTATTTTACCGTTTTTGTGATTTGTGAATTATTTCTTATTTAATTAATTTCCTTTGAAACTATTCAAGAGCTTCATTATTTTGATAATGTTTTGAGAAGGGCTTAAATGGTTGAATAAAAAAAAAGGAAACACAAATTCCAATAATGTATTAGAAACGGGTGTAAATGAAACACTTCAATTTCATCTAGGAAGTCAGTGTCTATCCTGCCACCGAAGTTAAAATTTAAACTGGGGGAAAATAAGCCCATATAGAAAATTAAGCATGTGATCGACAAAATTGCATCATAATTGGATCCCAATTTCAACATCGACAACATTAAACGAGTTAAAATTTCCATTTAAAACTCTGAAACAGTAGATTTTCGGCAATTTTCGCAATAAGTAAAAATTTTGCTATTATCTTTATCATGTGTACTTTGAATTGTACGGTTATAACTAAATTTCATTGCCATAAAACTTTATGGAAATAAAAAAAAAAAAGTATTTTTAGGTTCTTAACTCATCGGCCCGGGTTAAATATCGCAATACTGAAATCGAGCGGTGATTTTAATGAGCACAGTGAAACAAAGTATCTCAATTATAAAAGGAACTTTCGACACCAATGTACAGCATAAATCCCATCCCTATTCATAGATTAATTTCAAAATACACCTGGAAGCCGCGTTCAGGGAGTTCAACTGAATTATTATTATTGATAATGGATGTTTGAGGCCGGAAGGTGTACAATTTATTATGAAATAACAAACGTAGCGTTGCAGGGAACAGTTCATAGCACGTGGGCCGAAGCGTTAAATACTGTACTATTCTTGTATAGGTATTATCAATTTACCTACAGTTTATGGTGTATGTGCTTTGCTGATAAAGGTACCTGGTAATTTATTCAGGGTTGGTCTTATACCTGAACGGAGCGCTGCGGTATAGTTGTGCTACCTTTACTGTAATGCTTACAACATAGATAGGTATGCATGATGTTGTGGGATGTAAGTATAAATATATTTTTCTTGGTATCTGAGGAACCACTAGTTGATAGTTACTTCTGTAAAACAAAAGCTATTCCACCCGAGTGGTTATGGTTATATTGGATTTTCGGATAATTAAATTGGGTGCCCTATTAATACGAGTACTCGAATTGTACCTATTAGGTATGTTAATGGGAAATAAGTTTTATAAAACTCTTATAGATTATAAGATAATACCGTTAAACGTTGACCAATGTCTTCGGTTGGGCTGGTAAAACAGTTTAGCACCCTTTGACTATTGGTATTTTTTTACAGATAGGTGTAGAAAAAATATATGCCACATTCTAATTTTCAAAATGTATAAATGACATTAATGAACCTCGGTGGCCGAGAAGTTAGGGCATCCTACTTGTAAGCGAGGGGTACCGGGTTCGAATCCCGCTCCGGCCATTTACCAATGACTCTTTTCTGAATTATTTAGTTTAATACTAACCGATGCTCGTACGGTGAGGGAAAACATCGTGATGAAATGTCTAACCATGATCCAATCTGGTCAGGCTCCCCTGATAGCAGGGTCACGGAGGTCAGATGGCAGTCGCTCAACTGTAATTGCCAAATCTTGGATCGTGGTCAAGGCTGACCCCGGGCCCTCGTGCGCGAGAGCACAACCGGCACTTTAACGCCAAAATAATTTATATATTATAAAGGCTATGAATACACTTCCAAATCTGTAGGTTACTTGACAAATTTCAGCACATATCTATGACAATGTGTAGCCTATTTTCCGAACATAATATTGTAGTCTAAAAAATGCTGAAATTCTCAAAGCAAAACAAAGACTGTATTGTGCCCCAAACTTGAGGACGACGCTTGGCAGATGAATGGCACGGCTACACGTTACGCCAGCTTTGTATTACCCGTTTCATTATACACATTGGAGTTTATAATATTGTTAGTAAAATCTCGTACACGCGTCGGAAATGCTCAGCTGACTGACGTTGCTGCAACAGCGTAATTGCGGCGCGTTTGCGGTTGGTATTTGGGCTCACCATTCCACCTATATAGCACTATATATTATCAGCTGTTGCTACATATTTGGGTCTGAGAATGCCTAACATGTTAGAGATTTGTGTACCTGATTTTCAGTGTGACTGTGGCGTATCTCCGCAAACCATGGACCATCTCGTTTCATGCTCAGCGTGCCCTAAAACATGCACAATGGAGGACTTGTTTGAGGCCAGTTCAGACGCTGTATGCGTCGCTGAATACCATGCGAATAAAGTGTAAGTCAGTGCTTAGTCTATCGAGTCGATGAGAATAAGAAGTAAACCTATTGTTAATTATTTCTCATGAGAGAACAAAATGTCACTTCATATAAAATTATACTTTCTCGTATCTATGGTATCGAATTAAATATCAAAAATGTAAACACACAACTGTCAATGTCAAAGAGACTATCCAGGTGTAAAAAGCTGGTAAACTTTTGAAACAGAAACAAATCGATTTACCCCCATTTATTCAATTTATTAAAAACGTAATAAGTAACTCGGAAACTATTAGTCCTACAATAGTAGTTAGAAAACTTCAATATTAGAAAGAAGTGGCCGCCATTTTGAATCTTGTATTATTTTATATATTATTATATGTCTCGGCGTCGGTCAATCCCTCACTTTCCGAGCCTTTGCAATAATGTACCGTAACAACGAATCAAATGTTTAGAATTTCTCACCATTACCAGTGGCATAAATGAAAACTACACACATTTTATTGAAGCAGCACAACTACGAAACAAAAAAAAACACTGTTCCCTATTTATTTTAGTTAAATATTTTTAAGTATTCATATGATTTTTTTTTCATTTTGAATGTAATAATTGTAATCAATATTTCATTGATTTTAAATAATCCACCATTTGGGTAATTTTCTTTATAGTGGCAACCCATTTGTTTACATTTTTGATCTTTAATTCGATCTCATAACTTACCTCAGATGACGGAAATAACTTTACCGATAATGAAGTTATACACCGCAAACCATAATCTCTTCATGTAGTTTACCCCCAACCCGGGTAGTAGTAGTACCCCTCTAAATAGCGAATCTACCCGCGTTTTCCTCACGTCTGTATTGCACGCTTTCCTTAAATTTCCGGCGCCCGCAGCATGTTATTTCGCACTGTCCCCGAGGTGAAATCCTGTGACAGTCCCGACAAAAATGCCGCGAAAACTCTACACAGGTTTAAAAGACTAGCTAAGAAAGTGTAGTTCACCCGAGGAGCTCTTCGTTCGCTTATAGGAGAGCCTTTGTTGGGCTTCACAGAAATTTGGCACGTTCGCTCAACAAAATCTCGATGATGTTGTTTGTAGCTGGTCGGGTAAGTATATTGAATTAAAATATAAGTGAGGGACTATATAAGGGACTGAAGGTCTTTTGGTACTGCTTTTTACAAAATATTATATCCTTGTGTGTTAGGTGGGGGTTTTAACAGTTATAGTTACGGTTTTATTTTACAAATGTTTCATATGTAGGTATCGGAGTGTCGATGGCCGTGTGGTAGCGGTATCCGACTCGCAAGCGAGAGGTACCGGGGTGGAATCGCACAGCCAACATGTACCAATGACTCCTTTCTGAGTTATGTACATTAGTTGAATGCTAACTGATGCTCTTTCGGTGAGGGAAAACATCGCGATGAAGCCTACACATTCAGGTGACTGAATGTGTAACAAAGATCTAATCTTGTCAGGTTGGGGAACCAGGGGTACAAATCGATATTCGTTCAACCATAAATTATTGCGTTCTCTAGTTGAAGCAATTGCTGAAGCCTGAAACTAATTTTAGATTGAATTGAAATTATATCGTCCCTCAATTTTGATTTAATCGAAAATAGTTATGAAAATTCGTAAACATTTTACCTAACTTAAGTCAAATTACTCGTGAATCTTGTTTAATCAAACTTTTTTTATAAATTATATATAAACCATAATTTCATCATTTGCCTGCCCTTGTACGCCTTTTGGGAAGCGGCGCGACGCCTAACTTAAATAAGTAATACAAAAATGGACCTTATTCTATAAGCAATACTTTGATCTTGCTCTCACGCTTTTTGCTTCTGGATTTAGCCAAGTGTAATAAGCCGTTAAGAATCAGTTTCGTAGAATATAATATGACGAAGGTAAATAATGTACATCGCTTAGTTCAGTGTCGTTGAGCGTCGTCTCTATCACACGCTAATGATTATATTTAGATAGGTACATACGAAGACCGTCGACGTGTGGTATATGTGCATGTGGCATATACATTATATTGTGGGCTCAAACTTTATCCGCATTTTGATGGCAGTAAATACACAACATTATTATCTGCACTCTACTGAATAGGTCGTGTAGGGACCAACTGTATGCCCGGAGGCCAAGGCTCCGTCGAACTAGTGTTTAAATTACAGTGTAAATCACATTTACCTACAAAATACTATTTACGTTGTAATGGGTACCTATAGTACACGACATCACTATTTTGTGAACGCCAAGCGATTTTGTATATAGCGGGGACCTTTGATATAGTTACGACATAGGACCTTTGAGTAGGGAAGGTTGCTGCATGGTAGAGCTTGTCTAATTTAAAATGACGCGCCCCACTACTTAATTAGTTGATTTCGATGTGTGAGTGCAAATATTAATAACGACACTTCATCTGTGTGGGAGCGTCGACTGCTCAATCGAACGACGCGTGCTCCTACGTTTGAGTCTCACCGGCAACTGAATGACCAATTACAACGGCATTTGTATATGTATTGCGTCCATATTTTAAATTTGCTTGTGTGCGTTAATGCGATAGTGGGGCGCGTCATTTCAGCTTAGATGAGCTCTATACAGTTATGCGTCTATCATAATCATCGTTAGCCTATGCTAGTCCATTGCCCTGGGCTTGCCACAGCTAAGATCCACCTGCAGCCCTTCGTAATTCGCACTCCATCTGGACGCCACGCTGGATTCTGGATGGTCTAATAATTATTTTTATTATGTTGATTTAACCAACAGCAAAAAGAGAATTGCAATTTACCCTGACTTTTTGAAATTATATCATATCAATAGTTCATATTATAGGTACCTTGGTAAGTACCATTTGGTCGAAATATTTTATAAGTCGGACGTGAACATTATCATTGACATTCCAAGAAACTTCTAGTTTATTATCGATAGGGAAAATGGAGACATTGAAGGCTTTGGTCCTCTATCCTAGGCTACGTCCCACGTCCGGCCTACATCCTAAGAAGAACATCGAATCGCTGTGGTGATGAATGGATTAGGAACGAATTCTAAAAGTAATTTTTTAACACGCAAAGCCTATGTCATCGATTTGTGTCCATTTTGATGAGAGTCGAAAGCATCAAGTAGGCTCTCTAAGTCGTCTATCACCACGTCTTTATAAAAAACACATTATATTTTTCCCTAATTTGGTCATATTCGTAGCTAACCTACTAAAACGGGTCATCCACACCGCACCTAAGCACATAAAGCCTCCCAGGAATCATTAAACTTTCATCAGCTACACATATTATATTCTAATAGCACATTACCTTCACCTTAGCCCTTTCTAGGCGAGCGCGTGGTGAGTAGGGTAACCTCTATTGCTGAATAATAATGGATAATTCATTAGGTGAACTAGCTATTCTTAAAATAACGTTAGCTTAGATTTTCGCAATCTAAAGTGTATCAGGTATTTAATTATAATATTGGTAACTAGTGGACTCGGCGTGACTTCGTTCGCGTACACCTACATTACCCCTACCTAACCTTTTTTCTTGCTTATAAACCTTCCTCTTGAATTACTCTCTCTGTTGTTGAAAACCGCATTTTAATCGTTTCAGAGTTTAAAAGATCTAAGCGTACATAGATACATACACAGATACATAGGGTCAGACGACGAGAAGCGACTTTGTTTTATACAATGTAGATATTATTATTTCAAACAATGACTTTTATATATTTGTTTTTAAAAACCTGTAATTTACTTTTAAAGCCGGTATATATTCACTAACAGTGCCCCGCGGTTCCCACTTGCTGCAGCAACTTCAAAAAATCTTAAAAATCCAACTACGATTTCTTTGTTTGTCACCCTACACCTGTAGGTATAGCCTCAAGAACATTTTCCGCACAATGTGTCGAGGGCAACACAAATCCATTCATAAAATCTTACGACCCGGATACGAAGACACCACGTACCTTCGCGGATTCCTGTATTATTCGAGAATAATCTTCTATACAAAACGGTCTAGGATACCCGTTTAGCTATGTCATGCTATTGTGCTTTGTAGCGCACGCCTCACCCTGTGTTACGGTATATAAGTAAGTTAGACTAAGTAATTTGATGTATTAAATGTTTAAACGCGAGTCTGGTTGTATCATTGTAATCTCCCGTAAAGCGCAACATCGCACTATAGGTAAAGATGATATTCTCATCAAGCACCTAGTCTATAAGATTGTCAACCCTTGTTCTTAAGACGTTCCACTGCTTTACGTACTTTGTGCTAAGACCGTCAATAAAATTATACTTGAGTTTTTCGTAACTATCATGAATACATTTAAAAATAGCTCGAAACCGAGCAAAAAATCTGTCGTTAAAGTTTTAACAAGCGCTCGTAATTTCTGATGTAATAAAATAAAATTTATGTTTTTCAGGTAAAACGAGTGACCTACAGGAGTTAAATGTAAGTACGACTATGCTAACAACTCGTCCATGGCATGGCACTCCACTTCGACAAGAAAATTCACTTAAAAGCTACTCGAGACGGTATTATAGCCCCGTGATATTTCATTCATTCCTTGCTCGCCAGGTTAATTCGGAAGCCAATTTAGTTCATTTATATTTATTTTGTTATTATTTCTCAAATTTTTATGTAAAACTATTTAAAATTCTGCAGTTTCTAACTGGTGATGAATGGATGCCAACCAAAATATGGTTCAAAAGTTTTGTCAGAATATGAAAACTGTTACTAGATTAAAAGTAATGTTTTAATAATATTGACATCATTCCTTGGTTTCAAAATTTACAATATTAATACTTATTTAGGTATGTATTTATTTTGGTAAGTAATTGAAAAACAGAATATAATAATTACGGGATTAAAAAATAACGAGGACACGCAGAAAGATGGCTTTATTTATCAGACTACCCGCTGTTGCCCGCTTGTAAATTGCAAGCAGCTTTAGCGCAAAATAAAAGTCGGATTTCACATTAGCGTACCTATGGAAATATTTTAGAAGAAATGTAATAATATTATATCTTTAATTATATTAAATTTATATTAGGCATATTTAGTATATCTAAGTACAGATGGGTAATGTGCCCACCACAAGACAATAGGCACTTTAGTAATAAAGTTATCTACTTTCTTATATATTAGATAGATATTACAATTTACTAGATACTGCTATGTATGTAATCCACCACTGTCACCAAAGCCCAGGCGAAGTAGAAAAGGAGATGCAGGCAAGCGGCGAGCCCACATTAGTGCGGGGTTGATGCCAGGATGATCTTGTATAAACTAATCCAGTGGTTCCTAATTTTTCCCCTGAATACCTTACACTCTCACCATATTAACATCGAACTCTCGCACTATATCACAAATTAACATAACTATATTAAAATTTTAATTGCTAGATACTAATTGAGAATAACTTCACTCTCTTCAAATTAATTTATAATTTATATAAGTAAATATATTATTATGGTTTCTTAATATTAAATCGCTTCCTGGCTCTACTCAGTAAAATATCATTTTAAAAGCTACTACTAAAGCAAATACGTTTTGTAGAAAGAAATTCTTACATTGACCTGTTATTACCTGTCTCTGTTGCTCCGGCGTGTCCTTGGATCGCGCGAGAGTGATGCAAATATATTTATACGTAGTAACAGGTCAATGTACGAAATTCTTTCTACTAAACGACGTTGCTTTAGCTGCCATAAATTCTCTATAACAATTGTGGCAAATCTATTCGAGACAATTATTAACGCCACTAAAATGTCTTGTAACATTTTAATTATCTTACCGCATGGTCATGTAATTCTGGCATAATAAAATTAACCTATAAAATAACACTAAAACACCTTCAGATTCTCACGCGAATAGCCAATCGTACCCCATTTTAGAAACCACTCAGGAGCGCGTAATAGTGCCCAAATATTTTACAAATGGCCCACATTCGATTCGGGTTACTCGTAAAATTTTAAAGTTATTAGACCACCCAATAATGTAAACAGTGGAAATAAACATTATAAATAGGTCAGTTACGCGTAGAAACAAATCAAAAACGAAATAAAATCTTTAAATAAATCATCCAAGCGGATGTTAAACAGAAGTAACAAAAACTCCGATCCGAATAAGGTTCCCAACAGTATAATACTTACACAAAAAAATATATCAGTATTAAAATTATTACCATTTTCACTAAATCCAACAAGACAGTACTGATATGCTGAAGGTGATCCTTGCTGCTTTGAACTTTTGCTGCTGTGAACTTTTGAATTTTAAGGTAAAAAAAGAGGAAAAAGATTTGTTAAAAATTGGGGCCTCTAAAGAATGCTTTTGTTAACAAATGAGATGTTTGCCGCTAGGGTGTGTTTTTATATTTGTACATTTTTCTGGGATATACAACTCACACTTAGCTAAATTTTGCTCTAAGCCAATTGAGCCAATTTCGCGGATCAAGAGCTGTAAATCGTCCAGCACTTTTTTCGCTTCACCACGAAGGTATCACACGTTAAATTTGGATTTCAGTTTCTCCAAAATGGGGTGGATCGCCAGACCAAAGATAGCCGGCCGACCAAAGATAGGGCAATCACTTCATTTAGCAGGCACGTTTTTGATGTACTCAGTAAGTATTTGCTCTACAGTAAGCCTTGCGCCATGAGGTACGCGCTTACGTATTGGTGTAGTACGTTTTAAAATACTTGTAATTTTCCAAATAGGGGTGTCAGACTGGGGAGCTAATACTGATACTGAATAAATTATGCACTATATTCCTGTCATGAATTTGACGAAATAATTTGTGTTTTCGTTATTTCTATAAAAGTAATACCACCTTACCGCTCTACCGCCATATTACCTGGTGTTAAGGAACAATGCGGCCGAATGTTATGGGGTGACCCATCTCCCCATTAATTAAACAAAAGGATTTTACTTTTGTATTAATTTAATTTCTTCTTACTTTAATTTACTAAGCTAATATTAAACCAACATTTTAAGCCTTCTAAATCCCTTACCTTACTAAATACAAAGGTTTACTTTAAACCCTTTTAGGAAAGTTAAACGAAAAAATTTGAATTAATCCGGAGTAAAAATTTGACGTAAACTGCAAAGTTTTGTGTTTTGTATATTTTTCCTTGTTAATTAAAACGACTGGGCGGGTATTAAGGTGAATTTAGGTAGCATGTCCACTTGAATGCAGAGGAGATTGCTGAATCAGAAATTATGCATGGCTTAAATGTAAAGCTGGGGGCCGACCTCATTTTCTCTAACAGATTTTTTGTCCTTATTTAAATAAGGCAAATCCGCAGATTACGCAAATAAACAGACATAATAAAAGATATTCTTTTCTTTAATTTTTAGTTGTACCAGGCTCAATTACTGTCGGCCACCATTGAATTTTCTGGCTTACGGAAGGGTTTATAACTGAAATGTGACAAATAAACCTTGCAGAAATTGCAGAAAAGCGCGTACGCAATGAAGCTATGAAAAAGTACGACTCATAAACTTAATGCTGCGTTTGTCACAGTCGCAAAGAAATGATGATGATGAAACGTTTCCCCTGCAATAAATCTTTGTACCAGGAAAATAAAGTTAATTAAATTATTCCGAAGGGATAAATTGTAGCCTTTCACAGAATAATATCAGGCAAATCCTTTTAATTATTGTCTTTGCGATGTCACTGTCCTCCAAAGAAGAAAATTAATTACGAAATGTTCGTACATGCCTCAAATTTCTGAAATTAATTTACCTACTTATTACTGTACTTCACTAGTATTATAAAGCGTAAATGTATCTACAGTAGAAAAGTGATGTACAAGAAATTTTCGTATGTCTTTCTGTCTGTTACGTGTTCACGACCAAATCTCTGCGTCGATTTTGATGAAATTCGAAATTCTAACACTGCTTTAAATCTGGCTGGGTATTTTTTTTTATTATTTTCTTCGGCAAACAAACAGTAGATACTTAATAGCTAAACAGAATCAGTACAAATAATCTATCGACCATTTACATGTTTTCGCATATTACAGTCTATATAAAGAACACTTGCTTAATTATTAGGAAACCATGAATTGGATGCTAATGATGATGTATTGTTTCTGATTAATTAGTGTGGAAATTCGTATGGTATCAATTCTAGTCTCATTACACATTACATTTACGACATGAGTAGTTTAGTTTAGCTTGCCGGTCGCCAAGCAGAAGACCCGGGTTCAATTACCGGCCGAGCAGTAATTAAAAATGAATTTTAATTTCATTTTTTAGCCGTGTGGTGTCCGGCAGAGTAGAATAGCACCAACCCTTTACACTCATGGGTGTCGTACAAGGCGACTAATGTTTTCGAGGCCAAAAATCAAGAGTCTCCGTAGTCTGGAAATTGGGCAGCAGCATTTTCCATTATTATATTTAAACACTGCGATCTCCAACCCGCCTGCCAAGCGTGGAGATTATGGCAATAACCTCCCCTTTCGTGGGAGAGGCCCAAAGTCCTGCAGTGGACTGTTACGGGCTGTGATGATGATGATGATGATGATGTTACGGGTCTGGTCGTAGTATGTATAATAAGTGTATTTAAAAAAAGTATATATCTGTAGTTTATCAGTTATCTAACACCCATAACACAAGCTTTGTTTACTTTGGGGCTGTGTGAATTGTCAAAGCATACTTATTATTATTATTACACATCATCCAACACTGCCAAAGACAATCCAATCCCACCAATACTATTGATATATCTGCGTGTTTATCTAACCGTCCATCAAATCTGCTTGTTTACCGGCTTAAGTCAAGCGGGTGTTTTGAATTCCGACCCAGTGCTTCTATTTACAAAGTAAAGGTAAGAAGATATTTGCAATTCTACGATTCGTTCCCTCATTAAGGCTTAGGTGTTTCGGTTCATAGTCGGATCAGATCTACTTCGCTGATTGGCTCTCCGTTGTTGATGAGATAATTTAGTTTCAGGAGTAATAGTCCTACCTTGTGAAGCACCTGTGGCGCTAGGCCAGCGTAGTGACTAGGCTAGTGTAGTGTATCCTTGATTAGATCTAGTAGGGATTCTAAATCACTTTGCAGGTACAAAACTCAATTGTGAACAGCTGCCCGCGTTTGTGTATGATAGTTTCCTTTTAATATAACTGTTATCATGTTATTGTTTGTAAAGCCTTTGGGCGCGATTGGTCCAAAATTGCTTTCCGCTTTTGATGTCGCGTGAATGCGCCTGACTCAGATCTTTTTATCATTTTTTTCTTATGATAGTCAGGTATTAGCCAATAAGCGGGGCATGATGGCTGAATTTTTATAAATATTTTATTTGATCGAGTTTTGCATACCGGACAACATGGCATAATAACTTTTTTAATATCTTTAAAAATAAGAAAATTAAATATGTAATTTCAGAATGACGCTTCTTCCATCGCAGTCGGGGAATGAAATAGAAAGGCGATACGTATGTCAATTTAAAAAACACGCAAGCTCCATTTTGCTTGACTATATCTACTAAAATACTCTTAAAATATATACTTGTTACAATTAGATAGTTATTACTAGCTTTTTTCCGCGACTTCGTCTGCGTGGTAATAATTTTCATGACAGTTTAGCTTTTGCTAGCATTACCATTTACAATCTAACCAGACAGGCAAACAGCCAAAAATTACAAAAAAGGATTTAATTTTATTACAAATTTGAATGCTTCACAGAATCCTATCTCGACTATTTTTCGTGAAATATCTGTCATATAGTTTTATTATAATATATATACTATAAGTTTATACTCAGTAATAGCATTTTACAGTTATAATTTTACAAGTACCTAAGCCATAACAGATGAAGCATTAATTTATTCCCTACAACATGCATTACGCTTATCAGCAATTATTAATTTGGAGAAGTGAATTATGTTCCAAAGCCCTTGCGGATCCGCTTAAATACGAAATTGAGGGTAGATATCATTTGATACGCTGAATAATAATTTTTATTAGCGATTTATTACAAAATGAACTATGATTTATTATCAAGATCGCCTGCCAAGCGTGGAGATCATGGCAATAACCTCTCCTTTCGTGGGAGAGGCTTTAAGTCCTGTAGTGGACTGATATGGGCTGTATATATAATTTCATCTTATTAAGTGCGGGTTGCAAGCTTTTTATACAATGCGTAACGTATAAAATAAGAATCTTGGCGTTAATGTTCCGGTTGTGCTCTCGCGCACGAGGGCCTGGGGTCCGCCTTGATCATGATCCAGGATTTGATAGATTAGGTAATTACAGTGGAGCGACTGCTATCTGATTTCCGTGACCAGGCTACCAGGGAACCTCACCAGATTGGATCATGGTTACACACTGAGTCGCCTGAATGTGCAAGTTTCATCGCGATGTTTTCTCTCACCGTAAGAGCATCGGTTAGCATATAACTAGTGTTATGTACACACGCTCACAAAACTCACGCTATTTGCTTTTTAATTTAGTCGGCTGAATTGAGCCAAATGTAATAAGCCTTTTAGACGAGAACAATCGCGGGTCACGGAAGTGGCGCCGCTAAGTCGAGCGGATAGAACAGGGGGCACTAACTACCTTCTCTCGAAGCGATTCGTCAAATTTTCAAACACTCATATCTTAGGTCTATATAAAACCAGACAACTCAAATTTTCAGATAATATGTACGACGCAGACTTATACAATACACCAAGTTTAAATTATCTAGCTTTTACTTAAGATTTTATTAGCACCTAAAATACGACGATTTCGACACTGACTCACTGACTGCTTCACTGACTTTTCATCAAAACCTCTAGGACACTTCTCGAAGTCCTAGGAAGCTGAAATTTAGTACGCAGGCTAGGATTTACACGCAAATAACAGGAAAATTAGGAAATCTGTAACGTTTAACTATAAAAAGGTGGTGTAGGTCTGTATATACAATGTACCTACAGGTCAGTCCTGAAGTCCTAGGAAGCTGAAATTTGATATACAGGCTTGAATTTTCACGTTTTCACATTACGTAATGTTTGACTTCTAACTTCCAACACCCATAAAGAGGGATGCAAGTATGTGTAAAAAATTTAATCAAAAAGATACTTGCCGTAAATAACAGGAACATTCGGAAATGTACAACTTTTAAGCTCCAACACCCTGTTGCATACACCATAAATAAAAAAACGAGGGTGCAGGCAGGTCTCTGTATTAAATTAATCCATTCCGTGATGGCGTACCTTGGACAACGTAGTTTGGCCATTCAACAAGCTAACGCCACCAGCATTCTGGGAACGCTCCCGCTTGGCAGCGATTTCATTGATCGGACCAAGTAGCATCAGTTGATCATTGTCTCTGATAGAACCCCGTTTCTGACCAAAATATTTAGTTTGTAAAGTTAGGCTTGATAGAGTTAGAAGCTTGGCTCTTCATGGAATCTGATAACTTTTTTTCCGTGAAACCGTTGAGAGCTTACAAGGCCAGACCACCATGAAATGTTTTGGATGGGATTTCAAAACTTTTTGTTATAAGTAATTAATTTTAGAATAATGAAGCGTCGGTGGCCTAGTGGTTACCTGTTTTATAGAAAAGGTTTGGATGGCATCAACTTGACTTTTATTTTCTGCAGTTAACCGCTTCCGCGTACCGCTTCACTGCTTCTACAATTGGACGTTCATTAACTACGTTTAAGAGCTGATATTATTATAATAGCATATGATTCAATGAATAAATGACTAAATAACTAAAAACACACAATTGGAAAATTACGATAAATAAAAACCATACAATCTCTGAAGCAAATCGAGCAGTTTATCCTGTTAATATAATTACTACGTGGGTACACAATATTTTAGTTCATATTATGATAAGCCCCAAGAGTGAGAGAGAAATGAAATCTCATTTCATTAAATTTAAGGGCCTGTTAATTAATCCTGCCTACGGTCGTCGAGCATTCGCTGAGAGATCTAAGGTATATTAAGATTGGAATCTTTGGGTTCCTAAGAAATGGTGAAACCCTACAAGTCTTAATATTATTTACACTCAATAAAACTCAAATTAGAATTTCAATGAAATAATATTTCGTCATATTGTAAATCAGATTAAGACATAATATTAAGCTTGAAGGGTTTCACTATTTCTTAAGGAATATTTTATACCAACTTAAATGTTATGAGTGGGTACTTAGTTCATTCCGACTATGAACGTAATATGTTTAATTTATGCGTAGCTCTTTAAAAGTGAAGCACAGTCATGGCATTTTCATTTGATTTAGAAACTCGTTTTCTGGGTTTTGTTTTGCTTTTCTTTCTGCGTTTCGGTTGCGGCTGTTCGCAAAGTTGTTATGGGGAATTTTATTCATTGAATCAGACTATGTATATATGTTGAGGTGACTCCATACATTTCAAAGCGGCGATTGATTTTAGCAGCGTTTTTGATTTTCGAGATTTGGCTTTTTAGAGACTAAGTCTTTAAAAAAAAAAAAATCGTGATTCTCGAAAGATAGACGATAGACGACCTGAGTGGCTCAATGGTGAACATGCCGGTGTGCCACGCAAGAGGTCACGGGTTCGATTCCCGGCCTGGCAGAAATTGAAATAATGAATTTTAATTTCTGTTATGGGTCTGGGTGTTCTATGTATAATAAGAATATATTTATAAAAGTATTTAAGTAGTATATCAGTAATCTAGCACCCATAGTACAAGCTTTGCTTAGTTTGGGGCTAGATGGCGCTGTGTGAATTTGTCCACGATTATTTATTTTATTTATTATTTATTTATTAGTGCAATTGAAGCAGTTGCATAGTTTCGGAACTTACAAACAGCAACGAATTTGGTTAATAGCATTTTGTTTTAAATCTATAATTAGTGAGTGAGAATTTGGTTGGAATTTAATTTGTTTTGTTTTGCATCATTTGGAGAATTTTGTGAAAAGTGATTGTATCTTATACTATTTGGAAGGAATTGTATCAACACCAGTATCCATTAAGAATTATTGTATACTAGTGGACCCGATGCGACTTCGTTCGCATGGCGTCCTACCCCTATATACGAATACACCTACATTACCCCTACCTACCTTTTTTCTAGCTTATAAATCTTGAATCACACTATCTATTGTTGAAAAGTCGACATCGTCCATCAGCAGAGTCAATTAATTCTGGCCTGTTAGATGAGATTGTAAATTGTTTATTCATATTATAGCCTCATTAAAAACGAAAATACTGTGTATTAAGTTTATCGAATGTATAAATTAATTATTCAATGGCCCTATACTAAGAATTTCATTTCGATAGCCATAGTCACTTTATTAGCCTGGTTTCAATTTTAATTACAATTGCGTCACATATTTATACAAAACATGGGCCGTATTTCCGAGAAACAGATTATAGAGTTTCATTATTGAAACAGAAGAATTGACCAAACTGCCGCTCAAAATATGCTGACGCTGACGCTCATCCGTCGCGTTTTTGACGCATGGTCTCCACACCGGAGCTCCCGAAGCTTCGTAAATTAAGCGGTGTCAAAGTCGTATAAAGTAATTACATAGCATTCTTATGGACTCGACCACAATGGTCGACGTAAACGCCGCGACTATCTCCTACTGTCTGTAAAAAAGTGACGCTTCAGCGTCGAAACGCGTCAGCGTATTTTAATCTCCGGCGTGGACAGTAACGCGTCAAAAGCGTGACGCATGAGCTGCGTCATAGCGTATATGCCGCGTCAGCGTATGTGCTGTGATCAGTCACAAAAGACGTAAGAGGTATAACCAAAGCCCAACCGATAGAAAAAGTGCTTATTTAAATATTTCCTAAACTACTTAACCGATTTTAGTGAAACAAAACTAAGAACTATTTCGATTAAACTGGCTTTCAAACAGTAAAAACCGCATCCAAATTGGTCCATCCATTCGGGGACTATGATGCCACAGATAGATAGAGCCACATATACAAAGATACACACGGTAAACTTATGACACCCCTCTTTTTTCGTCGGGGGTTAAAAAGAGTCGCGTTAGGATCTTAGCTTGTGCCATTGTCTATCTGTGTGTAAGTATGTATGATAATAGTACAAGTCACCGAGCCAAGCGCGCAATATTTTCTAAGCACCTCGAATTTCAGCCTCGCCATAATCTCGCATACCCCTTGCTTGAATTATTTCGCGATCACTTACCGTTGCCAACAATCGCGTGACGTAATGATGGGTATTACCATAATATTCAGATATGTCAGCCGGTTTGCGAACCACAGTATGAGGAATGGCAGCAGAACTTCTCGGCGGTTTCCTTGAAGTATCCGGTTCATGATATCTAATCCCCATTTTGTAATCTAATCACAATCTAATGTCTCATTCACAATTTATGTATTTTATAGGACTATGGTAGTTTGGTCACTTTACCTTTGGCTAAACTGCCATCATTCATGCACGTTACGACTCAAGCTATCGCTTAGTAGCACTCTGAGCTACACCGAGGTATGTAAAGTATAAATTATGTTTATATAGCTCGTATCTATATTGCTGTGCCCTTACGGGGTATCTTGTACTGCTACCATCAATGTACTTGATTATGCAATAAAACTGAATTACTGTATTACTAAATCGGGAATCTAACATACGGCGACCTATTCGTATCAAGACGTTTTACTTTTTCTCCCGTATACTGGAACCGGAGTCCTATTCCAATTCCACGTCACGACTGTATTGGAGCTGCCGATAGCTGGCGCCAAGGAGCCGGCCTAACGACTTCTTGTTTTCCATATCTTTTGCGTGGTATCCCTCCAAATGCGTTCTCTGCTTAATGAAACACTACTTCGCCTACTACTGTACATTGGATTGTTTAGGTATATTTTTATGAGCCTAATTAGTTTTGTGCGCTTTTTATTTCTCAACCAATCATACAAAAAGTGCAATAAATACAGAATACTAACAGTCTTTCCGCTACAAACGATTTTGAGGTTTGCTTGTAAAACTAGCGCTAATATATTCCTTGTAGTATGTATAACACGTACGTTTCATACTTGTAGTATGGGTTTCATCGTGAAAGATATTCAGAGGAATATGACTCATTCTTGTAATTGTATGGCTGTCTTAAGCGCCACTATGATATTTACTTACATACCTACATGACGTCACTCCTTTTTCCCGAAGGGGTAGATAGAGGTCACATTGTTCCACTTGCCTTGTTCTGACAAACATCTCTTGTAGCTTTCACAATAATTAACCTTTTCATACATACGCGCTACACGTCGCTTAACCTGACATTTTAAAATATGAACGAGTAGATCGTTATACGTACGTCTCGGCCTTCCCCTTCCTTTTCCACAACTCCCTCTTACAAAATGCATTCGTTAATCTACTAACCGTTATATACAAGATGTCATAAGATGGTATACATCATCAACAAAAACAAAAACACTCAGATTTCTCCAATGTTGTATCCAAATATTTATTTTCGTGTCGATTCCACTCCAGTATCCTATCAACAACTGGCCACAAACTATCAGAAAGTTAAATCAGTTCCTTGGAGCGCGTACACATTCTTCGCTGATGTGATGCAATAAAAAATGTTTTCTCTGATTCCCCCCTTTGTAACTTTGACCTCCTTCCATAATGGGGTCAGATCTGTTTGCCATCTTAAACTATGAGGATTTGTTGCTCTGTTTATCGAGAGCTATATAAATGCTATAAATATTTTCATTTATATCTACGCCAGCACTGGGCCTTTGTCCCAAAATGAATTCTTCAATATCGGACAAAGAGCAATACGAAAGACAAATAATAAAAAAGTGCGGCGTTGAAAAACTCTTCGGTACAAATCAATTCATTAGAAATATGAATATTCAGCCAGCGAATAGTAAGAGGACTTCGTTCTATATAATTTCTATGCAATGGGTAAGCGTCGGTGTATTAAAGGGCGACAGAATTCTTAGAAGGCGCATTTATACCAAAGACCCATCATTAAAGACCGACGCATAGGCATCTCTTGAAGAAGGCGGTTGAAAATTTAGTACCTGATAATATGCCTACGCTATTCCCATTAGAACGTTCCACGAGGCCGAATACTTTAGATCGTTCGGAGGTTTGGGGCAAATATTTAGTGAGGATTTCAATATGGCTAGGATTGATTTCACTATTCTGACCAAAACTATTAACAGGAAAGCAATTTCGCAATAATATTAGGTATCTATAAATTGTTTAAAGTTGAGATTTGTTTTTCGATAGTTCTAGACCATTTACTCATGTAGGAATCGACGAATAAAGAGCTAGGTGTTGTTCATAACAACAAAGTATTATTTAGAAAATTAATTACCTAACCCTTTTAAGTGTATGTTACGAAACAATGGCGTCACCTCTGACAGTTGTAATAGATGCTTTGTTTAACACGGGCCCCAATTCGTAAATACGAAAATTAATTTACAATGACACTTTGTCAACTCTGACCCTGTACCAAGGATCATGTTTCATAACCTTTGTCGCATTATTACTGTGGGTTATGTTACAGGATCATTTTTTTTCTCCACATCGATGGCGTTCGGCACAAACGTGCAGATATTTCAACTTATGGACGACTGAGGTCACCTGGACCACGAGCAAAAGCTTATGGAAAGCTTTCATGACAAAAGGAAACACTATCCTATCGGCCTTTACGCCATTTAGATCAATCGAATCATCGAATCGATCAGTCAGATCAGATCAGTTGAATCAATCGAATTTTTTCGTACTTGGTCTGTCTATCGTAACGTATTTGGTCTGTCTATTGGTAACCATAGAAAAAAAGGTTTCCCTTTTTTCGTAACCGGTTACAAACGAAGACAAGTAAGTCTTTTTTGCAACACAATGCCAGTATCGTAATTTGGCTGCATATACGTAAAAATCGTAGGCACTCCTCCAGACGGATTTCTCAGGACTCTATCAACCCTTAATTAAATACCTTAAAGTTGAGTACCTCAACCACCAATGGGCAGCTCCAACTGCCCACAAATACCTAAATTTCCCACAGAACATCCATATTTGGCGCCCCATCCGTGGGTTGTATTAGCAGTTTTGTAGCATGACCCGTGTCAATTCACACGGGATGTAGGTAAATCTTGATCCAACTAGTAGAACCGAAGGGTGGCTATAAAACAACAATTCTACGTTCAGTTCTGTACGTGGATAGAACTGTTGATACAACAAGTGTACAATTTTCCATTCCATTCTATGGTCATTACGCTTTCATGAACTGAAGGTTCATATATAAGTTCGAGACTTAACTTTGGGAATGTGACCTTGAACATGTGTGGCGTTTGAGCACTAAGTCCGTAAACACTTGTTTTGAATGTTACAGTACAACGTCGCGTGAAAAAGCGAGATAACTCTCGCTGTCTCTTTCGATTGTCGTTGAAGCAAGACAGAGGTTTATGTCGCGTGATAAAGCGCGTCATGCTACGCAAGCAGTTATGAGTGATCTGTCCGTAAGATGCCTATCTTTTCTATAAAAAATAAATTTAAAACAATGGCCTTGTGTATTTGCACAGACTTGCACACGAATGTGCTACAGGACAAAAATTAGGTACCTACTAGTTTTTGCCCGTGGCTTCGTCTGCCAGATTTTTTATAATCCCTCTCCAATCATTGATGGATTTGTCTTGGTAGAGACAAAAAAGCCATGATATATAATGTGATCATTTAAAAGTTTCACACCGCGAGAGCGGTTTCTATACTTAATAGGAGATCCCTACCTAAATAAGATGTGTAAAACTTTATAACGAAATAAACCATTATTTATTTATTTATTATTATTATTATTGTTTTTTAGGTTGACACCTCTCAGTACATGGTTCTGGTTAACTAATACCATCCACGGGCCAAAGCCAAGTGGATGGCATGGTATAACATAGTAATGTTACGGAATGCCAGTAGGCACTTGGGGGTGTGGGTTACTCGTATTTTATAAGAACATTCTTACTATCCTACAGGTGTTTAAGATAGTTAGTTTTGCTGTTTTGTTTAATTTATCAATATGTGTGATATCCGGTCTGTTATAGTGAACAGTTCTGTCAGTAAGGATGGCCCTGTCAAAATAAAGTTTGTAATTGAATTTTCCAGTACGGTATCGGGACTATATTTGTAGTATGGTGTGAGCGGCTGTGTAATTAATTGGTATTTTATTGCAAGTTGTTGATGGATAATTTTAGCTTCCTGATCATGTCTATGTTTGTAATCGGTTTGAACAATTGCTTTACAGCCACCGGTTATATGATGTATTGTTTCAGGTGAGCTATTGCATCTTCTGCACGTATCTGTCGGTATGCTTCTTATTATATGTTTTTGGTAGTTGCGTGTCTCGATGACTTGGTCTTGGATAGCCAACATGAAGCCCTCAGTCTCAGGGAAGAGCTCCCCACGTCTGAGCCACTCGTTCGACGCTAGTTTGTCGACGTTTGGTTGGTTCAGCTCGTGAAGATGCCTTCCATGCAGAGACTTTATTATTATTATTATTATTATTAAAAGTTTCACACCGATTGTTCAAGAGGGACGGCTTTGACACATATACTTAAAGAAGATTTCGTTGGAACGCGTAAGGCATCTAACTCGATAAGGTATTAACCGGAAGAAATTACTATTCAGCGGTGTAATGCGGCCAGCCTTCTGGGCACTTATCCGGTTACTGGGGATCTTGGGCAAATTTTTTATCTTTAAATAAGTTTAGTTTTGTGTATATTCTTTTTATGTACTCTTTTAATGTCAATAATAAAAAATAAAGTATGTATGCCATTTGTATTTAAAAATAGAAAAGAATAAACTTTTGATTTGATAAATTATTTATCAATTTTAAATTACTAAATGATGCTTCTGTATTAATTTAGACATTCACAACAACCTACGAGTAACTACACAGGCTTCAGAGAACCTTCAGAACTTAGTCTTCAAATTAATTTGGTAAATCAGAGGCAGATTAAGGCTATTAAGCTATTTCCACATTCGTACCACAAACTATGTGATCATGCCGACATCTCTCAAGTTTAATTAAACGAAATGAAGAGTTATGATTGGATGAAATGCGTGTGACAAATTCGTGACACCGACATGTCAAATGAACGAATGAATTTCACCGAAAGTCTGTGCGTTCACGTTCGTGTGAATGACCGATTATTTAAGCTTGTTGACTACTTTGACTGTGGGCAATGTTTACACGCGCCGACTGGCCTTTTGAGTTATGGCAATATATTGCAACGTGACTAGGTGGTCTTAGAAAGTGTAGAGTCTTTAAAATATTAAACTGGAAGAATTTTTTTTTCTTTATTAATAAATGGACTAGCCAGGCATTTGACCGCCACCTCACTTGGTGGTAAGCGACGATGCGGCCGATGATGGAGCGTGCCTGTCTATGAACAGCCTATTCACTCTGGCCTTGAAGGCGTCTAGATTATAATGATCAGGGAACGCACTCGCGGGTAATACGTTCCATACGTAATGTAACGAGTAAAAAGCTGATTTTGAGCTGTATTAAGACAGAGCTGTCTTGTCCTTTGTCCTATGTATATGTATGTATCTACATACATATATGTTTAAAACTCACGCGATTGTCCCACAGAGCGTTACGTCTATAAATACGTAACATGGGAAAGGCACCTAATATTTTCTGTTTGAAATTGTGTTTACTGTTTTCTTTTGTCCTGAGATAGAGACATGTAGTTAACGTTTTATATTATTAGGAATGAGCCTTCTACAAAATCTATGTTCGCGATATAATTAGTAATTGGGAAGAGTGTAATCGAGTGACTGTAAACTCCGACTATGGGTTTCAAAATCACTTATAATAGGTTACAGAATTACTAAAGGGGTAACATAATGCGAGTCATCATAAAGCTGCTAAACGATGAATTATGAACTCTTAAATTAGTTGAGCACTAACCGATGCTCTTACGTCGAGGCAACACATCGTGAAGAAACCTGCAAATTCAAGCTACAGATCCAATCTGATCGGGTACCTCAGTTAATAGGGTCACGGAGGTCAGATGGCAGTCGCTCCACTGTAATTACTTGATCTTCCAAATCCTGGATCATAGTCAAGGCGGACCCCGGGCCCTCGCGCGAGAGAGCACAACCGGGACATCAGCGCCAAGATTATTATTGTTAGTTACTTAGAAACGTAGTAATTTATGAGAGAGAATATAGAGAATTTATTTACAGTAAATCAGAAGCTAGATAATAATCTCATTCTTATTGTAAGGCGAAACAAGAACTCTAGTGTAAGTATTCCATTCCCAAATGAATTTGGCACTTTTCCTAGAGCGTTTTTCTCCAATGCAGCAAAACAATAAATTTCCGTTAACATAACATATTTTTGAGGTAGGCAACTCGATCTCAGAATAGTAATTTTGCTTTGGGAGAAATGCAAATGAACGCGCCTTTATTGTTCTGAGATGTAACGAAATAAACCTTATTCTATAACAACGAGGAATATTTATTCTACTAATATTATCAATGCGAAAGAAAATAACTGAATGGATATTTGGATGTTTATTACTCTGTTCCGAAAAATTTGAGAACGAATTCTGAATAATGTACATCGTTACGATCTTCGCATTTGTAATTGGTATTAGAAGGACTTTGTTCCATTTCAAATAGTAATAAGCTCAATAAAGCTTAATCAAATAAAAAAGCTGGAATGTTGCGGTTATCTCAATAATTTATGCTATATACTTTGTATAAATCTACACAAAGTATAAAACAAAGTCGCTTTCCGCCGTCTGTGAATGAACGCTTAAATCTTTTGAACTTCGCAACGGATTTTAATGCGGTTTTCAACAATAGATAGAGCGATTCTAGACGAAGGCTTATAAGAAAGGGTAGGTAGGGGTAAAGTAGGTGTAAGTAGGGGTAGGACACCACGCGAACTAAGTCGCGCCAGGTCCACTAGCTATAGTAAAATTCGAATCATCTTGGCGTTAATGTCCCGGTTGTGCTCTCGAGAACGAGGTCCCGGGGTTTGCCTTGACCATGATCCAGGATTTGGCGATCAGGTAATTACAGTAGAGCGACTACCATCTGGCCTCCGTGACCCTGCTACCAGGAGAACCTGACCAGATTGGATCATGGTTACAAACTAAGTTGCCTGAATTTGCAGGTTACATCATGATGTTTTCCCTCACCGTAAGAGTATGGTATAAATTCGAACATAGTATCTTAATCATGCAGTTACAGACGATCGCGTGAATTACGTTACATTGTTTGTGCTTCTATTATGTTAAAACAATGAAAGGTAGGTAATTCCAAAATTCGAAACTACCCATGTTAATAGATCAATCACTGCAACGGATCCGTGCATGTAAATAATTAAATGTGATTAATAATCAACCGCTATAGAGCTTGATAAACTTATAAGTATTATTTCATTGACACACATTCTTTATAATCGCGTTGATACTCATGGTTGTCATGTTATTAGATTTATATAATTTATTAACTAGTATTTATTTGTATCTACTTCATCATCAAGGGAAGGTTGTTGCCATAATCTCTACGCTTGGCAGGCTGCGTTGTAGATCGCAGTGTAATTAATATAACAATATTAATTACACTACATCTTTTGCCTCGAGAGCATTGGTCGGCTTGTACGACATCCACGAGTGTAAGAGGTTGGTGCTATTCTACTCTGTCGGACACCACACGGCTTTGTATCTACTTGCTAACCTTTAATTATGGTCGTAATTTAGTTGAATTGGTTGATAGTGTAGCTAGGTTGTTGTTATCCCTACCTGTTGATTTTTTCAAATATTACATTTATTTCACAATCGTTTCTGTTACTTAATATCCTCGAACATTTGCACATCACTCGAAGCCCATTTTAATCATAGAATGTTAATTAAACTTCTCGCCGAAGCAAAGGTCAATAGTGACTTTGCAATAATTAAAGAAAACCATCACTGCTGGACTAAAGAAACCAACAATAGAAACCGCCATGTTAATTGTCGTATACAGGGTGCTATACGAAAGTAATCATTTTACAATAAAATAAAATAAATAAATTGCTTGAACAAATTCACACAACGCCATCTAGCCCCAAAATAAGCAAAGCTTGTGTTATAGGTGTTAGATAACTGATTACTTATTACTTATACACTTTTGTTAATATCTAAGTACTTATTATACATACCACACCTAGACCTGTAATAGAAATTAAAATTCATGATTTCAATATCTGCTCGGCTGGGAATCAATCCCGGGACCTCTGCGTAGCAGTCTGCATGTTAACCATCTAAACCACTCAGGTCGTCAACATGACATTAGGTTCAATAGTAAACTTTTTGGGAACTCTAACGAGGGGAAAAAGTATATAGATGCGCACTTACTTCTCTTGCTCTGCGCCAAAAATCGATAAGAAGTATAATTGGACGTATAAAACAGAAAAGTCAACATAATATTTTTACATACGCCAGCATAAACAAGCCAATTTATTCGATTCCATTTCAGCACACATTAGTTACTTATGCTTACTCTAGATTATTGATGGCTCTTTTTATGCATGCTATATACTCCGATTGGATAGAACAATGAATACGCGGCTCGCATCAATGGAATCACTCTGATATTGAGCCCGCCTACTCCGTACTCCAATTACTGGTTTGTACCAGATGAATATGACTCTTGGTACCATCCGCAAGTGGGTTCCATTGTTAAGTGTAAAAGGGCACAATGGCGGTACAAAATATTGTTTTGATTACTTTTTACGATTAAGATGATTCTTTTACACATGTAGATAAGGTCGAGAATTGTTTAATATTCTATAGCATAAGTCTATGCCGAGCTATAATAGGTAACTTTAAAGATGGTTACAATACCATTACATACCTACATTATACATAGTCTCGTGAATCGTTGAGCTTTGATTACATAATATCATAAAAGACGTGCGTAGGTATGATTTTTATTGATAATTATTATTAGTTCTCTTGGTTGTTAGTAGTTTGCTTAGTCGATCTCTTGTTTCTCCACGGTGTAAATGAGTGTGCGGTCAAATGTCTGCTCAATACATACATAGGCCCTCATACTCAATCCTGTATCCCATAGGGGTAGGCAGAGACTGTATATTACGTGCCACAAGCTACGATCTACGATTTATACGTCTTCTGGTTCATTTATATTTATAATTAATACGGTTAGTATTTATTATATAACTAAACATAGTAAATCAGGGATGTACTTTCTAAGTTCTTTTATCGTGCATTAAATTTCTATGCCAATAACAAATAGTGTAAATTTACACTACACTATTATCGCAAAACTAAAACAATACCGAACAAAACCATCTCCAATTTTAGCTTAGAAGGAGATTAAATAATCAAAGATGTAACGTAGGCGTATTTCATATCGGTTTCACTCCAGTTGTTACAATACTATCCCAATAAATGCTATAGAGATTTAGCCAGAAATATCGCTACTCAACCCCCACACAATACAATTATATTTATGAAGGAGTTTCCAAAGAAATTGCTTCAAGCATAAGTGCCTCTAACTGTGGTGGGCGATGCAGTAGGTGTTTCTATTTAATTGTACCTACACCTGATCAAAGAAATCCACGCCTTTGTGAATGTGATGTTCTGAATGGTACTGAATAGAATATGTAGAGACAAAGCCTTCGGTACACCTGCGATTATGGGTATCAAAAAATGACTCCAATTATTCACGGGTTAAGGTTTAGTTTATAGTATTTGGGTTTAGTGTAGATAGGTACGTTTATATGCAATGTTGAACAGTATGCAAAGACTCTTTTAAGTAGACATGATAGGTCAGATTATGCAATCTTTAGTTGAATACGCCCTGTGTAGAAGGCTGCTATAATGTACTGTTAGACGAATTAAACTCAGAAGTATGGTGTTATACTCTGTGTATTAAATAAAAACAAATCATAAAGAACAGTCATTTTTTATTTTTTTATCACCAGAATAACTAGGAACGAGATACAACGTTACACGAGCCTTTATAAGCACGTACTCGTGTTGTCATTTTTAACACCTCCGAATAGAATAAATCCATTTATTTTCTACAGAATGGAATGCGTCTTATAAATAGCAACACAGTTTGACAGTTTATTGTTTATTTATTAATAATCGAGTTGATTCAAAATTTCATCAATTTAAATACATCAATTGCAAGTATCAGATCGGCTCTTAAAATATTACGGTTGATCGTCATATATCAGTGAAGTTATTTGTTTAGGTTTGTCTTATTTTTATGGCACTACAGTACCTACCTCCAATCGGCACACATTGCAACAGTGCAACCACCAACAAAAATAATTACCTATTTTCTATCTAGTAAAATAATTATCTGAAAATCATATACAGGCTTCATAAACAGTCGACCAAATAGATAAGAAATGCTATACGATTATTAATTAATAGTAGTCACGTTTAATATTTCATCGGAATACAAAGGAAATAAGCACTAGCCAACGAAAATAGGATTAATTAATACCAATGCATAAACGATTGCAATAGCATTGAACTAGCGAAGTGGAAAAAGTAGGAAAGCGGACTGTGGCGAGCCGGGATGACCGGTAGGATGATGTATACCAATACATATGCAAATGCATATAATCCAGACTGCTAATTGTCCAATTATCGCCTAACAGTGTCACATTAACAAGATTCCGAATAACCAGATTACAAAGCTTACGTCCTCCCCAATTATCTCCGTTGACGAATTGCGTGAAGTAAGTAATGGAGACATTAGTGAAACGGACATTAGTTACAGAAGTAATCGCAACGGGTAAGGACAAAAGAATAAAGAATTAAAGGGATTTATTGCGTGCATTAATAAAAGCTGTTTTTGTCTTAAACGCTTCGAGCTGTGCGCAAAAAATTAAGCAATTTCACGCCCATTTTAAACTTCGTTCGCCACAATTACGCTGAAATTGTTGGAAACGGTACTGATAAATTCGTTATCAGTACCGTAATCGAGTTAGTGTAACTAATTATTGACACTTAAGAGGGAATTATGACGTTTGAAGAAAATTTTTATCGTTTGTAATAATATTTTATAATTTTCATCGCATAGGTATATTATCGGGTATGTGCGCTGAAAGTGTAGTGAATAACCACGAAAGTCTCAAAAGCTTCATATTTTATATTTCAAAATTTACCTTTACGGCCGCCATTCGGTTCGTGAGACTCAAATTAAGAAATCCACCCATCTTCTTTCTTCATATTTACATAGTAGGTTATAAAACAAAGTAGCCTCCCGCCGTCTGTCCGTCTGTATGTACACTTAGATCTTAACTATGCAACGGATTTTGATGCGCTCTTTACTATCATTTAGATAATTTCTTCAAATTCATGTCCTTTTGGAGGCCGTGTCCTGATCGAGTTCTGTCCAGCTTCAGGTCGGGTTCATGCCGGTTCCTGGTTGGGTATGCCAAGTCTCCTGGATCCCGCTTGACGCAGCGGGACACGCTGCAACTAGCACAAACCGAATTATCGCGTCCGTTGCGCAAAGTATAAAGAATGGACGGAGAAAACAGCATTAAAGACTAACCTTTAGAAGAAGGAAAAATTCTTTCAATGAATCAACACGTTAACGTTAGTCAACGTTAGTGGCATTCTAAAATGTCCTCCGAATGTTTAACTTTAATTCTTTAATAAACAAATCAAACGGAACGGTATAGAAATAGTTCACTACCTTTACAAAAATTTCAACGAAAAACCAAATAACTTTACAAAATTGAAATCGATCATTTTCTGGGATGATAGGGTTATATCAAATAACATTAAAGTACACGAAATGTTCCGTGAAAAAAGAAAACAGAAATCGATCCACAAAACTATATGCGGATGCAAAAAGTTTAAATAAAAGGGCGTAATGTCCACATTGTAGCGATTTAGCTACAGTAGGTACCATACATCCTGTGCTGTGATTTATGATAACAGAGATCCATCTATTGAATTCAATAGTGCTAAAAAATTAAGACAACGTTACCAGGTATGCTTACTAGACAGGAAGTAATCTTCTCAAACGACGTATAAAATTCTCATCATATTAAATACTTATATCATTCCGTTCCCATCGATCGCGTATCAAAGGCATAGATAGCTCTTTAGACGTTCACCGTATATTTCTTGATAACCTTTTCTAAGACTCCGCCATAAATTGGGGGACATTTTCTTTTACCTGCTGACCTTTTCATGGCCATAATTAATTACCCTATTATATTCTTCAACAAAATACAAGTTTGACAAAAAATGTAATGAGATCCATGTAAGGTCGATTGTATATCTCCTTTTGCTTCGCTTCGGGCACGTAGACTTCGATAAAAAGTAATAGTCAAGGCCAAGGGGGCAATCGCGCTGAATTTGAACGTAGGTACTATCAAATCCAAACCGAAGCCGTTGTCACATGATATCTGTTTCTTTTAATATAAAGAAAGACGGCATATGTACCGACCTATAAATATGAGTACTATGTTCGACCAAAAACAACAAAACACAAACTTTCATCTATTGAACAATTTGTTTTTGTTAACCATATGATTCAGTTTGTTTTGCAACAGTTTGATGATGATACAAAATTTGGTCTCGGCGTAATATAAGGAAAATATTATTGTTCTCATCGATGTTTAGAATTTTAGATAATATTTTCATACTCCTCTGCACAGCGTTGGGAGTTTAAACTGTAAAATAGGGTAAAATAATACAAACTGATACATCTTAAAATTTATGTAGCTGTGACCTATAAACAAAATTTAACTATGGAAATAAAAATTTTCCTACACAATTTAAAGATCTTAGATAGTCCCGTAACGATATTACATTGTCTGTATGTTGTGTAGAAATAGTACTGTGCCGAAAAAGAAATACGACAAATAGGAAGTAAATGTGATGGTCTGACCCGAACAGTTCACTGTTCGGGTCAGACACCTGGACACTTTCAAGGCCAGAGTAAAGGGCTGTTTCTGGAATGGCATGTTCCATCTTCGGCCTCATGGTCACTATCCATCAGGTAAGTAGTAGGTCCCACGAGGTGGACCGACGACCTGGTAAAGATCCCAGGTACCAGCTGGATACGAAAGGCACAGAACCGTCCTTTGTGGAGATCTCTGGAGGCCAATGCCCAGCAGTGGGCGTCTTACGGCTGTTATGATGACGATGAGTAGTAGTTACTTGTATTTAATCATATTAGCATAACAAATATACTTTGGTTTTAAATACACTCACTGTGCGATATTTGTAACGAATAATTCGCAGCAAGTCTACTAGATTGCACCCTCGCTTAATGATTGAGTGGGTAAATGCAATTACGGATTGCCGTCAACAGGTAATAACGAATGCGCACATCAGACGCAGCGAACCTTTACACTGCTGAGGCGACGTTTTCTAATTAACTTAGTTCACTTTACCAAGAGTTCTAGTTTAATTTGTAGAAGCCAGGATATTTCTCGCGAAAACAAACATTTGACGTCGATTTCGAGATCTCGACGTCCCAATCTGCGTAGTCTTTGATATTTAAATTTGTTTGCTTACCAAAATGTTGTCAGTATTCATCTTACGTACTTTTTTAATTTATTTGGGAACGTATTCACAGTTGAGTATCATAATAAATAAAATGTTTTTTTTTAGCTACAACTCTGCTTCAGATAGTCTACTACTCTTCAATCTGAATCGGGGCCAGTTCTTAGAACTCCTCTCAAATGTAACATAGTAAATTTTCTACGACGTGTTTTATGTGCTCCGACCTACTTAGACAGATTTTTCGCAATCGTAACTTACTATAACAGAAACCAGATGGAGCACTGTATCAATTCTTTGAAGTGCAAACCTAATTTGAGCACTACATCTGTCTCTATTGGCCTATAAAGTTCGCCATCAGGAATTGCGACTATCTCGCTCTGGAGAGCGGCTGGTATACGTTAGTTGACCTCATGACCAACGCTCTACTTGATAACGAATGGATAATTGATCTGAATGTCTGTATTGTGATTTGTTGTAACACTAGCGCCATTTATGCGCAGTTCTAGACCATTAGGAATGATTAACTGAAGTATTATTGTTCTTTGTGATTTATCCTGGCGTATGAAAAGGCATGATGTACCTGATTTTCCACCAACACTTGTCGGTTAAAATCACATTGGCTTGTTGATTATGCGGGTACAAAATTTAAATTTTCTTTTAAATGCTGTCGTTTGTCCGACTAATTTTCAAAGGGGGTCTAATTGTGGGCCATGACGGATTCTTACACCGTTATTGTAAAACCAGCGCTTTGTAGGTGGCTCACATGTTGTGAGCCAGCTAGGTTTGGGTATACATCATGCTGGCATTAAGCTGGGTTTTAAATAAAGAAAAACTCGAAATCGTTCCCTTCGTTCGGGAGCTTTGATACCAAAGACGTACGTTACATGACTAAGTACATATACGTATATACACAAGTAGGTAAGTAGGGACCTTGTAATTAGTCGTCACGCAAAGTGATATTGCTCAATTACGCGGGACAGCCGCTAATCATTCAGCAGAAAGATGACCATCAATACTGAACTTTTAGGGTGAGATTACATTGATATTCATACCATAAGATTGCCTACTGGGTTTGATGATCGCCTTTGTGAATATTACAGGTTCATGGATGCAGGCAGCGCAAATCCAATATAAATAAAATTAAAAAGGACTGTTTATTACATCTTTCTCACACATGATACAGTACATTTGGGCACAATACATGGCATAATACAGAAGACAAGAAACAATGATAAAGTAACAATGCTATCGTTAATTCGTTACCTTGCGGTTTTCAGTATGCCCCAATATGGAAAACTCGAGGATATACTAGATTCAGTAACTCTCGTTCGTAATCTTTGTCAATTAAAAATTGCTGCAAATTTTTGTATAAAGGAATAACTCAGCATAGACTATTGTTTTCATATGACATCTGTAAATTTCGAATTACCATATTTTCATCAATAGATCCTATCTTCCAGTTAACAGTTGTGCAAGGTGACTAACACCTGAAAATAGGATCACAAGTATTACGTATTTTCAGCCAGCCTCTAAAATGAGAACAAATCTCAAGTCCAACGGAACAGTGTTGTGAAACATTCCAAATCGCTATTCGCTCCGCTCGTCGCTCCGCTTCCAAACAACGACACATCGAAACACTTACGAGCGCGTACAACACAAGGTCTGGATCCGTTTCATGGTGCTTATTAAGGAATGCGATACAAATCTCTGGGTATCACGTTATCATGGCACCGGGATCGCATAATACTTATACGTACGTACGTATACAGTTCCGTAAGCGATACCTATCAATGTCGTGTATCAGGTTTCCAATGTCTTTCCGTATAAATAGCCATTAAGTGGTAGGCCTCTGTTAAGTTAGAGGAGTACTTGATACTATGGACACCATCACCTTATTTATATCCATAGTTGTATTGCACTGCCTAGCGACAATTTCGTTGTTGTATATCGGTAACTTAGAAAATATATAACTATTTGAAACACCTACTAACAAGACCTTCATACGGGGAATTCCCTTTCTGCCAAAATGTAACAGCTGATTTTGAAGTCGGTCCCGGAGTAAAACTTGTTTGAAATTATGGACAGACCGACTTATCGGATTATACATGGGTTTAATGTGAACCCTGTAGCAAACACATGACATGTAGAACACGCATAACATGTTTGTATATCGTACGTATCTAGTCCGACTATCACTACGGCAACTAAGTTTAAGCTTCACCAATCCTCTTTAATAATTCTCTATGGCCTGGGGATAAAGTTCGCCCATCTGCCCTTGTAGCCAAATTTAATTAAGCACGGTTCGGTTATTCACAACACCTGACACGCTATATATATCACCATATAGGTCATTACGCACCCTGTCATTCCCTTCATGCCCACTGATTGGTCAGATATACATATTCGGAGAAGATATTTGATCCCATCGAACTAATTGGGTGACAGATACCTATTTTAAATAACTTTATACTTATCGAATCAACTCCATGCTGCTCTTTGCTTGAACGTTCTTGCTTCGTCGGAAGCCAAAATATTGTGGGACTGGTTAAGGAGGTGGTGCAACGAATGAACTGGACCAATTGCACTGGACAGCGACTTGTGCAATATTGAATACAAAAATATACATGCCTCATACATACCGTGTGTGCGGTGCATAACGGTGCATTCCACAAGCATTTTAATTTGGATATGATACGATACTTAGTATACCTACAATTCGTCAATCCTGACCACAAAATGTACTACAATATTAAAAGTTGCAATAAATCATCTTAGAAATCTCTGGGATGAGGTGATATTTTAGCATCAGAAGATCCACTTGTTCGATTGATTCTATCAGCTGTTATAAATATGTGAAGATCATTACTCTGTTCACACCTTATAAGCCGTTTACCGTAAATGGTGGGTATGTTTAATTTGCTCATTCTTGATCTTTTTGACACTTTTGCTCCGATTCGCACACGTGTGGTGAGGCGTCCACCTGCGCCGTGGATGACCGACACTCTCCGGGCTATGCGTGCGGCCAGGGATAGGGCATGCCGTATCGCTAAGTAGTCTAATTCGGAAACAGCGAGCGGTCACTACCGTGATCTTCGCAACGCCTACAACGGAGCATTGGCTAGGGAGAAGCAGGCCTATTTCTCCCATTTAGTTAACTCGAATGGAAAAAGTCCCTCGAAATTGTGGCGTGGTATTAACAACGTCATTAGGCCTAAGGTTCAACCACCCCTACCTGGCGAACTAGCTGATCCGGACAAGCTTAACGCGCACTTTGTGGGTGGGTTGCCGGCTGCGGGAGACTGCTCCGGTTTGATCGAACAGTTTCAATCAACTAATTACTCGGATGCGTCATTTGAATTTTCCCCGATTGATGGAGCGACAATCACTCGGATCATACGTAATTTTTCTTCTAATTCCATGGGGGTTGACGGAATATCTATGAAAATGATTGAGCTTACTTTACCGCACTCTCTTTCTGCGCTCCGGGCTATTGTGGACTCGTCAATTTTGGGAGGTATTTTTCCTAACTTATGGAAAACCGCACTTGTTACTCCGATTCCCAAAAAACCTAGTATTGAAAGTGCGGCGGACCTTCGCCCCATAAGTATCCTGCCATCTCTATCCAAGGTTGTCGAGAGAGCTGTCCAGCTGCAATTGAGCCCATACCTGGAAAGTAATGCCATTGTGCCAGCCTTGCAATCCGGGTTTCGTGCAAAGCATAGTACCGCCACGGCACTACTAAATATAACGGACGATATACTAGTATCATCGGATAAGGGTTGTAGTACAATTCTTGCATTACTCGACTTCACTAGGGCATTTGATTGCGTTAACATTACTCTGTTACTGGCTAAGTTGAAATTCTACGGCATTTCGTCTTCGGCTTGTTCGTGGTTTGAGTCGTATTTTCATAATCGGATGCAGATGGTACGGTGTTGTGATGAGCGTGGCGAGTCAGTGCTTTCGAAGTCTCTTCCTCTGAAAAGGGGTGTAATTCAGGGTTCAATTTTAGGGCCTCTACTGTTCACGGTATATACGGCCGGTATCACGACTTCGATCGCACATTGCCTCTACCATCTGTATGCCGATGATACGCAGGTCTACATACATACTGAGACTTCAGACGAGGCGGTTGCTCTTGCTACGAGCAAGCTGAACGAGGATCTTAATGGTATTGCAGATTGGGCTGATAGACATGGATTAGTGTTAAATCCGCAAAAGAGTGTTTACATTGTTCTCGGGACTAGGGACCAGGTTACAAAGGTAAAGGCATTAAATCCGGTTATAAAAATTGGGCAGGATACCGTCCGAGGCGCAGCTACGGTAAAAAGTCTGGGTTTAGTCCTTGACGAGGACTTGCAGTTCGAGGCACACGTTCAAGGGAAACTACCCAAATGTTATGGTTCGCTTTCCACGCTGTATAAGATTAGGCCTTTTCTTGATTCCCGGATACGCATGGATCTGTGCAGTGCTCTTGTGTTGTTGCACTTAGATTATTGCGATTGTGTGTACGGGCCTTGCCTTTATAATAAAACAGTAAAAGTTGTGCAGAGGGTGCAGAATGCTTGCTTACGCTATTGCTTCGGAATTGGCAAAAGGGAGCATATAACCCCTCACCTGGTGTCTAGAGGTGTTATGAGTATGGAGTGCCGGAGATCGTTGAAATATGCTTCCTTTATCCATTCGCTTATACGCAACGAGAAGCCTGTCTATCTAATTGACAAATTAATATGGAAGCGTTTTGACGGTTTTCGGCTTCGCGATAGAGGTCCTCAATTGGTACTACCTTTATGCTCCCTATCACGCACCAGGGGCTGTTTCAAATATGCAGCATCCAAGATTTAGAACGACCTGCCTCCACCTATACGAAGGCTAGTCAAAGTCACCAAAAATACATTTATAAAACATACGAAATCATGGCTGCTCTCGAAGCAGGCTCTGGTGTGTGGGGTGTGACGCTGCGCAGTGAGGTGGCTGGCTAAGTGCTTTGGTGGCTGTGTGCTTTTTATTTGTGTTTCTTGTTTTTATTTTATTTTTATTTTTTTCTTCTTCAACTTCGTGTGTGTGTAATAAATATATATTTTGAAGGGAGTGGCAGAATAGCAGGGGGTGGGACTTGTGTCACGCTACCCTGAGCCATAAGCCCATTTATCATCGTGTAAATTTTCAATTCGTTTTTCTTTTTTGCAATGTATTTATAGTATATTTGTTTTATTTTCTTTTTTCTTTTTAATTCTGTTACATTTATTTTATATACATATATATATACATTTTTTTTTTAATAGATTGTAAATAAACGATTATTATTATTATTATTATTATTAATCTATAAACGTTTGTAATATCAGGTTAAGTGTGTTGCCTATCTTGTAAAACCTTTTCACCCTTTTCTTGAAGTACAGCATGTTATATTCTTATAGGGAGCTTACTCCGCAGCCCTTGTGCGTGGGAGAAAGTTCCTTTGTTAACTTAAATATTGAGAACATACAATCAATTCAGTTTTGACGTGAATTCGATGAACGTTTTTCTCGTCATCCCAACGGGCATACCAGAAAAATTGTGCCACGAAAAGAGAGACAACGGCTTCATCTTTTAAGAAAAAAGAGGCCTAAAAAGAACACCAGTTCGAATCAGGTTGGCAAAAATGCTAAGCGGCGAATCCGAAAGTCGACTATGTACTCTACTGATACGGATTTTAAAGGTATAATTAATGATAAGATATTTGCTGGATTAACAGCCGAACCGGATTCACGAAAAAACAGCGATACTAGCCTGACAACTGGCCACCTCAATTTTTTATTGTGTTTAGTGTTCATTCTGGTGTTGAACTTTCAAGTAACCCTTCTATAAGATCTACGTTGTGGCTATCCCAACATTGTAAGTTGACAAATCATCTTGATTGTTAGGCAATACTATACAATAAGTAACTTTGAATATTGGAACGTGCTCCTTACAGCTTACCGAAAGTAGTTGAAGGGTTAGTAAAAGATCAAACACTCGGCTTACCATGGCCGAACTTCTCATGGAAATTTTGAATGAAGTTCAAACATTATAATGAGCTTCGACCCGATGATAATTATTATTGGAGAGCGAGAAGGGTCAGTTCAGAATCTCTTTTCCCTACTACATGAATTTAATATAATTATGGGAAAATGTGTTTGTTTCGTCATTAGTTCTTTCAAGCAGAAGCCAAGCAAAGGAGCGACTTGATTTTTTAATATAGAGATTAGGAAGAATATTATTATAAGTTGATGTAAACGAAGTCGTGGACAAACTCTAAGAAAGAAATAAATTGAATAAGTATAACGATTTAAATTTTCAGGCTCTATGCCAAATCTTACATGGATATTCAATGTTTATAATACGCATTGCACTCGATCCGAAACCTACAAGAAAATACAGTTCGTACAGTAATAAAGCATACCAATGGCGGCGCCTCCTATATTTCCTTCGTCTGAATACCAATACAGTCCTTTAAGCGACCTATATAAATATATCATTTTCTATGCTTACCATTGCAGAATATTGTCAATTTTTATTTAAGATATTTTCTCAGTGGGTCATTTACTACCGAAATTTGCTTTTTTGATGCGCTGCCATTTTAAACTTGACGGATAATAGAAATCTCACATCCGTATTTACAAACAATACCTAGCTAAGTACCATTACCATGCGTTCTCACAGTGCTTGTCTGCTATTCCTGGCATTTGCTAAGTTAATGCATTGAGTTTAATACGGCTCTACGATTGGTCAATTTTGTTCGCTTCCTTAGCTACGCGTTCGTTTTCACGGACGCATAGTGCCGATCGCCACTCCAGTATTGTCAGTTGGAAACTTGTGAGACCATACAATGAGAGACCTCATGGTTACGTTTCTGAATAGGGGTGTTAGACAGATCTTGTCAAAAGAATATAAGATACTGTGGCTATCGAATAGCATTTTCCCTTGAACTAGTGAGTAAGCGCAGACCTAGCACAGTTACAAGGAGATATACTCATTTACGCCAGATCACAGGGGCGTGAAGTCTCCCAACCTCATTTCTGAGAAGGTCACTCCTCTTGCATACGACAGACAGTTTTTTTGTACAATCTCCTCGCTGGCACAGAGCCAATCGGGCCATAAACGTGACGCAGTCGGCAGTTACAATCCGTGCGGTAGTAAACCAAAGAGTTACAACGGGCGGGGAGTCTTTGTTTGCGTTACAGAAGGAAACATATCTCGGGACCATTAAAATGGGGAAAGGGATACATAGGGACGCTAGTCGGGACGATCTGTCGAGTCAGCTAAGCAAGATATGTACACTACGCTTTATGGCCCCCAGTGAAAAATGGGTTCAATGTACCGTAAAAATAGACGGACTATTTGCAAGTTGTATCCGGTTACACACAGTTCCTTGTAATAGTTGGGAACGGAGATTTTCGGAGAAATTAAGCTGCTTTGTGATACTTACCGGTTTTGGTTCCGCTTATATCCCAGTGCATTTGCGTTCGAGGAATCATTGTGTTTCTATGTGGGTCGGAACTGTGTTATTTGATCCTTTTAAGGAGTAAAACATATTTTTGTGTATTTCCGACATCAAATCGACTTAAAAAACAAAAAAAGGAGGTTCCTATACGCGTCCAATATTTTTTGATAATCTACCTGACGTACTATTATTTTTTCTAAGTCATCATCCCTATTCACGTAATATGAATTATGGAATGGCGAATTCTGAAAAATGTAACAAGCTATAAGTAATAATTAATGCTGTTTGAATCAGCGTTAGCATAATTATTGAATGTTGTTAAGTAATCACGTGCGAGCGGGTATTAATTAAATAATAATAATTAATTAATTAATTAAAATAAACTATAGATATAATTATTCTTTATAATTATCGTGTGTGACTGCAACATACCATTTTTTCTACAGACTAATAACCATTGTACAAAGCCGTATTAAGTAAAGATTGAGTATTCTATATAGCTACTATATCTTGCCAACTACGGATACTTTGAGAAATCAACCATAAGTTGTAGTTAGATAGATAAGATAAATAAGATTTTCGGAAACCTTTTTTATTGTTTAAAGTTCCTTCTTGAATCACTCTACCTACTGTTGAAAACCGCATTAAAATCCGTTGCGTAGTTTAAAAGATCTAAGCGTACATAGATACGGCGGGCAGCGACTTTGTTTTATACTACCTATGTATGTTTAGATATGCTCTCAACCTGCATCCCCCAGAGATAGGCAGAGACTATCGAGTTCCACAAGTACTCTCTACCCTCTTCCATTCCTCATTCATACATTTACGGCCGGTTGAAGATTATCCTGCCTTGCCTTTTAATTAATGACACTGAATAATCCATTTTCAATTTAGCAGTTTCGTTTTAGCAATTTGGGAGGCCATTTCCAACTCATTGTATTGTGCAACGTTATTCGCCTTTGACATTGATGAAATATTATTTGAATTCGTATCTACCTAAATGCGTACGGCTAAGGAATGGAACGCTTTGCCTAATATCTCTGTGTTGATTTCCTTATATCTGGACCTCTTCCAAATATGTTGTTTTTGGGCAGGGGTGCGATTCACGCGCTATGACATCTCAAATTTGACATGTTCTCTAGCCAAAAAAAAGTATTAAAATGACACTGAAATTAAACTTCGACAATATACGACTGTCGAAGATAGTTGAGAAAATGTTTTTTATCTGCAATACATATTTCAATGTCATTATAAATGGAGATTGTGACTAGAAAGAAGTCGAATTCGAGATGTCACAGCGCGAGAATTAGGCCCTTTGTATGGTCCACCGTTGGTCATATCGTCAGAACCTTAAAAGCATCGGTTAGTGTTCATCTAATGTACATAACTCAGAAAAAGTCGTTGGTACATGGCAGCACTGGGGTTCAACCCCGGTAACCTTGCTTGCTTACGAGTCCGACCAGCTAGTAATTACGCCAGAAGTAACCCAATAATTATTAAGAACTAAGCAAGAATACCATCCACAGTGTTTCATTTGGACTATGGCATGGGATTGCTCAAGACGTATATTAGAGATAATATGTCTCTTGCTGGCAACGCCCCATTGGTAGTGCCCCTGGTGTTGCTGATGTCCATAGGCAGAGGTGGCTACTTTCCATCTGGTGGCCCGCTTGTCTGTTTACCTGCCGTATAATATAAAAAAAAAGAATACCTGTATGAAATTAAAATGTAAGTGAAGCAATTCCGTCGAAAAATTATCACACCGAGTGTCAAGAGAGACATATTTTCGGGAGTGGACCGCCACAAACTTATCTGAACCGGTGACGGCGTCGCTGTTGTTGACAACAAAGTGAAATTTCAAAATGACGAAACTTAGTTCCAGTTTTGGCCACTGGGTCAGAAAGTTTATGGCACTACGAAACTCGTCGCTCAAAACATTTAGCGACGTTATCTATCCTCACGCTGTAAAAGCCAACTTTATGAGCAGCCAAGTAAATAGGTATTACGGTAACTCCCACTTGTTAACTCGGTAACAAGTTACTAATCCCAGAAACCTTACGATGTAACAAACTAACTACGCAGTTGTAAAGCTATCTTAGTGTGGGAAACCGTATAAATAAGCTGTTTTCATAGCACCCTTCCTTATATCCAGGAAGTGTAAGACGTCCGTGAATTATCACGGACGTGACGTGTTTTCTTTGGAATATTATTATGGGTCGGAAATATATTTAACGATGTCAGTGTCAATGTTTGACGACCTGAGTTGTTCAGTTGGTCTGCCACGCAGAGGTTCGATTCCCAGCTGGGCAGAAATTGAAACGATGAATTTGAAATTCTGTTACGGGTCTGGGTGTTATACCTATGCATAATAAGTATGTATTTAAAATATTTTTAAGTAGTTTATCAGTTTTCTGGCATACATAACACAAGCTTTGCTTACTTTGGGGCTGTGTGAATTGTCCAAGCATATATGCATTTTTTACCTAAAGAAACAGAAGCATAGGTCTAACCTCGAAAAAAGATCGATTTTCCAGATATTTATCTTAAACTAAGTGAAATCTACTTCATCAATCTTTGCGATTGTGTGCCAGAGAAATAGTTTTAAATAATACTCAAAGGCTTAACGATCCTTTCATACATACCAATTTATCGCGCTTATACTACCGAATGAAAGTTCGAATAAATTGCACAGTAATATATTCGTCGATAGTCTCTGCCTTCCCCTGGGGGATGCGGGCGTGTATCTGTAACTGTGTAAAATAATCATTTTGGCGTGAATGTCTCGCGAACGAGGGCCTGGGGACCGCCTTGACCGTGATCTAGGATTTTGCAGATGAGATAATTACAGTAGAGCAACTGCCATCTGGCCTCCGTGACCCTGCAACTAGGGGAACCTGACCAGATTGGATCACGGTTACGCATTCAGTTTACTATATGTGCAGGTTTCATCGCGATGTTTTCCCTCACCGTCCAGCATCGGTTAGCATTCAACTAATGAACCTAAATTAGAAAGTACCACTGCGTCCCACTGCGGCCTTACCAACGCCTAGTAAGGCCGCAGTGGGATTCGAACCCGATACCTCTCGCTTACGAGTCGGATACCTTAACCACTCGGCCACCGACGCTCTTGAATGTGTAACTGTGTAAGTATGTGTCGTAAGTATGTAATCGTGTGAAGTGCCGCGATTACGGATCTAAAGCTGACGACAATAAAGAACTGATTAAAGTCTATCGATTGAATTCACTGGTTCTACACGTGTTTTCGAGCCTGGATCACTTTACTAATTATTTACTCCGGAAACTGGATAATGAGCGTGATTGAAGAGCAACCTGATTACTTAGCCAAGCGTTGTTCGAAAGTTTTCTTTGTTCTTTTGAAATTGGAAAATTTTATTCAACCCTCGACAACATTTTAATTGGAAGTGTTTTTTTTATCCCGACGGATCCATTATCTACTTTATTGATGGTTTAAAATTTACATCTGGTTACTCAATCCTCTTTTTACAATGAAAAGTTTTTAAAATTTCCTCTTTAGTAACTTTGGTAGGTCAGTGAAACTACCTGCCAATGTTTACAAATTGTTAAGTCAAGTTGAAAATGTAGAACAGGCCTGTATGTAGAATGGGAACGCTATGGGAATTGCTTTGAAACAAATATATGCTATTGGCCATAACGGAATACTCATAGAAATGTGGAAAACAATAGTCCGTGGCAGCCTTGGCGAGGAACGTCGCGATTAGATGGAAGAGGCTCGCCCTTGCTGGTTTGGTCGCGTGCTGCGTACCTAAGCCCCAGGTATATGGGAAATAAATACATATCGATTTCATGAAAAAGGTCCTGTAAGTGCCTAAGAAAGTACAGGAAAGCAGATCCTGGAAGAAGCCAGATTTAATCGCTTAGAAGATAATAAAGGTTATAAGTTGAATATACTCCGGCGAAGTGTTAGGTTGCCTTTCTATACTTACTTTCAATGTAAAAACCGCATATTTAAAAGTCTGTAAATCTGGAACGGTTGACTGGAATTCTAGAAAGGGTCAAAACATAAAGGATGTCTGTATTTACAAAGAAACGCCCAAAAATGGTTACAAGAAAGCAGACCAAACAATAATTTTCAATTCAGATATCAAGCTAAAAATACACCAGGAGAGAAACGGTAAAAATTTTCGGGCTGCGTAAACCAAACACTCGGTAAATGTGTTGTCTTAACGATTAAAAGTTTTCAAACTGAAAAACATTATGATGTTCCTTTTAAACTCTTTGCTTTTTAAAGCAGAAATGCTTTAAGGACGAAGGAATGTGTTGTACGTCTACAAAAGTTATTTATTTTAACCCCTGACGAAAAAGAGGGGTCTTATAAGTTTGGCGTATGTATCTGACACAAGTTACCCTGAAACCGGAGGACCTGATCACCCTTAGTGACGAAGCAATTAAATGGCTGACTTCGCTTGATTTAAATTTGTAGTTGAATGTGTTTGTCGTATATTGTATTTTTGCCATACGAATAAATAAAATTTGTGTGTCTGTCTGTGCATCGTAGCTCCTGAACGGAAGGACCGATTTGGATGCGCTTTTTTTGTTTGAAAGCCAGTTTAACCGAGATGGTTCATAGCTTAGTTTCATTAAAATCGGTGTTGGGTTTTAGAAAATATTTGAGGATATGTAAACTTAGTCGGAAGTCATCCGACTTTTTCTGTCGGTTGAGTAATAGTACCTAACTGATATTTTGTTTTCTGAAAATCTTCACGTAGACGTTACGATCTTTTTTACGATTAGAATACCGATATCTAATAACAGGAACTTTCATAGATCTGACCGTGAATTTTATACAAAATCATAATTATATTGGCAGATGCCGGCGGTAAAAAATTTACATCGGTTAGATCGGCTTCGTAGAACCTCGTGTCTGTCGAATAAATGTAAAACAATAACCAACTTTATCCTCGTGGCTGTTGTGAAACCGAAACTAATATCGCCGGCTAGTGTATTTAATTGAGGGTGTATTTGCTTTCACAATGTACTAAGGAAATCCAATATCATAATAACGTTCAAATGATTGAGAGCATACTAGCTCGGACCTCGGAAAACTGGCAGCAGCAATTTCTGTTGTGTATTTTGCGTATTTTATTTACGGATATTGTAGAGAATCCACGACTTTGAAAAGGCTCTGCATATTTGAGCGACAATTTCCATTTACCATTGCGCTGTATGACAGTTTATCGTCAGAATTGTAGGTATTTAACAAATATGTAAAGAAATACCAGGGTTGCGATTAAAGCTTATACATCCCACATTTTTTAATAATAATGTATTCACTAAAAGTATGAGTGAAACAGACTCTTTTGACCGGAGAGCTATTGCACCTTTCCAGTATGCATCAGATTTAAAAATAATGTACTTATATTTTAAAGTGACACCTATAGGTAAGTATGACATTCTACTATGAAAACTACCTAAACAAAAAAGTATGAATGCAAATGTCATTTTTACTGTATATACAGTAAAAATGACTCTAATGACCGGGGTGCTACTGCGCCTCTTCAAAATGCATCTAACAGGGAAGCCCATGAAATCGTATTGTATTCGGATATTGATTTGAATAGATATAATTAAATTTGACTTTAGTTTTTAAGCTGAAACAAAAAAAAAAATTAACGATCTCTATTTATTACGCCCATGCACTATTGTATACAAAAACATTACAAACGCACAAAAAGGATTATTAAACGAAACTGTTCTAACTCGGAAACTATTGGTCATAGAACACTAGTTCCTAAAGAGTAATGATAGTACATTTCGAATAACAGCTGTCATAGAGGGCGCTAGGTGATTTGAAATCGAAGTATTTGATTTTTTTTTCCCGGACTCGTGTCTTTAACTCTACAAATGTATAACTCAATCAGAATCTGACCTGGCTCGAATCTGACTAAATATGAAACTGGCCTCCTCAGAATCTGTCGTCCTGAGAATCTGACCTAAATAACAGAGTTCGAATGATGTCTGTCAAAGAAGCGACGAAAGAGGTTAAAGATCGTAGCATTGGAACAATGAAATGTTTAACCCCGAGGCTTAACCCGTACGTTCAAGTCTAGCAATGGACTCACTTGGTAGCTGACGACGAATTGCGTCATTAATTTTGTAATCATCTTCAGAAATTGCAACATTTACCATTCGTTCCACTAACCCAGTTACAGCTATACCCTGCGACATCGGTAGGGGGGATCGCGAAATCCCGCATTATCCCTCGTGTCTCGGTAAGGCAATAAACAATTTCGCCAACTGACATCTTTATACCGAGCGGGACACGGCGGATGATATCCGAAAAACTGTGGTCGCCCCTCCGATAAATTCGCCCTCGGAACAAACAGGGTCTCTCGTGATAAGATCTGATTTCAAGCCCTTCGCAAGACTCAGTTCTAAAGCTGCGTTATAAAAGTGTGAGACAAGGTTATGTTGAAGATGAAAGCTGTTTGGTATTCTATATACCTTGAAGTAATTTTACATTGTATTAAATCTCTAATTTCATATAATAAGGGAAAATATGTCGTCATTATCGTCAGGTCTTAGGCGCGTAGAAAAGTAAATATGAGTAGCACAAGAGGTATTTCAGATGGCATAATAAAATGTAGACGTAGATTGTCCATACATAATGATTAGATTATAGATGTATGGCCCACAAGTCGACAAACTATGCCTGCCGACGTGTGGCTTCTTACTCGTAAGTATAAAAAAATAAACATTATTTACTGATATGACGATAATTTATGATAATTCATTCTGAAACGGCTAGTAAAAGCTTTTCATTATCAAATATTAATTTTAAAATATTTTAATTACAATTCGATCTAAGTAGGTAGTATAGTTAGTAAAGTAAAAGAAAAACTAACAAGTAAAAACATCAGAATTTATTGTGAGACACAATCAAGATTTTTATTGAGACATTTGTGCTGGAAGTATCGAGTTAGGACCGTTCTAACGACTTCCGGGCTAAGTCTTGTTAATTAATTGCAACGCTGCAGTCCCATACTAGTATATGAGTGTGTTTTTCTACTGCACTTAGTTTGATACAGCAATTTCTTTCATTATATTAAAAGAAGATACTACAAGAACTTTAACTATTGAAATATATTTGAACTCTTCTAGGACAGTCGAAGAAATAATAGTGATTTATAGTGTTTTTGAAGATGCGGACAGATGTCTTTCCAAAACTTTGATCTTGATCAGCAAAAATACAAAGACAGTTTTATGAAGCTAGCCTATGCAATCCGACAAAAATCTATGTTTAACACTGTCCGGATTTCCATCAGCTTAGGGTCTGCAAGCGCTGAAACTTGGTTTTATCATGGAAATAAACTGTCAGCTGCTAAAACGCGATGAAATTAGAAAATATAAAGTTATTTATTAATTAGATAATCATTTTATTTTACTGTAGGTACTGTCAACACAAACCGAGACAAAATAATTAACGAACTAAGTCAAAAATATGTATACAACATCTGCTGTAACTGAGGAATAGTATAATTAACAATGCACAATAATATAGATGGAAAAGTATCTTTTGTTTAAGTTTTCTGTTTCTTCTGTTTCTTAAGTTTCTTCCTTATCTCTGAAGCGCCCAAGGTACTAGCAGATTTTTGGACATAAGCTACATTCAATTTTTACGAAGTCATGGATTCAAAGATTTGATTTTGTTCTAATTTGTGGGTTCATCAGTAAATTAGTGAATCTGTAGGTAATATCAGCAATTAATAATTTTATTATTATTATTTTACGTCTTAAGGAGGCAAACAAACAGAAATAGAAAAAGCAATATACCCCGCCGATATCAAACCAGAACCAAAGGCGTAATCCAGATCGGCACTATTAGATGTTTGGCAAAGCGCCCAGAGGAGAGGTTCACTGAGCCACGCTCATATTTTATGATACTATGCCGTAACGATGAATTATATCCCAAGAATTACAACGTTTATGTTTTCCCTATGTAATTGGGCTTAGAGATTACATGGTACGTCGACCCTTAGCCCTGAAATGGCATTGTTAGGATACAATGTTTCGGAGAATGTTCTAATGACAATAGATTTGTGAAGAATTCTCAAGAGTTTCTGCTAATTTACTTGATGTAGATATGTCTAACACATTCGTGAATACTCTGTGAATTTTCTATGGAATATTATTTTGAATTGATTTACGATTGTTTTGTTTTCAGATCAGATTCTCATATGAACAGCATACTTCTGCCAAAGTAACGAATTTGCTATGGAGAAACTATATAAATTGCATGAAGTAGATAATTGAACAACCATTCTAGAAAAATTAAAAGTACCAAGACTATTAGTGCTTGAAATAAACCGTAATGACGTTGAGCAACATTGATTGCAACGTGACCTCGTATTTTGCATAGCAAAGGCATATTCATCAAGGTTCGCCATTGAAAGAGAAATTTCTCTCATAACAATTTCCTTTATTGCAATGCAAAACAATTAGGCGTCTATTTTGACGGTTCAAAGGCGATGTAATTACATTCCTGTGGCTCTACAATTATCTTTACCTCCTTTTAGTCTTGTACAACGATTGCCATTTCGTTTCGGTCCTTTCTGTGTCCAATTTAATTCCTTTCGAGTTAATATTTTTGCTCTCCAAATTTCTAGAAATTCTGGCTATTTTTTAATGTTTAACTTCTCTCCCTCTATCGAGTTTCTTGAAAAAGAGATCACTGGCGATCATGTACTGAAACTGTACATGTATGTAACTGCACGAAATATTTGACGACCTTGAGTTATTGGAACTGTGCTGGACAAGAGATGGACTTGTAATAATATTAGGTTCTCACAAGGTATAATCAGACATAGATATCTACTTATACAACGTTTCGTTTTATTCGGATTCATCATCATCACAGCCCGTAACAGTCCACTGCAGGACTTAGGGCCTCTCCCACGAAAGGGGAGGTTATTGCCATAATCTCCACGCTTGGCAGGCGGGTTGGAGATCGCAGTGTTTAAATGCTGCTGCCCATTTTCCAGACTACGGAGACTCTTCCCGGACGGATCTTTTGCCTCGAAAACATTAGTCGCCTTGTACGACACCCATGAATGTAAGGGGTTGGTGCTATTCTACTCTGCCGGACACCACACGAGAGAGCAATTCATAGGTTATATAATGATAATACATCAACGTTAGAAGCAACATAGCTTGTTAAAGGGTTAATGTTTATAAAACGATCTATCTACCTTTTATCCCAGCTTTTTAATTTTAAAAAGGGGCTGTTGTTTACTTCACTGGAAAGTGTATATACTTTACTGGAGCCCTGTTTGGAAAGGTCTTTGAAAATTCCATTATCTTGTCCTGTTTGTTATTTTTATGAGTTTATTTAAAAACAATTGAAACGGCGCCTCTCAATAAAATTTATTTTATTTTTCTTTCGGAATCGTTATTAAAGTTATCGTGCGTTAAATTATTTGCGGAGGACACACTCGAACATGTAATTCAGTGAAATAAATTAAAACATGAAAACGAACCGATTTCACTGTTTACTCGTGATATTTACCGAATTTTGTATTTATCGACATGGTTTTAAAATTTACGCGAACGAGTATTTCATTTCAATCACGTGTTAATCATATTGTATTACTTAATTATCTCCGACCAGTCCGCCAAGCGCGTGTTATTTAAAAATCCTTAATTTAAAAGTGGATAGTGGATTATAACGAGTTATTATCATTATCGTCGTCATATCAGCCAAAGGACTTCCACTGCTGGGCATAGGCCTCCCCCAGATATCTCCTCAAAGGCCGGTCATGTGCCTGCCGCATCCAGCTGGTACCTGCGATCTTTACCAGGTCGTCGGTCCACCTTGTTTTAATCATACCCACGCTGCGTCTCCCGGGTTACGTGTTATTGTGGCTATAATTAAATTTATAAACTTTACCAAATATCCATCCAAGAATTTCACGCTTCGTGCACGGTAAATATCTGTACCGTCACGTCGCGTTTTTTTATACCACTAAGTTGGCAAACAAGCTTACTTCACGTGTGTCCAGATCTCGCAAAGATGGGCATCTTTGCTAATCTCGATGGGAATGCGTGCCATTCGTGCTGTTGGTGCAAACAAAGCGTCTGCGACGTGGTGCACATCATCGTACGAAACAATTGAAGACGTGCATGCGTGCAGCTTTCACGCGGTTCGTGAGAGCGCACGTGCGTGCAGTTGCTGCAAAGGCACATTCGTGAGATCTGCATTGCACGGGTGCGTACCCGTATAGCGGCAACTCTGAAACAAGTGCGATATTACGACTGTTGCGTTATTATAGACCTTTAGTTACATAATTTCTTAAAAAACGATAAATGTTAAAAGTGACAGTGTAGCTTGGCGGTAGAAATATATAAATCGGTGGTTGGTAGTGACCTAGGCGAACTCCTCAGATTTCACAGAGTCCTACCACCTGATAAAGTATAGTTTTCATACAAATGTTTCAGTATCGGCATTCACCGCTATATTACGGCCCCCATATCACGGCAACGCTATCCTCGGATACCGTGGCTTAATTAAATAGTAACGACGAAACCGATACCAAGTCAATGATTACAACCAAACAACGATGGTTTGTTAGCTAAATTGAAGTCCAAAGACGAATGTTAATGCTCTGTAAGCCGATTTAACATGAAATTTGAATGTTGTTGTCGAGGATTTAGTACAATCATAGACCAATACTATGGTACAATGCTACCTGCCTTAGCAGTATTGATGCCTAAACGATAAATATAGAACGTAAACGTTTAGTAGTAAACAACAAATTGACATTAGGTACATACATATGTTTTAGTAATTATATTGATCTCTTTCTTTAAGTTTTGTATTTAGTAACTAGTGGCCCCTACCCTACCCTACACTACACCTACTTTATCCCGCCCTACCCGTTATTTTCTTTCTTTAAATGTTCCACATGAATCACTCTATCCAATGATGAAAACCACATTAAGATCGAGCGTAGAGACACACAGACATAGATTCATAGAGACAGACGGCGGGAAGCGACTTTGTTTTATACTATGTATAGATAGATACCGATTTTAACGCTTTATGCATTTGTCGAAACTTTGAAGGCAATCAATATCTCAATAACTATAAAAATCCACGACAAAAGTGAATAAAGTAAACTAAACTGTAAATACCTAATTGATTTTGATATCTTTATACTATGTGTAATGCGGACTATTTGACGGTGTGAAACCAGCCAGCCCTGTAGCTTCATTGCAGCATAATAATAGTAATAATAATAATAATAATAATAATTTATTCAAGAAAAATTTAAGTCTAAAATTACACCGTTAAATATATGTTAATAAGTACCTTATGTTAAAGATTTTTAATTTATTTATTATCCTAGTTATTAAGTAATTTAATATAGGTACATGCTAAATTCTTATTAACTAGATACCTAAACTAAGTAAGTAATAGTGACGTGATGCTGATTCTTTGAACCACTTTATTAGCACCATTTAGATTAATTTGACGGAACAGCGCACAAAATAACCCAATATCAAGCCCTGCGTGTTCAAACATCTGCACGCAGGAGGATCTCATGACAGCCGCCGATAGCGCTGGCTATGTTTTGGGCCATAACAACATAATGTTTGTCATTGACACGCTAAGAAAAATATAATACTTACCTACACACATTACTTTCGACCAAAAATTGTATTTTTTATATAATAAACTTTTTATTTTTTTGGTTTGTGAATTTGTGACAAGATCTTCCGATCTTGCGAACTCATAACCCTATTTTTAGGCGTCATGTTAATTTGACCCCTTTGTTAATTGTTAACAAGTTCAATATGCCGCCATGGAACACAATTACCAGTTGAACAGTGCCCCTTAGTGGTCTTTTGTGACTTACTGACTGTGCTTATAGGAACCTGAGGGCTATCGCAAATTCTGAAACAAAAGGTAACCTAGAATATCTAAACCTTCATATTCAGGCGACTGAATATATAACCATGATCCAATCTGGCCAGGTTCCCCTGGTAGCAGGGTCATGGAGGTCAGATGGTAGTCACTCCACTGTAATTACCTGATCTGCCAAATCCTGGATCATAGTCAAGGCGGACCCCGGGCCCTCGTGCACGGGACATTAACGCCAAGATGATTATCATCATTTATTATTATGTTTGTGTTAATTGCTGTCTATCCTTGATTAATGAAACAAGAAATGCCAATGCAACAAAATCCGCGGGTTTACTCCCATCTCTGAAATAACCTTCAGCCAGTAGCGATAGTAAAAAAGTAAGAGCTTATTGCCCCAACGCTGGCCAAAGTGGGCTGAAGACTCATTATCTTATATCTTTACGATGGGCATCCGAACACTAGGCCCACGGGTGCTGTCTCCCGAACGCTTAGTGCTAAACCCTTTTCGGAAATCTATTTGCGTCGAGCTGAAGTAAGAGAGGCTTTGTCTGTGGAGAATAGTGTTGAATAAGTGAAAAATGTGTAACATACACTTATAAAAATTGCACAATACACCACGTACTTATTAAAATTGTTTATTCTGCTATTTACGTATTACGGAGTGATAGTTTGGTTTAAGCAGGACATTGGTGCCTAAATCTGCCTGTTTCAGAGAAGAGATCCAAGAAACGATGGATTGACATCGCCGAGTCGGACGCGAGAGCCAACGGTTTGCGACGTGAGGATGCCGAGGATCGGGAAAAGTGGAGAAGAAAAAGTAGGAAAGCGAATCCTACCAGAAGCCGGGATTGACAGCTCGGATGATGATGACCACGGATTAGAATCCCGACTTCTGGCATGGTCTGTTTTCCTACTTATCCCCTTATTTCACTCGCTTATTCATACCTCGAAATGGCATAAAGTTTATTCCATTCCAGATACCGTTTCACACAGAGTTCACAAATTCACGCGGTAGTTCGTGTTTACGCATCCCTGTGATTTGTGAGCGCATAGGCTTTAGTGTTTTAGGGTAGCTTGAACTTAAGAAACGTAAAAGATAAAAACCACAGAAAAGGGAAACCCACAATAAAAAGAAACCAACGGGGTGGAAAGATATAAAACATCATTTAAAAAAGTAATATTACGTATAAAATAAAGAAATAAAGGAATAAATAAGAATGAATATAATATAAATATGTAGGTATTTAATATCGTTGTAGTTGAATTTCAACGCAGTTATGGAACTTATCTATTTTCCCTTCTACTTACTTGTGCTACAACATCATCATCATCATCATAATAATCTTTATTTTTTTTTAGACTTAGGTGCTTGTTACAGTGGATGAGACCTCCTATTAGATATGCATACCTGTATCAAGAGGTCTGTCTCTGCCAAATCTAATACAGTTAGCTTAGCTAAAGAACTTGTTATCCATTCATTAAATTGTTTAATTATTAGTTAAATACTAAACATTCATTTTAATTTGTTATTGATAATGTGTGTGTGTTTGTGCAAAACCTTTATCAAATAAAATAAAATATTCTTCCACAATCGTCCTTTATTATTTCTATTTTGGCAATGTCAAGTAAGTTGTGTAATAGAATAATTAATGGTCCTACAATGCACTTCAAACACTTATCTAACTACACCGCTCGTTAAGGCTCGATAAGGGAGCGACACGTGGACTGCGTAACTTCACTAATCCGGGACAGGGAAACGATTAATAGGTGTTGTGAAGTTTGATATGATTTTTAGTTTAGTTTAATTACTTTATACATTTTGTCGTTAATAATGGTATTTAAGTTTGGGGCTCAATAAATAAACAAAAATTAAAATGAAATGGTATTTATCACGTTTAATGTGTATAATATTAACTGTACATTTATTCATGTTACTTATACACACTGTTGTTATATACACTTAAAACTAATTAGAAATGGTATTTATTGAATTAGGATTACGTTAATTTATCTCTTTTCAAATGTAAAAATGTTATGGAATGCTAAGGGAAAGTAAAGCTCATCCAGGTAGGGGGCGACGCATGCAGACCCATCATCGCGTACGAGTGGACACACCGGCGAAACACCGGGCACCGATACACGCCACGCACATGAGAGAATCGCGTGGATGGCCACAGCCAACTCGCCGATGCTCAAACTCGCACGCACCAGCCGGCGTTGCCCCTGAGCTCGGAATAAATAGGTAAAAAAATGACCGTCAATAAAAAAAAAGTGCACTGCTGCATAGTTAGGAGAGTGACCATGTGTGGGAGAAAGAAACGGCAAGAAACCCATAGGTAAATGGAAGAAAGAGGAATATTGTGCCGACCCCATATTGTGAGAAAATGGCAGGTGGATAATAATGATCTATTATGGTCTAAAAAAGATGATGATGATCTATTAAGGTCGTTCAAGAGGTATATTAAAGGTCTCTTCAGAGGTGGGTAAAGTATTAGTAGCACCCCTGGTGTTACTGAGGCGGCGGTGATTACTTTCCATCAGGTGGCCAGCTGGCCTGTTTGTCTGCCGTATAACATAAAAAAAAATTGGGATCTTAAGAATTTTAAACGCGTTGTGCAACAACGTACTTTACCCCGTAGAGGTAAGCTGATTTTTTCCTTATTACTTCATCATATAAACGAGCCACACTTCAAGTTTTTGGATGGATGCTTAGAACAGTAATAATAACTTATCAGACGCTTCATCACTGAGTCTGATTACAAGAAGACGGCGATCCAACAATAGCTACGACCTAAATATTAAAACCTTCATTGCAATTGGGTTTCGCTCTATCAACTCTGATTGGAGGTATCTTATCCCTTTATATCTCGCGGCCAATCAGTGGGGTCTTAATAAATACCAGTGAGAACGCCATTACGTTGATTAAATGTTACCGTTCGTTTATAATATGAGCTTTGAATGGGCCGGGGTGGGCACTTACATTAAATCTGTCCCTGCGACCTTCAAGCCCCTGACTGGCCAAGAGGCGTGAAAATGCCCTTGCCAACCCTTCGAAACGATAAGCAGGTTGGACGAGAGTAAACCTTCCTCCGGTTTCACTTATTGAGCAGAATTCATCTGACTCAGGAGCGCTTTCGATTTTCTGCTGGGTCTATCTATATGATAGCTTATTTTCGAAAGATCGAAAGTCGGGAATTTACAATTCGTATTTATGCTTGAGTGAGAAGAACGAGCAAATAGGAGCGGGTCACCTGTTGGACAGTGATCACCGTGCCTAAGCTAATGTAATTCGAAATACCTAGCTGGTTCTTATACATATTTTGTAGTTATAACTTTATTGGGCTTGCATGTTTGGGATTTGATTTATGATCGACTAATAAAACAGCGTGAAAAACATTATTTATTTTGAAATTGTATCAGGCACAGCGCCAAAGCATTATTGTCAGGCAAGCAGTGGAAGAGGCAAAGAAAATGTATCAGTATAGTATCTTGATTAGTCTCTGTCCACGCCAGTACGAGACTGGTACATGATGGGTACATGTTTGTAAGTAATAAGTTCTCAAATGAAAAATATTTTTTCATAAAAAGCTTTTATCATGCAGTATAGTACTTACTCATCAAGACTATTCCAAACATGACAGGATTATCTTATTATGTTCATTAGTTCCTAAAACATTTCGACTCCATCATTACACTAGTTTTATGGTACCATAATAATACATTGTCATCCAATTTACATAGGGATACTAAATTTCAGCCCAATCACATACCAACAAATGGTCGAAAAATTGTTTGCAAATTTTGACGGTCAACTTACCTACATAAATACGAACAGTACAAGTTCAATAAAAGCCTGTAAAAACAGTATCGTATCCCTATTTTCTTTACTAAATACTAGCCTCCAAGACCGCCAATTTACCTGGCGAAAAGTTACTCTTAAATTAACCGGGATAGAGGTAACCTACAAAGTTCCACAAGAAACTTTTAGTCAAGCAAGCCAGCAGGAACCAAAGCCCGTTACCCGACCCAACGGAAACATTCAGTCAGAAAGGTGAAACACCAACAGAGCAATCTACTTAACTACTCGTATAATCAAACCAAACCGTGTTACAGGGGTCGCGGTGGCACGTTTAAATGACGTTTATAATTTCACCGGGTCATCTAATTCTGCGCCATAGTTTCGGTTAACGGGAGCGCAGTCGGTAACACGAAACACGTAGAGACAATGATAATTAATACGATTACACTTCCCAATTATAACGACGGATTTTAATTAAAATTTGCATAAAGCGCCGCTGTTGTGTTCGGGTATTCGAATGCACGGTAGTTTATACGTAGATGTATCTTGTGAATGGATGATTTTTGCTCGGGTTTCCGGGTTTGCTTTTCTCATCTGTCAGAAACAGACAAACTTTTTAATCAAGCTAATAAGTTAATCTGCACGCGCCACTTATCTGATGGGAAATTGTAACTTCATCGTATATTTAGATCTCGTAGTGTGTAACCGCTAACATGTGTAACCGATAATATGCTCTTACGGTGAGATAAACATCGTAACTCTAATAGGGCCACGGACATCAGATAGCAGTCGCTCTACTGTACCTGCCAAATCCTGAATCAAGGTCAATGCGGACCCCGGAGCCACGCGTGCGATGAGCACAACCGGGAAATTGGGAAAAAACCTGTACAGAACTAATCTATATCCAACTCTTTTCTATAAACTATAGCTAGTTTACCCTTGAAGCTGGAATACATAAATGGAGGCAAATTTGCTTGTCTTCATTAGTTAATAAGGCGGTGGTACCCAGCTATTCATCCAGCATGACGTCAAGTTTGTCGGAGCCCTACCGTATTGGTACTAGCTGGAAACATAAGTGAGAAGATAACAAAATTGCAACTAAACAAAAAAGAATTCGACAACGACAAAATCACTCGCGAAGGTAGAAATATACTCTATAAGGTAACTCGCTAAGGTAAAAAGGTTCCCTAAAAAAACCCTCATTTGTGACTGAATCTTCCGATCTTGCGAATTCTTAACCCTATTATCAGGCATCTAAATACCAGTATATTACAACAAAGTTATGTTAATTTGACCCTTTTGTTAATTGTTAACAAGTTCAATATGCCGCCATGGAACACAATTACCAGTTGAACAGTGGGGGGCCCTTTGTGACTTTTAGCTTATTGGACCCTGAGGGCTATCGGAAATTCTGAAACAAAAGGTAACTTGGTTGTATTTCAAAGAATAATTCTTCTTAAATGGGAAACGTGAGAGGGTGTTGCTTTGAATTTTTGAATTTATTTTAAAGCAAATTTTGAAGTGTTTTTAAACGTTATCACTTTTATTTGCTTTTGTACTATGCTACTTAATTTTTTTTTTTAATATCTTTCTGGCTTGTCGCCTAGAATTTATTATTTCTTCGATTAAAGGATTTCACTTAACACTTAACGAAGATATAACGAGCAAAAATATATTGAATAGCTAGATTTAAAAATAAGTTAGATATGAAGATTTTGAACTCGCAATTAGACAGAGAAGGCATGTACGCAGTAGCATCATGGCGTACATTTGCCTTTTAAAATACATGTACCTACAATATGTAAACTCTTAAACTGCTTTATTTTTAACCTATTTTATGTCGTTTTATAGCGCAGATGACAGACATTGCTATACAACGCGGTAATGCTGCTGGTGTAATGGGTACCTTTGCGCCGGAAACAATCAGGGGCGGGCTGTTTAATGTATTATAATTATTTATTTCTATTTTAATTATTAGGCTCATATTTATTTGCTATTTGTATAATATTATTTGAATATTTTATTAAATGAGAGTTCATCAATCGTTTCATTTTTAGTTTTAGTTATAATACCTTGTTTATTTTCGTATTTTATTATTAAATACCTTTTAATTGAATTCATTTTATTAATAAATATGTAGTTACTGTAGGTACCTCGGACTATCTTTCTACAAATTAGTATTAATTATTTAATACAACAAATTAGTATAATATAGTTATTATTTATGAGTTTCTTATCCGTGCATAGACTTGTTACTACATATTCACCTGAGGATGTCTAACCTGTTACCCCGTACATTATTCTAGTTTTGAGTGGCCTTGTTTTACAAGATGACGGATTTATCTATCAATTCTTCCTGGCTTCATAGTTGATATGCGTGCGTCATTGGCAGCGATAGCGGAGGTATCAAATTATTTATTTCTGGTAATAGTCAATGCTCCATTTCAATAGATAATAGTATGCGTGTATAGTATATGTTTTGCTCTGTGAGAGTACAGAACATAACCTATATTATACACGCGTTCGCAAAAGTAACTACTTTTGCGTAACTGGTTTTATAATTATAATTGTACACGAAACAAGTTAAAAACAATTATTACAAGAGGTTGTTTACAAAGGTGGGCTTATCTTTGTAAGAGATCTCTTCAAGCCAACCCTACCGGGTGAGGAGAAAAGCAATAAACGGGGAAGCAGTAGAAAATGTGCACTATATTTCTAAATAAACTGCATTATTTATGTACTTACCTATAATAATTTATAATATACTTTATAAATATTCCATAAATCTTATTAAAAGAAGATAAAAGATGCTCTTATACTATGGAATAGGGATATTTTCTTTCTTTTCTAAGGAAAAACCATTACAATATTCAAAAATCTTCAAAAAAAATTACCCAACATACCTAATTATTATCGTATTCTAACCAATTATTTTATGTTTTAGGTACTGACGGAGCAGTAGACCTCAAAACGTAAGTGTTGTATTTTTCATGTAATTTTTTTTTGCAGAAACGCTCTCAAATGAATTTCGGCTTAGGTATATTTGTGACTGTTAGGGACGGTACTGTGTATAGAATGTAGTATTTAGCGAGAAGGGTTGTCCCCTTCAAAAAGACGGATCATTTATGGGTCGTCTCATCACGTCTGAAAAAAACGAGCGGCCCGTGTTGACACAAGTAGGTACTTGTGCCGTATTCCACCACTGACATAGTGGATTAACAGATTTCAAGGACACAACGATATAAACACCTTGAAATCATGAGACTTACCTACTGAAAAAACAGAGTACACATCAGAAGAAGAAGACTCATTGTTAAAATCCCGAACCTACGTCACCCGCTTACGAGGCACTACAGTATTCACTGTTCGCTCTAGTGTCCAGTATTAACCAGTTTAATCAAGCGTAAGTCAGTATTAAAGCGCTGCGTATAACGCACCGTCCAATGTATAACGCACTGACAAAGGACGGTATACCGCGTATGATCGGATTTTCGGTAACATTGTGGTGGTTTGGACGCGTGTCGGGTTTCAATCCGGCGTTGTTTGCATCGTAACTCGACTGTGCGAACAGTTTGATTGTCGGTCTGGTTAGTTTTGGGCATTGTTACGTTAATGCATGCCTACCGAATATGTTGAATAAGCTTCGGGTAAAACTACGGGGGTATTTGGTTTTTCTGTAGCACTGCAGCCTACAAATACATCCTCATCATCATACACTGCTGAACAATTAACAAACAAAAACAATTAAACCCTAAGTCGCGTAATAATATAGGCTTAATAGGTCAATTTAGCCCCTGCCACCATTATACTTAATATCGGCTGCCACATAAAGTACTATAGTCCAACATTCCCGTAACGCTAAAGACCGCAACAAGTGGGATCGCATTGCGAGGGCTGGTTATTCAGAGTAGTCGCGTCGTCATGAAACCACGACCACTCTGTCAAGAGTGAACGACTGAGGAGGAGGACCATTATATGACTAATCGACAAACGTAAGAGTAAACTTCTCACAAATTAATTGTGGGTTGGTCAAAGTCAGTTGGAGATTAATATCGTCGATTCAATTATACCGGCCCTTGTGCAAAAATACATTTCAAGGTTTTGTATAATTTTCAGCGTCATTTTTTTAACTTATTGTATTACTAACTTGTGATTCGCCACCGTTCTATTACAGCTGTTGTTATTTCGAACAACGCTACCAATAAAAGTATCGATAACTTACAAACGGTAATAATAAGGAAATACCGGTATCGGAAGCCATAAGATGCCGGTATAAGGTTACCCATAAAGAGAGGAATAACGTTTGAAACTAGCCCGTAACAATTCTGGAACGAGTTATAAGCTCCTTCCCCCTCAGTTCATTGTCGATCGGTTTATTCCAAAGGTTCATAAAACTGTTAATAATTTTCATTTACGAGTGTTTTTGTAAGGTGCGCTTGTGTTGGCTCAAGATATTTTATAGCTTCGTTGGGCGATCGTGCCTACTCCAAGACCGAACTTTGTTTGGTTAGCTTAGGGTTTGTTGCCTCGGAGCCAAAACCAATATTTCGACGTACAAAAAGTTTAACAGAATTATTTTTTCATCGACTTCGGATATAGATTGTCTTACTCAATTTTAGTATTATACGCAAATTCATTAGCACAGATATTTTTTCTTCCATCTATGAATATGCTATTTTTCCTCGCGGCTACAGCTGTATCGAGTTTCATCAATATTGGTTCAGTAGTAGTTCTCTACCATTCGTAGTCCTTTCAAAATTTGCTCAATGAAGTTTTGATTATCTAATATGTAACCCTAATGTCGACCAGGCGCTTGCTAGTTCCCGATGTAAGGAACGTGCATCTAGACCCCATGGCCCAAGGGTTTCCACGCCATATGTCGCAAATATTATGTAATAAGACTGTTTTATTTCTCAAAAATAGCGAACTGTGATAGGAATGGTAGTCATATATTGCCTGACTGTTTAGAATATGGTGTCTTGCGTTAAGTTGCGTTTGCTGTTTATTATGTTTGGCGAATATAAAATTTTGCAAATAAGTATCATAGATCGCGAATGTACTATTATGAGAATGTAATGTCTTGCTAGTATGATGTTTTACTCGGCGACGGATGGGAAATTACCATACGCATATAAGCATCTATTTAAAAAGTAAAATCACCATTGAGTTGCTTGTGCTCAGTTGAGTTGCAACTCAATACACACTTATGAAAAATGCATTTCTCAACACACTCTCTATGACGCAAGTAAATATTCCGTTTGTGTAGGTACGTTTGATGCGGACTGAATTTGTTAACATAAATATTTTCGATACATCGACGATGGCGGGGGCGATTGAATTTCAAATTCATTGTTTTACTCAGAACTGAGATAGTTCCATGTGAAATGAGGCAGAAACGATCGAAATATATGCTTTGGCAATTCACACAGCGCCATCTAGCCCCAAAGTAAGCAAAGCTTGAGTTATAGGTGCCGGAATACTGTTAAACTACTTATACATATATTTTTAAATACATACTTATTATTCAATAACATCCAAACCCGTAACAGAAATTAAAATTCATCATTTCAATTTCTGCCTGGCCGGGAATCCAACCCGGGACATCTGCGTGGCAGACTTGTTATTCAACTGAACTCAGGACGTCAAAATATATCTACATGATGTTATGTTTATTATCAAAGCACAAAATTGGCTTATGGTAAGCGATGATGCTAACGGAATATCTACACCCGTAGCATTGACGTCTTATAACAAAACTCACAGAACTCTTACCGAACTAGCACTTAGTACCCACTTTGAGTATAATGCTGGTAAGGTGCGAGTTCGTAGTGCATACGGAAGCAGCATGGCTGCATCGGAGATTTTTTTTTGCCAATGACATATTAAGTAAAAAATATATTTTACTTAAATACCTAACTAAGTGATAATCATACAATATTTATAAAATTAATAGGTACTAGCTAGCTACTAAAATAAAATATCGGTCGTCTCGATCAGAATTAAATCGACTTAAATTAATAATAATATTAAGTATAGCTAATACATTTTTTACCTCAAATTTCATTGGCAAAAATTCACTTCTCCGATGCCGTCTGCTGTCGGCTACGAACTCGCACCTTTACGCTTGTCATCGCACTTTGTCTGTAGTTTAATAATAAAAACCGTAGACAGAGAAAACTAATAGACTAATATTGTCTATATACTGTAAAAACACAAATACCGTGAGTATTTCAAAAGTGTTATAGAAATAGGTAACTTACGATCGGAAAGATCTTCCGAAAACGAAAGGCCGCAAGCGAATAATGTATAAAAGTCATTATTTCTCCGGAAAGAGACAATGTAATCTTTACCTAGATAACATTATTTTTACTGTAGAAGTATAGCTCTGAGCATTGACCAAAATTTTAGCTTCAGGGCAAACTGAGGTCAACGATAACCCGAGACCACCCAGATCATGCATATGGATGTATTTACGGATATGTAGACGCAAACATTCATGCCTAACGGATCGGTCTCGTAAGCGAGAGGTACCGAGTTCGAACCCAAGTGCCGCCATGTAAAACACTTCGATATTTTCCGAGTTATGTATTTATTAGTAGAACACTAAACGATGCTCTTATGGTGAAGGAAAACGTAATGAGGAAACCATGATCTACTTTGGTCATGTTACCTTGTTAAGCTTCCAAGTTCCCCTGCGCGAGCCGTTACAGCAACGGCACATTCGAGATTTGGCCGCACGCATTCACTTCGTAGTGAACACGAGAAAAGATAACCGCATTTAAATAACCAATATTTTCTATAAGCACAAAACATTACCAACCAAACGCGAGCTACGAAATTGCCGAGTCATCCTTTAGATTTATTTTAACGACGCAAATAATTTGGCGACACGATAAAGAACAAAACGTATTGCCGTCGCCATCGTCAACGTTCAAAATGGCTCCGAAGAAAGATTCCGTTACCCGAGTAACATTTTGGCGAAACCTTAAAGAAGACAAATGGGCGTCTCATTACTACACCCCCACCCCTTAAGGGGTTGTTCATGTAATACGCAATAAAAAGGGGAGGGAAAATAAAGTGCTCGTGAGATATGAGACCAAGCAAGGGTCCTGTACAAAATCACTGAGGAACCTGCGTTAGGAGATAACCAGTGTATGAAATGGGGAAGATAATTGTGGATCTCACCCTTATGAATCTTAGCTCGAAACAAGGGGCTAGTTCGGGCGGTGATGTGGCACTTGTTTCTTCTTAGAGGGTAGATACAATTCGTTATAAACTGTTGATAAATGTTTAGCAGAATTTATTAGGAATATATATAGTGTGATTTTGAACCTGAGAGAAAACAAACAGGTAATAGATGCAAAGTGCGCTTTAGCGTGAAAAAAGCTGGTATTTTTCTGGATTTTGCCCATCGTTCCAAAGCAAATTATTTCATCGTGCAAAATATAACAAGTGTTTTCGGTTTATACGCCGGAATTTTTTTAAATTCAGGCACTTTTCTTTCTACGAAATCCGGAAAATATTGCAAACATAAACCCGTATAGTCTGGTCAGCGTCTCCGTCCCACTTGGTATGAAATTCTTTATTCGTGACGTCATGAAACCATATTGGTGTTTTCAATCTAGGCGTTTGTTTCCCCTGAGCGCTTTAGTTTCTCCATAACTCTTTTTTTGGGTTCACTTACGATCCGAACAAGTTCTCAAGTGCGAAAGTTGGCAACTGAATTCGGTTTGAAACTCAAGTTTTAGATGTGTAAGTCCCTCCGTTTATAGCGTAGTTTGGTGCGATCTCGTCGTAAAGATTTTAAAGTATCCCTCCGAAGCTCAATAATTCTTTGTTTTAGTAGCATACACTTGTTTACCGTTGAAGGTAACAAATTGTGGTTTAAACAAAGACTTTTATATAAAATCAATGGGTTTAAGTAGGCATTGATTATGCAATTTAGACATAGACATAGACATTACGTTGATTTGATGAAGGACTTTTGAAATGATATCTCTACCGTTAGTTTATTTGCCTATTATTTGTGTGACATAAACAAGGTACCACGTTTATAGTTAACTTACAAATCAAGTGTTTATCGTAGTCTGTTTTGTACCCAAATCGGTAGTTTATATTTTAATTAGAATGTCTTTAGATTTTGCATTCAGAAAAAGGCGTACATTATAGGTTTTCCCTGGAGAGTATAACATGGAGTTCTTTAACAAGGGGGTAAAAAGGTTTTTACGGGGTCAGCAGCGCGTGGGTGACACCCCTAGTATTGCAAATGTCCATAGGCAGCGATAATTGCTTACTATCAGTCAGGCCGAATGCTTACTTGCATAAAAATAAAACATTCAATAAGCAATTCTTTAAGAGTTATGTCCCAAATTCGAATAGGAAATCTGAAATAACAACGACATAGAATTTACAACCAACACAAAATACTAGTACACAGGTCAAGATGCTCTGTTATTTTACAGCGCGCATAAACGCATATTTCGGCTGTGCCCTAGTGCCCAGTTATCTGTTCATAACTTACATTTCCACATCATGGCATCATGTCTACAATATGCACTATTGGAGCCCTTTTCTATGTACTACGTGGTACTTGGTCGCGAGGTTGTCGCGCCCGACTGATGTTCACTTCTGATCATCGCCATAAGAATAGCACCGAATTCTAGTACTACTAATCGGGTCGGCCTCGAAAGCGACAGGTATCGAGTTCGATTACTTTTTCTGAGTTATGTACATTAGTTGAACACTAACCGTCACTAATCTATCTATCTGGTCAGATTCCCCTGTTAAGAGGGCTACTGAGGTCCAATGGTAGTTGCCCCACTGTAATTACCTCATCTGAGAAATCCTGGATCATCGTCAAGGCGAACCCCGGAACCTCGCGCGTGCACACCATAATGCCAACATGTTTTATTTTTCAATTGAGAACTTTTTTATTTGATTAGATATTGGCTTTTCCCGATGCTTCGTCTGCGTGGTCAATCTGCTTTCCTGCCTTTCTTCTCCCTTCGCCCGTCTTCGGTATCCTTGCGTCGTAAGTTATTGGCTCTTGCTTCCGACTCAGCGAACTTGCCTATAAGAGACATCAGGCTCATATACCTATATGTATACCTATATGACAATAATAGAGGTAGTAAGGATTCAAGGCATTTGGGTTGATACAGATACACGGCACGTTATAAATCATAGTCCGAGAACTTTCATGTAGGATTCGGTGTTAGCATTTGGTATTCGTTAAAAGGGTGGCCGAGGTTAACAAGGGATCCGTGCGTACGGGCTGCAATAAATTTTACATCATCTGCGGCCTCCCTTTGTAACTGCTGTTACTAATTTAGTATCCGCTGTGAATGAAACGGGTAGCGGTACAATGGTTGGAGATCGGTGGTTCCATGATTAATCTTTTAAATAAATTAAAACGTTTGCAAAAAAAAGTTTGCAAGCATGGCAAATACTTACGATAACCATATGTAGATTTGGATAGAACATTTGGCACGGAAATCGAGAGCGAACTTTTGACTTCTATACATATGTTGGTAAGATATTGTCCACAGAGGTTTCGACATGTCTCAATTTGATCTAAGTACAATTTAGTGGTTTTCCAAGTTTTTGCCAAGATTTTGCCAAACATTATTCTACGTCAATCTATCTGATGAGGGTTTGATGTATCTGTAACAAACTACAATTCTTAGGCCGGTCGCATTTCCAATGCGGTACTATAGTTACTTGTACGAATCGTACGGTCGATGTTCGACCCTCCGAGCTAAAGTGCGAATTAATTCATTGCGAGTTCAATCTTGCGTTTACGCACGTGAATACGCAGTCAAATTCTAAAGTACGATTGGCCTTAGGCTTTGATTACTTATACATATAAGTTGAATTTTTAAACCTTTATAACTTGAGCGGCACATGGCGTGAAGTCCCCGAAAAAATTACATACACGAATATTTTTTTTCAAACTACAAAACAAATTCTAGTGAAAGCTCATAACCATCTCGATTACACTGGTTATTAAATAAATAAATCGTCATCGAAATTGGTCCATCTTCCGTTCAGTAGCTACGATGCTACAGGCATATAGATAGACACATGTGTCAAACGTAAACATCCGTCTTTTTGCGGGTAGTATGAAATATTAAAGAGGGGCTTTAATATTTCATACTACCCGCTCCTAAAAAGCTATTTTGATAAATTAATGTTCTAAAACACTGTCATGAAAAGCTCTAGGTTGTTACTTAAAAAAATTTAAGTGAACGTGTAGCTTATACAAAAATAGCTAATTATTGCCTGGGTTCGAATAAAGAAAAAATCCGAAACTGATTTCTAACTTTGGTTTCCAATGTAGCTGAAGAAATTTGTCTTCACTATGGCATTTCGTAACAAAATTAATGAAATATGCAAGTAAATTATAGTCTTTTGCCGTAATCTACATCAGTTTCTTTTGGCAAACGTTTTAAGATATTCATTTGCTCCCTGGACGGTCCGCGAAATTTGTAGCCAGAAGCCGGCTTGACTTACCTTAACATAATTTAAATAGGAAGATAAATTTCAATTCCTCACGACGCTCTTTGAAATAACCTGATAGTATGCAAGATAGCGGTGACTTCAAATATTCTGTGCACGGCTTTAATAAAATATAGTATTCGCAGTATTTGCGTGGGCTGCTGCGTTATTGGGGCACTCCTACAGTCGAGAGCGTCTCATCTCAATATATTGCGTTATGAATTGTTTTCGCGTTCAAATCTTATAATATCTTATCTATTTTTATTGCTAATACGATTTTGGTACGGATATCGTCTCACTTGGAGTAACATTACAATTGCGTCGCATGTCAAATGTGTCATTTTAGGACATTTCGTATTCTGGTATATCCGAATGACAGATGTTGAACTGCAACTTTAACAGAGGCGAACTTTTCCGCAAATGGTGTCTGGTAATTTCTGGTACTTTGCTTGTGCCTTATGGTTGCATTACTAAGTTGCATCTTTCTTCTGTCAGACTAATCGTCAAGCCTTCAATTCTGCCAACGATAATGTGTCAAAGGTTTGATCGAACAATTATTTAAGTTTAATGTTGCTGCAACGTTACTTTGAAGAGCTCACGTTAAAGCGGACTTTTTGACTTGAAGGATGATATACCAGTAGATATGCCAGCTCTCGCGATCGCGCCGTTCCAGCAACGGCTTGTCCGCCGCTCGCGAGCTGTTACAGCAACTGCACGCGCGCAGGCGTTGCTGCAACGGCACAATTGAGTCGCACCCTTGTCTTACCCACATATGTCCCACAAGACAAACCATTTCATAAAAATAAAAGTAATATGATACAAAAGTAAATTCGTGAACGAAACTCTATACTGTGCTAGCCATAAATAAACAGTTTTATGTCAAACATGTTTGTGTACATCACGTTAAAACATTACGACAGTGACACAAAAACCAATTATCACCAATTTCTTCGACGTCAGTAATCCGCTAGTATTCAGTCCACCAGTCATATCAGACGGTGTCTTTGACCTATTTGGCTTCGTGTCAAACGAGTTTGATCTCGATCGCCGATGGATTAGAATGGAGGACAGCCCAATAAACATTTTTAGCTAAATGGTGTCAATATTTATTTTTAAGGACGTCTTCTAAACGTCCAGACGTGCGTTTAATAGATAAAGCCAGCCCGTGGATTTATCTGCCTCTAGATCATATTTACATTACAGATCTGATGCTTGATATAATCCACGCATTTTATAAATTATTTTGATTTTAGTTCTAGCATGGATATCTATGCTAGAACTAATAAGAAACGCATAAAATATACACACGCGTTTATATCGACAAGCTCAAAATTACCCTCCGTAGATAATGAGTTGTTACTAGTATTCATAGTGACCAAAGGCAGCGATGACCATCTACACAGATTTATGGATCTTGCCGCAGACACAGATTTATGGAAAAAAGGAAACAAAATAGATCTACACATTTAAACTGGTTTAAGCTATTTGGCACCTATTAGTTCTAGTCTAGATGAAACTGGATACCGGTAAATACAGCTGCGCGGGATTTGGTTTGATATTGAAGCACAACACGTCGATAAAATTTAGCCGCGAACATTATGATGGGCTCAACTGTGACATGTTCCAATTTCATGTAATAACTATTGCTATTAGTAGTTTTTTTGAGGAGCCTTTTATAATCGCTGTATTGGCGGTAGTGTGCCTGGTTGCCAAATTATATTATTAAAAAACAAAAATACCGTTCCAATGCAAATAAAAATGTACAAAATAGCAAATCACGGAAACTCGACGCAAAGTGCAGTTTTAGAGTTTGTCGCCGTTGGCACTTAAACTAAACCGATCGTATAGACTGCGGTAAGTGCATCTAACGACGCTTTGGCAATTTTACGAGTTTGCCCGTCTTAGGCTATCAGTTGAGTGTAGTTGTTTGAGTGTTTTTTTATGGAGGCACACTTGATTTTCTTCCAAATAAAAACAAGGAAGTTTATATTTATAACCTCCGACGAAAAAATAGGAGTGTTATAAGTTTGGCTCCTGAATGGATGGGATTGCATTTCTAAGCTACAGAGCTTAGAAACTATTTGAGTTTAAGTAAGCTTGGTCGAGGTTTATCCGACTTTTTCTGTCGTTTAGGTTAGTTACTTCTTTATATGTTTATTCAATTTTAACTGCTTTTTACCTCAACTGGCTATAATAAGGTTAACATAAATTTTATGGGTAATAGTAAAACAAGAAGGACTTGCGTAATCCGAGGGTACACCAACTTATACTAAAACTCACACACACACAACACACACAATTGTGGCGGACACAATGAGATAATATTGAAAATGACCTTAATTATGTAAAAAAGGCAAAGTGTGGTACAACATAACAGAATACGTTATTAAATGCTCGTAAATATTCTTAAACTGGATCGGATGTTTCACAAGGTAGGATCTCGTAAAATCATAAATTTATTTATTTATTTATTTTATTTAAAAACTTTATTGCACAAATTACAGCAATTGGCGGACTGTACAAATTGTATTTTATATTGTTTTGGTCCATACAAACAACATAACGGGTCACGGGTTTACTAGTGGAAAAGTTATCGTTCATCATCTTGGAAATTCGAAAAACCACGCAAAAGGAAAAATAGTTTGAACTTCAGTATGAGTCACATAAACCTTTGAAACTTAATAAAATTGCTTCTTGTATCTAGAGAAAACATCTAGTCAGTTCTGCTCAAGGGCATTAGGTACCAGAGCTGTAGTAATTAACTTCGTCTGGAGCCCAGTCTAGACATTTTGTTGTTAGTTCAATGACTTTTATTTTAAACTATTTAACAAGTAATAATAAATCATCAAAGGTTATAATATTTCTCAAAATAGAGTTACAGAAAATTTCATAATAAAAATACTCTATGTTGACGCAAAAACTTGTTCGCCGAATTTTGGATTCTGCAAAAATAATGCTTGAAAAGTTAATATGAGTAATAAGAAAATATTATTCGTTAAGTGAGTTACGATCTAGACTGGCAGAACTACGTGTAAAGATACTTAAGAATTTAAATTATTCTATCATTTTAGCTTATAATAATTTTACGAATTATTTTAGTTATTTCGTCTAGGTTTTTATTCTACGCAGTGACAAACGAGCAGATCTGAGAGGGCCGTTGCGGTAACTGTTGCCCATAGGCTTATTGGTTCTAAGATAATATTTATTATGTTGTATATAGTCTCTGCCTACCCCACCTGTGGGACACAGGCGTGAGCTTTATGTATGTATGTATATAGCAGTTGGTACTCCAATAAATAAATAAGTAAACAACATCGGCGGTTCATACGTCGTTTCCAAAAATATCGAATATCTACGTATACTGTAATAGCCATTTGCAATTGTAATTAGATGTGATATAGGTAAATGACAAATCATTTAAAACTATTCTAATTTTTTAGAATTTTGTCTTTGATCAGAAATTAGTTTCTGAAATAGGTTCACGTCGAAATTTTTGTGGTCATTCCTAGGGAGTCTATGAGGTAACAACTTTTATTTATTTATTTATTTCACAGTTTTACTGTCTTGAGGTAGTGTCAATTCCTATTACCTATCAATTCTAAACACCTCGTTTAGGTGCAGACTTCACTTCAGCATAATTCACAACAGACACTAATTCGCATAGATTTATCAATAAAAGACAATACAACAAAATTGCCTATATTTCCTTCAGTAAGCGATTTCTTTGACAGAGCGCTATCACCCCTTAAGAATAGTACTTTATGCTCGTTTCACGCATGAGCACCTTCCGAATTATTTCGGCCCCGACCCGCCTGTCCATTGAGAGCTGTCCAAGATTTATCGTTTTCCTTTACCTTTGCAGTTATCGACAATCGTCTATAGATAGTTTCCTGCTCTGATTTATCATTAGGAATTTCAGATTTATCGTATCAATCGTCGGTAAATCAGAAAATACTTGTACAACCTGTAAGGTTTAAACTTTTTATAAAATAATTACATACACTGCAAAACCACCACTGGAGTTTTGTGAGTATCGTGACCGTCATTTTTGTCAATGTAGTTCGCTGTACCTATCCCAGCTAAGTGTATTAGTTATAAAAAAACCAATTAAATTGAAATAATATTGGTTTTTGGAAATATATTTTACTCACTTTTTTAATATTGTAAAATTAAATATTTCGATATAACAATGGAATCCGATGGGTACATCACTATATTACTCATTCTCAGAGGCTTGAACATAGAAACTACATATTGAGGAAACCTCAAGCCGTAGGTCAATACTCATTTTGTCCTTTCGTCTTGGATGAGTGTCATAACGTTTGCCATCACTTTTATGGTAAAGATTTTGTTTTCGCTTGCCTTCAGAGTTTAGCTATCAACCTCCTGTCATAAAAGGCACTGAAAGTTTATGTGACGCAATTTTACCGTAACTTTTTATACGCTTAATATCATCATGAGTGTAATAGTAAAGATGTTGACCATCTATACATAGTATAAAACAAAGTCGCTTTCCGCCGTCTGTCCCTACGTATCTATGTACGGTTAGACCTTTTAAAGTACGCAACGGATTATGCGGTTTTCCACAATATATAGAAAAAAGGGGAGGTAGGGGTGGTGTACGCGACCGAAGTCGCGCCGGGTCCACTAGTAATACTAAAAAAAAAATGAAACTATTTTTGTTCTCCATATCTGTTGTTTGAACTTCGTTAAAAAGAAAATTATATGTGCAGTAGTAACAATTCTATGATTAGTGCCTTCTCTGTAATTTATACGCAGTTATTATCGATATTCAGTACCTTTTCTCCCGATTGATTCGATAAGATTTGGAACCAAATTGCTTCAACCCGTTTACTGGCTTAGACAAATAACGGTAGAATGAACCGTCGGGTCAATTTGTAGTTTGATCCAGGTGTCTTATTAATACCCTTCTTCTGAGCTTCGGTAGAACTTTGTTCCTCCCACGTAGTCGATGTTTCCAAAAACTAATGGGTAAGGGTGTAAGTTACATAGGTCGATAATAAAGAGCGGGGTTTTTGATGATACAAATACTTCATTGTTCACTTTATGTTGAACTAAATAGACAAAAAATAATAAATATAATGCAATTTTAAATATCTTTGTGATGACTACGTTCTTTAATTGTACGTTATTAAGTCCGGCTTGCATAAAATTCTTAAACACGTTTAAGAATGATGTTAAACGTATTTTAATGTAGTTTTTTGTTTAATTATCTGCTTCAATGCAATCAAGAATTTTTTGTAAGCCACCCTTAATGTTATAAACTTGAGTCTGTGATTCGTTTCGTAGAAAGCAGTCGAGTCATAATTTACAATCAGTAAAAATGGAGATAGAGAAAAAATAATATTAAAATCATTGAGTGTAAAAAATCCAACCGTGAAAATGTGCTACTCTCAAATTCGCTGCAACTAAATAAGGACCTCAAACGATGGAAAAATGAATATGATATGATGTCTAGCCCAGAATGTCATATTTTCGGCGTTTGGCGTCAAGACTTTGGGGACTTTGGGGCCCTAGCGCTAACAATTTTTTGAAGACATAAATAAAATATCTTGTAGACACCACAGGTGACCAGAGAGCTGGCTCGTTCCTCAGACAGAGGATGCATAACTATCCAATGTGGGAACGCAACTAGCTTACTGGACACAATACTCGGAGTCAGCAGTGTGGACGACTTTTTACATTTATATCTCTATTTGTTAGGTTATTTTCTTTTTGTTCCTGTAAATATACTGTACGGACTTCATAAATATTTTTAGGCGTTCGCAAAATTCATCTACCTAATAAATAATCTGGTACAGATTAAAATTACAGCCTTCAAAGGGATTTCAGTAAAAGATTGGGAGCCCCTGTTTTAGAGGATTTTTGTAATATTAAAAATTAGGTTCCCGTACAGTTCTAGCTAAAACGCCTGTAGGCAACTGTAATGATTTGGTTTGCCTACATAATCAATTACCTATTGACCTCTCACAGAATACCAATAGAATATACCTATAAGTAATCTCATGAATATAAGATTTCTTCTTCAATCGGTTGTGGGGGAAATCCTTTTGTATAGGACAGGAATCAAATAAGCCCCATCTATGTCACACCGACGAAATCTGATTTACCCTGACATTCAGTGCTGCAATCGAACTTGCTTGTATTTTCTCGTCCGGGGGCGTTTTTTATTTTGTGGTTATTTTTATTGTCCCGAATATACTTTCTGTACAAATATTGTAAAGTTGTAATAGTTATTCGTTGGGAACGTGCTGTAGTTAAAGAATATGTATAGATCGACCACACAGCTGGTATATTGCCAGCGGTGAGGTAGGCGGGAGGGGGACGTTTCCAGGTTGTTTCGGGGCTGAACACGGGGGCGCGGGGTAGGGAACTCAATTATTTTTCAAGAAACGTCATCAAGTGACAAAACGCTTCCCGCGCCCGCGCCCCGCATCACGTACAGGCCCGAAACTTCACCCCGCGGGCGATGTATCGGTTGTGTGGTCAATTTATAGTGACTAGGATATAGTTGGTTTGTCATGTAGGGAGGATGAATGAGAGGAGATTGATGAAAAAGACATATATGTGACGAGAGTGAATAGGGAAGACCGAGACGAACGTATCACAATTAAATCGGAGATATTTTAAAGAAAGATCAGGTCAAGAATTCCCTAAACCGACGAGCATGTATGAAAAGGTTGATGAATGTGGAAGAGCGCAAGAGATTTGAAAAGACTTTGATTTGACGAAGAGAAGTTTGATCTCTGAAACCAAATCGCTTCTGAAGCATAGGTATAAAAAGCTAGCCTCATATCATAAATTATAAATATTTTGTTAAAAGATGATTTTAGTTCCAAATCACGTCATTTGTAAATAAATTAGGCTAACCGCTTGAACATTTCTCGGTCAAAGCAAGCAAAATATTTATCAACATTAAATTAATAGGTATCAGATGCCGTAAATTTTCCGGACATTAAAAGACGTAGTTTAGGAATATTCAGAACTAGTTGAACTCATAGTTTCGAGTTCATGTATTCTGTAGGCACATGCGACTACATAGTTACTTATGTCATGTAGGTACCTATGGATAGTTCAGTCAGCATCAGAAGTAGCCAAACCAACTAAACTAAACGCTAAAATGGTATTGGCCGTGAACTATGTTCATCCCGTAACGGACTTTATGTCGTTGATATACGGTTTAAAGTATCTTTTTTTAGATAATTTTGGACTGGTGTTCATCCATTTATATAATATAATCTCTCTTGTCTAGGAACCTACCATGTCATACATATAAGTCGACTGTTTAAATTGTAGACTAGCTTTTGCCCTAGCAAGCGCAAAATTAGGTTATACCGTGTTCTCGCGGGAAGTACATTACCATTCGGGATAAATTATAGCCTTGTGTTATTCTGGGATATATTATAAGCTGCAACACTGCAAAATTTTATCAAAATACGTTCGGGCAGGCGGCGGTAACTTTCTACGAGGTGGCTGACTCTTTTACCTTTTTACCTCCTTTATTCTAAGCGCCCTCTATTACAAAAAATGCGTCCAATCTTATAAACTTTCGCATTTACAATATTAGTAGGAAGTAGAATGGATGGGGATATGTTCTTAGTCTATTGATAGTTTCGATAAGATCGTTCGTTCCTATTTCGTTCGTTCGTTCTTGGGGGCAACAATGAGATCAAAGATGGAGCAACCTTCTCAGATGCGTATTGTATTTACCTTAAACCTTATCCAGTTGCATTCACTCGGGGAAATTCAGAAGTATTGCGGGAATTCGATGTAGCGTTATCAGTTTTTGTTTATCAACGCTGTGTTAGAAAACCCGCCTGTCAATTTCAAGACTCTTCACTATTGTGGGCTCACAATCAAACAGAATACAATTGACGAAGATGTCGTGAGCCCATCGTTGAATACGGCCGTTCGCGATCTGGGGTTCTATTTTTGAACCACTCGCCTCGAGTCGAACTGTTTTCAACTTTGATAACTTTCGACAAGAAAATTTCAGTATTTTGATACATGATGCCAATTTTCACAATTTATTATTATTATCATTAAGCAGGCAAGCAGTTGTCCAAACAACTGATAGATGCATAGGATTTAAAATTTGTATGGAAATCTTAAATCCCATGTAACTTTGAAACGATATATTTTAACGAAAATCTGATTAACTACAAGCATATATATTAGTTTCTGAATCATGTCTACAAAACTTCATTGGCTTTTGTAGCGTAATATTGAAAATATGATCACACTACGTTTGTATGGAGCGCCCTAGCATGACACTCCCTTAAACCATCCCATTTCGGTGCTACGAATGTAATTAAAAAATATATTGAATGATTGCTGCCGAAAATCAAAATTGAAAACCGTGTGGTGGGCCTTCACACACATTTGTTAAAAAATACAGCCCCAGCCCGGGCACATCGCGTCGATATTAATTTCATTGCTGTAATGTACGGCTTCGGTTCGCCGGGGGCCCGTATTCTAGCAACAGGTTAGATAGACAGATAGATACACTCTTTACTGCACACAAAATTTTAAAATAGAAAATTTAACAGGCCGTTTCAAACATTGTGGGCATAGACGACCTTATCGCTACAAGCGACCTCTTACAAGATTGTCTAGTAAGCAACAAAAATAGCAACTTAAATACTATAGTATAAGCTTAAAATTATACACATACATGTTAATGTTACGTTAAAGTGTAGAATAATAAAAATATCGCCACGGGGAGCCAACCGGCTCCCGAGACTGTTCACCCAGTCTCAGGGTCCCCAGCGAAACAACTTCGTCAACCTCGCTTCGCCAACAGTATCAAAAGACATACCTAACGCGTGGCGAGCTCGTTGCGGTGCTAACTATCAACAAGCTTCAAAGTACAAAAAGGTCACCCATCCAGTTTCCTGACTCTGCAAACGATGCTTGACCTTGGTTATCGGTCTCGCAAGCATGCTGCTACTAGACCAGTACCGCTTCTTAAGCTTAGAGGAGTCGTCAATCAGGGCAGTGTCGACATGTCGACATGATATGCCCAGGCCAACCGCGATCGGTCTGATCGGCCCACGACAAAAATGCGAGCATCATAATTATTAGAACGGTAGTTATAGAAATTCAATCTACACATATGAGTGCACTTAAACTAATATATCAATGTAAATTAATCCAATCTGCAAGCTAGTTTAGAACAGAAGTGTGTAGGTTTCCAGTCGGTACTAAGTAAACGAACTCATCGGTAGAAGTTGCTAGTAGAAGTAGCAGATGCGTACTTTAGTTACATAATCTATTGCAATTTACATTTTACTGCAAAGAGCGTTAATCTCGAGAACTTAGAAGATTTTGCAGACTGTTAAATATTTTATCTAGGATGAGTCACAATAGAACTACATGCATTAAAATGTAGGGATTTTGGTTGATTAACCTACTGGCTTTAAACTCTGACTAAAGAGGAAGTTTATATGAAATCATGTTGCGTAAATCACTGGAACCTTAGAACAAACAAAAAAAGGAGGCTGGAACTCATAAGCCTTCACCGTATCCGCTCCCCTTAGGTTGCTGATGCCCTAGACGACCTTGCACTAGGAAGGCACTCAAAAGAAGAAAAAAGAAACTTGCATTGCTGACTTTATTTTACAAATAGGTACAAGAAATAGAGTACCTACTTTCTGAGCGTGTTGAGTATCCAAAAATTCAGCAAAAATGTTGACACCGCGTCTAGTCGTATTTGACGAGCGTCGAGCTTGCCGAGAACGCACGGTCTCTTGTAAATTTATCCGAAGTGTAGACATTATAACAGGCCTTAAATTATCAAACCAAAACGAACTTACGATTTATCTATTCACTTTTCAGAATTCACCTCTACTTCGCTTGTAATATTAACATATCTAAACTCGAAGCCTTTATGCAAGAGTTTATTTTAAACTTCGAATTGTCCGCTACATTCACGGGCAATTCCAAGAAGCACATGAAACAGATCCGCAGTCTTGCGGTTTCAAATGCGTGATTCGCGAGTAAATACAGATTTTGGACCCCAGGACTTTACCCCGGATACGGTGCTATGGACAAGTCCATGAAATATGCATAGTGGGCGCCCGACGCGGGTGCAACCATTTCCATTCTCGATTGGTGTATGTGATATATCTTGGAATGGGAGCATGCACTAAATTTTCTATTGGGTGCGTCCATAATTTCTATATTCGATCGAGCGGTTTAGGTATATCCGCTGGAAATGTATCAGATGAAGACCGTTTAGGTGAACCTGTAAGTGAATGATAATCGTCTTGAATCGAGAAAAGGTTTGCTTGTCTATGATTTGTATTATTTCGTCGCAACTGTTACCTACACACCTTCACAGGTATGTACACAAAATTGTAACATAACTTGACCATTGTCTACATCTATGTAAAGAATCATCTTGGCGTTAATGTCCCGTTGTGCTCAGATTGTGTCAGATTAGATAATTATAGTGGAGCGATTGCTATCTGACTTTCCTGACGTGACCCTGTTACCAGGGGAACATGACCAGATTGAATCATGGTAACACATTCAGTCGCTTGAATGTGCAGGTTTCATCACGATGTTTTCCCTCACCGTAAGAGCATCTGTTAGCTATCAAGTTCACTCAACTAATGTACATAACTCAAAAAAGAATCATTGATACATAGCCACAGTGGGATTCGAACGTGGTATAATACTTCTCGCTTACGAGTAGGATACCTCAAGCACTCGGCCACCGACGCTCCTATCTACAGCTATGTAATACTTCTTCAACATAAGATAAATCTTTTCGTTTATCCATTTCTATAAAAACATTGCAAGCATCTCCGGGCAAAATACCACATCACGCGTTAGAGGCCTGAAAACTTCACTGAACCTCACACCAGATTCCACAGCATCATCACCAAAAAAACTGGGTCAACTCACGTACACTAATGACGGAAAACCTCTCAGGCTTGAGAGGTTATTTCCTTATTATTATTGTTTTTCACGCGTAAAGAAATCATCCATCAAGTGCAGCTATCAAGACCGCAACGTACAATGTTTACTAATAAAATGAACGATCGGCCTCAGTCGGCAATTTCTGGGCTTTACTGCTGCGTCATTATTGTAAACGGCATCTTTAAAACTAATTTATCAACTCGTAAACAAAATTACTAAGAAACCCGCCTGGGGGGTAAATATTTTTCTTTTAGTGGGGGTCTACACGGGGCCCGTGATTCATAACTGCGGATACATTCATACTTACATACAAGTCACGACTTTTCCTGCAGGGGACATCGTTCCACTTGCAAAATCTCTCTCTTTTCTTCCATATTAATTAATCTCTTCATACTTGAACGTTAGTTTAGGGTACTCTTAACCTGGCTTTTCTTTAAAATATCTAACTGCGGATACAATCATACTTACACTTGCAAAATCTCTCTCGTTTCTCCCATATTAATTAACCTCTTCATACTTGAACGTCAGTTTAGGGTACTCTTGACCAGACTTTTCTTTAAAAGATCTAACTGCGGATTCAAGACATAAATTATTCACCTAATCTAATTATAATTCAGTAAAATTATTAGACAAGGTGCATATATTGCGTTTCTCCCAATTTCTTGTATTTGCCTACTTTAATTTATGAATTAGGCACTTTGTAAGTTTTTATTGTGTTGTATAGTAATGTAGGCTATCTGTAGGATAATATTTCACAGTTTGCCTAACTTATTGTGTTATGTATATAGATCTAGGTAACAGTTTGCTCACAGATAGCTTCGTCAAGATAGTAAGACCGTTTTGTAATCCGCTCTATGAACACACATCCGGCAAAAATCAAATAGTTTTTCATATGTTCGAATGTACGTGTATTCAGAAGTGGACCGTTTTGGTATCCGCTCCATGAACACACATATGATGTATGAAAATATCACAATATTTCACGTTTATAATGTAACTGAACTCCATAATAATTATCAGATGATATAGGTTTTTTCCTGTGAAAGTTTCCCAGTTTACAGCAAGGAAGTGCATCCTATTTATCATTCAACTGCGAGTCCACGGCTCTATCGACTGGTCTTGGCAAAGGAACTTCGTCGGAATTGCTTGAAGAATTTGTTATGCGGGAATTCTTTGTTACTCCCTGGGGGTGGGTATTCCGCAGTACAGTGATTGTGTTCCAAATTACGCTGCTCGGATATTATGGAATCAATACTTCTGTTCATTAAATCATCATCAATCATACTGTTTATTAAATTGGATGCCGCGGTGTTGTTTATTTTTCTGTTATAATGCCATACCACATAACCTATGTACGTAGGTATGACGGTAGTGGTATGGAAATTTTATTTTTAGTAAAAGCTAAAGTGGTGTTAGTCGTTCTAAGAGATTCTTTTTTAAAATCGATGTAAGAAACATCCTAATTGGACGGTCCTGCGATGGGCGGTTTTGAGATATCTATTGGTCGGGCGACGTCCGTCGTACGACCATGGTCGCACGATCGTTGCCAAATAGGACAGCGCCTTAGAAAATATTCGAAATCAACTAAAGTATCACTATGACATAAATAGAACGTATTGCTGAAATTTTGAATTTTAGATAATAATTTTATTACTATCATTTTCCCGTTCTACATCTGGGCTTCAAGCTACATCACTGTCAAATTTCTACAAAATTCCGAGTTTTTGCGCTAAGGTGTAATAAACATGATCCATCCTTAAAACTCTTTTAGGTATTAATAGGACAATGGGATCAGTAGGATTAGAATAATTTTTTCTGTCTAACTAATAACTCAGTCATAATTTATGAATAGGTAAGTCTACCTAGTAATTCTAACCGTAAGCTCCCATTATACTTTATAAAGTTAATCAGCAAAACAGTAGATTGTCTATAAAACAACTAAAAACTAAAAACCAGACTTTGATACCAGCAAGTTAACCGCAACTCTCCATCAAAGCAAATGAAGTGGAAACTCGTACTTTCATCGGGTGCCTGGGAACGTGCACCTGTCTGCCTAATCCATTCTTTCACCTAACTTTTGCAGTAACTTTGTCCTGAATTTGTCCGTGAAAGTCTCGGACGTTTCAAGCGTAAGAAATGTCTTCGGGATTTATTTAGTTACTCCACTCATAGTTATTCCTGAGGGCGTGATTCAATTTTCAGAAGGCCATATGTACGTCAATTAATATGTGAATTGGACAAACGACGTTTTACATATCTTTTTGAATGTTAAGAGCCCTTACAGACGTACGCGATTTCTGTGCGATTTGTCCCCAATGTTTATGCGATTTTGGTTTCTATATTAATGACTGACAGTCATTTTTTTTGCTTTGTGGACATCACCATTCCATGTCACATCCACTAGGGGAACTAAAACAAGCGCCGCGATTGACAGGCCAGGCTCGCTTCATATTATGTTAGCTAGGTTTGATTTCAGCGCATTGTATACTAGCCGCCTTTTGTGTTCGCCCAGTAGTTTTGTTTAACAAAAAAAAATGAATTAACGGCCGTGATTGACATAACTATCCCCACTTGTAAACATATTTTAAATCTATGCATATCCATGACAAAATAAATTATTCTATTTATATGATTTGAGCAAATAGCTGAACAATTGATTACGTTGTATTTGGGTTTAACCATACTACTAATGTTAGCAAAATTTCGGAGAAATAAACGTCACACTCTATCTGTATCTATATACACTACACTATACGACTACAACTTTTGCATGATTAAATCATAACCATATCGATTAAATATATAGATACATATACATACACACTTACGCCTATATCCTACGAGGGTAAGTTCAGCTATTGGGTTCCTATGTATACAGATTAGTTAGGCGAAGCTTGACACTCGAGAGATATAAATTTTTAGCATCGGAGTTTCTAGTCGCGTTGGAGGTCTACCGACATACATAGCTTTTGTCGACTGCTATCAATTGATTGCTGCCGGGACTCTGCCACTCACAAACAGTACTTATCTCAGTAAACTAGCTTTAATATGCGTTCTGACAGTGTTCGTTTGATAGGTGTACGCAATGCGTTCGGCTCTATGATCTAATTTCGTTCATTTTGACGGACGCATTGTGCCGATCGCTATTTAAGTAATGTCAGTTAGAATCGTTTGTACATATACATTCATACACACTCACACCGGTATTCTATATGTATAGGTAACAAACTATCGAGTGCCACAAGCTACGATCGATCCTAACACACCTCTCTCACCTCTTCCACATTCATACATATTTTCATGCATTTACGCCGGTTGAGGGTACTCCTGACCTTTTGGAGCAGATCATTTATTTGATTCCATCCATTTCCAATCCATCTCAGCAATTCTCTTTCAATTCTACCTAATCCTAGTCACCACCAAATCTCATCATGGATATTCGCACGCATTCTGAGACATAGTAACGTTTCTGAATATGAAGCGCGTAGTGGTCGTATGACTTGCACGTACAGGGTCCCTAATGGCATTCGAATCTATGTTGTCCGATTACAAGGTAGACGGTCTCGTCATTTGGCCACTACCATTCTCAATAGACACGCATAGACGTCTTTAGAAGTAATAATAAGACTCCCTCTGTTCAACCAGTTTCAGGGTCCCCTGCGGAAGATTGGTCAACCTCCGCCAACGGTATTAGAAGGTACACCTGTTTGCTGCGATGCTGAAGACCGACCAGCCTCAAAGTTCAGAACGGTCACCAATTCAGTTCAGTCATCCAGCTCACTCCAGTCTTAGTCACACAGTACACACGACACTTAGTCCACACTTATTCATTCGGTCTCGCAACCACGCTGCCACTAGACCATGTTAAGAAGCCGTCTTAAGAAATCCCAGGCCTAAACCCCCTTAAGGCCTACCCACATCGACTTTTCAGCGGTTGAATTTAGGTAGCTCTTGAGGGAAAAGCTCGAACCGTACTCTCCAAAGTGTTACGACTGGTTTGATTGATCGCCGCTGCGAGCGTCAATCAACCGGCTGAATCCACCTGTCGCCCGTAACCGGACGGGGCTCACCAAACGTTTTTTGTCGATTAGAGAATAAATTCTCAGGGCCACCGTGTGATTGGGTCGGCCTTTTGGCTGTTGGAGTGTTAAAGTGATAGTCTGTAGAGTGGACAAGGGATTAAGACAACGATTGTGGCTTGAACAGTTACTGACATGCCGCCGATAGGGAAACTGTAATGAAGAAAAGATTCATGGTCATTATTAGAGGTCATTTTATCTTTTACGTCCCGTGGTTATCAACAGAACTACTGAGTATTTTCTAGTACCATTGAGTATTTTGAACACTTTTTCAACCCGTCTGCTAAGCAAGCAAGTTACGGCAATGCCTTCAAGCGCGGAAGTTATGGCGATGTCCTCCCTCAAATAATGTGGAGGAAGCAAAGACTTCTATATAAACTCAGTTTACATACTCGTTGATGTCTTTGGGAGTAAACTCGAGCTCAGCAGTGGACTGATGGATAACCAACAAACCTAAAATAATTTATACCCAATGTGTGCTCCTAAAATATTGATATGTCTAAAAGTTTGACAATTTCCACTTTACTTGTTTACCGAACTTGTACACGGCAAACTTAAGATTCGAACTTTAATTAACGCGGTGCTATAACTTGTCTCAAATTTTAAATATTAATCAGGTTTCAGTGAAATTGGTAAATTGATATTTTTTGCTAATATTAGGAAATGAAATTTGTGATTAGTTGAAGTTAGTAGTTAGAGGTATAGTTAGAGGTGGGTGTTACTGATGTTCAAAGGCGGCGGTGACCACTTTCCATTAGCTGGCCCGCATGCTGGTTTGTCTGCCGTAATACGTAAAAAATATATAAACAATAGTGTGTTATAGATAATTATCAACGTACACTTCACTGCGGGACAAAGGCGTTATGGGTGTATCTATTACATCACTTCGAATCCTGTATAGGTACTGGAAGGCCGGGGAAGTGACGTCTAAAATACGTAAAAGGTGTCTTATGTCGAGCGAGTGGTATCTGAATTACCGCTTGACATATTTTATAGTTAATGTTACGCAATTTTTTTGAGTTTTTGCCTGCTAGCTCGTTTGCCTCCCTCCCTTATATGAAAATAGGTATAATAAAACTTGTAAATACACAGGATTGATTTAGATACAGGCACCTTAATCCTTCTTTTAGACGCCATCTCCCCTGCCGCCCTGAATATGAAATGAAACATAATTTGTATATTCAAAGGACGTAATATTCACATCAGGAGTCGTAAACTTTGTAATACCGCCGCTAAGCATGGAAACTCAAGACACATTGAAAAGCCACTCGAGCAGACTTGAAATCAGCTTACCAACTGTATCACGGCAGATACTGAATAGCAATTTCCTTGAAGAGATCTCCATATTTTCCTTTGTAAGTCAACCACGCTCTAATCTCCACTTGACACGGTGTGGTGTCAGAACAAAAGGCAATAAGTTATCCTTTCAAGCGCGTGACAATAGGCGTGAAGTGAACCCTACTCAAACTGAGTACATTTTAAGCGCACATGATATGTACCTTTTTGGGATTCTATTGCGATGCGTGGGGATTAAGGTGGGATACCTAGATGGATGGTAGAGTGCTGACTGACAGATTAGTTCCGTATTGTTTTTCCCAACTTAGGGGTCGATGCAGTGAACCCGCTGGTGCATGTGGGTGTGAGCGCTGGTTGGCTAGGCACACTGTACACATGATTAGCCTACGCAGTTATGTGTATGGTGTGGTATGGTGCGTGTAGGTGCCCGGTGTCACGTCGGTACAGGCATGCGTCGTCACCTGGAGAAGCTTGCTTAACTTTCCCTTTGATTGCCATTAGCTTTTTCACGTTTATGAAGATATTAATTGATATAATTCTAATTTTAAAATCTTCAATAAAATAATACACAAGGACAGACTGCGATAAAGGTAAGACTATGGCTTGAAGCATATTTTGTACACATGGGGTGGTACTAAAATGTATATATACTATATCAGCTGCACCTCTTAAAAGTATTAGTCTGAGAGAGTATTCTATTAGATTACTATACAATACCTACGAGTAAGCCGCTAGAAAGCATATCAGTGTAGCAATAATTGACTCAGTAGGTACCAATCCAATCCCACCTTACGTATTCTCACACAAATTGCCGAAGAGCTTTCCGATATCTGCCAATCAGATGGAGGTCGACATCTGAGGTTAAATCTAGATATACTTTGCACGTATCTATAATAAATGAAAAGATTATCAACAAGCTCAAGCCAGTCTTAAGCATTTAAAATTTAAGTACGAGTAACTGATTTGTAAGAAAAAAAAATCGTTTAGGTAGGTGCATATAAGGCGCGGACTATATCAACCGTCGGCGACGCAGGTTGCGTTAAGCTGTTAACTCAAACTTGTATGAATTTTTAATGCGCGCCGACGCTTGATATAATCAGCGCCTAAAAGCAAAATACTAATACTTAAAAATACTTCACAAACAAATGATTATGATAATTTTTAAGACTATAACAATCAACAGTACCTACTGAGTTTACTGCTTGCCTTGGGCCTCCTCTACGATAATGGAGTGCCTTATACTTGTAGAATCACGTCATCATCTTGGCGTTAATGTTCCGCTTGTCCTTTCGCGCACGAAAGCCCGGGGTCCGCCTTGACCATGATCCAGGATTTGGCCGATCAGGTAATTACAGTGGAGCAACTGCCACCTGACTTCCGTGACCTTGCTACTAGGAGAACCTGGCCAGATTGGATCATGGTTACACACACATTCAGTTGTCTAAATGTGCAGGTTTCCCATACCATTAATGTACATAACTCAGAAAAGATTAATTGGTACATGGCCGCTTCAAGAATCAATGATTGCGAATATATTGTACCAAAATAACGAATTGGAGGACCTTACAGTAAATATATTAAAAAGACTTCTACAGCAAACGTCCAAAGCTGATTCGGGAAGGCCGTGCCGGGGCCGTAACGCACCCCATGTGTACCATTGTATTTCTATTACGTGGGTAGGGTATACTAAAATTTTATGGGAAAACCGTATGCCCGATTTTACTCGTATCAGATCGAGTAAACGATACTTTATTCTCCAAGGAACGATGCGGTATTTTAAATCAATCTACACTTGTGGATACCCTTAAATTTTGATTACAACGTAAATTTTACGGTGCGTTTTCATTAAACAAACGTTTACACCAAGTAAACAGGAGTATAATATTCGCTTGTTGTTCTGTAATTATTTTTTACTAGGCTCCGACAGAACAAATACGGAACAACTAAAAGCATATATTTATGCAATAAAGTGTTAATTCATTCATGTGCTTGCTATGACTTTTGTTACCTCAAAACTATTTCCTTTTCGTAGGTATGTGTGAATATAGATAGATAGATAGATGTATCCGGGCCATTTACGCACTCAGACAAACTGTTGTACTTACCCAGTTGGGTAGCTATTTTGATGTTTAGGTCTTCAGAGAAAACTCCGCAACCTGTCCCGGAGTCCGTTTTGGACCCGTCGGTAAGGATCCTTACTTCCCGTATGTTTTGACCCTCTCGAGGGTCCTCGTACAGTTGGATCTTATATTTCTTGACCGTTTCTGTGAATACAGATATGTGGAGGTGTATGGCATCGAAGATTCCGAACGGATGTTCATCCGATTTCCGATTTCGATGCGGTTTTCATTATTTGAAAAATATCGAGATGGTAATTAGGTTTGCTTTATTAAAATCTGTTCAGTAATTAAGAATAATTTTGAGTATTTGTATAGGTATATCCCTTCACATCATCCTTTACATCCCCACCTTTAATAACATGGTATCGTTCAAGAGGTTTCCTTAGGCGGCCAACGCATTGGTAGCACCCCTGGTGTTGCTGATATGCATAGGCGGCGGTTACCATTTTCTATCAGGTGGTCCGCATGCCTGTTTGTCTGCCGGAAGACATAAAAAAAAACTACTGGGTTGGGGGGTTTCTGACGTTTTTCTGTCATTATTAATCTTATAGTTAAGTTATTAATCTTTCTTCTAAATTTTCTAATCCTTCTTTAATACTTTTTAAATCTTCACATTAATAAATGACGTAATACTTTCAACGAAATTTCCAATAGCATTGCCAATGGCAAATCCCATTAAATTATCAGGATTCAAACCTTATCTGACATCAAAACTGAGTCTGCACATTGAATTACGCCGAGACAGCATTAGATAAATGGGTAAGATAAGAAAAGGCCCCTGCAAATTGAGGGTTAAACCCAGAAATCTGCCATCAGACAAGTTAGGAAGTACTTACGGACTTAACAGGTCTATAAATGGGATTACGCGCGTAATCGAACGTTGGATTCTATGTAAATCCCCATGAACCTAGTCCTGTTAAACCTGGTTGTAAAATTGAAATGTTGATTACCTACTAATGTGTGGGATGTTTGGATGGTAGAGAGATAGATAGCTTGTTAGGGCTCGTTTATTCATCCCCACTTAAAAATAGGGGTACTGTAAGTTATGACGCGTGTATCTGTATTTCTGTCTGTGGCATTGTAGCGCAGGAAAGGTAGAACTGATTTCGACGCGGTTTTGTTTATTTGAAAGCCAATTTAATCCAGATGGTTCTTAGCTTTGTTTCATTCACTTAAGTTTAGTTTTTTAAGAAAATATTTGACAATAAGTAGACTTTGTCGGAGTTTTACGACAATATTTGATTACATTATAACGTCTACGCTTACTTTCAAACGCGTAGCAACCACCTACAGGCGATTGAGAAAAAACAAATGGTGTGGTTAATATGTAGGTATACAAATTAAAGTCCCGGAACAAAATTACGAATGTAAAATAGTTGTGTAGCTAAAATATCCGCACTATTCTGACCCTTACCTGCCCACTATCCTTATAAAAAATGTTTTTACCCTCTATTTCGCCACAGCTGTGTTCAGTGTGTACGTAATGTGCCTTACCTTACCTGTGTAATTACACATTACACGCACGGAAAGCTTGCCCGGAAGGCAGTGTGTAATTTATACCATAAGGGTAAAACGTTTACGTGATGTCTCTCTCTCTAGAGGTATATTACTAACGAACCGCTGATACTGCGAGTTCAATTTTATGTCTCAATATCAAAGGCGATTGGAAAATGGCAGATCCGTATTGCAATACGTTTGAAACATTAGCAGATTCTAGGTATACTTTGACTATTTGAACGAATTTGACGAAGAGTGAGGTCCCTTTTACAAATGCATTACACCACAAACACACACCACTTATCTACTACAATACGCATCGACACTGTGCTAGCTTTTATTTGCTTCTGCTTTTATGTGCTTTTTTGTTAATTATTATGTACTTTTTCTTTTCTCCTGTGTTACAAAATGTCATGTTTTCCAAATTTTTGTGTTGTGGTGTATCTCTTTGTGTAAATAAATAATTCTTATTCTTATTATATGAGATTTGAGAAATGGACTTGTTAGTGGACGTTCGCGGGAAATGGCCGTTCAAATTCGGATTGGTAACATGCTTCATTTTGTAGTTCGAATTAGAGCAATAGTGATTACTACTTGTTTGACTTTATTTTCACTATTTTATTACTTTACTAGTAGATCCGGTGCGACTTCGTTAGCCCCACACCTACTTTACTCCTACCTACCCTTCTTTTCTTACTTATAAACCTTCCTCTTGAATCACTCTATCAATTGTTGAAAACCGCATTTAAATCTGTTGCGAAGTTAAAAAGATCTAAGCATACATATATACACAGGGACAGACGGCGGGAAGCGACTTTGTATAGATAGATTGCAGAGAAAATTGGAAAATGGCAGATCCGTATTCTATTACGTTTAATACATTAGGAGATTCAATACTTTGACTATAACTGCTTATGATAACCTCTAATAAGCTATCGTTCGTCTCTGGTATATATTTACGTACCATCATTGTTTTCCCTTTCATTGATATTCTAAGTAGAGGCTTGGATCGTAATATCATAAGAAAAGGAATAAATTAAATTGTATACCGAAAAGGTCTTCCGATATTCAGAGCATTTATTGAACTCACTCCCTTAAAATATTCCTTTTAGAAGACCCTGAAAGCGACATTATTTCATTTAAACAGGATTGGAACCAAAATTTAATTTAAAATCTCCGCGCTGATTTTAATCAGATTTCAGTAATACAGAAACGACGGAAAATTACTTGAAACTTTTTCACTCTATTATAAAAATAAATGCATCACTGAATGCGCAAATCCAAGAATGGTTGGACTAAATCGGCGTTTTTTTTTTCAATATTCGTTGAAGTCCGATGAAGTATAGGGGTAGGAGTAGATTTAGAGTTCATATACTTGAAACCACACGAACGAAGTCGCACCAGCCAGCTAGTCCTTACGCTATATAAAATAAAGTCGCTTTCCGCGTCTGTATTTTGATGCAGTTTTCACCACCAGTTAGAGATTTTCTTCCAAAAGATTAATCTGTATAATACATGCATACAATAGAAAACAGAAGCTGAGAAAACTCGTGCAACGCCAGCTAGGGCGGGGGTTAAATTATATAAAAATAACATTACTCCTGCCACTTGTGAAACCTTTTCCCTTATTTATGTCATATACTTTACCTTATCATAGGAAACAATAAAATTGGATCAATACGTAGTATGTTGTTTTTTAATTATTTATGAACGAATGACCTACATCGGCATTGTAGAGAAATGGTAATGTATGATGGAGGGAAATTTATTAACAAAAACCACAAGATCCGGCGGCGGAGAATGATATCCATACCGACGGCGGACATAAATAAAACTTTGTAGGTTTATGACGTATCACTCTTGTTTTGATTTTATCCAACCAATACTAGAGTTTCTCGTGTGTAACAACAACTCGTCACACCGATAATTTGTTCCATCCACTTCACGTTTTATGATTTCGATGACTTTGGGTCGCATCTATATCAATTACATAGTATAAAATAAAGTCGATTCCCGCCGTATATCCCTATATATATCTATGTAGGTACCTATGTATGCTTAGATCGTTAAAACTACGCAACGCATTTTGACGCGGTTTTCAACAATAGATAAAGTTATTCAAGAAGAAGGTTTATAAGAAAGGAAAAACTGGTAGGTAGGGGTAAACTAGGTGTACGCGAACGAATGCATGTTGTGTCCACTAGTTAGGAATAATGTACAATCTGCCGTAGAATGCAAAATTCATGTCGAATTTTTCCATGTTGGTGTTGGTTAGCCCGGGAGCCAATTTCTAAGTCCGTGATTTGTAACCACGAATGTTTCCTCTCACTCCATTCGTACTTGAACTACCTATATGGATTTAATATTTTGAATTAAAGAAACAATACAATTCTTAGATATAATAGGTATGATGATTCGTAGACTACAGATTTGCTCTTAGTCTACCGCCACCGACGAAATTGAACACTAGAATTGTCGAATACACTGAAGATTGTAACTTACGCTGTGATGTTACTCGAACCGGTTTGTTTGAAGTTTCTTGTAGAGGACGAGGACTCGATAATCCTCAAATTCGATAACTTCTCTGCATCCGGGAGGGCGATCAACTGTCGATACAACTGTGTCTTGTTTATCGTCTATGACTTTAAATAATAATAGTAATCATCTTGGCGTTAATTTTCCGGTTGTGCTCTCGCGCACAAGGGCCCGGGGTCCGCCTTGACCCTGATCCAGGATTTGGCAAATCAGATAATTCAGTGAAGCGACTGCCATCTGACTTCCTTGACCCTGCTATCAGGTGATTTTGACCAGATTGAATCATGGTTACACATTCAGTCCCCTGAATGCTGGTTTCATCACGATGTTTTCTCTCACCCTGCATCGCTTAGTGTTCAACTATTCTACACAACTCAGAAAACAGTCATTGGTCATGGCCGCAGCGGGATTCGAACCCGGTACCTCTCGCTTACGAGTCGAATACCCTAACCGCTCAGCCACCGAGGCTCTCCAGAAATTGAAATCTTCATATTAGGACAATACTTGCATACCATAAACCATTACATTTTATATTACCATCTATTACTTCTTACAATCAGGCAGGCCCAAAGCTTGTTGAATTAAATGTAATTTGGTATCAATGTGTTTTATACCATTGTGGTTGATAAAATTAGCGCACTTTCTGTGCACTGTGACGTCATCGCGATATTTTTCCTTACCATAAGAGCATCAGTTTGCATTCAACTAATGTATATAACTCAGAAAAGAGTCACAGTGGGATCTATTGTCTATGGCTATGGGAAGCAAAAGACTACTCTGAGCCAAACGATCATACAGTCCATGATGAATAGCTGTATCTGTCGCCCATCATATTTACAGTTCATGTACTTAGATTTCATATTGCATACCTACTTTTGCAACGATCGGAACTCTTCGAAAAAGAGCTCGAACAATCCAGTGTAGCATGTTCTTGTGAAAAGATCACTAAAACGTGAATTTGTAAAAACATTACCTACACATAGATCGTAAATTCCCTTCAGAATCCGAGTTTAGTATCGAAGTTGTAGCCTTTCAAGAATTTACTCTAGCACATACAAAGATGGAGGCGTTTGAACTGAAAAGAGGGCTTTGCATGAATCTGCCAACGCGGCAACTGTAAACCGGGTATATTTATATGGCGACGGTACTGCCAAATTGGAAAATATTGCAAGTATACTCTCCACTCAGTTTCGTGTGGCCATTCGTTTTATTGCGGCTAGGCAAGTGTTTTCGCTTGTTTTATTTAGTTAAAAGAGATATTATGTTTCAAGGATCTGTGTGTCTGACATCGTAATCCCCAAACGTATGGACCGATTTCGATTCGATATTTTTATGTGTATTTTAACGTCTTCCTCATCGTCCCTACGGGCATTCCAGAAAAAAATTATCACGAAAGATTTGTACTTTTGAACGCTTCATACTCCTAAGGTTTAAAAGTTAACATTTTTTTAGATATATCGTTGCAAAGATCCATCTGGCGACAATATAAAATAAACGTCACCTTTCCCCCACGTCATAGACCGTGGAAGTGAGTACCTACTATGTGTCTATTAATGAAATCGCAACCAAATGTCCAATGCTACAATGACAAAGATGATGTCTGATTGCTGCCTGGATGGTGTGTCCGGGGTCATCTGCAATTGTATCCTAAAATAAGATACAATTGCAGATGACCCCTTTTCGAAGCTTTCGAAATCGTATAGAAATTGACAGCTGTTAACACCTCTAACCTAACGCAATGACGTTTCTGATTTTCTGATATTGACTAATGGATGTATTATACTGCTCCTGAGGCAAACCGGTAGCCGCGGCAACCGTGAATCCATTCTGTAGTCGACGTGAACATTAGTGGGCATATTTCCCAAAGCACAACCCACTACACTTACATGTTCTCTGTAGGGACAAGCGGTGAGAAATTTGGCTGAGGTTTTATCAGTATTCCTCAAGTCTAATTCGGTTTTGACATCACTGCCGATGTCCCCGGTTATGCTAACTACTCGTACAAATACCAAGTATTTAACCTGACCCGTGTGCTTTACCAAATCTTACCAGGTGAGATGGCGATCAAATGTCTGCCTATTCTAATATAAAATAAAAGTCTTCGCCTATGCTAGTAAGTAGGTATTCCTTCTGTATTATTGCAGTCCATGTTCTCTATCTAACTTGTATTAACCCATATTAAAATCTTAAAATATATAAATTAGTAATAAAATTAACATTACACAGACCTCACTAGATAACCCAAAAATGGATAGAGAGAAACATAGAGAGTATTTCTTAATAATAATATTTATTAGAAATACAAATTGTGGTATGTATGATAAATTTTATACTATCAATACTTAACGTAAATATGCTAAACGTGGATCCTGTTCCCAGTTGTGTCCGAATCTACGGGCTTTGTAAAGAGCTAGGATTAACGGATTTCCAATGAACTTAATGGACTTAAAATGAAGCCGTTGATTTTGTAGGCAACGTTCGCATGTTCACACAAGACAGCAATAAGCAAATGAACTGTGGTTCAAATGAGTGATTCCATTACTCTTAGCACAGTACAGTATCTAGTACAGTAAAGTCAACTGTAGACTGAACGTTCCGACTGTACGTTATTTTGTACTGTAGTTTTGTGTGATGTGGTTCTTTTAAAATTTGTGTTTTGGAGAAAGTCTAGACTTAGAGAAACAGTATTTGTTTTGAGCTCTGGACGTGGTTTACAAAACTTTTGAATGGAAAACGTAGTTAAATTTATTAAAAATAAACTCGCGTTGTTCTCTCATTTAGAAAACCCCGACACGACATTTTATTATTGTTGTGGTAATTTTTGATGGAAAATATAATTCCATATACGATAAATAATTTGGAGACGGGCAATTGGGAAATAATCGGAGCCACCGCCACCGATACTGATTACCTCATAAAAATGTTTACTCAGCTGTTGTAAGAGGATAATTATATAAAAAAAATTATGCTTCTAGCTGTTTGTGTTATATGATATAGGCGTATAAATAATCATATTAGCGTTAATGACACGGTTGTGCTACAGGGTCCGCCTTGACCATGATCCAGGATTTGGCAGGTCAGGTAATTACAATGGAGCGACTGTCGCCTAACCTCCGTTAACCTGTTAACAGGGAAACCTGACCACATTTGTTCAGACATTCAGTCGCCTGAATGTACAGGTTCCATCACGATGTTTTCCCTTAATGTAAGAGCATCGGTTAGTGATCAACTAATGTACAAAACTCAGAAAAGAGTTATTGGCACATGGCGCCACAAGTTACGCCTTAAATTTACAATTAAATGTAAGACGTAAATTACAAATATTTCGAGCTCCATGCTTTCGCTCGCTAATTTGTTTAGATATATTTATTTTTGTTTCAATCGTAAGTTTTTTTTACTGTTATTACGATCACGCCAGTATTAAATAGTCAAAATTAAAAGCAAAAATTTCGAATTGCACGCTCTTTACCATTTTGAGTTTACTCGTGCTTGCCGGGCACCACCGTTTAAAAGCAGACAAATGCTTTATATTCTAATGTATAATACTGATGTTCTTCGGCAAACTCCTCAAGCAGCTACGAAGTTGCTATAGGTACGGGCTTGCAACGGGAAAATCCCGGGAATCTTCGGGATCGCGGGACTTGGCCCCCGGGACCCTGTGTAAAGGATTGGCGAGCTCGCAAGCGCCCCGCGACGCTCTGGGAGCTTTGTAAATATCGCGGCCTTAACTTGTATCGTACCAGGAAATTCATGGTAAGATTTCATTAGGTAACTAGCTTCGCCGCCTACAAAGACTTCGTAGGAAGGAAGCGTAGTTCGTATAGTGATGTTTTCTTGTTTAAAGAGACATTCCTCATCACGTAATTGCTAAATGTAGCTCTCTCTCTTGACTATCAATATAAGAACTTATTTCACTCAAGTTGGAATTCTAGTTTTTTATAAACTGAGGAGTTCATTGCACAGAAAAAGATGAAAGTTACATCAGATTAGAGTCAAGTTCATCCTTTTGATAAAAAAAAAAAAAATCATGTTGGCGTTAATGTCCCGGTTGTGCTCTCGAGAACGAGGGCCCGGGGTCCGCCTTGACCATGATCCAGGATTTGGCAGGTCAGGTAATTACAGTGGAGCGACTGCCATCTGACCTCCATGACCCTGCTACCAGGGGAACCTGACCAGATTTGATCATGGTTACACATCCAGTCGCCTGAATGTGCAGGTTTCATCACGATGTTTTCCCTCACCGTAAGAGCATCGGTTAGTATTCAACTAATGTACATAACTCAGAAAACAGTCATCCTTTTGATATGGAGACCTTATTCCAGTATGTTAACCCAATATTACTAGGTTTAACAAATATGCGAGATTTATCAAACATTGGTTTTAGAACCAAAGCGAAATTTCTAACCATCAACCGCACAAAGTCGATACTACTTGTATTACGACGAAAGCCGATATGGTGAAATCATTTCACGGAGCACACACGGTCCATATCGATATCAAATTATAAAATAATTGGAGTGGCTAGAAGTCAGGCTACTATCGCTATTTTTACGTAAATTCATTTTGTCTATTGGAATTACATTCGAACATTTTTAAGCGGGCCGGATGGTGTGTATGGCTGCAAAGTAGAAATAGTCGACTTTCGGATTCGCCAATTTTCGTCAACCTGGTTCAAACTGGTGTTCTTCTTTTGAGCTTTCTTTCTTAAACGATGAAGAAGTTGTCTCTCCACACCTGAAAGTGGTTATGGTCTGTTGCAAATGGGAGTAACTATCTTTTATTTCTTTATTTTTTATTTAGGCCTTGCCGTCTCGCCATTTCTGTGTCTTAATATGTTTAAAATAAGTCATAACCCTTTTGTCCTTAACATGAGCTTTAGGTTTTAATCTATTAAATTCACTTTGTTTCGTTCAAATCCAGCAATACTGTTTAAATCTGTAAAAAATAAAAATAAAAAGTTTGACGTATGTATCTGTGGCTTTGTGTATCTGTCGATTTGGATGCGATTTTCTCTGTTTGAAAGCCAGTGTAATCGGGATAGTTCTTAGCTTCGTTTAATTAAAATCGGTTCTGTAGTTATAGAACATATTTGGGTTTAAGTAAACTTGGTCGCGGGCTATCCGACTTTTTGTGTAGGTTAAATTATTGTTCAGATTTCCTGTCTAATCAATTATGAACCTTCTTCCATATTGTTTTCCTTGTAGATATACTCGTTAGCTTGCTTATAGGAAATGTATTTAACTATATTTGAGTTTTTAAATGATGTCAGTATTTAATTTAAATAATAGCATGTTTGATGATTTACATGAAGTTAATTACGTTCGCTTTAATTGGTACATATTTCCTGTCAATTGAATGGTTCAATTGGTAACTTGAATAAACGTATGCAATATAGGGAGTCATGGCTTAATTTGGGTGTTGACGGATTTGCATAATGAAGCTGTTTGGCCAACAAAGCGATGGCTATCGGTTCGGTACTGATTGTAGCGTCTATTCAGATCAACAATACTGAATCGACATTGTAGTGAATCTAATGAAAAGCATTCAGTCATCACCCAAGGACACAACTATCCCAGGTTGTGCCCTTGGGAGACAAAGATGACTTAGTCTATTTAGGAATCTGAATAGGTAAATTACGTCTATTAAACAATTTCAAGCGACTTCGGTGACCAACGGCCAAACAGACGAATCACACACGTTTACAGTAAATAGTGAGAGTAAATAGTAGAAAGAGTAAATAATGAGAGTAAAGAGTAGAGAGAATAAATAGTGAGAGTAAATAGTGGAAAGGAACCGGCAGATTTCGGAAAATCCCCTACAAATTATATTTTGCATATGGCAACATAACGTGTAATTCTTAAAATTCTGATGTTTCACTATCTCTGAAAAACAAAAACACGTTGATTGTATGAGACCCCTTAATTTTTAATATTTTTTTATTCATTTCTTGGCGGCACATATTCTTTGAATATATCAGGTATCTTCTTATTACGGTGCCAAAGATACCCTATTGTCTATACGTTATTACGGTGCCCTGTGACAGATAAAAAAACTAGTGGTGACTTGATTTGGTTCTATTGTTCCACCCTTCGAGTATTTATAGCTAATTTCTGAGAATTAACCGCCACACTGAAATACAAACTTGATTGCAATTTCATGTTATAATTACGTTTGCACCTATTAAATATACCAACCAGTTCAGCATTTCGAAATAAAAGGTTCAACACACAGAAAACCAAATAAACGCAGTTGCTTTTGCATTATGTTGTTATGCTCAGCTGTAGGAGCAAATAAGCGGAAAATTCACATGCGTTCTCTTTTTAAACCTTTCACACAAATTCTAATTTCCATTCGCCTTGTTTAGTTGTTGCCAGTTCACTAAGTGGCGAAGGGGTCAAACTTATAAGCTGGCGATTCAGGTTCAAATTTCACTCGAGACATTTATCAACGGGTACCAATAGTACGAATACGTTTCTATATATATATAGGTGTACCACCGGTTCATCATCATTGTCAGCTCAGCCGTTGACGTCCACTGTTGAACATGGCATATGTCGCGCTAAGTTTTTTTTCAATCTCCTTGACCTCTCCCACGCTTTCCAAACATATCGACTTATTTACTATCAAAAATATGTCATTGTCTATACGTTACATCGGAGCTCAGATAGTACTCCAGATTATAACTCCAGCATCAGAGGTGATACACATAGTACACATAATGTTGAAGATGTGGGAGGTGAACACACTATGAACATAAGTCCAGTGTCGAATTTTCTGGATAGCGCATATCCAAATGGACACCGTACAATAAATCAGCACAAACAAAATCGGAATAAAACGGAAGTCAGGACATTAAGAAACACTTTTCATCGATATACCTAACTAGTCACGATTACTCTGCTGGTACCATCAAAAGGATCCAATGTTCCCATTGGCTTTTAGCCAAATTTTTCGTGTTTGAGTATGCCTAGCGAGAGATAAACATTGTCCTTGTTTCCTGTTGAATACCAAAAATTTGCTCCACCATTCATACGAGGATGGGGCCAAGTTGTCGGGGCTTTTAATATCTTTCCCTGGGAAGCTGGCTTTGCAATATACTTTTCGTAATTTGGAAACGCATGGTTGAAAGTAATGCTTTTCTCGCAATGAAGTCCTTGGTTTTTTGTTGCGATTTGAATGTTCAGCGTCTTTTTTACAGCATAATATTTTGTTCACAATTCAATTTGGTTAACGAAGCACCAAATTCTAATACTGTTTATGTTGGGTAATGGACGATTGGGCGATTTTATTAGTTGTAACGTGACATATTATCGTGGACGTCCACGATATAGGGGAGAGGTGGCATGAAAGGGACACGTGCTGTAAGGGATAAGTCAAATAATCGGTAAAATAAGAATAGTCTCGAGACGACAATATTTTTGTCTGGTGGCAACCCCGAAGCACAACCATTCGCACCTAATCACACTCCAGTCATATTAAATATGGCGACGGCATGCAAGTGTTCGTAATCGTACACAAAAGTAATTTCAACCTTTTAAAAATATTATATCACGCATTTACTAGAGAAGCCTCTACAACAAAAATGTTCTCTTCATGCCACCTCTCCCCTAAAAGCACCCATACTCTTGTATTGTACAACAACAGTGCGTAGTGATTGCCTTATTCTTTAAACTGAAAAAAAGCAAGCGTTAGATGTCCGCTGTCGACGTAGAATGTGATAAAAAGTGTTGGAAAGTCTGAAACTTCCCTTCCCAGGACATACACTAGGATAATTAAGTTAGGTCTAGCATTTTGTTATTATTAATAAGTATGACAGGCCTCATGAGTAGGTTATTGTGCTGTTATACGCCCTCGCTGCAGCATGATGTTGTCTTTTATAATGAAATGTCAAGAACAGCGGTGCTGCTCGCCGGCAGCCTCATAACGCTATATATGAAACACTTTGGCAAAGAGAGAGAATATTGAGCTAAATCTTGATATTAAAGCACCCTTTTCAATTGTAGGTGTTAGGCAGCACTTTGTGAATTTGTTTAAGAATATTCTTTTCACTTCATTTCAACAGCCTGTACTAGACTACCGCCGGATTTCAGCCTCTTCGCCTGGGTGGGGTTTGCCTAGTTTTACCACAATCTTCTCGTTTGTCAGACGGATTTATAAGTACAGTATAGAGAAGACCGATAAAAAAAGATATACAAAATCTTTTAATGCAAGACTCGTGATTCTCGCAAAAAACGACGATGATAGGTAAGAAGGCATTAGTTGCCTTTTCTTCAGTATACTTTTCCTATTAGCGGGATGTTGAAAGCCAGAGTGAATAGATCCTTTTTTTCGGAATTATCGTTGTCGCCAAATTTTTACGTATTTTTGTATTGAATAAGAAATGTTGTGTGGCTGACTTAAACTAATAGATACAGATATCTATTTTAATTTTAAAGCGCTAAAAGTACTTTACAAAAAAAATGTTCTTGTTAACTAGAATAATAGCCAAAAATCTGCTCTAATCAATGTCTAGAAGTAGCAATAAACTATTTTTAAACAGAAAAGTTTTCACAAGTACCGTCGTGGTATAGCTAGCAATCATCATTTTCGTATAGAGGTTCTAATAATTTAAGCTAAAAATTAAAGCTGAACTGAGACGGTTGTAACTATTACGCCCAAATACTCGAATGTCTCTTAATTTTAAGGGCTCATTAGATATTATGCTATACCTTTTGAAAGTCAAAGATTTGAAAGTGACAGTATGACCTTATGGAGTCCTTAAAGTTCCAGTATTCGGCCGTTAGCGCCATAAGCCATTAACATCTCAACAGTCTTTTTCACCCCTAATTCTGAGAACCTCAGCACTAGGTAAATAGGTGAAAGTCCCCATTAGACCTCTTATAAGCGGCTGTTACGGTTCTTGCCGCCAATATTGCTTCCTGAATGTGTTAGTTTGGACACAGAGCATGATCTCATTTCGACGGTAATACCTTCTGAGATGGCAGCTGGGCTCTATCGAAGGAGTCCGTCCATTAAGTGGGGTCCCAGTTAGAGGAAAACAGCGATTTTTAAGGTTATTTGTGTTTTTCGTCGAGTGTTTCCTTATCGCCATAAACAAGAATATCGATGTCGTGGCTATAATAACAATAAATATGCTTGGACAAATTCACACAGTGCCATCTAACCCCAAAGTAAACAAAGCTTGTGTTATGGGTGTTAGATAGCTGATAAACTACTTATATAAGTATGTTTTTTAAAATACATACTTATTATACATACAGACCCGTAACGGAAATTAAAATTCATCAATTAAATTTCTGCTCGGTCGAGAATCGAACCCGGGACCTGTTGGTTTCATGTTTATCATGCATGACCATATGTGAAACCCCACTCTAAAGAAAGAGAAGAGTAAAAAAAGTTCACTGCTTTGCTCTGCAACATGCATGACTCATGGGCCAGTCATTCAGCCAGCATTACTTAAAACTTGTCGCGAACCCACTACCGTCGAATTACAAACCCCTAGGGATTCGCGTGCCCCACTTTGAGAAACTCTGATACAGAGAATTCTGTAAGCTGTCTGCGCGTTCTAGGTGAGAGAAATTTCATACTAATCTATGAAGTACATTTTGCGCGATCCGCATTGCGCAAAAAATCAAATGAGAATTTTGATCCAATTTCTGATTATGACAATCGTATTCCAGTCATTACCGTCTTTCTAGTATTTTTGAATGACAGATTCTAAATAAACGTACATCATCCGTTCAACCCCTTTCGAAACTTCTTTAACAATCCGTTCATCCCTATTAAACTGTTAACTGTGTGCGATAAATACTTTTCAAACCAATTCAATAAAAGATAACTTCATACATTTACAAATATAGGTACTTACTGAGCTTAATGACATTTTCACTGTTTAGTGTCATATAGCAAATAGAAAGGTAGCAAATAGGATTTTTTTAAAAGAACTAGTTAGGCATTTGACGGCTAGTGGTAACTACCGATGACTACTAGGAAACTCTTACCTTGATAATGTTGGTGGTATACAGTAAATAGAAAGTAACAAAATTTTGTTACTTGTATATTTATCACTTGGCAACAAGTCACTGTCTTGTACTACATCTTGTTTCGGACAAGATTAAAAGATATTACAAAGCCCTTTGAACATTATGTCTTGAGCTTGTAAAATAATAGCTTTTCGAAGAAATTCCTTCGTGCTTCCGTCGATCCTGTCGTTGATACGTTTAACATCGGTCAAAGAGTCTTTCTTTATTAAGTATTTTGTGAGTGATCTATTAGTTACATATTTTTATTACATGGCTGCTACGGAGGCCACAGAGGTACTAGATTTTTTTTTGGTGTAATGGTTATGCCTACAAGTAGGCTAAACATGGTGAAACAAAATTAATATATTTTCAACAATGTTATATTATACCTGTTTACAAATAAAGACATTATGAATTATGAAAAACACTTATATCAACCTATCAAAATATGCATGATTAAAATCAAACACGTCAACATTGTTAAATGCTGTTTTTCAGCTACAAAACTGCATTTATTTGATTTTAAATGCAATACTTAATATTCACAACCAAATTAGTTACAAAAAAAAAAATTGACACAAAAATATATGTTTAACTGTTTATTATCTTCACATCTGCCAATAATTGAGGCACACATTTGTTTTATACATACATTGCTGTTGTTAGTATTCTCAAAAAGCCTTACAAACTTTTATTTAACTAAGTCAAATCTTGGAAGCACTTCTTGACATGCGATTGAGCTGACAATATGAAGATCGTGTGTCAAGGTGGTTGGACTCTGTCAAGCCTGAGGAGTCCGCCTTGGTGATATCACCACCTTATCGATTTCTGCCGCCAAGCAACAATGCTTGCATTCTTGTGTTCCGGTTTGAAGGATAAGGTAGCCAGCGATTACAGGCATGAGGCATTTTATCTTAGTCCTTACAGTGTAAGGACTAAGATAAAAGATAGAAAAAGATAGGTTGTCACTCAACGCACCTGCGGTTCTGCATTTTTGTTACCTGCAACCTAAATGTATGAATTGTAGATGTTATGGGCGACAGTAACAAATTATCATCAGTCGAGTTTGGGCTCGTTTGATTTATCTTGACAAGTATCTACTCTGACTGACTATAAATGTGAAAACGAATTTATTCATTTCTGGTGAGAAGTACGTCATTGGATCTAGTTATAGGACATTCGTTTAGGTAAAAACTCAATGCCAACCCACGGTGGAATTTTGAGCACCACACACAAAAATTATGAATGTGTCTGATGCTCAAAAACAACTGAAATATGTTTGTCGGTGAAAGTTTATTTAAGCTCGTTATTTACCTTTTTCTAACTATTAAGCAACATAAATATTAACTGACGATACTAAAATAAACTTGGGAAAGCGCGTATAAAAATGTTGCTGTTTGGAATTTTTTTGCGAGGAAATAGGAAACGATGTACCGTAAATATTTTATTTATCAGCCGCTATAAATTTAGCTTAAGAGCTGCGCTTTAAGTTTTAAATGTCAGAAGTAAAAGGCTAAATATTTTTGATGCGAAGGTTTATTAGGTTTATTATAATATTAGACGGGACTTACTAGCGACGTACACTTTCAATTTGTTTCAAGTATAGATTTATTGTTAGAACACCTAATTGCTCACACAAATAAATCATCAAAGAGAAATCCCTTTTCAAGTAATCCTGTAAAGTGGTCTCAGAAGATTTGCTTAGTAGTCTTCTAGTATCCTTGGATACTTGTGTAGCTTGTGTACTTGTGTGTGTGTGTAACCTACAGAAGCCGTGGTTAAAACGCCGGGAAGAATGTAATTGGGCAAGGAACGTGACCTGAGTGGGAATATCCGGATGTACAGGAAACAGCGCTAGTTAATACTGTCGATAGTTGGAACAGAAATACAGTGTGTACCTACAGGTATACTACTACACAGTCCTAACATGTGTTGCTCTCTGTATAAAAAGTTGTAGAAAAAACGTTGTGATTTTTCTTCCCACTTGTGATCGTAAACTGGAAGAAGTTTCAAGTTATTTTGTATTTAGTCACATAATTTTGTATTTGCACAAAAGTAAAAATACTTTTGCAAGTACAAGACACAAAGAAAATAAACGTTTAATTAAGGATCTATGATTCTCTTTTTGGATATCTTTTGACGACTAATTGAAAACACAGACGTGCAAATTGTACTGATATAATAATTGATTACATAATATTTCGTTCACAACTTGAATCTTGAGAATTTGCTGTATGTATCTTGTACACCTTTGTTTTCTACCTATATCTCATTTATCTTTGTAGGATGTGGCCCTAGAGATTTTTTTTGTTCATATAATTGTCAGGACTTTATTGTAGACATTGTCTTATAACAGTGTAGTCTACTAGGAAGTCTAGTTATTTTAGACGACGCATTCAGGACTCCATATACCAAGATTCCGCCGGAGCACCTCTGATTTAGTTACCTTGGCATTCACTTCCGAGTCAGTGGTCTATGTACTAAACGCGCATTCAAAAGTTTCGCCCGACTAACTTCAGGGCATCCCACATCCACTGGGCGGGGTGAGAAATTAAATATGCACAATATGCGCAAGCAGAATGAAAAGCTGTGCTTAGCGTTAACGCAAACGGGTTCCTTATTTGCGTTAATGTGAACTTCTTTATTCCGAGATGTTTTAAAGTTTACACACAGATAAAGAGTTTTATTATACACTAGCGACCCGCACCGGCTTGGGACGGGTGTTGTCGGGATTTCTCTCACATACAAACCTTCGGGAAGAATTTCTCTTACACAGATACACAGTGACTGTGTATCTACTAACGTGACTTTATTTTTACTATGTAAGGGGTTTAGTGCTCGGCCGAACAGAATATTGCAGCAACCGCTTCGACTTATGTGTGATATTTTAGATTCTAACCAGCTTCGAGCTCCGTAGAAGTTCGTGCTACGGAAAAGGGAAACATATTTTTTGGAGATCCTTTCCGAGGCACTCTACTAAGCTCAAACTCAAAAAAATATTATTGAAATCCTTAACTAACAAATATTTATTGAAATCCTCAACAACTTACGTTTAATAAGAGATTAGTGAATCCTCACCAATCTCTTATCAAACGTAAAAAAAAACTACGGAAAACAAAGGGATCGTGACGCTAGTAGGCCGTCCACCGTGCTAAGTCTCACTTTTCAGTACACAATGTAACCAAGTCAAAATATTTAGTTAGATATATAATCGAGCGCGAGTAGGGACTTGCATTATTTTGAGTGCAAACAATGTAATACACCAGTTGCGCAAAACAGTCACAGTGTAACAGTTACTTGCACAACTTAACCCTAAGTGGAGTAGATGCATGCAATGCTGATAAGAAGTTTTATCAGACGCCCCATTTCTCGAGATTCGTCGACGGCGGAACCTTTAAAAGGGTAAGCTCCCAACGATAATAGCGACATGCCTTGGCGTGTCTCGTTGTAATACAAAAGAGAGTAGTGTTACGGACTCTGCTCCAAATTGCTTTACTCCAATCTTTCTGGCGAAGGGAGCAAATGTGAATTATTCCCGTTTGCTAATTATCCTGACCTAAGACTAAGTAGGTGGAGGGTTTAAGTGGTATTGATGGATGGAGCTAGCGTTCTGAGCCAGACTTTATTGGCACGGAGGTCGTAAATGTAGACACGAGAGCTTATAAAAACCAAGCGTACATACACTGGTGCACACTCGACTCGCCGAAATGAGATACTGCGGATTTGCAATACCGCGAGTTTCCCGTTTTGCAACAATGTTCCATGAGCAACCTCATACACTAACATTTTGCCTTCGCTCTTGTTAGATTTAATTTATTCATAGAGATTTCTGTTTCTTCCATGTTGTGGAATTATTATGGCGTTGCGGATCGGTCGTTGTAAACATAAAAACTTAAATATGTTTTTTTTATGCAGTACGACAGACAAACAGGCAAGCGGATCACCTTATCGAAAGTGGTCACCACGGCCTATGAACATCAGCAACCAGGAGCGCTACCAATGCGCTGCCCGCCTCTAAGGAGACCTCTAATATACCTCTTGAACGATCCCACTTCTTACTCCAAAGGAAACACAACTACAACTACCCTGATTTTCTATTGCGATTTTCAAGTACTATATAGCTCTCGGGAAAAATACGCTTGTAAGATACACAAACGCAAACTTTTCCATTGTTACAAATTTCTTGGCACTCAACCGATCCTGAACGATATAATAAACAGCTCTCTCATTCTTTCGCAGGACCAACATGAAGGCATCTATTGGCCTTTTCGTCGTCTGCTTCTACGCGCTACTCTCCGGTGGCAGTGGAGACGACAACAGATTCTTCTCATCCTTATTAGATCTCATCGAGTTCGACTATGAAGACCATTGCGCGAAAATGGCAGACGCACGGTGGGAGGAACTCACAGGAAACAGTAAAGGGCTCAGCACCAAGGTAAGTGGGTAGTTGTGAATGAGTCTGATAGTCGGGTAGTGTAATAAAAGGCAACAAAAACAGTGCCAATAAAAAAACATTTTAATATTACTTTATACGTGGGCTTATGTCGCAAATTATGTCAGTTTTCAAAGTAATTTTGTACAATTTTAACTTTAATTCTGACTCAATATCAAGCATGCATGGGTAGGTGTGACAACTTACTCTCACGTAAGTATATTGTAGCGAAGGGTAAAATGAAATTCACCGCTTGGCGCTACCATGCAATGCTCCACCCAGTCATACAGCATTACGTAAATCTTGTAGCGAACCCCGAGGGGTTTGCGTATCCCACTTTGAGAAACCTTGGTGTAGAATATAGCTTTCAACAAACACTTACAGGCATGGTAACAGGCGACCAATGTCTTGGAAGACCTAAAACTTTCGTGGATTAGAAAATTGGCAAAAGTGTTTCGCCTGCCAAGCCATTTTAGTTTTTGTTAGGATCGCCATGATTCTAATAAAAATAAAAATTGTTAATGCTGTAGAAAAAAAACTTTATGTATTTATTTATTTAGCTCGTTATTGTACACAATATATCATACAAGGAAATGACGCAATTATAAAAGACACAACATTTTTGTAAGATCGCCGGTGACCAGCAGATCGCTTGAAAAATTCGTTGGGGGCTGCCATTCCCAGTCCTGTGGAAATTATATGGCCCTAAAAATACATAAAATTTTGCATTCTCATAGATTTGACGTTAATTGAAACTACTTTCTAGCAACCGATTTTTCGACCAATCAATACAAAAACTTTTGTAAAATAAGCTTTCTTACATTAGTATAGAAATCCAAATTGCATAAATATTTGGGACAAATCGCTTGAGTTTGTATGGGCTCTAACTATTGCCGTTATATTTACTTTTGCTCGCGACATCGTCAGCGTAAATTTTGGTTACGCCATTTTGCCATTGGAAATACTTATATTTAATTTCGTGATAAATTATAGCCTGTCATTCCGGTTCAAAAGCAACTGTTCCGTTGAATGAAATGAAAATCCGTTCTGTAGATAGCTTTTTATACAACTATATGGTAGCAAGTTGATGGTAAACAGTTACTGAAGCGGGATACTCAAGAAGCGATATTTGACATTGACGCGAGAGCCAACAGCTTACTTGAGGAGTGCCGAAGATTGGGCAAAGTGGAGAAGGAAAAGTAGGAAAGCGGACCCTGGTAGAAGCCGGGATTGACCGCTCGGATGACGATGATGATGATGACATAGTAGTAGTTACGATTAACCAGCTAAATATAGAGGCGTAGTGCATAAAACGAACGATTTAGAGCGTCGGTGAGCCGGCCGAGCGGTTCAGTATCCGACTCGTAAGCAAGAGGTACCGGGTTCGAATTCCGCTGCGTCAGCACAACTGGGACATTAAAGCCATGATGACGAGTACATACAACGATAGAGATTACAAAAAATATTTAAAACTATGGACTAGAGTTGCCGCTTCTGGTGCTCGTTAATCTCTAAAAACTTATTATATGATCACATGATTTCGGGTACTTTGCCACACGATATCGAGCTTGTTAATTTTAAACAACCGTGATATCAATATTGGCATGAATGCAATATTGGGTTTCACTCATCTTTTAATTAGTAAAATTAAATTATTTTCATTGTTAAAATAATTTCATCATGTAATATTGCAGATACGCTTAATTTATCAGCTGAAGACTAACTAATTCTAATATTAAATCACTTAGTTGTTTGCCACTACACTTTCCAGGAACACAATTAATTATGCTCAAGTTACATAGAAATTTCAGAACTGTTTAATTCGTTACTTACACGAACTAGGCATCCATTAACTCGTAAGTATAATTTATCATACTCAAGATTCACGTCAGATTCCTACACCCGTATTCGTAAATATTACTTGTCTGTAGCGTTACTATGCCTTCTCACAGAGTTCGTCTGACAATTGAACGTACTGCGATCAATACGGCTTTGTGATTGGTCAATTTCTTTCATTTTGTGCCAATCACCACTCAAGTATTGTCAGTTGGAATGATGTGTACCACATAGTAACTTTCGGGTTATACTTTGCATTAGATGTCAGTGAATGACGCTACAGACGAAAATATATCGTCATTTTAAACAACTTTAGTAGCCTTCTTGCGCACCTATATCTGTACAAGCGTAGTCCGCATTGATTCTCAATTGTGCCAATTGTAAATGCGAGTCTGCCACTTAGATGTTTTCAAGTTATTGTACAAAAGACGTAAGTGGTTTGTCTGGCTCAGGCTTCCGCTTGTTTGGTAGCACGTTTGCAGTCCTTGTACTCAGCGTGATCTTCAGTACTATCAAAAAATAAAAAATAAAGAAGGCTTGCTTAGCCCCGGTCTTTCTTACCTATGGACTATGTCGTTCCACCACCAGGTCTCCTTGTGTACCCCATGCCCCCATATAGTCATAAGATGGCTTATCCGCATCGCTACTACCGAACTATGGAGCGTGACCAATTTAAGCTTATCAAATTGGTCACGCTCCCTTCGACAAGCACCCCCACAACCATAAGTCTACTCCAAGGGCACCGCTGATGCTGTGCTCCAATCCGTGATCTATTGCCTCTCCGTCGAGTCTCCTGCAGGAACGCCACAGTCACCTTTCATTTGGCGAGTACATGGCCAGCTAATGAGCCCGTCCAGATAACGTGCCAATATTCCATAAAACCAATTAGATTTCCTCTGGGAAAACAAGTCCGGGTCTGCCCTTAGCCCGGTACCTCACGTAACACAGTCGACGCCATAGCCGTGTCGGGTTTCCCTATACCTATCCTAATTTTCTATGATTTGAAATGGCTTTTTTCGGTTCCTGTATCTGCCATCTGGACCCACGACCCTTGAAAAGCCTGCTTCAGAGCCACGTTCGTTGGTCGGCAGCTTGCAGCTGAGGTTGGCTTTGGACCCAATGATCGTGGCGGGACCTTTACACCCCTTAATCAATAAATATTGCATTTTAAACTGATTTAAAATATGGAAATAGTATTCATATTGGATGGATGAATGGATGTTTGTTACTTTTTCACGCATAAACTACTCAACGGATTTCGATGATATTTTTCAGTGTTGAAGCTTATATTACAGAATAACACTTATATACAGAATATAGGCAACAATTTATCTCGAAATTCACATTAAAGTTCCCACAGGAACTCGGCGTAACAAAAATATACGCGGTCAAAGTTACCTCCAAAAACTAGTTAGAAAATGTACGTAAAAAAAGTAAACATCGATGCCTGTTTTTTGGTCTACAGAGGTCGCAGACGGTCAACTAGGACATTAGGTACTTAATAGGTTACTTGCTATTGGGAGTTGTGGCTAATTTACTTTGCCGGGCACTACATAGCCTCCAGACCAACATGAAATGGCTCAGTGGTAAATGAATGAAGCACACGTGCAGAAACTAACGTATTTACTTAAGCCTAGGAATTTCCAGATGAAAATAGTTACTTATTAGGTATTTTACTTACGATGTTGACGAAGAAATAAATTAAGAAATGCATGAACCAATAAGAGTGAAAATAAACTACCTTATTATTAACCTACTTTACCCTTCTTTTTCTATAAATCTTCCTCTTAAATTACTCTATCTATTGTTAAAAACCGCTAATTACAATTAAAATCCGTTGCGTAATTTAAAAGATCTAAACCTACATAGATACATACATAGGGGCAGACGGCGCGAAACGACTTTGTTTTATACTATGTATAGGCAGATAATGTTTCGGAGGCCAAAATCCACTTTGAGTAACTGAGCCATCGCAGTAAGCAAGTAAATATTGTTAACAGCAAACTCCTAGCTTCCAGCAAAATCCCATAAAACTAGAGCAAACAATTCCACAAACACATGAGGTAATAAATTAGCATGGATCCATAACACGTAGAGGCCTACGCGCGTAGATCCCAACGGTAAGAAGGTCACAAAAACACGGATCTCACGCGGCGTTACAAACGAGCCTGTATGCATAGACAAGGCTGAAAATGTTTACAAAACAACTCGATTGATTTTCGTACACAATTCTCTAAGAGAGGGAGAGGAAAATTTGCCAGATGACCGATTTTATGGGCCGTTGTTCCGTGACAGACGCGGAAGCTGTTTCAGACACAAGGATGACCTTCGTAATGATTTAATGGCATTAGATAAAGGTTTTATTGACGGATTTTATAGTCGATTGCCGTAATCGATTTTCATGATTAGGGATCTTGTTATTTGTAAAGTATTCCGCCTATCCTTATTACCTCTGGTGTTATTAGAGTTTCATGCCGTTCGAGGGATCGCGCAGACTTAATGGCTGCTATCAATCGCTGGTACGACGGCTTAAAGTGCCATTCCAAGTAGGTGCGAGGCTTTTTTACTAGGTTAAGTTCGACGAACAAGCAGATCGTTTGGTGGTAAGTGGTCACCGCCATCTATAGCAACACTCGCATCATCCGGAGAATCGCAGATGTACCTATAGGAAAGGTGTAGGCATTAGCAGTTACTGTCCCTTAGGGCTTTAGGATTTTCAATTAAAATTTTAAATGAAATTTTTTTTTTTACATTCTTTAATTTGCTAAACCTTTACCTATTCGTAAATATATGGCCTCCAAATTTAGCATTCTTTTATTAAAAATTTATATCATCCTCTTTGTCTAAACGATGACCTACATGCTACAAATCCTTTTATACTGCTTAAGTTGATAATGTACTTATGCTATTATATATATTATTTAAAAAATACAGCAATATGATAATAAAAAAAAATTTGATATAATCCGTAGCACAAAATGGAGTATAAAATTAAAATGTGCTTATTTTATGTGACTTCGCAATGAACATGAATAATTGACATCGGATAAACCGTGTTGCTTCGTTAAGCCTTAGAAAAGTAATGAATGGGGTGGTTTATCCCCTGTACTTAAGGCCTAATGGTTGGAGCATGACGTAGGACTCCCGGGGATCCAAATTCATATTTCAATAGCAATCAGAATGATGGAGCGCGTATCGTAATTATGTAAATAGAAATGCAAAATACTCCTAAATAAATCAAGGTTAAATAGATCAAGGTTAGCTTCTTCGTTTCTTGAAGATTTTTATTATCACTAAGCGACAAAGTCGCTTTTACTGCTTTGTTGTGCAAAGTATGGTATGACATAGCATAGTATGGTATGGTATTTGCCAAAATAAAGAGCCTCCGAAAGTCCTGTAGGTTCAGTTAAAATCTAAACAAAATCTCCGTAAGTCGATAGCCGGATCCCGGAAAAGTTTTCTTCGTGTTCTCTCTACTCAATCGTAGGTATCCATTGACGCTAGCTAAGCGGAGACGAGATGTGTAAATAATGAAATCCTATTGGTTGTTGCAAAGACAACTACTCGCCTCTCGTCGTGTCTTCGCTTTGGTGGAGTCCCTCCGAAAAACCTTCTTGCTCCACGCTTTTTTCCATCTCAAACCGGTCGGCGTTTATATAGGCTGATGTTAAGAAGACAACTAACCAATTCCTTCCTTCTTTGCAGTTGGAGAGCGAAAAGCTGTACGGTATATTTTCCAAGAAGCAGACTAATGACGTGAGGACAGCACTGAAGACCAACGTCCTCTCTCAGAACGACGAGTTGATTAGAAGAAAGGCGAAACTGCTCATGCAACCTGGTGACACGCTGTTGGATACTGAGCAGTGGATAAGGGTAAGCGAGAGGGTTTATTATTTTAGTGTGACCACTAACGTGCAAAGTATTATTTTGCGATATTTCTATAGGCTGACTGAGTCTTATTTGGCGAGGTTGGCGAAGTGACCTTTTTACCAAGAGCACTTAGATCAGTGTGGCATGGAAGAATTGATTTTTCTGAGCCATAGTGTATTAAACTCAATTTTATTTAAAATGTTACTTAGATCACTCTGGTTCCAATCTCCCCATTTTTTGACGAGTATTTCAACATACACCGCTTGTTAAGCGTGGAGATTATGGCGCTACCCCTGGTATCACGAGAGTCCATGAGCGGCGGTAATCACTTATCATCGGGTGACTGGCATGCTCATTTACTCCCTTCTATTATAAAAAATAATGTGGCTCCTCCATTCAAGTCACAAAGTATAAAAAGGTCCTCCCCAAGCTCAAGTCTGCTAGTGGGTGTTATTGTTGGTTCTCCGACAGATAACAAGCAATCGTATGACTTGACTTCGCTTGTTTGTTAATTGTAAATGTCGAACCAGTCCTTAGAATATGACACGCTATTCTCGGATAAATTTTGTTGATGTACCTACCTACTTAAGCTTAACATAAATGAATACCTGCCTATTTCGTATTTTACCATTAGATAGAAAGGATTAAGGATTCGGTATAAACTTTTCACAGCTCTGTATTTTGACATAAAGATAATGTTATCTTCGCTATATGTGACTTTTCATTTAATTGCATGGCGATCGATACCTAAGTATAACCATATTTTAAGGCAGTAGGTATCTACGTTTTTTATACTACTAAGGTGGCAAACAAGCTTACGGCCTGCTTGATGAATTTATGGATTACTAAGGACAGAGATGCAATACTGAATTATATTTTTTTCATGGTCATGTAGAAAAATTAAAAATGGTCAAAGTTCACCAAAGGCAAAAGATAAAAAAATATATATATTATCATCTTGTTGGCGTTAATGTCCCGGTTGTGCTCTAGCGAACGAGGGACCGGGGTCCTCCTTGACCACATTATTGTTACAGGATTTCTCAGATCAGATAATTACAGTGGAGCGACTGCCCTCTGATGTCCGTGACCCTGCAACCATGGTTACACATTCAGTGGCCTAATCTTGCAGATTTTATCACGATGTTTTCCCTTACCGTAAGAGCATTGAATACTATTCAATCAACAAAAGTACATTACTCAAAAAAGAGTCATAAGTACATGGCCGCAGTGGGCTTCGAGCTCGGTACCTATGTACCTCTCGCTTACGAGTCGGAAACCGCTGCTACCAACGGCAAAAGATAATTGCCCATAAATCGGAATGAAAAAAATTTACAACCACACGACTAAGAATTATCGCCACAATAGATTGCTTTCCATTTCGAGCTGCAAAGCGTATACATTTCACATTAATAAGCCACGGGTATTGGGTTGATACTGTACCTAAATCTCGGAAAGGTTTAAACTAAGTATTAAAATCCCCAACCTCTTAAGGGTGGCAATGCCCATGAATATAAATACGAGTGACGCCCTCCCTTTGATATGGAAATTTTTTATTTTCTTCCACACCAAATCAAGTACTTATTGAAAAGTTTTTTTTTTTTCTGAAGCGTTTTTATGAAATTATACTTTAAAATAGGAAAAGAAACACAGAGGAATTCTAATAGGAAACACCACAATACATATTTTAGAAATACCTAACTTGAAGGGTTACATAATAATAATAACTTTAATAAAACAACAGCAAATATCCTTTTAAAATAGTTTGCTCGCTATGTTTCATCAGGAGCCACATAATTGTACTTTAGTAGGAATATGCTTCAGCTTATTTTCCTAAGTTATTTTATAGCTATTTCACATCAACTATCCATAACAATCCATTGCTGGACTTGAGCCTCCTCCACATAAATGGAGGTCATTGCCATAATCTCCACGATTGGCAGGCGGGTTAGAGACCGCAGTTTTAAAACTAATAGACAGAAAATGCTGCTGCCCATTTCCTGGATTACAAAGAGAAATGGTTTCTTGTAGGTGGCCTGCCTCTATGACTGGATCCGGTTGCTGTAAAGGTTGCTACTACATTTTACTCTACCTGTTACCATACAGTTTAAGTATATTATTATGTGAAAGAAACTCAAGTCTGTTTTTAGCTGTTGATGAACTTTAACTAAGTATTGTGTAATTTGTTACAGCTGGTGACCTTTGGAGGAACGGCCATGAATAAATTGAGATTTGCCACCAACTACGATTGTGGTACCAACACTAACTGTACTCTAAGAGGTAAGTTATCTGAATTTTTTTTTAAGCCCAAAGATCCATCCAGAAATAATAAATCTTATTTTCATCTGTTATTTGGGAACAAACTGTCATTCCAAAAGATATTTACAGTAGTTAGTTAAAAACAATGAAAATTTATATTTTATTGAGCCATATACTGGTTTTGCTTGAATGATTAATTTATGATTATATTTTTGGTTTTGATTCAAGTGCATTACAGAATAATGCGTAACAAATATCTGTATGAGCTTTCGGGTTGTTCCAAGAGAATCCACTGAACCTGCACTATCGTGATATTGTAGGAACGTTACAATAAAATTACATCAATCAATCAATCAACGTTGCCTACAGCATAGACAAAAGAAAATACTACGTACAACCTATAGGTTTCACTCGAAATAATTAAATTACTCTCAAAATCTATGCATATGCGATGGACGTGGATGTTTTCTATTATGAAAATTTTAGATTCAGCAAAACATTTTCTTATAAACCAATTAAGCGTTATTGTTATAGGACTCCAATATCTCTCACCCTCGTCCAAAGAATGAGAAACAAATAAACAACCGGCCAAGTACGAGTCAACCTCGCATGCAAAAGGTTATTAAATAATTCTTAGGTTAACAAGAATATTTTGATGCCAGAGCAACATGTAATTCGTCAAATTCTATTAAATTCGAAAACCTTGATACGTGAGTGCGAGTCACGCTTGACCTTTTTTGTTGTTATACTTTAGTATTAGCTTTATAATCATACAAAGATTGATGCTTACATGTATTGCCGTTATTACAATAGAAAAATAATAAAAAGAAAGTCTGAAAAACATCGAACAAAGCATATTTCTTGTACTTTCCACTAAAATTAAACTTCTATAATTTTTCAATTTGTTATTGCGGCCATAGATACCCATATTTTGTAAAAACTTCAAGTAACTAATTGTCACAGTTCAAGTAACTAATTGTCACAAAGATACAGATTTGTGACATGAGGTAGACGGACTGACAGCGGAGGCTTCGTAATGTTCTTTTTTTACCCTTCGGGCACGAAACCCTAAAGGACCAAATTAAACAATCTTGCCGGTCCGATGTGAATAATTCTGCCGCTCGGTGAATTTGAGAAATCACCCAAACTTTTTAATACTTCCACGGGACAAATGGTTTTGGAAAGTTAATTTTTCATTTCTCCTTATGGCTAATTTGCCCTGAGACATCGCAGGGAGTAAAACAAAGAATGCGCATTAGAAAAATTGGACAGGTGATTTGTTGTTCTAATTTACTTTCGGATCGTTGGAGTCGTGGGCCGGAATATTATCCCTATTTAGGTACAGCTCCCCGCTGTGTCAATTATCGTGAAAGTTGTTCAATTTTTGTACCAGATTGGGGCTTCGCTGTGCGTAGATGCGGGGTAGGTAGTAAATATAATTGTAATTGAGATGCAAAATATAGTACTTATGTCGTGCGTATTGGCAGAAAAGAATAGCTTGTGTGGAAAAGCAGATTTCATAGAAAAAGGCAAGGCCGTCAATCTCGTTACCCGAAAATGGACCGTTGGATTGAATGGTCGCTTTGTTTGTTTTTAATTATAAAATCCAAACATTTCCTTTCCAGTTTGGAGGCTATAGTTTACAAGGCATGAAGAAAGATAGATCTGGGCGTTATATGGCAAATAATAATTTAGTGCTACATTAGATCCATGCCATGCGACGCGACGCCACGTACGTGACGCTATCAAACTATGAAGCTTATAGGGAAAGAAATAGGGTTCTTAATTTCTCATATATGTAACATGTGGCGTGGCGTAGCGTCGATATAATATAGTTTTAGCCGAAGACTCCGGTTTTGGTAACGATAATATGGAACTACGTTACTTAATGGGGTTACTTTGATCGCTCACTTTTCTCTGATAAGTGCTTAGGGAAAGATGGCTGGTTTACAATATTTCCACTAACAGGAATGTCACGCGTGTGCCGTGTTTTGCTTGCATAAAAACATGTTTTTTTTCACCGCAATCTATAGACGTTTGCAATGCCATGGGCATCACCCACGCGTTGCCGACCCCGAGCCGCTTGATTATTAGAGAAAAGTAAATGACTCATGTAGCCTCAGGACATCAAAGTAATCTTATTTTACAAGTACAGTCAACTGCAGAGTAAAGTGACCCAGGCATACAATAAATGTGTGGTCAGTTATCTTTGCAGCTGACTGTACATGTTCCTAATTCGATTTTTTGTTTCTTTGTCAAGTTGTACCCAATTGTTAATTTAATTGATAACGTAAATCTGCTAGTCTACCTCAACTAGTGGACTGAGATCTTAATCATTAGGGTTATGTTTGGTACGTTGGACTAAGTTAGGTCCAAGTTATGATATGAACTAAGTTTGGCCGTTGTAACTTAACTTCCACCTTAGAATGCTGTTTTGATGCATTGCATGCAATTTAGCTTACAGTTGAGATTCAAGAGGTTCTTTGAACGTCCATGTGCGCTAAAGCTAGCTTTTGAAACACGTATTAAGGAAGCTTAAATTCGTATTAAGGAAGAGTTTATCTATAGCAAGGTTTCTTGGAAAGTTAACTAAATTGTAAATATGATGTTTCATCCTCTATTGTTTCATGCCTTAATCGTCAGCATTGTATTTATAATGCTGACGATTAAGGCGAGTATGGACGCTGTAGTTAACGTAATCGTTAACATTGTGTTTCATCGAAACGATGGATTTTTAAACGCCAAGTATTTGGTGATTTTTAAAGGAACAGGCCATAACTACAATCTTTAAAAAAATACAGAGAATAGTTGAAAAACTAAACTAAAAGTATTACCAAATAGATTACTCGAAATATTGTTTTTATATTGCAAAAAATATCAAGAACTTCCCTGTAGAAATTAGTTTAAATCGCTTAATTCTCAGGATTTTCAGTCGCGACTACAATTACTTTTATACAAATATGTAGATCTATAATTAAACTAAAAGTATCACCGGATAGATTTTATATTTTAGGGATAGTATTTTTTATTAATAAGCAATAATCTATCAATATTATCACTCTTTCGCACTTTTACATGGCTCCGCGTTTCAAAACGTGTGATACAACAATGACCCATATTCTATGAGCAACGCGTCCAGTTCGGTCTATCAGTGCAAAAAAATGCTTTTAACGATACTCGCCTTAAAGTGGTTCGATTTCCATTTCCAAGTTCTCCTTTTTATGTTGTAGCTTCCGTAAAGTGAACCATACAAGTTATTGGTAAGCTTTGAGCTGGCTTTTTTCAAATGTTTGACGTTTGACAACTTGCCTTTAGTAAATGTATTCAACCATTTTGATCAGACCAAAGGAACGCGAAATGGATTTCCACAAGTTAATAATATAAAAAAAACGCAATTAACATCCCAAAATAAGCGCTTTTGCGTCAAACTATGTTAAAAAAAAACACTGTCACAGTCACTGTCAGTCTCCGGGTCCCCAGCGGAAGACCTTGATCAACCTCGCATCGCCAACGGTATTAGTCTAATACCACCCATATCACCTAATGAATGGCGATTCAACACCGTCCGTCCGTCCGTCTGTCAAGCTGAAACCCTTTTTTTCAGGAACGACATTCTCGCAAGGGAATCAAAACCTATAGGGTACCTACTTCCCGTTGACCAAATATAATGAAATTTGGCAAGCAATGCCATGTAGCACAAGTAAAGTGGAAAATCCGAAAACTATAAATTTGTAGTTACATTATACAAAAATAATCAACCAATTTATAAAATGTAGTTGGATTTCATACAAGGTGTATAGGGGCTAGTTGCATTTGTAACTTTGTAATATGATTATAATATCAAAAAGCCCTCTTTTAAGCGTACAGGCAACTACGGACACATCTTGGCCGGTATTTTTATGATTTTCTGTAGAAAAATATACATATATATTTTATTTTATTCACAGAACTGCACAATAGCTTAGCCAGAGAACAAGACGAAGAGAAACTGAAACGCATGAAGGCGTCCTGGGATCGGAACCTGCCCAATATCACTGAATATTTGGACAAAATTCTGCCGCTCTTGATCAATGCATCTAAAGAAAATTGTAAGTTCAATAAGTACAATTACATATCTACATATACCTCTAGACAAACTTCCTATAGATACCGAATATACTTAGGTACTAATTTCTACGACGAATAAGAAAATACAATATAGTCTAGTATTTGTTTTTAACCAATTTTATTAGTGCTTTGAACGCCACTTAGTCATGGTATCTTTCAATACTCACTTTAGCCACTTCTCGGCGTCGAATTGAGCTAAAATTTGGTATTTTTAACATCTCTGTAATTTTGAAACCTAACATTCGCACACACTCATAATCGATCGGACTTCGTGATATGATACATCTACTTATAACAAGTATTTATTGTACCTTCTTAACTGTACATCTAGTCTGGAGCGGCGAGTGCATTAGACTGCATTATAAATGACATTACCAAGCTGGAAAACGAAGCAGCTTGAAATATTACCGTGGAAAGAAAGAGGATTTCAATTCGGAAAAGTTATAATTTCAGATTTAAATATTCATGAGTGTTGAGACGTGGCATTTTATTTCGGAAATGTCTAGTTTTAAAGATACAGGTGTTTAATAACACCTATTTATTTTATTTACATACAAAATGTTTTGGTACCTACTTGGAACTACATTTCTTTATGCGATCTTAACTTTTTTAATTTTAGCTTCGGTGGTCATCAAATTCCAGTCAAATTGACTTTTAGTCAGTTGCGAAAATTCCTACCGGTGTTTTGTTTACTTACCTACTTGAACCGTGGACCATTTTGATAGATTTATTTGCCCACCTGACTTGGCTGGTCAGATAGATTCTTGTTAAATGACCTGCAAATCAACGTTAATTTGCTTTTGGGTCATGATATTCTCTTTGGGCCATAATAAACTTAGGTACTACAGTCGAAATGTAGCGCATAGTTCCCCTTAATTATAAGTTTTGCTTATGGGTTCACCACTACCAATCTAATAATAGAGTTCCGTGTCTCGACTCTACCTAGGTATATAGCAAGCTTGTGATTCATTACGCCGAACATAATATGGATAGACATAATATATTATGTCGAGGGAACTGTCAAATTCGTAATTAAATTCAAATTATGTGTTAAACTGTGCTATATAGAGATTTATCATTCAAAATATTAGTCGTACAAGGTGACTAATGTTTTCGAGGCAAAAGATCTAAGGTCTCCGTGGACTGGAAAATGGGCAAGAGAGTTTTACATTGTTATATTTACTACACTGCGATCTACAACCCACCTGCCAAGCGTGGAGATTATGGCCATTCGTGGGAGAGGCCCTCAGTCCCGCAGTGGACTTTTATGGACGGTGATGATGATGACATAAAAAAACTTTGCTAACAATCTGCCTGTTCCAACTTACAATATTACAGTCAAACATAATAATTTACGTTTCATATAATATTTTAGGATATTTATCTTTGGACGGATGAAATGTAACTCAATTAATTATATTTGTTCCAGCATACGCCAGTGTCGAAGACTACTGGGACGGCCTAGCGGAGTATGAAGGGGCGCTATTAAAAGCAAGAGAGCTCTGGGACCACATAAAACCGGTTTATGTGAAGCTCCATAAATACATAGCTATGAGACTGAAGGGAATCGACGCAGTTGGGAAGCCCTTGCCTGCCCATTTATTCAGTAAGTCTTTGGTCTTCATTGATTGATTTGGCGATGACTCAACTTTGCTTTAGACGGTTCGAAACTTAATCAATCAGAGGTTACGTTGTTTTGCTGTTTAGGTACGTTGACAGATATTAAGCTAAGATTTTTTAAGTTTGCGACTTTTTGAGACCTATTAGTATAAGTTCAATCATCAAGCATCATCATCTTAATCATCTTGGCGTTATGTCCCGGTTAATACATTAATTTGATATCAATGTAATACAACAATGGATACATTGGAATTGTAATTCTAAACTAAGTTAATTAATAGAAGGAAATTGATGTATTTTATTGTGTATGACATTCATAAGTGTAATATAATAACCCAAAATTGAATATAATAATTTAATTGAATTTAATAGATTTTATACAAAAGCATATAAGGTACGAGGCATTAACCCACCCAAAACTATTACCCTTCCAAATCTCAGTAAGTTATCTCATAAAATATTTTCAAACGGCACCCAAAGGGGATATAACACAATCTTACACGGCACCAACACCCCGGTGGAATGACATGGTTTGAAATTACTCTTAACGCGTACAAACATAGAACTCGTGTTACTTTTAAGGCGCCGTTTTACTAAACTTGTTGTAGGTACTTTGAGGAGCTTTTTATTGCAAATGAGGTATTAGGTTTTTAAAATGAGTGTCGTCTCCTCGCGTTAACTGCGAAGTGAGCAATCCTTTGAGCAATAAAGTACTTAGTGTACGGACAGACGTCGGGGTTTAGCGACAGAAGTTTTGAAGTAAAAGCGACGGATTTTGAAGTGTTCGGTTGATATTGGATATCAAAGGAAAAATACGGGCAACGTAGTTTACACGTGGAACAAAGATACGAGAATAAATTATATTCTGATGATTAACTTAGACTTAAAAATTCTTAAGCATTGTGTTTTGCTTTGTACCTATCAGTGTGTCGTCGAGTAAATATACTATATTTTATATATAAGATGATACTAAACGTGCTTTGTATCTAAAAGTGTACCCATTTGTTACAGGATCACTGACCGGCGACGACTGGTCAAATTTAATAGAAGTTTTATTACCAAAACATCCAGATATTTACCAAAAAGTGCATGCAAATTTGCAGCTGAAGGTACATTATTCGCTCTTTATCTCTCTGACTTCAAATTATTTAATTGTTAGCAATGCTATTTACCTAATCGATTTATTAATTATCCTTATAGTATTTGTAAAACATAGTCCCCAATAAATCGTTTATCGCACCGAGCGTAACTTATCTCAGCATCCTTCCTATTTCCCATTATAACACAACTATACCTCCTGTTTCAATTCCACAGGGTCTAGGAGGCCAAAAAGCATACAAGGAAGCAGAGAAGTTAATTCAAGTGCTAAATTTGGGCGAATTGGAACCTCAAACGTGGTCAGAATCTCTCTTCAACGGCACTTGTCCTCCAGTTATTATCGACTGGTGTTCCCCCAACAAGGTCCGGGTCGTATCCTGCAAAGATGTGAGCATAGGAAATTACCTTGATGCTCACGAAGCCGCCATGAAGATTAAATACAAACAAATCACGGCTGTGTACAGTAATAACACATATCTCCTGAGAGAAGCCAATCGTTATTCAGGTACGTAGACACAATTGATTGATGAACAGTGTACCTGTGACAAGGGACGATATAAATAAGGTATTCGTTTTTGTGTATTATTAATAGAATATCTTAGTACTTATTACGTATGCGAAAGGATATGATACTTATATGAAGTGAGTTACATCTAACTTTCATATAATTAGAAAAAGCCGATAAAGAACTACAAAGATAAAAGGGCTCAAGTTATGAAATCTTTACCGTATACGAATATTTAAATTTGATGTTAATTTTTAAATTTGTCTATACAACCATTATTAGATGTTAAAAACATTCAAAATTTCTAATTCCTGGTAAACATGACAATATTTACTATAACCAATTGAAACCTATGGCTATTGTTTAGCTTGGGTGTATTGATTTTGTTTTTTGTTTCAGCGGTTTACGAATCTATACCGGGCTTCGCGTCTCTTTTGGCTTTGTCGCCGCATGCACTGGACCGTACCGGGTTGTACAAATTGGAAAAATTCAATTACAACCCAAACTACCATCGGATTGTCTTACAACTGATCATGGCCTTAAGAGATTTGCCAAAGTGAGTAAAATTTCATTGTTCATTATACTTACATTGCAAACATTATTTATTTTTACATATTTTCTCTGTACAGTCTTCAATATAATGTTTATAATAATGTCATCATCATCATCATCATCATAACAGCCGAAAAACGCCCACTGCTGGGCATAGGCGTCCCTCAGAGATCTCCACAAAGATCGGTCCTGTGCCTTCCGCATCCAGCTGGTACCTGCGATCTCTACCAGGCCGTCCGTCCATCTTGTGGATCAGATAATTATGTCAGCTTTAGTAAAATCTCTGCAGTGAATAGAGAATAACGCCGAGAAATTAATATAAAGTGTTATTTCATATAAAATGGTCAGAGTTAGACCAAGTATATTAAAGGCTACAAGGGAAGGTCACGAACACACTCAATTACAGCAGACCCTGTAGAAACTGAAATATCAAAGCAACGCCGACGTTGAATTCACATCCCGTAATTTGCGCTAACCGAGTTCGAATCCCGCTATGCCGAACCGCCATGTACCTATGACTTTTTCTGAGTTATGTTCATTAGTTGAACACTAACCGATGCTCATACGGTGAGGGAAAACATCATTCAGTCTGTAAAACGAACTTTAAAAAAATATTGTTTGTTATTTTGTATTCCATCCTCGATTTTATTTTATTTTCGTTGTGTTCACATAATTATTTTGTTTTTTTTTAATTGGATGAAGTTCGAAAATAATGAGTAGAAAATATTTTATTTTATTTTCAGGCTTAATTTCTACCTGGCTGCCGACGAATGGAGGCTAAAAATATTAATGGGGACAATTAGTCCTTCAAAAGCAGCCGCCAGTTGGAGCGAGTTTCGTAGAAACTTCTCTCTAATTGAGAATACTGACGCTGATATTTTGGGATCCCCTTATGTTGTTTCCAACAAGCCTTTTATCGGGTAATTGCACACTTTCATAAAATTATTGTTTATTATTAGACATATTCATCTTATTAGGATATGTACAGAAAGAATGTTTTTGTTTTTCAGAAAATTTATGGGCATAATACTAAAGTATCAAATATATCACTCGTTCGCGGAAGAACTTCAATTCGACGACGTTTCAGATCTAGTAAAGAACGTAGCTGAAAGCAACGCGCGACTTACGTATGTATAGTAAAATAACACTATGTGAAATATGTGTGGTTGTTTATAAACAAAAATTACTAATCATTGCTTTACTCTTACAGAGAAGCTATGATGCAGGGTTATGGAGTAATGTGGCCAGATTTAGTCAGCAACCTATTAGTTAAAAGAGAAAACGGTCTCGAGTATACAAGCGTCGTCGATTACTACAGACTATTGGATGACTATTTGGATAACCAACTAGATCCTTCAGATGACAACGATATAGAAGAATATGTGGAGCCTCCTACTGAATCACCTGAGACTGATTCAAATGTAATACCTAGTTCCGCTGAAGTAGAAACAGATAAAAAGGAAGAGCTGGCGACACATGAAAACATACTCGAAAACGTTATTGATACAGGAGAATCGAATTCCAAATTCGCCGGCGAGACGTCAACTGTAGCCGTCATGGAAATAAAGAACGCAGTTGGGGACCAAAGTGCTGAAGTAAATACTAAAGAAGCATCATACAACACTTACTGGTGGATAGGGATAGCAGTGGCTGTTGTAGTAATTGCGGTACTAATAGTCATAATTGCGAGAAAACGAAACAATCATAGGAAACAGCTGGAGAGACAGAGAAGAGATATCACACGTGCCTGATTCGAAGAGTATCGGTTCTAGAACATGAACCGATACACAAAGAGACACCAGATTAGTGTAATAGTGCCAATGAGGTGTGTTTTAAAACAAAAGTGTAACCTTTCAGTGTCGTTGTTGTTCTATGATTTAGTTTATTCAGCTTGTTTGGTTAGAATAATTTTAGAAGTATATTGTTATTAAATTATCGTAATCCTTTATTTATTCAAATTCTGAGGTGCTGTATTTCTATCCTTTCATAAAAAAAATCGCATTTCACAGATCAAACGGTCTTTAGTATTTACCTACTTTATAAGTGTATACTTTCTTTGCCTTTTGTAAAGATAGGTTATAAAATAGAGAAAAATATTTTTGTACATATCACGATTGGAAAAATAGTAATAAATAAGATTGTTACCAAGAGTGTCTATAATGAAATGTAAATTGTAGTTAGGTGTAATTTCGCTGTGCCTTAAGCGTCTCAATTTCTAATGTGTAAGATGCATAAGATAATAATAATAGGAAAGATCAAATTTGTATAAAGATATAAATGTAATTTTATACAAAAACTCTACTTTACTATGCTATAAATACTTTTGAAACGAAAATCTTCAAGAAAACTTGTTATTTCCATGAATCAGTTCATACCTCATATTATTATATTGTTTATGCCTTACATTACAATCTTCTGGTCAAAAATGACTGTACGGGTACACTCAGCAGCAACAATTGTTTAATTTAAGTAGACTAGTACTTGTGATATTTATATCTTTTATCATTTTATTTTTTGTGAATTTTAATTCTTTATATTTCTCGTCTTTATCAAAACAGTTCTAAGATGAACATTATTTTATTTTGTCGTTTATATTTAAAAAAAAGAACAAAGTTTCAGCAATTATCTGCCTAATTAGAAGTTAAAATATTATTTTAAGCTATGAAATTCTTAATTACGATCTTTGCGCTTTGTAAACGTACAGATGGAGGTACTTTTTATGAGGCGTACACATTTTTCTCAATTTTTATTAATTTATTTTAATCATGTTACGTTTGAGCTTTACAGTCTGTAAAGCATGTAATAGTTAGTAAATGTGTCAGAAATAACGAAAATAAATGTCTGAAACATAATGTTGTTCGTATTTCTTGACTATTTGCTTAATCTTAGAATGATAATCTACGCCCCGAAATCGTATTCGATTTACAAATAGCTACATAATTAACTCATTTATCATGTAATTGTATGATATATGCAACATTTATTATGAGTACTGTGATAGTAACACAAATAAAATAAGTTTACCAACATCATCATCTCAGCCGCAGGACATCCACTACCATAATTATAGGCCTTCCTCAACGAATGTCAACGCATGTCATTGTTTGACATTTGCAAAATTTATTAAGAGTACCTACTCCAACGCCTTCCACTTCGTGGAATCGACTCTACTTCGTATCTCTTGCAGTAACCAGTCTATAAAATAAATGTTATGTAATTGCGGAGAATATACACCTACAACTTGTTTTGTGAATAAAATATATGCGTAGGAGGCGTTTACAGCAACTACTCTCTTAGCACTTACTTCGTGAATATGTAGGTGTATTTACCCAACCCGCTTCACGGCAGTCACTTTGCACTTTGACAGTTCAGGGAAATCGTTTGTGTGCATCGTATTATGCCATCCGCGTTGGTAGATTCCAACCGGGTGTGTAAGTACCAACCAGATGTGAGGGAAAATATAAAAGTAACTTGAAATCCAAGTATCCGCAAGGAATATTGCATATCCACTTTTAGGATTTGTAGAGATATGTTTTTGTGTCACTTACACGCGTATCCTAAATTTTAAACCTCATGTGTAACATACTGTTGGGCACTGTTGATGAATTAAAGTATCTTCGAAACTCAAACTAATAGAGTTATTGCTGTTTGTAATTCTGTAGCGCTTTCAGCCGGATGACGCCCACTGCTGAGCATAGCAGCCCATGTAGGAACCAGAGATCTCCGCAAAGGCCGGCCTTGTGTCTTCCACATCCAGCTGGTACCTGCGATCTTTATCAGATCGACCCACGCTGCGTCTTCCTGTACGTGGTTGCCACTCGAGAACTTTCCTGCCCCATCGGCCACTGCGAGCTATGTGACCTGCCCACTGCCATTTAAGCTTAGCAATCCTTCGGGCTATGCCGGTGACTTTAGTTCGCTTGCGGATCTCCTTATTCCTGATTCGATCTGTAGCTCGTCTTAAAGCTAACTTTGGAAGTAAGTACTCGGAAATGTGTCTGCTACAGCCTCAAGCAAGCTACCACGAAATCTCGTAAGTAGTTCAGTACCAACTAGTTCCTAGTAAATATCGATTCGAGGTTCTACGCTTTATCACAGTCGTTCCAATATTTCAGTGAAAACATAAACAGATAAAAAACAAACATAAAAGCCACTTTTAATAAAAAAAGGAAGGAAATATTTAATATCTACTTATAAGATATGTAGAGAGACAAAGACATTTGTATCACTCATATACGTATCTGGAATTCTAAACCTGGTGTGTTAGATACTGTAGGGTACTATTGATGAATTAAAGTATCTTCGGAACTCAAACTAATAGAGTTCTTGCTAACTAGGAATTCTGTAGCTCGGCTTAAAGCTAACTTTGGAAGAAAGTACTCCGAAAATGTGTCTGCTACAACTCGCAAGTAGTTCAGTTCCTACCAGTTCCTAGTAAATATCGATTAGAGGTCCTATGCTTTATCGTAGTCGTTCCAGTATTTTAGTAAAAACATAAACAGACAAACAACATACTGTCGCGTTTTCAATAATATCTAACAGAATAAAACAGCACATGTCTCGAACAAATTTAGGAAACTCATGGCTGACTCAGCTTGATTTAAATTTGTAGTTGAATGTGTTTCTCGTATATTGTATTTTTGCCATATGAATAAATAAATAAATTTAGGAAACGAACTGAAATTCGAAGAAAAGAGAACAGAATGCAGTTGGTTAAATCAAGCAGCAACGTATAGTCGAGGTAAGTTTGTAGCCACAGCGGGTCACTTGTATTTCATGAAAACATACGGCGCTGTTAAACACCTTTTTGTGATAGGTTAATATAAAAATATAAGTTCTTGTAGCTTCTTTGCAAGCGAAGAAGTTTCAAATACGCAACTTCGAGTAAGAGATAGAATTTGTCATGTTGGTTACTCCGGCAAATTACTGAGGTTAAGGTAGTGAGTATGAGCATAGACTTTCTCTTTTAAGTAAGTGAAAGGTACCTACGTAAGATAACAGAATACAATGTGTTGTATTCAACTGTATTATTATACAGCTATTTCCCTGTACACACTGTAGGTATATGTCGCAATCGGATGGTTTATTAATCTAAATTAAATTTAAGTAAGTGTTAATTCAGAAAGCTGGCCTCTTCTTGGGTTAGCGTAAAAGTCTCGCTATCTAGGGTAACACAACCAGCCTTCTAGGCACCTTCCCAAATTCGGGGGACCTGGGTGAACTTTTCTATCTGTAGGTTATTTACAAGGGATTTTTTTGGTTACGTTTTGTTGTATTTTTTAATTCATTGTACTGTAACTTTAAGGTGTTAACGCCGATTTATTCTTTAAAAAACTAACAACGCAGTATTCAATAGAAATTTCATTCAATTTCAAAGTAAGTAATGCTAAAAGAACGATATTTCCCTGAGATTACAGAGGTCCATCATACCTTGGTTAAAACGCTAATCTAACCACATTAACCTCAAACTAAACTAATAGTTTGTTTTCGATTTGCAATCGGTTAGGTTACCCTCCTAGCGTCTTAAACCGCCCTCGGGACCTCTTTCCTGATTCTGTCAGGTTTAACTCAAAATAAAAAAAATTCAAACTCAAACTCAGTAAAATTTTGTAATAAGCCATCTCTCCCAAAACCCACATTGAAGCAATAATTCACATGACGCTTCAACCGCAGCTGCCGCGCTCGCAACGCCGCCCCGTACATCCCTTCTGAATCCAGGGATCGACCCGCCAATTGGAACTAGTTACTGTTTACCCCGAGGCGTCGAGTCTCCAAGTCAAACAGTCACACGTCAAACAACATACCCCCAAGGAGCACTGTTGTGGCCTTTGTACGAATTTGTACTCACTTTCGCATCAATCTTATTTGTTGGAAGGAAAGTTTGCGAGAAAAGGGTTCAATGGGGATTGGCGGAAGTAGACATAGGCCCGATGGGCCATGTTATTAGTTATTGAAGTTGAAATTTTAACCTTCTATGCCCTTTGGGCCAGAAGTAGCCGAAATACTTTACTATCGATTTCAATACCCAATTGGAGAAGGTATAGTTTTAGGTAGCAAAATGTAATTTTATGCTTCTGTGTGTCTCAGTGGCCAGCGGGTCCCCCTGTCTTGTAAACAAGAGGTACCGAGTTTGATACCCAGTGCCGCCATGCATCAATGTAATTTACTTGCGTCATATACATACATAGGTAAGTTTAACCTTACAGTACGGCTAGCACAAGTTGCTCTCGCGCACGATAAGTGAGAAAAAGCGCGACATAGATACTGCTATCTCATTCATCTTAAAAAATAAAATAGATAAATAAATAAAAGGTTATTCATTCAATCTTATGGGATACATTTACATTAAAATGTAACGTCTAGAATAATATGTTTAAAGGTAATTAATAATAACTAAGTTGCCTGAACTAGGATACCCTGTGTTTCAGGCGAAAAGTTAAAGGCAAAAAGTACAAAAGGCGAAAATTTAACATGGAATAATTACAAATTATACAGAAGTAATCACAACTAAAATATATTTATATAGGTATATAATTATAATATATTAGATATTTTATACTAAATTAACCTAGAACTCACAGTAATTTTTCTGTATCTTCATATGACATCTTTTCTTGAACCACTTTCTTACAACTACTGTAACAGTTACAATAAAGACGTAATTTTTTATTTAATCTGTTGTAGAGAAGCGGTCCAAGGAACATATAATACCTTGATGAGAACGCATGTTTTGTTGCATTTTGAGGGCAAACAATATCATTCCGTCTTTTTTGAATAATGTCCGTGCTATATGGAGTGTTGTTTTAGTATCGTGTTTAATATAAATAATTGTCTCACAGTTAATACATTACAATCTTTATACAGCAACACCGTTGGATAGAGGAAGGGACGAAAAGTAGAAACCTTTAGAACGGCTCTCTGGGCTCTTTCAATATTTATTAATAACGTTTTACCAACGCCACCCCACGACGTAATGCAGTAGGTTAATATTGATAGGCTAAGTGAGAAATAAACCTGTTTTAATAACTTAAAGTTAGAAATAGATCGCAGTTTTTTAAAAACATATTAATTTACGGATTCTACGGCAGACTGCTTCAATACTCGTATGCCATTTAAATGTCAGATTATCATCAATCATTATACCCAAGTATTTAATTTTAATTGTTCTTGCTATTTCAGTGCATGTACACTCGTTGGTCATAAGGTCGCAGTGATGGGCATACAGTTTTGGAACTGTTTGATCAGGATTGGATTTACGCATGGAAAACTTAATATATTTGGTCTTTTCTACATTTAATGTTAGTAGATGTTACTGTAGCCAGTTATTTACAACATTAAAACCCCTCTGTGCATATTCGTAGGCTTCCTCTTTCAAACTTGCCGAGAAAAGGTATCATCAGCGTAAGATATGATTGTGCCCTTTTCTAATTGAAGGTTGCAGAGGTCGTTTATATAAATTAAAAATAGAGTAGGACCCAAGATACTTCCTTGGGGAACTCCGTAACTGGTATTTTTCTGATCAGCACTGACCACATTGCCTATTTTTACACATTGCGTGCGCTCATCTAGGTAGTTAGCAAAAAGTTTGAGCTGAGTACCTCTAATTCCCAAAGATTCAAGCTTATGTAAAAGAATAGGGACGTAGACTGTGTCAAATGCTTTGGCGAGGTCGACAAATACTCCCACAGGATGATGACCTTTATCAAGTTCTAAGGCTAAGTAGTCTGTTAAATGGTGCATAGCATCGGCAGTTGACAATTTGGATTTAAAACCAAATTGCCTTTTCGATAAGATTGATTTGTTTTGAGAGAAGGAAAGAAACGCTCTCTCACGGCGCGAGTTTTGTCGCAGACTCACTTGTGATAGCTGTGCTGATGCACATTCCTCATGGTCTTCGCGCGCGAGATCACAACAGATATTGACGCCAAGTTCATTTTATTGATAGTGCAGTGCAGTATTTTATCAGTACAGTATTAGCACTATAATCATGCATAGTTGCCGTTATTACGATAGACAAATAACAAAAAACCTCTGAAAAACGCCAAAAAAACATGTTATTTGTATGGGGACTATAGCGGCCATAGAAATACATCATCATCATCACAGCCCGTAACAGTCCACTGCAGGACTTAGGGCCTCTCCCACGAAAGGTTATTGCCATAATCTCCACGCTTGGCAGACGGGTTGGAGATCGCAGTGTTTAAGTAGCCCACTTTCCAGACTACGGAGACTCTTGATCTTTTGCCTCGAAATACAGATTCTGAGAAAATTACAGGTACATGGCTGTCACGGTTCGAAAGATACAGGCCTGTGACACACAGACAGACGGACAGACAGCGGAGGCTTAGTAGGTAATAGGGTTCCTTTTTGATAGGTGTGTCCGTTAGAAAACATTGTAACGTTGATAATGAAACAAAAGAGCGGCGTTAATTCTGATTTCATCCACGTGCCAAAAGATCCTTGTTGGTTCATGTTCTATTGTATTTTTTAATTTCGACTCTTGACATAAAACCGTCTCTCAACGCTCAAGTCTTTGCCCAAATTGAGATCTAACAATAAGGCAGTAAGAGGTAACCACGGCACAAAAGGGATCAAAGATTTTATGCGAGTTGTGGAGATTTTTGTGAAGTTTTGTTAATGGAAGTGCTTTTACAACAATGGTCATGCCTGACGTGAGACTCATTGTATTCGTAAAAATGAATAATGGATTTAAGGTAGGTACTATTACGATAGTACCTACCTTAAATCTATACTTCTTTCACTATCAATTTCGTTACATTAAACATCTGTGTAATATTAATCACTAGCAACCCACCCCTTCTACGCATGGGTAGCAACCTTAAGAAATAATACACTTTAACCTACCTCACGAATCACTCTGTCTATTGGTGCAAACCGCATGAAAATCCGTTCAGTACTTTTTAAGTTTATCGCAAACAGACCGCTCGGTCTCTTTGCGATAAACTTAAAAAGTTATTATACAGACAGAGTTATTTATATAATATGAAGTGATTATAATAGCTGATGATAAGGACGACAGTTATATGCTTTTCAACAGTCTAGTACTACATCTACGGGTTCGTACTGAAATTCCTAATGGGAATTAGGCGTGAGCGAAACAAAATAAAAAATAAAAGTATTGTGTTACAAAAATTACCCCCATTTCGTATTCATAAAGTCTTCATGAAAAGCGATATGATGTTACCCTCATTAATTGTACTCGCGGGTGTCACTTAGCAGGTAAATGTGGCCATTAAAGTTCCTTTTCGACATTGTTGACAGTGTATTTTTGTGTATCACTATTTTATAAAATAATTTCGTGAATAGATGGCAGCCTATACAACAAACAACAAAAGACTGAAGAGTATTGTGATTTTATGGTATGTGTTTCGCGTTACCATGAGCAGTCGTTTCGCGATTGTAAATTAAGTAAATAATTGGTTTATGCATGTAACGGAAATGATGCGTGATGTGATCTGTCTAAATGAAGAATTACAAAATGCAACAAATGTAAGAAAAGATTTACAAGAATTATTTATTATACACTGCGAAAACTTTTGGAAACGAGACAATAATTACTATGGGCATTTTGGTATACTAATTCATACTCATTTGTCATGACATGGCATTTTATATTTAAAAAAATAACACATCTCATACCCGAAAGAAACTTTATTCAGTACGTTCTGCATAAGCTAAAGACATACAATATATTTGTAGTAAATTTTGAAGTTCTGAAAAGTCTTCACTCAGCATAGAGTCAATCTTCACACAAACCATATTTACAGCCTTAAAGAAGTGCGCAACCATAGTACTGCAACAAACACTGCTCTATTTTACATTACAAACTACTATAATAATACTTAAACTCACGAATCCCCTAATTGTCCTTAAGACTATTTATTTCGCTATAGAAACAGTTCTACTTCAATCTGTTTGTAATCTTAAATGCCTTATTCAGGCTCCGAGTAGGGTTTGAATTTCTGTCACCTGCGCTTATGCGCCCTTGTGTCGGCCTTCTGGCCAGCAAACTAACAACTTGGTCATACCTTTTGGTGTCATATATACATAGATATACACACATATTGGATGACCTGCCACGCAAAGATCCCGGGTTCGATTTCCTGCCGAGCAGAAATTGTAATGATGAATTTTAATTTCTGTTACGGGTCTGGGTGTTATATGTATAATAAGTATGTATTATGAAAATATATTTAAGTAGTTTATCAGTTATTTTTTTATTTCTTGTGGTAGACGTATTTCCCACGCGTGGTAGACCACATTCTTCATTTTGCCACTGATCTGACAAAATCTCCTTGATTTTTCCTTCCTTTCTTCCTTGATCCTCATAAAACCGTTAATTCAAGCGGAAATTATTTATTGGACTTCATCGCCCATTCCGTGGCCTCAGTCGTAAGGTACAACAAGACAATATTAATGCGTAACCACGAAGAGTGTTCCCCTTAACACATAACCGTTAGTCTGTTTGATGCAGATAACTGTTGGAATTGCCCATGAATAAATATACATTGCCCTTAATTATAAGTTTTTAATTATAATAATATTTGCCCTAATTTTCTTTTGCGGAAGAGGGACCGATTTAGGGTGCTTTAATGAATGGACCTCCATTTTATTGTGCGCTTTGTTTCGTTACAATTAAGAAATAAATAAACTCACTCCGATGCCACAAAACGCGAGCTATTAGCTATTTGCGATTTATAATGGTACTAATTAAGGTGAGCAACTACTTAAATTGATTTGAAAGTTGAATATTTATTATTTATTTGAATGAAAAATTGCAAAATTATAGGAAACGATTTTGGAGCACAGAAATGTCCTATATATTGCAAAAGTGGTGACACTTCTATAATATCCAAATTACTATCTACCTATAAAGTAATTGTTTTTTTATCTTATGGAAAGTAGCTAAGTGGTAACTGTCGGCCATAACATTGACGATTTAGGTACCTACCAAGGTTTGATATAGTTGAATATGTAGAACCGGAGGTGCGTTGTCAATGTAAAGATGCACGTGCAAGTTCCCGAAGTCTTTTCTTTGCTCTATAACGGGGCTCATCAAAAGGCATGTCTAATGGGTACCTCAAAAGCTGGCACCGCATTCGCTCCGCTTAGGTTACGGGTGTCCTGGACAACGGTTGCCGCTTTCCATCAGGTGGACCGTCCTTCCTTCGTGTGTCTTCATAGGCAAAAAAAACTGGTCGCCTTATGGCTGGCCTTCACTATCACACTGGAACACAATTGTTAGGTAGGGTCAATTATGTAATTCATCATCATCACAGCCCGTAACAGTCCACTGCAGGACTTTGGGCCTCTCCCACGAAAGGGGAGGTTATTGCCATAATCTCCACGCTTGGCAGGCGGGTTTGAGATCGCAGTGTTTAAATATAATAATGAAAAATGCTGCTGCCCCGAAAAATTCGTCGCCTTGTACGACACCCATGAATGTAAGGGGTTGGTGCTATTCTACTCTGCCGGACACCACACGGCCAATTATGCAAAAACAGAGTCGAAACACTTACTTCTTCGAAACGAACTTACTTCGAAAACACAGCCCGAAGCGTCAAATTCATCACAATTAAAGCGAAGGTGTTTAGCCTAATTAACAAATAAAGTTAAGAACTACACCGGTGTAACCGATCAGACAGTAGCGAGTCTACTGACCTGACCGAAGTTATCTGGCCTGATCCGTTCGCTTTACCTCCTCTTCACCTATGCGAACGGGTAGGGGATCTATACTGTTGCAGGAAATCGGGTAATATGAACTGTTGCAAGCCATGTACTATATCTTCGCCACATTTTATCTTCAGATCGCCGCAACGATAAGTGATAGATGAAAAATTCACTACTTGGATGTTTTCACTCTTGTTCCGCCATTTTTTCTGTAAAAAATTTTCAAATCCAATGAAATCTTCGTAACCAGGTTTTCAACCTTTTAGGTAAAATCCTTACCAAGTATTGTAGATATGAACGTGAACTAAAAGGATCAATATTAATAGGATTACGGCTAGGCCTCTTCAAAACAAAGCATCTGGTAGGTGGAGAATTTATTTGTGACTTTTGTTGTGACAAATTGGATCATTACTCGTTCACGCAAACACTCCCGACAGGAATTTTATAAAAGGGAGTAGTGTAGCTTACAACCGAATAGCACACAGGCTTAATGTATCCCGAAATTCAGTGTGATTCCCGCGGGAACCGGTGCGAAATAACTGAATTTTACTTAGACGAATACTTATTATTTACCCATCTGTACATAGTATAGAGCTGTGAGACATGGCCAGCGCTGACGAAACACGTTCGCGAACTTCACGCCAATTAAATAAAAATGCTGCGGTGGATGTGCGGAGTTACGCGACTCGATCGAGTACGTAACGAGTACATCCCTGGCAGACTTGGCGTGAGGGATATCGCAGATAAGATCGAGGAGGCTCGTCTGCGCTGGTTTTGTCATGTGTTGCGTATGCCTAAGGGATACGTGGTAAATAGGTGCCTGAATCTGCTGGTATCAGAAAAGAGGCCCCGTGGGCGATCCAAGAAGCGATGGATTGACATCGCTGAGTCGAATACGAGTGAGGCTTACGACGAGAGGATGCTGAAGACCGGGCGAAGTGGAGAAGATTGAGTAGGAAAGCGGACCCTGGCAGAGGCTGGGATAAGCGCTAGGACGATGATGATGATGACATATATACATAGTGTAAAACAAAGTCGCATCCTGCCGTTTGTCCCTATGTATCGATGTATGTATGTATCTATCTACGTTTGTATCGATCTTTTCAGCTACGCAATGGATTTTAATGCTGTTTTAAACAATAGATAGAGTGATTCAAGAGGGATCTTTATAAGCAAGAAAAGAGGGTAGGTAGTGGTAAAGTTGGTGTACACGAACGAAGTCGCGCCGGGTCCACTAGCATAATATCTATACCTATATAAATTTATATGTATGATTTTACCTTAATACTTCATTTGAATAAAAACATAGTGTATCTTTGCAATATCAATTGAAAGGATACATTAAGGCTTAAGACATTTGCACATAAATAAATATATTTAGCTCCAGCATTCAATGCAGGTCTTCTTTCATACTGCCTCGGGGCTGCGACGTCTAGCGACCGTCGTGTTCAACGTGCTCGAGTGGATTTAAATATTGTAAAACGAGGTAAACGTTGAGTTATTTCAACTCTGTAGTTCAGGATTTGTATAATTGAATCTTCAAACAGAGATATTATTGAATTTGATATTTTTAATACGAATTTGACCGTAGAACTTTTACATGAAAGTCAAGATCAAGGTCTGTTTATTAACTATCGTTTTATACATAGTATAAAGTAGCTTCCTGCCGTCTGTCCCTATGTACGCTTAGATCTTTTAAACTCCGCAACGGATTTTAATGCGATTTTCACCAATAGATAGAGTGATACAAGAGAAAGGTTTATAAGTTAGAAAAAACGGTAGGTAGGGGTAATGTGTAAGCAGGTGTACGCGAACGATATGTATGGAAAAAACAAAATCTAAAGCTTTTCTCAATTAACCATATCACCCTTGCTCGTAAAATGAATGTGTGCATCTAATTGTTACCTTGACGTTAATGTCTCGGTTGTGCTCTCGCGCGCGAGACCGCCTTGACCATGATTCAGGATTTGGCATATCGTGAAGTATTATAGTGAAGGGATTTCTATCTGACCTCCGAGACTATCTTAACGGGGAAACGTAACCAAATTGGACCATATTTACACATTCAGTCGCCTGAATGTGCAGGTTTTATCGCGATGTTTACCTTCACCGTAAGAGCATCGTTTAGTGTTCAACTAATGTACGTAATTCAGAAAAAGAGTCATTGGTAATAAACGGCATTGGGGTTCAAACCCGGGACATCGCGGCACGACGCGAACCCCTTAACCATTATTCCGCCGAGGCTCTTATGGATGTATGTAGCTAATACCATTGGCAAAGCGTATGTTGGGGATGCTGAGATTGGTTGAAAAGTGTCGCGAGCTGGTTGCCACCTTGTGACAGTACCTATATAATTATTACGGTATTTAAAACATAGATACATTTGATATAGCTTTATTTTACAATTGAATCAAAACTTTTAACTTCTTTTCGTTCGACGTCCAATCATAAACACTCTGAAACCTTTTAACATTAATCGTTCTAATATTAAATAGCTTGATGAATGTGAAAGGGGCGGATGAGATTTGTCAGGATGTTTTAACATTTTGTGCTAATATATCACAAAATATAATCTGTAACATTGAAGGACAAAACTTGCGCCGTTTCCAAACTCTTTTGACATTCATCATACTAATATGGAAAACTTTGTACTCCTAACTAATTAAGAAGTAAAAGTTAACAAACAATAATATATTCTAGAACAAACGCGACATAATTCGTTATCTGTCTTGGGACGAATCGAGTCAGTGTGGGGGGATGTTACCCGTTGGAAACTTTTCTGCGGTCCAACGATGTAGCTGTCACGCGCACACCTCGCTGCGCCACCTCTAGCAGACAGAACTTGTTATAATGATCGTATATTTTATACTTATTACGTCGTAGATTCGTGGGGTTACAGCTAGCTAGGAAGGCACCTTAGATAGCACGAAAGACAAGTGCAGTGGCAAGCGAGTTCTGTTTACCTATATATTTTTTGTAAATGGAATACTTCTCCTTGACGTAGTTTATCTTACTAGGGTTAATGCGCTAATTACGTTTAGCTAAATTCAGTAGACTAAATTCAGATACAAAAAGCGTGAGTACTAGTCAAATTGGAATGTGTAGCGAATATAATGAGGTCAATATTTGTATCAGCCTTTTGAAAATCGGAGCAATTTGTATCATAGTATAACTGATACAAAATTGAACATTATTCTATGAGCAATACATTCCACTTATATTTGTTCTCACGCTTTTTGCTACTGAATTTAGATGACTGTATTTATCCAAATGTAATAAGCGCATATTGTTGATTTTATTTGTTACCTTGTAATAACTTTATATAGGTACCTAACTAGAAACTTAAAATTGATACAGAGAAAAAACACTTAAAATTACTAAGATGGGGATGACACTCAAATTGCAATGAAAAACTGCTCCACAGTTGACACGAACGAAGTCGTGGCTCGTGTTTTAAAATATCGTACAGCTTTAGCCTGAACTGGAGCATGACTTTTTTTAACCTACTGTACCGAGAGCTGTCACGTCCAAACGCTGCGCCAACAAATCAAGCCTAACATGACATGGCGTTCCTCCTAGCTTCGAATATTTTCATTGAAATAAAACAGGAAACACAACAAAGTAGCGACGACTGAGCCCCATCGATATTATTTATCCAAAGTGTCTAAATAAAATCTATACCTAGGTACATAGTATAAAACAAAGTCGCTTCCCACCGTGTATGTATCTATATACGTTTAAATCTTTTAAACTACACAACCGATTTTAATGCAGTTTTCAACAATAGATAGAGTGATTCAAGAGGCAGATTTTTTCTTGCCATCTGTCACTCTGTATTATTTATTTATTTATTTATTTAACAGTTTATTGCACACATAGAGATGTAAGAAGATGTAAAATACATAGAGAAACATCATACATATAGACGACACAACAGGCACTACTTATTTCTAAAAGAAATTTCTTCCAGCAGGCCTACAGAAGAGAGATGTGATAAGTAAAGCAGATCGACGTGCGCGATATAGAATACATACTAAAATACTTAAACATAATTAACTTAATTATGTAGGTATGTACGATAGATAATTTAAACTACGCAACGGATTTTAATGCACTTTTTAATAACAGATAAGAGTGATTCAAGAGGAAGGTTCGAGGAGGATTGGACAACACGCGAACGAAGTCGCGGCGGGCATGCTAATCACGTTTAAAGTAAGCATTATAATATGCTATGTGATTCAGTACGATTAAAGCTTAGATAAGTGTTAGAAATCGACAAACAACGACAATCTCAATAGCTACTTAACCAAAATAATGTTATGTGTTTGTTTGAAAACTCAGGAACTACCTACCTTAATCGAATTTAAAAATTATTTCACCTTCATTAACAGAAGTAACATCTCTGTACATAGTATAAATTAAAGTTGCTTGCTGCGTCTGTCTGTCTGTATTTCCGCTAATTTTTCTTAAACCACACAATGCTTTCCTAGTAGAAGAGCTTACCCTGGTTGGCAGATCGTGGCTCTGAGCCGGGTGTTACAGTGGGGGTCTTCATCTTAATGAAGACGAAGTGTGTCGGGAGCTAAGCAAGAGAATGTTGTCTTGCCTACTCTACGGGAAAAAAACGTGAAGTTTTATATGAAGAAGATGAAGAAGAACTGTTCAATGCGCCACAAGCCTTATAAAAACTGTATCACCTTTGAATTAATGTCCCGGTTGTGCTCTTGCGCGCGAGGGCCCGGTGTCCGCTTTGAACATGATTCAGGATCTGAACTCCGTAACCCTGCTACCAAGGGAACCTGACTAGATTGGATCATGGTTACATATTCAGGTGACTGAATGTGCAGGTTTCATCACGATGTTTTGATGTTTTCCCTCACCATAAGAGCATCGGTTAGCATTCCACTAATGTACACGACTCAGAAAAGAGTTATTGGAACATGGCCGTAGTGGGATTCGATCCCGGGACCTATCGCATGCTAGTCAGATACCCCTACCACTCGGCCACCGACACTCCTGGTGGCCTTACAAAAACTACCCGCATATATCTACGAATCATTTTATCAAAGCCAAAATATGCTGCTTCAGAATGTTGTAAATCAATGTTAATTGGTTTCTAACAGGAAACCAGTGTAATCACGGACAGGGAATGGGCAAATCCATTTCACATCACTGTTGGAAACCATAAACTTTATTATTAACCAATTATTACGACTAAAACGTTTCGCCTCAAATTCCCAAACATTTCGTGTCATAGTTCAGGTTTGCATTTGGAAGGAATAACAAAAGGGATGATGGATTTGGACAATAATGGTGAGTCATTTACATTAATTACTCTTACTTGATCCTATCCATGTTCCATCGCATGACAATTATACATACTGCTTTTAGGGAAAAGAATAGTTTAAAACATTTAATTGACATTAGTATTAAGTTTTACGTAAGCTATTAGGAACTTAATTGCCTTGTATTGTTTCACATTTAAATTGGGAAAGCGAAGCAATAATAAAACAAGTTATCAAATAAAAAATACTTGCTTAGCTTGCTTTTATCGCGCGTTCTCTTTAATCAGGATTTGTTTCAATATATTGTTTATTTGATTTGTTAGAAACACAAACAGTTTAAATAACAGTTGTTGTAAAAGGAGTCATTACACGTCGATGACGATGACGTTTTTTGATTAAGTCTAGTTCTTCATTAGTCCCTAACAGACCACCGCAGGACTGAGGGCCTTTCCATGAAAGGTTAACGGAGGTTATTGCCATAATCTCCACGCTTGGCAGGCGGGTTGGAGATCGCAGTGTTATAAATATGATAATGGAAATCGCTGCTGCCCATTTTCCACACCACGGAGACTCTAGATCTTTTGCCTCGATAACATTAGTCGCCTTGTACGACACCCACGAGTGTAAGGGGTTGGTGCTACTCTACTCTGCCGGACACCACACGGCAAAAATAAAGTCTAGTTAGGTGTACCTAAACATAGCCATTAATCTCGCAGAAATCATGCATAGAAACAAAACCTGCATTGTATTAAACACAATATCTCAGAAGACTCTGTTGAGAAAATTTACATCTTGTTGTCACTTTATATAGATATCGCATATTGCATCATCATCATCATATTCTCTTTCTTCTCAACTTTGCCTGGTCTTCGGTATGCTCGTAAGATATGCTCTCATGACACCTTTAGATATACGTTTAATAACGAGGTTTATTAAAATTAAATTTCCTGTAATGAAGTAGGTATCTACCTGCATTACAAATACAAAACAATTAAGCACGACAAAGATAATAAGAATGAATCTGTCGTAGAATATGTTTTGCAAAAGATTTCAAAAAGTTACGCCTAGTTAATAAAGTAAAGATGCTGACGCTTTACATTCATTATTATTGTACTCTATTGTTTTGACTTTTTCTATCGGAATAAAATTTAAATAACTATACAGTATATAAACATCGGAGCAATATTCTTCAAATTTATCGTATCTGGTTTTGACTATTTTCCGCCTCTCTTTATTTTGGCTTGTCTTCTGTGGAAACTTTCTATAAACTTCCTGCCTCTTACCACCTTACTGTATCCGCACGGAAAACTTTAAATATAGAACTGATATTTACTTTATTTTGTTTTCACACTTTCTTCTCGTTTCCTAGACTAGAAAGAGGCAACGAAGCAAACAACACTTGCACACACACGGTTTCAAGGAATAAGTCAGCATTAATGTATGGTCAGTTATAGGTGCTTTACTTTAAATATAAGTAATTCCTTTTTTCAATTTTATTTTCTACTGTAAATAGCTTACAGTGAATAAATTGCTTGTTTAGGGTGGTCACCGGAATAGATTCCAAAAAATTCATATCTAAATTCGCATCTAAATTTTTAAAACCAATCTTTTGACTTTATTTTTTATAGGACTAGCCATGTATTTGACTGCCATCTCACCTGGTGGTAAGTGCCGATGCTGCCGATGATCCAATAACAGCCTGTTCAGTCTAGCCTTGAAGGCGTCTAGGTAGATTATAATAATCACACTCGCAGGCAACGCGTTATATTCCTTAGCCGTACGCGTAATATAGGTTAAACTAAAGCAGCTCGTGTGGATAACTAGAAGTTCCACAATCTCGGAACTCATCACAAATCTTATAACAAATCTGATATTAAGAGTGGCTTAGGTAGGCAACCCTTTTATCGAAACATTCTCACAAGGAGTCGCAAGCAAAAGCTAATATTTTATGTAAGTTCACGTATTGGAACTGATACAAAAATGTAGTCTTGTAACCATCTGTTCAGTATATTTGAACAAGGTTGGGGTAAACATAAGCATCTGGCATGTTTCTGTTACGTTGTGACAAATTGCCTCCTTCGAAGACCGTGGTACTGTCGGCAATGCCGCAACACAACTCAGCGATATCAATCCATCGCTTTGGGCCTCCCACGGGACCTTTCCCTATACGGGCAGGTTTCGGGACCTACTTCCCAGATATTCTCACAATTTTTTATAGTTTTTGAACACATATGATCAGAATCAGCTTGATTTCTTCAATCATATCTTATTTCAGCATACGTTTCTACGAACTCGTTATCAACCAAAACCGAACTTTTTGAATTTTCCTTGATAGGTATTCGTTTTGGAGAGATATTTACCGTTTCGTCTGAAGCCTGTTGCTAGATAGATAGGTCAAATAAATAGTTACTAACTAAGGTAAAATTCGGTTACAGATATTTATAAAACCGCTAACTAAACTGAAAATGGCGTGGGGCGTCATGCGGGCTCATAACTTATGAGACGGAGAAGTATCTAAACTTTGTTTCGAACCAATTTTCCATCGGTGTAAATAAACTACCTAATAACCGTACAGAAAAATATACCAATCCACCTAAATATATGTGAATTCATACCATGGGTCAGTAATATTGCTTCAGATTTGTAAGCAGATTATCACCAATAATTATTATTTCAATTGGTTTCCATTTGTATAAACAAATGGAAACATGCATGATAGGAGCATGACATGCTCCATCATCGGCCGCATCCGCACTTACCACCAGGTGAGACGGCGGTCAAACACCTGGATAGACTTATTAAAAAAAAGTCAAAAGATTTACTTAAAAATTTAGATGCGAAAATATACTAATAATTTTTTTTACTAACTGAACAAGGCCACTCCTGGGATCTTTCAACATACTGGTCCGAGGTGAAGTATTTTTTCTCTCAACGAACAATACGCCGAATGAGCATTTATATTCAAGCTATAAATATTTGATTAGAATAGTAGAAATACGGGTATGACGTTATAGCATATCCGAGTATGTATGTATATGTCGGAGTGAGCTAGCCCTGATGGCAGTAAAGGCGAGCTTCGGCCGCTCGCGTCCTCAGTAGGATCCATAGTTATTATGTATTTTGTTTAAATAAACACATATAATCACTCAACTTTGGTTTTATTCGATACAATATACTTTTCAGCGATTTTCTTAACACAGACAAAAACAACCATCCCGATTCTCTCACCCGAGGGTAGCTTCCCAAACCATGATTACAAAATACCCACATCAAATCATTTTTCATTGATTTACCTACACCAAAATCGATTTTATATATTTATTCTAAATTAAACATAATTTTTATCTTTATCAATAACAAAATAATAAATCCTAATTTGTCGTGAAATCTGTATTAATCTGGGATCAGCATTCTTCCATTGCAGCGTGTCCTTCATCGATATTATAGAAGTGCCGGCGTTGGCCAGTAGATGGCACCCGCGCCGACACGGCCATTCTGCCGCAAGTCGCGCTCGACATGCCTTAAAACCCAAAAATAGCTTCGCTCGATTATCCTGACATAATCACAGGCAAAGACATAAAAACGCATGATATACGTTACATTTTCCGAAGACAATTAGTGTCCTCAGGCCTGAAAAATATGATATAAATGGTGGCTCTGTCCATTCACAAATTTTTCAATAGTAGTCCTTGTTCGCTTAAAAGTTTAGGTAATGTATAAAGTAATGGTGGCCCCTGTCCCCGCAATACTTTATACATTAAAGTGGCCCCTGTCCACATTTATAGCATTGACACCAATAATCTAGCGGCCCCTGTCCACATCACATTGGCATCAATACTATAGCGGCCCCTGTCCGCTTAAAAAGTTTTCATCATGTACAACGCAATGGTGGCCCCTGTCCACGCAATACATTATACATTAAGGTGGCCCCTGTCCACATTTATAGAATTAACACCAATAATTTAGCGGCCCCTGTCCACATCATATTGGCATCAATTCTATAGCGGCCCCTGTCCGCATTTTGCCAAACATACACATCACACCATAACATTAGACACAGTATACGTACAGTTCGCGCCAAAACCTTACGTACTACTTCATATGAATAATAAACTTGAATATAGTAACATAACATACATAACTCATTTAGAAAGTAGGTGTGCAGGTCAAAAGATAAGTAGATAAATATACTTAACTTTACGCCGACATGGCTACTTGATCTGGTTTGGGTGCAAGTCGAAGTTGATCATGTGCCGCCTTCTTAGGTCGGCCCCTGTTAGTAATTCTTTTCAATAGATAGCGGTCATGTGGCAAAATTTTCCATATCTCATATGCATCTGGATATTTCAAATCAAGTCCAATCTGTGACCTTGGGTTTACCTTAAACAGTACTACATCACCTTTATTGAATCTTTGTACTTTAGCCTTTTGCCTGTCAAATCGTTGTTTATCTGCGATACCGCGAGCCTTCATTTTATCTTGCATATATTGATCCAATTGAATGCGATCAACTGTACCCTTTGATTCATCTATTAAAGAAATCAATTCCACAGGCACAGCGCCTTGCCTTCCAGTTAAAGCTTTTAGTGGACTAATGTTCGTAGTCTTATTGATTGTACAATTGATGGCTAACTGAAGCGAATCAAGCGCTTTCTTCCAGTCCTTCGTTTCATAATTACGGATGATCGTTAATCCATTCTTGACGACAGACATTGTCCGCTCCACCTGGCCATTGCCTCTGCTTGCACCTGGAGCTATGAAATGCTGGTAAACTCCATGTTGTTTACAATAGTCTTCGAAGTCTGACCTGAAAGCGGCATCCTGGTCGCTAATTATTTGTTTAGGTGCCCCAAATAACGACATTACTTTCTTTAATGCAAGTAACATTGACTGAGATGTCTTATCCATTGCGTACGAGAGTAGTGTAAATTTCGTAAATGCATCGATAACAACAACTACATATTCATGTTTTCCTTTACGAGACGTCAATTTTCCTGTCATATCGATGTGAATTGTATGGAAAGGGATGGATTGTTTCTCAATGGGGAACATCCTGGATTGGATAGCACCTGATGTTCCTTTGCTCGTTCTGCAAATCACACAATTGTCAACAAACCGTCTTACTGTACTACTCATTTCGGGAAACCAGTATTCCTCTCTTAGCTTTGCTAAGGTTTTCTCCCATCCAAAATGCTTTAGAGCGGTGTGAAAAGCGTTTATAATGCTCCATTGATAAGATTTTGGCACCACCTTTTTCCAGCAAGTTCGATCAGGAACGTCTTCCGTTTGCTTTCGCCATAGCATAGAATCCTTTACTCGATAATCAAATATTTGTGTACCATTTTCAATTTTCTTGATTATGGTAGCAAGATCCGAATCTCGTCGTTGCTCCACTTTTAACCATGATTCAGATGTCTTCGCCAGATTTACACAAGTTACAGGATTCCGGCTAAAGAAATCAGCATGTTGCATTCGTGTACCTTGTCTGTATTCAACTTTAAAATTATAATGTTGCAAATATGCATACCATCTATGAATTCTTGGCAACAATTCATGTTTACTCATTGAAGTCTTGATAGCATTACAATCAGTTATGATTGTAAACTCACGTCCATATAGGTACTGCCTGAAATGCTTAACTGCTCTAACAATGGCCAATGTCTCTAATTCATACGAATGGTAGCGGCTTTCTGCATCAGTTGTCCTCATACTCATGTAAGCAACAACATGTTGACGTCCGTCCTTGATCTGAATTAGAATCGCACCGAGGCCCTTGCTGCTTGCATCAGTATGCAATTCTATAGGGTAACCCTCCTGAAAAATTGTAAGTACCGGAATGGACGTTAAACGTCTTATAATATCAAGTCTTGCATTTTCGCATTCAGCAGTCCATAAAAACTTTGCATCATTCTTTGTTAGATTGTATAATGGTATCAGTCGTGTAGAAAATGATGGTATAAATCTTCTGAAATAACTAGCCAAGCCGCAGAATTGGCGAACTTGTTTGACTGTTCGCGGCACAGGCGAGTTCACAACTGCTGCAACCTTATTTGGGCCTGGTTTGACGGTTCCATTGGATACGACATTGCCGAGATACTCAATGGACTTCTTAAAGAATTTGCATTTGTTTGCATTGACTGCAAATCCAGCTTGTCGCAAAGCTGATAAAACTTGATCTAGTGTTTCTAAGCCTTCTTCAAATGTCCTACATTTGATCAACACATCATCAATGTATATTAATATCTTATTTATAAATGGCCTCAACGCTTTCGTAATGGCTCGTTGGTAAATCGCTGGGGCATTCATAAGGCCAAATGGCATCATAGTGTACTCAAATAATCCATCTGGTGTAATGAAAGCAGTTTTGTTTATGGAGTTTTCATCAACCGGTATCTGGTGGAAACCCTGTGCCATGTCTAAGCTTATGAAAAATACAGCGCCTGCTAACTTGTCAATTTGATCGGAGATAATTGGTAGAGGGAATTTAACAGGAACAGTATTATTATTTAATTCTCTGTAATCGACAACCATCCGGTCATCGCCATTCTTCTTTTTAACGAGAATCACGGGACTGGCAAAGTTGGATGTGCTTTCACGAACGATACCCTTCGCCATTAAATCATTGACAATGGTTTTAATATTCTCTCGTTCTACCGGAGCCATTCTGTAAGGTCTTCGGGATACAACCCGGTTGGGATCCTTCAACTGAATTTCGAGACAACCAGTTGTCACCTTGGTATTTGGAGTATCGGTAGTAAAAACGTCGTTATACTTAGATAAAACTACATTTAGTTGCTTTAGTTGCTCACAATTGGTTAAATCTGTATCTATTTCCATTGAGTTTTTATTGGAGACATTTTTAACAGTCATAACAGTATTCGTCCTGAAAAGGGAAGCTCCTTTGCTAGTTATATTTACTGACAAACCTGGTATCTTTAGCAAATCAGACACGACTAATATTTCACATGGTATCTCATGGTCTTCCACTACATGTAAATTAACTTCAACGAAAACATTGGTAATCTCAGCAACGACTACAATCTTTTGACACGATACAATAGGTACTCCAGTACCCAATCCTTTTAGCATGAGCACACAGTCTTCTCTTCTTCCAGGCAAAGAATAACTTAAAGATTTTCTCACGAGGGATACTTCAGATCCGCTGTCAAACAAGCTTACGAATTTGTGACTATTAATCATCATCACCATCGGAGTTGAAATATTTTCTTGGGAAGTGGTAAAATTTACATTTTTAGTTTCATCATACTTTTTTTTAAAACAGCTTGCCTCTGAGTGACCAACTTTATCGCAATATATACACTTGAACGACCGTCTGTCAGTGACAGGTTCTGTTAATAACGACTTAGGTTCGTCAATGTTGTTAGACGAGCAATTAGTTTGAATGTGCCCAACCTTGCCACATTTAAAACAAGTAGACTGAGAGTCTTCTCGAACTGGCTTTGATGGACGAAATCTCTTAGCTGGAGGTTCGCCCTGTCTGTATTCTCTTGGTTTCATAGTGGAGATTACGGAAATGAGCTCTGGTACTGTAGTACATTTACTTGACAACAGCTTTAAGCGGATATGCTCCGCGTCTATGCATCCTATAACTGCTTCAACAGCATCGCTTTCTTTATTGCCCTTTATAATCCGCTTCCATATGTTCCATGCTTTTGTGACCGATTCCGCTGGATTAGTCATATCAAATCTAAAATTGCGCAATTTAATCATATCGTTAGAGTACCTGGCCTCCGGTTCGAAAGTTTGAATTAGTGCATCTCTCATATCACTTCAAACTGGTGACTTGACCAACCAAGTGTCTCCTAAACTCTTAGCGCGTCCTTTTAAAAGACCGGCAATTTTGGTGCAAATTTCATAATCTGTTAATTTCCAGTGTTCCTTGGCGCGGTCAACGTGGTCGCACCAGTCTCGAACAGGTACGTCACCGTCAGGGTCGAACGAAGCGATGTACATATCAGCCAACCTGGGTCGCTGGTTGGATTCTAGGGTTCGATTAAACATACTAGCAAGAAATTCGTTGTTTGTTTTAAAATTTTCTTGTTGTTGTTTGGTCAAGTTCTCTAAGATAGTCGCTAAGGCAGTCAAGGTTTCTGTATTTGCGCTAGGTACAATACCTTCAAGACTTGATGAACTTGGCACGACAGCTGGTGTCCGCGTAATATCAGGTGGCAGCTGCTGCTGGTGGGCGTGGTGGGAGGAGTCGTTATCACGGCTTCTGATGTCGGAGTGAGCTAGCCCTGATGGCAGTAAAGGCGAGCTTCGGCCGCTCGCGTCCTCAGTAGGATCCATAGTTATTATGTATTTTGTATAAATAAACACATATAATCACTCAACTTTGGTTTTATTCGATACAATATACTTTTCAGCGATTTTCTTAACACAGACAAAAACAACCATCCCGATTCTCTCACCCGAGGGTAGCTTCCCAAACCATGATTACAAAATACCCACATCAAATCATTTTTCATTGATTTACCTACACCAAAATCGATTTTATATATTTATTCTAAATTAAACATAATTTTTATCTTTATCAATAACAAAATAATAAATCCTAATTTGTCGTGAAATCTGTATTAATCTGGGATCAGCATTCTTCCATTGCAGCGTGTCCTTCATCGATATTATAGAAGTGCCGGCGTTGGCCAGTAGATGGCACCCGCGCCGACATATAGGTAAATGTATTGTAACGTTGGGAGCTCTTCGAGGAAGAATCGAAGAAGCTTCGGAACTATGCAGATTTAATAAACCTTTCGCCGTGCTGGTGTTATCTTACCGAGCCATAGAGGGATTAATCGATATTCAACAAAATCGCTTCTCTACCTATTCGCGATACTACACAATATGGATTCCGCACAGCTCAACTACTCACTCACAAAATCAACACATTGCGTTTCTTCTTCTTCACACAATTATAATTCCACAACTGCTCCCATTCAACTTATTCGCAATTCCACACATTAGTCACAATTTTTTAAAACGGTGAACACTTGTATTATTTTACATTGAATATTCTTCTGTACGTATAGATACTTTTAAGCCTTCGCTGATCATCATCTTGGCGGAGCTATGTTCCGAATTTGTATCATTTCACAATAAATGTCCAAATCTAGTCTCTAATTTGTACCCTGACACCTGTAATAGGGAGGTATGGATCCTGACAACCTACAACCTTTGATTTTATACAAGTATATAATCAAAGCCAGTCAACATGACCGACTCCTACTGAGTGGTTTTACTTTACAAGTTCAAAGTAATGTGCTCTCTATGTGGGGTTATGATGAAAGTGAACGACACTCCCGTGAGCCAGCACCTTGTGATATCGCGCAGGCGAGCAAGCTTAAGAAGGATCTTGATAAACATCAGGGTAAACACCTGGAAGTAAGTGCTAGACAACAGCGGTTTGAAGCTTAACGTCGCCAAAGAGTACATGGCTAACTGCATGGCTAGTATGCAGGGCTAATATGCAGTTTGAATAAATCTTTCACCACGCACCTTGCAGAATGGATCTTAGAACTATCCGTATAGGGAACGAAGCTATCAATAGAACATATAAATTAAAGTACCTTGGATCAGTGCTGCACGACTCCGGAGATAATCATTCCATCTCACGGCAGTTACTTGTGACCCTAAAATTCGTGGCAAGTCAATAGCCTTAAATACAAGAGCATATTCAATTAGGTCTGTGATTCTCTATGGCTGCGAAACCTAGCCGGCACTAGAGAACACGTCCGCGAACTTGACGCCAACTAAATGAAAATGCTGCGGTGGACGTGCGGAGTTACACGACTTAACCGAGAACGTCCGTGGCAGCCTAAGAGTGAGGTATATCGCTCATAAGATTGAAGAAGCTCGGCTGCGCTGGTTTAGTCACGTGTTGCTTGAGGGTGTGTCCAAATCACGGTTACGAACCGCGAACCACTCGTTTGTCGGCTTACGTACCTTCACGTCTTTCGGTGAAAGGCAACGCGCTGCTTGCGCGCTGTTGCAGCAATACTTCACGCACAGCGCGTGAGCCGTTTAAGCCGTTGCTGCAACTGCGCATTCGCAGTTCGTTCGCGGGAGATTTGAACACACCATAAGCCCTTTTTTTGCTAGGGTCAACGCATTTACGCGTACCCACTCACCGGGGATGCGAGCGGGTTATGCGGGAGTCGCGGGCCAGAATGGCCAGACTACCAGCTAAAATCCCAAGGTATCCCTCTCGCCGCTTCATAAACGTGCTAAGTTTATGAATAACAATGACTCGATGCAAGAAGACCAAGGTTGCCGACACAGATCGAAAAAAACACCAAAAACTTTAGTTCGAATTGGCGTAATATATTCATATTGCTCGAAGGACCGACGACCATTGGGACCGTAGGGTCGGTGAGTGGCGCCTTAGTACCGGAAGACATTTGACTGGCCCATACAAAGTTGACCGACGATCTGGCGAGATCGGAAGAAATGGTCCATTGCTTGAACATATCAGTCCTTACGAGAGAGATAACTAGAGATATAGGCTCAGAGCTGCCCTCATGCAACGTTAAACGGGAAACTGACCATTTAAACTGTAGAAATTATTATTACTATGACGACGCACGTAATCTTGGGAAAATCGTAGTACCGAACGAATTGAAGCTGGAATATATTCATTTTGATACTTTATTTGCTTCATTATTTTTGGTTTTTAATTTTTTTTATTTGTCCAAACAGAGTACAGTTGGTCCTCATACAGTTATTACCCATATCAACTTTGACTCAAAAACTAGCAATAGGTATCAATAACAGAAGACAGATCGACACTCGATACGGTAAGCCTATAAATTGTAAGAGACAATGACATATCTCGTTCGGGATTAGTGCGTTCAAGGTGCCTCATAACTCATAGTGTCACCGTAAAAAGAAAAGAATTGTGCCACCGTGTAGCAAATAATACGATTAGATACCAATTCAAACAACAAGAGCACCAGTTGTTGTAAGCTCCATAAACATACAGGAAGGCATACCTTATGCCTATGGCTGAGTTTATCCCTTACATACATACGTCAGGAATTTGTTCTCTCTTTTTATATTCAAAGTTTCAATTACTTTCGGATTTCGGAGTTTTACCTATACGTATTGTGTACCTACGTAATTATGAAAATAGTTTAGATATCGTCACAGATAATATATTATTATTCTAATAATTTCGTTAAAAGCATATAAATTACTCGCAATCTATTTCTCATCAAATGTCGCCTTACATTAAATAATAATGTGCCCAAAAAGATTGGAAAGTTAGCTACCTTAAACTGGCAAATTTTTGTTTTTGCTCTGTGAATGTGCCACACCAGTAATTTAGCCAAATAACTTTTACATTATCCCATTTCCTTTTGAAACTGTTGCTGAATTTTTTTGTATATCATTCTACCAGAGTTCTTTTGTTGGTCTGATTACAGCGTCAACTTTTCTTTCATAGCATTGTATTAAAAATTCATGGGCCTGTAAACAAAATATAGCACAATTTTATTTTTAGCTTCATTGTTGGTAGTTAATTTCCGGTGCCGGTTTTATTTAAATTACTGCCGGTTTCACCGACAGTAAATACTCAGCAATGGGAAGATATACATGTCAAGATAGCGGCGCTCCACAGAGAAAAGAACCTATATTTTTGGCTTCGAGTCAGAGACTTGGGTGTGGTAGATGCCCCGTCTTGCCCCACCGTGGGTACGCCCATGCTGCTCTCCAATAGGGCAGCGAGACTTGACCCCTCCGACAGCGACACAAGCAGAAGCTACGCGTCACGGAAATGAAGATGCTGCGGTGGATTCCATGCATCACACAATCATCACGTCCAAGACGTCCACAGCCTAGCCTTAGCGTCCGTGACATCGCAGACAGCTGCAAGAGTGCCGCCTTCGATAGTATAAAATAAATAAATAATAAATAAATAAATATTCGTGGACAAATTCACACAGCGCCATCTAGCCCCAAACTAAGCAAAGCTTGTGCTATGGGTGTTAGATAACTGATAAACTACTTAAATACTTTTAAATGCATACTTATTATACATATAACACCCAGACCCGTAACAGAAATTAAAATTCATCATTTCAATTTCTGCCCGGCCGGGAATCGAACCCAGGACCTCTTGCGTGGCAGACACAGATGTTGACCACTGAACCACTCAGGTCGTCAAAGTATGGCCAGGTCTTGCACAGACCTGCAAATTACATAGGTAGGGAACAAATTTCCGGCCATGCCTCTCCCACCAGGCACGAGGAGAAGCCGGTACAAGTAGCGTTGGCTAGACGTCGTTCAGAATGAAATCCGTACCAATCTACTCACCACTAAGGATACCGAAGACCGAGCGAAGTGGCCCAAAAGGAGTAGTAAGGCGGACCCCGGGCCCTCGTAAGAGTGTGGGAGTTAATGAATATCTATACCAAAAATCAGTCTGTTTTGTCGTGATGGATGGACAAACAAACAAACTATTAACAACATATATTGAAAATTGGGCTTTATAAATAACTACCTGAAATATATTTCAAACAAGCTTACCTAACGATGTTAATTCATTTAATTGCCCGTAAACAGAAAAAGGTAAGAAATAAAAGGTCTTGTTGTTTTTATAAGCTTATCGTCGCGGTTCCGTCACCTGGAAAATTATACACTTTCTTTCCTTATTATGAAAAAATCCTCTCTGAAACGAGGTAAGAACCGTACCTATAATTATTATGGAAAAATTGTCTTATTGTAACGAGTAATTTGTTTTTAGAATAACGATTCTTTTATAGCTTTCACTTATCAACGTAGAGAGCCGACAACCTGAGAGTAAATGACGACGAACAGGACGAAACCAGTCTTCGAAAATACTCTCGAGTTAAAAGGTATTTTGGTAACAAGTATCACGTATAAATCTCTACATTAGCAAATAAAGAGGGAATTAGTGCTGCCCAAACTTTAAGGTGGCAGCGCCACGAAAACTAGTAGTTTTCAAGTGAAACTCGACGCTTTCAAATCACCGGTTTGAATTAAACACCGGCTTTATGTCAAGTTGAAAATCCGGCGACGTTTGTAAATGAGTGTACGAGGATGATATCATTTTGTCGTGCGTTGGCTCGTAAAATTCTCCTTTAAGTGTAGGTACTTTGACTGCGTCGACTTGTTGCTTTTGAGAATGTGATAGAGAAACTTATTATGACGTAGTACTTGTACTGAAATATACCTACATGTATATTAATTACACAAGCTGTTGCCCGCGACTTCATCTGCGTGGACAACTTAACCTAGACAAATTTTTTCTTATTATGTAAAATATTTCTTTCTTACACTCTCTATATTCTTTAAAAAACTACCTGGAAATGAAAGACCTCATCATATAATGAACTGATTTATTTTGCCGGTTTCGTTACATAGTTTGGGTGGGGTCAAGTTCCACAAAAGCATAGTCCGAACGTTCAGGATAATGGAGTGCGCTAGAAGGCTATTAGAAATTCCGGTTCGGAAAATTCGGGTTACACGGCATCCATGAAGGTGTGCTCAACCTCGTCCCACTAGATCTCGATCGGTCTGTCGCCTACTCATTTGTAAGAGTAATATTTCTCACTAACGCACACAACAGTTTTGACCAAGATCATCGTAACTATGAACAGCTTCTCAACGCCTGGTACAATTTTACACAGAGACTGTGGCAGTTGTAGTACTAGCTCGATGATATCCAATAATCGCCTCACTCAAATTTTAAACTTTTGAACGTGTGAGTTGCTACCACCTTATTTTGCGTGTGGCGGAATTTTTTTACTCACGACGCAGAACGCTTGCCTCGCGTCACCATACCACAGTATCACCGTAAAAGAGAATGATGATACCACCCATTGCACACCATACCGCCAATTCTTCCTACGGTTGTCTTGAAGTACTTACGTGACACTCCATACACAGAACTTTACGCACTGTGTAAATAGATGGAATCTTATATCAGTATGGGCCGTGTTACCGCAACAGGAAGAAGTGTTGCAATGCTAAAAGTTGCAAGGGATATTTTTTCTTGTTGCCTTACTTCAGATAGAAGAATGCCAGTGACGTCCGTCCGGTGCACCGTGCCTCCCGGTGCATCAAGGAGTTTTTCCTTTATGCACCCGGTGGCACGGAGTCTTGAATCTGCACTAGACTGACTGACTTAACCAAAGACTAATTCTATACTCAAGTACGTCTCGGGGCGTTATTACTAAAAATTGAGGATATTTCAGTTTATGTAATTGATTTCCAAATCGGGAGTACGCGGGAGTTACTACGGTATAGGTAAAGCTGCGGGTCCAGCGTATCGCCGCCGATCGATTTGACAACATCTTAGAACATTGTGAGGCTGCGATTTACTACCACTTCATCAAATATGTCCATGTGCGGTTCAGACGACCTGAGTGGTCAACATGCCAGGTAGCCACGCAAGAGGTCCCGGGATCGATTCCCGGATAGGCAGAAATTAAAAAATGATGAATTTTAATTTCTGTTACAGGTCTGGGTGTTCTATGTATATCTTGTGTATGTATAATAAGTATGTATTTAAAGAAATATATAAGTAGTATATCAGTTAGCTAACGAAGACAGAGACGGTAATGTTTACAAAAAAAAGGCTATTAGGTAACTATAGACTACCCAGTCTTTTTAAAACACAACTTACTCTATCAACGGAGGTAAAACATCTAGGAATAATACTTAATAACAAAGAAAACTGGAACAACCACATTGAATCAAGGTACAACAAAGCTACAATATCATTCTGGCAATGCAGGAGGATGGTAGGGAAGACCTGGGGACTATCCCCCAAAATCATAATGTGGCTTTACAAAACAGTGATTAGGCCTATGTTCTGCTACAGAGCGGTAGTGTGGTGGACTAAAACCAAGCAATCCGCCACTATAGCAAAATTACAAAAACTACAAAGGCTAGCCTGCATGGCAGTTAGCGGCTGCATGAGGACAACCCCAACTGCAGCCCTGGAAGCTATGCTCAACCTAACACCACTTCACCTACACGTACAACAAGAGGCAGAAATAGCTATGGTACGCTTAAAACACTCTAACCTACTGGACAAAGTGCGGCTCCCGAATACGGAGCTCAACTATGATGAAACAAAAAAGGAGCCAATGATAGAGGCCATCAGCGACCGAATATCAAAGCAGGTAGAAACGGTCAAGAAATACAAGATCAAACTGTACGAGGATCCTCGAGAGGGTCAAAAAATACGGGAAGTAAGGATCTTTATCGACGGGTCCAAAACAAACTCCGGTACAGCTTGCGGAATTTTCTCTGAAGACCTTAACATCAAAATAGCTACCCCACTTAGTAAGTGCAACACGATCTTTCAAGCGGAGTGCATGGAAATCATCCTAGACACCTAAGCAGAGAGTACAATCCGAGTTGAAATACGAGACAAAATGTCACACATCTCTATAACACATAAACTAATGCAAATGCAGGGACGGAACAAGCGGAAAAAGGCGTGTTTCAAGAAATGGCAGCACAGTAACTCACCTTCGAATAAGGAGGTGTACTTGGGGGCAAAGCGGCGAGCTAAAACGATGGTGGCAAAAGCACGATCGGCTCAGTTGACTCCACGCTACGATGCGCTGGATTCTGTGGAAGGGCAGAAGCTCGTCTACAAACTGGCAAAGTCGCGACGTCGAGCCAGTTTAAATGTGACAAAGTGTGTTGCCATAATGGGTGTAGACGGCGTGCTGCTCACAACTGCAAACTCTATCAAAGACCGTTGTTGTTGTCATTTCAAGGAACTGTCTATAGAGGCCAACAACCACGTGCCACCACCACAGTTTCCTGCAAACCTTGGCTTTATAAGCCCGATTACCCCTGACGAGGTGGAAAGGTCTCTGGCCCATATGAAGACCGGGAAAGCTCTGGCCATGACGGACTACCCATAGAAACTTGGAAAACAATGGGGACCCGAGGCGTACTCTTGCTAACTGAACTATTCAATAGGATCGTAGCCACGGGGCTTATACCTGACGCGTGGCGCGTAAATATTATTACGCCTATCTATAAAGGAAAGGGCAGTGTGCAGGAGTGCGGCAACTATCGAGGTATTAAACTAATGAGCTACACAATGAAGCTGCTCGAACGTATTATGGACCAGAAACTTCGCCAGGAATGTTCCTTGTCGGAATGCCAATATTGCTTCAGGCCGGGCTGCAGCACCATGGATCCAATCTTTGCCCTCAGAGCCCTCCTGCAGTAAGAACCAACCCCTGCATTACGCATTTCTCGACCTGCAGAGGGCCTTTGCCAGTGTCCCTCGGGAGATAATCTGGTGGGCTCTAAGATCAAAGTCTGTGCCCAAAGCATACATTAGTATTATACAGGATATGTATGCCAATACTGGAGCCGTCGTCAAAACCATTGTAGGCCATAGCAATCCCTTCCCGATTACTGTAGGAGTTTACCAGGGTTCAGTGCTGAGCCCTTACTTGTTTTTCATTGTGCTCGATGCCCTCTTAGCGGAAATTCAGGACATGCCTCCTTGGCTTATGAAGTACGCTGATGACATTGTACTGGTGAGCAAGCTTAGGCAGGATTTTGAGATCAGAGTAAACACGTGGAAGGATGGGCTCGAAAGCGGTGTTTGAAGTTGAATGTCGCCAAAACGGAGTATATGGCCAGCTGCAGCGCAGATCCCGAAACCATCTTTGTAGGTGACGATGCTGTCAATAGAACAGATAAATACAAATACCTCGTATCCGTGATGCGCGAGTCGGGGAATATCGGCCCGGATGTCTATGGCTGCGAGATATGGTCATTTATCAGTGCAACACGTTCGCGAACTCCACGCCAACGAAATGAAAATGCTGCGGTGGATGTGTGGAGTTACGTGACTCGATCGAAGTACGTAACGAGTACATCCGTGGCAGCCTTGGCGTGAGGGATATCGCAGATAAGATTGAGGAGGCTCGTCTGCGCTGGTTTGGTCACGTGTTGCGTAAGCCTCAGGGATACGTGGGTAATAGGTGCCTGAATCTGCCGGTATCAGGAAAGAGACCCCGTGGGCGACCCAAGAAGCGATGGATTGATATCGCCGAGTCGAATGCGAAAGCCAATGGCTTACGACGAGAAGATGCCGAAGACCGGGCGAAGTGGAAAAGAATGAGTAAGAAAGCGGACCCTGGAAGAGGCGGCATTGTTCAGTTAATCATTTTAAGTCGCCCTGAATGTTTTCTTTTTGAATATCTACAATGTACAGACTTTTCGTCTTCACGATATTATTATTATGCATAGATGGTCATAATTGTACCTTCGTGATCCAAGAAATTGACAGAAAAATATTCTGTATGCCAGTGTAGGGGGTAAACAAAACAGTAGAACCATTAAAGGTTGTTGTTGTAGGCTATGATCCTCATAATCCGCAAAAATCGCTTTGGTTCAACCTTCGTAATGCGTACAGTTAAGGAATAGAATACGTTGCTTGCGAGTGTGTTCCCGGATCATTATAATTTGGATGCCTTCAAGGCTACTGTGATTAAGCTGTTCCTAGACAGGCACACCTTTAAGCGATTTTTTGTCATAATTATTATTGGCAACATAATGTTAAAAAGAACTGAATTAACTAGTGAATGTTAGACATAACTTAATTATCTAATATATGTCCGTGGTGGGTTTCCCCTGATTTCTGCCATTAACTTGGCCTGTTTTATTTTAAGCTGTCTCTGCTTTTCGAGGGAGGAGGTGGGGAACACTTTATTCCTACTCCTATCTGTTACTTCTTAATTCAATTTGTTGTGCGTTCCACGACAGTATTAGCTTGTCGTCGGGCGCGCCTGAGTGTCAAAACTCAGGACCTGTGTGTGGTCGCCTCTGTAGATCCTGTCTATACAGGAGTTGCAGCAGTGGGAATGAGTGGCGGGGCAAAGCCCGTTAGGCATGGTCTCCTTTTCTAGTGCCTGGTAAGTATAAATATTCTGTGACTTGGAGGAGGTGACTTGGCTATCTATTTTTTCTCCTCAAATTTTCCGGTCTATGCGAGACGTGACCAAACCATTCACGCACAAATGAAACGTCAAAATCCGTTAGACGCACAACCCCGCACAGCCACCGCAGCAACTTTATTTATGAAACGTAGGTGTACGCACCTGAAATATAAATTACTTTTTTAAAGTTAGGTACTTGGTTTAGCGATAATAGCTATGCGAGTAGTCACTAGAATTATTCCTGTCGCTTTCATGCCAGTGAATAAAGCTAACATAGCTTTAAAAAGCATTTAGAGCGCAAAAGGACAATGCACTAAATCCCTTTCTGCTCATACCAACCTACAGTATAACCATACCAACCTATAGTATAATAACTTAATAATTACGCAGTCCTAACCGCCGCAGCGGTAGCATTTCAAAATGGAACCATTTTTACCTAGCCGAGGTAGCTTCCGTAACTTCATATTTTTATTTCAAGTTTTTGCAGAGCGACCACGGAAGTGGGCTTTGAGTAATGGCGCTTTTCAACATTTTTATAACACGCGAATTTTAGATGCAGCGTCACAGTTGGAGATAATCGAAATATTTCATTCGGAATTGTTTCCCATTGTTTATCCCGCAGAGTATAATGTACCGTTGTCTTCGGGAACTTACCGGATGCCCAACTGGTCGCTTTGGTAATAAGTAGATGAATAAATTACTAATTTTCAGTTAAATTTTACTTTTAAAACGTTTATAAAGAGCCCTACTGCCAGAAATTGCGAGAAACGCTTTTATTGTTGCCGTAGGTTATATATCCTGACTGAAGGTGACCATGTGAAGCTGTGAAGATTTAAGGTTAGTTTGTAAATAGGCAGGGTTCTATGCTCCTACACCTGGTAGTTCCTTTCACGCCCTCGAGCACTTACCTTCGGCATCGAGCGGGGAAGGTTGCCGAACTACATTCCGTGGCCCAAAGAATTAGTCATAACTGTTAGAACCTCCATGTTAATGTTAATATTTGGGTTAAAAGAGAATATTCACTTTTGCGTTTAGATTTATAATTGTGTTTTAAAAAGTAGATTGTGTCAAGTGACAGTTTTCAAATCATTCAGATTTTTATCGAACGCTCAACCAGTTCGGAATGAAACAAAACAAACCTTTAGAGATATAGAATAAAGCACTTTCCAAAGCGTCTAAGACTTGAGTTATTGGACAATTTTCTAGACGGCCATTACTCCAAAAATACAGATGCTAGACTAAGTACTCGAGTACAAAGATAAATGTAAGTTTGACGAGATCTATGCGTCGCGTCGTTGCTATTATAAATTATAGTTAGCGCTATTCTAAACTAGTCGATATTCCATAAAAAAGGGTTGAGTTTGTCGAGGCGTCCGTGTATGATAAATATTTTTGAACGTTCTTTCTATTAAATCTGATTTCACGCAAAACATTAAAGTTATCAAGCTATTGTCTTTAATCCAGAAACATGTTTCCTTTTGTCGTTAAATTCCAAAGGCATTTCCAATGCCATTTGAGGGACGCTCACTGCAGTCACATCCTGGCACTAGAAGTTACATTCCGACCACTACTTAGGGACCGTAGCGGCAATTTGCAAGTTGGCTCCGCTTCTAGAAACCGAAGTTGCAACCAGTAACGGAAGTTTGTAAATTTCTTCCACACGATTTGTCGGAACTCCGCAATCTAAGTTTTCTCGGTCATTTATTTTATGGCCAGTGTTATGGTCTAAATGAGATTATCGGGTCTCGTCGTGGCTATTGTGGTAATGGTCAATTTTATAGACGTTAATGGTCTAGTCTAGACGGTATCACTAACGATTTTTAAACCCCAAAGAAAAAAGAGGATGGTATAAATTTAACACGTGTATCTGGTTATCAATGGCTTTGTGTGTCAGTCTGTGGCATCGGATGTGGTTGCGGTTTTCTCTGTTTGAAAGTCAGTTTAATCGGGATGGTTTTTAGCTTTGTTTCATTAATATCGGTTTTGTAGTTTACAAAATAGTTGAGTTGAAGTAAACTTGGTCAGGGGTTATCCTCCTTTTTTTTGTCGGTTAGGTTGTTTATATTCATGCTTGCAGCCCCTGAGCAGTACGCCTAAATGACCAACCAGACATTTCTGTTAATTCGCAGTTTAGAGACAATATTGTTTACAGAAACAGTTTAGAGAGAAATTCAAGTACAAGTCGTCATGATCTGCGGTGGCGAGATGTGGACTCTACAGTACGGCTGTTTTACCGGTTCAAGTTCGCTTAGCGTGCTATGAAACGAGCTATACATACTCAGCCTAAAAAGGGGGTGAACAGGTTTTAAGGTGGTGGGCAACGCGTGGGTTATGCCCCTGGTATTACAAACATCTATAGGCGGAGGTTAGTGCTTACCATCAGGCCGTGAGCTTGTTTGCCACCTTAATAAATATAAAATTATAGAATTAGTATATCTATAAGCTGAAATGGCAGAGGACAGACCTTAATTGTAGAAGAACCGACAACCTGAGAAAAACGAGTTCCTGAGTGGAGACCGTGACTCAGCAAGCGTAGTGTAGGACGCCTCTGGCCAGGTGAAGTGTCGATTTGTGAAAGAATGCATTACATCTGTGTTGGCGTTTATTGGTATAGGCAGATGATGATGATGAAATTCAAGTTATTATTTAAACATGCGACATCGAATAAATTCTAGGGATTCTGTTCCATAGTTTAGCGGAAACCTTAAAATTTTTTAAACGCTTTTGCAATTTTAAATCCATGGTACTGCCCTCCGCTTCCATAATTCCTTTTTAACATGATCCCCTACAAAACCGAACACAGTCCTAAGGCCTCGGAAACAAAATGTCACTCATGAAAAAAATATCAGCCCAAAAACACCTGGCATTTTATTTACACGACCGTGCCCTGCCGTCAACAAAAGGATGCCTCATGAAATAAAGATTAATACGAATTTCATACTGAAATCTTTTGTAGGAATCGACGGTGGCGTATATGAATACCGAATATGTTGATTTAGTTTCTCCCTGCGCTTGTTTTTTGGATGCAAAGTGTGCTAATAAATATAAGCCGGTTTAGACGTGTAGGGTTACGTGCAGTGTGGGGTTCAGTAGTTGTCTGTCGTAATGAGAGAGTTTTTGATACTTACTAAAATGCATCTAGCTTCAACTTTTTTCTATACCATTTTATTAATGTTCTTGATACTTGATACTTTAATATGTAAGGCTAATCAGGACCTGTTTATAAACCTAAACGTTTATTTAAACCCTTTGCGCGCATATACATTGTTTTCTTTTTTTTTTATGTAACTTTTACTTTTGTGTGTGTGTAATGCTTAGCAGGTGTCTCAAGACTCTGTTATGCCTGAGGAATCCTAGAGTTCTTCAGTAAATAAAGACCTTCAATCTCTTTGTGTTTCACAGATATTTACGTGTAGATAATCGGACCTACATTCAAATCATACTGTTAAATTGATGTCACGCACCACCGAAACTTTCATAATTATCTAATATTCGAATTTCGCCGTAGTAAATGTTTCGTCGAACTTTTATCAACTTTCCGCTGAAATTGTGCACCACCGTTCGTTTAACTTTGGCTCTAAATAGGAGCTCCAGACTAGAAAACGGCATTATCTCGACCAGAGGAAATATTAACTTTGTTATCGACTAGTAACTTTGTTAGCTACGTGTTTAGTTCTCAATCCAATCGAATAGGAATTCTATACACCCGTGTCTTTATTAGATTATTTACCGAAACACCAATTTAGTGTCAATCGAACCTTTAAGATTTTTTCAGGTTTATTGGAAATATCTCAATAATCCTTTCTTCATCCGACGTGGGCAATTCCATAATATCCATAAAAAATGATTTTGACAAATTGAATTTATGATTTTGCTGGATATCAATGTCGCAATACTGGGACAAGACACCAAAAGCATATTGAACACTACTATATACCTATACTTATAATAAAACTGGAACAAGATATTTGGAATTCTTTTTTTAAATGCTCATTAAACGATACTGAGTTTTGCCTATCTGTCTATCTGTCTGTATCTTGGCCGCAGATCACTCCTACAGTACTGAATGAATTCAAATGAAACTTGGTTTGATTTGAGTTAATTCTACGAGGTAGGACATTGCATACTTTTTATCCGTTATCGAAATTCCCTTCCGATTCCCTTGGGAGAGGGGATGGAAGTCAAAATATTGACATTAACGCGTAGTTCGATTTCATTAATTTTTTTTGTTAGAAAAGAACTCTAAAGATTGTCCCGTAAATATTTAAAAGTGATCGATGTTGTAGTTCAGAAATGACACCGCTTATTAGGTCCAAATAACCGTTTCATACTCGGAATTTACAGAAACTTTTGAACGTACGGCTCCTTTTAAGCTTTCGTGTGAACCTTATTAATGAAACAATCTTGGCATTATTGTCCCGGTTGTCCAGGCCCGGGGTCCGTCTTGACCATGATTCAGGATTAAGCACATCAGATAATTACAATGGAGCCTCCGTGACCCGGATACCAGGGGAACCTGGCCAGATTGGATAATGGTTACACATTCAATCGCCTGAATGAAGGCTTCATCACGATGTTTTCCCTCACTAAAAGAGCATGGATTATTCATTCTATTAATGTGCATAACTCAGAAAAGAGCCATTGCTACAGAGCCGCAGTAGGATTCGGACCCGGTACCTCTCGCTTTCGAGTCGGATACCTTAACCACACGGCCAACGAAGCTCTTAAAATTAGACATACCAAACATTCTGTAGTCCACGCAAACGAAATCGCTATCACAGCTAGTATTTAACAAACGTATGGTATCCGTACATCGTATCGATAAAGTAATGAATGGATTGGCAAAAGTGACGGATGATAAAGTTTAGATCGGAAACGATCCATCACAGGTCGAGTTTGTAAACAGTCTTCGATTAACGGTTTATCGATAGCAGTTTGCAGGATGGCTTTGTATTGAAATATTTACCTGGATTTTACAAGAAAGATCACCATCTTGGGAAAAGCAATGTATAACTCCGAAAGAAAAGACCAGATAATTATTTATTAGATACTTACGAATTATTTTTTGATTGTACGACATTATGATGTTGTTTTGTAATGATATTATGATGTGTTGTGGTGGTTGGATGTGTGGTTTACGCCGTAATAGAATTGCATCAATATTGTATATTGTGTGGTTGACCGTGTGGTGTTCGGCAAAACAGAATTGCACCAATCGTAAAGATGTCGTAAAGGGCGACTAATGTCTACCAGAAAATGGGCAGCAGCGTTTTCTGATGAAAATTTTCAACAGTGCGATCTCCATCCCGCTTAGATTATGGCAAAGCCCCCACTGTCGTGCAAGAAGCTCAAGTGCAGTAGTTGACTGTTATGAGTTGTTGATGTGTATTGTGATGTGGTAAAGCGTAATGTTTACACTATAACAAGTTTGTTTATTAATCCTCCTCCTATTGACGCATAAGGTCAGATACTCTTCAACTGAAAGTAGTAGCTATCACCCATAACATCCGTTTCATACACTACATTGAGGTATCATGAATCATGCAACAAAATGCAAAACCGCAGGTGCGTCTACACTGTGGGGATAGAGATGATATACCTCGCACCTATAACTGCGCTGGCTACCGTATCCTTCAGACCGGAACACATCAACCCAAGCATTGTTGTTTGGTGGCAGAAATACGCAAAGCGGTGGTATCCATTCAGGTAGACTCCTCAGGCGTGACGAAGCACTACCACCGGTAAAATTACAAAAGAAATTTACACAGAAATCCCGCTATCCGTGGACAAGATAAAACCATCCCGCTAATAGCAAAGGTGGTCGGAGACTCAGGAATATCTGCTCGAGCAATGCAGACCACTTAAGAAAATTGCGTGTAATAGGACAATCGGCTACAAGAGAAAATTCCTTGACTGATGGCCGTTAAACTGGAAATTATTTCAGTGGAACGTTAACCGAAATAATTTTACAACTCCCAAACTTTTATGTCACTCAGGAATCGGATTTAGCATTCTGTTTATTCTCTCTAAAAATACGAAACAAAACAGTTTCATATTTCAGAGGTATTTTTGGAAAATACCTCTAATCGGGTATTTTTTCGAGAGTCGAATATGTTTGCTTTGGTGATATACCTGTTTTATACAATAAGACAATATTATATATGTTAAATGTTTTATTAGATCAGGCAAAGTATAGATAGATGTGCGTAGATATACTCTTGTAATTTCTTATATTAAAATTAGATAAGGTAATTTAAAACAAAACCATTGTAACATTAAAATTATGTTACGTATGACTGAAATGTTATGACTGATGATCGTGATCCGATGATCAGATTATAGAGCGTAGTAAGAGCGTCTCCAAAAATAAATAACGTATTATATGTATGTACAATACCATATTTAGCTTACATTTTATACTTTGTATGTTTTTGTAGACAATTTTATTCTTTTTATTGAAACAATTTAAAGGTAGTTATGATACAACTTCAACATTTCCGTTACAGTTAGGCTCTCTGCTCTCTTGTCCTCTATTTTATATCTCATTACATGCACTAGAGAGGAACTACTCCTAGTAACCTATAATGCAGTTACCGTAACCGACTACTGGGCGAGCCATTTTTAATGTTTTCAAAATTTGTCAATGAAGAAGAAGAAGGTAATAAACATAACATAACTATAAGTGCATTTTAATGTTTGAGGGTTTTCTACCAACACCACTCTAAGAAAAAGGCAATGTTTTAAAATAGTTCAACATTTGAACCTAATCCTTGACCTAATCGGTGAACATACAAAAAATATTCTCCAACTTTTTTGTTACAGTAAAAATAAATATATAAAGATATAATTTGAGAAATATCCAAACATATAAATAAAACAAAGGTATCGTAATTCACCCGTTAATAAACGTCCGTCGTTGTTTTGTTGAAACTGACTTATATATATTGGCAAATAAATTAATTACATAAAACAGTACTGGCTCTTATTTCATTCAAGTCCAAAATAAACCTTTCACGATAGGGTGCCAAGGTTACGACTGTTAAGTATTTGACTTCTTCAGTATCATCTTTATCAATACAGAAATAACCTTTATCGTTTACCTACCCGTGTATGTTTGGTTTGTATAAAACTGTGTTAAGTATGCTTCTGGTAAGGCTTTTACAATGGACGTCCTGCGGCTGAGTTTAGAAAGATGTCCATTGGCTCCCTTGTAAAGTGAGTTGCCTGACCCTTCTCACTCAGTTGTCGTAGTCGTAGTCAGCTACGTGCTATAATCGACTAACACATCTGACTGTTGTGGGCAATGCCGTCATGTCACATATCATCCAATTTCAATTTCTTTATTTCGCATTCCATCGATCTAAATTGTCTTACAAACCAAAATTGAATCCAACAACCTGTTACAATTTCAACAAGGTTGAACGCACAAAACCTCAGTGAGACACGTGCTATCTGATAAAATTACGCGCGGAACATATTTTATCTGTGTGAAAGGTAACCTCGAATGGGAGAAAAATACGGCTCGACCGGAATACGATAAAGATGATAAATTACTCTCATCTCTTTGGTGAGGCCCAGCACGATTCATATGGGCGGGCACTTAGAGCTTGCCAATTTGTTGCCAGCCGATTATTCCATTAGCCAACCATCATGGTGGAACAAGAAAATGAAGAGGTAAGGGTTTGATTTCTTCTTAAGCTTCCTTGTTGTTCTTACTAATCTTACTCTACTTAATCGGCGTAATGCCTATGAACGTGGAGGTGACAAAAGAGGGTTGGTAATGTATCACGATCACCTCTTCACGTATTGCTTGTATAGGGGGGGGGGGGGGGGGCATTTCACTCTGCAGCTGAATGTACCTACTTCTGCTGCAGAATGCAAAGTGCTCATGTATTTTTTCTTAGGACAGGGTTGGGACTGAGGAAGAGCCTTACTTCGCGTGGATGCCGAAGACCAGACGAAGTGGAGAAGAAAGAGCAGGAAAGCGGACCCTGGCACAAGCCGGAATTTACCGTTCAATGAATAATTCAACGACGTGTAGATTATCAAAATCATTTCATCCCTTTAGTAGTTACGAGGGGAAAAACTAATATAGGTATATAAAATAAACATACATACCTACAGGCCAAACACTAAACTCTTCCTTTTGGGCATCACTGCAGCCGTGTAAAAACGAGAGGAGATAAATCCATGTAGTTACTTCCAATTATTCCCAGTTGTCCCATTGTTTTGTAATAGGTTTGAGTGTTTATAATCGTGAGCGGAAAATATTATAAGGGTCCTGTGAGTACCAGCAAGTATTATCTCTAGAGACCTGTAACTAATTGTCTAATTTGTCATCCTAAACTCAGGCGACACAATTTAGGACAACCAGAGACCTAAATGACGTATTTTATATGACAGAGGTGATAAATTGTATTTATAATTCCCTTTGGTGAACCATGAGAAGATTTATAAGAATGGATTCGTAAATGTTTGCCTTTTTTGGAATTCAGTTGGTTTTATTTTCATTCGTTTATATTAATCCGTGGGTGTTTTATGATCATATTCAAATTATAGGTCTTTATTTTCAAATAAATAAATCTTCCAATTGTTAATTAAGTATAGCTTGACATTTTAAAATTGTCCTACTCGTTATATAAGGTATGTTCCTGGTTATCGTCAATCTTCATCACCATCATATCAGCCGATAGACGCCCAGTGCTAGGCATAGGCCTCCCGCAGAGATATCCACAAAGGCCAGTATTGTCTTTCTTTCCGCACCCAGCTGCGATCTTTACCAAGTCGTCTGTCCTAGTGGAAAGCCTACCCACGCTGCGTCTTCCGGAACGTGGTCGCCACTCGAGAACTTTGCTATCCCATTGACCTCCAGTTCTGCGAGATATGTGGCCTATTCCTGGTTGTACCGGTAATTATTTTATATCCTGACCTCATGGTACCTCAGAATATTGATTTATATTAGTTTTTATAAAAAAGGAGTTTAAAAACTAAAAACCCCGACTGCTATAAAAAACTGAAAAGTTAGAAACAAGCTGAATGGTTTAAGTAAAGAGGTGTATAAAGTGCAAACGTTAGTTTAATTTAAACTTGAAAGCAGGCGGGGACCCATTCTCTTATAAATAGGTGAATACGGATATTTAATATTTAGGTACGATTTCACGTATGTGTCGTATGCGTCGAGCAGTCGGGTAAAAAGGTACCACACGTTCATTTGTTAAATATAATTTCTTGTAATATTGAATAAGACCTTCCAATACCAATCGGACTCACAGAACCATCAACAAGATTCTCAAACAAATTCCAACAAAGTCTTTCCACTACCTGCACTCCATAAACCCATAAAAGCATTCAACGCCTGGTCGAACGCTAACAAAGGTGAAAGCATCGCGTGAACTAACTTTGGTCGCAGCACCTCTGCTCTCCGAATATATAACGAGATCAACTTGACTGTTGACCTGCGGCCACGATACGTTACCCGGCTTCATCGACTTGCAAAACTCTGGTAACTCGAATGTGTGAACCCGAGCGTTGACGTTCTGCAAATTGCAAATGGGAAATCTAGTGCGGACTCTAATTTTGAGGTAGTACAGGCGGAAGTTGAGTAAAGTTTCTTCAAGAAGTTGTTTCGTTACAAAAGTTATCCCGAAGATATCGTGTTAGTGATGAAATCATTAGATTTTTAGGCCCGCGTCGTAGCGTCGCCGACGCTTGTTATAATCCGGTCCCTAGGTATAATAAAGATGTTGTACTTTTAATTAAGTTATTATGAAAATTTATCATTTGTAAGCAAAATAAGGTAAGTTATTATTGGTACACCAGCAGTCCCCCGCGGTATTCAGCCAAGAGCAGTACAGATCTCTGTAAACATTCAACTATCCCGTGAGACCTCTATTGTTTTTCCGAGATGAAAAGTAGCTTATGTCACTCGAGAATAATGTATCTTAATATTACTGAAATAATTTTTAAAATCGGTTCAATAATTTCGGAGATTGCAAGTGTTTGCTTGCACTTTGTTGTACAAACTTACAAACATACACACTTTTCCCTGTTTATAAATCATATAATACTAGTGGACCCAAAGCGACTTCGTTCGCGTACACATACTTTACCCCTTCCTACCTTTTTTTCTGGTTTATTAACCTTCCATGTGAATCACTCTATATATTGTTAGCCGTATGGTGTCCGGCAGAGTAGAATTAGTGGGTGTCATACAAAACGACTAATGTTATGGAGACAAAAGATCTAGAGGCTCTGTAGCCTGGAAAATGGGCAGCAGCGTTTTCCATTGTTATACATATAAGACTGCGATCTCTATATAAGACTGCGAGATTATGGCAAAAACCTCCCCTGTCGTGGAAGAGACCCAAAGTTCTGCAGTGGACTGTTATGGGCTGTGATGATGATTGTTGAAAACCGCATTAAAATACATTACGTGGTTTAAAAGAAGTAAGGGTACCCCCCCTAAGGAGATGAAATTGAGGGTAGAAGTTTTCACGTAGCTTTTTATTCTTTCAGTGGATTCACTTAAAACATTGTTCAAAAAAAACATATTTTACAAAAAAAAATTAAAAATGTAGATCAACGATTTTGAAAATCCATCCAATAAAGGGGTGAAGTTGAAAGGGTTGAAAGTTAGTATGCAACGTTATATTTTTTTAGTGGATACACTTGAAACTTTGTACAAATATTCAGCAAAAAAAATTTTTTTTTTACATTTGTGCCCTAGGGGGTGATACAAGGAATAGAACTATGAAATTCTGATTTTTCCGACTGCTTGTTAAATGACAATGCAGAGCCAAACCACTGGGGTTAGATGGGGTTACTGCATAACGTGGGTGGGCAAACTAAGATTTTTGGAAGTTCGTCCCCTAAGGTGGTGAAGTTTGCACTGCTTTCAACTGCTTGCTAACTGATAGCGTAGACCCGAAACCGCTAGATCTAGGTGGTTGAATTTTTTTATGGAGGTTTCCTACAAAATGGATAAAAAAATAAAAATAATCATCTTGGCGTTAATCCGGTTGTGCTCTCGAGAACGAGGGCCCGGGGTCCGCCTTGACCATGATCCAGGATTTGGCAGGTCATGTAATTACAGTGGAGCGACTGCCATCTGACCTCCATGACCCTGCTACCAGGGGAACCTGACCAGATTGGACCATTGTTACACATCCAGTCGCCTGTTTGTGTCAGTTTCATCACGATGTTTTCCCTCACCGTAAGAGCATCAGTTAGTATTTAACTAATGTACATAACTCAGAAAACAGTCATATGTACATGGCCGGAGCGGGTTTCGAACCCGGGAGCTCTGGATACTGTAACCGCTCGGCCACCGACGCTCTTACAAAATGGATATTTGCACAAATTTTTAGAAATTAATCCCATAAGGGTGTAAAATAATGGATGGAAGTGAGTGATGCATACCCCTGGGTCTGTAATAATATCTGGGTAATATTATTATTACAGATAATCTGGGTAATATTGGCTAACTTTAAAAGAATCTGCTGGGTATAGGAGCTTGAAATTTTGCATGGATGTTTCTAAGGGATTTCTGAAAATTAACCCCCTGAGTGGGCGCAAGAGGGGGTAAAAATTTGTGTACAAGTAAAGGATTACACCAATATCCCCTTTTTTTTGTTGTATATTGATATTTTTAAAGGTGACCGCTTAGAACGGGAACGGATTGAATGTCTTCTCCGTTCATTGCATTTGACATGAACGGGGAAAACATAAAAAAATTTTCAACGCGGAGGAAGTCACGGTAAAAGCTAGTATTAGTATAGAAGTATAGATAATTTTGGCAATACCTCACCCTACGCTCAAGGACGGGGCTAAAGTCATTGCGAACTTTTTTAGGATGTTAATGTAAAAAATGTACGAAAATCTTGAACAATTTCTTCAAGTTACTTGTTATTTTGGCATCAATACCAATGTAAAATCCAGATGCCGATCATTAAAAACTTTAACCCTTGAAAGTGGAGTAGTTTCCTTTAGAAACTACTTCGACGGCAGAAGTTAGTTTAAAAGGGGAATTTCAAGTTTGAAATTTTGTTTCGTCAATATTGGTGTAGATTTTGTTATACCTACAAGAAAACAAAATATTTTCTGAAGATAGGAAGTTAATTTTACAATTACCTATATTTAAGGGAGGTTGTATGCAATACCATTTAACTTTTTATAAATTATCTTTTCACACCTTATTCAAAACCGCGGCTGAGGTGAATACCGTTTAGTAATTTTTTAGTTAACATTACTCCTCACATGAATTGTCGTCTTCGCAATTTCTGTATTCAGTCGGGTGCCGGCATCACGTGACCGCCCAAAAACTAGGGGCCTAAAAAACTGGCAGCGATTGGGAAGAGCAAAAAAATCCATCGCAACAAATCCTTCAGCAATCCGCCGTTTTGTAAACCAGGTGCGGTACCGCTACGGAATCTTTAAGCAAGACTTGCTCTATCGGCTTTATTTCAATCACGTAGCAGAAGAGAATGGGCAACATATGAGCACGTGTCTACGTGCGGTCACGGATACAGCGAAGGCACAGGTGAAAATATCCTTTGAAACTTTGGAAATGCACGGTGCGATATAGTGTCTAACTGCTCGCTTCGAGTTTAGTTTAGTTTTCGAAGCAGTACCGACGATATTCTTCGTGAAAAAGAAACTGGGCCGGGTGGTACTCCATAGAAACTTCTTTAGTATAATAATATTACTCTGTTTTACGTAGTATTAGCAAGAGTAAGGTAACAGCAACTAGTGTAGCGTAATGTCTTTTTAAAGTCTTCTTCGTCAAACTTAAGTACGTATAAGTCAACTAAAGTTGATCAAATATATCTAAGTACAGCTATAACTTATCCGTGTACTAAGTTCATGTTATAGTTAGACAGACTTTTGGTATAGCCTAAGACTATCTTTACTATGTATAAACGAGTTTGTATTTACTTATATATTCAAGCCTGTATCCAAAAGGTCCCAAAAGTGCCACAAGCTGCAATCTAGACACATGTTACCAGAAATAGGAAATGTTTTCACAGATCAGATCTGAAAACGTGACCCGTATGTTTCTACTCTTCTATATTTTTGCACCAGACAAAAATACATCCACCGATTCCATACACGTAATGCTGTTTCTTTATATTGACAATTTATACCTTCACCCCATGTATCTACCTCAGCGCCAGAGTATTTGTTTTTATAGCAAAATTTACAATCGCCCCATTTCTCATGTATTATTTTATCCTGTTGGGATAAAATAACTCAGGAAGGAACGAGTTTTCCTGCCCTGTTTCCAGTTTTATATTGTTGAATACATCTTTGTTATATTTTTATTGGGCATTAACTTCTCGTTTATATTAATCGAAGTTGCGATGGAAACTCATAAATAATGTATGGGCACTTCGAAAGGAGAGAAGATTAAAATGAAACCACTCACTCAGATAACCGTAAAAATAAACATACCGCGGTATACCTAATATACATGAAAGAAAATACATCAGAAATCAATAATATAGAGTTGTCTGAACCTGCCGGTATCCAAGTAAGAGACCCACGACAAAGGCCTACGACAGGAGGATGCTGAAGACAGGGCAAAATTGATTAAGGAAGAATAGGAAAGCGGACTCTGGAATAAGCCGAAATAGACGCTAAGATGATGATGATGAACAATATTGTAGACAATTAAAGATTAGCTCTAAAGAAAATGGAACAGGGTGGAAACATTCTAGGGTTTCATACTAGATGAAGTAGGTTAAAAATATTAGAAATGACTACGGATGTGGTCAAAAGGCAAAAAATATAAAAATAAAATTTACCAGCGGAAGCAAAGTGGTTTACGCAAATTTCCCAAATAGCTGACATTTAGATTTACTTCGACAACGTTCCATCCTAGGATGATGAAGACTTGAGATGTAGATGATGAGAATTTGGTTCAACCTAAAGCGTTCATTCTATTGTAATCCTTATTCATCATCATCATCATCATCTTGGCGTTTATTTCCCCGTTGTGCTCTCGCACACGAGGGCCCGGGGTCCGCCTTGACCATGATCCAGGATTTGGCAGGTCAGGTAATTACAGTGGAGCGACTGCTATCTGACCTCCATGACCCTGCTACCAGGGGAACTTGACCAGATTGGATCATGGTTACACATCCAGTCGCCTGAATGAGCAGGCGAATCACGATGTTTTCCCTCACCGTAAGAGCATCTGTTAATATTCAACTAATGTACATAACTCAGAAAACAGTCATTGGTACATGGCCGGAGCGGGATTCGAACCCGAGACCTCTGGCTTACGAGTCGGATACTGTAATCCTATTGTAATCCTTATTAACATGTACTTAAAGCCTCACTGTTGGCGTAATAATAGTTTAACACCCGTTCACTGCGTCATTAACAGAACCAACTACCCGCAAACAAAATTAATTTACCAATAACCCATTAACAAAGTAGTACACCAATCAGGCTGTTTCTGACTTTAATTCACAGTTCAGTGCTGCACCATACGCGGAAATACAAGTCGATGGTAAATTTTGGGATAAGCAACAGTTTAAAATTTTTATTTTAAGGTGTTTTGGAACTTGAAAGCATAGAAATGTGGGTACAGTTTGTATGGGACTAAAATACCTACCTTATATTTGAAGCCGCCACTAAATACTACTAACTTAAACATTGACGTTTCTCAGATGTTGTTCAACGACCTGTGGAAGCTTCAGAAATGCTGATTTTGAATATTTTATTTTCGAAAGTTGAGCTGTAATCTGAAAAATGTGCTGAGTTCATAATCAAGTTGCTAAGTTTCACAAGAGTCGTTGATTGCAACTCGCAGGGAAGTTTTGCAATTTGCATTTAGTTGAGTTGAGTTACCGTAATGTGTTATTCTTTTCACCTAGTAATTTTTGTAAAGTTTCTTTGTCGTTAGAGTTGCAAGTTAAATCTGGTCCATATTACCATATATTATTCTATTCGTTATAATTTGTCGAAGCTGCTTGGTCTTCGACATTTTTGTACCTAGAGTGTACATATAGATATCAAGAAAGTGGATATTATGGTATTAATAAAGAGGACAATTTCATATAATGGACATTTTGACATTGTTGACCAATGACCATAAGTAGGTAAAATAATTTAGGACCCACCGTATTGTAAGCGTCTTGCTTTAAGAATTCATTTTAGGCGTACAAATTGGCGATTTTGCACGTCCCACTACCATTTCAAGAGCCTCACCTCACTTGATGCTCGTGGTTCCCCTGCACAGATGTGGAGAAGACTCTGAATAATCGGATTTTACATAACGGGTAGCGCGGGTCAGATAGCCAAAACACGACAAATCAGTAAATCTGAGAATAGAAACGCTTCCAAGTAGAAGAGCGCACATTGGTTGACAGATTTAGGCGTAGCCTTGGAACCGGGATTATCTGCTATGATGAAGAGGAGGTAACCATCTGACTTATTGGTAATTTTAAAACACTAGACTTTATGGACCGGAATGGCATTCCCTTCTCTTTAATCATTTAGAATGTTAATTAAGTGGTTAATTTAGTGTTAGTAGATGCATTGGCGATCATCATTATCATCATCATCCTGGCGTTATGTCCCGGTTGCGCCCCAGTACGCAAGGGGCCAGGGTCCGCCTTCCTGTTGTTCTTGGCCCACCTCGCTCGGTTTTCGGCATCTCTAGTGGTGAGCTTATTGGCACGCATATCGTTCTTGACTACGTCAAGCCACCGCTTCTTGGGCCGGCCTCTCCTTCTCGTGCCCGGCGGGGGCGGCTTAGCCAGACACTTGTTCCCCACATAACTTGCCGGTCTGCGCAAGACGTGGCCATACCATCGTAGGCGGCAGTCTTGCAGCTTATCTGCGATGTCACGGACGCCAAGGCTACCCCGAATGTGGGCGTTTCGAACCCGATCCTTCCGTGAAACTCTACAGATCCACCGCAGCATCTTCATTTCCGTGACGCGCAGCTCCTGCTTGTGTCGCTCTAATAGGGGCCAAGTTTCGCTACCGTAAAGGAAAGCAGGTCTAACGATGGTCTTATAGACATGTCCCTTCAACTTTATCGGCATTTTGGGGTCACAAATGACACCTGTTACCTCCCGCCATTTGGCCCAAGCAGCGGATATTCGGGCCTTGACGGCGCCATCGATGTCCCCTATTGAGCTAAGCACAGATCCTGAGTATCTGACTTGACCCGTGCACTTGACTTCCTCATCGCCTATGCGCACGGGTAAGGGATCTGCACTGTTGCAGGCCGTGTACTCTGTCTTCGCCACATTAATCTTCAGACCACCGTTCTCAAGTGCCTCCTTCCACTTTTTTACACGTTGGATTAGTCGCCCTTTGTCAGAGTCTGTCAGGGCTATATCGTCAGTATACATGAGCAGCCATGGAGGTACCTCATGATAATCTCGGATGCTGTCTGACAATACGTCTAATATCACCCCAACGGTAATCGGAAACGGTTTGGTGTCACCAACGGCAGTCCTTAATATGGAATCGGAGTCGTGGTACATGTCTCGGATAACGTCAATATAGGCCTCAGGTATCGACTTGGACCGCAACGCCCACCATATCATCTCCCGAGGGATATAGTCAAAGGCCTTTTGCATGTCTAGAAACAGAAAATGCAGGGGTGTGTTCCTCCATGAGAGTTCTCAGGGCAAATACGGGGTCCATGGTCCCACAACTCGGCCGAAACCCATACTGACATTCCGAGACTGTACACTCCCGTCGGATCCGAGAGTCCGCAATGCGTTCGAAGACCTTCATGGTGTGAAACATCACCTTTGTACCGCGGTAGTTGGTGCACTCCCGCACCGAGCCCTTGCCCTTAGAGACTGGAGTAATAATACTCAGCATCCATTGGTCTGGTATCTTCCCGGTGCGGAGAATGCGGTTATAAAGGTCGGTAAGGATGCTTACACCACGAGAGCCTATCGATTTCCACGCCTCGATAGGGACTCCATCGGGCCCGACAGCTTTCCGAATTTCCATGCGGCGAAGAGCCGTCTCGACTTCCTCAGGCGTTATCGGTAGCACAAGTCCCTGGTTCCGAGGGAGGTCCGGGGGTTGCACCTCTTTGTGCTGCTTGTTGAGCAGCTCATGGAAGTACGAGCGCCATCTCTCCTTCACCGCGCGGTAATCGCATAACAGGTTACCGTTAGTGTCATTAACACAGCGGCACGTGGAAATGTCCTGTACCGCTTTAACCCTCGATCGTGCCAACTTGTAAATGAGTTTCTGCCCTTCAGACGATTCCAACTTATCGTATAAAGTACGTAAGTGGTCTCGTCTGGCTCTGGCTACCGCTCGTTTGCTGGCACGTTTGGCATCCCTGTACGCAGCGTGGTCTTCAGGAGATCTGGACGCTTACCATTTCGCACGCAGGTCCATCACAAGAACCCGGTGCTGGGCAGTGAGACTCTCTCCGGGTATAGCTTTACAGGTGGCAACTTTGCCAATATTATCTCTCCAAGTGAGAAAGTAATCGATCTGGGTGGCGCTCCTCCCACTCTTGTAGGTGATCGTGTTCGGATTTCTTTTGAAAAAACGTGTTCACGCTGGCCAAATCGGCAGCTGCAGACGTCCGAAGAATTTCTTCCCCTTCAGCGTTACGGCTTCAAAACCGCCATGTACACGGCCAAACTCCTCACACTTCTCACACACATGACAGTTCAGATCGCCACCCACAACAATACCCTGTGACAACGGAATGTTTCGTAGAACTTCCCCGACTTGCTCCCAGAACAGCGCCTTATCCGCATCGCTGCAACCGACTTGTGAAGTGTATGCGCTTATCAAGTTGGTCACGGCTCCTTCAACAAGCACTCCCACAACCATCAGGCGGTCGCTTATACGCTTCACATCCAAGACGCTGTCCCGAAACTCCTCAGCGAGCACTACCCTCACGCCGTTGTCCCCACTTGGAGAGCCCGTGTATATCAGCTCGTAGCCGTTCCCGATGTTGCGGGACCTGTTGCCTCTCTAACGAGTCTCCTGCACGAACGCCACTGCCACCCTCCGCCTGGAGAGCACATCGGCCAGCTCACGCGCCCGTCCGGCCAGCGTGCCAAGGTTCCACGACGCGAAGCTGACCTTTCTGTGGGCTAGCGTCTTTAACCGGGCTCGCCCTGGACCCGGTAGCCCTAACTGACTTGACACAGGAGTAGGGCGATCCCCCTGCGCGTCGTTTTGCGGCGACGCCTTATCCGTTTCCGGTTTCCTTTTTCGACTTTCCATCATTTTTTTTGCGGGGTTTTGGCTTTTTACGTGCATCGACTCCCATCCGACAGCAGGGGGACCACGTGCAGGTGAGGTTGGCTTGGGCCCCTGAGATGGTGGTGGGGCCCCAAACCCCCCTAGTAGATGCATTGGCGATACGATATTGTAATTGTAAAAAATATCTACATACGAAATATACTTCATACCATTATGAGTCTTTATTTGTTTCGATAGATGAAACCAGTGGTAGCGGAGGCATGCATTTAAATGACGAATATAATATTTACATTGTTACATTTGTAATTTCCATTTTTCCTAATTTTCTGTAATTACTAGCTGCCGAATACTCAAAATTGTGTAAGACTGTACAACCATTTCGAGTGGCCATTCAATAACCTTTTTTATTTGGCCTTTGTGGAGATCTTTGGGGGAGACCTATGCCATCCCCATTCTGGGACGATTTCTTTTATCTCTAGGTATATTGTATTCATTGAAAATAAACCCCTAAATCCTGTTTACTATGAAGTCTTTGAAATTGCCGCTTGCACTTGCTTTGAGTGATTAAATTATTTGCGAATGTTTGTAGAACTTGCACCTAACACGCAGGGATGAACTTACATGTGGAATTACAGTGTACTGATATGATTTATCTTTACATGCTTGCATGAAGTAAAGGTAGACAGGTGGTTGTCATTAATAACAGTTTTTTTTACTTTTTTTACCGGTTATGGAAATAACATCTACGATTTATGCACTTAGATTTATGTAACAAAAAATAAAGAACTGCATGTGGATTGTATTTCGTTAAAATACAATGACCAAGTTTACATATTTTTTTAAAATCTGCACAAATCTACTGGTATCAGGAAAGAGGTCGCAGACACACCGTTGTAGAGTTACATTACATAATAAATATGGGATTTCATTTGCTCATACAAACATCCCGTTACGCCTTTTTGCTTTTTTTTTTGGCTTATCAGTCTATGACAAATATTTGCTCGACAATTAAAACCCAGAGATCCGAATCTCAAACATACCGTTGTATTTGCAGTATCAATATTTACACCGTATTTCGATTCGATTAATTATATTGTCGCTGCATTGTGTTTACACGCGTATTTAATGACAGAAAAAGTCAGTTGAAGCAGTTTCACATAAACGCCGAATAAATTGCAGTACTTTAAAAATACTCTACTCAGGCAAAGGTTACTTCAGGGACAGGAAGAAGGGTGCCTCGGGAGTGTTACTCAAAATAGAGCAAGGATTAAGAGATACTCGGAAGCCCTGATTCAGATCGGACGTTGATTGATTACACTACAGGGATGTTTTTTGTTTACGGACGTTTTAGATAACTCTCTTTGGCATACAACATGATAATTTCAAGAGATCATGAATGAAACGAACAGTTGCGCAAATTGTTGCGACTTATTTCGAAAAGTTGTAAAATCATTGGTCAAGAACTAACCGGATGACAACAATTAAATTTTTGAGATTGATTTTTATTATAGATTACAGTAAACAACCCTACAAAACTACGTTGTCAAAGCATCACCCGGCTTAGTGAAAATATTTTTCCCTTGTACATTGTTGGTAATGTACGAGTAACAAGGGTCCACTGCTGGAAATAAGTATGCCTACCCCAATGAGCGCCAATGCACCATGTCTCTGGTTTGACCGCGTGAGTCGCGGTCTCCATTCAGAAATATAATTCGTCGTCGTTCTAGCATTTATCCCGGCCTCTGCCAGGGTCCTCTTTCCTTCATTCAGAAATATAATTATCATATCATAATAATTATGTATTTTTTTTCAGTAAACAAACATTTTTATGTTACAGAAAAGTCACCAATAGGGCATCACCAGTGTGTTGCCTGCCTCTTAAAGGATCCCATGTTATAATGACCTCTGCACAGAGTCAAGATATTAAACAGGTCGGTAGTTTCACTGTCCCGAAGATGGGAGCACTACTCCATAATATGTGGCTACACCTGTGCCTTATATCCGGTTAAGCACTCAACATTTTCTAGAAGTCAATTTGGCCATACATTCCAAGTGACACCGAGACCGCACGCTAACCAAAATGTCGTCACCAAGAATTCAGGTTTATTGATTTTTAACGTTATTGTAATTTCCTACTATTTGTTAATTTTATTGTTTTTATTATTTGCTAGCTTAGTTTGCGAAATTTAAAGCTAGAGCGATCCAAACTTGTACTTACAGCGGCTGCTAGCCGGTTTAGTTTGTTAATTACTTCTGAGATGCTATAATTTCTAACGTGAGGAAGCAGTCTTCCATTTTTAAATTGCAGCATCTTAATTATAATAGGACCACGCTAAGTCCGAATCGACTGAAGTAGTAAAAATTATAAAATGTGGATATGGCAATAATCTTGGGATAATCTGTCCTTGTCAGTTCTTGTCAGTCCTTGTCAGTCCTTCTTGTAAACATTCAGATATTTATCTTAAAACTAAATTATTAATCATGCTGATAATTATCACTCTCACTTACTTTTTAATTGTTGTGCCCATTATTTAATAATATTTTTCATAACTCACGATAATAATTAATCCTACAGAAATCAAATTGTTTGTTATGACTTTTATGAATGACGTTCTATTACTTTTAAAAAACTTTATGACAAGTTGCCATACAGAGATTTATATTTTATTTTTTTAATAAGTGATTTGGACTCGTCTTGGTCTTATTATATCTTTATAGAAAACAATTTTCAGATATTTAGTTAGATTACATATCTAATGGTTTTTACAATTTTACATGACAATACACACCTATGTTTCAAATAAATAACTTCAAACGATTTTCTTATACAAAATTTTTTTTTTCTTTTTATATCGATTATTCCTTACCTGTTTTCGTTCGTTATTATTACTACTACTAGTACTAGTTCATTACCTGTAGATATCCTTAATAATTTATAAGTCTCAAATCCTTTTGGCATACCTCCGCAAACCATGGACCACAATGGAGGACTTGTTCGCGACTAGTCTAAACGCTATATGCGTCGCCGAATAATGGGCGAATAAAGTATAAGTCAGAGTTTAGTCCATCGAAACTAGAAGAAAAAGAATCATTTTTGAAAACATAGCGGACGGGCAGACTTTCGTATGTAATTATAACATCTGTAAATATCAACCCGTAATAGATAGATTATTCCAAAACATAGAGTGTCGAACTAGAATACAATTTCCCATACTATTCCAACACATTAATCACAAATTATTCAATCGGTCCCCAATAGGCAACAATTAGGCCCAATCAAAGCCTCATGGGTCCAAACAATACAACAATGAGCGAGCCTACATAAGTACGATAAAACAGCCCATTGGTCGTGTTCTAACTCCGCAAGAAGTCCAATCTGCGGCCACATGGAGTTGCTAGTTGCTACTGACGGAATAGTTTCTATTGTTCCTACAACTTACTTAGTCGAGCAGTTTGGGCTTGGGCTGACAAATTGACTCGAGCCTTGTGTATTGGTTAGCCGCACTCCTCGCTCACAAACAATATTCGATCGCTTGGGGTAAACGCGTTTTCAACGCATGAATGCCGAACTGCGATCTTACGCTTGTACGATCGAACGCTGTCACCGTTTGAAGTAGAGGTACTGCAGGTATTACATTTTGAGTCAATGAAGCCACATAAATGAAGACGAAAATACTATGTATGTTAGGTGTTACAGCTAAGAATCCCCTTCGGGATCCTGTACGGATTCACAAATAACACTATATTTTGCAATTTTACAAACTGATTTGAACCTATAACTCTTTCGACAGATCTTTTTTTTTTTTAAATTTAGAAGAACGTCATACACACATAACATTAAGCCCTCTTTTCGTAGGAGTTCCACTAGTCACGGACCTGACAAAATCACTCTCGATTGTCAATGATAATAATATCAACGATCTGCACATTTTATGACTCCACAGAAATCTAAATAAATAGATATAACTATGTGCTTATTAGAAAGCTCGCTATTACCCAAAGGCCGATGGAAAGGGCTGTGCTCGGAGTCCCATTATGCGATGAATCAGGTAAGTAGAGATCGCCAAGCAAACTTAGGTCACCGACATGCCTCGAAGGATTGTAAACTTAAGTGGCAGTAGGCACAGATACACACATAGCTCGGAGAACAGATGGCTGATGGGGCAGTAAAGTTCTCGAATGGCGAACATACTGCGTCCGTCTTCATGCAGCGTGGGTAGGCCTCCCACAAGGTGGACCGACGACTTAAAGATCGCAGGTACCAGCTGGATGCGGAAGGCACAAGATCGGCCTTTGTGGAGATCTCTGGGGGAGGGTTATGCCCAGCAGTCTTCCGGTTGATGTCATGATGATGGATAATTGTTGATATTATTACAACATTTGTATTAGGCGATTAATCTATATTGTACCTATCTTTGTTATAGTGTCAGATACCGAAATAAAAATTCATAATAAGTATCTAATAAAAAAAATCCCTAACCATAACTCAACAACACGAACGCTCTTTGTGGACGCTTAATTCTTTAAATTCTTCTTTTTCACAGAAAAAGGTAAGACAAACAACATTTTCCAGCTGAGCCTGAAATATTTCTTGCTCATTCATCTCTGGAATTGATATTTATTTATCTTATTTGCTCGTCGAGTTCCGTTTATTTGATTTCATGATTTAGAGGAAGCTTTGTGATGTTCAAACAATGTAATCCGATAGAAGTTCAGTGTACCATGCCATAACTAAGTTTCTAAGGAGTGAAAGGCGAAACGTTGCTACCAACACGAAAGGGCAAACGCAAATAGAGTCAATATTAAGCAAAGGGTGAATGAACAGGTTATGTTTGTCGTTTATGAAATAGGTCGAGCACACGTTGTTTTCAATGGATCAAAGACATGAAAAACGAATTGAGAATGTATTAGGATTAGGTACCTACATGAGATTTGGCCAGCGTGGAATTTCATGCCTGAAATTTTAAATTTCCGAAAAGTTGATAATCATTCTGTGGCGGTACTGCAGATAGGTACTTCGGACTACAGTAACCAGTAGGTACTGAAGTGGCGATCAGCAAAAAATAGTCTGATAAAATTATCATATACAACATTCTGTTCACATGATCATTGAATACGGCATAAACCACTTGAAGAACCGTTTTTACCCCGGCTTAGTCGTTTCCTGGGCAGTCTCGTCTTATTTGGGTGGTGACAAACCACTGCCGAAGTATATCATCATAAATCACCCGGGGGTCACTTGGGAAAAACGCGAAAGTGAGCAGCACCAACTTCCAATATCTGAATGATTAGTGAGATAACACGTGACTGTCGGATATTGTAAAGTTTATAATAAAAGACTTGAATACATATAGAGTTCCATAGATTGACCTATAAAGAATTATACAGAAGTAAGCATTTTTATTATAATTAACTATATAATTAAATATAAATAACTATATTTCTTTATAATTTGGGTATACCTGCTTAGAATGCTTGTACATACAACAGATAACGTAAATTGTACACTTCATTTTAAACAAACACAAATAGTTCGGATATAGTCAAAGACGATACAAAAGCGATATAATCCCTATAAGAAATCATCCTCAATCAACCTTACAAAATACCTAAGTTAAAAATTAATGCTAAATAATCTGGCTGCTTCATAAAACACTTCGTAAATCATAAAGTTGCTACAATCCTTCTCACTTTTGTCTGGAGGATTACAGAGGCGTGTACTAACGCTAGACAGTCAATCTCAGCTATTTCAACGCTCAGTGCCGGATTAAGATTGTCACAATCATTTTCACGAGACGATGGAAACATTTTGATGTACAGGTGAAAGATGTACCTCTTATGTAAACTATTACAATATTTTATGAACGCTATGTTATTTTCATAACTCAATAGCGATGCATAAATTATGAAAGGTGTGTCTGTATGGAACATCGTAGTTCTCGAAAGGATGGACCAAATTGGTTTCGTTTTTTATAAGTACACTAGTTGGACAGACGTGATTTCGTTCGCGTGTTGTCCTATCTAGTGTCACACTATAGAAAAGTGTGGCCCTACTCTACACTACCCTATCCTAGTCTGCGACTACTCCTTCACTACCACTACTCGACCCTTTACACCTACCCCACACCTACGTTACCCTACGCATACACCTACCCTACACCTACCAAATGATGTGTATGAGACACATTGCGGATAAGATCGAAGAGGCTTGCTGGTTTAGTCTCGTGCTGCTTAAGCCAAAACTTGACGGTTTAGAAAAGAGATCTCGCAGGAGACCCATAAAACGATGGATTGATATCGCTGAGGCTGATGCGAGAGCCAACGGCCTACGAAGCGAGGATGCCGAAGACCGGGCAAAGTGGAGGAGAATGAGTAGGAAAGCGGGCCCTGGCAGAGGCCGGGATAAACGCTAGGACGTGCGTGCGTGGGTTAGGTGATGAATTTGCGTATTTTCAAATCCACCTCTGTGGATCCCATACCACCTCTAAAGCAGAAAAATGCAAACCACAAGCATACAGCTGCTTCATAATAAGTGTCGCTTAATGGTACTCTTGAAGTGGCAAGTTTAAAGTTGAGAAATAAATAAAGTCTTTGTTTTGTCAACGTCGACGTAAACATGTCTTTTACTTTATACAAAGGCAGGCATTTGACCTGATGAAAAGTGAAGGGAAGGTTCGGCCGAATATCCAGTCTATAGATTTCGCTCGTTCTTGCCATCATCGTCATCATTAAAGCGTTGTAGGTACCTGGGACCTCATCATCATCACTTTAGCGGCAGTGAAGTTCTGGTTATGCTCTCGCGCGCGAGAGCCGAGATCCGCCTAGGTGCCTGGGGCCTAATCTATTGTATATTATGTTGGGTCAAACACACTGTTTCTGTAAAGTTTTTTATAGAAAGACTAGGATTGTGAGTATTGTAAGCTGGTTGGATAAATCTTTACTTAATACAGAGCAATGTCTCCGTGTAACTCCGGGTGTCATTTACCTCCCTTCACAATAAAAAACAATATTATTTTAACCGAGGGTGGCTATCGTATTATTTAATTCGCTTCAAGCAAAGCAATTAATTGGCTTTTATAGATTTTACCAACTATCCAATTTATATTTCTGAACACTTTCGCTTAGACTTAAATTTGTAATTCAATATTTGTGTATCTATTTAAAATGTTACGGTTTGGTCTCACTTAATTCTGACGGCGATAGAGTTTTAGATAGCCCGACTTTGTTTTCTCTAATGAAGTTAGGTATAGATTTAATGATGTTGTTTTTGGTTGTAAGCAAACTAAACTCATCTAACTTTGGTTGGAAGAGTCTACGTGTTTCAATATTGTTAAATAAGAATTCGGGGGTAGCGTTTCTAAGTAACGAATTCGCTGACCATTTTCATGCAGTTTTACGAGTACAAAACCTAATTTACACAGTAATATTCCTTAATACTGTAGGATAGATTACATCGTATAAGCTAAGCTTAATTTGGGACTATAATATACACTGATAAAATTTGTCCACGCCACCAATCGAGTAAAAATTATTATAGGTGGCATTATCTTGGCGGTAATGCCCCGGTTATTGCTCTCGCGATCGAGGGCCTCGGGTCCGCCTTGACCATGATCCAGGATATGGTAGATCAGGTAATTACAGTGGAGCGACTGCCTCTGACCTCCGTGAACCTGTTAACAGGGGAATATGACCAGAACGTATCATGGTTAGTGGTTACACATTTAAGATTCCTGTTTAGGAAAGTATGAAATTCCTATGAAAAGACAGTGTGAAATAAAATTTATTTCAACCATTTCAGAAAAGCGTTATTGGTACATGGCGACACTGGGTTTCGAACCCGATATCTCTCAATCTCGAAAACCTCAAAGCGGCATTGGTTAGTTTTAGCCTCGTATTTACTCATACGCGTTCCACGGAGACAATGCTCCACGAAACTAAATTACGATATAAATTTAGAATTTACCGCTGAAATCTGAATCTACCATTAATATTGACGAAAGTTCTCGTAACTAAGCATAGATTTGTATCTAGCCCATTACTGGTTAATCTTAACTCAACGAATCATTCCCTAGTCCTAAATAAAGCAGATAGCTTACCTTTAGATATTAAATGAGGCATGATAAACGCCCAATCGCAGACACACCATTAGTTTCCCCAAAGCAAAACAGAGCACTCACTTACGGACAACCCTACTCCTAATTGGAGAAAAGAAAGAAAAATTCCAAGCACTCTCGCCCTCAATAGATTGAGGGCTAGAGCATCGGCCAGATTTAACACTCGCCGGCAAATCTCCGCTGCGCAGTGCTAATGCACACTATAAATTATATCTACCACACCGTATCAAACGAGTAGAAATAAATCCGATGCGCCACGACGTCTTTGCCGCCGGATCCCGAGAAAACATTATTGGTCGTGACGCATCTGTATTTTTCTTGTAGTTGTACGCCCGTGTTGGGGGCCAATGTTTCACGGTTAAGTTTTCAAAGTTTTATTTTTCAATATGTATCCTATTATGTCTTACACTAGTGGACCCGGCGCGACTTCGTTCGCGTACACCTACTATACCCCTACCTACAGTTTTTTTATTGCTTATAAATATTCCTCTTGAATCACTCTATCTATTGTTGGAGTTGTTTGGAAGATATAAGCGTATATAGACACAAACGGCGGGAAGCTTGTTTTATACTATGTATAGATGGTATCATAAAAAGCCGCTTCTCGCGTCTGTATTTCCGCTAACGCCTTCAGAATTTTGATGCGAATTTTATTATCATGTCGAAATTTTTTTCTGGTAGGTTTATAATCATAAATGCGAGAGAGAAAGACTGAAAACACCCGATTGAAGCCAGGACGGGTTCCTAGTAATCGGAGTAATAAAGTGGTTATGAAAATTATTAGGATGATATATTTCAACAATGTATCAAGCCAAGAAAATACTTTATTTTACATAGAAACAAACATAATTTAAGGCAGACCTTGTGGTTTGGAATAACATAGGAAATATTACAATTATACATTTATTTAATTATTAATTTGTGTTTGGAAATACTTATATTGATCAGGGAATACAGCTGTTAAAATTAAGTATAATGGTAACTTTAAACATCTTTAAGCCAATTACAAGTTACCGCTTATAGATTTTAATGTTGGTATACTTCATTGCATGGTAACATCACATATAACCAATTCCATAGAATAAATAATATTCATATCTACCTGTACATCTACATAATATAGGTAGATGGTCGTATTACTACATAGAACTCTGTCAAGCCTGATGAGCCCGCTTGGGTGAGTACCATCGCTTTATCTAATTCTGCCCTCAAATAACAACATTTGAATAGGAGGTGTTTGTACAGGCATGAGGCATTCCATCTTAGTCCACACAGTGATAACGCACCTGCGGTTCTGCATTCTGCATGACATGGAATTTAAGTATATGAATTGTAGTCGTTACAGTTACCGCTTTTCATCAGGTGGGCTGTCTACTCGTTTGTCACTGAGGACTTAGAATAAAAAAAGCATCATTGTTAAAGTGGTTAAGGTATCCGACTCGTAAGCGAAAGGTGCCGGGTTAGAATCCCACTGCGGCTATGTACTGTCTCGGCCATGTACTTGACTCTTATCTGAGTTACGTACATAAGTTGAATACAAACCGATGCCCTTACGGTGAGGGAAAATATCGTGATGAAACCTGCACATTCACGCGGCTGAATGTGTAACCATGATCCAATCTAGTCGGGTTCCCCTGGTAGCAGCGTCACTGTAATTACATGATTTGCCAAATCCTGTATCATGGTCAAGGCGAACCCCGGGCCCTCTTACGCAAGATGATATGTATAAAAAAGGCAATTTCTTCCAGACAATCTTTGAAGAGAAAGACAATAAAACTTTAATCGGAGTAAAAACTACGTGCGAAATTAGGCACAAAGTTACTTTCTACGTACTTTAAAAATAACCTTTTAATATGCAAAAACTGTTCACATGCGAGTCAGGAACTGGAATAAACAACGTTAGTGCAAACATACAAACTGCAAACGCATCCAAAAATTTAATACATTTCCTCATAACGTGGTCATGTTGTTAAAACGGTAAAAAGCGGTTTTCGCTGGTAAATAGCTTCTGGGAGGAGGATTTCCACTTACGCAAACAAATTTAAAATTTACATACGCCAACGTTGCATTGTAGATTTTGAACCTAATGATGTTAGGCATAAAATTGAGAAGGACTTCATTCATTGATATGAAGTGAAATGCTATGTTTGTAAAAGTGAACACAGTGTATGCCGTAAGCAAGTAAAGTTTTAAGACTTGTTGTGTGGAGGCCGCAATGAGCTGTTAATTTTGGGAGTTAAAAACGAGATGATGCCCTAAGGATGGCGGATATGGGGAACGAAATGTTTGCCAAGGGAGGGCCAATATCAAAGTTTTATAAAAGAAAGGAAATATTTACCTTAAAAGTACGAAATGCAGAATGTAATAGACAACTGGAACTTCTTTTTTTTTCCTGATATTTATTATTATATAATAGTACCTACATGTATAAGATGTAAAATTGAAGTGCAAACATACCTAAATGTAGGTACCTAAGATTTGGGTGGGAGCCAATTTGGAGATATAAAATAATCGAATTAGAAAAGATTGAATACCTTGCCCATTCGCATTTTAGAAAGTTGAAATAAATAAATAAACGATATGAAGGAAGTTTCACACAGTGCCATCGAGCCCCAAAGTAAGCAAAACTTTTGTTGGATAATATAAAACAATATTTAGTATCTTCTAGATGGCCCGCCGCACCTTCGTTCGCGTGTTGACCTACCCTTTAAACCTTCCTCCTAATTCACTCTGTCTATTGTTGAAAACCGCATTAAATTAATTACATTGTTAATTAGTTTATGAGATATGAGCGTACATACATACATAGGGACAGACGGCGGGAAGCGAGTTTGTTTTATACTATTTATAGAACAAGGTTTAGAAATTACACACACAACTAAGGCCTATTCTTTGAGGTACCTACCTATAGATGTGCCTTTTGAAGAATCCCTAGGCAGAGCAGTGCAGAAGAAGGAAGGGGGGATTAAAATTATAAAGTTGTTAGTCCTCTTGGCGTTAATTCCTGGTTGTACTCTCGCGCACGAGGGTACTGGGTCCGCCTTGACCATGATTCAGAATTTAGCCTATCAGGTAATTACAGTGGAGCGACTACCTTCTGACCTCCGTGACCCTACTACCAGGAGACCCTGACCAGATTGGATCATGGTTACACATTCAGTTACCTGAATGTGCAGGTTTCATCACGATGTTTTTCCTCACCGTAAGAGCATAGGTGAGATGTACATAACTCAGAAAATAATCATTGATACATGGCCGCAGTGGGATTCGAACCCGGGACCTCTCGCTTACGAGTCGGAAACCGTAACCAATAGGCCACCGGTGCTCCTACAATTTTAAAGTTATTAGTTCATGCAATTTAGTATATGGTATCTGCAGGTAATGTTATATTTAGGTAGCCTATGTCCAAACCGTGAACTGATGCCCAGTGAAGCAGACGTGAGATAATTTTTCTATAGGGAAATTTACAGATCCTATTTTGTCCCTTTCTACGGTACCGACAAACCTCATTCGCTTCTGCCGCATTCAAGCTTCATAAAACTCTGTACCTACAAAATTCTGAATTAATCTCATTTTCAAACAAGGGATGCGTTATGAAACTAGAAAGGAAGCGTGGAAACACAGTTATATTTTTTTAATCCGGACTGCGGTCTCCAGTATTTGTTTCGTGGACACAACGAGTTCACATAGTAGTTTTTGCTGAAACACCCGTGAAATTCAGAAAGTACTGCAGTTATTTAACAATGGACATAACCGATGGAATGTTTTTATTACACTCATGCCGTTCCCACGCGCAAAAGTGTTTTTAACGAGAATTTATTTGCAATTTTTCATTTGATTACGGAATAGTGAGGCAACATATTTTATTTTCATTAAACTTTAGTTGTGGTGTAGGTGCTACAGTAGTTGAAAAAGTGGTATCTTTATTATTTGCTGAAATTTTTTGTTTATTTGCGAAAGAAGATGTTATAGCGATGAGAGGTGTAGAGAAAGGAATGCTTTTTTATTTGAGCACAAAACAGGAGGGCCGTTGTTTATTTTATGGTTTTGTGAAGTGAATGAAGATTCACGAATAAGATATTATGCTTATGGCAGGAGTGGATGGAATAGTCAGAAGGCTAAGAAACAGACGTATAAAGTCAAACAACTAATTAGCTGACCCCTTACTCCATATTATCATAAAGTCGGTGGGTCAACTAATTAGTGAATGACTTTACGTACGACTTACGATCAAATCGAGAATATTTTGTAGAAACTGCAGGCCAAGAGTAGCTACCCTATAAACCTACGTTCATGTAGGTATGAAAAGGTTTATGAATGTTAAATAAGCGAGAAAGATTCATTAGTACCGTAGCATTTGAATCAATGTGATATCTGCGTGAAGTGAAGTATCATCATCATCATCCTAGCGTCATGTCCTAGTTTCGCCCCCGCGCAGCACGCGAGGGTCCAGGGTCCGCCTTCCTGCTGCGTGAAGTGAAGTATGTATGTATGTATTTTTGTTAATGAAATTCAATTTAATGTGAAGGTATCGGGAGCCATACATGAAACACGCTCGGACGGTTGAACGGTATACTCGTATTTCAGACTTGAGACCCGCCGATATAATGCATGCCTATAGTCTTTAGCGCAATATTAATTCAATTTAAATTTAGTATGATTGTATAAGTACTCCGTAATCATTTTGTTATAACAAGGACTGTGGAAGTCCAATCACTTTCCTAATTTGAACAATAGGCCCCAGTTCAAAACTCTACTAAAATTTAAATATCCCACGGGATCTTGTTATGTTATCGAAGGAACACTCGGAAAGATTATAGCTTCCAGGAACAATTTTCGAAATTTATTTATTTTATTTATTTAAAAACTTTATTGCACAAATTACAGCAATTGGCGGACTTAAAGCCATTGAGGCTTTATAGTTTGGACATTATCTTCATCATCGAAATTAACATGCCAACATGCAATATTTTCATTTTACCCAGCTGCGACAAAAGGAGAGTTATGTTTTTCGAGCTTATGTATGTATGTCTTTTCTTTGGCGCAGGCTACAACCTTAACGGCTTTATAGGTTTTACACATTGAGACAATTGTTAGATTTTTCTTAGTCGCGCGAGTTACACTGGGTAAATTAAACTTCATCTAATTTATCTTACATTTAAAGATATCCAATATAAACATTTATAAAATTTTGAAATGGTGGATTTTAGGTGCCTTGTTACTTTCGAAAATATTTTTTCTCTAAAACCATTCAAGTGGGGTATCAAAATACCCAACGATTAAAAAATATATACGTATTTCAGTTTTAATAGCAGTGGGGGTTTTTGGTTTTCGTATTGATTTGTATTGATATATTTTTAGTTCTACGATTTCCTAGTCTGCCATTTTTAATATTAATAAGATTAATAATAATCATATTTCATTTTCCAGTATGAAAAGGTTTCTGTATGTTTCACTAACATATATTATAAGATACCTGCACTACTAACAAAAATGGATCTCTGTTCTCTGAATGAAATAAATAAATTGTTTGCTTCAAATAGAGAAAAAAGAGTTTATCTTATAGCTATATTATTTTTCAGAGATTCCCGACAATACCAAATTCTACAACTCTGGCAATCGTAAGCCACTTCTGTCTTTATAATGTTAAGTTTACACAAAAACAAGCTAAACCTCTTAAAGAGAATGCGTGAGTTTTTTTACGTCGTGACAAGTCCCAGGCGTTCCCCAGCGTAGCTTTATTCTTCATGTAACTGGTCAAATAAAGAGGGTTGGTGTCGGAGCAAAAAGCTCATATTTATTGTTACAGAATCATTTTTGAGAACTTTTTCAGCGGTTCTTTCGAGACGCCTAGAATTTATTATTTTGAAATTAAATAATTGTATGCAGTTAGTTCATAAGAGTTATCAACTATTGTTATTTGTAATAAATAAAAGTAATGATTTTTTAATGTTTTGGGCGACAACGCATCGCCTATAATAATCATAACGATAATCCTTTGCCCCACGAAATCGCAACTCACCAATTCCGGAAGCCCTACACGAAACAACAGTCTTCATCTAAGAGGAACAAATTCTCTATGAGGGTCACTCACCTAGCTCTAATGAAAAACAAATTTTCATACTGAGCAATACAATAAATATATTTTTCAAACGTCAAATGGGAATGATAAGGCGTCCAGTTGCTCAAATTTATCTGACCCGGCCAAAGCTGGAACGAAGTGTCGCCATTTTGAAATGTCATGTCAATTCCAACAACAGCGGCGCTTTCATCGAGACAGATAAGTTAATTACACTATCGGATGAAAATGAGCCGGAGACATTTATTTATATAAAACAAGATCAACTAAAAACTAAAAAGCATGAAAATGATGTTAGTAAAACGGCACATAAAACCAATCCCATGAAGTTAGGCCAACTTTATGGCCTCTGCCATCTTGGGTGCGTCGTTGCCTGGTATATCAAACTCTTTGGTCGTACATTTCACTCAGTTCGATGTCATCACTCTATGTTATAGCTCAATGATATCGCTAATGTGTGATATCGGTAATTCCTACACTGTAGGCCACGCACAGACATAACCACAGAAATAACAGACTAAACACAAATCACAAATATTCCCTGGTCGCTCGCTCTACAATGATTATGAATCTTGCTATCCCGTTTTTTCATCCATTGGAATAAGTTCACGGAAAATGACACGCGCAATGTTTTGAACGTTCGACATATTGCTCGAGGGCCTAACGACCTGACGTTTCTTTTGAAACATCGATGTAAATTTTATAATTTCCTAATAAAATTTAAATCAAACCATTTAAAAGATTGTTATTTTGTGTGTAATTTAGTGCACATTTATGTGAAAGCGCAATGTATGGAAATACACCTGGATTATCCTTTTACCGGTAAGTAAACATTCGTGGTCGCGGCGATCCGAAATAAATTTTAGAAATTGTGACAAAAATATGCATCGAAATAGTGTGAATTTGCAATAATTGAAATGCTTTACCTTAAAACAACATGCCATTAAAGATAGATTTAAAATTATTGGCAAATTGAGCAATTAAATAGGTACGAAAATATTTTGATGCTAACAGGGTCGGACTTAGTATTTATTTTATAGTATTTTATTACTCAAATCTTGTGAATAGCGGTCCACAATTTTATATGTATCAGGGTTCCATACCAAAAATGTACCTAGATGACATTTTAAATGTTCAGACATTATACGAAACAACGGATTAATCGCGTATTTACGTTTATTTACATAAATATGTTTTTCTAGGTTTCCTAAAGACCAGACATGGTTATGTCTGGGTTGCAAATTGGAAGTGCTGCGTTGTAAACATTTTAAACAACAAGATAATAATTAGATGCAAGTCCCTTCTGTCCTGCTGCACCAGCAATATATGAATTTTTACTAAAAATAAAGAATATGCTGTTTGTTTAATATATTAATGTATCCATCCTTTTCATTTTTTTTTTTCATGACTATGTCCTCTAGAGGGCATCATATTAAATTTATGAAGTCACTTAGGCCAACCTGTGAACAATGAAGACGCTTCAAACTATAAGTAAGTAGGTAGGTACCTACTTACTTTAGAAGTTATGAGGCAACATATAAACATTAATACCGGTCAAAATCATAACCCTCCTTTTTGCAAAAGCAAGCACTGCCGATTCACGGTATGTAGGATCGAGAGATCGAAAAGACGGTGGTAGGTATCAGGGCATGGCTTTGATTCACTAAACACCTAACCTTTTATTATAATGTCAATATTAAAATATAAGGACAATTTAAAAGAAATTGCATTGTCATCTGGAGCGAACAACTAGTCAGATTTTTTTGTGTTCGTTACGAGTAGAAAGTCGTAGCAAAATATAACTCATGATGAGTTATATTTTGCTGCAGATGGGCTGCCTTGTTCCGCCCCTGCATTTGCATTAGTGTGTGTGTTATAGAGATGTGTGACATTTTGTCTCGTATTTAAACTCTAAATGTACTCTCTGCTTCAGTATATACATTTTTTTCTCTATGGGGCCGCGGGACTTTGCTGACACGTTATATACCGAAATTTATGGCGCGAAAGTAGCTTTTAGCTGTAGTGTTCATTAGTCAATTGGTTAAATTGACGACTCCGCTGCTCAAATGCCATACGAATAAATAAATAAATAAATTACGCGAAAGTGAAAGGCGCGCTTCGACCGTGAAAAGGATCTACTGATTTTTTGTGTACTGTGGCTGAACTTGACATTGTCAGTCAAATTTAGTTCCACTTTCAGCCGGGCGCAACGTCGCCTCACTCTAACATAAAGATGGCGACGTTCAATTCGAGTTATTTATTAATTAGGAATTTATCCACTAAAGGTAGATTGGCAGATTCAAACTAAAATAGCCTTATCTACCAGTCAACTGTGAAAGGTGTTATCTCGCAAAAAGTAGGCGGTGCGGCAGAAACTACAAAAAAGGGTCACCAAAAATATATGTAATCTAGCATTATATAGAATTCCTAGGCAATGTATATGTTGCCGGAAATGTGTAAAATCTAGGAATTGTATACATTTCCTAATGTATAATGTATTTACAATGGCGAGGCAATTTAGAAAATGTGTAAAATGATTTGTCGAATTTCACATTTCCTAGGAAATGTATGTATATTTTTATTTTCTGTAACGTTATAAATTGATGCAATAAGGAGATTACAAACACATTGCATTGTACACAATTCCTAAATCGAAGCCGGAAATGTTTTGAGGCTGAAAATTCCACTACTCAGGCGTTCAAAAACCGCTCAAGTTGTAACTGCAAGATGTATCTATTTTACAAACGCGCGCCAGTTTTAAAATGGCAATCCGAAAATTTTTAGATTTGGTTCTGTCACTCGCTGGCCGCTGCCGCAGTTTTACGCCATAGTAAAATGGTAGTCATACTACTTATCTACCATGCGTCATAAAAGACTTTGATGTGGACAATTTTCCGAAGAATATCTGTTCAATGATGATGTTGACATTTCTACTTTCCAGACGCGCACCTTTACGTCAAAACAACGTTTTACTATTCTTCAAACCACGTTTTACTGTTATTCATGTTTGTTTTTACTGAGAAACTATAAAATATCCCAGACAGGATCATAAAATAACGTTCTCGGCAGAATGTTCAGTTTACACAGGAGATGGATGCCCCAATAAAAATAACTCCCACTTGTGTTAGAAAGGTTCATGTACGGTAACTACATAACTACATAATGCAATGTGGCTGTAAAATATGTGCGTTAGGAAGAAGTTATACGTGCATGAGAGAACGCGATTTACGTTGTAAAACTTACAAACTTATGTACTCGAGAGGGTACCGTACGTATTAAGCAGATTCCCCGCTCGACTATTCTGAATATTTTTCGCTAGTGTAGAACACTTGAGTATAATGTAATTTTAAGGACATTATATTGATGTTTTCGTAACTTGCAGAACTAAAATGATCAAAATAACCAAGGATGCCGAAGACCCAGCGAATGGGTAGCTTCAGACCGCCGTTATCAAGCTGCTCTGTGCAAATGATCAGTTATGCCAACCGAAATCGTCTCGGGGTAAAGTTTTGTTTATTCTCCAAACAAAGTTGCCCGTTGCCGCTAGATGTGTTGGCCGATACGACTTCGATACGAGTTCCCTTACCTTCCCTTACTTTTTTTCCGCTAGATCAGAGATGGTGAACCAATGGCGAGCGATGGAAAATTGTGGACACGGATTGATGCAACACTATTGTATACCTTTTAAAAATATTATTATTTTATAAATAATGGTTATTATGATGACTGTGTGGTATCCGGCAGAGTAGAAAGTAGCAAAAAGCAACCTTTTCCAATTATTTTCCGAAAAAGAACGAAATTATGAAAAATCCTTCCACTAATGGGTAAGAGTGTTGCTTATGATATTGACGAATGTTGTCATGGTGTAAGAGAAAGTATTGTATTAACTTTACCAACTACAGGGGCTACGTCTGTAAAAACGTCAACTATTTTGAACCGTCGGAGTAATTCCTTCCATTCCACTTTCTTTAAAATGTCTAATACTTTTACAAATGTAGCGTGACTTAAAATATTCACAACCCCTGCGTTATATACCATATTGGATCAAAGCCAACGAAAGGTCAAGTAAAGGTTATGAAGTAAATTTTCTATTCGTCAACTGATTTAGTCTTTTTACCTTTTCGACTACAGCTCTCTGCTTTCGGATGATAACCTAGTCCTATTGAACCCCACATAGACGCAAGTATGGACGTTCACCGCAAAAAATCAAATATTTTTCAGATGATTCAGGCTCCTGAATGTATAACCATGATCCAATCTGGTCAGATTCTCCTGTTAACAGGGTCACGTAAGTCAGATGGTAATCGCTCCAATTTAATTATATGATCTGCAAAATCTTGGATCATGGTCAAGGCGGACCCCGGCGCGAAAACACAACCGGGACATTAACAGTAAGATGACCATTGTTTACTTTTTTTAAACACGCATTTAAGTAGTATCCCACCTACATTTCTAGCTCCGAAATTCATTGCGATTTTTGTCCTACCATCTTAAAGAAAATGTTGTTCCTTTTAAAGAGGTCGTTAAATTATACGCAACATTTAATCTCGCGAATGCTCTTCCTTAGTCGGGAATTACTGCGACCCTTGTTTAACGTTCCCTCTTGTATTAGGAAGTAGACTATGAATTTATGACTAAATAATACAGCTTGGTGATAAAATGTCTAGTGGGCTTTCATACTGCGATGGAACTCTGAAAGGGAGCTACAATGGTACACTGTCGTGTGCTAAAATTGTATTGAGTAAAGCTCAGCTGTTTTTATCAGGCGGTAGGGTTCGGTCATGCTTTATTCATTTCCGATGTCAAGCAACAATGTGAGGACTAACATAAGGACACATGACGATATATTTTCGCGCTGTGACATCCTAAATTCGTCATTTTCTGCAGCCACAAATCTATATTAAAATGTCACTGTAATCGATTTTCGATATTTTAAGATAGTTGAAATAATCTTATTTGACTGCAATAGACATTTCAGTGCCATTATTAATGAATATAAAAAAATTCGATTTCTAAATGTCACATCGCAAGAATACGCCCCCAGAAACATTGTTGCTTGACATCGAAAATGAATAAAGAATGACCGAGCCCTTCCGCCTGATAAGAACAGCTGAGCTTTACTCAATACCATTTTAACACACGACAGTGTACCCTTGCAGCTCCCTTTCAGAGTTCCATCGCAGTATGAAAGCCCACTAGACATTTTATCACCAAGCTGTATTATTTAGTCATAAATTCATAGTCTACTTCCTAATACAAGAGGGAACGTTAAACAAGGGTCGCAGTAATTCCCGACTAAGGAAGAGCATTCGCGAGATTAAATGTTGCGTATAATTTAACGACCTCTTTAAAAGGAACAACATTTTCTTTTAGATGGTAGGACAAAAATCGCAATGAATTCCAGAGCCAGAAATGTAGGTGAGATACTTAAATGCGTGTTTAAAAAAAGTAAACACTGGTCATCTTAGCGTTAATGTCCCGGTTGTGCTCTCGCGCCGGGGTCCGCCTTAACCATGATCCAGGATTTTGCAGATCATATAATTAAATTGGAGTGATTACCATCTGACTTACGTGACCCTGTTTAACAGGGGAATCTGACCAGATTGGATCATGGTTACACTTTCAGGAGCCTGAATCATCTGAAAAATATTAGATTTTTGCGGTGAACGTGCATGCTCGCGTCTATGTGGGGTTTAATAGGACTAGGTTATCATCCCCAAGCAGAGAGCTGTAGTCGAAAAGTTAAAAAGACTAAATCAGTTTGATGAAAAGAATATTTACTTCATAACGTTTACTTGACCTTTCGTTGACTTTGATCCAATATGTTATAAAACGCAGGGGTGGTGAAGTATTAGACATTTTAGAGAAAATGTCTGGTTTACCTACGGAACAAATTACTCCGACGGCTCACAATAGACGGTTCTGATACAGACGAAGCACTTGTAGCTGGTAAAGCCAATACAACACTCTCTCATACACCATGACAATATTCGTCAATTTCATAAGCAGTACCCATTCCCATTAGTGCAAAGTTAAGTTATAATTTCGCACTTTTTTGGAAACTTAATTGGAAAAGATTGCTTGTTGTTACTTTCTACTCTGCCGGATACCACACGATAATCATATTAAAACAATAATATTTTAAAACGACAACATTTTTAAAAGCTGTACGATAGTTATTGAATCATAAAGCAGCAAAATTATATTTTTAGAGCCAGGTCGATATTTTGAATCCTGAGAGAAGCGAAAGATTCTAGAGTAGAATTTCATGGAATCCTAAAGTAGAATATTTCTATATATTCTGAGCGTAGAGAGCAACGGGGGAAAAAATAAGAGATTACTCTACATTTAATGCGTCTGTATTTGAAAAATATGTTTTTTATCAATTCCGTGTCTACATATTTCCCTCGCACGCCATTGGTTCACCATCTCTGATCGAGCGGAAAAAAAGTAAGAGAAGGTAAGGGAATTCGTATCGAAGTCGTATCGGCCAACACATCTAGCGGCAACGGGCAACTTTGTTTTTAGAATAAACAAAACTTTACCCCGAGGCGTTCTGCGTTCTCGAAACGCGAACGCGAAACGCCTGACCGCATGACCGCTCTCTGTCTGAAAGATCCCTAAGTCGTAGAGACATGTACTTAGGTTGAGTATGAATCGTAGTCCGTGTGGGCGGAATATAACAAACTATGCTGCTATCCGATGCAATGTACCCTGGGCCCTCGCGTTCTGCGCGAAGACGCAACCGGGACATAACACCAACATGATGATGATGATGATGATGCTGCTACCCGATGAGATGCAGGACATAATCGCTAAAAACGTAATACCTCTTCGAGATGCTGGAGGGATCAGCACTGAACTGTAGGTGATTGATCAGGAATTGTCATAGTGATACTAGTACTTAATTAGCATTAAAAAGCAAAGTTCTCGCAATAATAATTACATAGAGATCCTTTACAAAATAGAATAAACATACGAACCAATACGGGTACTGCTAAAACTCCCTATACCTAAGCAAATTCTATAGACAATATTATTCACCGAGGCAGTGGGAGATAGCACCGTTACTATAACCTTATCGCGACTGCACTAAATTTACGACCCGGTTATTATCTCTGGCACGCGCAAAATAAACCTAATAAATGAAAATTCATTAACTTGTATCTCCTTTCACCCGAATAGACAGGGCGAGTTTAGTTAAACAGAATTTATATAACCAAATTCGGTAAATAAATTAGAAAGACCGCGACAAAGATGGCTACAGTGCTGTAGAGGTTCAGCGTATTTGTTGTCAAAGCAAAATTGAAAAGGCTTATGAGTTTATTTGGTTAGAAATAGTTGTGTAAAACAATTTAAGTAGATCGTTTAGATGCTTATACTTTTAATATCCAAGGGCTTATTTTGAATTATAGCAGTGTTTAACAGTGTCACCTTGTCTTTGAATGAGACTCTTCCACTTTACATTTTTAATCGACTTGTAACAAAAAAGGAAGAGATTCTCAATTCGGAATCTTTTATTTTACATATTATTGTCTTATGTAAAATTAAAAATTCCGATATTATAAGGGTTAACACTAGAGTGCTGGCGTGGGTAACACATGTCACCTAGGATGTTGTTAAATAACTTTTAAACGATCGCGCTGCAATACTGTCCTCACATGTTACCTCGAGTACGGTTTATCCCATACCTCAGTAGTGCGCACAGCTTCCTATGTGTATCGACGAATTTACAGTGCATTTATAAAGTAGGTGGGCGACGCATGTCCTCCGCGAGAGTATTCGAGAAAGTTTTAGGATTAAAAATTAAGTGTAGATCTTGGCACAATCGCTGCTTCTCCCTCTGCTTGATTATGCAGATGTCTGCTATCTTGACGCCACGGAGGAGCTGTTAAACAAATTGGAGAGGCTGCAGAATGTGTGCATCCGGTTCATCTTTGGTCTGCGAAAATTTGATCACGTTTCTGAGTTTAGAACTCCACTTAAGTGGTTGCCGATACGTCGACGCAGGGATGTGCATATTCTCAGCACATTGTATAATATACTACAAAATCCTTTGGCTCCGCAGTACCTCCGTGAGCGCTTAGAGTATCTGGTGCCCAAGGATAAGCCTACTCGTTCCATCAGATCCTTTCTCCTAAAGATCCCGTCCCACACCTCAAGTCGCTACGGCGGCTCCTTCACTGTACACTCTGCGCGTTTATGGAACTCCATACCTCCTAACATCCGTGTTAGTCCTTCTCTGACTACATTTAAAAGGAAATTAAAAGAGCATTATCTTTCTCTTTCTAATATACAGTTATAGTAAGTATATATTTATTGTATTCATTATTATTTATAGTATTTGTGTATTATTAATTAAAGTATTTAGTTTACTTGTGTGCACTTCCCATGCCTAAATGCTGACTTACGGTTTCTTTGACTCCAAGGTTTGCTGGTAGAAAACTCAACTGTTGAGTTAAGCTCGCCTTTGTACTTAAGTTACCTTCTGTTAATTTATAGGTTCCCTTATGTAAGTTATTGATTACTTTTTGTTTTTAATATTTTATGATCAACTTATTTGGATGATAATTTGGTTATAAATTTACGCACATTATTTAACATTAGTACGTGCCCAAAATGCTCAAGCTACCAAGCGATGGAACTATAGCCGCATCGAAGTGCAGTATTAGTCATATTCAAACATCTGTTTAGTAAGTTGGGATTCAAAATAGTCCGTTGCAATAAACAGACCTGTTAGGTTCATAAACCGTTGTCCAGGGACAGAAACAGGTATCTGCCGCTAACTGTACAGCCTGGCGCAAGGTTGCGGACCGACAAACACGCACCTCGCGCGCCCCTGACTTTGATCTTAGCCACTATTTAGGTATTTCATAGATACGCAATAAACAAAAATAATTTTTGTAAAGATCCCACAGCGGTTTCATTTCATCTTTCTGTTCTTCGACTAATCTACGTTACTGCGCTGTAAATCCAACGAGCAGGTCGGGTTTGAAGTTGAAACCTTATATTAAGCGATGTATATCCTAAGAAACTACACCTATGGCTATAAAATCGAAAGCCAGGCTTCTTTTGGGGCTTCCTGAACTTCCGCAAGTACAGAATTTGATAATACTCAGTGGAAAAGGATGGTGTGACTTCTGCAGTAGAGCCAGAGATCGATCAACTTGAAAACAATGTGGCAAGTGAAATAGGCACCTTTGTCCGGATCATCAAATGGAAACAAAAAATGAACGAAAACGTTATCGATCATGTACAACTTATTAGTATACATCATAAAAAGATCATCCATTCAGCAAATTAACGTGTTGTAAAGAATTTAAAATTAATTTATCTCAATAAGTCGAAAATGTGTAAATGTTTATAGAATCTTTTCTTTTCATTGTACTTTAAATATCATAAGCAATTGTTGAATTCTGTTACACGTATTTATCTATACTTCTATACTAGTATTATAAAGAGGAAATGTTAGATTCTTTGTTTGTTTGTATTGAATTGGCTTCGAAACTACTGGACCGATTTCAAAAATTCTTTCACCGTTGGGAAGCTACACTATATATTATATTTTCTAAAAAATTACGGATCATTAATAAAACTCCAAGGTGTAAAAAAATACCAAAAAAAGTCCTTAAAATCGCGTGTGCTGCGAAAACTATTGATGATAGAACAAAATAATGTACTACGACTTTGCAGAACACATAATTATCTACAAAAAATGTCGCGACAGCATATGTCTAACTATTATAGTTGTGTCACAATAAGTGTTCTTTTATTTTCAAAATTTAATTGAAATGCCGCCGCTAAAAAACGCTCTTTATTTGTACCTTATCAAAATCAATTACTTCATATTCACAACTGCTTCAATACCTTTATGTAACTTTTTGAATTATTCAATTCAGACATTCCATTCGAAAGATATCACGAGTTTAAAAATGTGAATATTAGAAAAAAGTCGCGTGTTCGCCGCTCAGTCCGCTCGGCTATCTAGGCAGCACGGGGTACGGGAGGGGAGTCAATGTCAAGAAAAAAAGTGTTAAAATTTATAATTTTTGATATTTTTGTTACGTACCCGTGCGAAGCCGGGGCGGCTGCTAGTTTAAAAATAAATTTGAAAGTGGTAAGAAAAATACTTATATCATGATATAATGGGTGACAAATATCACCCGCGCGAGCACTCTAGGAACATTTAAGGCGCAAGCCCTCTAGTGTTAACTTTAGATTTATGTTATGTCTTCAGTGACACTCGCAAGATTAAGACAAATCGATAGATGAAGGTTCATCAAACTCGGTTTACGCGTTTGGTCCCTAGAGTGCCACAAAGGACAAACATACATACATACATAGGCTGATAAACACATTACCCTCCTTTGCGTCACATAGTATTAGTAAGTAAGATAAGACACATTAAAGATTGCTCTTCGCCGAGAATGGATGAAATACACAGACCACAATAATGCAGCAGTTTAAGACGTAACTCCATTTTTTAATAGTTAGACTAGCCTAAGCATTTGACCGCCATCTCACCTGGTGATAAGGGACGATGCGGCCGAAAATGGAGCATGGCTCTCTATGAAAATTCAATTCGCTCTAGCCTGGAAGGCGTCTTTATTATAATGATCAGGAAACACACTCGCAGGCAACGTGTTCTATTCCTTAGCCGTACGCATTATAAACTAATGCGGCTCGTGCGGATAACTGGAAGATCCACATAAGGTTGAATCGCTCGCCCGAATCGCGTCTCCCGATATCGGAAAGGGGCCGGCGGAATGAGGTCGTGCAACTGCTCGTCATGGTCGTGTTCTGAAACTAGCATTGATGCCATTAGCACCTTCTGAACTGGTATGGTAGGTCATTCTACTTCCTACTAAACACTAAAATGGTGTTTATTACTCTTTCATGCTAAAGCTACTAAGCTGATTTTGATGAAATTTGGCAGCAATGTAGAATTTAGCGGAGACTAGCATATAATAATATGCTATATGTTATCCCGAAATTTAATGTGGTTCCCGCGGGAATGGGTCTGTAACGTTAAAACCGAATTTTTCGAAGACGAAGTCGGGGCAAAAAGTACTTAGCAATGTATTTTCCTAACAGCCAAGGAATCTTCGTATCTGCGAAGATACTTTGCGATTAATTAATTTAATATATTTTAAGGCAAGAATAACATAGCATTCTCCGCTTTCTTGTGCAATTTAAATAAATTCCACTGATAAGCAAATGAACTTATCTTTACAAATTTTCGTTTACTGAACATATCTTCATGATAATGATTTATAAAATAAGATCTATTGTAAACCACATTTTACGCAATAAAAATATATTATATTCTATTCTATTAAAAAATAAAAAATAACTTTACAAAACTTTCAACTTCTACCCTTTTTCAATATACCTGTTTATTGTTCTGCGGTACCTGCGGCGCCCCACAATGCCTGAGTAACCGCGCGCGTGCCTGAGTTCTTGGTCAACAAATTATCCGACTCAATCAGTTCTACTAAGATCTTCACCTCATTCGAACGTGTCCATTAAATATTACATCCAATATTTGTACTTCAAAAGTTTTGCCTTTAATTTTATTCTCGGTAAGAGCGTTGCATCACTTTGAAGAGTATACCAGTGTGCTGTGTAGTGTGTTCAGCTAGAAGTATATATAAAACATGACCAGCACAAGTGTAACGTCGACGCCAAGCAACACGATGTCTCGAGAGAAGCTGCTCATAAGGAATAACGTGATAATTCATTCTTTTGAGTTCTCGCCCAGTTGTGATGCTGAAATGGTAAGCTACAATTCCTATATCCTGCTAATATTACAATAATAACATCCTGTGCCAAAGTTTGTAGTAAGGATGAATGGATGGTTGTTCAAATGTTTGTTATTCCTTCACGACAAAACTACTAAACGGGTTTTTTGAAATATGACAGTAATTACAGTGGAGCTGCCACTAGACCCTGTTACCAGGAAAACCTGACCAATTTGATCATGGTTCCACATTCAGTCGCCTGACTGTGCAGGTTTCATAACGATGTTTTCCCCCACCGTAAGAGCATCGTTTTACATAGTATCTGTGGAAAAAATCTACGAATCTAATTAATTATAATCTTTCTTCAACAGATGGGAGACAGAATCACCGGTATGCTCACGCAGTCTGCAGACGGTTAGAAAGAAGCTCTTCCAATCTCCAGTCACGGACACCCCAAACGTAGTAGACAGAGAGTACAAGATCAGCTCGATCCGAAGAAGAAAGGTCTCGAAGCGGAAGCAAAACTTCCCCGAATCACAAGACAAAGTACAGAAAGCAAATCTAATAGAATCTGAAGGAATTGCCTATGTCACAGACAAGAAGCCAATGAGAAGGCTAGTCAGTCTGTTCCACAATAAGGAGTATGCAATGGATTTAGCTTGATCTGCTGGTAAAATTGTGTTATAACTAATGTAGGTACCTATGTGATATTATTGTCGTTAACTTCGTTTTATTATCCATGTATAATTATAATTATTGTAACAGAAATATATATTTTAAACGATGTGATTAAAATACTTTTGTAGAATAAATTAACTAAATTTATAATTCAGAATAAGTTTATTATTATTGATAATTGTATGTCATCATTGTCCTAGCGTTTATCCCGGCCTCTGCCAGGGTCCGCTTTCCTCCTTTTTCTCCTAAACTTCGCCCGGTCTTCGACATCCTCGCGTCGTAGGTCGTTGGCTCTCGCATCTGACTCAGCAATGTCAATCCATCGCTTTTTGGGTCGCTCACGGGGCCTCTTTCCTGATACCGGCAAGTTCAGTCACCTATTTCCAAGGTATCACGTGATCAAACCAGCACAGGGCAGCATTCTCAATCTTATCTGCGATACCCACGCCAAAGCTGCCACGGATGTACTCATTATGACCTTGATCGAGCCGCGTAACTCCACACATCCACCGCAGCATTTTCATTTCGTTAGCCTTGAGTTCGCGAACGTGTTTCGTCAGTGCTGGCCATGTCTCGCAACCATAAAGCATCACAGGTCTAATTATACTTTTATATAAGCCCTTTGAGCTTGTCAGGGATTTTAGGGTCACAGATGACTGCCGCAAGTTTATTTATTTAAAAACTTTATTGCACAATTTATATCAATTCCCGCCATTTGGTCAAAGCTGCAGAGATGCGGGCTTGACAGCGGGGCCGATATCGCTGGACTCGTGCATTACGGATCCGAGGTATTTGGATACATCTGTTCTATTGACAGCTTCGTTACCTAAACATATGGTTTCGGGATCCGAGCTACAGCTGGCCATATATTCTCTTTTGGTGACATGTTGCTTTAAACCACCGTTGTATAGCTTATTCTTCGACATGTTTACTCTGGTCTCAAGGTCCTGCCGAAGCTTGCTTACCAGTACAATGTCGTCAGCGTACTTCATAAGCCAGGGAGGCATGTCCTATATTTCCGCTGAGAAGGCATCGAACACAATGCAGAACAAGTAAGGGCTCCGCACTGAACCCTGGTAAACACCTACAGTAATAGGTAAGGAATTAGTATGGCCTACGATGGTTTTGACGACGGCTTCAGTAATGGCATTCATGTCCTGTATAATACAAATGTAGGTACGCCTCGGGCACAGACTTTGCTTTCAGAGCCCACCAGATTATCTCCCGATGGACACTGTGGAAAACCGTCTGCAGGTCAAGAAATTAGTAATGTAGAGCTTGATTTCTACTGCAGTGGGACTCCTGGAGGACGCTGAGGGCAAAAATTGGATCCATTGTGCTGAAACCTGGTCTGAATAGGTATTGGCATTCCGACAAAGAGCTTTCATGAGGCTCATGAGTTTTATTACTCGATATATGTAAATTGTAAGCTGTTAATCTTCCAAAAAAATAAAAAATAAAAAAATAAAATAGTTTCCGCTCTATTGCGCACTGCCTATTTCTTTATAGATTAGCGTAGTAATATTTACGCGACAAGCGTCATGTATAAGCCCCGTAGCTACGGTATTGAATAGCTTAGTAAGCAAGAGTACGCCCCGGGTAGCCATTGTTTTCCAGGTTTCTATGGGTATTCCGTTATGGATATTAGCTTTTCCGTTAACATTATAAGGATTTGTTACAAGATTTGTTATAAGTTCGGTTTCAATATTAAAATAAATTCATAATCTCTTGTCGTCCGCATAGCCACACAATAGCCTAAATCCGGCGATATCAGCTCCGATGTCAAATCCCGTATTTCTGCAGCTTGGACAAAATAAATAGCGCAAGCTCACGGCAGTCACCTATACCCAAAAGCCTCGATCAAACTCAAGAGCATAAATAGACCTGTGATGCTTCGAGTATGCGAAACCTGGCTGGCGTTGACGAAACACATCCGCAAACTTCACGAATATAAATGAAAATGCTGCGAGGGATGTGTGGCGGTACGCGACTTGATCGAGTGCGTAACGAGTATGTCCGCTGCAGTTCTGGCTTAGTTTTTGCGATTGGGCTACTGAAGGCATATATAAGAGTAGAATGCGACTCTATGAGTTATATAACATGAAGAGCTCTAATAAATCTGCCGTATTTGCTGAATATGTTAAAAAGTATTCTAAAATTTTTAAGTGTTTGCTTCAACGCCAAGGCTAATTTCATTAAGAAAAAATCGATGGTGCTACAAACAAAAGTAAAGCTGTTTGGAGCGTTATTAATATTGAGATTGGTAAAACTAAAAGTCGGGATCACCAATAAATGCTAAAAATCAATTCTGAAATCATTACGACTGATCTTAGCGTAGCAACTTGCTTTACCGATTTTTTCTTTAAAATAGCTGTAAACACGACTAAAAATCTACAGTCTTCTCCGTCGATAGCACTGTCTATGCTGAAACAGGCCCATGACCCTTGCAATGAAAACTTTAAATTCAGTCCCATTAATGAGATGGATATAATCAAAGCCCTTAAGTCGTTAAAATTTAAAAAGACAGAGGATATCTGGGGAATATATGTCACGGTACTAAAGCCAATTGTAAATTCGCTAGCACCACATCTTGCACATATATTTATTAATGCATAGATGAGGGTCTGTTTCCAGACTTAATGAAAATCAGTAAGGTAGTGCCCCTCTTTAAAAATGGCGAAAAGCATGAGCCGTCCAACTTTAGGCCCATATCTATATTACCAGCACTAAGCAAAATTTCGAAAGAATAATTATTTCAAATCGACATAAATAGGGAAAACTTTGACGACGTAAACAGTACACTCTCAGAACTACATAGATGGTTTACAGTAAACAATCTACTATAAAACGCAGTGAAACTAAATGTGTATTGTTTCACATATCAAATGTTAAAAAGCGAAGTATGGCTCTGTATCACAATAACGAAGCGCTAGAATTCACAAAGTCAACAGTTTTCTTAGGATTGATGCTAGATAATAAACTGCAATGGAAAAACCACATAGAAACCCTGTCAGGGAGGTTAAGCCCAGCGGCTTATGCTATAAAAAAAATTCGTGGTCTTACAAATGTGGAGACTGCCCTTATCGTCTATTTTAGTTACTTCCATAGCATTATGTCCTACGGCTTAATGCTGTGGGGTTCTGCAGCTGACATCCATGACATATTTGTTCTTCAGAAGAGAGCAGTGTGAACAATTTATAATTGGGGTTCACAGGTGTCTCTAAGAGATCATTTTAAAAATATTAAAATACTGACAGTGGCGTCACAATATATATACTTCAATTTGGTGCACATCTACAACCATAAATCCTCCTATTTAAAACTGTCAGATAACCACAACTACAACACCAGAAATAAAGACAATTGCTAGAAATAAAGGCTTGCCAATGAACGCTTCAGATTAACAAAAGTTAAATCTTCCTTTGTCGCTGTCGGGTCACTGTATAAAAAATTAAATTCCAGGAGATATACAAAATGTACCCTTAAATAAATTAAAAAATACAATTAAATCTAAATAAATGATTATTTGGATGACAAAAATCCTTGGACATAAATATTATAATTAACTAATCTACGTTATACAAACTGACATAAAATTTATTATTTCTTATTCAATATCTGATTTTGTTAAATTACGCTATTAATATTATTATTTCACTTGATTAAAACGAATATGTTCTTAGTTTTAGATTTGTAATTTGTAAACCAATCAGGAACTTAAAACCTGAAATTTGATAAAATTGCTATACTGATAATTGCCTATTTACTATAAGTGCTTATTATTTTGTTGGTATGTGTTCCTACTGCCGTTGCATTTCATTGTGCACTTTTGTATTGATTGGATGGATGAGTATTATTTTGTATTGGCAATAGCAATTTTGGCAATAGTAATAGCAATTTTGGTTTGGATTACTACGTTGTCGAGTAATTGTAAGTGAAATGACCTGCAAAGCAAGAAAGCATGTTTTGCAATGTTTACAATTCAATTTTTGTACTGCGTCTAAATAATAATCATAACATAATGGAGTATCTACGTACTTACCATAGGGTAAGTCATTATTTGTTCAATAATTGACTCACTAATTAATTCAGTACTCATTTATTATAATATGTAAAAAGTTAGATTTTATGCTGTGTTACATTAGCTCAGGTTGTATTATAGGTTAGTTTAATCGTTTGCGATTTGCGAAAGGCATCGTTGATGTACTCGGTGCGGTGACAGTGTCACAGTGACAGGTGGCTGGTATCGGCGCTGGAATTGCGGTTTATTTTTTATTTTTTCTGTGGCCGTGACTTCCGGCCGTTTTGACTAGTCGGTCGGTCTCAGTATGGCCAAGGAAATGCGCTCGATGATGCCGCGGCGCCTAGCATTTTAAAATGTTAATTGATTTTTATTTAATGTTACTTATGTAGGTATGACGTTCATAAGTGTTTGTAAAACCCTAATTTGAATAAATGTTTGTGAATTTGAATCGAAAAATAGGGTTAAATAACATTTGTATGAAAATCGTAACCCCTTATAGTACAACGCAGCTGTCTGCATGGAACTATCCTATATCCTAACTGAGACTACAATCTTCTTCTACTTATCGTGTCAATGATAAATAGGTTAAGTATATACATTTTAATTTTATTATTATTACTTATATTTTCCCAGTCCAAAACCGAGCGACACGGATGGCACTGTCCGAGGCCTTAAATAAGTCTTCGAGTGAGCATGAGTCGGGGCAAGCCGGGCAGACGAGCAAATGCGCCATGGTCTGCGGCGAGGCTCTACACTCACATGCGCTTTCTGTGGAGGCGATGTACCCCCATCTGCTTAAGTTGTCTTTTGATCTGCTGACCTGGGCACGCAACCTGTTCAGCGTCCTCCAAATCAGTAACGACAGTTCATTGCCAGGTGGCAGTTTCTCCTCGGGTAGGACAAACGATTGAGGAGCAAATTCCTCTCGCCACAGACTTTCTCTGGCTTTCTGGGCATCGTCAGTAGCTGACGTTACGGGTCTGTCTTCCTCTCATTGTTAATATCCCTGTACATATTTATGTCACATCTCACGTACATAAGTATCTCAAGCATATACAAGGAATTGTGGGTGATGCGGTGTGTTGCAAATAGAGACCTACATGTTCACGCCGGTACGCTCCCTGCGTGTAGACGTGTTTTTCCCTGCGTATCGAACTTACATCGAAGAAAGACTAAATCAGATTGAGCAGAAAGAATTAGATAACAACGTCGAATTGTCGAATATAATGGAAGTAGAGGGAGAGGATACTGAAAATAAGGTAAAAACTAATGCGCAAAGCTTGAAAGTACATAGTGGTGATATAGAAAAGGTATGGAGGGTAGGAAAAGTGACAAAAGGCGAGACGCCGCGGCCCGTATTTGTAAAGCTGCTAACTCGTACGGCGAAGGACGATTGAAATGTCGTAAACAGAAAATTAATAATGGTATATGTGGCGGAGATAGTAACATAAGAATATATATAAATGAGCACGTCACAGCAGAAACTCGTCAATTGTTTTGGATCGCTAAAAATAAATTGAAGGGTATCTACCAATACATATAGATCCAAAACTCGAAGGTATTAATTAGAAAAGACGACACAAATAATAAAAAAATACTGCAGGTCAGGCGCGAGAGCGATATACCTAGTGCTGATATCGATGGCACCACAAACATAAACCAATAATTAATTAGCTACTACGTCTGAATAGAATATACCTATCAAAATTCGATTCATATAGCAATATTACCGACGTCACCTCTACGGAATACTCTAACATTGATGTGTGGTGTGATGAGATAAATAAAAACCATATGCATTACAAATAGTACAAATAAATATTTGCTCTTTACGAAAATATTTTAACGCCTTATTGTTACTTGTAAAGGACTGCCTGTCTTGCTTGGATATGATTATAATCACAGAGAGTAATATAAAGGAAGATTTTCAGTCAATGTATAATATTCCAGGATATAATATGACATTGAATACAAGAGAGAACCGAAAAGGAGGCGGAATAGTTATTTAAATTAAAAATAGTTACTTATTTACCTCGAAAAACAACAACACTACGACATACGAGTCCATTATAGATACTTTAAATGTGAATGGATGCGCCCTACATGTTATAGTTATCTATCGACCACCCAGCACAAATAAACTGCAATTTATATCCCACTTGAAGAAAATGCTATGTGAACTTTCACCACACCACAGCATTGTAATGGCCGGAGACTTAAATATAGATCTAATAAAGGAGGGCGGTGAGAATTCTATCACTCGAAAGTACTTGGATGTTTTTTTTTTTTTTTTTTTTTTTTTTTATGTTATCCGGCAGACAAACAGGCATGCGGGCCACCTGATGGAAAGTGGTCACCGCCGCCTATGGACATCAGAATCACCAGGGGTGCTACCAATGCGTTGCCCGCCACTAAGGAGACCTCTAATATACCTCTTGAACGATCCCATGTCATAGACCAAAGGAAACACCGTTGCTGGGAGCTCATTCCACATGTCATGAGCTAAATGGAATGCAGTGCGGACTACGGAGCGTTATGCGAGAGGCGGTAGTGGACGAGCGAGTGACGCGGTTCTGCATCGACCACTTGTTCCTGCGGACTGCGCGGCCCGCCACTGCGTACACGCTCGCCGTGCAGCTAGCCGACCACTACCCGACGGGAGTTACGCTGCGCTTACAGTCACGTATACAGCATGATGTAAATAGGAACAAGACCGTTATTTGTAATAAACAGGTTAGGGAAAAACTACTATCGGTAAATTTGGAAGTGATAAACTCAATTGAATGTCCAAAATTGCTGAATGGTAAATTATGTGAATTCTTTAAAGATATTGATTTAACTTCAAAAATTATAGTAAAGGTAGGTAAACAAGACAAAAATAAATGGATAACGAATGAAATCAAAAGCATGACAAACAGAAAAATTGAATTGTTTAGAATATGGATGTCAACCCCGAAAAGTATGTGCGCTAGGCTAGCATACACTAAATTTATAAATAAAACTATGAAGGAAATAAATAAGACAAAAAATAAATTTAAAAATTATCAAATCCGAAAATGTACTGGTGATTTTAGAAAAATTTGGATGCATATTAATAAATGGTTAGGAAGAACTAATTTAGGTATAGATGAAGTAATTAAAAAATATCTAGTTAAGTCACAAGATCCAGGAGAGTAATGTATCCTTCTGTTACAGGAAAGTAACTGCCTTCCAAGTGCTTAAAACTATAGACAAGATGGACTCCAATAAATCTCCAGGTGAAGACGAAATAAGAATGATGGACATCAAGTTCGCAAAAGAAAAAATATGTGAAATTATCGCAAACTTTATTAATATGTCAATTAAAGAGGGAGTATATCCAGCTGAATTAAAAACATCGTTGATACGCCCAATGTATAAGCAAAGCTCAAACGCGGACTACTCTAATTACAGAAGAATAGCGATTTTGAGTTCGGTAAATAAAGTCACCGAAAAAACTATAGTAGATCAAGTTAGTAATTATTTAGAAGAAAACAACATCATATCAAACGTACAGTATGGCTTTCGAAAGAGTAAAAGTACTGGGACTGCATTAACAGACTTCTCGGAGTCCGTAAATAATCTACTAAATGAAAAAAAGCATGTGGTGGTTTTATTTATCGACTTCAAAAAAGCTTTCAATACGCTGGATCACAGGGGGTTATTGGAGGCCAAGGATGAATGTGGTATTCAAAGACCAACAAAGGAATGGTTTAAGTCGTACTTAAGTGACAGGGTGGTTAGGGTTAATACGTGTGGGGTAATGAGCGAAGATGGAGGTGTACAATATGGAGTACCAACTGGATCGGTCTTTGGGCCAGTGTGTTATATAATGCACGTTAATAGTATAAAAGAACGTAATTAGAAACTGCTTAATGTTTATGTATGCGGATGATACCTGCTTAGTGTATGGGAATCGAGACATTAATGTAATTCAGGAAAAAATTCAGAAAGACTTGGATAATATTTTAAAGTGGTCGCATGAAAATGGATTAATTATAAATATTAATAAAACAAAAATGATTAGAATACTTTCCCCATATAACTATAAAAACTGTACTTTAAATATTATAGGTCACTCATATAACTACTTGCATGTGTTAGGTAGGGATTGCAAATGTACAAAAATAGAAGAAGTAGAAAGTTTTAGATGCTTAGGTTTAATAGTGGATAAACATTTTTCTCGAAAACTTCATATAGGCCATTTATGTAACAAGCTTAGAATAATACAAGTGTCTCAAAAGAAAGTTTTTATTTAGTGGATCGATTAAAAAAAAAGTAAGCCGTGTATCGAAAAAATGTTTATTGATTATTTAAATACACAATTTGGGAATTTATTTTTAAAAAATAATATCGTCCAAATGTAGACCCTCGCGTTTGCGGCACTCATTTAATCGAACAGTAAAATTACTTATGACGGCTCGGCAGGTGGACTCAGTGATGGCTGCCATTTCGTGATGGATATTTTCTTTCAAACGCGCCAGGGAAGTAGGTTTATTGGCGTAAACTTTAGATTTAAGATTACCCCATAGGAAAATGTCCATAGGGGTTACATCAGGACTGCGTGGAGGCCAATTTATGTCACCTCTCCTGGAGATCAATTTTCCCGAGAAAATTTCACGAGCTCGTGGCAGAGATGTATTGGACGTGTGTGACGTTGCTCCGTCCTGCTGGAACCATGCTCTTTGGTTATAGCTAGGAAAGTTTTGCAGTTCAGGCACAGAGAAGTTGTCTAACATCTCCACATAACGCTCTGAATTCCCTGTAATTGCACGCCCCCTTCCGTCATCAAAAAAGTAAGGGCCGATAATACCTCGCGCCGACATCGCTGCCCATACGGTCACTTTAGGCAAATGAAGGGGTTTCTGTTGCTTGCGTTTCGGATTCGTTGCACTCCAGTAGCGGCAATCCTGCTTATTTACGTGTCCATTAAGATGAAAATGAGCTTCATCCGAAAACAAAATGTTGGTAAACGTTGAAAAGCGCTCAATTGCCTGATTTACGAAGTCAAGCCTTTGACTGGCATCTTGGGGCTTTAATTCTTGCACCAATTGAATTTTGTAGAGGTGCAGCTTTGGATATTTGTGCAAAATGCGGTATAATGATGATCTATGCACATTTAAAGCACTTGCGCGCTTTCGAATTGAAAGGTTCGGGTCATCACGAACAGACTGATTAACACTCTCCACGTTTTCTACCGTTCTTGATGACCTTGGTCGCCCGGTTTTGGTTTTTCCAGCATTGTACCGGTCTGTTCAAACTTTTTGACCCATTTACGAATAAGAGGAATGCTTGGCGCATCATTTTAGTGGCGAAAATCTCGAATACTGCAGAATCTCCTACGCGCTACAGTCGCCGAATCACCGTTTTTGTAAAACTCTCGCACGCACAACGCGCGGTCTGCTCCTGAGAAACGCTCCATAGCGAATGAATTCCCATGAGCCAGGCTACCGATTGACATAACCCCCGCGCCCCTCGGATTCGTTGCGTTCACGCAGTAAACTAAATAAATATAAACTTTCTTTTGAGACGTATTAGGAAAATTTTATCATTTAAAATATGTATTAAATATATCCATCCTGTATACAGTATACTATGCGTTAGTTGATGCGGTTATCTGGTATGGTTTGTGTTGATATGGGCTTACGTTCAAAACTTTACTAGAACAAATTAAAAATGTACAGGTGAGGATAATAAAGTCACTATAGTTCGTTCGCGTTAAGAATGCAGTGAGTCATCAGTGCAACTGCAGGGTAAAGGTGTATTCACAGAGGTGTTAAAATTCGTACAAATTATATTTTAAAAGATTAAGTTTAATGAATTTATAAAAATACACTTAAAAGCTTAAAATCAAAATTTAGTCATAAATATAATATTTTAATCACTATCACTAGTATCCTCGTTAGTATTTATAATAAAAGAATTTTTATGCAGCGAGTTCCATGACGTCATCTAAATCCCACATGGTATTTTCTTCTTGTAAGACGTGGTCGCAGCATTTTTTCCATCGATCAGCGTCTACTAACCGAATTGCGTAATAAAATAATTTTTTCACGACAGCTATCTTAGAAGTTGTATTGTTGGCAGCAATATAATTTTTTATTTGGGCCCACACCAACGCAATGGGGTTCAGTTTGCAGTGGTACGGAGGTAAACGGAGAATTTCAATGCCGTTACTTCTAGCCATTTCATCGATTAAACCATATTGTGGGGCGATTTCGGCGGCTTTCTTTAACAATTATTTTTTTAAATAACTCATGTCCATGAGTATCCCTTTGCTTTTTAGCCACTCTATTATTTGCTGTTTGTTCCAAGCGGTCGTCGGTATTTTCTCCAGTTTGACAGAGTGATAGGGAGCGTTGTCCATGGCAATAATGCTCCCTGGTTCTAGCTTAGGCATTATTTTTTTAGTTTTTGAACCACTCAAGGAACCTGTCACCGTCCATCTCCTCATGATAAACTTTAGTTGATTTTGACTCAAAAACTAATAGACCTCCTTCCACAAATCCTTTGTCGCTACCAATGTGTAAAACAATTAACCTTTTTCCCTTTCCAGTAGGAACTCTTGGACCGGTAGATAAGCCGTCTTGAAAAGCATGTCTCTTGTTTTTTATAGTTGTATCCAACCACGTCTTTGATTTAACATGTTCCTCGTTCACCCACGTTTCGTCAAGGTTATGTATATTGTTTGATTTGCTTTTCTGTGTTCTTTGATTTGCCTGAGATATTTACGCCGCCACAAAATAATGTCTTCTCTTTCCATTAACAATGTTCTATTATCCTGTTTATTAAAGTCAAATCCCAGCTCATGCATTATTTTATAAAGTGTGGTACGTTTAAACGTTGGAACATCTTCATTAGCTTCACAAATTGTCATAATTTTATTTAATGTTGTTGTAGTCGTTATTTAAATATATTGAGTGTACTTTTCTCCTTATAGCACATTTGTCTAATTCATCGAATTTATCAATCATACACTTCCGGGCTCTTTTTTTCACTGGCGATTTCAATGTATTATTTTCCTTTTTTTCACTAAGAATACTATAAACTGTTCTCTCGGACACACCGCATGCAGCTGACGTTTTTTGTATGACGTTTGCTGTCCATATTCATATTTAAATCACACTGTTTAAAATACTTAAAAACATTGTAAATTACTTTTCTTTCTTCACTACGAATTACCAGACCACTTTTATTTTTACGAACTGGTGAATATTCATTTTTTTAATTTAAATCAGTTAACACAAATGACAGGACACAACCGTTGCGTTCGAAGCAATGCCTTCAACTGGTCACTGTGAACTTGACCTTGTAATTTGAAAAGATTTGATTGGTTAAGGGCCGGGGCTAGGCCGGCGGACAATGATGACTCACTGCATTCTTAACGCGAACGAACTATAGTAACTGAAGAGACAAGACGAAAAGTACATCTAAGTAAGGATTACAATGAACTATTTAAAGCTGCTTCAATACTACCGAATGAACACAAACGATTGAAAAAAAGAATAGTTTGGAAAGGAACACACTAATACTGTAAGAGTATTTAATTACTCAACACGAATGGCATGCAAGGAATTGTTTGTGGAAGAAAGGGCGAATAATTATTACGGGGAAAGGACTAGGAAATGGATAGTGCCGCGATTACTGAACAGTGTGAATAAAGATATAGCCAAAGCGGACTCTATAGGTATCCTTAAGAAAAATACAAGGAACAGTTTTTTATGTAAGAAGTTTTGTGTACCTATTATAGCACCATGTTTGTTTTCTGCCGATGCGCGTCGCGCTGGCGCTTGTAGGTTCGTAGGTACCTACAAACCCGCAAGCGCGGGTGCACGCATACCTGTGGACCGCAGTATTTTAGTATGTTGTAAGTTGTAAGATGTTGTGACCGGTAGTACGTAGTACAATGGACGTAATTGGCATAGAGAGCGTATCTGTCGTAAAACTGTTGCGCAGTTTGACAGGGTATTTAAAAATGTAGTATGCATTACTGTCATGTTGGAAATAAATATATAAAAAAAAACATGAGTCGGTAGGCTTCAAACCAAAAATAGCATGTATAGCTCGTTTTTGCATAAGGAGGACCCTTTGGCATCCGTTGAGTTACCCCAAATGATGGTGCCATATGATATTATTGATTTAAAATGTGCGAAATATACATGTCTCAGTGCTTCCGTGGATATTAGAGGTTTTAGTTTCCTTAAAGCAAACACCGCACCATTCAGCCTATCGCATAGTTTGTCAACATGGCACTTCCAGTTAAGGTTTGAGTCCAGCATGAAGCCGAGAAACCTACACTCACCGCAAAGTTGTACTGAATTATTCTATTTCTTGCTGTAAAAGCATAATATAATTAAACAAATAATCAATAATAATAAACATACTCTGAATACTAATTTAATTGACAAAGTTGTTTGGAAGACTTCGTTATCAACTTTATTCTATAAAAGTATTTTAATCACATCGGTTAAAATAAATATTTCTGTCACTATAATATTATAATCCATACAATAATATCACATACAATGAATATCAGCAAGATCAAGCAAAATCCATTGCATACTCTTTATTGTGGAACAGACTGAGTAGCCTTGTCTTTGACTTTTTGTCTGTGACATAGGCATTCCCTTTAGATTCCATTACATATGCTTTCTGTAATTTCTCTGGTGATTCGGGGAAGTTTTGCTTCCTCTTCACTGCCTTTCTTGCTCGAATCGAGCTGATCTTGTACTCTCTGTCTAAGTTTGGGGTGTCCGTAACTGGAGATTGGAAGAGCTTCTTTCTATCGGGCTGCAGACTGCGCGAGCATACCGGTGACTCTGTCTCCATCTTTTGAAGAAAGATTATAATTAATTCGTTTCGTATTTTTTTCCTACAGATACTATGTATAAGGATGCTATTACGGTGGGGAAAACATCGTGATAAAACCTGCACATTCAGGCGACTGAATGTGGAACCATGATCAAATTGGTCAGGTTCTCCTGGTAACAGGGTCTGGTAGCAGTCGCTCCACTGTAATTACTGTCACATTTCACAAAACCTTTTCAGTAGTTTTGGCGTGAAGGAATAACAAACATTTAAATAACCATCCATTCATCCTTACAACAAACTTTGGCAGAGGATGTTATTATTAAAATTTTAGTAGGATATAGGAATTGTAGCTTACCATGTCAGCATAACAACTGGGCGAAAACTCAAAAGAATTAATTATCACGTTATTCCTTATGAGCAGCTTCTCTCGAGACGTGCTGCTTGGCGTCGACGTAACACCTGTGCTGGCCATGTTCATATATATATTTCTAGCTAAACACACTACACAGCACACTACTATACTCTTCGAAGTGATCCTACGTACTCACTGAGAATAAAATTAAAGGTAATACTTTTAAAGTAGGTATAATTATTGGATGTAATATTTAAACGGACGTGTCTGAACGAGGCTCTTAACGAGGAAGCTCTTAATAGAACTGATTGAGCAGGATAGTTTGTTGGCCAAGAAAGCCCAGTGCGCGCGGTGACTCATGCATTGTAGGGCGTCGCAGGTACCGCAGAACAATAAGCAGGTAGGTATATTTCAAAGGTGAAAAAGTGTAAAAGTTGAAAATTTTGTATTGTTTGTTATCATTAAGATCAGTGTAAACGAAATTTTGTAAAGATAAGTTCAGTGATAGGTATTGCTTATCAGTGTAATTTATTTAGATTGCACAAGGAAGCGGAGAATGCTATGTTATTCTTGCCTTTAAATATATTATATTAATTGATCGCAAAGAATCAGATAGGATGGTTCCTAAACCTAACCTAATCCCTTAAAGTACAACTGCGGCTGTCTGATCTATGAACATTCTAACTAATATACGCCATATATCCTATCATCATCATTATCATCATGTCAGCCAGAAGACGCTCACTGCTGGGCATAGGCCTCCCCAGAGATCTCCACAAAGGCCGGTCCTTTGCTTTCCGCATCCAGCTGGTACCTGCGATCCTTACCAGGTCGTCGTCCACCTTGTGAGAGGTTTACCTACACTGCGTCTTCCGGAACGTGGTCGCCACTCGAGAACTTTACTGCCCCACCGGCTATCTGTTCTTCGAGCTATGTGCCCTGCCCACTGCCACTTCAGTTTGGCAATCCTTAGAGCTATGTCGGTGACCTTGGTTCGCTTGCGGATCTCCTCATTTCTGATTCGATCGCGCAAAGAGACTCCGAGCATAGCTCTTTCCATTGCCCTTTGGGTAACAGTGACCTTTCTTATAAGACCCACAGTAAGCAGCCACGTTTGCAGTTCTGTAAGTCTTACTGGCAACACACATTGGTCAAAGACCTTCGTCTTGAGACACTGCGGTAATTGGGACAAAAATATATGGCGTAGCTTCCCTAGTATGCTGTCCAACCGAGTTGCATACGTCGATTGACCTCTTTCTCGAAATTGGACCTACCTAGCTGGACTATTTGACCTAGGTATGTATAGTCGTCAACAACTTCAAGTGGAATGCCTCCAACTGTCACTAGAGTAGGCACAACATGGACATACGATATCGTCAGCAAATCTGAGGTGAGTGAGGAACAGTTATAACACTCGACACAGGAACAGGCTGGCGGTGGAGCGCTTTCGACTGTCCAAGGTCAAATCCTGCTTCATTGGCCACTGTGTTCCTTTCTTTAATAAGTTACCAGAGGAGGTTCAGAGATTGCCTTTCAATGAGTTTAAGTCTTTTATTAAGAGAGTATTACTGAATAAAGCATATTACAAAATAAATGACTATAATGAAGACAAACATCCCTGGGTTTAGTTTGAACCTGAACCTGAAATGAGCATTATTTTCATTAATTTAATTCTAATTTTACATGTTGATATTCATAAATATATTATTATCTTGACATTTAATCATTATGGGTAATTTCAATTTAATCATTTAATGTTATTTATTGTATTGTAATTTGAGTGAATAAACTATTGACATTTGTAATATTAGATCAATTGATTCATAGAATCGTGTATTTGGTCAAATTTGAATGTAAATTAGAACGTGAAAACTTACGAAAACTTGCGTAAATTCCATTATGTCATCCATCATGTATTACGGGAGTCTCAGGTCATACCTTGCAAGACTCACTCCCTTTTATTGTATTTCATTCATAAACGAGCTAAAATATAAATGCACTGTTAATTAATTAGGTTATGTTCACTTTATTAAAATGTAACATTGTTGTATATTCACAGGTATGCAGTATGTACCTACCGGAAAATACGTATGGTTGTGATTTAACCATTAATTATTATCACAAATTTGTGTTCGTATAATATTTGCTTCGTATGTGTACGAAAGGGAAGCACGCGGCGCGGCACCGTGCACTGTTGATTCGGGCGATAAGTCACTGTCAAAGTGACAGAGACAGACAGTCAGTCAGTCCAATCCAAGGATCAATAACGTCTGGAACGCACACCGGCTCAATGTTGCCATGGCCCGCAGCCCCATTTTTCTAAATGTATTTTTAAAATATAATTTTGTATTTTATGACGTTCATAAAAGTTTTGTAAACCTAAACTGCATAAAAATTATTTGACTTTGACTTGACTTTGACTTTGAACTCGCCGTTAATATTGATTCCAAGTCCCTCCCAGTCCAGAAGCCGAAAGATATCCTCCAGTGCAGCGGTGAACAACTTCGGCGATATGACATTACCTTTTATAACACCTCGCTGCAGTTGAATAGGTTCTGTGGTCTTATCCTGGAGACGAACTGACATGGTGACGTTTTCGTACACACACTTCAGTGCATCGATATAGGGGAAGGTGGCCTAGAATGGGTAAGTTTCGCGTGAGGATAAAAAAAACTAGAAATGTGGTGAATATCTTAGCTTGATTTAGTTTATAAGGTAGGATGTTTATTAAACTTAAAAATAAAACACTATTTTAAAGCATTTTCTATCAAATATTTTATAAATAGAAAAAATAAGAAATCTCTAAAAAACTCGTTTTGAACGCATATGAGCCTAAAACGAGTATCTGATTTGGGCAAAACGGATGACGTCATAATTTTTAGGATAGGTAAATCAAACTTAAAATCAAACAAGTAGGAAAAAAATACTTTATCTACCGACTATAGTTTATCATTTCGACTGTAAGCATTTAATATTTTGTTTACTGTTAAAATGCAAACTTAAAAACCTCAACCTCCTAACAAAATCAACCTTTCTATTTATGTAATATTAATAGCTACAGGAGCTGTAAATAAAAATAACCATACTCTTTGAGGTATTTTTACAATACAGATTAAAATAACAAGTTATTGGTGTAATCCATTTTGTATTAAATTTTTCATACAAAACCATACCCGTTTTGCCCAATAGCACATATTTTTGTAAAGTAATTAAAGACTTCAAAATGAAAGGTAATCCGAGATAACTCTTTATCTTGAAATACGGTTAGATAGCGCTAAAATATAAGCATAATATTAACAATGTACTAATGAGAAACGTTTTCAACTAATCAAGGAACACATATAATTTTAATATTTTTTTAAGAAGAGCACTAAAAACTTTCGTTAAACATATACCGCCATTAAGCGGCTCCGGTGCCCGAGCAAAACGGATCGAAACTTGTCATTATTCGGCTACTCTCGGAACATGCACCCGTCGGCACTACTTATTGACATGGCAGCGTACGAGCGCTTACCCGTCTTAGGCGGGCCACCCATTTTAGGCCACCTTCCCCTACCGATAGTCAATTTGGCACCGCTGTAGAGACTAGAGCACCGCTCAAGTTTCGATCGAATTGAAGGCTTTCTCATAATCCACAAACGCCAAGCATAATGGCCAATTATACTCTTCGGTCTCCTGTATAACTTGCCGCAGCCATAGAAAAAGAATTTTATATACAGAAGGCCGCAGCGTATGTATGTGGTCTATGGTACTAAAACCTTTTCGGAATCCGGCTTGTTCGGAAGTCTGGAAATCATCGAACCTGCATGCGAGACGATTCGTAATGACTCTCGAAAACAGCTTATACACATGGGTCAGCAGCGATATTGGTCTGAAGTTCTTCAAGAGAACCTAATCGCCTTATCAAAATAAAAAACTAAGTAAACGACAATAATCATGTTATCACACAATTTTACCACGTCCAAGATCAAGCAAAATCCATTCCATATTCTTTATTGTCGAACAGACTGACTTGTCTTCTCATTTGCTTCTTGTCTGTGTCATAGGCATCTCCTTCAGATACCATTATATATGCTGTCTGTAGTTTCTCTGTGGATTAGGGCTAGTTCCGCTTCATCTTCAAGGCCTTTCTTCTTCAAATCTTCTTGTACTTTCTGTCTACCTTTGGCGCGTCCGTAACTGGAGATTGGAAGAGCTTCTTTCTAACTGGCTGCAGACTGCGCAAGCATACCAATGTCTCTGTCTCCATCTGTAGAAGAAAGATTATGGTTAATTCGTTTCGTATTTTTTAGTACAGAATGTACTACGATGCTCTTACGGTTGGAAAAAATCATAGTGAAACCAGCACATTCAGGCAAATGAATGTGTAACCATGATCCAATTTGTCAGGTTCTCCTAGTAACAGGATCAGGTGGTAGTCGCTCCACTGGAATTACTGTCATATTTCATGAAAAAAGGTTCAGTAGTTTTAGCGTGAAGGAGTAACAAACATTTAAACAACCACCCATTCATACCTACATATTCAAACTTCGGCACAAGATTAGTATGATAGTAGTATTGTTATATTAGTAGGATATAGGAATTGCAGCTAACCATATCAGCGCCACAAATGGGCGAGAACTCCAAAGAATTATATATATTAAACTTTATTGCACTAAAATTATTACAATTGGCGGACTTGAAGCCATCAAGGCTTTATCTACCAGTCAACCAGTAGGCCATGCGTAAGTTAGTGAGTAGGTGCCAAAAGCGGAACAGAGAGCAAGTATACTTAATTAACTAAATAGCAAATACTAATAACGAAAAAGATGAGGTAATAAATAAAATATTATACATATACCATATCTCTACAATAAATACAATACGATACATATAATATACCTATCATAAATACTATAGATACATATACTATATCACATTTTTTATTATAAGCAGATTCTCTCGAGACATTGTTTCTTGGCGTCGACGTTACACTTGTGCTGGCCATGTTTTTATTTATATTTCTAGCAGAACACACTACATTGGTATACTCTTCGAAGTGATTCTGAGCACTGACTAAGAATAAAATTAAATAATTTTTAAGTGTAAAAATTTGATGTAATGTTTAAACGTTCACGTCCGACCGAGGTGAAGATCTTATAGAACTGATTGAGCAGGATAGTTTCCTGACCAAGGAAGCTGTGTGCGCGAGCTGACTCATGCATTGTGGGATGCCGCAGGTACCGCAAAACAATAAGCAGGTAGGTTTTAAAATATTTGAAAGGTGAAAAAGGGTCAAAGTTGAAAGTTTTGTTTTGTTCGTTGTCATAAAGATCAGTGTAAATGAAAATTTGTGAACATAAGTTTAGTTGTATTTGCTTATAAGTGGAATTTATTTAGATTGCACAAGAAAGCGGAGAGTGCTATGTTATTATTGCTTTAAAATATAGTAAATTAACTGATCGCAAAGAATCTAAGCAAAGAATGCTTACCACCAGTTGAGATAGCGGTCAAATGCCTAGGCTAGTCGGTGTGACGGCTTTAACTGCTACATTAATGTGGTCTGTACATTTTACCCCATTCTCGGTGAAGAGCAATCTTTATAACATCTTATCTTACTTACTAATACTAAATAAAGAAGGGTAATGTGTTTATCAGCCTATGTGAGTATGTATGTTTGTTCTTTTGTGGCCTTTTAGGGGAAAGGCCTAGAGCAAGTCATTGTTTGTGCAAGTTTTAGGTCACGCCGACCATGAGACGAATTCGATTCGGATTGGGTACAAAATTTATTGTCGTATACCGTGATCTATACATATAATAAAATCGTAATGACAAAAAGTCAAAAAGAAAGAAAACCAACCAGACCGACTTAAAACAACCAACTGAACACTTTACGACAATTTTTAAATTTTTTGTTTGTCTGTCTGTTTGAACGCGCATCACGTAAAAACCGCTAAACAGAGTTTCATGAAAGTTTGTATAGCAATATTGTATATCCTCGGCCAACATTTAGGCTATAAAACAAATCAAAAATTGCTTGAGCACTAATAAACAAGCAATAAAACCTCTGGTGCGGTACAAAGATAGTATTTTCTAAAGGTCCACTGATTGGCGCATGAATTATCTTATTCCCAGTACATTTACAATAGCTAGAGAGGTCAACGTATTTTTGACAGAGATTGAAACAGGGCTGTATTTACCAAATTATTTTGTGGAGTAGCAGTTTTAAAACTGCCATAATTCGTGTATGCAACACACTACGTTGTGGGCGCATTGTGGGCTAAAGTTGCCCAGAGCGAGTCCCACGAAACATAAAAAGGAGACGCGGTAGGCCCCGACGGAGATGGCGGGATGAGCTGGACTGTTTTTTTGTAAGGATTGGCCCAGGATAGCGATAAATGTGAGCAATGGAAGAAAGGTAGGGAGGCTTTGCTTGCCGGTATCAGTAAAGAGATCTCGTGAGAGACCCAGGAAGGGATGAATTGACATCGCTAAATCGGATACGAGAGCTAACGGCTTAAGATGCATGCCGAAGATCGGGCGAACTTTAGAAAAAAAGAGCAAGAAAATGGACCCTGACAGAAGCCGGGATTGACCGCATGGACGATGATGATTGAATGTTATTATAAATTATGCTTGCTAATCGTAATTGAAGTTAATCTTAGATACGTGTTTGTGAGAAACTACCTATGTAGTGCTCCTGTATATTTTATTAACTGCGACATACTTTTTATAAGTATTCCGATGGAACACTTATTCAAGGCGTAGACATCTTATGTTATTATGGTATAGGCAAGCAGACTCCGGCCATGCAAAACAAAACACTTCTGGCTTTCGAATATACAATTTAAAAGAAATCGAAGAAATGAACTGACAAATAAAATGAAAAGAGATTATTTTGTGCAAAAACTTTTTATCCCCTATACTTTTTCTTTGTGCGTAGTCTATATATTTGGTAAATATCGTGACTTGTGGTGACTTAAAATCATCAGAGAATTTTCAGAAATATTAGAAAAAATATTTGCAAAATTAATCAAATATCTGAATGGAGGCCATTAATTCAATTTTATTTCTTTTTATATTGCTGCTAAGCCTCTTTCCAGATAGTTATATAGTAACCTATATTTAAAATATAACTTCATCAGGGCTACAAAATTATCTTTTGCGCACAAGAACAAACAATATCATTATAGATCTCTTAGAAAAATGATTAAAACGTTCCATTTTGCCTTATATTAGGTAGCATAGCGAAAGGTCCATAGCAGGTATCTGAAACCAAGTTCCGACACTGCTTCGACAAACTCTAGCCCCGACATGTCGTAGCTCTGATAGACCACAGCTACGACAGGCTGCAGCTCCGACAAGACACAGACCTACAGCTCCTACAACACATGACACAAGATACGATGCCAGCAAGAAAAGGACGAATCTATCATAAAGTTCAAGAAACATTAATCGGAAATTTCACTGAATCCTTTTACAGTGCGTAAAGACTAATGGTTTCGTATGATTCATTTTCATGTGGTTTTTGAAAGAATATAATACGTAGGTACAATGTTTATGTTCAGATGTCCACGCGGACGAAGTTGCGAGCAACAGCTAGTATAAAATAAAGTAGTTAAATCAGTTCGCCGCTAAATGGCGTTTTTTGTGATTTTATTATTTTTCGGTTTCGTTTATATTATTAACATGGAGGTATCCATATCATGCTCATTTGGAAACATTTACTAACGGCCAATTGCACAAACACGCATTTAAAACCTCAAACGCGTAAAAGAATGGGAAAATAAGGTTAAATAAAATTTGAATGAAAAACGTAACCCCTTAAAGTACAACGCAGCTGTCTGCATGCAACTTCATATGTCCTATATCAGACTGACTTTTCTTCTCATGGGCTTCTTGTCTGTAATATAGGAACCCCCTTCAGATTCCATTAGATATGCTTTCTGTAGATTCTCTGGTGATTCGGTGTATTTGCTTCCTCTTTAAGGCCATTCTTCTTCGGATCAAGCTGATCTTGCACTCTCTGTCAACCTTTTGCGTGCCCGTCACTGGAGATTGCAAGAGCTTCTTTCTAACTGGCTGCAGACTGCGCGAGCACACCGGTGAATCTGTCTCCATCTGTTTAAGAAAAATTACAATTAATTCGTTTCGTAATTTTTTCTACAGATACTATACGATGCTCTTACTGTAGGAGAAAACATCGTGTATGTGTAACCATGATCCAATTGGTCATGTTCTCCTGGTAACAGATCGCCAGAGACAGTCGCATTTATTTCGCATGCGCGATTCTAAGCGTAATATACTTTCCTATGCATAACAAAACATATCTGGTTTTTACGCTCCACTGCACGGCTATCACAAGTATGTCCGCAACACAGTTCGCGCCGCGAGCGAGCGTTTGTTTCCTTCTCTCAATACTAAGATAAAAGATATAGCAGTATCTTTGTTGCGCCTTGAACGAGCGAGAACAACTCGTGCTAGCCGTACTGTTGTGGATATAAAGTTTAGTATTGTTTGCAAAGTGTGATGAATGTTTAACCATTTCGTGTCTTGCGGCCAGTGTAGTTGTCTATTCTATTATGGATGTGCAGGGGTATCAGAATCGAGTTACCGTAAGTTGGGGGCTGACAAAAAAGCTGCTTGGCGTTGTACAACATACCGTAATTCGACGGGAGCAGCAGATAACCCAGCGCTTAGTGAGCTCCTCAAAGAAATTAAGGGTTTCAGAAGCGATTTTAGCACCATGAAAACGGACTCTGAAACTATTAAAAAGGACATAGAGACCACTACACAAGTTGTACAGAGCCTGGATTCCAAGTGGAGCGAAATGGTAACCTGTTTATCTGACATGGAGGACCGTCTTCAGGTGGCCGAAAACAAAATCCTATGCTTGCCTGAGATCTAAAAAAGCCTAGGCGAAGCTAATGATACTCTTCAATTTTTGAAACACGAGAATAACACACAGGATCAATTCTCACGTCTAAACAATCTGGAGATTTCGGGAATACCACTCAGAAACGAGAAGAACGAGACTATATTGCACGATGTATGCGTTAAGTTGGTTTCTATAGATATTATTCATAGAGTTCGTCGTTTATTCCGAATAAAACTGAGACTGGCAGTAGTGATTAGATTACTCGAACGCCTACTATTGTACCCAGCGACCGCGCAAGAACCGGTTGCTGGCGGCAGTGCGCGCGAGCCGCAAATTTACCACCGCCGACCTCATCGGTCATCTGAACCCTGCTAATAAGTTACCTATTGTTAAAACGGGCCCGTGTACAATATACTTATTTATGAGTCCGTGATTGTAAATAAATATTTTTGTTAATATTTTTAGATATATCTAGATATATATATTTTTATATAAGGTATTGTGATATTTATATTTACTACAAATTCTACTAAACATACTCAATCAACTGCTTAACCCACTTGTTACTGAATAAACAATTTTTATGCTATTGGTTTGAAATTTTGTACACGTCACATATAATGAATAAAAAATGTTAAAAAAAATTTTTCACTTATGGAAAAGCCGTGTCGTAAAAGACACAGTAGGGAAATATACTACTTTGATATTTTACTAAGTAGTCTTCCTGAAAATTTAGGAAACAATGTCATTCAAAAAAGGAACACGAAAAAACGAAAAATAAAAAAAAATCGAATTAAAATGATAAGTTTTAATAACATTTTTATAAAGCAATACTTAGTAGCGGTATGGTAGCGTTCAAAACATAATTTCGGGTGAAGTGTTACATTACTCATCATGCAATAAAAATTAGCACTTTTATCCATTTTGTTTATGTAATTGCCAGGCATTATGTGTGGCCATGTCAAGACAATGACTGAACAGTGAGAAATACAATTTTTTCCTTCGAATGCTTGTCCTGTAAAGACCGATATTTTGATCTGAATGGTCTACACCACCAATAATATGCTGTCATTGTAAGCCTTTATTATGGTGGGTTGGTCTACTAATATGTATTTCTTGTCCTGTAAAGACCGATATTTTGATCTGAATGGTCTACACCACCTATAATATGCTGTCATTGTAAGCCTTTATTATTGCGGGTTGGTCTACTAAAATGTATTTTTCCTGCTACTAAGAAAAACGTATACTTTGTTGACAATCAATACTTTTATCGCATTCGATGCTGCAGTGACGACACTGTTGTCGTTCCACATAGAAACTATTATATTTTCGCTTTTGCAGATTTATATTTAAACATGCCGCGCTCACATATTTGCATGTCCTTATTAGAAAAAAAGGGGATTTAGACAACCGATTCTCTCTAACCGTTCTTGAAGCTTTTAGACCGTGCCTGCGTAGTTCATCAATAAGTGGAATCGCCGTAAAAAAGTTGCCAAAAAAGAGATGGAAAGATGCTAAGATGCTTTTTAATAAATTTTCTAAAATACGTTGGCGTACTGTCCGTACTGTACAACATGAGCACCTAGCCCTAGACTTCAAACAAATCAAAAGTATCTCCTCATCATTTTGTCATCAGTTTGAAATGTTTTCCGACATTCCTAAAACAATAAGAAATGCGTTAGAGACGGTAGTACATTTTCCTACTGTGTCAAACAAAAAGAAATTTCTCGAAGAAAGTGTTCCAAAACTGACCAATTGTTTTATATTTTCGAAATGAATAGGAACCAAATATTAGTATTTACATCACAAATATACAGACAACAGCATAAAATATTACGTAACTTACTTTGGATAACTCATTGCAAATACTACGAAATTTAATCTTATTTTACACAATATCAGTAAACTGCAGCTCACGGTTATCAGTTTGACATGACTAAGAAAACACTTAACTGCAGAACGCGACGTGAGAAACAATCTCAAACTACCCACAAAACTCCCTTTTTTTAAATAGGGGAGTGTCGTGAACGACACAGTAGGCGTAAGTGCGTTAAACCTACTCAACTGCTTAGTGTTAATCTATTCACACAGCAAAACATTGCGTTGATCGTTTATAAAAAAACAACATTTGAACAGAACGAACATTATTATTATGGCATATATATTTTCATATGTACAAAACATTTTAAATATATTGTTTGGTGTCATTGTTTTTATTACTAATGGCGTCTCGGGACCCGGCGTCGCTCATGGACGGCGCGACCACTACATTGCACATTGCTTGCTGCTATTTCCCTCACAATAACAATGACATTGAAACTTTACAAGCATTATTTGGTAACACTACTGAACGGATTTGTAATAATAGCAGAGATACATTTTTTTTAATAGGTGACTTCAACATATCGCATGCGGTTTGGTTTGTAGAATGTAAAATAAATATTGACCCAAATGAAGACAATAAAGCAGAATCTTTAATGAATTTTATGAACCTAACAACGTTATTACATGGGTGTTATAACTTCAATAGTCGGATTTTGAACTTGGTATTAAGTAACTTGAATTGTACAGTTACCGCCTATGGATCGCCGCTCACCCCGGAGGATCCACATCATAAATCGTTAGACCTGGCGCCATCACTATCACAAAGTAGATATTTGCAAGAGAATCGACACATCAAATTGATTTAATGCATCGATTCTCTTCTCTTCATGACAGGGTTTCGATGAAATGAGCAAATATTTATTGAATTTTTATTTGATATCTAGATTATTGAATTTAAATACAGAACAAGCTGTCTCATGTTTTTATAGGGAGTTACTTAACTTAATAGATCCGTATACACCAAAGAAAATAGTCTCCACGACAATAAAAAATATCCTCCATGGTACTCTCGGTCTCTTATTAAATTAACTCGCCAAAAGTTAAAAGTACACAAAAGATGGAAAAAGTATAACAATTATTTGGACTACCAAGAATTCAAGCAAAGCTAGAAACTGACTGTTATAATATATATGTAGACTTTGCAGATGAGAATATATTTACATAATAATACAGTGCCCCGATATTTTTGGTCATTAATAAAATCTAAACTTTCAGATAATGGCATACCTGTGCATTTGACATTCAAAGGCGAGTCCTCCTCTGATGGTGAGGTCATCAGCAATATTTTCAATAACTACTTTATCTCTGTTTTCGTTTATGGTGGGGTAAGAAGTGATGGCACAGTGTCTAATTTGATTGAACAAGCAAACAATAGGTCTGTGGGAAATGTATCTACTGTTGATATAGACCAAAAATTAGTTTTAAAAATGTTAAAAAGCTTAAACGTTAATAAAGTTGCGGGTGTTGATATCGAAACTTGCAACTGAACTCTCGCTACCATTAACGATATATTTTTTTAAATCCCTTACCGAATGTTGTTTCCCCTCTACCTGGAAGGAGGCATTGATCACACCCATTCAAGGTAGGTGACAAACGTAATATAACGAAGTATAGGCCTACTTATATCTAAATTATGTATCTTCGGAAACGTTTTTGAGAAGATTGCTACTAGTGCTCTGTTCACATGCCTCCGTCTTTATATTTCGGAGGATCATCATGGGTTTTTCCGGGGACGCAGTGTAAACTCGAATATGATACAGACTTCATTCTGAACGCACTGGATGCGGGTTATCAAGTGTATGCCGTGTTTACCGATTTCTCTAAGACATTTGATAAAATTAACCATAATACTCTTATGAAAAAGCTTTCTGAAGTAGGTATGCACGGAAACTTGCTTAGATGGGTTACCTCATATATAAGTAATCGTAGCCAGGCGGTTGCTTTTAAAAGGATTCCGATCAAGGTTCCTTAAAATCCCTTCTGGAATTCCCCAGGGCTCTCATTTGAGACCGTTCCTGTTCATGTTGTATATTAATGACATGGGTACTTGCTTCCAGGAATCTCAGCACCGGGTTTACGCGGATAATACAAACATTTTTAAAGTCATATGAACTATAGAGGAATGATATAGTATGCAAAACGATTTGGTAAGATTTGAGATTTAAGTGCTCCACGAATCAGTTATTTCTCAACCTCGATAAGTGTCACACAATTACTTTCACTCGGAAGCATACCAGCATCAAATATGACTATATTCTTTCCGGCAACCAAATTAACCGTGTAGATGTTATTCGGGACATCGGATTACTCTGGACTCGAAACTGCATTTCAATATTGATATAGATAATATATTCTCCAAAGCATTTAAAAAACTGGGATTAATCCTGCTAATGGGAAACCTTTCAAGAAAGTTGTTACCTTAAAAACATTATATTATTCATATGTCTGGAGTAATCTAGAAATTGGAAGTATAGTTTGGAAACATGAATAACAGTAAAACGTGGTTTGAAGAACAGTAAAACGCTGTACTGACATCAAGGTGCACGCCTGAAAAGTCTACATCGTCCTTCAACAGATACAACATTCTTCGGAAAATTGACCACAATCAGGGCCTTATATGACGCAGGGTAGGTAAGTAGTATGTCTTACATTTTACGTAATAAAATATATCAATCAATAAAATTCAAAATTCAAAATTACTTTATTGAGTAGGATATTACATACCTCTTTCAATCGTCAAAGAGGAGGGGGTAGGAAATTAGGCAGGAAACACACAGTGACATGTTGGCCGCCCCATGGCCGCAGCACACCCACCCCCCGCCGACAACGGCCGGACCATGTCCCATGTCCGAAAATACCAGTGATAGGTAGCTGCTCCCACCCTACCCTTACCCTGCCCGTAGCCTACCCCTATCCTACCCTACCCACCCCTACCCCGGCCTACCCCTTAACCTAACCTAACCCTACCCCTACTTTTCCCCTATCTTATCCTACGCCATCCCTACCGCAGTCCGCGCAGAGCAGTCGCCCCCCAGCCCCGCTATGACCAAAAGACACCGTGTGTGGGAAGGGAAGGAATGTTAACGCCGCTTCCTAGGTGGTCCTCCGTGGAAAAGAAACGACAACAAACCCACAGAGCCTAAGTTAATTCATTTTTCTTTTATTTTAAATTTCTTATATACTAATACATTATATTTACATACTAATTTTAACTAAATTAATACCTGTTTAAAACTGCAGTTCAGTTCCATGGACTTTTGTCATTCACATATTCAGGTATACTATAATAACTTTTTTGACATAATTTCTTTTTTATAGTGGCTTTAAATTTATTCAATAGTAAATTCTGTATATCTGTTGGGACTTTAATATAAAAGCGTACACATTGACCCATAAATGATTTGTGGACTTTGGCCAGACGACAAGAACTAGTAACAAGTTTATCTTTATTTCTAGATTCCTACTATGCACATCACTGTTCTTCATAAACAAGTGCATCATCAGCAAACAAAACAATTTCGTGAGTATCTTTTACAAAGTACGGCTAATCATTTACATAAATAAGAAACAAAAACGGACCCAGAATTGACCCCTGTTGTCTCTATGGGGTCCCCCATAGAGACAACAGACCCTGCAGATCTTTCTCCGTTCACATCAACCTTCTGAATTCTCTGATTTAAATATGAACTTAATAAGTTTAGAGCTAAGCCCTTTATTCCATAATGTTGCAATTTCCTGACCAAAGTTCCATAAATAACACAATCGAAGGCCTTGGATAAATCACAGATTACCCCTAAGGCATCACGTGATTCCTCCCAGGCCCTACAGACATGTTTAATAAGTTCAACACCTGCATCGGTTGTTGAACGACCCCGAGTAAAACCGAATTGTTTATGATACAATAGATTATTTCCATAAAAGTGGACTTTAAGTTGGTTTAATATGATTTTCTCAAATATTTTACTTAACGCCGGTAACACCGAAACTGGTCTAAAATTTGTGGGATCTGTTGTGCCACCTGTTTTAAACAATGGAATAATTTTGCTATGCTTCATCAGGTCAGGAAATTCGCCATTATCAACACATTTATTAAATATATTCGCTAAGTGGACAGCAATAACATCAATTACAGAACTAATTATTTTAACTGACAAATCGTCAATGTTGGCAGTCGCTTTTATTTTCATGCTTTTAAAAGCATTAACTATATCTTGAGGTGTTACATGTTCGAACTTAAAATCGATGACACTCTCAGGTACGTTCTGTTTTAGCAAAGATTCAGCGAGAGCAGGAGACGCATTTAATGATATTGTAGTCGACACTGGAATGTCTGTAAAAAAATCATTGAAAGCCTCATTATCATTTATTTTTAAATTGTATTTTATATCGCGAGTTTTGACTTTTCCAGTTTCACTATTTATTATCTTCCATGTGGATTTTACTACATCTTTGCTATTTTTTAGTATGTGTTTATTATTATTATATACTTTATTGCACATGAAAAAAGTTAAAACATATATTACAAGAAAGAAATAAGAAAGAAGATAAGAAATTCGATTTTGCTGTAGCACAAACGCGTTTAAATAACTTCCAGTAATGCTTAACATAGTCAGCAAATTCTACGCTATTATTATACGCCCGTTCCGCATAGAGCTCATATAATTTGTTTCTACATTTATGTATTCCTGCTGTCGCCCAATCGCTAAACATAAGTTTGCTGTTTATTGCGTTTACCTTTGGTTTGAATATACGATTACTTTCAGTTTTTGTCATGTGTAAAACTGAATTATAATATTAATTTGTATCATCACAATACTTTAAATTATATGATTTCTCTATAATGTTACTTCTAAAACTATTCAGACGGTTGTTGTTAATTGGTACAAATTTAATAGTATTCTTTGTTTCTTTCCTCATATTAACATTAAAGACAGCTAATTGACCACAATGATCGGATTATAGTTTGTTTATTACAGACTGGCGACATGCCAAAATATTACAAAAAATGTTGTCTAGACAAGTTGATTACTTTGCATTGTTTTGGTGATAATGACTCGAACCTGACAGTTGTAGGTGTCCTACGTCAATTAAACGGACTTTGCAATACTTTTTTACATATTTTAAATGTGTATACGTTTCACGATTGTTGTAAATTTCCGAATTTTACTACAATATATACATTTCCGCATATTGTTTATTACCAGAAATTTTTATCTTGTCTGATTTGGAAAGTAACCCACAATTTAACAGTCATAGAAAAGATGTCTATGTAGTATATTTGTAGTGCAATCTTAAATATGTAGTTACGATTTTGAATTTGTATTATTACAGAATTGAATGCAAGCGCTAAACCGTCGACTAGTAAAATAGTCCCTACATTCGGAAAACAGCGCAAATCTACCAAAAATAACAAAACCACAATTGCGAAAACCAAAAAGTTTGTACCTCTAGCTAAATTTATAGAAGACAGGAAGATCACTACGGCAAAATCCAATGAAATAATATTAGCTAACGTAACTACAGAAAACTATGGTCCTAGAGCGTTGCTATACAACGAAAATTCTGAAACTACATTTGAAGGAAAGGTACTAGAACCAATACCATACAATCCTTTTGAATTGAGTGTTGCCGGTAATATAAATTCTGATCAAAATCAATCATCGTCTTGCTCAACACAGTTCATGAAAATTATAATAGCAATGGACATACCACCAATGTTGAATTTGGAAAGAAAAAATCCAAAAAGAAATCGAAAGAAACTGTACTGCCAGGTCTGATATTAGGTTCTTTAAACCTTCTCTACGATGAGAATGCTCAATCATCGCAAAATCTGTCTCAAGTATCGTTCAGTTCCGATCAAGATAGCGTGAACAACTTATCCCAAAGAATTCAATCTTCTTGCTCTGTACTATCACTGGATCGAACGTACAAGAATTTGGATCTGAAGAGTTTTTGTAGCACCAAAGATGTGGATACAAATGCAGTTGAGTTTGCATTGTTACTCTGGTAGGCTCTAAAAATAAGTTGATTAAATTATGTCACTTAAATAATGTTATTAGCCTACTAGTATATTTACAGGATACATCTAATAAATCTATATTAAAATCTCCACAAACAACAATATTCTTATTACAATTGCTAACTTTAAAAAGAGCTTCATCCATAATTTTTTCAAACAGATCAAATAATGAAGCTGGTGGTCTGTATACGCTCATTACAATAAGTCGCTCAAGTTCTACACAGGCAATTTCAGCAAATCGTTCAACAGACAGCTTGACAATATCAGTACGTTCCTTGCATTTTAGGCAATTACGAGCAAGTATTAGGGAACCCCCATGAATTGCTTGCCCTCTAGTAAACGAACTTTCAAGTTTATGGTTGTTAAAGCCAAATATGAGCTGGTAATCTTTTAACCAATGTTCAGTAACGCAAAAAATATAAACATTCTCACCGTTCATGAATAGCTCAACTTCCAATTCTTTATTCGACATGCCTTGGATATTTTGATGTACTAAGTTGATTATACAATTTTGTTTATTATTATAACATTTTACTTTACGTACATCCAAAGGCTTAATACCACTATTTACTGATGACTTTATGCCAGAGCAGTCCTGTATATTCTGACCAATATCAAAAGATTTAATATTCAAGTCTAACAGTGGACTGTTATATGCTGCTGATATAATACAGGGCGGCTCCTTTGTCTTACATACTAGTTTAAACAGTGACCCTTTTTGTTTATTAACAAATCGGGACTCTGGTCACATCTACCTATGGTAGGAGAAATAAATAAATAAATATGGTACGCTAACATTGTAGCCAGTTTGACTTTGTACCTACGTCAAAGATACACAGTATCTTCTGTTAAGAATAATTTATCTGTAAATTTATTACAATCGAAAAAGCTGAATGCGTCTTTCTGACTGCAAGTCAAATTATACATCAAAGTATTCAACTTGTGAATAAAACAATTTTTCCTGCAGGCAATCCTTGCAACGCTTCAAAACCCATAAGTATGTCATATTTTCGTACTTTAAGGCTATTACTTATTAAAATTATTATATTTACATTTTGATCAATGTGTTCCGGGTTTTGTAAGATTTTATGGGTAATACCGCTGTACGACAAATCAGGCATGCAATAATTGGTTACTTTGGAAACACACACACATAAATAAAAAGCTGAAAACGGCGATTGCTGTTAACATTTAAATACGTGAAGAAAAAACAACGTGATGAAACCTGCAATCAGGCGATTGAATGTGTAAACATGATCCAATCTGGTCAGGTTTCCTTGGTAGCAGGTTCACGAATGTCAGATGGCAGTCGCTCCAGTGTAATTATCGTATCTGCCAAATCCTGGATCATGGTCAAGGCAAACCCCTGGTCCTCGTGCACGAGAGCACAACGGAGACATTAACGGCAAGATGACTGCAGTCTGTAACACAGTTTTAAACGAACAGTGACTTCCAGCCCTTCTATACTGATATAACTTCTTTCTTGGCAGAATAAAGATTATGATTGATTAATTATCTGTGTTATGTACACTCGTAGAATACTAACGATGCTCGTGAGGGAAAGCATCGTAATGAAACCTGCATATTCAGGCGAATGAATGTGTGACTTTGATCCGATCGGATTTGGTTCCCCTGTTAATAGGGTCCCGGACGCCAGATGGCAGTCGCCCCAATGTACGACGAGGTGGTCGGTGGAAATCCATAATTTCCATAAAAAAATATTTTGTTATTATTTAATTCATTTGAGTGTTTAGTAATTGAATTATAGTTTACACTCTTAGTAAATGTATTCAAAGTTACGCCGATTGGCTTTGTATAGCTTAGTGATATAAAATAAAGCAAAAATCGAAAAAGAAACGCAATTCGTCGCTAGATAGCGTTGTTTTGTGATTTTATTATTTTTCTTTTTCATTGCTTTGTTTCATATTATTAACATGTAGGAATTTTAGTAACGGCCAAATGCACAAACATGCATTAAAAGCGTCAGACGCGTAAAAGAATGGAAAAATAGGGTTACATAAAATTTGTATGAATAACGTAACCCCTTAAAGTACAACTGCGGCTGTCTGATCGATGAACATTCTAACTAATATACGCCCTATATCCTGAGACTAAAATAATATACCGATTACATTTTTAATTTAGTAAGTACTTAATACACAAAATATAATTTTACATATATACATACAATATTTAATAGTAATAAACGTACATTGAATACTAATTTATTTGGACAAAGTTGTTTGGGAGACTTCGTTGTTAAATTATTTTATAAAAGTACTTCAACACATCGTTTAGAATATAAATTTAATTTTTACATAAAAATAAAAAATTTGACCTACATCACAAACAATTTTACGACGTCCAAGATCAAGCAAAATCCATTGCATATTCTTTATTGTCGAACAGACTGACTAGTCTTCTGATTGGCTTTTTGTCTGTGTCATAGGCATCTCCTTCAGATACCATTATATATGCTGTCTGTAGTTTGTCTGCAGATTTAGGGTAGTTCCTCTTCATCTTCAACGCCTTTCTTTTTCGGATCGAGCTTATATTGTACACTCTGTCTACCTTTGGCGCATCCGTAACTGAAGATTGAAAGAGCTTCTTTCTAACTGGATGCAGACTGCGCGAGCATACCAATGACACTGTCTCCGTCTGTAGAAGAAAGATTATGGTTAATTCAATTGGTATTTTTTCTACACATAATGTACAACGATGCTCTTACTGTGATGAAACCAGCACATTCAGGCGAATGAATGTGTAATCATCATCGAATTTGTCAGGTTTTCCTGGTAACAGGGTCAGGTGGTACTCGCTTCACTGGAATTACTGTCATATTTCATGAAGAAACGTTCAGTAGTTTTAGCGTGAAGGAGTAACAAACATTTAAAAACCACCAATTCATATTTACAACAAACTTCGGCACAGGATTAATATGATAGTAGTATTGTAATATTAGTAGGATATAGGAATTGCAGCTTACCATGTCAGCGTCACAACTGGGCGAGATCTCCAAAGAATTATTTATCACATTATTCCTTATAAGCAGTTTCTCTCGAGACATTTTGTTTCTTGGCGTCGACATAACACTTGTGCTGGCCATGTTTTTATCTATATTTCTATCAGAAGACACTACACTGGTATACTCTTCGAAGTGATTGTGAGCACTGACTAAGAATAAAATTAAAGGTAATACTTTTTAAGTGTAAACATTGGATGTAATGTTTAAGCGGACACGTCCGACCGAGGTGATGATCTTATAGAACTGATTGAGCAGGATAGTTTCCTGACATTTGCATGCGTTGTAGGATGCCGCAGGTACCGCAGAACAATAAGCAGGTAGGTATATATAGGGTTCAAAAGGGTAAAAGTTGAAAATTTTGTATTGTTCGTTATCACAAACATCAGTGGATAACAAAATTTTGTAAAGATAAATTCAGTGGTATTTGCTTATCAGTGGAATTTATTTAGATTGCACAAGAAAACGGAAAGTGCTATGTTATTCTTGACTTTAAAAAGATTATATTAATTGATCGCAAAGAATCTTCGCAAACATGATAGTTTCTCGGCTGTTCGAAAAATATATCGATAAGTACTTTTTTGCCCACACACCACATAAAATTCGGTTATAACGTTCTAGACGCGTTTCACGAGAACCATCTTCATTTTGGATAAATTATAGCATATGTGCTATTCTCTGCTAAATTCTACATTGCTGCCAAATTTCAGCTTAGAAGTTTTTGCGTGAAAGTGTAACAAACATCCAATACCCTTTAAACTTTCTCATTTATCATATTAGTGTCTAGTAGGAAGTAGTATGACCTACCATACCAGTTCCGCAGTTGCACAACCTCATTCCGCCGGCTTCTTTCCGCCATCGGGAGACGCGATTCGGGCAAGCGCTTCATCCTTATGTTGTGGATCTTCCAGCAATCTGCACGAGCCGCTTTAGTTTATAATGCGTACAGCTAAGGAATGGAATGCGTTGCCTCCGAGTGTGTTTCCTGATCATTATAAACAAGACGCCTTCCAGGCTAGAGCGAATAAGCTTTTCTTAGACAGGCATGCTCCATCTTCGGCCGCATCGTCTCTTATCACCAGGTGAGATAGCGGTCAAATGCTTATACTAGTCGGTGTTGCGGCTTAAACCGCTGCTTTAATGTGGTCTATACATTTTACCCCTTTCTCGGCAAAGAGTAATCTATGACGTCTTATCTTACTTACTAATACTATGCGATGCAAAGAAGGGTAATGTGTTTATCAGCCTATGTAAGTATGTATGTTTGTTATTTTGTGGCATTTTAGAGGAAAGGCCTAGAGCAAGTCATTGTTTGTGCAAGTTTGAGGTCACGCCGACCATGAGACGAATTCGATTCAATTTGTATCTAAAATTTCATTCATTTAAGTGTTTACTATTGGAATTATAGTTTACACTTTTACACTAGTAAATGTATTCAAAGGTACACCAAATGGCTTCGTATAGCTTAGTGAAATATAATAAAGTAGGTAAATCGGCTAACAATAAAATAAATAAAAATAAATGGCGTTCTTTTGTGATTTTATTATTTTTCTTTTTCATTGCTTTGTTTTATATTATGTTTCTTCGAAACACACAGCGTTGAGTGAAGAAGCTATTAAGATTTTACCTTAATAAATGATGCAAATATACCAATCAATCCGCATATTACCTCCTCCTTACCTCACCCATTCCAGCAGCAGTGCGGCTTTACTACTTCCATGTAAGCGCGCTGAAACTTGTCATAACATGTTTACCTCATAGCGTCTACAGATTTTGCCGGCAATTAATGCAAAATCTTATATTTGTTAAAAAAATGTTGTGTAATTTGGTAACTGTGTTCTTGATGTGTTTTTGTGCAAAAAGCGTGCAAAATCGGCAAGTCAATGCCGAAACTACTAATGCTGGGCGGGTGCTCTGGACGAAGCTGTGTTGCTGCCTGCTGGACATTTCTCATCGTCTTTTAGCCAATGATGAGGCGGGTGGTGCGAGCTCAACATCCTCGGAGTATGAAGGTGTAGCTTCCGCGCACCGCAGCGTCCGTATATACTTGCCACCCGCGCATCGTCTTTCTAAATCACTAATTATACAGGTTAGTTACATCTTGTACAGTTACCTCTTACTATATGTACAAAATGTTACACAGAAGAGGACTCTTAGTCAGTGTAAAAAAATTAAGTAAACCTTCCTGGAGCTAGTAGTTTACATAACATGAGAGAGAATGACAAACAACTTCTTTGTAAATCCCATGGGATCTTCTGAGAAATTATATTACAGCTATAATACTAATTAGTACAGAATTTAATAAAGAAGTAGTTGAATTGAAGACTAATAAGAAGGTTCGTATATCTTACTCTCTTACAACAATTTGACTCACCGACTTGGATGAGGCATAATCTTTCCCGGCTTATGCCAGGGTATGCTTAGAGCAGAGTTCATTATAAATCTACCATAAGGTTGAATACCTAAAGCGACACCAGGATTTGTGCAATGTGATGCCCCTGGTATTGTAAATGTCCATAGGTTGCTGTACCCGCTGCCATCAGGCCGAGGGCATGTTTGTCATTTTAGTGGTATAAAATAAATTAAAGTATATGAAAAGAACTCTCTCACATTTATAAGACGATTTAGCCATCACAGAGGGAGTTTTGCCCGGTCTCTCAAACATAGGTCTACCAGTAACGAGTTATTAAAACAGGACCTAGTAAATTGGGCAGCGGCTAACCCGCAGAACTGAATCTCAGTTCTCTGTTACATATCTCTTTGCCCAAAGTTAAGGTTAAGAGCTTTCGTCATAAGTATACCTCTAAGTTCAGAGGATCTATGTAGCCGGGATGCTCTTTCACCTCTTATTCAATTCCTGAGAAGTATGCAGACCTGGTTAGATGCTCCAAATTACTTTAGAAAATATAAAATAATAATAACTATAGTTAAGTACTGATTGAAACTCAATAAAGAATAATAATGTACATGTTGTGCAGGCAAATACAAATCCATTTGGAAGCAATCCATTTATATGGAAAATAATAATGGGTAATCTATGTAATTTTCCCTATAAATCAAACCATTGCAATTTCCCATTTTTGGAATACTTACTATTCACTTACTATGATGGTACAGTGACCCAAAGTAAGTTTGGGTACTGTAGGAATAACAAATCTTTTAGATAAAAAAAAATATTTTTTTGAGTCAGTAATGTAGGCTTACTTCCATATCCCAATAAAGATTTATTGTGGTCATAATTATTACTAAGAGTTTATGTGGCCTCATGAGGGCCGGCCCCCTGAAGGTTGAACTCCGACTGTTTGCAGCGGTCACCAATTAGATAATAGATCTTGCCGATTTTCTAATAGCCCACCAGAACAGGGTGGCACTGGAAAATCAGACACAGTGGAACTTTCAGAAATAAATTTCTGAACCAGTCCTGGAGTGGAATACTTGGGGTTCTACCTCTACCTGTACACAATACAGTGACAAGTATAGCATAAATTATAGATACTATCTAGGGATACATTTTTAATATTTAGCTAACCTAACTATTCCAAGGGTGTTTACATTGTCGTCGGACTCAGGTCTTTCTAAAGTCTTTGGACAGGGCAGACCCAAAGAGAGAAGGTCAATGCCATTTTAAGCGTTATTTGAGATTTTATGAACGTGCTATAAATCACAGAACAGCAAGTCTCCCAACAAGAACCCAGTAACACACTTGCCTCCGATGCAGCGGATGCACGGTGGGGAGCTCACCTAGACAACCTTAGTCTGTTAGACATCTGGACACCATATCAGAGATGATGGTGTTACAATCTGAAGGTGATGTTTGCCGTATATGGAGCTGTAAGCGTACATAAAGCAGGCCTTCAGTGTGCATATATTCTAGTTCAGCGCATATAACAGGACATTATTGTATGTAGCTGCAGTTTAAATCAGCAGTTTTAAACACCTGACAAAATACAGAATTTGTATGCAATATAGACTTGTGAGCTCATTGTCAAATGGGTACTTCTTTAACGTTTTATGTGGCTTAAAACATAAATAATAGGATTTTCTTTTTCTCATACGCAGGGCAAGTTTTAATGTAAAACTCAATAAACATTTGAGTATTGAATATTGAATGTAAGTTTTTTTAAAGGTGTTTCATAATTAGGTTGCCACCTAAGAAAGTAGCCCTTTTCAACAGACGGAGGTACTCATTCCCGTGATTTTCGGAATCTGACTGCACACCTCACTGATAGCGGTGTACCTTTCGGGAAGGTACAGCGGCATAGCCGACCGCCTTTCAAAAAATATTCTTGCCGGAATGGCATTTGTTGCCCCAGGCATCGGAGGCCTGGATTCGTAACTGGGGTGTTCATGTTGTTGTGAACATATCGTTTTGACATCACCCTCACACTGGTGGTCCTCTCGGGGAGGTATAGCGGCATGGCCGACCGCCTTTCAAGAAACAGACCCGTGCCAAAATGGCATCTGTTGCCCCAGGCCGCGGAGGCCTTGTGGGCGTCCCAGACTGTTGACTCGGCCGTTGGGCGAGAATACGTCACTTACGGGACTCAAACGATGACTTGGCAAAATATTACGATGCATTCAGTAAGACGGAAATTTCGGCTTGCGTGGCCTCCGCCTTATCTGATAACGCGAGTTCTCAATCACTTGAACACGGCAGAGAGACCTTACATATTAATTGCGCCTTAATTAGTACTGGACTCAGCGCGCCTGGATGTCCTACCTGTGGGCCCGAGCTCTGGAGGAGCTGGTATCAGTAGAGAATCTGAGCAGAAACCTCGCAATTGGGAGACCCTCCTTCACCTACAAGTGAACAAACTGCAAATTTTGGCTTGGAAAAGGAGAGGGGGAAGGGGTGAAGCTACTCAGTGTAGTTTAGAGGAAAGAGAGAAAGAGTTATCATAAGTCTCATAAGTATCTATAGGTACTGGTTACTGAGATAATTCAAACTGTTAATTCAGGAATCTTACAAATCAATAAAAAAAAAAAAAAAAAAAAAAAAAAACAATTTAAGACCGATTAACCCATAAATTTGTTACGTGGGTAATATGTCTAATAACTTGAATATGCATAATGCAAGGGCCTGAACTTGTGCCACAGTGTTATCCTTTCCTCCTCCTGAGTAATATTGTCTGCAGAAATATCCAAGTGTATGATTAGGCAGATGTCTTCCTGAGACTAAAAGAAGAGCCAAAGCCGTTCTTCTTGACACGTCATGTAGTGTGCATAAGGAGATGGTGGACAATTAACCAGTAATATAATAGTTTTGTGTCCCATACAGGCACTCTCTTGGGTTGTAGTTTACTCAAAGAAAAAGCTTTTAGAATCTGCTGCACATAAAGGTTTATCATATATTCTCATTTAATGGGGCACAATGGCGGAAATAACCAACTCGTATGAGAGAACTTACTGTACAGTAGATTGTCTTTTAAAAATAAGGTAGCTAGAAATATAGCTAGCCTTCAGGAGGTTTAGGGTAATGTAATGTGAATTAAAAGAAACATTAAAAATAGGGAAATTATTTCTAAATACCAGTCCCTCTAAATCTTGATTTATGGAGAACATGGAGGCCAACAAGGAGTTTGCTAGAGAATAACCCTTAGACAAGTAGGGAAAACTGGAAGAGTTATATAATGTACAAAAAATTTACTGTCATCAGGTTGGCAGAAAAACAGACTCAGCTCAGATTTCATATTGATTTTTACTTTTGGTAAGGTGTTCATTACCTGATTTAACCAGAAACTTTTGTGGAGTGATTAACTATAATGTGTAATTACTTTTAAAGGTACTATTGTTTGTAAGGACTTCCCTGATAAGACTCTATAAGAGTCAAGTTTACATTCTTATGGTGATTGTTAAGATTACAATTGTTGCTGATGTCATTAGGAATATAATTGGTTGATTTTTGGGATAACATTACATAGAAATTTATAAAATTTTAAAAGGAAGCGTGATATTTGGGACATACTCAAATGTTTTACGTTTCAGAATACCTAAACTAAACATTAAAATTACATATTATTTCAGTTATTTGATCACATAGCGCCTGCAATCCTCTTTCACCAGCAGTAATCAAACAAGTCTTCACTCAACGCTGTGTGTTTCGAAGAAACATAATATAACTGTTTTGCATTACAACAAAACAGATATTATGTGTATGAGAAACACACAGCTTTGCAGCAAGGTTCTTGCTGGTGGATCATGAAGACTTCTATGAGGTAAACATGTTATGACAAGTTTCAGCGCGCTTACATGGAAGTAGTAAAGCCGCACTGCTGCTGGAATGGGTGACATAAGGAGGTAATATGCGGATTGATTGGTATGTTTGCATCATTTCTTAAGGTAAAATCTTAGATAGCTTTCCCACTAAACGCTGTGTGTTTCTCATACACATAATATCTGTTTTGTTGTAATGCAAAACAGTTATATTATTAACATGTAGGAATTCTTTCACGTTTTACGGAAACTTTTAGTAACGGCCAAATGCACAAACTTGCGTAAAAAACGTCAAACACGTAAAAGGATTGAAAAATAGGGTTACCTACATAAAATTTGTATGAAAAACGTAACCCCTTAAAGTACAACTGCGGCTGTCTGATCTATGAACATTCTAACTAATATACGTCCTATATCCTAACTGAGACTAAAATAATAAACCATGCATAAAATTACAATTTTAATTTAAAAAGTATTTAATAGTAGTTTATGCAACTGTCATATAATACCTAATTATATGCAGTTGCATACACTACTTTATCTACACTCACATTTTCATGTTAAAATTTCGTACCTATATTTTTTTCAACTTTGCTGGAAGTAACTGCGAGTCAGTTTTGTTGTATCTACGCGTCGAGGATATCAAGCGAAATTCACTTCACTACTTTCACATTTATCTATTTATTTGCTTCAAACAAGAAAAAACATTCACAAACACAAATTACAACAATTAGAAAAAATATTCTGTTTAGCGGGAAAATAATTCCAAATGTACACAATCACAACCACAGACTATGAACTGATCACAAATATAAACAGGAATTTTGAATTTGTATAAGACATTTAGGTATTCAGCCTACATTTAGCCGTGTCCCGGCGCCCGACAAAAATTTAAAGAAGAAAAGTGTTGCATAATGATTAAAAAGTTATTTTTCGATACAGCTGTAATGAAAATAGTATGGGAAATGCTGTATCTAAAAGTAATTTTTAAATTTTTTATAGACTGGCGTGAAAAAAGTGTATCCTTAAACAACTGTTTTCGAATATGTAATTGGAACATTATGCTATGAGTGTAGATAAAATATACTAATAAAAGTACTTTGAATACTATACTAAATCGTTGTTAATTTATTCTTCAAAAGCATTTTAAATACATCTTTTAAAACATAAACTTCTGTCACAATAAAATAATATATTTGACCTAAACATGGATATTAAACTAAGTAAAGTACAATAACATCACGTACAATTTGTTATCACACAATTGTAACACGTCCAAAATCAAGCAAAATCTATTGCATATTTTTTAGTGTCGAACAGACTGACTAGTCTTCTCATAGGCTTCTTGTCTGTGTCATAAGCATCTCCTTCAGATACCATTATATATGCTGTCTGTAGTTTGTCTGCAGATTCGGGGTAATTCTGCTTCATCTTCAACGCCTTTCTTTTTCGGATCGAGCTTATCTTGTACTCTCTGTCTACCTTTGGCGCGTCCGTAACTGGAGATTGAAAGAGCTTCTTTCTAACTGGCTGCAGACTGCGCGAGTATACCAATGACTCTGTCTCCATCTGTAGAAGAAAGAATATGGTTAATTCGATTCGTATATTTTCTACAGACAATGTACAACGATGCTCTTGCGGTTGGAAAAAAACGTAATGAAACCAGCACAATCAGTCGAATGAATGTAACCATCATCCAATTTGTCAGGAACTCCTGGTAACAGGGTCAGGTGGTAGTCGCTTCACTGGAATAACTCATATTTTATGAAAAAACGTAGTATTAGCGTGAAGGAGTAACAAACATTTAAAAAACCATCAATTCATACTTACAACAAACTTCGGCACAGGATTAGTATGATAGTAGTATTGTAATATTAGTAGGATATAGGAATTGCAGCTTACCATGTCAGCGTCACAACTGGGCGAGGACTCCAAAGAATTATATATCACATTATTCATTATAAGCAGATTATCTCGAGATATTGTGTTTCTTGGTGTCGACGTAACACTTGTGCTTGCCATGTTTTTATCTATATGTCTAGCAGAATACACTACACTGGTATACTCTTCGAAGTGATTCTGAGCACTGACTAAGAATAAAATTAAAGGCTTTTAAAGTGAAAATATTGGATGTAATTAATGTTTAAACGGACACGTCCGACCGAGGTGAAGATCTTATAGAACTGATTGTGCAGGATAGTTTCCTGACCAGGGAAGCTGGGTGCACGAGGTGACTCATCATTGTAGGATGCCGCAAGTACCGCAGAACAATAAGCAGGTATATTTATTTAATTGAAAAAGGTAAAACGTTGAAAATTTGTATTGTTCGTTATCACATAGATCAGTGGGAAACTAAATGTTGTAAAGAATAAAAGAAAAAAAATTATAAGTTTAGTGGTATTTGTTTGTCAGTGGCATTTTTTTAGATTGCACAAGAAAGAAAAGGTGATATGTCATACTTGTCTTTAAATATGTTATATTAATTGATCGCTTAGAATCTTCGCAGATACGAAGGTACCTTGGCTGTAAGGAAAATATTAACGTTCCAAACCCATTCTAGCGGGACCCACATTTAATTTCGGGATAAATTATAGCATATTTTTAAATTATTTTTTTATACCACTAAGGTGGCAGACAAGCTTACGGCCTACCTGATGGTAGGCAGTCTAGCAATATATGCAATAATTAATGATTAAACGAACTTACCAAGTGAAGTTCTTTCATGATTATACGAATGCTTCGTCCGAAGAGATTGGTACCTAAAAATAAGACTTATTCACACATGTAGTTACGCATCGGTGCCACCACTCGTAGTTGAGGGTAGAAACGAATGTTTGCACATGATTTTCAAGTTTTGGTTTATTGAGGGTAGACTGGCTCTGTTCACCGCTGTCGTCAGGCGGTCTGGCTCGGCCGGTCGTCATTTGTTTGGAGTACAACCCTTATTGATGTTTCCAGAACCTGGGGAAACTGAAAGGGTGGGAGGGTGTTACCAATCTCTTCGGACGAAGCATTCGTATAATCATGATAGAACTTCACTTGGTAAGTTCGTTTAATCATTAATTATACTTCATGCTTCGTCCTCGAGATTGGTACCTAAAAATAAGACTTATTCACACATGTGGACTTTAAGAGTGTTTTGGAAACATCAATTATTATTCAAATTATTTATGATTTAGTAAAATGAACTGCGTTGTGAGCTAATCAGAAATTATATTATGAATGTCATATAAGCCGGCGTGACATTGTAACCACTTATAATTATTCTTATAAGTATGGATACACGTTGATAATTTAGAATAGAAAAAACGGATATTTATTCCCAATAATTCCAACCAATATGGTTGTTTAAAATACATATAAAATTATAATCATGCTATCGGGTGACAACAGCTTTCACCAGTACTCTGCTGTCCATGCTCATTTCTTTTCTGTTATAAAACTTAGCGAATGTTGCTGAGTTGTTGCTTCAGCCCGCAGTGGACCTAATCTGGTCAACCTTGTTGAAGAGCGGGCGACTGCGAGGCATGGCGGGTGCTGTGTGCCGAGAATATAGAGACGTCAATTCATCCTTCTTTGAGTGTATTTTTTATCCAGCGACTCAATGTTTGAGTCGTCACTGGTTTATAGGGCTTTTAAAACTGATAAAGACAGTTACACCTTTACAAAGAGGTGATGTTTTATGTATTAAAGAGATTAAATATTTAGCTGGACAGATCTCAGGCTTTTCTACGAAGTATGGTAGGTACAGAATTGATTGTTTAGATCCAATGTGAGACGTTTTTATCAAGTCAGGTTAGAAGAATAGTGGAAGAATATTAAATATTTTTTGTGTTGATCATTGACAGAGTTTGCACTCTATGTGCTGTTACGAACGCTAAAATTGGACATTTTCTGGTAACTGGTCTAATGACAGTTCCTCGTTTGGACACCAAGTGGCCAACTTATTAGGAACTTGGTTTGGATCCCAAGTGACGTTAACGTTAGGCGTAGCCTAAATATCCCTTTAAAAATCTCTGTATATGGTCGTCCTCTGAGATACCTAAAGCTGAAGCTGCCTTGCAGCTAGCTGTTCAGGGAACCGTATTGTGCATCGCTGACAAATATTGGCAACCAAAGGCGGAAATGCGTAGAAGAAATAATTCGGCCAATTTACAGTTAATGCATTTACGTCGGGGTCCTTATTCCAAGACACATCAATGTTAAATTTTTTGTTTAACCTGCTGGTTAAAAAAAAGGTCAATATTGGTTTGCCGAACTCATTGACTATTGTACTAAACGCACGATCTGACAGCTCCCATTCAATGTCAGGATGGTTGCGTCTTGACTGCTGAGTCCTAAAATCGGATACTGATACGCGATATGATTGTCAGCCGATTTAGTGTAACTAGCGAAAACGAATATTTTTCTAGATTGGGGTGTGGGGTATTGAACCCCGCCTAGGTTATGCGGTTGATGTATGCTATTGCTGTGGAATTATCAATTCGTAAGAGTAATTGACAATTGATGTATATATATGCAAAGATATTTTGAGCGAAAAATACAGCTAATAATTCTAGAGCGTTATTATGTTGACTGCGTTCGTCGAAGGACCATGGTCCGCTGGGAGTCCCGCCCCCGCACGCCGCACGCCATCCTATTGTTGAGGCGTCAGAATAAATTTCTCTGATGAACGTGTCGCCCCTGATTCTATGGATAGGAGTTTCCAATGCCAGCAGCCACCATTGCAGATCAGTCAACAGATTACCAGGAATAGTCCTACTCCTCGTAGTCCTCGGCCGATTGCAAATTGAGGTATTTACATCGTTCTAAGTCGTTAGTGTAGAGTAGACCGTACTCCGCGGCGGGATACGCCGATACAAGCAACCCTAGTAAACGCATAAAACTTTTAGATTTATCAGCGTTTGATCTTAGAAATTCCTTTTATGATACTTAGTTGTTTTTTAACACGTAAAGTGATTTACATAGCATGGGAGTCGATTATGTACCCCAGAGATTTACATGAAGTGACCGGTATTAGTAAACTTTTCTCAAAGTTAATTTTAAAGACTAGGGCTACGAGCAACTTATTGGTTTTGTTGACGTTGTTCAAGCAATCATTATAAGTTTGACCCATTAACAAAATGTCATCGAGATAGATAGTGGATATGAAATTTTATTACAGGTTTCATGATTGTTTGTAAAAACATATGGTGAGGTATTTAAACCGAATGGCAAAACATTGAATTCAAGTATAATATTATCTCAGGTAAACCGCAAGTACTTTTTCAAATCTTCGTGTATTTTTATCAAAAATATGCATCTTTAAGATCCAGTGTTGTCATATAGCAGTTATTCGTAACTAACTTAATGGCTGTGCGTAGATCTTCTAATTAAATAGAATAAATCTAAACTTTCGGTTTAGGTTTAGGTCGCAAAAATACACTTGACAATAATTGATTTCCGTGCGGCTCGCATTCCGATATTACACTGACAGCGTGCAGCTCGAGTATGGCCTCTTCAAAATGCATTTTTTCAACATCCGTATATAGCGTAGGTTTAGGTATGTGGTTTTAAAAATTGGTTTTAAGAATGGGATTTTATACCCATTACTCCAATTGAGAATCGTTTGATATCTGGTGATCAGAGTCCATTGTATATGGAAATGCGCCAATTGGCCTGCGTACCTTACTGGGTCTATCGGCGGGGCGGGTCGTCCGCGGCGGCGCGGCGGCGCGCGGCGACTGCGGCGGCTTGGACGGCGGCGGGCAGCGCGCGCCGGTAAGTATCACGGCTCCTCGGCGGCGGCGGCGGCGCTGGCCGTGCGCTGCTGGGGCCGGGAGCTTCCCGTATTTTGGCGGTTGCTGCTTTCCGCTCTGCGATTGCGTCTTTTTTGAAGTGTAGGTCTCACTTTTAGGTGTGATCCAGATTTGTTGACTGCTTTTGCAGTTTTTCGAGAATCCGATAAAATTTCAACGAACAGATATTTGTCTATTGTTGTGTTGATGAGGTGAACATTCATGTCTTTTTTCAACGGATATAGATGAAACTGTCGTCTAGATATTGATTCCGTGTGTTGTATGTCGCAAAGAAAGCGACCCATGTTCATAAGCTTTTTTATAAGCTCGTGATCTTTGCTTTTCGAGCTTAACTGTTTGGTTATGGTGCTCGCGACGCATGAAATAATGGTACTCGATTGTTTTAGCTTCAGTACGAGTATTTTGTCTCGTCTAATTAACGTTTCTGGTAACGCAGCTCGCATTACTTCATTGGGAATTAGAGTTAACATTCGAACGCAATTCTAATCTTTTCTAATCCTTTCGGATTTGAGGCGAAATGTTAGAATCGATTAGTACGCCACTTTAGCCGTGGGATCATTTCCCAAGATCTCCAACGTCGCCGAATCGAGGGTATCGAGCGGATTGAGGTCGACAGGATCGGTTAAGAGCGCCGAAGGGCGTCCGGGGGGAGCGGCGCAGCGGCGGCAGGCGTAGCGACCGGCGCGGCGGTGGCGGCGGCGGCGTTTGGGCATAGCGGCCTGCTCGGTGGCGGGCATAGCGGCCTGCTCGGCGGCGGGCATAGTAGCCTGCTTGATGGCGGGCATTTCGGTCTGCTCGGTGGCGGGCATAGCGGCCTGCTTGGTGGTATGCGGGGGGCTCGGGGGGACCGCGGCCGCACGGCCGCGAGCTATATCCGCGTGCGGCGAAGGCGGCGCGGTCTCCACAGGTGTGGGTTCGGTAGGTTAAGGATCTCGAGCCATTCCTTATCTAATGACGCAGCACGGTCGTCTAAGTACGAGTATCCACCTGAGAGCATTTCATTGCTGTCGCGTTAATACGTAACGTACTCGTAGGTACGTAGGTACAGGCAGGCAATGTAAAATTTCCAAAGAATTAGACGCAAGCCGATTTTAACTTCACATTAATCGATAAGGTATGATTCCCACAGAATCAAACGCAAACCGGGTAGGTACTCAGGTAAGTATTGGTAAGGTATAATTCCCACAGAATTACACGCAAACCATGTGCATGATAGTGGTAAGATGTAACTACCACAGAGATACGCCAAATCAATAATGTGGATTAAAGGTATTGGTAGGTAGGTAAGGTATAATTCCCACAAAATTAAACGCAAACCATGTGCAGGAACAAGGAAGTTTACTGACTCCTTGGTACGATTATTCGGTATACATCACTTTTCCATGGAGGTAGATATAATTATGTAGATAATTATGTAGGTGATTACCTTCTATACTCCTTTGTACAGGCGAAGACTCCCATAACGATGCAGAAGAAGATGAAGATAACTCGATGACCCGTGCCCGGCGCGGACGTCGACGTTTTTCTTCTCGAACTTGTACTTCTAGTCGTTTCAATTTCTTGTAAATTGAATCCAAATTCGAACATTTGGTACGATTTATTTTCGACATTATGTCGAAAATAAATGCCGGACGAGAGCGGTGAACAGAGCCAGTCTACCCTCAATAAACCAAAACTTAAAAATCGTGTGAAAACATTCGTTTCTATCCTCAACTACGAGTGGTGGCACCGATGCGTAACTACATGCGTGAATAAGTCTTATTTTTAGGTACCAATCTCGAGGACGAAGCATGAAGTATAATAGCAATATATGCTATAATTTGCTAAATTCTACATTGCTGCCAAATTTCATCAAAATCAGCTTAGTAGTTTTTTGGTGAAGGAGTAACAAACATCAATATACTTTCTTATAAATTTTTGCATTTATCATAGTAGTGTTTAGTAGGAAGTAGGATGACCTACCATACCAGTTCAAAAGGTGCTAAAGATACTACAGGCAACCGTGCTAGTTTCAGAAGACGACCATGATGATAATCACGACAAGCTGTTGCACGACCTCATTCCGCCATCGGAAGACGCGATGCGAGCGAGCGCTTCATCCTTATGTTGTGGGTTTTCCAACTATTTGGACATAGTTCATAATGCGTACGGCAAAGGAATGGAACGCGTTGCCTGCGAGTGTGTGTTCCTAATCATTATAAACAAGACAAGACTTCCAAGCAAGAGCGAATAAGATGTTCCTATAGAGGCATGCTCCATCTTCGGTCGCATCGTCCCTTACCACCAGGTGAAATGGCGGTCAATTGCCTAGGCTAACTATAAAAAAATATGTATATCCCCAAACTTAACCCATTTTCCTTGAAGAGCAATCTTTAAGGCGTCTTATCTTACTTACTAATACTATACGACACAAAGGAGGGTAATGTGTTTATCAGCCTATGTATGTATGTATGTTTGTTCTTTTGTGGCATTTTAGAGACCAAACGCGTAAGCCGATTTTGATAAATTTCACGTCTATCGATTTGTCTTGCGAGTGTCACTAGAGACATAACATACATTTCAATTCAATATGGCGATCACTAGCCGCCATAAAGTAAAAAATTAAAAAATTATAGTTGAAAGACTATAGGCTGGGATTTAAGATTTGGAATTTGAATCTGTTATAAAAAAAAACGAATTAATATTTTTTCAAAGTTATGAGTTTATTAGAAAGATTGAATCTTTCCATTTAGGAATGGTAAACAACATCAATCAAATGACTGCCACGGTTTGCCTAATTCGATCAGTCCAATGAAATTGGCACATACTTTTTTGTCAATTTTGTTTCGTAAATTTCCCACTGTTTCAGTAGAAGACTCACCACTTCTACTAAGTAGTATAAGTTTTTAATATTTCCCAATTTTGTTCAAGCGAAAAGCGACCCATTTCATACATTTCAAACATAAAACTAACTTTCTGTCACATCGGAAATGTCATCAAACCTTCGAACCTCAAAATAACCTATAGTTACAATTCCAAACGTTTGATGGCCCATCCGTGATGTTACGTGGGGTTTCGTTGAATATGTATTAAAAAATATTTTTTAGGTTCACCTATAAGAATATGTAATTAAAGTACAATTTACATAAATCTGGTTGTAATTAACTTTTCAATTTTTAATAGGGTTCCTGCCTGCTTTTAAGTTTAAATTAAAGTAACGTTTGTACTTTATACACCTATTTACTTACACCATTCGACTTGTTTCTAATTTTACAGATTTTTAATAGCAGTCGGGATTTTTAGTTTTTGTAATACTTTTTGTTATTATAGATAATGTGATATTCATAATTATTCCTTTGATACACGTGTCTCTTTTAATGCTTAATAAAGTCACAGCGAACTTTCCTACTGGGTAAGTTCCGTTTTCCTGTCCACAAAGTTTCTCGCAAAATTGGTTCGAAGTTACACGTGTAGCGAATTGTAATATTGCGAAGCTACTACAATGTTCTGTAGTTGCTATTTTATGAGTAAACTGTGGCAATATCGAAGTTCTTTATCAGCTTTTATTGAGTTACTAGTTGTCGCCTGCGACTTCGTTCGCGGACATCGTTTTTCACCCTTATCTCAGAAACCCCAAAACTATGTGGGTGCACAGATTATTTCCACAGATACAGATAAGGCGATTATACTCACTTATGTGAACTCCTTCTTGAAAGAGTCCTACCACCTCATAAACATCTGGTTTGCTAAAACCAACTTTGTCCACTTGATTCCGTCCAACGCCAGGCTATTCGTATTGTCGTTGATCCCCATCTCAAAGATGGTTTAGATCCCTAAGCCTCCGGAGAGACGTTGACTTTTTGTGTGTTCTCTACCCTCTGTGCAACGGGGAATGCTTCGAAGAACTGTTAAACTTGGTGCCATCGTCACTCTTCCGCCACCACACCCTTCAGACAATGTAATAGATTTCATCCACACCATCTAGATGCTTGGCATCCAACTAACGCACGAGCATGGAAAGCCTTATTACCGCCGCGCACGTGCAAGTTGTGGAAAGGGCCCCGAAGTCTTTCCTTTGCACTATTACATGGAGTTCTTCAAAAGGCATGTTCAGGTACCTCAAAAGCCAGCACCGCATCCGCTCCCCTTAGATTGCAGATGACCTGATAAACTATTCGTTGAGGATAGTCTAGCAATCACCACATATTATTATCAATCAAGGTGCCCCCGGCCACGTCTGTGTTGAAAATTATGTCACTAATAGGAAGCTATTCTAGTTACCCACGAGTTTACCGCGAGAAACCGCGGGGTACTTCTACTTTATAAATAAGTGAATTGTTATACAAAAGTTATTATAAGACAGTCGACTGGCTGGAGCCACCTTCACTACTTTGTGAAGGCTAATCCGATCTAAGTAACTTTTGTCCAAGAATGTTAAAAATTTGTATTTACACATTTTCTATCGAAAAAATGTACGTACGATGTCCTTAGAGAAAGTAGGTATAAAATAACTTTGTATAACACTTGACTGCAAGCTCTTTCGTTAAATTGAAACAAAGGGCTGTTTTTGGGGGTTCAATTTACAACAATCACAGAGGTTATATAGAGATAAATGCGGAACTCTTAAAGGGACGGAGAAAGAATCCTTGGCTTTAATAAGGCTCCGGGAAATTAGAGAGCACTTGAGATTCATGCGCCAGAGTTTGTGTACCAAAGAAAAAAGGCGGAAAGAATTCCCATTAAATATTGATTGGATTATTTGAAGAAGCCTTGGTATAGTGGCAAAGTGCTTGCGAAACCGATAATCAAAGTTAAGCAACACATGCAGAGTCTGGGAACTGGATTAGTGACCGTTGCGTATTTTGAGGCTAGTCGAACTTCATCACCGCAACGAACTCGCCACTCGTTGGATGTGCTTGCGTTGGTGAAGTGAGGTTAAAGGTTCTCCGCTGTGAAATTCTTGGAATGAAATCTGAAATTTGGAGGTTAAACTTATTCTCAAGAGCTGATATTATAACAACAATAATATGACCGTATATTACTGTAATTTACGCAATTAAATATTTCAATAACAGGGGACTTCTATGGTGTGATTCCGTAAAAACTTTTAGTGTAAAAGATAATCATCTTGGCGTTAATGATAATCATAATGGCGTTGGCCTGGTTGTGGTCTCGCGCAGGGGCCGCCTTAACCACGATCAAGGATTTGGCAGATCAGATAATTACTTACAGTGGAGCGACTGCCATCTGACCTCCGTGACCCTGCTAACAGGAGAACCTGACCAGATTCGATCATGACTACACATTCAGTTGCCTGAATAAACAGGTTTCATCACGATGTTCTCCCTCACCGTAAGAGCATCGGTTAGCTTTCAACTACTGTATATAACTCGGAAAATACTCATTGGTGCAGGGTCGCACCGGTACTAGGCCACCAACTCGTGAGAGTTCAACCGGATGCAGTGGAATTCGAACCCGGTATCTGTCGCTTACCAGTCGGATACCTTAACCACACGGCCACCGACGCTCCTGTAAAAACCTTTAGTGTAAAAGCGCTACATCATGAAATTTTCTGTATAGCTAAATCTTTAAAATTCTATGCGGTATAGCATAAATAATTCACAATCACGTCATATTTCACTGCCAGATATGTTAGAGGAAAGTGCTAATTAACTACTCACCCAGTAAAACCACTGAACAAACTTTCGTGAAACTGAGAAGCCAGATTTAGAGTTTCACTTACCCTTCCTATAAGCGGAATCTCAACATTTTCTCAGCAAAAAAGGTCTCTAAATTACAAAACATGGTTACGGGAAAATACTTTAACCCTGAACTGTCTAGGACAAGCATTAACCGCCCTCCATGTTTACACGCAAAACGCTTAGTCATAAACGTTTAACCCTAAAAGCAAAGGGGAGATTTTCCTTATTATCCCGCTAAGGACCCTTACGAAGACAAAGTACGATGATGACCTTAGTTGACTAAAGAAACGGAGTCCGGACAAAGTTATTTGTTTGTTTACTTGAAGCTATTGAGGCTTGGGTATTTGCGTATTTCGCTATCCATCGATGTCTACGGTATGCTAGTACCATACATCATGTGTATTCAAATTAAAATTCGTTGATAGTAGTAAAGAGTTTTGCGAATAAGCCAATACGTCATCGTCATAAACGGAAAACATTATACTCGTGTACCAAACAAAAAAAGTTACAGTGTGGAAACAAAACCCGTACGCGGTAATTAAGTTAGGCCAGTGAGTTGCTAAATTGAACAGTGAGAAAAAAAAGAAAATGGCCGAATCTTTCAGCAACGTTTGTCTCAACAAGCAAGTTTATCCGTGTGGATCGGTTCCCTAGCCAGACGATCACAGGCATGTGATTCGTCGAAATAAAAGCTTAGTGGTAGAACGGGGATGGGTAAATCGGTGAATCCAATCTTTCGAGTATCAGGAAATACGATACCTTGTTTTTATCTGTGTAGCGATTGAGACGCGGCCATTTGATACGTGTTCGGGCGTATCTTGGAGCATTTACACGTTGGTGGTTAACTTTGGAAGTGATTTAGTGCTGTACAGGCGGAGGAGTGAAAGTTTTTGACGTGAAACGTCTTTAAAATCACACTGCCAAGTCGGCAAACAGGACCGTAACGGGAGGATTTTTAGCATTTACACGTTGTTGGCTAAGTTTGGAAACGATTTAGTGTACAGGCTGAGTTGTGAAAGTTTTTAACGTGAAACGTCTTTACAATCACTGAGTACCAAGTCAGAAAACTGGACTACAACGAATAGTTATATATCGTCTTACCCTAATAACTGCTAAACGGTTAGTCTAAGAGACATGAATCTAGTGTCATTGTTTAGCGTATAGTCAGCTCGCTGTTTTAACCTTGAATTTGCGTCGGAGGCGGGTGGGGCGACGGGGGAGAGGCACTGCTTTGAAAGAAGGAAACGCGCGCTACCGCACATTTCTATTCAACGTAACTCACGATTCACACGTAATAAGGCAGTGTTTCTTGCGTGTTTTTATTGCGTTTGTCTACAACATCCGATCCATGTAAAGGGTGTAAGTTGGGTAATATTTGCAGTAAAAAGAAACAATAAGTGTAAAAAATATACGCATATTAAATATGTCGGACTCAACCCGTGCCAGAGCTAGCAAGAAATAAAAATCACAGCACTTTCTGCACTTGGTCAGCGACTAGACGACGGACATTCGTTATAATTAAAGAGCCTAGCTCTTATCGATGGAGCAATCGCCATTTTGCTTTATCGTCCGCTTTCGATTACATTTCCTGCCTCCTGGTACAACACTCCCACTTTCTTCACTGCACATATCTAACCTAAAATAGGAGCAGACTATACGTTAAGAATAATAAGAACATGTTCATTTGAACTTTACAGTAACATATTCTTCGTCCATGGCGTCTGGTTGCCATTGCCAACTGAGTTTTTCAACCAATTGCCAAAAAGGATTGAAGGAATATAAATCTTGCCACTATTAATTTTTTCATAATTTTTTTTGAAACATGCCGTCTTTTATGTTTTTGTGGAATTTAATTCATCAAATAGGTATAATCAATCGCTGACAACTCGGTGAAGTATCGAATGGCTTACCAATCAATTTGGTTTAAATTCTAACCTTCTGTTATTAGGATCATTACAAGAAACGAGTTTGTAAATAACGTTGTATTGGCCTCAATTGAATAATAGCTTTTCTACTGAGAATGAAATTAAACAAGGGATATTAGTTACGTACACGTTTATTTTGGGAAGCTTTTACAAACGGCCCACGAACATTTCTCCTTTACAATCTTACTCGAAATTTTGTGCACGATATAAGACACTTTCCATCCTAGCCATTATCGGCGAGCATAATAAGCTAGTCGAGTTAATTAATGTCATAGTGATATTTTCTTTTAGAAACGCTGCATTGGTGGCTAAAATATATTCATAAAATTAATTTTGCTTGCTGTATCAAATTTATTTTACAATTTTTTAAGAGGGACCCCTTATATTTTTCATATAGACCCGCTTTTTAGCCCGCAACGAAAACTGAGGGGTGTCTAAGTTTGACGTGTGTAGATATCCGTGGATATGTGGCTTTGGTGTCTGTCTGTGGCAACGTAACACCCGAACGGATGGACTAATTTGGAAGCGGTTTTCTCTATTTGAAAGCCAATTTAATCGAGATGGTTCGTAAGCTCTGTTTCATTAAAATCAGTCTTGTAGTTTAGAAAATATTTGAGTTTAAGTAACCATGGCCGGGGGTTATTTTATTTTATTTTTATTTTATCCGACTATCCGACTTTTACTGTCGGTTGGGTTATTGGTATATAAGTAGGTAATGCTGATACATAGCTGTTGCGAATACTAGGCTTTTGCTTCCTGACGCTCGTCGGCTACGCATCGCTTTGTCTTTAGTTATAATTCAACTTGGTTCCCACGGGAACGTGTCCGGAAAGTTGTAACCGAATTTTACGTGGACGAAGTCGCGGGCAAAAAAGCTAGGTTTAAATATTTGTTTCATTTGATTAAATTACTAGCGACTCGCTACAGCTTCGCACGGGTGAAAGTTAAGAGATCCTGTGGGGATATGGGAATATAAAGTAGCCTACGTTACTTCAGGATAACGTAGCTTTCTATGGATGAATTTTTGGCTGGGAAAGATTTTTTGAAAAATTAGTGAGGTATTTTTGAGTTTATCCATTACAAACAAACCGACATTTTGACCAATAATTATTTATGTATTGGATAAAACAGGAAACAGCCATTTTATCTGTGCCGTTCATTTTTCTGTGGCAAGAGGAAATAATTCTTCAGGCGCGGGCTTCGGAGGCGCCATAATTGAAAAATAATTTCATGATTGCATTTAATTTTTCCTCAGACGTCGTAAGATGCTCATTTGCGTTTGTGATAACGTACAGTTTTCTTACAATATACCCACTATTATTTCGAGAGTTATTACGAAATCTACCTTAATCCAATATTCGACCAGATTGCTTTTTTTATCGAACCAAAATCTTGTTTATTAGTTTCTCTTAAGTTTCACGTAGTATTGGGACAATTTCACTGGCTGTGAACCCGAAGGTTCAATGATTTCCCAGAGGACAATCCTGACTTAGATAAGACGTCAGAAATAAATGAAAACGGCCAATAAATCGATGTGATACAATACGGCATGATGAGCGTTATATATGTTTACTACTAAAATTACAGTACAAAACATTAACGCATATTTTAAAACCATTAAGTATGGAATAGTGTACGTCTGAAAATTACAGCCCACGGCTACACTACTTTGGAGGAAGCTCAAATCATAAACTTGGACTTTCATGATGATAAAATTTAGAGTAGAACATAAAATACATGAAACTAAAACATGATAAAAAATAAAAAGTCCCTTTTGCATTATTGAGTAGAATTGTTTTTAATATGCTATTCATTTTAAAATCCGCATGAGAGATAACGTGCAATTTTCCATGCAACCATTTCTAAATGAAATTAAAAGCTTTTAAATTCATAGCTCTGGGCCTGAATTTAATAAGAAACGTACTTCACGACTCAATTATCTTTTATGTTTTAAATATAAACTTTTTTCCAATACAAATATAAAATGATGTTATTAAAAAACGGTCACTTTTGGTAAAAAAAATTTAAATACAAATTTAGTAGATTTTACAAAACTCCAACAAATAAATACTGGTTATTATAGTATGGTAAATGTTTCAGATGGTCAAGAGTAGAAATGAAAAACAAGTATTGTATACGTATTGTCTGCGCTAAACTTTGAAAAGTCTTTGAAAGCACTTTTACGGAGTTGAATTAAAACCGACCCCATGCCGTTAAGCTTATCTCATACTGTACCGGTAACAAAACCGGAAACTGACTTAATTTCGCATGTTTTGTTAACATTTTTATTGTTAACATTTTAAAGAGGTTGTTTGTATGTATCTGCGGTTTTAGGTGGCTATCTTGGAATGAAAAATCATTTCTAAGGGCTGCTGCACGTTTTTGCATGCTGTAGGTTGTGATTCTTTCTCTGCTTCGTTAAATCATCTAAGCTAGAACACGATACTGGAAGATTATATAAAATCATAAAAACTAACAACTTTACGAATATCATTTGGAATAAAAAACTGAGCCACCATTTTTTAAACGGTTTTTATTTTATATACCTACCGTCACACCTTTTCCCAAAGGGGTAGGCAGAGTCCACGTTAGTCCACTTGCTAGCTATAGGTATTCATCGCTAACATGCTAATTTACAATCCATAACAATCAACTGTCGAACTCGAGCCTTCACCATATCTATGAAAGGTTTTGAAGTAATCTTCAACTTATCAAGCAAGCTGAAAATTACAGTACCGTAATTAAAAATACACTACCTACCGTCTTCGCGCTATCGTTATTCGTGGTTTCGGCTTAGCATCCGTGTTCTGCACCCCTGCTTAATATGGTGCTACCCATATTTTTCTCTATGAAGGTCCTGTATTCTGCTTCTGCATTTATAATATGATACCCTTATGTAAACGGGGTCGGAGATTTTACTCTGACAAGCTCCACGCTGCCATCATTACTGGCTACGATCAATCGAATAAAACGGAACCTGAAATGTTTCACGGGATCGGAAACACGCTTAACCCCTTAACTAACTAACTGCTTACCATCAACCGAGCAATACGCTCATAAAAAAATATCCGTATCGCCGTCCAGCGTCGGTGTGAGGGAACCAGGCAGGCTTGTGGCGTTCCATTACACGCGTGTCTCGTACAGTGCGATAAGATTGCGCCCTAAGGGTTGGCGACGTTGGAGTGCTGTGAAAACTCACTGATAAAGCCTCCGCCTTCCACTGCGCTCTCTTCCGCATTTCAAACACATATCTTCCCTACAAAGTCTGTAAAGTGGCTTTACGGGTGCCCAAGAGGCGTTTAAAAATAATCGAAACACGACTTTCGGCCGGTAGCCTATGCGTTTGCGTTTTAACGATTACCTACAAGCATAAAACTTTAAATAATGGACAACGGTACAGCCGAATTGGATTCGGGAACTGTTTTAGGAATCGTTGCACGGATAGCAATTTGTGATTTTTTCGTTCATTTGTCTATAGACAGCGGTGACCACTTTCAATCAGGTGGCCCGCTAGTTTGTTTACCTCCTGTGTGACATGACGTAATTAAAAAAGTACGTTTATTTTCAGACTCCAAGTTATAATAATAGGTTAGGTCTAGCCTTTTAGTACCAGACTGTAATGGTTATCTCGTCGTTAATGTCTCGGTTGTGCTTTCGCGGGGACCTTGACCATGATCCAGGATTTGGCTGATCAGGTAATTTCAGTTTAGCGAGGTCTGATCTGATCTCCGTGACCCTGTTAACAGAGGAACTTGATCAGATTGTGTCATGGTCACACATTCAGTCTCCCGAATGTGCAAGTTTCATCACGATATTTTCCCTCACCATGATCACAGGTGAATATAAATAAATGCCAGGACATAAACCAAAAGATGTGTTACCATTTTTCTCCGCAACAAAACTGATCGTCGTGCAATTTTCTATGCCCTGTTAGCGGTAAATTGGCATACCCTCGTTATCTTTATTGAGTTTAACGTTGGTATTTCCCAATTGGGTAACCATTAAGAAAGGCCCGGGGTTATTTTTCCATTGTCAATCATGCGAATCTTGCAGACTATTGGGATATTTTATTTTATTTTTGAAAGGGTATACGTCCCTCTGAAAGTAAAAACGGAACCTACATAGTGTCACTTCGTTGCCCGTCTGTCTGACTGACTGGTTCTCTATTGGACACTCCTTTCGAAGTTAATAACTTTATGTCAGTATGGTATTGTGTATATGTGATGTAGGTAAGGGTCAAGAATCATGATTCTAAGTCGACTAAATCAAAGGATCTGACTATTTATGTCATATCACCAAAACCTACAGAATACTTTCAGTAGACCTATAATACTGAAAATACTAATATACACCATAGGTAAGCGAAGGAAAAACTCCGAAAACCATAAATTTGTCAATATCCCAACGACCATATGAACGAAGCAAGTGAGTAGTATAGAAACTGAAAACCTCGTCTGCTATTAATAATCTGAAAAGCAATAAATTATTTTAGGTGTACCCATAAGTCCTGCTAATACTATAAATGAGAAATTTTGAAAGAGTGTTTGTTACTCCTTCACGCAAAACCAACGGACCGAATTTTGAAGAAACTTGGCACTAATATAGCTTATAGCCCAGAATAGCACACAGGCTATCATCCCGAAATTAAATGTGGTTCACGCGGTCTGGAACGGTCTAACCCAATTTTCGCGTCGAAGTCGCGAGAAAAAGCTAGTTGTATACATTTTTGAAATCGCCTTTTGAAGGCCTTTATTTTCATTCTCCACTCGATTAGTTTTAGAGAAAAAGATTTTCGACAGTGGCACCTAAAATCCGCCATTTTTATTGTTTTAATTCTAATGTATTCAGTGTCACTCACGCTATTAAGACGAATCTATAACAGCGCATATTTTAAATATCATTAAGTCGCAGTTGCCCATGAGGACTGATAAGATGTTTGTGATCTCTTGGTTAACAGAATAGTTAAAAAACTTGTAGATTCACAAGAAACAGGAGTGATTATTGTAGGAACCAGAATAAGGTAAATAAGCTACATACAAAGTAGCGTCAATAATTGGAAGAGCCCCAGCACATATTTTTGTACAAAAATCCAACTAGCATAAATATGCGTACCAAAACTCATTGTGGTTTCTCTTTGAAGCTTTATTCGTAATAAAGGCACATCCAGGAGCCAATATCGGTAACATATTACATTGTCTTCATGCATATTTCATCGGTGCTCGTGCACTGATGCGAAATGAAAATTAAACATGACCCTAGATAGTAATATTTTGGTGGACGCAAATTTTTGCAACGAATTTCTTTATACGAATTTCAAAGTAATAACGTTCTATACTACATAGCCAGTATATTTCCGTAACCGACAAGTATGAAGACAAATATCCACTTCGTCGCATGAGCAGATACTTAACCCGCCCCAGTTACAGAGTTTTGAAGTTGTTGACGAAATATGTCTGAGAATAGGTCGAAAGAGAGCACGTATGTCCATTACCGTATTATTATATTCAACCGAGAAAATATTTGATTGTTTATCGTTTTGTTTATTCTTTTACCTACAGAAAGCTACATTATTAGCGAGTAACATACGCTACATTTTAACCCCATAGTATCAAAATGTTGCATGTTCGTGCATGATTTTAGAACAGCTGTACCTTTTTAACTAATTCTTCTTTGTTGGATTTGTAACAGTCGGTACATGGTTTGTATGTAAGAAAAAGGGTAGGTAGGGGTAGGGTAGATGTAGGATCACCGCTACCATGAAGCCAACGTAGGGTTTGTGCATACTTGTGGGGCTGTGCGGGCGCGCGCACCCCACCAGTAAAGTGTCAAGATCTAGACCACAAATGCTAACCTGACGCCCCGATCCCGCAGAAAACCCCTAGGGCGATGCTACCGTCGTCGTAGGGACGCACGTACAATTGGCCGTCACTCCATGCTCTTCTTTGCAGCGACGACTGTAGCTCGATGTACTCGTCACAGCGCCTACACAGATTTACTTACGGACCGCGACGCTTCTCGCCACCGCACAATCGCCAGGATCCGCGGCTCCCGGGGACCGACCCGAAGGGAGCCCGGCCTGAAGAAGGGGGTGTGAAGAAGGCGCCCACCCCTTGGACCACTCCGTAGTAACGGGGTGCGAGAAGAAACTACCACAAGAGGGCTCAGCCTTTAGGAGGTCTTCCGCATAGAGAAGAAGATATGCTCGCACGTATAGTGTAGGTGTAGGGTGGGTGAAGAGTGTGTGTAGGGTGAGTATAGGGTGGGTGTAGGGTAGATGTAGGGGTGAGGTAGACTAAGGTAGGGGTAGAGGAGGGTAGACAACTATAGAGTATGGTAGTGTAGGGATGGACTATAGTAGTGGTTGGGTAGGGGTAGAGTAGAGGTAGGGGTCACCAGCTAGTATGAAATAATATGTGTACAACAGAAAATAACAGAAAACAGACAAAAGTAACATAAAACACTACTACCCAAATACTTCAAAAGTGGAAATACTAAGTAGGAAAGTAGGTAAAAGGTGTTTTAGTTATAAAGTGTTGAATAGGCTTAACAGACAGGGATGATGTTCCATCGTTTACATCGGGGACATGTGTAGATAGGCCTGCGGTTAATTGCGGCATAGATTCCAATAATCGTTGATACAAGATATTACTAACAGGATCCTCAGTCACTTTCTAATAGTTAGCGATCAAATGCAGGCAAACATGTGGTATATTTATTACCTATTTAGGCAGTTATGTTATGACTTTGTAAATAAACAAATTCTACTTAATTTATGCAGTAGTTATAAAATACATACCTATTATTAATCGATTTGTATTTGTATTTTTGCAACTCCTTTTGCCATAGGTAATCTTCATGTCTTGATTAAGTGACAATATTGGAGTTAGGGATTTTAATTTTAGTAGTATAAGTTAGTTATATAATATTCTCCGCAGTCTGATCCTTGAGCGTCGGTAACGCACGAAAGCTCGTAAATAACACAAAGGTCAAATACATACAGGAGGTAAATAATGATATCATACGAACATTATTTCTTCCGATACCGGTTAAACTATAAGTACCTAAATATTTTCTGCTTCCACGACATTACTTGGTCACCGTATTTTTTTTCAAATCTTACACAAACACTTTACTCCAGAAAGGTAAGCGAACTCTGCAAACGGGGACCATGAAAAGAAATTAAAACACAGCGTCCACTAAGTCGGAACTTCCGAGTTAGTTACAACTTTGTTTTCCTTGTACATTACCGGGGAACATGGCTGGGGCGGTCCAGTATCTCTCAGTGTGATATCCACTATCAGCGAGACGATTTGTTAAACCGAAAATAGACTAGAGGAAAATGCCAGTGGACATTAGATTTCCATTAGGTATATAGTTTCTAGTTTTGGTTTACTCCTTATCACGATTTCGTCTTTTGGACGTTTTAGAGAGCAAAAAACTGTGCCCGAAAATGCTTCTGGTGTTCTGCAAATGGACTCTAATGGATGAATGGAGTTGAGAAATAAAGCATTTAGAGTGGCCGGTTTCATTGGCAATATTAATCTGTGCCTCTATTGAAAATGGTTTTATTAAAAATATTGGATTTAAACTTATTGGATCGAGTAAAAAGAAACATTTTTGAAATGTTTTCAAAGAAATTTCATTTTGCATAGGATGCAAAATATTTGACTGTTGTGTTTGTCGAATAGATAATTTCATTTATATTTACAATAGTGGATTAGCTTTTCACTTAGTACTTATTCTTTAGTAGTTATTATGATAACCTAAGTTGTTCATTGGTTAACATACCGGTCTGCCACGTAGAGGTATTGGGTTCGAGTCCCGGCAGCCGGGCGGGTATAATAAGTATGTATTTAAAAAAGTTTATAAAGTGGTTTATCAGTTGTCTAGCACACATAACACAAGCTTTGTTAACTTTTGGGCTAGATGGCGCTGTGTGAATTAAGCATTATTCATTCAAATGTCTGAGACCCATTTCGAGGTATTTGTACTTTTTGTCCAATTCGAAGAATATTTTTGTAAATGAAGATCCCATTATTTAAAGTAAGCCCAAGATCGCGTCGTTCTTGCACCGAATAGAAAAGACCTTTACTTACTCTCCGTCTAAATTATTCAAGAATACATCTCCTTTGGGCAAATTTTTCATTACTCAAAAATAGCTTCGAAAAGAAAACCAAACAGCGGATTTGTAGTACTTGGAAATTTGCGCGTATATTTTCGTTACAGATATCATAAAGCCGTTTCAATCAGTAAGATTTTATAGTGTGTTGCGTCCTGCATCCTCGATGCGGCGCTTAGAGAATTGCATTGCTGCCCATTATGGCTAGTTAGTCATAGCGTAGTTAATTATACACTCCAATACACTTAATTTCTCAAGTTAGAGATATGACAAGATTATTAATTTACTAACGGTCACAAAGGGCAAATGTATACCGGGCCCCTATTTTTGAAACAGCTCGTATCGTAATGCTTGTCTTTTCTATATCTAGCTAATTACCACGAGTGTAAAAGATATAGGTAGAGCACGCGAGCGCTCGCGTGAATGCGAGTGGTTTCAAGAATAGGTCCCCAGAAGCTTATAGTATACATCCACGTGTCAGTTTAGATTTAACAAGAAACCTTATAAATGTCAGCCGAATTTTACCAACAATTATAACATACTGCCATTATTTTAAACATATTCGTCCCTTACCTCAAATTATGGTGCGAAGATCTTGATAAGCGTAACCCAAAACATCCCGTCCCCGCTTATCGCTCGAGTCCAAACTACAGACAAACTAACTTACCGACTGGACATAATTACATCGAAATATCCTGTGAGACACTCCGAAGTGTCGACATGCCCATTAGTGCAAGTAACTCCTAATAGAGATCCTCTGTTAGAACTATTTGGAACCGAATTTCGTCCTACTACTAATATCATAAATGCGAAATTTTGTATGTTTGGCTGTTTACCCCTTTACAACTACTTGTCGAAATTTTATGAAATTTGGCAGCAATATAGCGAAACATTAAGTGAGATCGTACTGTTTTCAGCTGTATCTAACTACAAGTGTTCTCTTTAAGAGAAGCCTTTGAGACAATCTTAGAAAAATGCGAAAATTTTTGCTCGCTAGATCTAATTACGAATCTGTAAGTTAAAATTATTATTATAGTTAACTATCTACTTATTATATCCAATATTATTATTACATTATTGTGGCATCATAAAAGTGAGAAGTGATTGATGAAGCTAGCTCCTCTTGACCAAGGCCGTTGACGTCAATAAACAAACCCCTACTTGTTACGAAAGTTAGTCAATCGTATTGGTAAGTTACCAAATTGTCTTCACGGTCCAGAGATAATGTATTGCCAACTCATTACGGTTACCCTAGTCATAGCAAAATAGGGAACAATCGCGGAAATAATTATTTATGCGAAAACTTTCGCGGAACTCCCAAATATCTCTCTTAGAGGTTACCTTTTGTAATGGCGGAGTGACCATGTAATGTTTTGGAGAAATGATTTGTTTTGTCTAAGAAGAAATGGTTATGATGATAAGGCCGAATGTCCACTCGCGCGGTGCGGTGCAGCGCGGTGCGCCGCGCGGCGCCACGTCACGGTGACAACCAAAGAAACGGTGGTGTTATTTTGGCTTTTCAAATTAGGCAATGTTCGCACGAGAGATTTGCGAGAGATTTTAAGTTAGGCAACGTTTGCACGAGAGCTCTTTCGCTTTTACGCGCGTTATTTTAAACGACTTGCATAATTATTGACCTTGTCTTCTCGACTGTTAAATTAAATCTGCCGACTTAAATGCAACCAATAGAAACGTACGAGAAGGAAATGATTCATTTTGGATTAAAACGCTGAAAGTGCCGGCCAGAAAAATATTACTCAATTTTCAGGTACAGCAGACAGTTTCTATTATTTTCTACTATGTACCTACCACTGGGCGTACAGTAGGTACTAAGTGTCGCTATTCTAAAAGCCTATAACAATCGAACCGTCGGACGTGCAGATTTGACGTCATAGTAAACAATGTTAAGAACTGTTTTCTCTATTGTTAACTAAAAATTTTGTTCTGGCCGACACTTAGATTTTTATCCAAAAATGTTTGAAACGCGAATGTTGCTTTTTTTAACTAAAAAGTATAACATCTTAAATATGTCGTAGATGGTCATGAGCCTAGACATCATTTTGACTAAGGAACGCAACGTCAATCGAAGCGTCACCTTGCGGATAGCTGGAATTACTGTGAAGACGATAAAATCGGCGCATAGCCGCACCTAACATTTGACATCCGACCGAGTGAAGACGTGGAACTATTAAAGAGAGGAGAAGTCTTGATTGATTGCCTCACGTCATATAGCCGTACTCCATAAAGGAGAGTGTGAGTACAGAAGGGACTACCAAGTAACAATTTGTACAAGGGCGCATGTGACAAGATTACCTGGCGCACCTTGGGCTTCGGCCTAGCAGGAGTCCATGGGTGATGGAGGGTCTTCCAGTGACCCACGGATTCGGTAGTCCCACATTATTATCTGCTACTGAAATTATCCTGAATTCATCCTATTCTTTCATTGTTTTCTATTTTTATTGTAATAATGTTTTATTACCTCAATACACTGTTAAACTGTTCGGCTGATCCTTATTTCAACCTACTATCCCGAAAATACCTTGTGATGGATCTCTCCCCTGCTAGAGTCTGCCATAATCTACGACAAATATGTAAAGAAATTGGACCACTTCGATTAGTCTTTCTCGAATACTATGATAACTGACACTTTATACCGACTAATTGGAAACCAAGGATGGGTAATGAAGTTAACTGTCTATGTATGTATGAAGAAGCCACAGAGATTTGTCAGGACCGTATCAAGTGAAACAATGTGGTCTCTGCCTACCCCTACGGGAGAAAGTCGTATCGGAATGAATGTATGTCATTCAGAGAATATCTTTAAAAGAATGTTGATCTCGTCAAGCACTATCATTTCTCTCTAGGAACTAGTGTTGTAGGACCAATAGTTTCAGAGTTATTACAATTTTAAGTTTGACAGCTGTTATCCGAAATGTAGATCTGATGTTGACATCTGCTGACATCGCGCCGCACACTGCACGATGGGGCCAAATTGAAAAAATGTAGACAAAATTCATACAGAACAATGACATTTCGGGCTTGGATTGCTGATTTTGCCCCATCATGCAGTGTGCCGCGCGGCGCGCTGCAAAGTGGGACATTTCGCCACCTATCAATATACTTGCATACAAACTGCTCGGCGTGCAACAAGTTTTGCCACATCGTGCAGTACGCCACGCGGTGCACCTCTTCAATGTGTCTCAGCGCTAATGAAGCAGTGTCCGCAGGTAGAAAAGGACCGATCTACTTAGTAAAACTAAGATATCAAAGAATAAGAAAATGAATGTGATATTATTGAGGGTCCGTAGAGAAAAAAGGATCGGTCTACCTAAGAAATCTAAGATATTAAAGAATCAGAGATTGAATGTGATATTTACAAAGCACCAGTTACATTCACAAAGCACCAGTTGCATGCCACCATGAAACCAAATACACATTGAGATAGAAGGTGGAGTATTTGCAATTAGCCTCCCAAATTAGATCAGCTAGTGCACCCACTAGTAGTTATTAGCATCTGGGTTTCAATGGATTCGATTGAATTATGAAGCCAGATATAAACAAAAGAAGGCAGATACACTATGCTTTGTCTAATATAGGATGATAATTTTGACAGCTTACAAATTCTTGGTCCATGGCGCACGCCTATGAAGTATCGTGTTTTTTTCCGGTAAAATGTACTACGGACAATGTCGTACTTCATGGACAGGTACTGTCTTTTAGTAAAGAATAACGAATAACATTAGAGCATCGAAAATCGGTTTTCAAATAAAATAACCGAATATTAAAAAATTAACGTTTAGGTGAATATATCATTTTTTGTAACTAAATTCTCATTTATTGTTTGTATTTCGCCCTAAGAGACCTTTAACAACAACGATTTCGACTCGCGCGATTCTACGGAATAGGCAGACTGACCGAATAAACATACTCACGTGTCGAAATCGTCGTTGTGGAAGGGTTTTTAATGTAGTATTAGTAAATTATTAATTCAAAAGAAAACAATATTTTGTTTTGTATAATACATACAACATAAATGGCAACTATCGATTCCAACTTATATGAGAATGATATTCGATAATCGAATAGATTCATTAACGATTTTACACCACCCCGTCCCTACTGTGAAATGTCAAAATTATCATTATCATATTTGACAAAGTATAGTCCTCTCGGCTTCGTATGTGCGAACAAGGTGCGAACACGCTATTCAAAGTCGAACTAGCTGCTGTGCAATATTTACTGCTGATACGTGTACAGACGCTTGGTTCAGTAGGTGAACAAGGTATGGGAGTGGCTCATCTGCTGATACAGGAATTTCGCATGCGAAATTAGGCGTAAGGGATTTCAAGTGTATATTACGGCTTTGACGTGGACCTACTGAGCCAAGCGCTAAAAATCACCAGAAAACGTTCCTTTTCATACAGATTACTATAATTTTCACCATTTTATTTATTACTATTTGTGGGTAATTGGCCATACTAACAAACATATTCCGTTTTAAGCGTACCTCTATATATTCTGATTCGAAAGATACAACTCTGTGATAGACATACGCTTAGTAAAAGACGGGTACCTTTTCCCTACGGGTACGGAACCGTAAGACGCTGTTCTAATTGGCAACGTCGTACCACCGTGGTCATGCGACGGGCGGTTTTGAAGTCTACTGTTGGTCGGGCGACGCCCGTCGTACAACCATGGTCGCACGACCGCTGCCAATTAGGACAACGCCTAACAAGTCTCTTAAAATCGATATACCAATTGTCATATTACATTATTTACAGTTATTTGACACAGTATATTACATCCTTTGCAAGACCTCGTGATTACCATCTAATAATCATAAATAGAGCACCTACACAATATGCCTATCGGAGAATGGCCTGGCCAGATAACATTGTCCCTAATTAAGCAGGTACTTACCTGATTTATTATCGCACTGACCAGATTGGCGGACACACCAAGCACAGTGGCTGTGCAAATAACAATATTTGTACAGCATCCTAATCCACGGGATTACTGTAAGTGAGTGAGCTCTGTTGTCGCTCGGTTGAGGTTAAGTGGGGACGATATATTCTCCCTCGTTTGTTTAAAGCAGATTGTGTAGTTTTTGTAATGCAATGTTGTACTTTAACTCGAGTACGGAGAGGGATTTTGGGAAATAACCTCGCGTCGGCTCGGAAGTTAGCTGCAATCGCTATAGTATATTTACTTTGACGACCTGAGTGGTTTAGTTCGTTTACATTTACTGCCACGCAGAGGTCCCGGGTTCGATTCCCGGCCGAGCAGAAATTGAAATGATGAATTTAAAATTCTGTTACGGGTCTGTGTGTAGGTACTATGTGTAATAAAAAAGTTTTTCAAAAAATATATATAAATAGTTTGTCAGTTATCTAACACTCATAACACAAGTTTTGTGATGGTGCTGTGTGAATTTGTCCAAGCATATTTATTTATTTATTCCTAAATCATTAACTGCATAATGAAAAAACGTAATTTGTCATTGTATGCACTGTAAATTAATGTGCTCGTGAAGTTATTAACCATCAAAAGGCACCACAATTTGAAAAATCCAGCAAACAATTTTTACTCGCAAATAAAGGTAATATTAATAAAATAATGATCATTATCACAGCCCATAACAGTCCACTGCAGGACTTAAGGCCTCTCCCACGAAACGGGAGTTATTGCCATAATTTCCACGCATGGCAGGCGGCTTGGAGATCGCAATTTAAAAATATAAAGAAAATGCTGCTGCCCATTTTCCAGCCTACGGAGACTAGATATTTTGTCTCGAAAAAATTAATCGCCTTATACCTACGACACCCACGAGTGTAAAGGGTTAGTGCTATTCTACTCTGCCGGAGACCACACGACCAAATAATAACAATAAAAATATGCTTGGATAATCTACACAGTGCCATCTAGCCCCAAAGCCAGCAAAGCCCATACACCTACACGGGCAATTTTTAAAGCAATAATTCTCCTTCAACAGAAATGGATCAATCTGGACCAATGAATGGTGGAATCTGGAGCAATTTAAATAAATTGCGGCAAATGTTTCACCAGTATTGCTTAAAATGGCTCCGTATTATTCCAAATTGCTAAAATTATCTTCCGTTTTAAACTCATGACGATAAAAACACTAGAAACCGCTGCCAGTAAAACCTCGTCCATTGTCAGCGACTACTGTTGAACTGAATTGCTAGCGCTATATGGAGCAACATTGCTGTTGATTATAAGGTATTGCAGCAAATTGGTTCATGTGGTCGTGAAGTCAAAAATGACCACTGCCGCCGAGACTTGAGAAATTTCAATTGCCTGTGTACGCGTAGCTTGACTTCCGAACCGCTATTTAAGATTGCTGTGAGATCCGCGTGCAATAAAAATAGGATGAAACCTTATCTAAGTAAATAATAGTGTCTTTTCATATTTGTATTCGAAATTTAGACACTCTTTAAACATAATTTTGTTTAGAAATTGAGGTGTCAAAAAGGAATTACTATTTTTACAAATTTTCAGGAAAGAAAAAACACAGTTCTTAACAAGTTTAATTTACCTATTTTTGTGTGGAAAATGACTCATTTTAATCAAAACAGGTATATCAGAACCAATTTTACACAGAAAATACCTCCTTTTGATATAAATCTTGTAGTCTACGTTAAGATTAATATCCAAAGAACTCTTTCCATCATCATATCAGCCGAAAGACGCCCACTGCTGGGCATAGGCCTCCCCCAGAGATCTCCACAAAGGCCGGTCCTGTGACTTCCGCATCCAGCAGTTACCTGCGAACTTTACTAGGTCATCGGTCCACCTTGTGGGAGGCCTACCCACGCTGCGTCTTCCGGTACGTGAACTCTTTCCATCGCTTAGTCAAACATTATCAAAAGTGAAACTGTCCCTTTTTGAAAATACGCTCCTAAATGATTATAAAATGAAATATAAGTTGACAATTTTCATTGATAAGATTGCCTCTACATTAATTAGGAACCTTAGTTATAATTAGCTGTTTAATATCAGTCTTCATTTCTGTGAAATTGTCTTATGATTATTTTATCCGAACTCGCTGGCAATATACAGATAATTTTATAATATTGAGAAAATTCCCGTCGCTTATTTCACGATAATAGCTGTCTTCGAGCTTGTTCCTTATGTTAGCTACATATCACATTTTACGATGCCGGTACCTAAACAGAGCTTGCGACGAGGAATCGTGCTTTTATAGCAATCCATTCTAACTTCGTAACGTAACGTTATAGCGTCCTATATAATTTTCTCATTTATGCATAAAATTGCGTTTGTATAAAACGAATTTTCGTGATGAAATTTCATATTTGATGTACTTTTGAGTCGGTTTTATACTTGTTGTTGTTTTTTTTGTTGATGTTTATAACATTGGGTAGGCTACTTTCTGAGCCCGTGATTCTCTCTGGATGTCAGCCTGTGTCTGATTTGTATTTTTTTCATTTATCGTTTTATAATATTTAAAAGTTAGATACAAATAATAATCGTACCTTATTCAACTTCAAATATACATACAACCTCTGAACCTTCTTTACAGGTGAAATAAACAATTATCATAACAAACTACGCGATTTTCACGAAATCTACCACAAATTGTTAAAGCAGGTCGTAAAGAACCCACAAGGGTTTAATTTTATCATTCCCGAATTCTGCTTCGAAAATTTGAATGAAGTTCATCAATCATAATGAGTTTTAAGCGAATGATTACAAAGAAAGTATTTGGACCTGTTTAGTATTCGAAGGCGTCTAAGTAACACATTTTATGATCCTTGTTTTCTGGGAAAGTTGCAGTATTAATTCTGCAACCAGACAGCTTCTTCCAATTCTCCAAGTTAGCGTTTTTGCGCATCTATCTTGTCTACACTAGACGCGGAGTCTCATCGATCTTTCTACTTATTGCCGAATGATAGACATCCTACGCCTTCAACTGCACTAGACACTGCCAGACAAAAAATTCAGACGATTTCTTTAGCTTTTCTATTTATAGAGAATCTCGGATCAAGAACTATTCTTGTTCCAAAAAGAAGAGGCCAGTCTTCTGGGGATTCGTAATTTTTGTAGATGAAAGATTAAGAGCGCTTTAAATGTTATTGTATTGCAAAATTATCGTGTCGTGGCGTCCATGTGTAATAAATGTTTCTTTCTTTTTTTCTTTCTTTTTTCCTTTCTATTTTTTTTCTTTCTTTCACATATAGGTATTTTAGTTGCGCTGTAGCAGCGCTGCACCTATGGAGCCCTTAACATTACTGTAGCTGCAGCGCGGCTTAGTCGCTAGCGACTGTCAATAAGAATGTAAACATTCACGGCTGCAGCCGCGCGGCTGTCTCATGACTGTATCGACACTCAGCCGCGCTGACTAAAACCCCTATATGCAAAAGCGCTCTAAGGGTAATTACATGCCAAAGATGCTCGTGGTCCCGGTCGTACCTCGATGTCGATACTCGCTGTTTCACATGGATCGCCCGTCTGTTCCGTCTCACCTGGCTAGCTCAGTTGCTCAGGGGTGTATTTAGCTGTAACCTACCTACACTAGAAGAAAATGTTGTCTCTTGATAGTGACAGTGATAATGATATCATGTCAGCAACATTCTTCAACAACAAACACTCTATTCTTAGAACGTCTATTTTTGTCAAATGTAATCGAGGGGAACACTTAAGCGTATTATATAACTCTGAATTTCGGTAGGCAAGTTAATCGAAATATTTTCGAGATATCCAATCACTTCGAACGTTATTGGATGCTGAAAATTCTCCATAGCACTTTTCAAGGTAATGTCGGGGTGTCGTTAAAATTTCCCAGTCACGACTCCCCAATTTAACGGTGAGGTGCTCCCGACGAATCCTTGGGAACTCTTTGGGAATTGTGTCGCGTGTCGACAGAGAACTCGGAAGCGCGACTTTACCTGTAACGGCGCGATTACAATGGATCGTTTTCTCGACTTCGGGGCGGTAAGAAATTCGGGCTAACGACTGGTGTAAATACAATAGAAAAATATCAAACAAGTTTAATGCGACAACGATAATACTGAGTGTAGCGTTAAAAGGAACTAACATGATGTCAAAAGGGAACTAATACAGAAGAATAGATAACTGACGCACCCGTCACGGTCTTTATTACCTAACGTTGTCGCAGTCCAATTGATTTATTTTTTGCTACCTATATAAAAACACATTTAACATGAAGTGGATGTTACTCAATCCCATCCTTTAATAATCATCTTGGCGTTAATACTAAGTTGTGCTCTCGCGCACGAGGGCCCGATCAGATCAGATAGTTACAGTGGAGCGACTGCCATCTGACCTCCGTGACCCTGCTATCAGGGGACCCAGACCAGATTTTATCAAGATTACACATTCAGTCTTCTGAATGTGTAGATTTTATCACGATGTTTCCCTCATCGTAAGAGCATCGGTTAGTTAGCATTCAACTATTGTATATAACTCAGAAATTATACATTAGTACATGGCCGCAGCGGGATTCTTTAGTGTTAGGTATCTTTGAATGTCACTGCAACTGTAAATGCATACTGTTAGTTCTGTACCTATTGTATTGACCAAATTCTGGAAAGTTGTGCTCAAAGTTTATAGGCATGCGAATAAGGAGCGTCCAGTTGATACAGCAATTGATTCCATCTTGCCCGTAACTATTTCAACGCCAAAAGTCGGGGAAATAGGTAGTCCAATGTAATCGGTCCGTAAGGTTGTTTGTATCTCTAACTAAACTGGAAACAGATATTCCGTTGAGGTATGTGTCATTCAAACTAGAAATGCATTACAAAATCGATTTGAAGGAAGACTTTTAGGAAGATATGAGTAGGATTTTGTCTCATTCCATCTATCGAGTACAGATTTCTCAATCGTCTTTATATGGCTTTATGGTGTCCGGCAGAGTAGAATTCTTAAAATATCAACCTGCATCTCATAAAATGTGACACATCTGGAAAGAGACAGTTATTTATTCCGTAATCCAGAAAATTGAATGAGTATTGTTCAACCCTACGTGATGTGAATTAGAAATATTTATCTGGAGAAAAAATATTGAACTTCATAAGTAATAAGGTACGTAATCAAAGTAAAATTTTACTCCTAATAAACTTGTGGAAACTTGAGTAGCTACGTGTAACACTCCAGCGAGCACAAATCCCAACACTCTATCAGCATAAAACATTCATACACCTGAACAAACACTTAAGTAATACAAATCATATACCCTCACACGCATCTAGACTAATCTTTGTTTCAGAATTGAGTTCGCGAGGCATTGTTTATTCAAATATCCGTCTCGCCCGCAGCAAAGTGTTGCCAAGACAAAAACGCGAATTCGCCAAAATGTCTGGCAGACTGAAACTTTGGTACATGGCTTTAGGCAAATGCGCAATATGTCTTGACTCATTAGTCCGCGGTTTTGGCTCGTTAACACTGAGTAGTTCTTGGGTTCTAATGTATGTTAGTTGGTCGTACAATGCGATATTTAACTCTTGTGTCCTGAACAAGTACGTCGGAGTTGACATCGCTTTGACGTGAAATTGATGTGGGTGTAACGCCAGCGCTTTGTTTTGGTTTCCTTTGTAAAGCACAGCCACTAAACGGATTGGCTCTTTGCCGATTTTGCTTTTGGACAAAGAGCGCGTACCCGTATACCTACTTACATGATAAAAAAACTGGCGAATGTGTTGAAAACGCTTTGAGTACGTTACAACCTGGGATCCGTGCTCTCTGGTCGCAACATACAAGCGACATTAATATGAAATGTTATTCTATTCACATCGTGAGTGAACTGATCCTAAATGGGTTTAATGCACCTTAGAAGGAAAGGATGATAGCGAATATCCCGTCTTGCTGTATAACACGAACCATTAATAACAATTTCAGTCGCAGACGTATCTTCCTTGAAACGTGAGACTGTATTGTTAATCCATCCTGTAAAGTATCGGTTCAACGAAATTTCCATAATACCCGAACAAAATGAGAAGGTGACTTGTGCTCTCATGAATATATTCATTTTAGTTACGTTCAACGTCGTCTTAATTTAAGCTTCTTATATTGGATGTTACAGTAAAAGCACAATGAGGAATGGACCGAGTTTATGCATACAACTATGCAAAGGTAAACTCGTCTAAGACTGCAATAAAATAAATATCTACTAAATTGCTCGTTTTAATTTATAGTTTGTGACAGTGTGACTCAATGTTTTTAGTATCCAATAGTAATATAGATGCAAGAATAAAGATTCATAAAGAATGCTAAAACACGAACGAAGTGCAGGGAAAGAGTAGGAAAGCGGATCTTGGCAGAAGCCATTGCCCGCTATGATGGTGATTAATATTATCAGAATGTAATGAAATTATTTCAAGAGAGTCTAAAAAATGCAACACACCGTATTCTGACTTTGGTTTCCGTCATGAAATGTATGCTGCGGCGTGTGGTAGTTGCATTTTTATTAATTTAACAAAGTCAGACATAATATGTGACGAAACACGAACGGTGGTCCATCCATACTAGCTTTGGTGAAAGTGCCTATTTACATTAATAAATCCTATTGTACTGGAGCTGTTTCCCACGGCTTTATGGCTAAGCTTTATGATTCTCGTTATTGGCATGCTTAGTTATGTTATGGTTCTTGAATTTACTACGTTAGTATTAATATTCTGTGAGTTTACTGCAAGTTTGAACTAGTTGAGGTGAGTTGATGTGTTATTTGAGTTTATTGTGTGGAATAAGGTTGAACAATTGTCATGTCGGTTTAGTCTACTGCAGGCCTCAACTTCTTCTTCTTGGGGTGTCGACTAGTTGCGGGTTAAATTTGCGTGGACCCTGCCATAGATACAGCGTTATGTCCCGTACAAATCCTAGTTCGTGCAGGTGGTTGGGTACGCTGGAAAAATTAATAAGTGTGCAATAGAGGCAAACCATCTCTGAGCTGTAGCCCAACCAACACATATTTTCCTTGTTTCGGCCGACTTAGGTCCGGAGTCTGTTCAGAGACTTCCATGTCGACCATGGCAGCTCAAGTCCAGGTGGTAGGGACTCAGACAATAGGATGGGTGACGCTGTAGGAATTCTCTTCCCATATACTAAGCCTCGCTTTGGTTGGCATCCTATTCACGGGGGACACCTCTTTGATAAAGCTGTGGCTCTTCAAACGTTGAGGCCTCCTCAATTAAGAGCTATTGGACTCTGCCCTCAGCTTAACACGTTCAGCGCTTACTCGCAGATTTTCACAAATTATCACTCCATGTACCTGGAGGATGTCTTATAAATTATTCCTAACGTACTTTAGGTGTCATTTCCAGATTTATCGATTGTCATGAATGAATGACGTGACAAATTTTACTTCCACCATCTTCTCTCTATAGGCTAAATTCATTAAAGGTCACCCTGGGATCTAAAAATAACTAAAAGGGTGACATGTTTAGTCTTGTCATTCATTAATTTACTTGTAAATTGTTTGAACGTGACAAAACGTTCCGAGTTCCCTAAAACGTTATTAAGACTTATCTCTCTGTTTGTGTCAACTTATATTAGGACCTTACCTAAAGTTAAGAAGTTGAGGAGCTGAGATGACTTGTTGAGTTCGACAGAAAAACTTTGTCTATTATGCAAACCATGGAAAGTGGCTGTCTCATTCCATCTTTATTTAGATGTTTTGCTGAGTCAACTTTGGAAATTATCTCGACTTTAATCATGACTGTCACAATATCTGAGATATTTTGTTGTAACAAATTTTCCTTATAACGCAATGTTGGCAGCCTACAGCGAAAGCGTATTCAGTTTTCAACTAAAGTAATTTGGTATCTACTGTCGCTCCAAAAGGTTTCCTGTTCTTATGAATTAGATTATTTATAATTATAGTCTTGTGTGACAATGTGAAGTGAGTTATAGTAATGTGGTAATTAACCACCTGCCCATAACATGTAAGTGCTAATGGCGACTCTTAATGATCTACTAAGGTTTCTTAGATAATAATCTAAGAATCCTCATCTTCAGGCCCAGGGTCCGCCTGTAATAATCTAAGAAACCTATGTTAATAAATTTTCAACTCATTTTCTTCCGTACATTTTCATTAATAACGTTAGACAAAGACAGATTTTTTTATACCAATAATGTTGCAAACAAGCTTATTTATTAGGCATTTACTATAACTATCAAACAAGTTGTAACATTATCATGTAACATGTTAAAAGAAAGGTAGGTACATCTTATTCATTTACGATATAAAGTTAATGATATTAGTGTCAAAATTAATCCAAGATCCTAAGATTACTAAGTATTAAACTCCGTACATAAAATGGATTCAAAACTTTATTATAAACTTTACAAACAGTAGGTGTCGCAAATAATAAACCTTGGTCCGCCTACACTTCGCGTTCACTGAGACAGAAGTTTTTAATTTGAAACGCCAGTTACTGTTAGTTGACTATTATTTTGCCCGGTTCACACTTCTCCTAGGAAATTCGTTGCGACATTGCCTTTGTCACCAATTCCGATATTTCAGTGCGATATTCGTATTATTACGGAGTCATGCATGCATGTAATGTAACTATGAGTATTAGGTATAAACAGTTGAAATGTTTTCTTTAACTGAACCATAAAATTTGTCAGTGTGTTGATGTTATTTGGTGTGTGCTAGCTATCCCGGCGCGACTTCGTTCGTGTGGCGTTCTACCATAACCCTACCCCTAGCTTACTTTATACCTTCCCTACACCTACTTTTTATCTTACCTGTAAACCTTCCTCTTGAATCACTATATTGATGAAAACCGCATTATAATCCGTTGCGTTGTTTAAAAGATCTTATCGTCCATATATAAAGACGGCGGGAAGCGACTTTGTTTGAAATACTTTGTATAGAAGATTAGTTGTTTCTTCATTCCGCCTACGGCTACGACCCCAGGGAACTACAACTTTGAGAGGAGGCTATAAGTTCTGTATATTCTGGTTTGTAAATTATGACACTGTCATCACTTATCATCGTCATCATATCTGGCAAATGACGTCCACCACTGAGCCCAGGCCTTTCCCTTCACCTTCTACATGCTCGACTTTTGGCTCTTGGATCCATGGACTCCCAACGTACTTTACCTATAAGATGATCTGTGCATCTCATGGGGCCCGATCGGGCACCTCGACAACCTTTCCGACCCATCGACCATCAGTGTAATCGGTTCTGCGAGCTATGTGGCCTGCAAATTGCTACTTCATTTTATAATAATCTGTTTATCAATGTCGCGTGAAAGATTCAAACATCCGGAACCAATCGGAATCAATGCATTCTCATAAAAAATCGCCATTTAAACATCGAAATGGCTTTAAATTTTTAATTTTAATCAGTTCTCGACCAGAGCTACGTGATATGGTGACAGTATTTACTCACAATCCAATAATATCACTTTATTTTGCATTCATGAATCAAAATAGATTGGTATTCAATAAATTACGACCGTACTAGACAATTGATGTCCACCAACTAAAGTTAATTTAGCGGGGGAGCCAAGTTCCAGTTGAGATGTCTACGTCACCCATAATTAATGACCCGAGATGCCTTTATCGACAAAGTCAACTGAGAAATATTACTGAATATTTTACATTGAAAACGCAAAAGTTTAACAAAAGTATTATTGAACTTAAACTTGTTTGAAATATTGCTGCTTGGGTGACAGGAAAGAGTTTCGTGACATTGAGGGTAAGTTTCAATGTAACAATTCGAGGTGCTATTGAATAAATAAACGAATAATGTTCGGTTTAGAATGGGTAAGCAATATAAGGATAACCGTTATAGTTGTCCACAAAAGCGGATTTTTTTAATTAGTCTTAGTTGCTAATTTTAATTACATTTTGCAGTGTATGCAAGTGTCTCGTTTTGCATCAGATTTTTATGCAATGACTTTTTAATTACATCACTATGTAGTTTTTTTTTGCAGTGTTATAGCTTAATACTCAAAATAACACATACGCTATCATTAAATTTAATGTGGTTCCCACGGGAATATGGTCTAGGTAACTAATTTGTACACACGAAGTCACGGGCGAAAGTTAGTTATTTTGTAACAAACAGCTCATCAATTTCACTGTAGCTTAACAAATATCATGCCACATCCTAGACAATTGTAGCATCTAAATAGTTAGAGAGGTTTAAATTAACCCCTCCACCTCTCAAGAAACATAATAAAAACCTACCTGGTTGCAATGCCAATATAATCATGACAAACAGCCGGACAACGCCTCGGACGGAAATTATTTTATTTCCACAATCCCCCAGAAGATATATATCATAGGCTCCTAACAAAAATAAGACTAGTCGCCGTATAAATCTTCGTTAAGCTTTGATAAGTGAGCCTTACGCCCCTAGAGTTTCATGGCAATGGATACTATAACTTACCTTTTAAACATTTTGACAAATTTTCGGCAATTTAGGCCAGTTTGGCGGTTTTGAGCGGGTGTTTAGGGGAACTAGATGGTTTTTCTGTCGTGACTGTACGTATAGATCCCTTTTTAGCCGTTTTTGTTTCGTTAAAGGCGCCATCTGTAGTAATAGATTGTCGTAAAATGCAGGCTCATGTGCTCTCTGGAGTGCCGACTGGTTATTGTGTATTCTATGTATTTGAAGGGGGAAGTCTGTTTTTCCTTCTCGGTCTTGTTTGCGCTTCGTATATTCGCTGCGGCAGCTCCAACTTTGTAGAGGTTTGCGAACATAATTAGGTTATAATATAGGTAAGTGTAGGTATAAGGAATATGAAATGAAAATCAGAAAGAAATATTTGATCCTCTTACTGGATTTTCCTTTTACTAGGCTAAGAGATCTACGCTTACAACGTAAAAGTAAGTATCCGCAAGAACCTCTAAGTAAAATCTTATACCTTGTAGATATAGACAAAACGAATTGAAACAATGAAGCTACATCACCTAGGTTCTTTAATAATTCACTTCCCATTAGTTAAGATGGAACTTAATTAGTTGAGTGAGTACTTACTCATTACGTGGATGCGAGTGGGTCTCCTTTGATCAAGATAATGAAAGAGGTTTCGCAACTAGTTTTAACCAAGTCTGCGAACGTTGCCTCGGGAAACCACGAGAAATGACTTATGCACTCTTAGTACTACTCTCCTGTACTTTTACTTGTATAATTCCTTTGATTAGGTAAATCAATTGCATTATATTTTGGTGTTTTAAAACAGTACTTGGTTGTTGTAACAGACAGTCAGCTTGGCGTTAATGTACCGGCTGCGCTCTCGTACACGAGGGCCCGGGGTCCGCCCTGACCATGATCCAGGATTTGGCAGGTCAGGTAATTACAGTGGAGCGACTGCCATCTGACCTCCATGACCCTACAACCAGGGGAACCTGTCCAGATTGGAACATGGTTACACATCCAGTCGCCAGAATGTACAGGTTTCATCACGATGTTTTCCCTCACTGTAAGAGCATCGGTTAATATTCAACTAATGTACATAACTCAGAAAACTGTCATTGGTACATGGCCGGAGCGGGATTCGAACCCGGGACCTCTGGCTTACGAGTCAGATACTGTAACCGCTTGGCCGCAGATAACTGTACAATATAGATACGCAGATAACTGTACAATAAATAAAAGTATACTCAGTAACTAAATTCATACATAAAATTTTGACTCGATAGCCAAAGCTAGATCTAATTGAAAATGTGCTGACGCTAACCTCGGTCAGCGTATAAGTCTGACAATTCAGAGAGGTAACGCGGCCAGCCTTATGGGGACACTTCCGCAAGGCAGCGATTTAGAGACTGTTTTTTGTTTTGTAATTTTTTTTTTAAATTTGTATACCATTTCTAATTAGTTTTAAGTGTATATAACAACAGTGTGTATAAATAACATGAATAAAACTCTTGTAGAATTGAAAATTTAAAATATCATGACAATTCCAACAACAGCGACGCTGTCACCGGGTCAGATAAGTTTGTTGCACTGTGTCCTCATTTTAGCATTAGACTCTTTACTAACCAAAAATCCGATAAAAGCTAAAAAGAGTTATTATTTCAAAAGTCAGATAACAAACCTAGGGTTGATCTTTTCGTCCAGATTTTTTAGTAGATCACTTTGTTGTAGATTTCTCCTAACATAATTATTAATTATTGTTTAGTCAGTGATAAGTAACAATAAAGTAGACTATTTTATCGTGTAAAATATTTCATCGATGAAAGCTGTTTTAGAAACCAAACTTAATTATTTTCATTGCAAAAGATTTCTAAGTTTTTTCTCGTAGGTATATGACACTTTTTTTATGTATTTATGATAGCGCTATCTCCAAGAAGTACGAAAACAAATTACGTTTGAAGGTAGGTAGCTAACTTCCAATCCTTCCGCTTAATTAAAACTTTATTAGCATTGCATCCAAATTAAAACCAATAACGTAAGGTAATGAGCACAAACTTCGCATTCATAAAGTATTTTCGCCAATTATAATAGCGACAAAGGCAGATCTAGTAAATTTTGTCGTCACATAATTAGGTTTGCGATCGCGCGCTATGGGTGCGAACTAGGGGTCGCAACAGGGATCTCGGATACCGAAAATACTGCGATCCCGGACGAAAAATACGCCATCACAATACCGGTATTCATTTTACAAAAACCGGGATTTTCGGTATTCAGTAAAATAAAATTATATAATACTTTTGCTACATTCAAATAAATTTTATATTCTAATCACCATCTAGGGTGTGGTCGTTTCTCAATTCGCTGTGCATTGGTAAGGTGAAAAGTTCAGCACTCCCGTCTCAACTATACCTTGATGGTTTGAACCGTCATTTCACTCCCTCCTCTTCCATGAAGTCCCAAACGTTTAATAGTTTCCCTCCGGGACCATCTGATACTCCACCTTTCAACTTTGTACCAGTTACTAAGCGAGAGGTTGAAAAGAACATCACATCTATCAAGTCTGATGCCGAGGGTTTGGACGGTATTAGCCGCAAGATGATTATCCTTAGTCTTGACGTGGTTCTGCCAGTCTTGCATCACATTTTCAACTTCTCTCTGAGTACAGGATCTTTCCTCAGTTGCTGGCGGAGGGCGGCTATTATTCCAATTTCCAAAATCAATAATCCTACTGCTCCATCTCACTACCGTCCAATTTCAATTGTTCCTTTCCTGTCCAAAGTACTTGAGCGTCTTGTCTACCAGCAACTCAGTCGTTTTCTGAGCGCTCATGATCTTCTTTGTCCTTTCCAATCAGGGTTCCGCTCAGGGCACAGCACGGTCACTGCTCTTATCAAAGTCTCTGATGATATACGCCATGGTATGTCAAATCAGAAAGTAACCGTCGCCGCTCTTTTGGATTTCAGCAACGCGTTTAACACTGTCGATTTCGACATACTTATAGCTATGCTGAGATCTTTAAAAGTATCCGATCTTGCCATAAATTGGTTTGTCAGCTATTTGTTCGAGCAGCAGCAGTGTATAACGCAATGACGGCAAAACTTCTCGCTTCGAAACTTTAATGGCCGGCGTGCCCCAGGGTAGTGTCCTTTCCCCTCTCCTCTTCTACGTCTTTATTAATTTCCTTACCCCTCTCCTAAAGTGCTGTCAGGCATCTGTGGTCGAGGCTGACTCTGCGGTTGCGTCTGCGGTTGTGGTCTGCTTCAGACAACATTCTGTCGGCCCCGTTCACGCGTTCCGGGTACTACTACGACGCGTTTACGGTAAGGGCAACTCGCTTGTGGAATGATCTGCCGCGGGGGATCCTACGGTCTGAGTCTTTATTTTTAGTATACCTACATAAGTACGATTATTTCATGTTTTTGCTGTTTGTTGGTGTTTAGATAGATGCACAACGCATCCTTTTGTATCCTGTGGCTCAACACTACCTGCTGTAAAATTCCTGTCTCAATTTCTGTAAACGTTGCCTGGAAGAGATCGCTTGTAGCGATAAGGCCGCCTTTGCTCATATGTGTTCTTTGTTTCTCACTGTAAGTGATTAACTGTTATGTTTTATGAGCAATAAAGTGTTTATCTATCTATCTAGACTAACAAAACGCATAATAGGTTGCTTCAATATAATTTTCTCAAATACTATAGCAAAAGAAAATACTTATCGATGCGGAATCTATAATAGGGGAAATTAAAATTAGATTTTTCTCTAGAAAATAACCTTTCGTATGAAATCCTTTAACTATTTCAAATACCGGGATCCCGGTATTGACCTCATGTTAATACCGAAAATCCCGGCTTTGAAAAGATATACATTGCGACCCCTAGTGCGAACTTTTAATGGCTGGAGCGTTGGTAACTTCTGACATTACTCCCGCTGAACCAAGTTGTCAGCATAATTGGCGACACAACGCCGGACCAAATAAAATGAACTGAAATACTCCTTTTGATTTGAGGTCTTTTACGCTGAAGGCAGTAGATTCTTTACCTATTAAGTTGGATGATTGCGTGCTCGTAATTAACCCTCGACAAAAACAGAGGGGTGTTATAAGTCTGATATGTGTACTGTGTATCTATGGCTTTGTGTAACCGTCTGTGGCATCATAGCTCCCGAACGGATAATCCGATTTGGATGCGGTTTTCTTTATTTGAAAGCCAGCTTAAATGAGATGGGTCTTAGTTGTGTTTTATTAAAATCGGTTTTGTAGTTTAGAAAATATTTGAGTTTTAGTAATCGTTAATTTTTAAATTTGGTCGTTGCTTATCCGACTTTTCCTGTTCGTTAGGTTAGTGTAATACCTACCGTAATGAGTTTTGTTCTCATTAGGTACAAGCTATTATCAACGAGCTCGACATTCATTAAGTATGTATTTTAATTAAGTTGGCGAAGCGAGGTTGACCAAGGTCAACCGTTACGGGCCTTGAGACTGGTTAAACAGTCTCGGAACCAATTGGCTTGAAAATGGTATGTTAATATAAGCTTTTATTTATTTTGGCGGCACTGGTTAAGTGGCTTGCGAGATCAATAACCAATATTGCGAGGTTTAGCAATGCTCGCAATATCCGTGAACAGGATGGGCGACCGTTTCATTCTTTGAGGATACTCGAACTTCAGCACCGCAACGAGCTCGCCACGTCTTCTTATACCGTTGGCGAAGAGAGAGTGATCATCTACTGAGGACCCGGAGACTGGTTGAACGGTTTATTGCTCACTTCCACTAAATCAACTTCGCATTTCAAAACTAGACTCTACTAAGTAGCTTAAACCTTCTAAGCATCCATAAGTAACACTTTTTAAACACAATGTTGTTGAGTGTTGCCCTGGATTGCTCGTAAACAGTAACTGGGTTTAACCCCAGATTTTTCGCAAACTTTTTAGTTACGTGCACAATATTAAGTTATCTTAACGAGCTCTATATTCTCTTTATGGCTTTAGTGTAGTAACTAACAAACAAGCCGCTTTACCTTTGAACTATTCAAACAGTATTCGATCTAATGAAACGGTACAGTGGAAAGATTTGATTAAATAAATACGTAAATCACCTTTCTCATTAACGTTTCGTTATTATAGTGCTCCAGCACAATAATAACGTACTAATTTCGAACAAGTTTATGCGTTTTAGATTTACTGAGTGTAATAAACATAACTCTTTATTTCCTTCAATAAGCAAGCAATAGCTACTTTATTACACTCAATAGTAATAACAATTTTATCTCTAGTTTTCTTTACGCGTTCAGTGGTATAAAACTCATGCTACAAGGCCCCGACGATAGTTTCAAATGGAAACAAAAGGCGATGTTGGTATACCATAAATCTAACTTACGTCGTGGGTGGTAGGTGTAATGAAAAATATCAGAACGAAAGCGAGATGGATCCTGATTCAAAATGTATTGTCCCCTAGAGAGTTCAGACATGGTTTCGTGCGATTTTCCACACTGGTCCGTTTGGCTTAAAGCAGATTTGATGAGAAGTTTTTTTTTATAAGTGTTTATAGATATTTTCGATATCGTTCTATAGATAATGTTTCCTAATATCGGATTAGTAGTTTTGGAGATCACCCCTAACATACAAACTCTTAAACCTACAAACATATAAACTTCAGTTTAAAAAGTATAGACTGTAATTGGTATTGTAAAATCAAAGAAGTAGGTAGGTGGGTTCCTGCTCCAAAGATTTTAATGCACCTACAGCGATATTGAAGGTACCAAAGTGACATCTACTAAATTACGTATTTTGTTTACTGAACATATAAGTTGGTGGCACCATACAGTAAACCTCTTTGTTCTGTCCATGATTGTATGTGCAAATCAGTGTTGCAGCGACACACCCCGCTTGTGGTCTGACATCGTTTGCGTAATCACACTTTAACCGTTCTACTTGTGTTTTGCTGCTACGGGCGGCCAATATCAGGGAAACGCGTTTGATGGCACTCGTAGTAATAGCAGGACTACTAATTACGTGTATTAAGTCTTGTGCCTCTTTCAAATTAGTGGAAGCATTTTGGCAGGCATATTGGAGATAACCTGATCTATCAAACCCAGGATCATGGTCAAGGCGGACCCCGGGCCCTCGTGCGTGAGAGCACAACCGGAACATTAACGTCAAGATGATGATGATGATGATGATGGTTAGAGATTGCGGCGTGTAAAATACTCGAGTGCAGTTACTGCCGCCATTTTTCTGATGTACCGCAAATCCTAAGAGCTTATACGGAACTCGTAAATGGAAAGGGTTTATGATTCTACTGTGGCGGACACCCAGCCATCTCAAATTCTTCCAGTTGCGTACAATCACTTCCTTAGATTTCAATTTGTTCCGACCACTCTGTTCTCTTCTTGGGCCTCGGTCCCGGTTCCAGATTTCCATTACATCCCGGATGAAACGGAGAAATTAAAATAAACTTTTCCAATAATACCGATACTCTCTGAGTTGGAGTTAACATTGGTTGGAAGGCGGTATGCATTGAGTAGCCATTTTATTACTTTCCAAAGGACTCTTGATCTCGTTGTAAAGCTTGTAACACGGGGAAGGTACTATAATATTCTATCGCGATGGAATCAAATAAATTATCACTGACAATCAATTATAATGAGTACTTTTGATGCGGAATGGTAAACTAAGCAGAAGTTCTACCTGGTTTAACAGTTTAGCTTTAACAGGCAAGCTTCTTAAATATGATCTAGCGCCAGCACCGCGACAATTTCTTCGATGACGACGCCACGACGCTGCAATGATAGGCAAAGTGCGCTGTGGGCTTCATCCAGGCAGCCCTGGGAGAACGACTTGGGATAAGACACCGTAGAGGCCTCTGTGAGGTGTCACACTGCACTGAGTGCAGTGCTGATCACTGAAAACAATACCACACCTATAAAAAAATAACAAATAGAGTAGTACTTGACCACCAGCACTGTCTAGGGTATAGAGATCAATCTCTTAAGATATTGAAAGAGGAGAAAAAAATAAGACAAGAAAAGAAAGGATTAGAAAAATAACTAGTAATAGAGTGCGATATTGTCATGATTGCATAAAAGCTAATGAATATTACGTAAGATTGTTCTTTCTGATTGTGCTTTCTTATAGCACTATATTTAATGAGGTACCTACAGTTTGCCTTATTATCTAGTGGAAGGGGACAAGCCAGACACTGTACTGTTCTTTCTTTTCTTCTCTTTTTCTCTTACTCTCATTATTGATGGAATATAAAAAAGATAAATATCTTATCGCTAATCTTGAGACAACCTAATACCGTACCTACTAATACGTACGTAATATTTTAAATATATTCACATTGTTGACATTACCAGTTTTACATAGAGTAATTTTATTTTATGTTCTATTATTATGAATTAATTATGTAAAATCCTAGCTTTCTACTAAGAAGAAGATTAGAACAAATTTTTAAATGTGTTTGTCTTTACTATTATATTAATGTATCTGTAAAACGAGAAAATAATAAATATAAATCTAAATCTACTACTATACCTTATTAGAACATTATCAGTACCTATACCGTCTTAAGATATCATAAGATAAAATATTATAGCACCGTCACCATGTGACGAGCTTCATAACTTAACTTGTTCCGGAGATAAGAGTTTAACTCATCGGATATCGTTTTGAATAAAAGATGGGCGAGTCCCTCTAAATGAAATTGTAATTGATGGGGGCTTTCATCAGGGATGATAAAGTCGTTTCTGAAAATCTATTGTACTTTTTTAAATTACGTTAACTAAATAAAATCTGCCTACTCTATTCTGAGAGTCTTAAGATCTGAAGTACGAGAGGGTAATAACCTATTTCAGACTACATTTTCACAAAAAAAAAGCGGCATGTTAACCAACTAAGCTACTTACAACTAAAACAGTTTTTATGTACAGTTTATGTATGCAATAAACTGATATAAATAAATAATATTGTCACGTTTCATCTTCTGAGCTAAACTTTCCCTAGCCAAAATCTTGAAATGGGTAGAACTTTCTCTTTCTACGTGGATGAAACCAAAGTGGGAATATTATACGGAATATCCGAGTAGCTATTTGCCGAGAAAAGATCTTAACAAAATAAAAACGTAACACCCAACAGAGATTCTAGCCTTATCTTGAGATATGTTAATCTCCAATCTCCTGCCCAGCCTTCTGCAAGTCCCGAGGAAACCTCGGAGGATTTACATTATTAACATATCCAAATTCTAACAGTTGAATTTATAACCTGTTCCTTCACGCTATTTCGCAATGATCCGCCATATTTTGTTACATTACAATATTAAAGTCATAAATAGACGACATATCTATGACCGTGACCATTCTGTCATAGACACCTGAAAACAATGGGGACCCGGGCATATCCGGGGCGTAATCTTGCCCACTCGTGACACAACAGAATCGTGGCTAGCTGACGCGTTTACTTCTCCATATTATTTACGAAAATCTATAATATGAAAGGTCAGTGAGGTCATTTTACAGGTCGGATTAAGTCGAGTATTGCAGATATAGAAAATTAAATCTGTAATTTGTTGTTTGCCCTTAAAATAATTCAGTCATTTTCAAATGATGCCATACTTACAGATATGCTGAGTCTAAATAATACATGGACTGATTTTTTTCTTTATTTGTTTACATCTGTAGGTTACATTTTAAAATGTCCTCAATTTACGCGAAACTTCCGTTAGCGAATGGAAGCATCGGAAAAGGAAGACCTATGTCACGATCAAATAAATTTAAAAAAATACAAGCAAAAGTACGTCTAGGCACTGAATCAAACTGTCGACTCATCGTGACGGTAGCTCGATATTCCGAGCTCTCGGTATCAATGCGAACACCCTTGTTAAAGTTATGCCAGTGGGAACTTTGCCAAATGGTACGAACACATCCGTAGTCCTTTCATGGATTTTTTTCCCTCAGAGTCACGTTTAGTCCGACACTTTACAGGATCCGCTGACGGGTTCAAAAATAAAATAGAGTTAACCATTATACAATGAACTCCGAATTACTCAAAAGCGACACACATTGGAAGTACCGTGTTAAAAGTTTGCCGAGTTTAGCTGAGGTCAAAGTAATTTGGTGCTTTTCACTGCGGTTGTAGGCTATTAAAATTGCTTGCAGTTTTCTATGTGCTAAAACAGGTTTTCATGGTGACTTACTTGCTTAAATACGTCTTCGCGCTAGAAATTGTTTTGAACTGCTTACAGCGTGTGAAAAGGTTTATTAAACAAAATTCCATTCTTAAAAATAAGAAGTACTTAGAAGGAAAAACCTACCTATATTAGCTATAGGTACAACTAAGTCCATTTGCAGATGTTATACAAGCTACTAATATTATATAAACGCCAGGCACGACATCCATACTTCTGAAAATGGGCAGTACCTATCATTAATATTGACATCCAAGGCCTTTGACAGGTTTTGGCATGTAAGCGTTTATGCAAATTTAAAGACCTTCCCACATTTGGTATAGAAATAGGTACCCATCTTACCCAATACACCATATTGTCATTAGAATAATTTCACCAAAATTGTTAAGAATAGAATAGACATACAGTATTAAAGTGGAGGACTATTAAAATCAACTAATTTGGTATTTAACCCCGTTGTTTTAAATCAAATCGAAACAAAAACTATCTAATGTTTGCATTGTTGTACTTACCTTCAAAGAAAGATAGTAAAGATTCGGAACTAATGTATTTTGGCCTTTTGTCTATTAGAACGACTATTTATTAGAACAGGAATATCGTTATTAGTCGATGAAATGGGCAAGGATTCAGCACTCGTCAAGTAGGGAGGTCTTCAGGCTTACGATCAGCTTACACCGAGACGCGCCGCGACGCCACTACGATGACATAATACCTTATGTCATCGTAGTGATGAATAGCTATTTTCGCCATGTTACGCCCAATTCATCCCAGAAAGTCACTCTGGTTTCCACAAGTGGAACAGTTTTCTTTGCAATAGTTTAAATTTTTCCTCGGAGTGTTGATATGCACCTGGCGGCGATGCGTTGGAGTGTCAGTACGCTGAGTGTTGAACGCGCTCGTAGTCGATAGGAGGTACTCTGCCAGTCTAGTATTAAACAAGTTTACTTTATTTATTGTACTTCTCGCTTACATACTATCAGATGGACTGCCTATTACAAGGGTTGCATTGAAATATTACGTCCACGTTAACACGTAACGCTTATGAAGTAAAAACAGTTATTGCACCATCCTCCAGAGAGGTACTTGGCTTTTTAGAAGCTCTAGAGTCACAAAAAAAAACATAAAGCATACCTACTATATGACAGCCGCGTAACATCGCTTCATGTTCTGAGCCAACCCTTATGTTCTATTGCCGAGAAAGCCATTCATCAGCATTACAAACCGAAGTTATCGAAATATGTGCCGATTCTAGCAATACACAAAGACGGGGAAATAAGGGAACTAGGAAGGGAGTTTGCTATTTGGGTCAATTACCTCAAACTTCGATAAGTAGAAGTGACATTCATTTTCATCGGGCCCTGTCGGAGAATATTTGCGTTGTACGGATAACATAATTTTGTTACCAACTATGGGCCTTTAAGTAAGGGAGAAAACACGTGTAGGCGTTGATGTCCTGTCGTCTATCTGTGTTACTAATAAAAAATTCTTAAACGAAGAACATGTTTTCATGACAAGCTTTTATCGCGCGTTCTATTTTAGGCCACGACAAATCACATGAGTCTAAACTCTTTCTGGTAACTCTGGTAGCGTAAAGGTCTCCTATATGATGCCACCTGCGTAAGTAGTTTTACCACCTTGGAAAAACGATGCAATTTGCTGGAGCGGCGGCTGAACATGTTGCTTTAAAAGAGCATGAAAAATACTCAGCTCTCCAACAAAATTACAAATTTGTTCCAATTGCAGTGGAAACAACTGGTTGTTGAGGGGATGAGTCTAGGAAGTTGTTGGAGAGGTTGGTCATCGCCTCAGAGAGACTCGCTCCGTGTCATGCTCCTGGTGCAGAGGCTAGCTATAGCCATACAATGCGGTAACGCCGCAAGCGTTATGGACGCTTTTCACCAGGCTTGACGATTGAGGTGTTATTTAATTAAGTGTTAAAGTAAATATTTTAGGTAATTACTTATTTATTTTTTTGTTTTTTATTTATTAACTAAGTTAATTTTTTTGTATATAGTATTGAAATAATAGAGTTCACTTAATTAGATAAATGTACAGCCTGGCAAGAAAGTCGTTATTGCTCTCGCGACAATGAATTTCCGTCAAACCGAGTACCCACTTCTGCTGTCAAGTAGCCCATCATTGTAATAATGATGATGATCGTAAAAATTTTAGGAAGATCATAAAGTGAGGTAAGTGTGATAGTAGGCCATAACTGTTATTGCAACATTCGATGTTATTGGAGACACTGTTACTATAATAACATTCTCAAATCGACGACCCCGAGTCCCACGTTGAGGTCCGTACATTTCTCTCGCGTTGACCTAGAAATACACATTACAAATACACGTTCGATTTCATTCACGTTTGTAGGGCACAAGGGAAAAACGCACAATGTCATATCGAGTAGATGTTGCCAAAAATGCAATTAACAGTTTTCGTATTTTACAAAATATAAGCTTTTTTATCGCGCAAAATAGTCTATCAAGATATTTTTTTCGTGTATGTCTATTGGCAATGCACTTTCATTCACGGCTAGTGGCAGTGTGCTTACAAATTGGATAACCAAAGTTAAGCTTCGCTTGCAGAGTCCAGAAGCCAGATGGGTGACCGCAACGACCTCGCCACTCGTTAGGTGTCGATCTACCTTTATTCCTCGTTAGGTCTCTAATACCGTCGCAGCGTGGTTGACCAAGGTCTTCCATTGCCACCACGTGACGGTTGAATTATTATGACGTCTATTCGCAAACCCGAAGACAAAGTGGGATGCCCACTCTGTATCAATATACGATCACATTAATTCCAATGCGAATGTTCAAAGCGGTCGCTTGCTTTGAGTAGACGTGCGCCAGACAAGGAACCGGCCATTAGTACAGGATTGATTGATGCTACGATTCTGCACGCCGATAGATTGATGGCTGGCTCGTGCGATGTGTGGAATATTGCTGCATGCTGGGAAGCGATGCTGTAAATTGACAGACAGATCTTCCGCGGTATTTCATCGTAGCACGCCACAGAGTAATGACGTGTTTACATAGTTATGTTCGGTATAGTCCAGGAATCTGAATGTTTATTTTATTTGTTTAGAACACCGACAGCTTAAATAACAATTATTATGCAGGGCCATTTATAGGCGCTATAGGAACATTTACAATATGACTGAAATTGACCGTGTTACTATTTTCTTACGTGTGGTTTATCATTAAGCGATGATTCTCGTTCCAATACGAACAAATTAAGAAGACCATTAAACTGATGACCGTTCAGTTTCTTAGACTGTATATTATTCGGGTTCCCGTGGCTGGACCCTGTTAAGCCTGAGGAGTCAACCTAAATGGGTACCATCCCCTTATTTATTTTTCCCGCCAAGCAGCAATGCTTGCATTATAGTGCTTCTGTTTGAAGTATAACGTAGCCAGCAAATGTATAGGTAATGCATACCATCTTAGTCCTCACAGTGACATGGCACCTGCGGTTCAGCATCTTTGTTACATGGCACCTAAGAGCATGAATCGCAGATGTTATGGGTGACAACTACCACTTTTCATCAGGTAGGCTGTCTGCTTGGTTAGGAATGGATAGCATAAAGAGTATATCAAGTAAACAGGTTTGTAGGTATCTTTTAACACTGCGATCACTAAGGTAAGGTCAAAATAAAAAATAAAACGGACAAGAAACGTTTGTCAACGAACTCGGCGATGTAGGTCAGATTCTCAGGACGACAGATTCTAAGGTAGTTAGTTTCTGTAATAATATTATAATTAAAAATATGTAAAAATATAATTAATAATAAATTAACACATAGTAATTCACTTAAGGAACATTTTGAAGCTATAAAACACTTAACACTCAGAACACTCGCAGAGTCGGTGTCGCTTCGATATAACTGGCGACCCGATCGCCCATGGAACCGCCTGAACACTACGCCTATCGGCCAAAAGGCCTTCGTCGGAACCCTTCGTCTGAGTCTTATTTAGTTATACTCGAACTACGGCGAATCTGCTAACCTACATCGCCGAGTGCCTTCCGTGCAACTAAATTGTTTATTGAATAGTCGTTTGTTCTTGATAGTTACAAGATATACCTAAAAAAAAGTAAAAGCACCTGCCTTCTTAGAATAGAATAGAATAATAATTTATTCGACATTTACATTGATGCCTTGCATTAAATGGGTACACTGAGTAATAAAATGCCGAAACGGTTCCAGCTCAGCATATTGCCACAGCCAAGGCTGCGACGCTGATTTTCAGCGGAAGTCGGTTGGCAAGATGGCCTACGTTCATAATTGTAAAGTTTAACCTTAATGCTAATAGTGATTTTTTACAAACTTACCAAAAATAAACTGATTTAACATATTAATTAAATAAGTTTAATTTTTTAAGCAGACGGCTGTGTATGTGTGTGTCCGTGTGTGTGTGTGATTTGTAAGTAAAATATTCTTAAACATAAATTTGCGATGTGTATTAAATTATTGGCAATACTTTAAACTATGTATCTATCTGAGTCTAAGATGAGGTACCTAAAACATTACTTGCCTTAGCAAATGAATGTGTTTCCACAGATGTAAACGTTGTTAATCCATCAGTGAAATAACTGTTATTTATAGCCGTTTCATTCGTGGCTTTAGCTTTATCCCGCTCCGGCCATGTACCAATGACTGTTTTCTGAGTTATGTACATTAGTTGAATACTAACCGATGCTCTTACGGTGAGGGAAAATATCGTGATCAAACCTGCACATTCAGGCGACTGGATGTGTAACCATGATCCAATCTGGTCAGGTTCCCCTGGTAGCAGGGTCATGGAGGCCAGATGGCAGTCGCTCCACTATAATTACCTGACACGTCAAATCCTGGATCATGGTCAAGGCGGTCCCCGGGCCCTCGTTCTCGAGAGCACAAGCGGGACATTAACGCCAAGGTGATTATTTTTTTTTTTATACGTGGCTTTAGCGGAATTACCAAAGCAATTCGCTACTCTGAAACGGTGGGCGTGTTTAAATTACCCTTCGTAAAAGGGCGTAAATGTCAGGAGTCCTGTTATATTTTTTGTGATAAAAATCTTAATGTCATACGTGAATAAAGCTAATGTTACGCTCTTATAATACAGGGTGTGAACAGTACCAACGAATAAAAATTGAGACTGTGGCGCGAGTTCGTTCGCGTGGCGTCCCCCCGTCCCCCCCTACACCTACTTTACCCGTACCTACCCTTTGTTTCTTGCCTTCCTTTTGAATCACTCTATCTATCTATCAGGGAAGCGACTTTGTTTTATATTATGTATATAGATCATGTCTAGACGATTTTATTTTTGTATTACCTATTAAAAGGGATCTCAGAAGAAACGATGTTATTGGTTTAAAGAAATAACTTTTTATTAGGTACTAGATATGCAACAAGTTATAATATCAGCAGTCAGGAGCGAAGTGACTTAAGAATAATTGTGATCTTTTGTAAATGAACGAGATCTTAAGAATGATTAAATAAAACGTATCACAATGAGTGAGGTGCCACGATGACAGGTAGTTAGTACGGTGGCCACACGCCAGACTTCCTCGGTGGAACACGAGATGGCGCTCAGCAAAAATCCGTGTCCTTATAGTCGGCCATTCTGACAAAGCTGCACGTCCCGGGCAGCTAATTCTTGAGTCTAAGGTCGGACACACCACCTCCAAAGGTCTGCGTCAAGGGCTTCTTAATGCCAAGTTGGACCGCCTTTGAAGGCCTACAACAATCTGGGAGCTTCTAAAAGCCCATTACAGTTTTGTGAACCGCCTCTGAAGGCTTACACTCACATAGCCTCTTAAGGCTAGTTATGTTAGGACCGCCTCTGAAGGCCTTCAACTAAATGCAAAGCCTCTCAAGGCCAGCTATACTTGGACCGCCTCTTAAGGCCTTCAAAACCAAGCCAGCCTCTTAAGGCATATTTATTATTCAACCACGTTAGTTGGACCGCAATTAAAGCCTACAAATAACTTCATAAGCTTGGTGAACACCCAGTCATGACAGGGTTATTGGACCGCCCATAAGGCCTGCAATTAACCACCAGACTGATACAGAATTGGTCCGCTTTGATGCCTTCAATTCCAACTGCCCAGGTACCATGGGGAACGCCTCTTAAGGCAAGCGCTTTAACAAAATACTTAAAATCGATTGCAATCATTTAATTAAATCAACAATGATCTGTATTACAGTAATAATTCTACGATACCGTTATTCAGTATCTGAAGAACAGGGTGAGGCAGCACCCAGCAGAAACGGCTTTAGCTTGTCCCTAGCCAGGACACCTTCATAGCCACGACCACGCTTTGGGGTACTTTTAATTAAGTAACGGTCATGAGGAAGAACCTCCACAATCTTGTAAGGCCCATCAAACCGAGGCATGAGCTTGCCACTCCTTAGACCTTTACGTAAAATTTTCCTCTCAGCAAGGACCATATCTCCGACATTGAAGGGAGCACAGTTTTGGCGACCCTTGTCAAATCTAGCCTTTGCCTTCTTGGCAAGGTCAGCGCATCGAGTTGCTGCCGCTTCTCTCACGTTTTGCAAATCGCTAAGCTGCGATGGAGTGATAACATCACCCAAAATTCTTGGACGAAACCCGTATAAGAGTTCCAACGGAGACTTTCCAGTAGTGGCATTTGTGTTAGAGTTTATCCCCAATTGAACCTTGGGCAAATGCCTCTCCCAGTCACCCTGATCGTCACCAACATAAGCAACCAAAGCATCCAAAATGGTCCTATTGAACCTTTCTATTTGTCCATTGGCTCTTGGACTAGCAACTGCCGTCATTACATGTTTAATTTGACGCTTAACACAATATTCTTTAAAATCTTTACAATCAAAGGCCTTCCCGCGGTCGCTTACAATGGACTCCGAATGTTTTAATAAGCTGATCAAATGCTAACATGACATATTTGCAACTTACATCACGTACAGCCTCTATCCAAATGAATTTCGTAAATCCATCTACTATGGCAAGTATATGCATTTTACCAGACGGGCTTTTACAAAACGGACCCAGATGGTCCACATGAACAGTGTGGAACGGTATAGACACATTTTCAATGGGATGCAATGGACCTACTTTGCGTCCTGTAGGTTTTTTTGCGTATTGACATGATAGACATCCACGAACATATTTCTGGATGAAGCGTCGCATACGACCAAACCAATATTTTGCCTTAGTGGCGTCATAAGTCTTGTTATAATTGACATGTCCGTTACCGTCATGAAAAGACTGCACTAAAGACCAACGTGAGATACGAGGTACTACAACCCGCTTGGCATTACCAACAATCCGTAACAGAATATTGTCTTCATAAACATAATCTTTTGCTAATCCTTTATAATTATCTTTTGATATCTCATCTTTTAACTGATCGACAATAGAATGTATTGAGCTATCATCCTGTTGCATGGTTTCTATTAAATCTACTTCAGCAAGACGCATCACACTAACCGGTTCAGGAACAGGGTTCCTGCTCAATGCGTCCACATGAGCCATCGACTTGCCGGGTCGATATTCTACGTCAAAATCAAAGTGCTGTACTTCCAACCACCACCGTGCAATACGAGGGGATAAGTCACGCTTTGACCAAGTCCAGCGTAAAGCATTACAATCGGTCACTATGGTAAATTTCATACCCGAAACATAAACGCGAAACTTATGCAGACTCATTACCACAGCCAAAGTTTCTAATTCGAAACTATGATAACTCTGTTCCGCGGGAGTAGTCTGCCTACTTGCATACGCGACAGGCCTCCATGTGTTATCGGTCTGTTTCTGCATTAAGATGCCGCCTAAACCCACCTTAGAAGCATCTGTGTGGATTTGCGTCTCAAGATTCGGATTAAATAATGCTAAGACCGGGCGTTTGATTAGAATGGAATATATTTCATTAAATGCTAATGATTGCGCTTCGCCCCAAGTCCACGTTTGATTCTTTTTAGTAAGAATTTTGATAGGACGAGCCAGAGTTGTAAAATTTGGAACATATTTCCTGAAGTAGTTGGCGAGCCCTAAGAACTGACGCACCTGGTGCACGTTTTTTGGGACTTCAAAGTCGCGTACTGCACGCAACTTATGTTGAGCGGGTCTTATCTCACCATTACATACGTCATGTCCTAAATATTCAACACTCGGCACTAAAAATGAACATTTATCTAGCCGAAGCGTGAGATTAGCCTGCCTAATTTTCTTTAGGACCGCTTCCAAGTGTTCCAATGCCTCACTTTGACATTCGGAGTGAACCAGAATGTCATCAATATACGCGGTTGCGCAGATAAATCTAAGAGACCCCAAAACGTCATCTATAGCCTTCTGGAAGACTGACGGGGCGTTGGCTAAGCCAAAACTCATACGGGTATATTGGAAATGTCTATCAGGTGTTATGAACGCCGTATACTGTTTACTATCGTCATCGATTTGAATACAATGGTACGCGGACATAATGTCTAGGCAAGAAAATACACGTTGAGTAGATAGTCTGTCCAACTGGTCCTGAATGAGGGGCAATGGATACCGCTCCTTCTTCGTGATTTTGTTAAGCGCGCGATAATCCACGCACATGCGCACCTCTCCATTCTTTTTAGGGACCAGTAGAACAGGACTAACATAGGGAGACGATGACTCCTCCACTATACCTTTTTCTAGTAAATCGATCACAATTGTTCTAACCTTCTCTCTATCACTGTGTGACATACGATAGGGACGGTAATAAATAGGTTTGTCACTAATAAGCTCTATGTGCATTTTAACTGCACTTTTCCCTATTTTTTTATTGTTATCATCAGAGAAACAATCGGAATATTCGCGCAAAATATTTTCCAGTCTAATTTTAACATCTGCGTCAAGATTGTCTCCAACATTATACTTCTTACTACCTTCTGTTATAGAAGCACGTGCCACACAAGTACCCGCCGAAATATTATACGCGTCACAACCTATATTTATGGCATTTACGATCGCCATTCCATCTACAATATCAATCTCAGACTCTCGAATGACGCACTCAGTCTTAGGTTTGATATGTTCCGTACCATGTATCAATACAGAGCCTGAGATGGGTTCACTACAGGCCAATACAATTTTATTTACTCCGGGTTGAATACACATTTGATCTTGCGCAATCAATTTAACACAATCTAACTCACTAGATAGACTAGGCAACTCATTCAATTCATTCGAATTGTATATTCTTAAAGACGAGGGAGTTTTCACCACATACACGTTGGGATACTCCGTAAAAGGTTGCCCGACAATAACGTCAATATCCTGAGCATAATCAGGGACAATATAAGCTTTTGCTTCACAAGTGGCCTCGTCAGCGCATACGCTTACAAAAGCCTGGCCAATATGCGTTACCTTTGATCCGCCAAACCCGCCTATAAAACTACTATTATCCGTAGGATTAATTTCTAAATTAAGTTTCTGCGCCGTTGCCTGTGTGATTGTGATACAGGAACTACCAAATGCTATGAAACCGTTTACGGGACTGTCATTGATCTTAATCGGCATATAGTATTTTGAACTACCAGAAACGTCTTTGATAATTTTTACAGAATTTTTGTCAGTAGCAGTTTTTCTATTATTTAATTTAAAACAATCGTCTTTAATATGGCCTGTTTTATTACAGTAGCTACACTGTTTATTTTTCAAGAAACAATCTGTGTCGATATGACCGCGTTTATTACAAAACGAGCACGTTAACTTGGACTTTTCTGCTTTATCAGACATATTTTGAGATGTTTTACGCGAACATTTAGCTGCAACGTGGCCCCATTTTTTGCAAAAATGACACTTTAGGTTCATTTTATCATTTAAGTTACCGGTTCTTTTCGTGCGATCGACATTTAAAGATTTCGGATTCTTTAAGGACGATAGATAATTCAACAGAGATGACAAATCGCGACAACCAGCTGAAACAGCTCCGACCTCCACTAGCTCATTTCCGATCGTACCTATGATGGCCTCTGTGACCAGGGGTCCAGGTATGCCACATGCATTGCCTAACGACAATTTATCGTAATAAAACTGCATGTAATCTTGGTCCGGGCGACGGACCACATTGACTAAATCACGCATCATAGTCAGTTTGCTATGATTGGAAGGAAAAGCCATCATTAACTTAGCTTTAAAATCAGACCAACTGAAGTTGAAGTCACTTAACTGGTCATACCATTTACGAGCATAACCCTTCAATTTCGAAGAACAATTAAATAGGATTGTCTTTTCATCCCAACCGTACATACTGGAAATACCGTCTAGTTTCCTAATCCACTGTTCCATTGTGATAATTGACGATTGTGGGTCAAAATCTGGTACGGGGTCACTTCGACCCACATATCTAACTGACGACATTTGATTCGCACCAGCCGCGCCCCATGAATGTGGCGTCGAACTCATCGGCGGCGCGCTGATGGCGCTGCTAGTATCTAATGTGCCTACTACAGGAGGCGCTACCCCGGGGCGAGGCTGCGCGCTCGCTACACCATTATGCAAGTTATTTATCGTTACCGTATTACCAGCACTACTAACAGATGGAGGCGCTGGTAGTGTCTCAATTTGCAATAACGGAGCTGACGCAACGCTGCCACTACACACAGTCGCAGCATTACCGCATTCGGGACCCTTATCAACACACATCATATGCGATAGTAACGGTGGAGTACCAGGCTCGCGATTCGTTTCGTTATGCTTTCTGACATTTGAGTTGACAAGTGATACTTGTTTTTCCAAGGATCGCAACCGTTCCATCACATAGTCATGCTCAGCATCTGTCAACCGTTTACGACTTCTTGGCCTACACCGACTACCATCACGTCTTTGTCTTTATGTTTACCCATTTTAAAATTTTATCAAATTAAACAGTTTACACTAAAATTTGGTACAGCAATAATGCACACGAACGATCGAACAATTCGTAACGATTATCTTATAAACTATTATAATATACAAAGACGTAACAAAATCATAAGCGTAGGTTACAATGAAAACTGAAATTTAGAATTATCAACAACCAAACATTAATTAACAATAATGTTGTAATAATTATAATTATATGATACTAAATTAATTATTACTATGGCAATAGTGTCCCAAATCAGTATAGTAGTCACATTTTTTTCTTCACTTTTTTTTGAGGGTAGATTTTTTTCAATGTCCACAAATTTTAAGTTTCATTGTTGAAAATATTTATAGGTATTGTTTTTGTCACTTACGTGGGTGCACAGGTATACTTCCCGCTTCTGAGCTAAAAGGGATCTCAGAAGAAACGATGTTATTGGTTTAAAGAAATAACTTTTTATTAGGTACTAGATATGCAACAAGTTACAATATCAGCAGTCAGGAGCGAAGTGACTTAAGAATGAATGTAATCTTTTGTAAATGAACGAGATCTTAAGAATGATTGAATGAAACGTATCACAATGAGTGAGGTGCCACGATGACAGGTAGTTAGTACGGTGGCCACACGCCAGACTTCCTCGGTGGAACACGAGATGGCGCTCAGCAAAAATCCGTGTCCTTATACTATATACCTGATTAACATTGTTGTTAACACTGTTATTTTCAGAGTTAATCGCACCAGAAATGTACAGCTAACAATTATCTGCCCCAACAAAACTCGACATTAATATATTGATATGTTGAAAGTTTCAAAATAAATAGAATGCACAGTACCTCAGAGTAACCAACGTATAAAAATTGTGGTGAGACTTTCAACGATTAATATCGAACGTTAGAGACCATCACTTGTTTCCCCCCAACAGTCTACAGAACAAATAGTCTTTACAGATAGGTACTCAAAGGATAAAATGCCCAAGAAGCGATGGCTGGACGTCGTCAAGAGTGACATGCGTGTCAACGGACTCACCATTAAGGATGCCGAAGATCGAGCAAAGTGGACTAAGAAGAGCACGAAGGTGGAGCCTGGGTCCCCGTGTGTTAACGCCAAGATGATGATGATAATGATGATGACTCAAAGGAATAATATAAGTACATCCAAGGATTATACCTACATCTTAATTTTATCATGTCAAAATTAACCTATTATATGCTACACCCTGTATTAGTACATAAAGATTTAAACGCAGTTACCGGCTGTACACTGCGTACTTAAGTTGGATGAAAATCCATAGAAAACCAGCGCACTTACCGTGCGTCTAGCTCCATGGTCTAGCTTCGTACAAAAGAATATTTTGACATTCCGTTTAGTATGGCGGCACCGTTCCACTCAGTTATCGTAAGTGGCGTTTATTCTGTATTCGGTATAGTTCAATATTACGTATTCGTAGGTTAAATACAAGGAGGTAGTCCATAGTCCCCTCATTTTACAAGCTTTTATTAACTTTGACATGTTCTCATGTTTGTTCGTGTTAAAATCTTGCAAGTTAAATACACATTTTCCCATTGAGTTAACATTTAAATAGACAGACATGTGTTCTTCACGGTTTACTGCTTTGAAAAGAGTGCAGATTCCATATTCAAACTTCAATTTTGGTTTAATTGTTTCACTGAATTCACGGTGTGAATGCGAATATAGATTATTATTTTAAACATTATTGAACAGAACGGAAATTTGTAACAATTTTATGGCGTCTTTATAAGGAACATTTTTTCTAAATTTCTTATTTGGTAGCCAGCCACGAATAGAAATAGAATAGAAAGAAATGTTGTTCCGTAACTGGTTTTAAAAAACAGTTACGTCAGTTAGCTTCTGCCAGAGTACGATTTCTCGTTTTTTCTCGTTTATACTTACACGTCCGGTGTACATTATCGCGTCGTAAAACGTTGGCTCTTGCATCCGCCTCAGCTACGTCAATCCATCGCTTCTTGGCCCTCTTTCCTCATACCGACAGTATCATGAACCTATTTCCCACATATGCCTGGGACTACGCAGCAAGTGACCACATCTTTTACTACACTGGAAAACAATTTCGAAATTCCTCCCTGAATAGTCACTAGCTCTCTTCTAACTCCAATGTTGCCAGTGCCTCCGATACAATATTAAATGGGTCAAAAGCATCTTGTCGCATCGCTGAGTGACCGAACGTGCCCAAGCATCCATCTGGTTCTAACTCGACTGCGACATAGATCGCTGCTACTGTGTGATTTATGCATTGTTTTGATTCGACGCACAGCACTTCTCTGATTTATGACACTATACGGAACTTTGTTTGCGTGATTTGTCATGTGTGTAACAGATTGATTGACTTGTGTCCGATTGTTCTAAATTTAGGCAGCGTTTAAGTTGATGCCTTTAAATATACGTAGGCATTTAGAAGTTAAAAGTGATTTATGCCCGTTTTCACTAAACATAGCAGTCCCCTTATCCGATGCTGAAATACTTAGGGCCTACTTAAGATTCAAAATACGTTTTACCAACCGCTAGGACATAATAAACGCCAAGTAACGCTTAAAGTTAGGAGGATTAGGCGATGCACGCCTAAAATGGCGTTTGTTTCCCACAGCAAACTTATCTAACCCGGTGGCCAAAACTGAAGCTAAGTGTCGCCATTTGGAAATGTCAAGTCAAAGTCAAAGTCAAATAATTTTATACAATTTAGGTCTTACAATTTAACTCTTATTAACGTCATAGGAAATACAAATAACACAATAAATACATTTGAGAAAAATGGGGCCGCCGCCCGTGGCAACATTGAGCCGGTAAGTTTGTTTTGGAACACTGGGTGCATTCCAGATATTATTGGTCCTAGGATTGGATTGAGTGACTGTCACTTTGACAGTTTGATTTACCGCCCGGATCATCGGCTCACGGTGCAGCGCCGCGTTTTCTTTCCGTACACAAACAAAACAAATACTATACAAACACGAAATAAAAACATATCAAAGGTGATAATTGTGACAATTAATGGTTAAATTACAACCATTACGTATTTTCCGGTCGGTACATACTTCATGCCTGTGAATATGTGTTACAATTTATTAATGTAAACATAACCTAATGAACAGTGCATTTACATTTTAGCTCGTTTATGACGGAAATACAATAACAGGGAATGAGTCCTGTAATTTATGAACATTTTTACTTATTAACAACAGCGACGCTGTCACCGGTTCAGACAAATTTGTGGCACTATTATTCTTATTATTATGAGTTGATAGGCAAGCAGCCGAAGGCTGATGTGCTTATATCTGGGCTGGTGTGTTTGATTATTGTCCTCGATCAGCTGAAACACTGCACTGAGTTTTTGAGTTCACTTATCGAGTCCATTTTTGAAACTATTGGTTAAACTATCTGTTGGGGCAGCTTATTCCATGTATTCATCGCTCTATTATTGCGTGAGTAATAGCCAACATTCGTCTTGGATGTCCACAATTGCAAATTGTTAGCAGCTCGAGCACGGGGAGAATCACAGAGTTGCATGGAAGACATTACCCGGGGGCTGTTACTATTTAATGTTTGTAAATGTTTGCTCCTCCAGGGTAGTCAGGTTGAGAATGCTTAATCTTTCCTCATAGCTTTTCCGCCGCAGGCAGGACAGCAACTTGGTGGCCATTCTCTGTACACTCTCCAACAGTTAAACATCTAAACTTGAAACGCGTATTCTAAAAGTGGTCTAATGTATGTCTTATAAATGAAAAGAAATGCGGTGTAATGCACTGGAATGATCATTCCTAAAGAATAATTTAAAAACTATTGATGATGATGATATATAAGGTACCTTAATTATAGTTTTACCCATGGTTTTATGTTCCATGGATACCACAAAATATAGGTAAGTTCATTAACTGAATTGTTTTGTGGAATAGTTGTTTGAGTGTTCTTGATAGTTACAAAATTTATAGCTACAGAAAAACACGTGCCATTATTAGTAAGTAAATGGGATTCTATACAGTTTCCTATTCCCCAGCATTCAAATCCATAATTGTACTCATATTGGCGTTAATGTCCCGGTTGTGCTCTCGCGCACGAGGGCCTGGGGTCCGCCTTGACCAGGTTTTGGCAGTTCCAGGATTTGGCAGTTCTGTTTATTACTTTAGTGGTGCGACCTGACCTTCGTGACCCTGCTGCCAGGGGGATAATTCAGCCACCTGAATGTGCAGGTTTAATCAAGATGTGTTCCCTCACCCTAAGAGTATCGGTTAGCATTCAACTAATGTACATAACTCAGAAAATTGTCATTGGTACACGCCGCAGTGGGATTCGAACCCGGTACTATTTTCTTACGAGTCGGATACCACAACCTAAATATCCCAACTGTACTACGTGTACTAAAAGTATTATGAGTAAAATATTTGGATAAAATATGTCACAACAGAGCAGCTATACATTGCAATTTTAAAGAGTAAGGACCCAATATATTACTCACGTTCGCTTAAAAAGGTTTTTTATTTTAAATTGCGTTGCATCAGAAGCCAATTACCACAGCAACTTTAACGGACGAAATCCAATTACTTACTGAGTTTCACGAGCGACGAAGTTTAATTTAAAACAAATTGTATTATATTGTTTGTAACCGAAAATAAAAGTGATGAAGTCTGCGTCGTTATTTTCGTATTTCCATTTATATTTACAAGCTTTTAACATGTCCCAATGTCTGTTCGTAATCAAATATTGCGAGTTAGATTTTTTCCATTTCCCGGTTTCCGGTTGAGCTGAAATTTTGCACACTCATGTAAGTTCGGTGACAATGCTATGTTCGAGCTGATCTGATGATGTAGACGGAAGATCGCCATAGGAACCACGCATCGTAAACCCATCGAGTTTGTCTCTTTTTAATAAGTCTTGACAAATACTCTAACTGATCATAGAGAACGCGCGATAGAAGCTTGCTATGAAGAAATATTTTTGGAGCGTCGGTGGCCGAGTGGTTAGGGTATTCGACTCGTAAGCGAGAGGTACCGGGTTCGAATCCCGCTGCGGCCATGTACCACTGACTCTTTTCTGGGTTTTAGTTGAATACCAACCGATGCTCTTACGGTGAGGGAAAACATCGTGATGAAACATGCACATTCAGGCGACTGAATGTGTAACCATGATGTAATCTGGTCAGGTTCCCCTGGTAGCAGGGTCATGGAGGTCAGGTAACTGTCTCTCCACTGTAGTTATCCGATCTGCCAAATCTTGCATCATGGTCAAGGCGGACCTCGGGCCCTCGTGCGCGAAAACAGCCGGGACATTAACGCCAAGATGTTTATTAGTTTTAGTTTCTTTATGAAGAAATATTTTTCATTTGAACTTGTTTATACTCAGAACTTTCGTGGCGTAATGGCTAGTGGGTCGGCCTCGTCAGCGAGAGGTACCGAGATCGATCCCCAGTGCCGACAATAACTTTTTCTGAGTTGTACACTAACCGATGTTCTTACAGTGACGGGAAATATCGTGAGGGATATTCAGGCGACTGAATGTGTAAATCTGATCAGGTTGCCCTGTTAACGGGGTCATGGAAGTCAGATGGCCGTCACATTATGCTGTAATTGCCTGATCTGCCAAATTCTGGATCATGCTCAAGACGCACTCCTTACCCTCGCGCGCGTGAGCACAACCTGATTATTGACGCCAATTTAATTTTATCTGGCATTACTCATATCATAATATTGTTTCAATTACAAATTTAAAATAAGTTGCAGTAAACAAATACTTACTCTATTTATTCACCTAAATTAATAGAATTAAAAAAATAAGTACTTGATCTTACATGACCAATTAATTGATGATTTTAACAGCAGCATGTAATTTTTGGCCTACTTATCACGACTGTTTTTTTCTTCAATATAATTCATGAACAGACACGGTTACTTTACAGTCGTTAATAGTACCTACAGAAAATAAATATCATGGAAAACAAACTCGGCATAACATTCCAATTACTAGACCGCAGCAAATGGGTCAAGAAGTAAATTTCTCTATTACGTTAACCTTTTTCAATTGAGGAGAAATAACGACATTGTTTAAGCTCTCGCGGTTCTGCAGTGCAAGTTGGCGACTAGGGCTGCGATACTTCTAACGATTTGCCTTTCTAATAAATAAATAAACAAACCGGACAGAAAACGTGTAGTCTACCTAACCGACTACGCGGTGACTACGCGGGCGCTTCACGACTAGGCTAGGCAGGTGCGACACGGTGGCTGTGTGGTTACTATGCGGGCGCTATGCGTTTGCTGACAGGTAATAAAATAAGCGTTCTGTCATTAGCATAGAAACATTGTCATTGCATACCCATTTGGCACAAACCATACAGAGATCATGTGGGCTCTAAACCTTTCTGATATCTAATTTTTACATGACAATTCTAGGCCGTGTGGTGTCCGGCAGAGTAGAATAGCACCAACCCCTTAGGTACACTAGTGGGCGTCATACAAGGCGACTAATGTTTTCGAGGCTAAAGATCTCTCTGTAGGCTGGAAAATAAGCAACAGCGTTTTCCATTGGTATATTTACAACACTGCAATATCTAACCCGCCTGCCAAGCATAGAGATTTTGGCAATAACTACTCTTTCGTGGGAGAGGCCGAAAGTCCTGCATGGGAATATTAGAGACTGTGATGATGAATTCTAAATAAAAGTTACCAAAACCACAACACCCACAGCTCTCTAACAAGGCTGCCAACAATGGTCATTATACCCTACAAATTGCATCCAGAACCTCGTTACAGCAATCCAGAGGGAATTGTACTGTTTTACCTCGGAGTTTTATTTCATGTTTTATTAGGAGCGAGCTGCCTGTTCCACTCAATTATTTAGATTTTTCAAATGAAACTTGTTCATTTATTTCCTGATAAACTTACGCAAAGATTGTATTTACAATTTGTCAGTTTTATGGCACGCCTTCATTTAAATAATTTCTTGATGTAGTGTATTCAACGCCGTGTAGTATCCGGCAGAGTAGAATATTGTGGCACATCTAGTATGTAAATAACAAAATGATAGACAAACACCTATACCAAAGATAACAATGCCACGAACTGACTTGTCAAATTCAAAACAAACAAATGCTAAGAAATTATTTCAATTACTAAGACAGCACTTGCTTACAAAATATGTGACTGTGATGTGACAAAACAATTAATATGTGACTGTACGCTGACTTACATATGGTAGCGTCTCTCTCTTGTGTTGCTGTGCCTTGACAAGGTCAACTATATGATTGGAATAATATTACCTAAATGCTATTTATTAGTTATTATTTCTTTTAGGAATATGATTCTTATTAAAATTTTAATAAGATTATTTTTAACTATATATTATACAGCAAATATTGGACTAGCCTCTAATAGAGATAACTATATTTGTCGAAATGTTATTTATGGATGACTAATCCGCCATAACATCTTTTTATAACCTATGAAATGTAATAAATATATTGAGAATTTAAATTGAACCCGAGACCAAAGCATCGCTTTCATAGTTCTCAGCAGAGGATTGCTGTTGATGTAATTGTCGTAATATCAATAATAATTGATTGATTTGTGTTGAATGAGAAACGAATCGGCGTATTACAATCAAATACATTTCGAGTAGAATAACACCAACCTCTACACTCATGGGTGTCGTACAAGGCGACTAATGTTTTCTAGGCAAAAGATCAAGAGTCTCCGTAGTCTGTAAAATGGGCAGCAGTATTTTCCATTGTTATATTTAAACACTGCGATCTCCAACCCGCCTGCCAAGCGTAGATATTATGGCAATAACCTCCCCTTTCGTGGGAGAGGCCCTAAGTCGTACAGTGGACTGATACGGGCTGTGGTGATGACGTTTAGGTAGTTAATAGTTTGTATAGTGCATTTATTTATTTATTTATACTTCATGCACAAACAGCATAATTTCTTGATGGAACTCCATTACGTTTTAATACTATTATAATATATTTATGGCATATATGTAAACAGGTTGCTCAGAGAGCGTCGGTGGCCGAGCGGTAACAATATCCGACTCGTAAGCCAGAGATCCCGGGTTCGCATCCTGCTCCGGCCATGTACCAATGACTGTTTTCTGAGTTATGTACATTAGTAGAATACTAACCGATGCTCTTACGGTGTGGGAAAACATCGTGATGAAATATGCACATTCAGGTGACTGGATTTGTAACCATGATCTAATCTGGTCAGGTTCCCCTTGTAGCAGGGTCATGGAGGTCTCTACTGTAATTACCTGACCTGCCAAATCCAAATGGTCAAGGCGGACCTCGGGCCCTCGTTCTCGAGAGATTATTATGTAAACAAATTGAATCACAATCGCAGCTCAATGGCAGTTTGACACGTTTTTAGTATTCTGCTATTGTTGCTAATGCTCAATTGAATTGTTATAGGATTTTTGTTATTCTTCTACAATTAAAACTGCAGTTCAGCTGCTTTTACGATCCAAATATAATTCGATTACAGTTTGATGGGTTTGATGGTTCGCCATGGAAATTAGCGGGATCAAGGCGCTGATTAAAAGTGATCACCGACGCAAATAGACAATAGCAACACCAGGAGTATCGGCAATGCATTGCCTACCTCTATAACACGCTGCTCTAGTAGCAAAAAGGCAAATACAACTCCACTGTCAAAGCCACGGTTCCCCAAATCCCCACCCTGGAGCACTGGAAAGTAAACCTTTAGACTTCGATGAGCTCTTTCATTACAATCGATTGTCATGTCATTACCTATTTATACAAAAAGTTTAATGTAATACTAGCTCGTCCCAGTGTTTGTATTGAACTATGGGATCACAGTACAATATGTCACTCGGCAATAATAATAATAAAAAAAAAATATGCTTGGACAATTCACACAACGCCATCTAGCCCCAAATTAAGCAAAGCTTGTGTTATTGGTACTATAGTTAACTGATAAACTGCTTATATACTTTTAAATATATACCAAATATTTACCAGAAATTAAAATTCATCATTTCAATTTCCGTTCGGCCGGGAATCGAACCCCGGACATCTGCGTGTCAGACCGGCATTTTAACCAACTGAACCACTCAAGTCGTCAGTAATATAGGCTTAGTTAGTAAATTTTCGAATTCGGTTCAGACAAAGTGTGTTTAAAAGCTCTACTTTTCTCTGTGTACCTAAAATAATTATAACCTTCCATCCCAACATCCATCTTTACGTATAACTTTCTTATTATATTAATTATACTGGAATCTCTGAAACACAAGTACGTACACTCGAAACGGAGGCAAATGTCACGATATCCAACGAACTGTCAAACCCCATGCAAAGTCCAATGCTTGAGGCGATGTTTCCATAGCAGACATTACAAGGACCCTTTCTTTAAAATGATTATCGTCGTGGCTCCTCTTCCCATTATGTTGGAGTTTTAATGAATGTTTTAATAAAGTAAACTCGCTTTGATCTATGACTTTTTGTCAACTTTAATTCTGTTTTTATTTTATTTTCATGATCATTATTTGTGTTTATTTTATGGTAAGGTAGTAGAGTGGTGTCACAGATATCAAGTTTCTGTGAGTGGTGCGTGTTGTGTTGTTTTAATTTAGATTTAGGTTTGTCGTTTATACTTTATGGGAACTCAATGACCATCTTTTTAGACGGGTTATATTTTCTTTGACGAGTTGATGTCACTTTAGTTATTGGATACTTGGAAAGTCACGTAACATCGACTCTAAACCCTTAATCCCCAATTATTCCCAGTTTAACACTCTAGTACTGTCCTCCGGGGTGACAAGTGGGAAAGAGTTATATTATTAGGTATTATATACTTGTAATATATAATGACAACCGTTTCATACAGAAGAAGGTATTACAATCGTTCTGTAGCTTTTCACCTATCTCAATTTATTATATCTCACAAGTAGGAAAGGATTTATTCTTACTTGGAACCACTCAAGTCCACGACTCCACGAGTCACTGGTTCTATATTCACAATCGTGAAAGATCACGGGACCATTATGATGGCTTTAAATATATCTTTTATACAGAGTTGAGTGCGACAAAGGAGGTCCCTTTTAGATCCCATTCAGGTAAATTGATAAATGATGCCGAGACCATTGTGCAAAGATTTTTCTTTCACATTTAAACACGTACGGAATCGATCATTTGATTCTCCTCGCGTCTTGTATTTGCGTTGTGTCTCTAGTCTAGAGGGATTAGGATCCTTTTTTTCTATTGGCTTGTTATTGTATTTCACTATGTTATGTTTGTAATTAATTATTTGATTTGCAGCGTCGATGGCCGAATGGTAACGATATATCCGACTCAATAGCGAGAGGTACCAATGACTTTTTTCTGAATTATATATAATATACCTACATTAGTTTAATACTAACCAATGCTCTTAAGCTCAGAGATAATATCGTGATGAAACCTGCACCAATTATTATCCAATGTGTAACCATTATCCAATGTGGTCAAGTTCCCCTGGTAGCAGGGTCACGGAGGTCAGAAAGCAGTCGCTCCACTATCTGCCAAATCCTGGATCATGGTCAAGGGAGACCCCAGACCCTCGTGCGCAGGTGCAGAACCGGAACATGAACGCCAAGATGATTATTATTATTTTATACACATTTGGTACCGCTAGTTCCAGTGATAGTGCTGTCAGTCCACCCCCAAGTAAAGCTGCATCTACAATGTCGAAAATAACAAAGCGAATGAGCGCTGCCACTATGAGGCATAAGAAGTTAAGCCTCTTATCTGTAAATTGCCTGGCTCCTTGTCCTAACTAGAACGCAACAACTTGGGTCGAGCTTCTACGACGTGTGCATTTTCGTTATTCGATATAGATCTATCTGCTTATAAGGACTTTGACCGGCGTCATGGGATAGTCGAGGTAGGGTAGAAGCCGTGGAAGTAAGGATGAACTTCTCGTCTATACCAATATTATAAAGAGACAAGATTTGATTGTTTGTAATGGATAAACTCAAATACTACCCAATTGTAAAAATTCTTTCACTTATAGATATCTACATTATCTACATATTTCTCCCTAAATTCATTTTCGTTCCCACCGGAACGGGTCCGCAACGTAGTAACTTAGTTTTTACCAAATGAAATCGCGGGCAAAAAAGCTACCTAATAAGAAAATATACTGTAAAATAAAAAATCATCTTGACATCCATATCCCGGTTGTACTCTCGCGGGCCAGCGCCATAACCGTAATCCAGGATTTGGCAGATCAGGTAATTACAGTGGAGCGACTGCCGCTTGACCTTCGTGACCCTGCTACCAGGGAAACCTGACCAGATTGGATCATGGCCTACACATTCAGTCGCCTGAATGAATAAGTTTCAACACTATATTTTCTTTGGTTTGGTTATCAATCAACTATAACTATTGGTTATAGTTAGGTATATTCTTACAGTGAGGGAAAATATCGTGATGAAACCTACACATTTAGGCGACTGAATGTGTCTGAATCATGATCCAATCTGGTCTGGCTCCCCTTGTAGCAGAGTCACGGAGGTCAGATAGCAGTCGCTCCACTGTAATTATCTGACTACCAAATCCTGGACCATTGTCATGGCGAACCCCGGGCCCTAGTGTGCAAGAACACAACCGAGACATTAAGGTCAAGATTATTATTTTATTTCATTACACACTGTAATTTATTATTTATTATAGAACTCATTATAGAACCAACTTATTCCTCAATGAATTATTATAACCTCTTGTTTATCCGCCTTTCAGATGACGTGTGTCCAAAGAGATACATAGAGCATAAATTACATCAGAGTATCCAACTAAACACTAAGTCTAAGTTTGTTTGATACGGATCCCAGCGGCTTAAAACGTTATTAGAGTTGCAAGCCGTTACGTCATGCACGTGTGTGTGTTTATAAACTTTGGAATTAGCTAATCTATGCAATTAACAAAGTCGCATCCAGTGTCTGTGTCTCTGTATGTACATTTAGATCTTTTAAACTACGGAATGGATGGAAATAATGGTGTTTTCTCAATCAGTTTAAGAATTTCTTCCTGATGGTAAACACATATTACAGGAAATAAAAGGTGATAGTATATCTGTATGTAAACTACCGAGTGAAATCTTTGGATTACTCTTTTCGAAACTCAAGTCTGTAAACTGTACGAAATAAAGCAATTCCTAGAATTTATGAAAATACAGACAGAAATCCAGCTTTGCACATAAAACTTTATTTACTGCGTTAGAATAGAATAGAATGGAATAAACTTTATTGCGAAACTACTGCGTACTGATTATTTTGCAATTTTTATCTAGTAATATTGACGTTATTCCGTTTAATAGACTTGGTAATTATTGTAGGTATATCACCTCGAAATGATTAATTATTATTATTTTTGTTTAGTCATAGTTTTACAAGAAAATCACCCAAAAGACTGCTGGGCATACTATCATCCTGCTGGACATTATATCTAACCTTCCCCAGAGATCTCTACAAAGGCCGGTCAGGTGAAACCTTAGACTTTTACCTAGGTCGACGATCCACCATGCGAGTGTCTTACCCATGCTGCGTCTTTAGATCGTTGTCGTCACTTACTGCCCCATTACACAAGAAAATTTCACAGACATATTACTTTTTTTGGCGCTGAAATCATCATCATCCTGGCGTCACTCTCGTGCCCTAAAGCAGGGCCGAGACAGACGCTATACCATTAATAGGTATGCAAAAAACTAATTTGAAATCAGACATGCAAAACCACGTCAAATAAAAAAAAATTCTGTGTTCTGAGGTAATAAGCGAATAATTCCTTAGAGCACATACAACTCACAGGTATATACATTATTATTGCCACCATAGACCAAATTTTTACTAAAATTACTCTACGGACCGAACATAGCATTTACGAGGAACCCAACAAAACATAAACGTCGCGAACGAATAAGTCCCCAATGAGGAAGGCAGCAACAGCGTCTCTCGTTAAGTAATTATAACTTGTGAAATAGCTGCAGGCAATGAGAAATAAGCCGATAAATAAACATTCGACCCACGTTGCCTCGGGAACTTTCCCCAAACAAAACTGTAAACAGGAAGGCTTATTACGTGAGCTGTCAGGCGATATTGTTTGTGCAACGTATGGGATGGTAAAGATTTAATGGAGCTTTGATCTGGGGTGCGATTCTTTAAGAAACATTCTTCATAGCAACGATAAAAAAAATGCTTGGACAATCTGTCACGTTCCATATTTGTTGTCTGATGTGTATGATGTTGTCTTAGAGAATAACATAGCAGCTGCTATGCCTCCGTGAGCACAACGATGAAACATGACGGATCGTGGTCAGATTGTCAAGCAACGAACAAACTTCTTTTGAAATATTGTTATCGTCCGACAGAACATCCTGCATATCACCTTTTTTATAAAAATTGTATATAAGTAGTTTAACAGTTTGTCATGGTCTCCGCCCTCCTGGGCCATTACGTCCCCAGATATCACGGTCCTAGGGTCGATCTAGAAACCTAGCGTTGGTCGATGGAGTCTCGTGCGTCACGTGAAGCGGTTTCACCGTTGTATGTGAGTCCAATATAAAATGGGTTGCACATAGGCCGTCAACGACAGTCTATTTAGCTACACATATGAGATTAGGATTTGATGATGGGTTTATAAATGCATTACTGTAATGTTAATCCATTTCTAGTGTCTATGTAAAATGATATGACAGAAACCTGCAATAAAACTCCACTTCGTCAATGGCAATACTTGGAGTGATATACAAATATAGTTTTAGTTATAAGACAGCAAGTTGAGCTCCCTGAAGTGGGTCACAAAGGAGCCAGTCTCCCAGCCGATATTAGTCTGCTACTTGGACCTTTTAACGTGTACCTGCTTCCTTTCATGTGCTTCAAGGAGTACCACGATGGAGGGTGTCGAAGCTTTCTGATCCCCAAGATTCCCTAAGCTTGCCTTGGCCTGGCAAGATAACTAGGTATATCCTTTGATAAACCGCTGTCAATCATTATAACCCCGGAGGGTTATCATACTCATATAATTAAACCACATCCGCTCTTCATCTGAGTATGGGTCGCCCCTTTGTATTTTCCTTTCTTTCTTTTTTTTCAATTTAGGATCCTTTGGACAGCTAGTTCCCTACGTTTCACGAGATGAAGGATCGCAACAACGGTGGTGTCTCAATCTTACTGAATATAGAACCAACTAGGGTTTGATAAGTATTACTTTAAATCAAAACTCGAATGCCATGCGTTAAATTGCAAGAAGTTATATGGATATTTGTATTGATTTTCTCTAAAGCAAATGAGTTTATTTAAGGCATTTAAGTACAATTAATCCAGAATGAAGTTACTTCGGCATCTCAATCATTAGATATGGGTGACTACTGCCAACTTGGAATGTAGTTTACTGAAAATTAGTCAAGGTATGCGGCAATATAAATTAAAGGCACAGGTAGAGTTTAAAGTATGAATATACGTTTATTTACTTAATTGTGACTCTACGATTGAAACTCAACCATTTTCACCAGGGATTTCTAGATTAGAGAATAAAAATGAAATCCGTGATGTTCAGAATACGTTTCCTAGGGCCAATTCCTGATAGATATGTAGTGGACAAAAAACTGTTCGGAATAACGTATAAAAACCACCCTTCCAATTAAGACTAATTATGATTAATTAATTAATTAATATCATTTAAACAATTATTCGTTCAAATCAAATCATTACATTTACACAATTGAAAGTCAAAGCGTCATACTTGGTTTGCAAAGTTAAAACATATAACCAAACATAAGCTTAATTAAGTCAATTAATGTGAAACAATTAGTCAATATAGATGCAAACTTATCAATGAAGTATTCGACTCATTAACGTTACTAACAGGTAGTCAGGATTAGGCTAGTCATGCGGAGATTGACTAATCCACACGCCTTTTGGCCTAATAATAATATAGATTATAGGTACACCGAGACACTCTAAAGTCCGCTGAGTACCCAGTACTAGTGGCAAAGCGGGTTTACCGTATTCCATCAAACCCTGTGAAGACTGTATTTGCAAATAAATGCCTCACCTTCAAAACTCCCTTTATATATAACTTGGTTGTGCGTAAGTGCGACATCAAATCCTCTTCAGTTTGGGAGGCGAGGGAACTGGTGACCGTGTGGCTACTTACTTTATCTTACTCGGAGACTGAAGACATGCTGAAAATAATCCAATAGAGAAAATACATACTCATACACGCACACACACACACACACACACACACACACACACACACACACACACACGCATACACACTCACACACACCATAATCTTAATTTAAGTAATTATTTATATTTCTTCTTTTATTGTTATTTTTAATTACTTGAATTTAATCCACAAAGAAATTGTTATGTTGCCCACAGTATAGTTTTACCTAAGCATAGATTAATCCTTATGTACAATCTGGCCCCACGATACAGGCATGTTCTAGTGTGGAGGCCATAATGACCTTTCCATTTATCTGTAACACCAGCTGATGTACTGCAAACGTGTAACAACATAATATGTATAACTTGATTTTTTCAATAAACTTATTTGTATTTTGTATTTGTACTCGTTATTTAGACTAGTCATATAAGCTGGTACAGCTCATACTCCTTTTGGTCTAATAACATTATGCATAAACCTTTGGAATAAGCCATTAGATGATATTGACTAGTCCATTAAGCCATCTTAAAGCACTTTTCGTCAATAAATTGGGGTCTGAACACCTAGTTCAGTTCTATAAATAAATAATAGTTAATCAAGCATTTCGGTAGAATATGCTCAAACAATATATTTTTGGAGTATTCGTTATTGATGATGATTTCAATGTAAGTCATTACAAACTCCCAAGCGTCGCACTTTAGACAAAGCTAGGCTTGGTATCATTTTATTCAAATAATACCACATTACGAACATTTCACGCAGGGACGAGTTAACGTGATGATGAACGTTAACGTGACTCACACATACATACATAGGTTCTTCTTTGCTTGTGTTGCTTGGTGCCCTTAGGTTGTTACGGATGACAACCGCCGTCTGCGCATCATCCCTTGTGGTGGGAAGTCCTGTCTACCAATCACGTCGCTTATCGCGATCGCGTCGCTTCACCACAAACTGATTTTGTCTCGCTTGCTCGTTCCTGAAATTGTTGAACGTAATATCATATTTGACAAGCATTCCTAAGTCGTAAGACTTAGAATACAGATTGATTTAAATGTATCTGAAACAAAGGTTTGTTTTTATGATAGTTTTTATTCTTAGGCTAGTTTGTTCGCTTTCTTGGTATTGTCTTTACATCGATATCCCAGCGTAATTTTATGTGACATTTTGGGTTGCGAACATTTATTTTATTCACACTTTTAAGTGTGACACATGTGATTAAGTTCGATATGATTTGGGGAATTTATTGCTTTTGGTTTTCGGAATTTTAAGTAGGTACCACATGTTGATGTTCAGCCCCTTAGGTTAGCAAATTGAAACGTTCGAACGACGCCAATGTTTTTACCCGACTGCGACAGAAGGAGACGTTTTATGAATTTGAATTATTAGCGTCCCATCACAAGTTATCTAACACCCATAACGCAAGTTTTGCTCACTTTGAGGTGAGATGGCGCTGCGTAAATTTGTCCAAGCATATTCATTTATTTATCATAAAAGCAGCTAGTAGGTACGTACTAAGAACATACATTTAGATAGCTTCCCTGTCGAAACACGCCATTTAGCCAAATCTTCCATTCTATCCTGTTTCATGGACCGTCTCCAGCTGTCGTGCACAGTGCTACGCCCGATCTGAGCCAGAGATCGTCCCTAATGCTTTGTGAATGTACCCTATAGAGAATATTAAGTCGGTTCAGGCTAAATGAGACACGATATACCTATCTAGTTCGATGGAATGAAAATTGTATTCTGGATACAGCGGAATTTTGTGGGTATGATTTGGTACTACAACATAAGGTTATCATACGTAAACAATAATGTAATTGTAAATTAACGATACTGAAAGCTCCGGGGAAGACCTAAGCGCAATTCTGCCTCAGAATACACGGTACTGCACGCATTGCCGCTCCCAATATAAACACGATATATGTACTGTGAAATCTTCCAGTGCAATTCTAACAAAAAGCTCCTATGTCAGTGGAATTAAAGTGTTCAATAATTTACCAGAACATTTAAAAATGTTAAGTGAAAATAAATTTAAAACTAAATTAAAAGAATAGCTATTATCCAATTAAAGGGCTTTTTATAATATAGGGGAATTTTGGACGAAATAAGAGTTTGATATTGTAAATTATAAACTGACATTCATATTATTATATAATTGACAAACTAATTTGAATTTGAAATTTTTCATTTATTACGTATCTAGCTATTATTGACATTGCATATTTTGATTTATTTCCAAGTTATTTTTTATGGTTTTTAATGGATGTGAATTTTAGTATTTAATTATTGCTACTTTAAATATTGTATGTCCGAAATGGGCTAACTGTTGAGACTCACAACTATCATCTGTAATACCTAAATGTACCTACACAGTTCAACAATAAAGTTATTCTATTCTATTCTGCGTTTGAATAGTTTGATTTAGGTCCAAATAGTCTATTGTGTCTGAATACTAACCGATGCGAGGGAAAACATCGTGATGAAACCTGCACATTGAATCGCCTGAATGTGTAACCATGATCCAATCTGGTCAGGTTTTACTGGTAGTAGGGTCACGGACGTCATATGGCAGTCGCTCTTCTGTAATTACCTAATCTGCCGAATCCTGGATCATGGTCAATCATGATCAAGGTATCAGTGATACCTTGGTATTCCAAACGTCCATAGGCTGCCATGACTGCTTACCATCATGCAGGCCGTAAGCTTGTTTGCCACCTTAGTAGTATAAAAAAGACAATTTAAAATGTGTAGGTACTTTTTTATTTATAATTCGTAGTATTACTAGAGAAGTAGAGTTAAGTGTTGCTCTTGCAGTATCGCTAATGAGTTCCATAATAATGCCGAAATAAGCAAAATTTGAGTACCCACGTCGCCGTTTGCTAAAATTTTACAGGTTAGAACAAAGTTGCACGAAGCTGGGCTGGAGTGTAATAAATCGCAACGGTTGACTAATTTTCGATACACACATTCGTGACTCCCACTCACTGTCTATGTATGTGGGTGAACGTTAGGGTTATATGGCCCGGAACCAAATAATAAATTGTTGTACCCCGTGTTTCAATCGAGATAAAGGTTCCAGGGGGGCAGGTTTGAAATTTTTTACACTGACTAGCGATCTGCTGTTGACGATTAATGATAGAACAGTTTATGTAATAGTAAAAGGTCATGACGAAGTTTTTTAAATGAAATAAAAAACGCAAAGGGTTCATAAATAATTCTTTGGTTAGCAATCACATTTCGATGCCAGAGCAATATGCGATTCGTAAATTAAGTAAATTTTTAATATTTTCGAAAATTTGTCAATTCACCAAATATTTTATGAAACGTGTAGGTAATTGTCGATTGTCGACTTGTCACTGTCAATTGTTAGTTTTATGAAACATTGCCCATCTTGGTCCTTATGCCTCGATCTAAAAACGCGCTGTGAGGAATGAGCTCCATGGAGAGGGTTCCCTGGAGAGTACAACATGGAGTTCTTCAAGAAAGGGGTGGAAAAGCTTTTACGGAGTTGGCAGCGTCCATAAACTGCGGTGACTGCTTACCATCAGGCAGGCCGTAAGCTTGTTTGTCACCATATTAGTCATAACATAAAAGAAAAACTTGGAAGTCCCTAAGATATTCTTAGAAAGAAAAGTCTGAAAGAGAGTGTGACTGAAACGAGTAAGGGTGTGCCTATTAGTCAAATAAAAAGTGCAGTTTTTTTTTATAATTTACTACTTTTTTGGATATGTACCGCATACCGTCATTTAGCCCCGAACTACGATATAGAGTTAGCAACCCTCAGCGCCTATTCCACACTGTGACTTGATTATTTTTAAAATATAACTTTATTAATTTTTTTTTAGTATTTCAAGTTGTACTCTTATCTAAGAGGGGGCCATGGGGTTCATAACACAGGCTAAAGTAGTTTGGACTCCTGTCTCCCAATCAACTATTTGATATTTTAAATGTCTTTGTAAACTTTTTTGTGAGAAAATAAATAAATTAAATTAACAGAAAACAATATGCTCTCACTTAACGTCATGTGCTATGGAAGTCAAACACCTGACTATCTATATACATATACATAGTATAAACAAAGTCGCTTCTCGTATTTATGTATGTATTTATGTACGCTTAGATCTTTTAAATTACGTAACGGATTTTGATGCGGTTTTCAACAATAAATAGAGTGGTTCAAGTAGATAGAGGCAAAGTAGGTGGATGTAAAAAAAAGTCGCGCCGGGTCCACTAGTAACGTTATTATCATGATGTGACTGAAACAATTTCAAGATCCCTTTGATATAATTTGATGATTAAAATATATAAATTATTGTGTTTTAATTTCAACAATAAATCAGTACCTGACAAGGGCTTTGCGTTTATACCGGCACCATACCGTGACGGGAAATTGGAATTAACAATTTTCTTTATACCATTCGTTCGAAATCAATTTAATGCTAATCAATTCCAGTTGGAACCGGTTCTTGGCACATTTTCCCCCATTCCAATTTGGCGAACTTTGCGAAAGTTCGATTTGTTTATAATTAATAATAATTGGTTTTGTCTGTTTAACGTATTTTAATGAGGTGATAAGTGATTTTGATTGGATAATAATGAACTGCACGACAGGAAATATTAATTGCACACAAACCTTATATTTGCATTGTTTGATAATCAGTTTAAACTATCTGTCTATGATTTAGACCGAAATGAAGGAGCCAAAAAGAAAAGTTATTTTATTTACTTTCATCAAAATCACCTTCAAAAATTCCTTCTCCCCACGAGCAATATGTTTATTTATTATAGTAAATGACATTATAAAAAGGAATAGCGAGATTAGGAGGTTTAAGGGATAAATTGACAAAGTGATAAATTTCTGAAAAGCACTGAATCTCAAAATGACCGACAATTCGATCGTGACAACGCTCACGGTCACGATTGTGACAACCCTAACCACTCAAGGGTGTCGTACAAGGCGACTAATGAGATAAAGGCAGATCACCTGAGACCCTCGTATCGCCGGAAAATGGGCAGCAGCGTTTTCTGTTGCATATTCTTAACACTGCGATCTCCAACCCGCTTGCCAAGCGTGGAGATTATGGCAAATCTCCCCAAAATGACAAAGTCTCTTACAAAACGGCCCCCAGTTCCCGGTCGCCCTGCTAGTCGGGGCCAAGGCGGCGGCCACGGAAACGGCAGGGCAGGGGGTGCAAAGAATCCCCGGGTTACGGAAGGCCACCAATTACAACTGACCCTGGCAACGTTTAACGGTCGCACCCTGAGGCTTGATGAGCATCTGGCGCAGCTGGAGGTGGAGCTAGAGAATATTAAGTGGCATGTTCTGGGTTTGTGTGAAGTCCGAAGAGAGGGGGAGGACACCATAACTCTTGACACAGGCCACCTTCTCTACTTTCGCGAGGGTGACCAAGTATCCCAGGGGGGTGTAGGGTTTCTCGTCCATAGGGCCCTTGCTGGCAACGTTGAGGTGATCTCCAGTGTGTCGACCAGAGTAGCGTACCTGGTTCTTCGGCTATCAAAACGGTATAGCATCAAAGTTATCCAGGTATACGCACCGACCTCGTCACACGCGGATGAGGAAGTGGAAGAAATGTACGAAGACATATCCAAGGCCTTGCATAGCACCACAAAGGCTCACTTCAATGTTGTTATGGGCGACTTAAACGGCAAAATGGGAGCCAGGAGCGGCAACGAATCTAGAGTAGGGCCGCATGGTTATGGAGGTAGGAACCACAGGGGCCAAATGCTGGTGAACTTCCTCAAGAAAGAGGGACTCTTTTTAATGAATTCATTTTTTAAGAAGAAGCCACACAGGAAGTGGACATGGCGAAGCCCCGATGGTTTGATCAGAAACGAGATCGACTTCATTATGACGGACAGAAAGCAAATATTTAGAGATGTCTCCGTGATCAATAGGTTCAATACTGGGTCTGATCACTGCCTTGTCCGAGCGTCTCTTAATATAAATCTCAGGCTCGAAAGAAACCGTCTGATGAAGTCCACGCTCCGACCAAATCCACTCCAAACCATAGAAGGCACCGAGAAATTCCAACGGATTCTCGACGATAAATTTGCCACGATGGATACTCCAAACGATGTGAACGAAGCCCTGCACAACGTGGTAGAAACGCTGAGAGACGAGGGCATAAAATTTTGCCAGAAACAGCGTAAGGGTAGAAAGTTCAAACTTTCTGAGGAGATCCTGCGACTAATGGCACAAAGACGGGAAGCCATTTTCGCTACTTCGTCAGAGAGGTTTGACCTTAACAAGCGGATTAAAAAGATGGTACGGCGTGACCTTCGGAGCTCAAATACACGCCTGATTATAGAGACTATAGAGTGAAACCGAGGGTAAAAAGTATTCATGCGACAGCTTGAAAGGAGTCACCTAACGAAGCTCATCACACATGACGGCAGAACCGTAATGTCAAAGTATGAAATCTTCTCTGAGATTGAGGACTTTTACGACCGGCTATACGCTGCACATGCTCCTTGTCCCCGGCGAGACAACCACGATCCTGGAGCCACCCTGACGCGGCACTATACCGACGAACTGCCGGACATCAGCCAAGAAGAGATCGTGTTGGCTCTGAGGCAGCTTAAAAATGGAAAAGCCCCTGGTGAAGACGGAATTACATCCGAGCTTCTAAAGGCAGGAGGAGCTCCTGTAATACAGGAGTTACAAACGCTCTTTGACTCCGTCTTACACTGCGGGAGAACTCCTAAGGCGTGGAACAGGAGCTTGGTAATTCTATTTTTTAAAGGAGATAAAACACTGCTAAAGAATTACAGGCCCATCTCACTCCTGAGCCACGTCTATAAGCTGTTTTCCAGAGTCATCACGAATCGCCTCGCTCGGAGACTCGACGAGTTTCAACCACCAGAGCAGGCCGGGTTTCGAGGAGGATATAGCACCATAGACCACATTCACACAGTGAGGCAGGTTATACAGAAGTCTGAGGAGTATAATCAACCCCTGTGTCTATCTTTTGTGGACTATGAGAAGGCCTTTGACTCCGTCGAGACCTGGGCTGTTCTAGAATCCCTGCAGCGATGCCAAGTGGACCATCGTTACATCGAAGTGCTGAAAAGCTTGTATGAAGGCGCCAACATGATTGTCCAAGTACAGGACCAGCAGTCTAAACCCATCCAATTGCACAGAGGAGTAAGGCAAGGGGATGTTATCTCCCCGAAACTGTTCACAAATGCATTGGAGGATATGTTCAAGACGCTGGACTGGAAAGGTATGGGCATCAATATAAACGGCGAACATCTGACGCATTTAAGGATTTGCAGATGACATAGTCCTAGTGGCAGAGTCGCTGGAGGAGCTGCAGCGAATGCTGGCCGGCCTAGCATCAGCCTCGCAGCGGATAGGTCTCGGCATGAATGTAGACAAAACGAAAGTCATGATTAATACCCACATTAACCCGAGTCCTGTAGTCGTAAATGGCCTTCGCCTTGAAATTGTGTCTGAATATACGTATCTTGGGCAAACCTTGCAGTTAAGTAGAGGCAATTTTGAGAAAGAGGCCAAAGGCGGATTCAGCTGGGCTGGGCGGCATTCGGAAAACTTCGCCGAGTCTTCACGTCACCCATACCACAATGCTTAAAAACCAAGCTTTTCATCCAGTGCGTCCTACCCGTCATGACCTACGGTGCCGAGACGTGGACACTTACGGTACGGCTTCTTCACCAGTTCAAGGTCGCTCAGCGGGCTATGGAACGTGCTATGCTCGGAGTTTCCCTGAAGGACAAAATTCGTAACGAAGTAATCCGACAGAGAACCAAAGTAACTGACATAGCGCACAGAATTAGCACGCTGAAGTGGCAGTGGGCTGGCCATATCTGCCGACGAACCGAGTGGAGACCACGACTCGGCAAGCGTAGTGTAGGACGCCCTCCGGCCAGATGGAGTGACGATTTGCGAAAGGCTGCGGGTGGATGCTGGATGCGACAAGCTGAGGACAGGCAGGGTGCATTGGCGCTCATTGGGGGAGGCCTATGTCCAGCAGTGGACTGGTATAGGTTGATGATGATGATGATGAACGCTCACGGCGGCATTCGTAGGGTAATCATAATCATAATCATAAAAGGAGTACAGGCAAAAATGTATGGAACCCAGCCTATAGGATGACCAAGCACACATCGGCTAGTTTCGGCTCCATGTTTTCTCACACGACTGAGACGCTCTACGACGCCAAACAGACCGATGTGCATTATTTATCACTGGAAAAAAATACATCTTGGCGTTAATCTTGGGTCCGCCTTGGCCATGATCCAGGATTTGGCAGACCGGGTAATTACAGTGGAGCGACCGCTATCTGACCTCCATGACCCTATTACTACGGGAACAGGACCAGATTGGATCATGGCAACGCATTCAGTCTCCTGAAAGTGCAGGTTTCATTACGATGTTTACCCTCACCGGCATCGGTTAGTATTCAACTAATGTACATAACTCATTGTTTAACGGTATCTGTACATATTGTGGTTATCACTTCGCATAAACTATTTGCAATTATCTCAAATCGCCGCGTTGCAATTTCGCAACATAAAATCTAAAGCAGGACGTGTGCAAAGTTTTGTGAAATGCAGAATTAGTTTTCGAGACGAAATGTTCCTGTTCCTGTTCCTTTGAGGCCAACTTCGAGAGTTATCTTAAAGCATCCTGTGTTATCTTAAACTTGTTATTGTATGCGAAATATTTTCGATTTAGCACAAATTGCGTTATATTATTTTTTGTATTTATATTAAAGTACATCGCAGCGGACAGAGAACGAGATTACGGTGTTTTTTTTACACTTGTATGACAATTATGCTGAGTTGGTATAGTTGTGTCGAGAGGACGAATGACAGGTGATTAACCAAAAAAATGTGTATGGAAGGAATGAATGGATTGAATTACGATCAAATTAGAGATATTTCAAAGAAAGTTCAGATTAGGGTCAGACACTTTAACCGGCGACAATAATGAAAGGATTGACGAATTTGGAAGAAGCTAGAGAGGTTTGTAAGGACCAGGACAGGTTGAGGAAGAGGAACGTCTACCTACTGCCACGGGAAAAAGGCGCGATGTTATTATGTAGTCGTATTACATAAATTAATAATTATAAACAAACCTAAACTCGATGGGTTGACCATGCGCAGTTTAAGTGTCCTTATAGCCACCTTCCATCTCCATCGACAATGCAATTATATGATACCATCGATTAGCTCGATGTTATCATATGATTGCACTGTTACAAAACTTACATGAGTGTTGTGTGAGTGAAATTTCAGCTCAAACGGAACCCAGGAAATAGATCAAATTTAACTTGCAAGATTTTATTAGGACATGTGAAACTAAATAAAAGCTTGTGAAATTCAACACAACAGTATTTAGAGTATTGAATCTTTTTTTGTACACAATTTAGTGTACAATGTGGTCCAGGCCTATCCGTATGGGAAATAAGCGAGACAGTATATATTTATTAATCAGATATGGAAACTCTAGAGGAGAGCCTATTGTCGCCGTAACAAAACATTTAATCATTTGAGGTTTTCTAGCACAAAGGTTTATTAGGTACCTTCCTTACGTCGGCTACCCTACAAACTTTCGCAATCTTTTTAGAATTGTATACCTGGATATCAGCGATAACGTTATAACGGAAGCAACAACTTACGTTGTTGTGTTCTTTGTGTTAATATTCCAGTATAAAGAATGACTAGTATGTGGTACTCAGATCACCTTGAATTACTGCTAGACTTTAGATAATGCCAAACATTAGGTACTTTTTTTTATGTCATTCGGTAGGCAAACAATCAAGCAGGCCACCTGATGGAAAGTGGTCACCACTGCCTATAGACATTAGCAACACCAAAAGTATCGCCAATGCATTGCCCACCTCTATAACACGTTGCTTTGGCAGCAAAAAAGCAAATGCCCCTCCACTGCCAAAGCCACGGTTCCCCACCTCATGGAGCACTGGAGACCTTACTCGTAATACTAATTAAAAGAGTATTGTTTAGTTGCGGTATTCTGTAAGGTGGAGGTACTTCCACAGTCGGGCGGCTCCAATTCGTACGTGTTGAAATTACAATTGTATATGTTCCCGAACAGGACAATCTGGAACTCCTTCAAAGTCAGAGTGGTTGGGCTACCTCGCTTGTAAGCATGCATACAAGCGTGTATGCATGCTTATACCTCCGCCGCCGGGACACCACGGCGTACCTAAGCTATCCAGCACGGCTAGCACATGTGTTCTCACTCGCGATAAGCGAATGTGGATACACATAGAGATGTATGGAGTAGGGCTCAGATTTTATTTTTGGCACTGCCTTACTGTACTTCGGCGTATCTATATTTTCAGAACGATGAATTGAAGATTTAAGTACTTAAACAAAAAGTCAAAACCAAAAAAACAACAGTATTATCACAAAGTACGAAAGGCCCGTGGTATGATGATACGAAAACTTTTCTTTTCAGTCCCGTGATCTACATTCTAAAACAGTTGTCATGACAACGTTAAGAGCGTTTCGTCTATTGGGGCCTTAGGTAGGGCCACAGGTTCCTTGAATATTATTAAAGTTGATCCTCAGAAAGGGCCCGTGATAGAATATGTATGGGAAAGGACAAATGTTCAATAACGTTTTCTCGAACAATGATACAATCAGATGGGACATAAATACTTAGCATTTATGAGACTAAATTCATCATCTATGTCATTTTCGTACACGTCGTCTCTTATGAGATTAATATCAAACCTAACACATTTATAAACATTTAAAGTAAAATTACTAACATTATTATTATAGTAGCAGAATGTTTAAGCTTGTAAAGTTTCATATAAATACATAATAATAAACCAAAGAAGAAGCCGGTATAGCCCAAGGTACTCAGTTTATACACAAGGTAGTATGCTCTGTTTTAATCGCGTGCTGCGTAAGTCTCAGGGTTCCATTCTCGTACGGAAATTACGGTCTGTTGCAGTAACCTTATAATTGCATCGCATGTCAAATGAGCCATTTTGTGTCAATTTGTATTCTATTCGAATGACAGATGTTGAGTTGCAACTTTAGCTGAGGTCGACGTTTTCATTCTTAGGTTGCATTTTTCTACTTTTTTTTAAATTATCAATTCTGTAAAGGAAAATAAGTCAAACGTTTGCTCGAACATTGATTTAACTTTAATGTTACTTACTCCAATGTTACTCTGATCGAGTTTAAATCGAGTAAAACGGGAGTTCTGGTACAAATTTTACAGCACTTGACACTTTGACACTGACTTTGAATTAAATCAAAGTTGCAACTTTACTATTGTCACACGCTATCACATGAAAAGTAGTGCAGAGCTACCTTGGAAACAGGTAGCTAAACCTAATCGTTTCAGGAAAAAGGTCCCGCGGGAGGCCCAAAAACTATGAGGTATGAGATTGATTATCAAGACTATTGCAAAGAGCCCAATCACGATGGGGTTATCTTATTCAGTAATTGCTCTATCATCAAACCTGCTCCATGGTACGATAATAATGCATAATTGTCATCCAAATTACATGGTAATACCAAGTAATGTTTCAGCTCACTGGAAAGCCGGGAAGTGGGTCAAATTAGACTTGGAAGATATGACACGAACATACAAGCAAGTTAAATAAATGCTTGTAAAAAGAATACAACTGAGTCGACGGTTACGGATACTACCGCATATAATTATCATGTTAATACCGGAACAGCAAAATGTTATTTTTATGTTAAACGATAAAATACACAATGAGTGTTGCCATTGGGAAATTAAAATTATGTTTTTGCTTACATAGTCAGACTTGCACACCAAGTTTTCGAATTTCACACGTTGCTATATATTATACCACATTACGTTTTATACCACATTCTACTTTGAAAAATACGTACCTAACCATATCTTCTATCTTCAATCGTTTTCGCAAAAACCAAGTTCAATGCTAGAGGATGATATAGGCTACTCTCCCCTACAAAGTTTCGACGCCGCACCGCCTGTGTGAACACCTGGGGGCTTACCATAAACTCTTATAGCAAGACCTACACGACAGAGCTATACGTGTCACATAAGCTTGTCTCGTTCTAAGCAGGGCAGTTCTGTTTAGGTCCTGCTCTAAGAGCTCATGGTAACCCCCTGCGCGCCGAAATCTTTGCGGTGCAGTGCAATTGCAAAAGGCATTGCATCAACACAAACCTTAAGTGAAAACTCACTACTTTATGACACAAATTTTAAGATGCTTAAATGTATAAGGCGTCGTTTTAAAAGTCGTCGTAAGTTTAGTACAATTGGGCATAAGTGACAAACTCGTGGAAAGTGGCAATTTCACCATAAAACGCAGAACAGCAGATAATAATAATAATAATACACATTACACAAATTTCTTAGATATAATAAGTGTGGGAGACTGATGCCTAAACTAGGCAAAAGCCTGTATTTCAGGTCACCAGGCCCCCCCTCGCACTATGCTAGTGACCAAGATTTGTATAGTTATAAAATGGGCATAAATGTTTATTGCTAACAAATAATTTGAAAATATAGATAAAGTGAATAGATAGATATATAATACATAATATATGTGTTAGTAGTGTTAGTAAAATGACGTACAACTGAATCCATAAAATAGATTTTTAATTATTACTATGGGAAAATTTAACTAATTGGTGTAAGTAACAACTCTGTACTATTATAATCGAGTTCTTTGAGATAACCAGTGACTCTCTTTTTACATTGGTAAAGCTGTAGTGGGTAGATATTTAGGGTTTTATTTATTTTGTTATAAATATAGCTTCCCAAAAAACAGAAAAATCTTTGTACAAAACTTGTAGTTATTGGAGGATCGGGATGTGGTACTGAAAAGGGTCTTCTGCGGGTCTTTGTAGTAGAGGAAGGAGGGATGTAAGTGGTTGTACAATCTTGGGCAAGAACTGTGTAGAGCACAAATAATTGGCGGACTGATAGCACTGACGTTTTACGATAAAGTTCATGGGTCGGGTATCTGAATGGGAGGAAGGACATCACTTTCAGTAAAGAACGTTGTGCTCTCTCTAACGTTATAAGCGTTGATTTCGCAGCTCCTCCCCACGAAGTGATGCAATAAATCAGGATGGATTGACAGAGAGCATAATATACGGTCTTGAGTAAATCAATATCGGAGACGTGTCTCAGGGTTTTAAATATATATATTAATTTTCTTACTCTGTTTGATAGTGTTTCTATATGCAGTTACAGATGCGTTTACACAGTGGCGATTGAGCTACCACGCCTCATGCCTTACCTTTAAACCGGATCACAACAAGGCAAGCGTTGTTGCTTGGCGGCAAAAAAATATAAAGCGTTGATACACAACCAAACGGACTCCTTAGGCAGAGTCAATAAATCAGTAAAAATCTTTTTTTTTTATTACCTTGCAAGGCACATGGATGGACGGTTCACCCGATTGAAAGTAGCCACGGTCGTCTAGCACATCTGCAACCTAAGACGAGCGGATGCGGTACCTGTAGACATGCCTTTTGAAGAACCCTATGTTGTATTTCAGAGGGAAGACTTTTGCTCATTCCACATCTTACATCGTAAAAATAATAATCCTCTCCTCATCTGTCTGTCTGTATTTCGGCTAACTCCATCTTTCATCATCAGTTAGATAATTTCTTCTGAAAAGTTTATATGTAAAACATATTATAGTAAAAAAGCCGAGTAAACCCGTAAGAAGCCGATTCGGATAGCCAGTACTGCATAATAAAATGTTGACAGGACTTTCGGTGAATTCACAAATGTATTTGACTCGGCGGTGACTCTGCACCTCTAACAGTGTATAACTCAGTTTGCCAGTAGTTAATTTAATTAACAAAACTCTTGGCTTAACAGTGAAATTCCAATGGAACAAGGTTTGAATTATTTATTGGGACAATCCAGTTGAATCTCTTGGAGTTGGTAAAGTTATTTTCAGTAATTTTGTTGATCCCATTCAATATCGTCACTGGACGGAGTCAGATGATTTCAGGAAACGATGCCTATTAATCGGATAAACCGAAGTGCCGAAGGTCCTTTTCATTTATTACAATTTTGAATCAATAAAGTGTCTTAATACGCAGTGCAATCAAAATACCATACCGGGTTATATATAGACGTAGATATATTCGGGACATGGATCAAAATTTAAAATTCGTGACTTCAATTCCAGCCTTAGTTTAGTGTTTTTACCTGTTGTAAACAAGCTTACGGGCTGCCTGATGGTAAGCTTTATCGCAGCCTACGCATATGAAGTTTGCAAAACTAGGCATATTTCTCTCGTGTTGCCCAATAATATTTTCACTCCTTAAAGAAATCTATCTTGTACACTCCAGCGAAAACCTCTACAAGGAGCTCATTTCACCATCATAATGTGTAAGTCCCAAACAACAAGACTATTTTGACCTTATACAGTAGTTAGTGGCAAGATAGACCAAAAGGTCGAGGATTCACCCTTTGACGTTATGCCATTTCACAGATTCAATACTTGCTAAGTGCCGATCCCAGCAGAGTATCGGACTAAATGAGCCGTGCGTAATACCTTCGAGAAATAAAACCTTTTGGCGACCACCTACCACCCAGTAGGGTGCGTAGTACTGCTATTTCTTCTATGGCGCATTTAGACCAAATAAGTGAATGTTTATTGTATCTTAGTATGAACATATTTTTATTACATATTTTTCGAATACATACATATCACACCTTTTCCCCGTAGGGGTAGGTTGAGATCACTTCGTTCCACTTGCTACGATCCTGACAGATTTCTCTCGGTTCACCCGCATTCATTAACGTTTAGGGTGTTCTTGACCTGACCTTGGTTTACAATATTATAGATTTGATCTTGATATATACGTCTAGGTCTTCCCCTTCCGACCATTCCGTATACTCCCTCATTATATCCTTTTAGTTAATGTCCTGTCGTTTGTCTCTACATGCCCAAACCAGCTATACAATCCTTTCTCTATTTTATTCACTACATTTTCTTTCACACTAACATGTTTCACTATTCCGTAATTTATCTTTCAATGATACTCCCGCCATACTTGTTAAAGTTCACATTTTTATTGAATATCTTTTTTCATTTCGTACTTTTTAGGCCTCTGCCAATGCTATTTTCTGAAATTTTTTTTGAGACTGTTCAACTAGTCTCCGAAAACTTCAGCACCGCAACGGTTCGAGACTCGTTCTACGTGCCTCATAATACCGTTGGCGGAGTAAGGTTGACCAAGGTCTTCCGCTAGGGATCCTAAAAATCAATAGGTCCGTAAGTAGATTTTTGGCGTCAATATATATGTTGTGATAATGCAAGCCGCCTTGACCATGATCCAGGATTTGGCAGATCAGGTAATTTTAAGTAGAGCGACTGCCATCTGACCACTGTGAATTAGTTAACAGGGGACCTGACCAGGTTGGTTAATGTTTTGACTCACCTCAGTATAGAGTATCGGTTAAGCGCTGTCCTAATTGGCAACGGTTATGCGATCATAATCGAGCCACGGGCGTTTTTAAGGTCTCCTTTTTAGTCTACTGAAGTCCACCGCACGACCATGATTGTACGACCGTTGCAGATTAAGACATCGCCTTAGTGTTCAATTAATGAACTCGGTACCTCAGTTGAACCTCTCGCTTACTCTCGCCTCTCCGCTAGACATTAGGCCACCGACGCCACTAAATATTTTCTAATATCGACACGCAAAGACGATACAGCCCCTAGTTCCATTGGGCTGAGTCGCCGTTTGCTGAAACGAATCTGACAGTTTTGTTAGGATTTTAAACTGACTTGTCTTATTTGGTGAACAAACAATGCCCAAAATCACCACTTGCCGTATCAATCACACTACGTACATTGTGTATAGATGTCTTGAATTATACAAGAAACACATAGAATCAGTCAATTTCAGCGAATACTGCTGCACATTATCCATTTAAATACATAATTTCCTTAACCAAATAAGACAAGTCAGTCCGGATTATACTAGGTAGGTACTTATGCATTTTTAAATCAATGGAAAACATAAAACGCCGGGAAACATGCCTTATATTTCTGAAATATACTCCTTAATTTAATCATAGCAACCATAATAACACATAATAATCTGCAAAAGATCCAATTGTAAACGGAAAATGGAACTCGTGTAGAAGCGTGACAGTAATGATGTTTCTAAGCAGCCAGCTAACGCCAGCTATAAACGAGATGCCGTAACTTTTGATGTTTGTATTCAGAGCTTCGCAGGCTAGGGGATCGCAGTTTTGAACATCCCAGTTTCGTCGAGGGTGGAGCTGGAGAGAAGGGTGCATTTGAAGTGGTTTCTTTAGTAAACAACCGCCGAACTAGATGGCGTTGTTAGGGAAAATCGATAGTGAACCTAATTTATCCGTCTTAGAAAAGCTAGTTTTGCACATATTGTAATCATTATCGTATGGTATACAAAGCTTTAGAATCTTGCATAGGTATATAATTTGTAATCAAAGCGATTTTTTACTTATGACACAAATTTCAAACGCCATCTATTTGAACCTTATACTAAAATGAAAGCAAGATATTTCCTTTTCAACATGTTTCCATGAGGTTGGTAGTTGGGTTTGAGGAAGGTTATGGTTTACTTAATTCTGCATTAAAGGTAGGAGAGAAGATGGCGTTGCTTTAAATCACTCTTTACTGAGGGCACATTAAGGGTTACTTTCCAAGCCTATTCAAGTGAGCGCCCGAGCGCGATCCATACAGATGTAGTTTAATCATATTTTCAATATTACGCCAATGAAGTTTTGTAGACGTCATCGAGAAACCAATATTTATAAGCATAGTGGTGTGTCAGATTTTCGTAAAAATATATTATTTCAAAGTGGAACTTTTTTAACAAGGGTTTCTTTAAGCTCCGGGCAACTTTGAAACAATGTATTTTACCGCAGATCTGACAAACCACAAGCATAGATAGTGGTTTCTAGATCACATCTAAAAAAATTCATTGGCTTTGATAGCGTGTTATTGAAAAAATTACTAAACTACGTTTGTATGGAGCGCGCTCTGGAAACACTCCATTTGAAGCCTCAGAGAGCAGTCCCGGGACAGATTACACAGTTACTGCTGACCTTATAGACATCGCTATTCTCAACACACATAATCTACAATCTATTAACACTAATATTAGAAAAACTATCAATATACACGGATCTCAAACATGAGATTTGACGAATATGGAAACTCAAGAAAGTGTCAATTGTCCCGATAGTTCTGTCCACCACCGGAATCATACCCAAATCAACTGCACCACTCTATTTTAACACTAGATCTACCAAGGCCAATACATAAACAACTACAGAAGACTGTGATAATTGACAGAATAGTGCGAAAGTACCTTCAAACAAACGATACAAAACTAATTCAGTACCTGTTTGATACTTTACTCAGGCCCGTACCAAATGTGAACGAGATCCTATTGTTATTTGGCTACCAGGATTCACTTAATAATAAACAATAAATTGTGTGTCATCTAGTATACAAGAAGTAAGGAAAAAAATTTAAAATAAATAATTTATTAAAAAAATAAATTAATCTTGTGCAAGTGGCATAAAATTTCAACCAAAGCATAATTCTCTGTGTTCGATATAGAATTCTTGTTTCTCTCCATTCTTTATGTCTCTAATGTTTACGTCGATCACTGGTAACTGCTGGGTGGTGCTTATCAACTCAATGTCGGTGTATTGCCATTCTCCTTTATTTGAATATTTAAAGTCCTGTTAGAAAAAGATGACCACATGAAAACAATTCATCACAGTTCATTCGCTTTCTCATATTTATGATCATCATCGCAGCAGTGGAACTTCCATTGATACTCATAGGTCTCCCCCACGCCACCTACTTAGTGCCTCCTGTATTCAATGACTTCCTCCTATACGATCTTTACAAGGTCAGACGATCCATCTCGCCGTCGAAGAGAAGGTCGCCAAAATCGTCTAGAAACACGAAACTGAAGTGGCAGTGAGCTGGCCATATAGCTCTCAGAACTGATGCCTATGGGGCGAAAAGAATATCGCGTACCGACGAGGCAGCGTAGGACGATCCGCCACAAGATTATCAATTATTTGTAATTTGAACGAACATGATATCGTTCGTTCAAACATTACTCCAGTATACAAAATCAAGTTAAATGTTTGGAATTTGCCCAAATGTGAATTAGCCATTTTGAGAAATTCCTTTATGTCACAAAAGGTATAAGTAATATTTTCTCTGTACAGCTGTTATCTTGATATTTTGATTAAATATGCCAAAGATAGCTATTTGTAAATTGTAATTTTATTGTTATTTTATGCAATTATTGTTATGATGATACTACTATAATAAATTAATATAAATACTGTCAATATAGTATAGTTGTAGACCAGACCTTAAGGTTTAAGGTGACTGTCCCTAGAGTGACCCGTCGATGCAATGTTTTCGATATAACGATTGTCGATTATCGATTTCGTAAAACAAGGACATCGAATGGAGGAGAAAAATGAAACCGAGATTTCATTCCCTATGTCATATTGGCATCATGCTGTCCATATTTAGCCTCAGAAATACTCACTTTACATCCGTCAGTATCAGCCGTTACATAATAAAAGAAAGGGTTTCTTTCGGACGGCTTTGGGCCCATAATTTTTCCTTTTAAATTCATCACAAGCAAATTATGATCGTCGTCGTCCTTTGAATAAACATACGAATTGCTGCAGTGATATCTCAAAGATTGAATGGTAAACAACGATTGAGTCCTGAGCCACCGCAAATTTTTCAACGAGACCTGAAATATAATCAATTGAAATGATAAGTCAATCAGCATAATATCGTTTAATTTAGTTTCTTTGCAGAATCGTGGTGCTGTCTCTATGAGTAGTTTGTTTAATGTCATGTGACTGACTATTCAGCGGGTCTAGCTAAGATACAAATTAATGATATTCGCAGAATGGAGTCGCCCAGAACTGTAAAGATTATTTGGCACGGGGCAGAAATCAGAACTAGGGCCGCATTCTTCAAAAGCTTTACTTTTGAGAGACAGCTGAAGTTGATGTTTGACACCCACGCCCTCATGTAAGTGCTAAATGATAATTGTAGTTCTAATGACTTCACTCTGCGAATGTCACTAATTTGCATTTTGGCTAGATCCGCTGGCTATTTTATTTTAAGTCCAGCGCTGTAGCTTTGATGTCCAAGTATTTATTTACGTTGATATAAAAGACAAATAAGGCTAAACTAGAATTGTTTTAGTTTGAAAGTGGGATTTTAAATTCTTATTAATATAAAGCGTTAAACGCCAGTTTAGTTAAACTTTGTGGTGACTATCTGACCCGGTAGCCAAAGCTGGAACTAAGAGTCGCCATTTCGAAATGTCATGCCATTTTCAATAACAGCTATGTTGACACCACTACAGATAAGTTTGTTGTACATGCACATGTCAAAAGTATTTTTATACACTTAAACGATATTTCCATGCTTGATCAATGTATGAACAATTAGTAAGACGGTTAGGAAAAAAAGTATTTCAAAATTAATGAAGCCAATAAAATAAATCACTTACACCATTGAAAAAATCCGCAATTCTTATACCAACTTCACTAAGCCAAAAGGTTTTGTTTCTATGAGTCACTTTTGGTGTTTCTGCATTGACATAAATACACGTTAAATTTCTTTCCAGATCACATTTAACTAGAAATGGCTTGTTCTCGTTTATCCAATATATTCCTGAGAAAAAGATAGCATTCGCTGAAGTTTCTAAATAAGTACACTTTTACATTATTTTCTTTACAATTCGTTTGATTAATCATTAAAAGTAATGTCAATTATCTACCTGTTTTGTAAGATTCTGGTAAAAATTTACATGAGGACACTGGGTTTGATTTAGAGCCTAACGGTGCTTTAACTATGCCACCACCGTCACCCTCGTTATCAGTAATCCCACTGCTACTTGCTGAAATGTCAGTTACAGTCTGTTTAACAATCAATTACATATTTTTTTCTGTATCACTTCGTACAAATTCGAAATAAGTTAGAAAACTAACTATCAGAATTAGGAATGTATTAAAAATATATACTCGTACAACAACTAACCACTGCATCGACATGATCCGGGCATGCCTGGTCTTCCAGGAAAACCTTGTTTGCCCTGTATTCCCACTGACCCTCGGGCACCTATTACTCCTTTTAAACCATTTTCACCCTTGTCTCCTTTATCACCTTTTTCACCTTGAGGACCTTGTTTTCCCATAGGACTTGGTAGTGGATCAATAGCCTGTAATATTTGAACGTTTATTGAGTTTCTAGTAAGTACTTACACTCTAAGACAAAATGATCGAAGCACGTCATAATTCGAATATGCTGAAACTAGCGATTTCGTCAATATTGAACAACTTTAGTTTTTGTTAAATATAGCTAAATCTATGATATTTATAACAAAAATATTTTTTATTTTATGATCACTGTCAAATTTCAAGTTTTATTTTACAATGACTATAATTGCTTACTTACATTGCTTAAAAACAATGCAAGGTAAAAGGAACAGAAAGAAAGCTAGAGAAAAATTAGAAGTTCTACGTGTAGGTACAAGCAAGTACAAATAACAATACTGGGTAACACATTCGTCGTGGTGATGAATTTAGGAACTACGGCTAGATAACCGGCAGTGCCCGCTTATCGGTGTTTAGTTAGACGTTCTGTTATTATAAACATACTCACTAAATTGATGTTACAATCTGAAAAAGAAAAATAAGTATATATTCTTTTTTAAACATCGCTGAAAATAAAAAATAAAACTGTATAGTTAATTGATATCAAAATGTGTGTAGGGACACAGAATATCTAAACGTCTATATCTATACAGGGTGTAAAAAGACCGCTAGCATTAATTGAAACCTCATATTCTACCCATCAAACTGAACAACTTTCCCCAAGAAACACACCCGCGGAAACTCTTAGTTTCGGCAGAAATCGAGATTAAAAATAAAAAATAAAGTTGTATTTTTGTACTAAAAAATATCAAGTATCGATAACTAAATCGTTCACAATTAATTTAGACACTCAAAGTTCAAGTTTAAGTTGAAATAAATGCACTGTAAGTAAAAGAACGCAATGTAAAGCGCCGCCCACGTGCGCTCACTACTTATCTACTCGCTGCCGCGCGCCCGGAGGTAGGTACTACCTACAGCGGCCGCGCCCGCGCCAACTGCCACCGGCCGCCCGTGGGCCCATGCCCATGGGACAGCAACACTGCCATGCTCCCACTCGGTAAAGTTTAACACGACAGGGGTACGCATACCTTAATGCATTACCTAGACGTTTGCTTACGGTCATTCACATTATACGAAAATCGTACCCAGCACCTACCTATCGTCGATATCAGCAGTAAAGTTCACGATCGAAAGTTCTACCTACCTAGGTAAATGATTGTATGACGACCATACACATTACATGAAAATTTAACATAGTAGGTATTTACCGCGGCGCGCACTTGCATGATCAGGCACAGGATCAGCTGTCTACCTACCTAACTTACGTACACGTTTGCTTACGGACATTCACATCATACGAGAATCGAGCCCAGTACCTACTACCTACCTACTGTCGATATGTGCAGTAAAGATCACGATCGATAGTCCAATACCTACTAGGAACATGAGAATTGAACGTAGTTCCTGTGGTAGTAACTACCTACCGCCGCGCGAACCATTTGTCATCAGCTGACAGGATGAACGGATGAACCAAACCAACATGTTTGTATTACGAATATTCCCAATTCCTATCACACGACCGAACCGTGGAGACTAAAGCAAAAAAAAGAAGATAGCTAGGTACTCAATAGTCAAGCTTAGGTATCCCTACTAGTTAGGTAGAATACGCCAAAGCGGCCGCCGCGCGGGGTCAATGGCCACTGGTCACGTGGGCAAGCGAGAGCCGTGCGCTGGACGATGTACATTGCGCGTCGCAATTAATTATTTTTTTTAGGTAGCGAAATTATGAAGTCATTTCCGCGGGTATGTTTCTTGGGGAAAGTTGTTCCGTTTCATGGGTAGAATATGGGGTTTCAATTAATGCTAGCGGTCTTTTTACACCCTGTATGTTGTTCCATACGTTATTGTATTGCAAAATGATCGTGTCGTGGCGTCCAGTTCTAATAAATGTTTTTTTTTCTTTTTTTTTTCTTTTTTTGTATGGTATTACAAGTCGTCCCAAATTTCTTTCTTTTTATACCAAGTGTAGGGAGAAAATCTTACCCATTGAAATTTGACAGTGTTGTAGAGTAACCGGAGCACTAGTCTGAAACATTAATATTAAAAATTTATGCTTCCAATTTTTTTGTGTTATCTGTTGTAATTGTGTTTGTTATTATCAGTCGTTATACTCACACTTGGATTGTCAGCGCTTACATCACCTGAACATAAAATATTAGATTATTGATTAATCGTTTTATTAAAAATTTAATTAAATAATAAGCTTACATGAACTAGATTTCTGTTTATTATTTGGGATAATCAACAGAAGTTCTTGAACTCATACAATTTGCCTTGTGCACCAATTCATCAATAGCCCTAATGTAACGATCCTTATGTGCCATAAGTGCGTTCCAGTAGATTAGTTATTACCTACATCACTATAAGTATGTGATTTTGAAAAGTATTCATATGTTGTGTTTAAATGCGTAAGTTCGGGTGACAAAGTAATAGCACACAACTTTAATGGCGAGTCTTATATTGGGGTGCATTGTGATCGCTTTAGCAATTTGGAAATACCATAGAATAAATAAGACAAACTATCGTTTTCGAAATGCCTTTTTCGGGACCTTAACCGACGCCGCTGCACACATGTGGGCTATTGTCTGAAACAGGATTTATTAAGATATTTTGAGGCGGCAATTAACTAAGAAACGGCGCTGATTTCCTTTCTTCACAGCAGACATATTGTTCCCTAGTCTCTATTGTAAAATTTTTAACAAAAATGGTACGCGCGTTTGTCTTTATGGCACGCGAAAGCATTTCTTTACTTTTATGACCTGCGTTCTCATTAGCGTTGCGTCAATATATTTTAAATACAAAGGCGATAGATAGTCCCGGAGAAAACAAAGAATTTCGACGAGCGGACCCTGTGATTCATAGAGGAATTGAGTAACACATGTTGGTCAATGGTTGGGCTTCTCACGCTTTAGGATGCAGGGTTGAGGGGTCAAGGGAAGAAAGACGGGAACGACAGTTGGTCTAAGGTCCCGGGACTGTGTGGTTCTACGGCGAGGGATTTTTCCTTGATACGAGGAGTGCGCGCGCGCAGGCACCGCAGGGTATTGTCGAGAATGTTGTTGAGTGCTAGTGTCAATGGTCTACGTTTTGTACGAGCATTAGGTATCTCTTGTGTGGTGGTTTCATAGTGTTATATATCGTCCACTATTTTAGTTTATACTCGGGTATGTAAGTGATTTGCGTTTTGTACGAGCATTTGCAGTAAGTCTGATTTTGAATTATATATTTAGGGTGGCTATAATTATATTTTGGTAGGGCCATCACGTAGTTATACTAAAGAGTGAAATACGAGGATAGGCATGTTTTGTGTTATAGATACTGAAAGTTGTTTAGTCAAATTAAACCGATCACTAGTTATTCTCTTTAAAGACACTGTTTCGAATAATTAAATCCGATACGTCCGTAAAATAAATTCTCTACTTCTAAATATATAAAAATTAATTAACTATCACTTCGACTATACATATGGGCACAGTTCTGGTAATGTGTTCTGCACCTCTTGCCGAGCCGAATGGCACCTGTTGTGGCCGGGTCAATAAACGTGTCGGGGTTCTTTTTCTTGTGTAATTTACTCATTTTAGCTCAATATGATTTTATTGAGAATAAAATGAATAGTTGTTTATACACGTTTATGACTCGTCCCGCCCATAGAAAACATCACTACACAGGGAACCAGGGCCGGATCGGACGTGGACCAAACTCTGTTGAGTAGGATCGGGAAACTGATTTGTGCTCCATGTACTTTTAGACGGTTTATCACCGTGGGTTTGCCACCGGATCTTGGTATGACTCTGCCCCTTGTTCGCTTAAAAACCTTGTGCTTTTAATGCTTTTACGACTCTATTACCAGCGGACATGGAAAATCGAGTTAGTTCGATAGGTGGGCTCACTCATTAGCGTCCCGACACCAATATCGATACATACCGCGTGCGCGTAAATAAAATTAAAAGATTAGTCTTCGATTGTTTGCAAACAAATTAGGCCGGTGCGGAAGTACGACCAGATGATCGGAATGCGTGTGACGGTTTGATCGGAGTGTACAATAGGTCACTGGTTCGTTCGATGTCGAGGTTTCGCTGGACGCATGAGCAGGACATGTGGTCCATATGTTCATGTGTTGGCCTGGTGTGTAGGTTGGAAGGGAGCCCAGGTTTTCCTATCGATTAGGCTATTTCCGAGACCTAAAGGTCCATATTTCACAACTCGTTTGGGGCAGGTCTATGTTAGGCATATCTCACAGCCATAGGGATAGGGGTGGCCACGAAGAAAGAAGAGGTTAACGCTCAAAAGCCGCGACGTGCGTCGATCGCCCGCTATTCATCGCCCGACAACCAGATACGACGACGATCAGTTCTAGAGCTAAGTTGCATGGTCCTTAATTTATATTTTGCTTGTTTTATCTACTCATACAAATGTTAATTGTCACTTACTTTATGTGCGGAATTGATGTTTCATTTGACTCGCGTATTTTACACGGTGCATTAATTTGACGAACCTAATTTTTGTATTTATATAGTCGTGGTTATTTTCATATGTTTTATTTGTTTCACGAATAATTTAGACTTCATTCGTGCGCGGCTTTTAATATGTTTATCTTGGTTGCGGACTTGATCTCCCGCTAGTTGTACGATTAACTTTTCCGTTCGGTGAGAATCACCGCATCATATAACGCATTTCCTTTAAGTGAGTTTTCCTTCGACAAACGATTTTATCAAACACACAACGTAGAGGGTCCTTTTAATGTATCTAAAGCTATGTCTATGATCACGATGTACGGCCAATGTATTTATGTGTAACCTACACGTCCTATAGCTAGAGACATCTCAGTCATGTAAGTAAGTAGGTTTAAGAATTAGGGCAGGGGAATGGGTGTTACACTAAGCAGTCTACTCTAGGACTTGAGGGAGACAATTTTGACACAATATCCATGCTTGGCAGGTGGGTTTGTTATCGCATTGTGGAAATTCTACAACAACAAACGCTACCTATACTCACAGCTTATTTCCGATATCAAGGCCGCAAGGCTGCATTGGCTTGGCCACGTGGAGAGGATAAGGGGGATCGCGCCGTAAGGAGACCTAGATATCGCTGGATGGATGAAGTTCTGAAAGACCTGCACGCACTAAGAATCCTCGATTAGCAGAAGATGGCCCAGGATAGGAAGAAATGGCGGCGATCTCTGGTGTCGGAGGTCAAGATCCACTTTAGGTCGCTGAGCCAGCGCAGTAAGTAAGTAAGTATACTCATTGCTTTACCTATCTCTAAAATATTACTAATGTTAAAGAAAAGTTAAAAACCCCCATTCTACTTTCCCAAGGCTTATAGGTATTTACTAGCTAGCCCGCGACTTCGTCTTCGTGGAAATAGCTTTTAGGACAGTTTAGCTTTTGCCCGCGTTGCAATTTTAAATGACCTCCGTAATGTATGAATGCTCAAAGCTGTACCTCTTGTTCTACCTACCTGAATTAAATTGTAACCTGGACTTAAAGCTAGTAAACTATCAAAACTGAATTAAAATCCGTTTAGAACAGCCAGACAAACAGACAGACAGACAAAAATTAAAAAACATACATTTTTGGGTATAGTTACGTTCTAGAATCCTATCCCGACTATTTTTTGTGAAATATCCTCAATGTGCAGACAAGGTTTTTGGGTTTTATAATAGATAGTAAAGATACAGTAGGCACATTTAAAAACTATAAATATTAACTATGGTATTAAAGGTAATATAACGATTTACTTACTCAAAAAAGTTATTGCCACAAAATAAACACACACAATTGTATTCATGATACAATGTATTGCTATACTACACGCCATGACTGAGTGAAGTAATTCGAGTACAAAGACATATTTTATTTAGTTGTTTTCCTTATAGTTATTCTGTAATGAGTATAAATAGATACAATAATGGGGAAAATATTGTTATACATTCCTAATACAAATATAATACAGTTTTGTGGTTTTATTTATGTTTCATGAGGAAGTTATGTTTAATTATAATTATTCGTTTATAATGTCTCGTTAGTCATTGTAAGTGATTCGGTTTGAAATGGACGTCGAAAGAAGCTTATGTTCTTGTTTGCTCTTTCTAATTTTACTGATTTATTCAGGCAAGTTCAATAAGTTATAAATTCATTCAGTGTTTGTTGTCTTCGAATCACCCATATCATCAAAAATATCGGAAAGTTAGCGACCTTTATGACTAAGAGGCAAATTTGTTTTTTGCTCTGTGCATACCTCAATTCTTAAAAAATATTTTAATTAGTGCGTACCAGCGAACATTTTTTTTTCCATTCACCGTTGCATACTGTTTAGTAGAGACCATGCGTAGTGACGATTTGCGAAAGATTGCAGGTAGATGCTGGATGCGACAACACGAGGTCAAGGTAGCACTTATTGGAGGAGGTCTATGTCCAGCAGTGGACCAATATAAGAAACAGGAAGATAGAATATTAATATTCATGTAACTTTATTTTTAGGCGCTGTGGATGATGGATTAACATCGGTAAGCTTACGATATAACTATATGCAGTCATTATATCTACTAACAAACGCAGCATAGCTACAAACTCAAACTCACGAAACTTAGCGTTTTGATCGAAGTTTTTTCCACAACCACGCTCCTCTTTTATATAAAAATCCAACCAAATCCAACCCGGAAATATTTAAATAAAAGGCGAGGAGTGGCAGACAGAGAGAATATTCGTAAGTCTATGTAAATACTCTATGTCTAAACTATAATAGACTACAACATTGTTATTAAAATGGTAATCGTATTTATTGCCTTGGTAAACAAAACGTTTGGACCATAGATCAAAGACGTTTAGGAAAATTTGATAAGATAAGATATATTTATTTTCAATAAGTAACGATTTTAAATAGTCATCACATCCAAAAATGCTTAATATTTTTGTGTTATGAAAACAAATTTAGTATGTTTATAATAATATTATTGCAACTTTTTTTTTGCAGGAGGCTACCGTGGTTGATACAAATCAACAATGCAAAGTGAAACTGCGTAAGTATAATAATATCCATAACTGTAACTACAAACTTACAATACTTTAACTATAATACTTTAAAAAAATCTTAATTTTGTGTACAATTTTCAGATGGATGCAAAGTGAACAACGTAAGTCTAAAATTCTATTCATCGACGTTAGTAAAATATAAATATTCATCTTGGCATCCGCCTTGACCATGATCCAAAATTTGGCAAATGTGGTAATAAATTGGGGCAACTGCGATCATATTAACCCTATGTGACCCTATTAACAGGGGAACTCGATAAGATTAGACCATGGTTACATATTCTGTAGCTTTAGTGTACATCACGATATTTTCCCTTGGTTTTTTTTATTTCGAAATTAAAAATAATTGAGTTTCTGTTATTTAGGTTAATTAATACTGTAGAAATAAAAGTAATTTCATTATATTATATATATTGCCTCCACCGCTCTTAAGATCTCCTTTCAAAGGTCTAAGGTTGGCTGGAAAGAATCCCATTGTGAGATAAGCCCGCCTTTGCTTTGTAAAATTATATTTTCTCATTTATATATTTAGTTCTTATGCAATAAAGAGTTTACATACATACATATAATTTAAAATTGGTACATGGTATTGGTACATCGCTCCACTGTAATTATCTGATCTACCAATACCTGGATCATGGTCAAGGTGGATCCCGGGCCCTCGTGCGTGAGAGTACAACCGGGACCTTAACGCAAAGTTGTTGTTTTTTATTGGTACACCGGGGTTCGAACAAGGTACCTCTCGCTTACAAGTCGGACCATTAGGCCACCGACGGCCTATCTTTTCATCGACTTTATAGGGGGCATGAAAACACACAAATAAATTTTAGTAAAATTTGAGAATACATTGCAGGATCTATCACAAATCACGGACCCTAAAGGAAAACAAGGGGAAGCTGGCCCAAAAGGAGAAAAGGGGGAAAAAGGCGATACAGGCGATAAAGGTCCACAGGGGGATAAAGGTCCTATAGGAGCGCCTGGAATAATAGGAATCGAAGGATTTACTGGAAGGGCGGGATTAAATGGAAGATGTGTCGGTAAGCATTTATGTCAAAAGCAAGAAAAGTGTATGCGCGATCATAGCCTTAAAACTACCAACATAGTCTAAACATCTGTTTCTCATGTTGTAAAAATATTATACTCCTTTTTTTGTAATTTAATTTATTTAAATCAAAGTACATTTTGTTTCTTTACACTAATTGACACAAAACCTGGGTGGGTTTCTCTGAGTCTACCTAGCTATTTATAGGTACGAAACATACTGGTAATACAGGCTTACCTAAGCCTCATACAATTTAATAAAACACACACAAACTTGTGTAGATAGTAGTGTAAATAAGTAGCAATTTCGTACTTAATAATTTATTTTTTTCAGATGTTGACTTCTTCGACAGTCCAGTGGATTCGTGTGAAAGTGTCCTGTCAACAGGTAATAACATAATTAAATATATATTTTCGTTAAAATATTTCCCATCTGCCTACTGCTTTGTATAATTTGATGTATTAAAAAATATATAAATTTATATATTTCGTTTGATATTATGACGCCAAGTAGTTGCGAATGTTTTACAATTGTTCTATTACCTCATTAAAATTTATTATTTTAGCTTGTTAAAGTTTAATAATAATACCTAATATAAACATTTCCAGGTGAATATACGATAGGATCGGCCAATCCAATCAAAGTTTTTTGTGATTTGGTGAGGAATTTTACGTGTCTAAATATTAATGGCACAACATTTGAACCCAAAAAACACCAACATAAAGACAGACCGTTTTGGATCAGTGAAATAGACTTTGACATTTCTGAATTTTATAGAGGAGTAAGTGTATTTTTTGCCTATTATGCCGCACGAACGTTTCCATGTATAATTCACAAGAATTTGGGGCATACATAATTCACAAGCGCAATTAGTCAGTAACCTGACTGTTCAAGCTGCCTGTAAGTTTACGAGTAAGTCTATGCCATGCCATAATATGAGGAAAATCAGAGATTTTTCACCTGGTGGCTAGTGGTTGCAGCCGAAAATGGAGCATGGTTTTCAAGGAGCACTCAATGAACTTGTTTGTGTGACTGTTGAAGTAACTAGAGACGTTTCTGGATTACAGAACTTTAATTATGTTACTGTATATAGATTAACAACCCGGTTCATGGTCTTTTATTTGTTGCTAGTTGATTCAAATTGAATTATTTAGTATGTTCATTACAAATTAAATAATATTAAGAGCAGTGTTAGATAAGAAAGCTATTCATTATTTCTTACTCTTTGGTTTTCTCAGTATTAGTTGATAGAACTCATTTTAAATGTGTAAACAATCGTATTCCAGGCAACTATGGAAAGTATACAGGAGCTGAGCAGACAGTCTCCACTTGGCATTCAATCTATAAGATACCACTGCAAAAATTCATTTGTCAGGCCGAAAAACAGTAATGGTACTGATGATAAAGCACTGCATCTCCTGAATTGGAAAGAAGATATACTTGGGCCAAGCCGGAATGAAAGATCCCCTTTCTTTTATGAGATACCAAATGACACAGATGGCTGTAAGGTCAGTTTTCATTTTATTATTATTTTTACAATTTTTTGGAAACAATTCAATAATATCTACACGTAATAATAGATACACGTCTCTTTACCCTATGCTTTCATACTGTACTCTAGTGTAGATATAAACTACAATATTGTAAAGTTTCAACTAAAATATTCGCGTAAAAGAGCAACAAACAAGCATACATAAATCCATCCATCGACACAGTCTGTAAGCATTTAAAATATTACCACAATTTTGTAATAATATTTTATGTTCAGGATTCAGGGGATTTGAACAAAGAAGATTGGAAAAGCACCGACATTATTCTGAAAAGCACAACATCGCAATTGCCAATAATTGATTTTCATATACGGGATATAAGAAACGAAAACCAACAGTTTTATATTGAGCTCACAGAGTTGTGTTTCAAATTCTAGTGGGATACATTATATAAATTTATTGTGATAACCATTGTATGTACCTAATACGAAGTTTGGTAGATTACCGCACACAATGTAACTCAACAATATCTTGAATATTATATTTCAAAAATACAAAATATAATGCTAAACAAACTTGTCCTTGTCCTTGGTGAATTTGTGCTTGATTTCTTGGTGTACTGTGCAAAGGCAGTGAGTAGAAAAGTTTAAAGAAGCGCTTAGGTATGTATGGAAGAGTATGTTAGGTATGGAAGACGAAATATAAAAGGCGAATAAATGTAGTGAAAATGCAGTGTCTACGGAACATGTATGGGGTCACCATACATATATAATAATGAGCTAAAAGTTTGTTGTAAGCTGAGGGATGATGTGGTAATAGGATTTAAAGAGGTAGGTATGCTGAAATGGTTTCAACACTTGGAGAGGTCAAAAGGGGCAGGTCATGAATACCCTCAACCGGCGAAAATACATGAGACGTATGAATGTGAAACAGGCAAAAGAGATGTGTCAGGATAGTAGCTAGTGGACCTCAATAGTCTTTGCTTACCGGTATGGGATACGGGCGTCAGTGTCAGTGTATGTGTGGCTTGGCTACCCGAAGTAGAGAATAAGCAAATATCTCTAAACTGACGTCAGTTATTAGAGATTTTATATGAGCCTGAGAAATGGCGGCAAATTGAAAAATGTTTCCATTGTTAACTCTGACAGTATAACTTTTTAAGAGAGGTAGGGCATCATAGGGGGGTATCCCGTTCGAATTGGAGCCGCCCGACTGGGGAAGTACTTTCACCTTACAGAATACCGCAGCTAAACAATACTCTTTTAACTAGAATTGTGTTTTCTTTTTATGCCACTAAGGTGGGAAACAAGCTTATGGCCTGCATAAGCAGTCACCGCAGCCTATGGGCGTTTACAATACTAGGGGCTTCACCCACGCGTGCCGGTGAGTAAGATCTCCAGAGCTCCATGGGGAGGGGTTTTGGGTAACCGTGGTATTTGCCCTTTTGCTGCCAGAGCGACGTGTTATAGAGCTGGGCAACGCATTGGCGATACCCTTGGTGTTACTTATGTCTATAGGCAGTGGTGACCACTTTCAATCAGGTGGCCCGCTTGCCTGTTTGCCTACCGTATGACATAAAAAAAAAACACAATTCCAAATTATAAATATGAATATGGTCAAAACCCGGCGCGACTTAGTTCGCTGGTTGTGCAACCCCTACCGTACCCCACACCAACCCTTCCCTACTCAATCCTACCCTGCTCTACACCGACTCCTATACCACACTTACCCCACAATTTATTTTATTATTTCATGTTAGTGAGTATTCTGAATTAGGTAAAGGTAGGTAGGTTCTATTTTCCTCGCTTTTTGAGGAGGTTCCAATACAGTGTTAGCTTGTGCTTAGTCGTACCTGGGTGCCAATAATTAGTGTCTCTTTGGGTTACCGCTGCATATCGTGGTCAAATATACAAACCAAAATACACCTGCAGATAATATCTGATTATATAGTGTCATATGTATGTTCTAAAGTACACTTTGACCTTTGATTACTCACCGCTATGTAATATATGCCGTTTTGTCGATGCCGCTCTGTGCTTGCCAACGTTACATGTTAATAATATGAAATTTTATTTGACAAATGGCGGAGACTCAAATAATTTAAATTCAAATTAAATATTTAATTTGGAAAAGGCAAACCCGATTACAATGGAAGTTTGTAGGTACACTAGTGAGCAAGCAAATTGATTTACTCCATATTTTTCCGTAAACGCTCATACATTTCTAGCATCACAAATCAGTCTATAACTTCATAAATACCTAATTGATTTTAATTCTGTTTTAGAGGTTTGATAGCCAATAAGACAATGATCACCTATATTTTATTTTATTTAACAATTTATTGTATACAAGAAAATTAAAGAGATAGTACAAGTCCTTACCTACCTAGACCTACCTTAGAGATAGTACTTATGTATTTAAATTATTTCTTCAATGTGACTGCTTTGCGGTCGACAATTTTTTTTTTTAAATAGGTTACAATTATGAGACGGGTTTCATACTAAAACAGCTGCAAATCAGAAAAAAATATTGTCTGTCGGAAATAGACCGTGTTGAATAACTAAATGAAATACAGAGTTAAATATTCTAATTATAACTGTCTTAATATATTCTTCTGACAATTATCTTTTTTTAAATAAACTTGAAAGGCAAAACTTAGTATGGGTCGGGTATAAATATAACGGGGTTTTATTTTTCTGGGTTCTGTCATACTGGTAGATACTAAATAAGAATGTTGGTAAGTGGCGGGATAAAGTATTTTTATGCTACTTACTCAGTGACAAACGAGCAGACAGATACTCTGTGAAATCATGAGTAAAGCATAAAAATGGCTGCCAATTTGCGTGTACGGGTGCTTTGACACTCACTAGCGTGACAGTGCGGTACAAAATGAAACAAAATGGTCTCAGATTGTCAGACCTGTAGGCCTACCATGAGTTACTACAGTAAAATCGGCTTACGTAACTACTCTCGTTCCGTAAAATCCGTTTCCACAATAGTAAATGTAAAATCGGTACCATGAGTTTCACATACGTTTCCCGTTTACTGTTCCGTGAAAACCACACCAACTACAGTAAAAGCTAACTTCAGTGTAGTTACGGGGTATAGGTCCTTGGCAAGGTTGTTGATTATTAGTAGTCAGTGTCACAAAAAACTTGTTTATTTACAAACTAAGGTTATATTTTAGCAACGCCTAGGCACTTATTTAAATCCTGTTAAATTGATAATAACATATACCTTATGTTCAAATAAAATTACAAAATCGTAGACGATACCCGAAATGAAGAATACAGTGACTAGTTGAAACTGCGCTTATAGTTTGTCCACTGGGTTTTAAGTAGTTTTAACCCAGCGGAAACAGCAAAGATTAATACTGCATAATTATTCATGTCATGGTGGTGCAGTAAATTCTTAGAAATGGACGTCTGTAACTTGAAAAGGAACTGCACTTACCCTAGTTGAATGAAGATCGAAGGCACAACCCCATGTGTAAAAAAGAAATCTCAACATCGTCAAACAAAAAAAATGTTTCAAATTGAAGATGCAAGCGGCAACTAAAGTGATGTGAATGTCAGACTTTAGCATTAGTTAGTGCAATACTATATTAGGAATTGTTTGTAAAAGTGAAAGTGGTAGTTTAAGTGGGGGACAGTTCTGATTTTTTAGATTCTGAATAAAAATAGATGTACCTAATTCATAATTAGATTTTTAATTTCCTGCTATAATTACTAACATTAGTATAGTATAGGTATAGTACAGCTAAAACAATAGCCATGCTATTTTCTATTATCAATACAATCACATAGTTGTTTCCCAATAATAATACCTAAGGTTAAAATTCTAAATGACCTATGTGTAAAACCCCAACCTTGTAAATCACTTAAATGTCTTAGAGGCAGACCAACTAAGACATTCGTAGACCAGAAAATAGACAGCAGTTTTGTGAACTTGTGTGTTCTCAAGACTGGAATCTGGACCGAGGCTGGAGATCCAACGGCATGTCAGGTGCAGAGATTATGGTAAAACCCTCCACTAATGTGGAGGAGGCCCAAGTCCAAGTATGTACCATTAAAGACTGTTGTGTGTGTGATAAAAATAAAACAAAATATTAATTTTTCTTATCAATTTAATATTTCATAGTATGGCACATAACATAAATCTGTTACAATATTGTTGTTGGAAGCAGTTTTGTGGCTTTATCTAGAGCATAATGAAAAACAAAACATATTTGTTCATCTCATCAACTTTAAAATATTAGTTTTTATATGTAAAATACATAAAACGAGCCAGCGAGTAACTTATATTATAAATATCACTTTCCACAAATTTTATTATTATTAGGTGTTATAGGTTATTAGACAAGTAGCATTTCTGCTGATATGTCTATACAACATAGCAGTGCTGATAATAGCTTTCACTTCCTTAACACACATATTACATTTTTGTTCACCGAATAATTTCATTAATTTTGCACCATTGTCCAACTTGTTTTTAAAAGAGTTTACAGAACTGGCGGTTACCTATGAGAGCCTATTGTCCTATGTCTGAGAACTTATTCCAACTATTCACAATTCACAACCTTATGGTGTAGCAAGTGATAAACAATATTAGTCTTAGATGGTGTGCGATTTATTCTTGTGCTGTGTCCACGCGACGCTTCAGCACCTTTCATATTATACATGCGGTGAAAGTAAATCTAGTAAGTCTCAATGAGACCACCCCGTATCCTTATTTCTTCCAGTGAGGTTAGTTAAATTCTACAAGAATTCTTTTCTCATATGACTTCTGTATCAGGGCTGCCGCTATCTTGGTGGCTCTTCGCTGCACACTCTCGAGAAGATCAATGTCTTGTAGGGAGTTTTAACTCGAAAATAAGTGAAAAAACTTAAAAAATACTTCTCGCTTTAGAAAATACAGCGAGAGACGTAACCACGTATTTTCATCAGCTGCTTGGGCTTCGGCAAACATCCTTCAAGCTAAATATCGCTTTCCAGACATTTTTGTCACGAAAATAATTACTATCTCCGAACGAAAAATACTTCTCACATTATAAATTTCAGTGAGTGACGTAACCACATTAGTAACCGTAATTTACTATCGCATCTGTCAAATTTCTGGCTTATGGTACGGTTTTGTATGCAAAACGCTATGTAAACTACACTCCCTACGTAAACTGTAACGTGAGTGGTAAAGTATATTAACCAATAGCAACTCATGGTACGGATTTTAGTTCCGCTACTGCCCAATAGAGGCGCTGTACGAATTCTCATAGAAATCGATTCACGTTTACTGTACAGTAAACGGGAAAAAAAACTCATGGTAGACGCACAGTACGCTAATTACGTAACGCTGTTGCCAACAATTATCTGATTTCAATGATTGAAATTGTTACTTTTTCAATTCCCTATCATAGATTACATGGGTTCAGTTGTTAAGAAAATTCCATTGCAATAAACTGAAACTATTAAATGGATCATACGTAATCGTTAAAGTAACAATTTTAATCATAATTGAAATCAGAAAATTGTTAGCAACAGCGTTACGTACTTAGCCTACTGGTGCATGTGTAGAATGGCATCCGTATTTTTTTCTCGTCCTTGGTTCTAGGTTAATCCTAAAACGTATAGTTATGATAAACTACTTACTACGTAAGGCAGAAATGATATGTATGTTCTGTTCCAAACACAAGTTACCTCCATGTAACGACTAAAGCATAGTAATAATTCACTCTGTAAGGGCAATGTAAGCCGTTTTGTGTGCAGGGGATCAGCATGATGTACACAGTGGTTATTTCAACACAAGGTTAACAGAAGGCGGCTTCTTACTGTATTAATTCTATATTATTATTCTATTGTTTATGTCATAGAGTGTATAGAATTTACACAATACAGGAATAATTAATTTTGACATTCGATCCAAAAAGAGGGTATTTTAACTTTGAAGTATGTAGCTGTGTATCTGTTTGTTTATCTACGTGTAACTATGTCTACGGTCTGATAGCTCCCGAACGGGTGGACCGGTTTCAATTGATTTTATTATTAGTGGAAATTCTGGAACAGTGGACATTCTGATAAAGTTAATGCAGTGAATGAGTTAATGCAGTGGACATTTTTATGGAGTGGACGTTCTGATACAGTGGACATTTTGATATTGTTGACCATGTGAACCTAAATAAAGGCTTTCATCAATATGGTACTTAGTTTTGTTCTATTATTAAAATTGGTACAGTAGTTTACGAAGTATTTGTGTACTATATTATGTAGAATTAGTAAAGGGTTTTCCAGCACCTGACAGTTACATTATTGCCACAATGGAATGATTTGCCATTGCCATCTGACCTCCGTGACCCTGCTACTAGGGGAAACTGACCATATCGGATCACGGTTACACATTCAGTCGCATGAATGTGCGAGTTTCATCATAATGTTTTCCATGTAAGTATTAGTACTTACATGGAAAACATTTTTCATGTACTGTACTGTACTCTACTAATACTGTAAGAGCATCGGTTAGCACTCAACTAATAATAACTCAGAAAAGAGTCATTACGTGGCCACAGTGGGACACGAACCCGATACCTCTCGCTTACAAGTCGGGTACCTTAACCACTCGGCCTTCGAGGAACGTCTTTTGTCACAACTCACAATATAATTGCAGTTGCTATGTAGTATGATTCTCTAAGAAAATTATACTAACGGCAAGTTGCTACGATGCCACGACTAGGTTACATACCTACAACTTAGTGCTTCTAATAATTTATATACCAATTATATTCCAATTGCTAAAACTCGTTACAAGGCACGAGAAAATTAAGTAGGTAGGAAAATCGAAATGAAATAATTTTCAGCAATCACGCGACCGAATACGGTATTCGGCGGACCCTTTTTACCAGGTCTAATGACTTTCGATTTCGATCAGAGAAATACGTGCCGAAGTCACGCGAATCTCGAATTTGGGTATCGTACATCGATGTCAGAAAACGCTGAATTAATATAAACTATATTGTGAACGTGTGGTGTCCGGCAGTCTTTCTTCCTTATCCTTATCCTCGTTATCATCATCATCATCATCGTTATTCTGGCGTTAAATCTCAGTTTCGCTCCCGCCCGGGGTCCGCCTTCTTACCCCTCTCGGTCCACTTCGCTCGGTCTTGGTTGTAAGTTTATTGGCACACATGTCATTCTTAACGATCTCAAGCCATCGCTTCTTGGGCCTTTTCTTCCTATTCCTTTCTCGGGCTAGATATTTGCTTCCTACGTAATTTGACTGTCTGTGCAAGACGTGGCCATACCATCGAAGGCCATACAATCCTTATAAAATAAAGTCGCTTTCCGCGTGTCTGTGTGTCCGCTATCTCCTCCTAAACTAAAAGACCCTACAGTCTGTCAGCTAATCGAAATAGGTCACACAGTAACACTTTCGTTTAAGGGTTCAGACTGACGACTAATAAGAACTGAGAGTGTGTGATCGCTTGACGGTTCCAGTCAGCGTCGACTGATATCGGCTACAGCTGCCACAGTAGAAAACTGCCGACTCCCAACTGGTAGTGCGTAGTCTCAGAGGTGGCAACAGGCCATTGCCGGCAGGCAATAATCGCTTTCGTGTGTAGACGTTATTGGCCTAACACGGTAGGCCGCCTGATAGAACCAGAGACTGCAGGCGGACTGTTAATGAATGGGGCCCTTAGCAATGGAGTTTGATAGGGTTTTCACGATCAGTTAGAGAACTTCCTCCGGTAGGATGATAATTATGTATAAAGTAAAGAAAAGCCACCGATATCTGCGAAGTCGGGGCGGGTTACCAGTATAGACTAAACCCCTACGATTGTTATAAGTCTATGCTAGGTAGAAAATGTATCTAGCCCAAAGTAACATCGTGCTACAATGTGGCATGATATAGGCCCGCCTGCCACAATTATTAAAAACGTCGCATTGTCCAACATAAATGGTGCGGCATGGCAACCAAAGCCATTGGTATACTAAATTTAGGGCAGTGCGGATTCCAACCCCTTGTTATCATACATACCAGATACACAGTCTTTCACTTACTCCACTCCTCTATCACCATTTTTACCTATCTATTATGGTAAATAAACGGTAATGGTAATAAATAGATATCTCGCGCAATTCTATAAAGTGTGGCCTTAACCTACCTATAGCGTACCTACCTCTTTCCATGCACAGTGTACACAAAAGAAAGCTAACAATGCACCCGGCGATATTCATCTGTTTTCATTAGACCTTCCCGCTTGTAAGATTAATAGCATATTAAGCCTTTTGTTTAACGTTGAGTCATTATTCAATTAAATTTTGCATGCAGGGTTTTGTTAGCTCTTTTTAACTGGAATAGAGTCAAGCATTTGATGGCACGATTACAATTTATATACAGGTTGCTTTTAACGACGAGCCATAAGTCCAGTTTCTACTTGATTGTGTTAATAAAGAACACTGTCCTGGCTTTGTCTTGGCTTATGTTTTGAAAATATTTCCTGGATTTTTTGAAAACAGATGACCGAAATGTAGTGGTGTAATATATTATTAGAACCGGCATATGAAGCCCTTTCATTTAATACCAAACAAGATAGGTTTCTGAAGAAAAATCATATCCCATCAAAAAACATGATGTCATTACTGCTCCCCCATGGGAATATTTTTAGAATGATTGTTTTGACCTAAAGTATCCACCAACAAACTGATAAACAGTCCCCCGTTGGTGCAACGAAATGTACAGGATCTGGATCACCGCGGTAAAGTGGCATCTCTGGCGGTTTTCTTTCAGACTACTGTGGGAAATGTGCGACGGAATTACACGAGTTAGTTCCACCAGCCCCATTCCATCTTCAGGGCTCCAGATGTAGGTCAGCGTACCATATCTATATTGTCGATATTCCACCGCTCGGTGAGCGAAAACATCGTAATAAAAGCTGCACCTTCATAGGCGACTGTATGTGTAACCATGATTCAATCTGGTCAGGCCGGGTTCCCCTGTTAAAAGGGTCCCGGATGTGAGATGACAGTTGCTCCACTATGTTTACCTGATCTGCCAAACCCTGGATCATGGTCAAGGTGGACCCCCAGCCATGAGGGCTAGACCACAACCGGGAATATTAACGCCAACATGATTAAGGTTAATGTTAATAAAAATGTGAATTTCCGAAAAGTTGAACTTTTATTTCTTTGTCGATATTATCATTTTAGATATGTTTATTAAAACCTAAACAAAATTTGGCTAGAATAAAAACCTTTTGAGCTTATCCCAACTACATTGCTTGTATTAAAAAAAAACGCTGTCATAATTAAGTAAAATCTAAAGAATTAAAAGAGCATTGAATTAAATATGATAGACGAGAACATTAAACATGAAGAGTATCAAAACTGTGAAATTAGTGAACGGTTTTCGCTCGCATTTTATTAAAGAGCTACGCTTAAAAATTAAATCTTTTGAAAGAACTTTCAGGAAATGTCAGCGGCTGAGTGAAAAATTGAATAAAGAAGTCGTTAAGTCGGTTCAGGTTTATAGGTCATCACTTTAAGTACTTACGATTATTGATAAAAGTTTCTTAATAATTTTGATGGACTTAATTAAGAACTTTGAGGTTCTATATTCAAAATAAGTCTTTCGTTTATTATCATTGTTTTAGAATTTAAAGCATTGATGATGAATAAAATCATTAAATAATTACTAAAAAAAATAATGGAATAAATAAATGGAAGAAATAAATGGAAGAAATAAATGGAAGAAATAAATGGAAGAAATAAATGGAAGAAATGGAATAACTGGCCATGCGGTGTCCGGCAGAGTAGAATAGCACCAACCTCTTACACTCGTAGGTGTCGTACAAGGCGATTAATGTTTTCCAGGCAAAAGTTCTTCAAGGCTAGAGTCTTCGTAGACTGAAAAAGGGGCAGCAGCGTTATCCATTGTTATATTTACAACATTGCGATTTCCAACCCGCCTGCCAAGCGTCGAGATTATGGCAATAACCTTCCCTTTCGTGGGAGAGGCCCTTAGTCCTGCAGTGGACTGTTATGGGCTGTGATGATGAATGAAATAACGACCCAAAATTAGTTGTAATATTTTCCAAGTGTCAATCCTATAAATTGCATGAGGTCTAAGTCCAACAGTGGACTAATTGTGCCGTTCATGATTACACTGTTATAAAAATAATCATTTTGGCGTTAATGTCCCGGTTGTGCTCTCGAGGACGAGAGCCCGGGATCCGCCTTGACCATGATGCAGGATTTGGCGATCAGGTTATTACAGTGATGCGACTACCATTTGACCTCCGTAACCCTGCTACTACTACTACTTAATTTGCAGGTTTGATCACGATGTTTTCTCTCACTGTAAGAGCATTCGAACCTGGTACCTCTCGCTTACGAGTCGGATACTAAACCGCTCGGCCACCGACACTCCGTTGATGATTACACTGTATTGACATTATATTAGAGCGTTGAAATAAATGTGCTAATTACAGACATCCGCGACCGCCGTGATCGCACACACCCTGTAGCGTTTAGGTATACAAATCAAAGAGATACAAGGACACAATGTCAAATATCAAGGACACAATGTCATATTTTATAAACTGTATAAAAATCGTCGAGACAGCATGCATCGAGATTGCATATTATAATAAAAGGCGTGAGCTTTATGAAGGTACGTACCTATGTAAAATAGCCGGATATAAGTAAACAAGTATTTGGCAGAAACTGGATACCTACAACATGAAAATCTCAAAATTTGTATGAAAGGTAAACAATAGGACACGCGTTCGCCTAAAAGGGACTGAAACCCTCGCATTTGCATTTCTCGTAGTGTACCTACTATCACGTTTCAGGTACACTATCATACACGGCCGACCATAGTGATTTGTTACAAACAGTATGCAAACTTCATTTCGCTGATAGTTTTACGTAGATATAATTAAAAAATAAAAATTGTTGTGAGCCACAGTGTAACCTTTTTACAGTAAGTGTCATCATAATGATTTTCCTTGTTAGGCAATGCAAACTGACTATGATCATCTCATCTTAGCGTTAATGTCCCGGTTGTGCGCACGAGGGCCCGGGGTTCGCCTTGACCATGATCCATGTTTTGGCAGATCAGGTATGGAATTACCTGGCAGGAGGTCAGATGGCAGTCCTAGTGGAGCAACTGCCATCTGACCTCCGTGATTTTGCTACCAGGGAGAAATACATATTGGCAATATTTTTATTTGATCTCTGTCTACATCTGTCGGTATCGAGAAAAGAGTTCTGCGGGAGTTTCAAAAAGCGATAGACTGACACCGGTTTACGATGCGAGGATGCTGAAGACGAGATAATCCATCACAACAGAATGATTACAAAACGCAATAATATTATTATGATGTAAAAATTTGCTCTGTTATGAGGAGCTACGATTACAAGAAACCCTGGCAGACCTAAGGCAAGATGGTCCGATGAGATCACCAAGGTCGCCGGAAGATGTGGATGAGGGACACCTTCTGTCAATCAGCATGGAAGAAGCTGAGCTCCCTCAGCATATGTCCAAACTTGGACGGAGAATTGCTAATGAAGAAGTTGAGGAACTATGAGGAAATATCTCTCTTTGAAACTGTAAGGTTGAACATCGGTTTACTATTGGAAGCAAAGTACAAGTACACAGTTGTGTATTCACTCCTTTCCTGAAGAACTCCATGTTGTACTCTCCAGACAAAACCTGTCCAGGTAATTCATTCTATAACTTTAGTGTTCGTGGAATTTTGTTTGTACTTACAAACTTATTGTAGAAAAACAGTGATTACAGTGGTACCACTTAGGTAAAGAATATCATAATCTGCCAGCTGTTGGTAAGTAGTTTAAGTTCCATGAAATATACCAATCATATTACACAATCGTAATTTAATTTAAATTTCTTTAAATCTCTCATATTCTCAAAAAAGCTAAAAACAAATTCTAGTGCTCACACTTGCACCACTGGTCTGTGCCTGTGCTATCACATCAACACAATATTCAAGGCACGTATGGATAAATTCTCTTTGGGCAGGGTTACCTTGCATTCTCACTATAACGCTCCCCAGCCGAGAAAGGTAGCTACCGGATTTATCAGCAGCATAACACGACCAATACACCTGTGACATGGCTATATGAGCAATGCTCAATATGAGCGGCTTGTCATGACCACTGCTGGAATATATTATTATGCTTCATACGTAGTTCATCCATGATAAGGGTGAGACCGCATGGCGTAATGTGACGCAGCAAAAATAATTTAAATAAAACTAGGTTTTGTCCGCGTAAATTTCTAACTTTCTGACCCGTTCCCGTGGAAAATTTAAATTCGCGGTAAGTTATAGCCTATAGATGCACACTCCGGTCTACCTATATGCTACATTACTGCCAAGTTTAATCAAAATCTGTTCAGTACTTTTTGCATGAACATACAAATACTATTCCATCTATGCGTATGTTAGATATAAGGTATTTTAGTATATTTTAATTGTTATTTAAAGTTACATATATATTGAAAACTATCGTGATTATTAATAATTAACATTTCAAAATACTTTCATAAAACATTTTACCAACTTCAGAAAGAAATGTCTGGATTTCTGAACGATTGTGACTTTTGATCAGATTAAATACTGTTTATGAGAAACTTCCTTAATAAATTTATTTTTGACAGGGAAAATAAAAGTTTTCGTAAATTAGGGACAATTGTTAAAACAACACTTTCATTGGGAACTGTGGAGCAGGAGCTTTGAAAAATTGTCTAATAAAATTATCAACCCAAACATAGTCGTAGTTCAATGTTGGAAGGGGGTATCTACCTACAGCATTTCCATCCAGTCAATGATTTTAATATTTTCCAATATGAGTAACCGGTATGTTACGTTTACATCTTATGTTAAAGGTTATTTCATCGGTCACTCATAATTATAATCGGTTATTTCTTCTTATACAAGACTAATTATTGCATTGACTGTGTAGAAATGCGAAGACTACCTACAATAATGGAAAATAAATATAATATGTGTGTTTCTATTTTCAAAAACACTAGGTCCGACTATTACAAGTAGGTACTTAAGTTGGCTATCATATAAAGATACCTATCTAAATTTATGGGACTATAAAGTTTCCGATTATCTTTAACTTATATTTGGAAAACTTTGCAAGTTTTTATCGGTCAACCGCACAAAATATTTTTTTTTTTTCGTCCAACTACCGACAAGAAAAATTGCTTAAAACATTTTACTTTCGTTTACGTAGTTTTTAGCATGGAAAAGAGGGCTAAACAATTACGATGTGGTCTTTCTTAACTAATTAAGGATGCCATTCTCACATAAATGTTTTGTAATTCTAAAAATATTATAATAAAAGCGGCGTTATATATCTCGATGTAGTGACGCTCGACGTGAAAGAAACAATTCGTGATTTCATAGTGTCCAGGATTTGTGCCATAGTGGGTGCAGACGTCACCGGCATAGTTTCCACGAGTTTCAAAACTAAAGTGGCAGTGGGCAGGCCACAAAATTTCATAGGACCGATGGCCGATGAGGCACAAAGGTTTTCGAATGGCGATCACGTACAAGAAATTATAGTGTAGGACAGTCCCAGGAGATAGACGGAGCTGGTGGATGTAAGGGCACCAAGCCGATCATTGCGGGTGGCCAGGGGGAGGGGCCTGTGTCCAGCAGTGGACGTCCTGGCGTTGAGATGTTCAGATACAGAACCGTTCGGGGTGTTACCTGCCATGGCAGCCTTGGTGACGCTGTTCCGGCTCTGCGAGGCTCTTGACAGCAATGGTTCGCGAAGACAGCACAGCACAATTACTTTGGTTCTTCGGTATTCCGATCCCTCCGACGTCGATTGGTCGTTCCAGACACCGTCGTCGGCGATTTGCAAGATGCCTCGGAGAATGGTCTCTCGCCCATGACGCAGAATCTGAAAAATAGTGATTTTTATATCGATATCAAGAGTTAACGAATCCCACTTCTGATGTTAGATTTAATATATGTCCTACTTATAATTATAGTGACTTTTATTAGTATAAACCTTTATTTTAGTTAGTTACTAAAATAAAGGTTTATACTAATAGCTACAGAATAATAACAGAGTGTGAGTATTTATCCAAAACCCCAGTGAAATATATGGAAAACGCTAAATTAGGTAAACAAGATAATATTAATAAATATATATCTATGTCATGTAAAATGCAGTTCATGGAGGTAGTGCTATTTGTTATCTAGGATAAAGTATTATTCTAGTGGACATTATTTAATCAAACAAAAGCATATTTTAAACATATTAGGTATATTTTAATAAGCAATGTAATCCATTATAAAATGAGGTATTTATTTAAACAACATTAGCTGAATTAAACGACATTTTATAAAACAAACAAAGCACCATTGGTAAACAACATTTATGCAAAATTCTAATCAAATGTTAAAACATAATTATCGATCACATAACCAAATATTTATCCTTTAAAAATGGGACAGTGGTATTACGTGCGATTCAATAAATAACCGATTATATAAATAAATAAAACTAGTACAAAATATAAAGCAACAATAATACAATGCAAGTGTACTTAACTCTGTGCCGGCTCTGGAGCAAAAGTCCCTCTCACTGTCACGACTGAACCTTTATACTAGCTATCTAGCTGGAAATGTCATTCTTATTCTCATTTCCGGTCTCCTAAATTTAATGATAGATAGCTTACATGTTAATTTAATGTATTACAATACTTTTAACATTTTTTAACATTATAATAAATTTATTACATAATTAATTAAGGAAGTTTCTCATAAACAGTATTTAATCTGATCAAAAGTCACAATCGTTCAGAAATCCAGACATTTCGTTCTGAAGTTGGTAAAATGTTTTATGAAAGTATTTTGAAATGTTAATTATTAATAATCACGATAGTTTTCAATATATATGTAACTTTAAATAACAATTAAAATATACTAAAATACCTTATATCTAACACGTACATACCATAAGTTTACTGTTATTAAATGTATTTTAGATAAGTACTTAAATGTAATAGTGTAGTGGCTCTCAAGACGTTTCGGTTTCAATTTAACTGTAAGCCTGAAAGCATTTAGATAATAAATAAATAAATAAATACCTACCTATTACTAGTGGGATAGGATTATCTGCCGATTCACATCCAATATTTTATTGCGTCCCATCTTAATAACGGATAATGTGTTTTATATTATGTTACATTCTAATATTTATTAGGTCTATAATATATTCCCATATTGTAAGGAGATAAGATCTCAAGTAAAAATATTTTTTTCATAATAAGCTTTTATCGCGCGATATAAGACACGTAAAGGAGTAACAGAAACATCACAGGTACGAAATTTATATTTGACACATTGTGTACGAGGGCGCAAACGGGAGTGATGCCAGGGTGGTGATGACAATGTGTAGAATTACGAGTACTTATGTCAAACTAAAAAAAAACTATATCGCTGTTTGCGTTTGCCTCTTTTTTACAAGCTTTTCTTTAACCTGCTTTGTAACTCATAGAATCTTCGAAGTCCCCAATAAAAACTACTTTCTGGCATCTGATAATAATGTTGGAGTACGAAGGTAGCTGAGAAACACGAGAGGTGTCAAGGTCAATAAAGGTATAATTACCTAATTGCAGACTTATCTTGCTGGCAGTCTACTACATATAAATGTTGAGAAAAAGGTTTTTACTTACTTGACATTAACACGTAACAATTTTTTATAATTATATATATTTGCAGGAAGTCATGAAAAAATTACCTGTTACGCTTGAGCTCGACAACGTTTTGACTTCCTTCTCAATTTCAACGGACCAATTTATTGACATGTCTTTGATCTAATACAGATTGGAAACGACCAAAATGATTTATGGTTTTCCATTTACGTTCGTACAGTCCAAATTCATTTTGCTGAACGCTCATCGAACATTACAGGAATAAATTTAGAACAAATCAAGGATTTTGTTTTCGATATAAATAGAATGGCTCATATTTTACCGCGTATGTAATCTTCATCTCCGTGTTTCTTTTGCACTATAACTTGGAGATACTGGCCGTGTAGTGTCCGGCAGAGTAGAAAAGCACCAAACCTTTACACTCGTGGGTATCGTACAAGGCGGCTAATATTATCAAGGCAAAAGAGCTAATTAGTGGTCGAGCTACGTGAAAAAAAACCGCAAATCGTTGTACAGGATACTTTAGGTTAAAACAATCATTTTGAGCGGTAATTCCTAAAATTCCGGTAGCGGTAGTTCCGTCCACTAAAAGACGTAGGGTGGAATATGGACAGCAGCGTTTTCCATTGTTATACTTATAACACTGCGATCTCCAACCCACCTGCCAAGCGTGACGGTTATGGCAATAACTTCCCCTTTCATGGGAGAGGCCCTGTAGTGGACTGTTATGGGCTGTGATGATGATAATGATTTAAAAGGCATGTGTAAGGTACATCAAATCCCGGCATCGCATCCGTTTCCAAGAGGTTCTAAATTTCCTAGACAACAGTGTGCATTTTCCATTAGGTAGATCGTCTGACCGTGTGCCTCACTTTTTTTAGAAGGAAGCATACTTGCGTTGTTTCACTTTTTTAACCCCCGACGAAAAATGAGGGGTGTTATAAGTTTGACGTGTGTATTTGTGGCTTTGTGTATTTGTCGGTGACATCATAGCTCCCGAACGGAACGATTTGATTGTAGTTATCTCTGTTTGTTTGATTCTTAGCTTTGTTTCATTAAAATAGTTTTTTTTATGTTATACGGCATAAAAACAGGCAAGCGGGCCACCTGATGGAAAGTGCTTACCGCCGTCTATGGAAATTAGCAACACCATGGATATGGAATTACCAATGCGCCGTCCGGCTCTGAAGCAACCTCTAATATACCTCTTGAACGATCCCATGTCATAGTCCAAGGGAAGTCCACTGTGGCTGGGAGCTCATTCAGTTTTGTAATTTTGAAAATATCTGAGTTTAAATAAAACTTGGGCGGGGGCTATCCTACATTTTCCCTCGGTAAGGTTATTTATGGATAAGGATAATGAGGCCTTTGCCCTGCTGTGGGACAGAAGTGGCTACAATCATAATAATAAGGTTATGTATATGTAGAGATACCTATACTACCTACGCTTCCTGTATTCTAAATTTCAAAATTCTGATACTACTCCTATTGTCAACATCGGATCCCAAATAGTTTATTGGAATTCGATCCCACCCGCCAACAACAAAAGCACAACGGATAACGGGTAACCCTTTTATGCACAAAACAATGTTACATTCACTATCTACGACGACAATAAACTTAGTGACGGCCCGCTGATCATCTGTATTTGATAAATAACCCTTCAGCCCTCATTGTAGTCGCGAAAATTGTCACCTCTTTGTCCTCTATAGTATTTCGTTTGTGCTTCTGACTCAATTGTGGACCGTGTTATGGAGTTTAGGGTTTTGGTAAGGGTTTTGAAATAATTGTTGTATATATACTAATATTTACTAATATGTCATTTATTTCCATTGTCATATATAATAGGCACCTTCCTATCTCGGCACCGTTTAAGTGTTAAAGGTAGATGGATAAGATATTATCAGTATAATGGCGCTTACGCGAATCTGAAAGAATGCTGTCCGAGGTTATAAAGCCTCACCAGGAATATAGTGAGTTGCCAGGAATATATTGCGGATTTTTTTGCGACTCATTTCTTATAGGTACTGGCAACAGCAACAATAGCTCCCTATTTGACTATCTTGAAATACCTCATATATTTCTGGTCAGGTATCAATGACCGTTTACGAACTAGGCAACTCGGGCCTGTCTGTCCGTGTTTTCTATAATCCGTCAAGATTAAGGATCCGCAGCGGCAGCCATTTTATTTACAAGCATTTATTTAACTGTTTGTATGTTCAGGTCAAATTTTGCAAGCCTAAGCCACTTCCCAGCGTTCGATTGAGGTGAAAATTTGTATACCTATGTATACCTATCCAAGGTAAGGTTAGCTAGGAGAAATCCCATTGTGGGATAAGTCCGCCTTTGCAATGTATATTTATTTTCTTTATGAATTTATACGCAATAAATAGTTTACGTACATACATATACACGTACGTAACTATTTATTGTACCATGGAGCGGCTCTGATGATGGGTTCGGAAGGTAGTCATAGGAACTAATAAATGCAACAAGATAACTCCATCGTGTTTCGCTCTTTGGTATGGTCTTGATGAGTTTTATTACCCTTGGGTGATAATGTGACGTAAGGTGGCGATAAGAACTCGATCACATCGAGTTTAGGCACGTTCGATTTATCTTGACAAATACTCTGATTGTCGTTTATATAGAACAAATGTAAAAATGTTTTGGAAAGAAATCATTTGAATACTTATTCCGTTATAAATTCTACAATTTCAGTTAAAAATTCGTAAATATAGTTCAATCGACAGCAAAAGCCCTTAGGTTTCTTTTTGACGTGAAACGTATTTAAAATCACACTGAATACCAAATCAGAAAACTGGACCGCACCGAAAAGGTCTTACCTTAATAACTACAAAACGATTAGTCTTAGAAACATGAATCTAATGTTATTGTTTAGCGAATATAGTCAGCTTGCTCGCATTTTTTATCCTGTGCGAATTGAAGTAACTTTATAGAAGAAATCAGTGTACTACTAACAATAAGCTAATAAGGAGCCCGATCTCGAACACAAATGAAGCGAGCACTACATTCTTGCGCACCTCCGCTCCAGCAACTTTCACGTCTCACATGTAACGTCAATATCCCCGTCAGTAAACCGAAATGAGACTGGGATGCTGCGAAGTACGTACATACGATCTGTGTAGTTCAATACAAGGTAGGGATGAGGCAAATGTTACTGTATTTTGTGCTATTGGATTGTTTATTTCACCGATATTTTCGGCAAAGGAAAGTCTTGCAATTTGACTGATGGTGCCTTACAAGATATTTTTTTCACTATGATATGAGGTTTAAAAAGTATGTCTACAGGGACTTCAACGCTGGTGCCGCATCCGCTGTCCCTAGGTTGCAGATATCTTGAGGCGGCGGTAGCCACTTCCCATCAGATGACCCGTCTGACTGTGTACATCCCGGAAATAAGAGAAGGTGACTAAAGTTGAGAATCTCGATCCCTGCCAGATTATGGGCAGCAGCTACTACAGTTGCAGTTGTTGTATTGCCGTGTAGTCTCCGGTAGAGTAGAATAGCACCAACCTCTTTGACTTACGGGTGTAGTAAAAGGTGACAAATGTTATAGCGATTTATGCGGAAAATGGGCATCAGCATTTTCTGTTAAGTAGATATTTTGTTGATATTTAATACATAATATAATAAACATAATGCAATGTGAAAAAGCTATTTTACACCTTCACACACGGCCACATATTAAACTTTATTTCAGGTATACAACATTGTACACATTGTAGCTTTATTTCAAACACATATAAGACAATAATAATATGTCAGGGTCGCAGTCATGCGTTCGTACGTCCTACTAAACAAAACAACTGTCCAAAAATCATGGAAAAGTTTGTTTCGGCATGGTTATGATTATAACTAGACAAGCGGACCTTACTTAGTAGGGGCTCAATTTTTGAATCACACGAGTCGAATCGAACGGTTTTACATTTTTATTTTCGGCATGAAAAATTTTATATTTTGATGCATGGTGCTGATTCTCCCTATTTTGGAACCGCACTCTTTGTATTGCCAATGTGATATAAAAATTTTTGAATTTTTCATGCTGAAAATCAAGATTAAAAACCGTTCGAATCGAAGCAAACGATTAAGCCCTTCATTGACCACTCGGATGATGACGATGATAACTTCGTCCCCGATAGACCACTGCACTAAACTAACTGAAGCTACTGTTTTGTTCCTTTACTATTTGTCCCTCGTATAGCCTAATTTATTTTTGTAACCTACAACCTTACTCGTGTACAAAATTTCAGTATCGAAGGTACTTATTGTGGTAAATGGTAGACTCTCTAAATCTACAGCAACAATGTCTGCCTTAGAATGTTGACAAATGCAGATTGTGGACAACTTGCTTTTATTCGTCTGATGTGCATGCCGTGCAGTCTTAAGGGTTTCGTATATATACATTTTGGTTTGTTGTCTCTAATTTGTGTTCTTGAATTTTTGCTATTATCATTTGCGTAACTTCCTTAATTTCCACATCATCATCAGCCTACTTTAGTCCATTGCTGGACGACTCGCAAGGCAATGAGCGCCAATGCACCCTGTCCTCAACTTACCGCATTCAGCATCCACCTGCAGTCTTACTCAAATTGTCATTTCACGTGGCCTGAGGGCGACCGCTTGCGTAGTCTCCACTCAAGAACTCGTTCGCCCCAGAAGTTGTCAGTACTTCGACAGATAAGGCCAGCCGACTGCCTACATAAAGCATTGCTGTTGCAAGTTATATTGAAATGAATATAAAACACTTCGTAATTGGTCCCTACGGTTTATAGGTGCTAAATAACAGCTTAATTTATGCCTCCGAAACTTTTATGGTTAGGTACTATTGACCAACCCAAAAATTCAGAACATACACAGCGAAGAGCGAAAAAGCTTAAAGTGAATCAGAGATAATTTGTTGTTTAATAAAATTAATTTCAATGCGTTTTTGTAGAATTCATAAACCCTGAAGCACAGTTTTCTGATTTATATTTATAACAAAGATTAAAGCAAATTCGCAAAAACGTATAGATTGTGTAAATCCCTCTCGACGCAAGCCCCGCTAGCATTTTTAATATAGTTATACTTTTACTTCAATGAAAACTTTTTCTTATCTCTACATCTAAAGTTAGTGTTAATCAACTGCCAACTTTCGTACAAACACTTAGAGAAAAGGGTCTAAAACGTAGGCGAGCTAAGCGAGTAGCATATCTATATAGGGATCTAGCGCCATTGCTTACAGTTCCAAAGACCGGGCAACCCCAAGGCACAAAGCATAACAAATTACATAATTCATCGTAGTAATAGCCGTCCTTTTTCCCCCTGAAGAAAAATTGCAATCATCTCTCACGGGCTGCGGGAAACCGTTATTACAATTATTCAGTCCCAATTAATATAAGATTGAACAGTTATGACAGAAATTAGTTGTTGTAAATGTCTGGTTATTGCCATCATATATTATGAAAAGGTCTGAGAGCCCATGGTAGCCACGAGGCGTGATTTAAAAGGATTTGTTAGCAAACAAATTTTCAATGTAGGTTATGGATATTTTCTTATTTTTCTTCCCCCTCCTTTTTGACGATTGAAAGATATATTTAATGTCCTTATCAATTAAGAAATTTGAAGTTGAGTCTGAATTTGATGCTTACGGGTATTTGAATAATGTTTTACCGGTTTGAAAACGCGGCATCAGTCTAGTAGCAGCATGCTTGCAAGACCGATAACAAAAGTTAAGTAACGCGTGCTGATGCCGGTAACAGGATGGGTGACCGTTTCGTACTTTGAGGCTAGTCGAACTTCAGCATCGCAACGAGCTCGCCTTTCGTTAGGCGTACCTTCTAGTACCCTTGCTAGGGACCCTGAGACTGGTCGAACAGTCTCGGGAGCCGTGTGGCACCCGGTGACGGTATATTATTATGAACTTTTTACCGGTTTCGGTTATGAATTCAGGTTTGAAATCTTATCTATACCTATCAAGGTTTTGCATAGATACAGTTACGGATATCCATTTTCATAAGACCAGTAGTAAACGAAATAAATTGTCTATTGCTCATCATATCAGCCGGAAGAAACCCACTGCTGGGCATAGGCCTTCCTTGGAGCTCTCCTCAAGGGGCGGTTTTGTGCTTTGTGCGTCCAGCTGGTACTTGCGATTTTTACTAGGTATATTGCTCACACAACAATAATTACATAAAAAAAGTGCCGAGGAAAACCATAACTAGTTGTGCTAATGATGTTGTTGTGGGGAATGGAGACTAATCATTATTGTAAGTATGTTATTAGCTGGCCGTGTGGTGTCCGACAGAGTAGAATAACACCAACCCCTTATACTCGTGGGTGTCGTACAAGGCGACTAATGTTATCGAGACAAAAGATCTAGAGTGTCCGTTGGCTGAAAAATGGAACAGCAGTGTTTTCCATTGTTATATATACATATAACACTGCGATCTCCAACCCGTCTACTAAGCGTAGAGATTATAGCAATAACCTCCCCTTTCATGGGAGAGGCCCTTAGTCCTGCAGTGAACTGTTGTGGGCTGTGATGATGATGATGTTATTAGCACGTTATTCCCTTTGAATACGTACGCAACAAGATACACTTTTACATTGAAAACCTTTACTTCCAGAATAGTTACAAAAGCTAAAACGTGAAAGCTCTTGAACTTGCTCTTCCTGCTCTTTTTGCTTGCGACAGTTCTTTGATCGTTGCGACATTGTATATATTTTTCACAAAGTTTTAATCTACTATAGCACAGGAATTTGTCATTTATTACTAACGACATAATTATTTATTGTTTGGTTCTTTCGGTAGAATAAATATGGTATTCAGGATTTAAATTTCATGTCACCGTGTATATAGAACGTATGAATTTCTGATAGATTGGCAAAATGTGGATATAATATGCTTTTGTGGTCATCACTTAGTTACAATGCCGTGAAGGTATTATCCATAGCTATATTATCATGTTCATATAAACTAGTTACAGACGCTCCGATTTGTTTGGATCCGACCAACCGTCAGTTGTAGTCGATACTAATCCTTACGCATTATGAAATAAAATCGCTTTTGACGTCTGACCAAGGTCGGCTCGAACGCGCATCCGAATTAATCCAAAAGTGAGTTTATTTTGTACTTCGTAAGGATTAGTATCAACTGCAACTGACGGTTGGTCGCCTCCAGCCAAAACGGAACGTCTGTTACTAGTAATACAGCAACGATGCCACTGTCAGGTTAAGCAATTACGCTAGAACTTATTTGTGTCGACGTGACGCCACGGTTTCATGTATTTGTTATGGTTAGAAAGATACGCGAGTTCGCGTCAGACAAACGTGCATGCTTCTAGTAGGACTCCTATAGCGTTACGACACAATACGTCACAAATATATGTTTTCGGCTTTACATTTTGTACTAGATACACTTGTGACCTCAGTCCCCAAAGCGTATGCCAACAAAACAACCTACTAAAGTATAACACATCTACCCTCACACCGTTTGTAGGTTATTTATTCTAAAGGTAACGGCATTTTGATGGTAAAATTAAGTGTAACCACTAACAGTCGCCATTAGAAGAGGTGCCATCACGACAACATGTCGCTACCTGTCCGGCGTGATATATCGCGGACCCTGCCCTAATTGCTTGTCTTTTTGCACAGACTATGCGAAAATCGGATATGAAATGTGGCGTAGGTTTTGGCATTAATGCTTATTGGCGTGCAGGAATCTCTGTCATAGGACAAACTAAGTTTATTAGGCTTGTCCGTATAACTCATGTATAGGTAACGCTCAATGTGGTTATAACCGTAAAACACATCTTTGGCTTTACGGTAGAACACTGATCTCGTGGTTTTGCCTAGTTTGTATATCAGGGTTCAAGCTTTAATTTGTACAAATGTTAATTTTATATACTACAACTGTACCCAACTAAGTAATGCACAAATCTCATATGAGTAAAGAACTATAATTATTATTAAACAACCGACGAAATAATATTGGTACCTACTTACAGAGAGAGTTACTTTTTAATACTACTCATTGGGAATGACAGAAAATATTAACGAAGACGTATAATTATGCTATAGTGCTAGTAAAGGCAATAAGGAGCGTCGGTGACCGATATCCGACTCGCAATGCGAGATGTACCGAATTTGAATCCCACTGCTGCCATGTAGGTACCAATGACTCTTTTTTGAGTTATGTGCATTAGTTGAATACTAATCGATGCTCTTACGGTGAAGCAAAACCTCGTGATGATACCTGCACATTCAGGCAGCTGAATGTGTAACCATGTTGTGTTGTCCTTGTTATGTTCCCCTGGTAACGGGGTCACAGAGGTCAGATGACAGGCACTCCACTGTAATTCCCTGATCTGCCAAATCCTGGAATATGGTCAAGGTGAACCCCGCGCCCTTATCGCCAAAATGATGATTTAAGTACTATTAAAGCGGCATTTGGGGTAATGGTGACCACAAAAACAAAATGTTTAAATCCCAGCAGGCATAACTTATTGTACTACGTTAATAAGTGTAATCTCAGTAGATATACTTATCGTACTACAGTAATGTTTACATGTTTTATCTGAGAACTTCGTAGATACTTCATCGACACCACGCCGTATTAAGGGTCGTATACATGTAAAATTGAATCTGACTGGTGACAGTCGTTAGCGACCGTTCAGCGATACAAATAGCGCTTTGCTAAAATGCGATTTTATTTGTTTTTATTGATTTTAATACCGTAAATGAGACTTCTACTATATTTCACATTACGGATAAGAGTTTCGGCATGGCTGTCTTGTTATTTCGTCACTGGGTAGACCTATATTTATTAATACAATTAAAATATTTGAAATAGAGTGCAATTACGTATATTCATCATCACAGCCCATATCAGTCCACTGCAGAATTTAGGGCCTCTTCCACGAAAGGGGAGGCTATTGCCATAATCTCCACGCTCGACAGGCGGGTTGGAGATCGCAATGTTATAAATATAACAATGGAAAACGCTGCTGCCCATTTTCCAGTCTATAAAGATTCTAGATCTTTTTCCTCGAAAACAGTAGTCGCCTTGTACGACACCCACGAGACTAAAGGGTTGGTGCTATTCTACTCTGCCGGACACCACACGGCTAATTACGTATAACTATTACTATGTAAAATTCATATCATATGTTCTACTTTCACTTAATCAATCAATCCGTTGGACGGTTGCTGCGTGAATTGGCAAGGCTTAACCGGAAAAACCATTTTCCTTCTATAATACTAAAAGTTTCCCGGAACAATACAACATGAACATGCTTACCGTCCAAGGCAGAATAACGGGGGAGAATATCCCATGACATGAAGCGATGGGTTAATGGATTTTACAAATTTTATCCTAGCAGTGAGAGATGGCCGGACAACGTGAGCTGAGTTACATCTCATTTAATTAATTTATTCCCGTTAGTCCACTGAACATAGTACTCACCGATATACCGCCACACAATCTGATCATGGATAGTCCGAATCCTTCCGCGATACAGACCTCTCTCAGATTTTCTTTACATAGCGCAACAAGGCGTTCCATATCACACTATGCTTGCCGCACATAGGGTCCTGCTCTGTTACCTGGAACTCGAACATAAGTTGCTTTGTCGAACATCAGGCTATTTGGGGACACGACTGCCCAATTTTATTCCAGCGTTCAGTAGAACTAAAGTCACTAATGTCGAGTTCAGGACACTCGACATTATTGGCTTTAGTTCTACGAAATGTATATATCACAAGCTGACCACGAACACAGTGTAAACTACTAAGACTTTAGTGTTTCATTTTATTTTATATTTCGCTCCAAAAGCCAGCCTCAACAGACCCAAATCCTAACCTACAAAGAGACTATTCAACGCAACCCGTAGACCGTTCAGTGTACCCACCGTTAGTTTCGGGAAGTTTTTCCCACATAAGCAGAACGGCGCAACGTAATACATTATTCGGCAAGCAGCATACACGCGGGAATAGTAAAGTTCAGCGCGACAGGACCGTGGCAGTGGGCCGTGCGATGAATAATTTAGATGACCGGGCCGTTGTATATGCGAAATTTTATAATGATCTCGCAGTAGAAAAAGCTATAGGATACAAGACTTAGTAGGTATAACGTCGGGACTTTAGGGCTTTCCCACACGTACCACGACCGCACTACGTCGCAGCGACGAAAATTGCTATTGCAGTGGCTGAAGAGTGAGTCACCTTGTGTACCTACTGAGTGTCTATGGTCAACGGTAATCACTTACCATAAGGTGACCCGCTTACTCGTTTATTTCCTTTTAATAATATTTAATAAAACAAAATTGAAAAATGTTGTATAAAAAACCCGAAACTGCTAAAATTGTCGTTATTGCAAGCTTTAAATGCAAAAATAATAATAATAATAAATATGCTTGGACAAACTCACACAGCGCCATCTAGCCCTAAAGTAAGCAAAGCTTGCGTTATGGGTGTTAGATAACTGATAAACTACTAATATACAATTTCTTTTAAATATATATCTATTATACATGGTACACCCAGAACCATAACAGAAATTAAAATTCATCATTTCAATTTCTGCTCGGCAGGGAATCGAACCCGGAACCTCTGCGTGGTGATCGTCATGTTATCCAACTGAACCACTCAGGTCGTCAAAAAAACTACATTGAAATCGTTAGTTACTGAGAACTCCTCAAATGCCGACTTATCAGGCTACTGCAGCGCCGCCTGGTGGTCTACTAACATATACCATGTCTAAGAACCTACTCTGAAATGATACGTTGTGAATGCAAAACATCTCCTCTAACCCAAAACTTTATTACATATACCGCCTCTATTCCATTCCGTCCATCGTCGGTAAAAATCGAAAGACCTGTGATGGGATTTGTCTGCAGTTGGGAGGCGAAAATCATCTCTACTTCACCTTTATATGTATTATTTCAAAGCAGTTTAAAATTCGCGGCATCGAGATACATGACTTCAAATCATCTTTACTTATTTACTAATCATTATTTCAAGTTTATAGACTACATACGTACATCGAACAAGTTGCCACTATTCGTAAATATAATAATCATAGTAACAGCTTTCAATGCAGCACTTCCTAAACGGATCGAAGTGAAACTTGGCACGAATACGTAAGCGTGATTATTTGAAAGTTATAATAGTGGTGTAAAGTACCTACTTTATGTAAGTTCCGACCCAAAGTTCTGACTTTATAGGCCTAAAAAACTGCGAATATCGCTAAATCTGCTGCTGTGGACTAGCATAATGGCTTCATAATTAAAGGAACATCGTAGTTATTGATATGATCTGGTTTTTTCTGATCCGTGGGATACGATCCGAGTTCTGTCAACGTGAGTTACTCCGTAATATTTTTATCTTTCGTATAGGGCGTCACTTCTGGTTCATAATCTCTATCTCTCTGTGTCGTTATGGGGCCCATAGGCAATAAATAATCGTCTTGACGTTAATGTCCCGGTTGCGCTACCGTACACAAGGGCCCGGGGTCCGCCTTAACCATGCTCCAGGATTTGGCAAATTGTAATTGCAGTGCAGCGACTGCCATCTGACCGTCATGACCCTGCTACCAGGAGAACCTGACCAGATTAAATAAATAAATAAATAATCGTGGACAAATTCAAACAGCGCCATCTAGCCCCAAACTAAGCAAAGATTGTGCTATGGATGCTAGATAACTGATATACCTACTTATATACTTTTAAACACATACTTATTATACATAGAACACCCAGACCCGTCACAGAAATTCAAATTCATCATTTCAATTCTGTCCGACCAGGAATCGAACCCGGGACCTCTTGCGTGGCAGACCGGCATGTTGACCACTGAACCACTCCGGTCGTCAAGATTGGATCATGGTTACACATTTAGTCGCCTGAATGTGCAGATTTTATCACGATGTTTTTCCTTAGGTTAGTTTCAGTTATTCAACTAATGTACAAAACTCAGAAAAGGCACATTGGTATAGGGGTACCACGACTTCAGGTTATTTTGACAGATTGCGGAATAATGAGCATACTAAATTTATTTTACTGGCAATAATAAACTATAACTTGACGGTATTGAGTAGTCTATAACATTAATAAGCAGCCTTCGTTATTGTACACCATTTAAAATTACCGATAATATGTGTAGTGAAAGTGTAGTGAATAACCACGAAAGTCTTAAAACCTACATTTAAAATTAGTCGGTTTATACTGTAAAAGTTTGGTGACAATGTCTACTACGTCAAATGTTGACTTATTTGACAAGAATCATAATTCCATGAAGGAGGGCGCTAGATCTTTTTCCGAAACGTAATTATTCTAACATATCAGTTTCTTTTTTCGTCACGTTCCTTCGTATCCATGTCCGATTGCCATCAATGGACATTCGAATTTTGTCACAGAATACTACATCCTTCCGGTGTTTCTACATAAAACGCGGAACTGGCGCCACCATTGACAGTCTCCGGTCAAGCTTTACATGGCGGCAGGGAGCCATGGACTAATTCGTCAATCTGTCAAATTGAAGTTGATGTCGATGCGTTACCACAGCCTGGCCACAGTTCATTAGTTCGTTATACTTAATAGCTTTTGTCCGCGACTTCGTCCGGATAAAATTCGGTTATACCGTGTACCCGCCGGAACTACATTGAATTACGGAAGCCTATGTGTTATTATGTCTGGCATATAACTCACTGTCTGCAGGTCTACTGGTTGACAGATAGATAGAGGCTTGATGGGCTGGCAGATTGAAAAAAAGTATGTATATAAGTAGTTATAATAATGAGTAGAGTAAAGAAGCGAGAGAGAGTGTGTGTTCCCTTATCATTGTACCCTGGACTCCTTCAAGGATTGAGTGAATAGATTGTTCCTAGACAGGCATGCTTCATCTTTGACTGCATCCCCACTTACCACTAGGTAAGATGTCGGTCAAATGCCTACTGTAGACTATGAGCCGAGTAGAGTTATAAAAAAGCAGGGGTGCCTTACATCCTCTTGGCAGTTTCGCTTTTCAGCTACATTAAAGTATTGTTTACTTCTAGAACTCACACAAGGAGATTTATAAGTACTATCGCAACGAAAAGTCCAAGTATCAGTCACGAAAAAAAATAATTGTGCCTTGTTTGGCAGACCACCGTTTTGTGGCTCTCCTAAAGATTTGCTATCGCTACAAAGTGCATTTTTTCTTGTACTCAATGTCGCGCCTTCACACCCTATAGTTTGTATAAAAAAAATACTATGATGGGGTGCAAATAGTTTCCCGAGATTGTTCAATGAAACCCAAAAAAATATTATTAATGTAGCTAACAATTTATGGTTTTTGTCGGAACGTTTTAATGTTTTAGTGTTCTTGTGTGAGCAATAAAGAATTTATCTATTTATTTATTTCGATATTTTTGCTTGATGGCTTTAAGTCCGCCTTGTACTGTTATGTATGCAATAAAGGTTTGAAATAAATAAATTTAAGTAATCACACCGCAAAGTTTGTATCTCTGTGTGTATGACTCACACTTGACCGGTTTTTATTGCTTTTGTTACCTGATACCTTATTTGTTACGTTGGTATACAATATTAACACTATCTTTACATATCATTACAGATTTTCTGCAGAATTATTCAAGAGAAAGGTTTATAAGCAGAAAAAAAGGGTATGTAAAGTAGGTAAGTACCGAAGACGCGTCGTATCTACTAGTATTTATTCAAAGTTTATGCTTATTTATATGCATTACCGTTATTACGATAGAGAAATAATAATATAACTGAATAACGCTGTAAAAAGCACGTTCCGTGTATGAGTCCTCTTGATTTCCTTTATCTCTGTGGCAGTCGTAGTCGCTAGTCGTCGGCTTTGATCTACCATTCATATCGTGGGCTTATGGGATACCTATCTTTTATTCGAATAAAATATGAATGATTGAAGACCATGCTGAAGGAATCGACGTTTACAAATAAAAAGGGCATTGGTGATATATTGCCTAACGTTATTGCCCCTTTTGGCCGGATCTCTGACTAGGATTATTAGGGATAAAATTGTTTACGTAACCTTCAAGACAGGGAGTCTTGTCTTATCTTTTCTGATGAGTGTGGTCGTAAAAACCTTATGTCATCATTTTGCCTTCCGGGAGGAACACAAAAAGATGCCGATTCGTAATATTTGCTAGTAAGATAAAGAGGAAAATTAAAAGATTGGAAGTTCAAACCAATAAATGAATTTCGAAAATTGTATTATTTTCAGGAAGCTGCACTATTAATCTTTAATGTTATTGGATTTAATTATTGTTTTGAGAACCACATCTCGCATTTAGTTGTTATAATTTAGGCATTAGATATATTGTAGTACAAATATATATCATATTTATTTAACAACACCTTAAAGTTACATTACAACAAATAAAAAAAAATACAAACTAACCTAACAAAAAAAATAGGAGGAGCTTATTACATATTCACGCATGGAACAAAAGACGAGCCCACAGTAAAATCGCTCAATATACCACGCACAACATAACCCCGACGTTACCACGAAAGGTGGTAATGGCATGTTAAATCCTCGCGTTATAAATGCCGGCTTCCCCGGCACAGCGCTGCCCGCTCCCCGGGGACTCGTAAGAATATCAATCAATCTCCTGTTGATACGACATTTACCAAAGGCGAAATTTTCTAACTCCCTTGGGCATGTCGGGGGACGGACGATGTTCCGAAACGCCTCAACTCGACCGTCCAATTCCCCTACCGACTCAGAGCAGACTTGTTTGGTAAGATTTCTTTAAACTTTAAGTTGAAAACGTCCTATATACAGTATGCTGACCAATGACTGTTTTCTGAGTTATGTACATTAGATGAATACTAACCAATGCTCCTACGGTGAGGGAAAACATCGTGATAAAACCTGCACATTCAGGCGACTGGATGTGTAACCATGATCCAATCTGGTCAGGTTCCCCTGGTAACAGGCTCATGGAGGTCAGATGGCAGTCGCTCCACTGTATTTACCGGACTCTGGGCCCTCGTGCGCGAGAGCACAACCGGGGCATTAACGCCAAGATGATGATGATGATACAGTATGCTGACGTGTCACATAGTGTTAGCTCAACTTGACCAAAGTGAAGAATGCCACGAACAAGCAAAACGTAGAGGATGTTCTTTGCATACGTGGAGAACCAGCATCATCGCGGTCTGGGTACTCATCTAGTGTTGTCCACACGTTTCTCGCACGTACGATTCGAATGTGGAATGAGCTCCCAGCCACAGCGTTTCCTTTGGACTATGACATAGGATAGTTGAAGAGGTATAATTTAGACATCTCTTTAGAGGCGAGCAATGCATTGCTAGTGCCCCTGGTGTTGCTGATGTCCATAAGCGGCGGTGATCACTTTCCATCAGACCATCTGATGGATCTCTCATGGCGGTGACCACTTTCCATCAGGTGGACCTCTTGCCTGTTTGCCTGCTGACACATAAACAAAAACAGCAAAATTCTCCAAAATCCCAAACAGACATCTAAAAGTTGCACTAAATTGAACCAACTCGTCTTTACGTCGTAAAAAGTAACTAAAGTCATAGAGCTGGTGTTGATGTCCATTGGCGGCGGTCACTTCCATCCAGTGGCCCGCTTGTCTAATTATCTGCCATATAACAAAAAAAAAAAGAGGCTTACCAGTTAGGACTGCAGTGAAGCAGAAAATGAGCAGCAACGTTTCCTGTAGTAAATCGGCTGCTAGAAGTGGTGATTTTGGTCCCACTAATATGGAAGTCTATCTAAGTCAAGTAGTAGACTGTTATGGGCTATGAGACATGGCGATCCATGTCTCTAAGACCCGGGTCTGTCTGGCGCAAGTGTCTGGTGAAGTGGTGTTAGAAGATCAGACGCAGTATTAAAATGAGGATTAAAGAGAAGAGGCGCGCTTTTCTGTTAGATGACACCAAGAGAAACTGATTTTCAGAAATTTTGGACCACATTGTATACATAATATTTCTCACTTGATTCCATCATTTGGACAGTCTGCGCGTTTTTCGAGCCTCACGCATCATCATCATCTTAGATGTAGATACCACTGACTCGAGAACCCTTTCGCCCAATCGGCCATCGTTTCTACGAGCTATATGACCTGCCCTTGTCATTACACTATTTATTTTTACGAGCTTTTGTTTAGCTTCTACTGATCGATGTGTGTTTCTAAGTTTTCCGTCAAAATTTGCTAACAATTTTTCGACCATTTTTTGGTTCTGATTAAGCAGAAAATTTAAAGATGAGTAGGTACTACACCGCGCAATAAAAGCTTGTTCTGAGAAAAATATTTTTCATTTGAGAACATTACTCAAAAACTACCAACATAGCAAACGTCAGCCATTTTTGTTTGATTAAAAATAGTACTTTAGTACTAACTTTTTAGCCAATTATCTTGAAATGAAACTAGCCAAGTTTAGAAAGAGATTGTAACACCGCAACCCGGCGCCTTTTATTATTTCGTCGTCACAACGTATACATTATTTATCTCAGCTAAGCGAAACTATAACGGGCGTTCTGGTGAAACTTTGAAAAATGACCTCTTTTTATATTATTTTTCTCCTTTCATACTTTTCACAGTTGAATGGGGATCAAATAATAATGGATTATAGTTTTTTCTGCCTCGAGCTATGCGACAAAAAGATGTTTAATCATTTTTTGGCCTGGTAACTCACCTATCTCCGGTGGTACAATATGTTTTATCCCATGTATGTGTCATGTAGTGTGCGAATAAAGAGATTTTGTATTGTCTTGTATCTCCCTAATAATATTATAGGATACACATATAAAATTGGGGATTAACCATACGTGTAAGTATCGAACCAATCCATGCGTGACATGGAATTAATTAAATCCATTATAATGTGTAGGTCAATATTGAAGAACTCGGGCCTCCAACTGATTGTTAATGTCAAAATCTGCCTGATAAGAAGTTATTCAGACAGACGTCTATGTTGTTTTGTGGTAGATATAACTAATAGACCGCAACGGTAAAAAATAACACGGAATTTAAAAAGTAGTGACAACTTCTAAATTCAAGTTTGCCACGCATGAAAGCATTTTGTTGTGGTGTGTTCTCATCTTCAATATAATCTCACCGGCAGGACGACAATTTTCAGACACAGTCCCCCCTTAACATCTTCATATCGATTGACTTTGTGCCTTCTGCATAGAATGCCTACGATTACAAGGTCATTGGTACCGATTGCTAGTATGCGGTCGCGGTCGCGGTCGAGCCATCGGCCATCGGTTCTGCGAGCTATGTGGTCTGCACATTACCTCTTCAGATTTATGACTCTATGTCGTTGACTTAATTGCTACGTATATCTTAATTCCTTATCCCACAAGTTAGGTATGTTCTCATATTAGATATTGTTTGAGGTTTAACGATAGAAGCATTGGTTTATTTGACAGTGCGCGTCCTAATTTGAGTACTGCACTAATTATAATCTACTCATCAAATATAATACATAGATCTTAGCGTCTTCATAATAGCATAACCTCTTTAGTTCTCTATTTACTTCTCAAATTATGTAGCGCAGACTGCTACAATTTACTCTTAAAAATTATTTAGGCTGACTGCACCTTGATTGCCCATTAAAAAGCGTACTATGAAAAAAATAACTTCATATCTTTGTAAAGCCTTTAGCACCTACTTTTGTAAAGTATGTAGAATCTACATTTCGTTCCGCTACAACACAATAAAACTTTGTAGACTCCTTGCCGAGTAATTGGTACTTTGCTCGACAATCCCGAAAGTCGGTTTACTAGTTTAAAGTAAGAAACTTTTGTGCTCTATTCAAATACACTGAAGTGCCACTTTCAAATCTTTTATGGAGCCCCCATTTGTTATTAGATTAAATTTAACAGTGCGTGCATTTTTTACAGAGGTACTCGCACTGCAGATCCCTATTCATATAGGACTGGTCCCTATTCCTATAGGATAAGATGGCGGCGTTCAAATCGAGTTAGGCTGGGCTGGTGGTCTGATACGTTTGTGGCTCTGTATGTCTACGATCAAGTACGTACTAAAATGACCTGGGGGTCTAAAAAGGCCATATTAGCGTTTCATAATATTATGATTCATATAAATGTGTCACAAACTTATCTGCAGCGTCGCTGTTGATGACATTGATGACAATTAAAAATGACGTCACTTAGTTCCAGTATTGGCCACCAGATCAGTTAAGTTTGTGGCTCTCTAACATTAATAACAATATGAAACGTTAATGCGGTTATTTTGGACCCCCAGAAGTCCCAAATACCGATCGATTTGACAGTTTATTTTGAAATCTTGCAGTGACAATACCTTCTCTTATTCCGCCTTCGTACAGATGATCCACCAATTTGTTCTTCGTTATTTCCCTCCTACCTACACCTGACAAACAACCTGTAAACGAACTGAAAATTTGATCTTATCTCAAATTTAAGTCGAGCTCTAAAAAAGCTTGATGATATCCTTCTTCGCACCTAGAACTTTTAAATAGGTACGCTATAAAGACCAAAATAGAATCAATAAGCTGTGCCAAAACTAAAAACAAATAAACCAGGCATCTGTCGAAGCATAGACAGCACTGCTAATTAAGTTTAATGGAATTTCGCAACCGGAGTTGTTTAGAATATAAAAAAAACGTTGCTGCTCAGCAAGCCGTTTAAGAACGTAACTCCAAAATTAATTCAAGCGGAAAATAAGAATCGGTTACCGTCCTGCTTTATTTCGAAGTTTCTGACTTCACCTTTGTTTAATGAACCAAATAAAATTCTTGGTGAGGGATTTTTCTTCTGTTTATCTTTCACTTCCCTCGGGCTTCGTTTTGAGATTTCAGTCGAACAACAGGTGTGTCTCGAACCGCTTGAGACTTTTAAACGAGCTATCTGAATACTAAAGCTACTTTATTGCGGCCAATGTTTTCTGTTTGTGCAAGAAGAGTTGGTGATCTTTTAGTCTGGATTTTGAAAACTGTTTCTTGTAACGAAACGAGAGCTTGGATCTTGGGCCAATTCTTTATCTTGAAATAATTTATGTATTTATTGGACCTGGCGCGACTTCATTCGCGTACACAACTTTACCCCTACCTACCCTTGTTTTCTTGTCTTTTAACCTTCCTCTTGAATCACTATATCCATTGTGGAAACCGCATTAAAATCCGTTGTATAGTTTAAAAGATGTAAGCGTACATAGGCTAGTACATACATAGATACAGACGGCAGGAATCGATTTTGTTTTATACTATGTACCTATGGATACTAATTCCCATATTTTTGTATTATGACAATAACGGAATATAGTACCCGTTTCTTGTATATTTTAAGTTAGGCCAAAACAAGATTTTGTCCCGGATGAACCAGTATCATGAACGAATTGACCTATGTAGATAAAGGCAAAGTGAGACACACCGTAATTTTACGGGGTCGGCAACGCGTGGGTGATGCCCCTGGTATTGCAAACGTCCATAGGCAGCGATGACTGCTTACCAACAGGCTGGCCGTAAGCTTGTTTGCCACCAAAAAAAAAATGTTATTTTTATTTATTTATTTATTTATTTATTTAAAACTTCATGCACTGTTACGTACAAAGGCGGACTTAAAGCTTCATAGCTTTCCCTACCAGTCAACCGGAGAGTTGATAGTATGAGAAATTACAGGGCGGTGTAACATGTATGACACGAATATTTTTAAATAAAGCATCCGTAGCAGTGAACTTTATCGCGAGCAAGAGAGTAAACAAACTATAACATTTCTTGATACTTTTTGTCATTTGCATTTTTTGTCAATGTAATGCAAATAACTAGATCATCATCATCACCTTGGCGCTATGTTCCGGTTGTGTTCCCGCACGGTATGCGAGGACCGGGGGTCAGCTATCCTACTCTTTCTGGCCCACTTCGCTTGGTCTTCGGCATCCTTGGTGGTGAGGTTGTTGGCACACATATCACTCTTGACAACGAATGCGAATAAATAAATACTTACTTTCTTACTGCGCTGGCTCAGCGACACAAAGTGGATCTTGGCCTCCGACACCATAGATCGCCACCTCTTCCTATACTGCGCCATCTCCTGCCAATCGAGGATTCCTAAATTGTCAGGTTTTTCAGAACTAATAAATAAATAAATAGATGCAGTAATGGTTTAATTACTTCGTTTTATAGCTTTTAGCTACTCCCATACGATGAAAAACAAATATAGAGATATGATGATATTTCACGTACATAGCACCGAATTTGAGTGCAAATACGGAAAATGGCAGCCCCTAACCTAAACCTATACCTAGGTATTTCACACATGTTACGGACTGTACTACGCAATGAATCTTCATACGTGACCGATCATCCATCTTGGATGGGAACTCTAAGATCGGAAGGTAGATCAATATCCACGGATACGGAGGCCACAAGCTCTTCAGTTTCCTACATCTGAGCGAAGTGTTTGCCGATAAGATTGATACACAGGCAATGGATGTAGAGAAATAGAAGTCGCGTTTTTCCAAACAATTGAATATGTTCTACCATAAACATTATCATCATCTCATATCAAATTATTCAACATCATCGCATCGACCGGAAGACGCTGCTGGGCATAGACCTTCCCCAGAGATCTCCACAAAGGACGGTCTTATGCCTTACACATCTAGCTGGTACCTGCGATCTTTACCAGGAGGGCGATTCTAGGGCAGTGACATCTCGAATTCGACGTTTTATCTAGCCAAAAAAACTGTATTAAAACTTCAATTTAATTTATCTTCGACAATTACGACTGTCGAAGATAATTGAGAAAATATGTTTTGGCTGCAATAGACATTTCAATGTAATTATTAACGGAGATATGTGGCTAGAAAATATGTCGAATTCAAGATGTCACAGCCCGAGAATTAGGCCCCTAGTCGTCGGTCCACCTTGTGGGAGGCCTACCCACGCTGCGTCTTCCGGTACGTGGTCACCACTTGAGAACTATTATTTCATCTGAAATATTTATCTATGTCATCAATCATCATATAAATAGCCCATAAATGTCCACTTCCGTACACAATGTCCGTAAAGTTATTCAGTTTTTGCAATAAAATATTATCTAGTGTTATAAAATGTGTTAGAAGCTAAAGGAATTATCACACACTCACAGTTGGGGACTCACAGTGTAATTATTTATCTCCGTCTATGGACATCTACTTAAGGGACGCATCTCTTCCGCGAAATGTGAAAACTTTGATGACGTAGATAACTAGAAAAAAGTCAGTCGGCATTCACGTAGATTGAATTCGGATAAAATAGATATTATTTTAAAAATGAATGTTAATTTTTCTGTAGCTGATATCCAAAAGAGTGTATAGTCTCGCGACCCAAGGAACAAACATCATCATGGATATGGATGCCGTAGTAGCACGACCAGTGAACACAATATGGATCAAGTACAAAGCATATATCCATCCGTAGTCGATCACGTTCAAGAGCTATACAGAGCTTCGGCGGTAAGATGTTCAGCATACACTGGCTTGGTCATGAAACTCAATAGTAATCTTACGAACGATGACCGTACTTCAAGCATATTTGAGTTACGAAATACCTATTCATAAAATAGACAAACATTGAAAGAAAAAACAAAACAATGAAATCCAATAAGCCGATCTCAATCTTCTGGCTTGGACGTTGGTACGAGTATAGCCGAAACAATAATGGTGTCATAATAGCGCCTTGCGTGACCCCTTAGGCAGTATGAAAGCCCCGTTCTATTCACTGGCCTAACTAAATACCACTTGAGCTAAGTGGTTGGACCCAAATAATCGATTCCGCCCCGTAGCTGCTATGGAATACTGGTCTTTATTGAATTCGCCAGCGTTTGTAAGGTTAACTCGTAATTAATTTCAAAATGGCCAGTTTTCTTTTGATCTGAAGCCACAAGAAATGAGTGGGAAATTTATTTAATGAACTAAAAATGTCAAGTGAGGAAGTTACTGTCGTAATTGCTATTTTTGAAGTACTTATAGGTATCACGTTACAATATAGTATTTCAAGACAGAAAGAAATGAAAGCCTGATTAAAAAAATTACCACACCAAATTTAGAAAATTCAACTAATGATACAAATTATGTTACTTTGCAATTTTTACAGACAAAGTAATTATACAAACTAGAACGTAGTTTACATTAAAAGTTTTTAGAACTTTAAATGTTACTCCAATTAGGAAGTTTCTATAGTTTAAGCAAAGTTTCCAAGTCTATACATTTGAAGCAACCACAAACGTTTGTTTAGGTGCCTCTTCTACGCAATTATTACGTCATCAGTGGGGTAAAAGCGAGTAGATACTCGTAAGTTAGATAACGTACTTTAAAGTCAACATATTATAAACAATCGTGGTTAATATTAGACATTCTATAATTTTCCTTAGCGCGTAACATGGTTTAGGAGTAAGTAGTCTGATATTTCGCATGAAGATTTTAGGTGACAAAAAATATTGTTATCCATGTTCTCAACGTGTTGAACAGTACCGGTTCGCTCTTCTAAGTATAGTAATTTAGATCCCTACGCAACTAAATACGCTATACGGAATTTCCTCTAGGGTCCGGATACAAGGCGTACATGGCAGTCGGATCCGGAACGGATGGGTGCCTGTAACATACACAGCAAGCCTTCCGCGCATTTTGGTAGGTATACAATGTACTTATAGAGCTGATATAGACTTGGGATAATGATTAAGTACATATTTTTCGATTTCTTGAGGAGGAGCTTGAAGGATACTTCAGAGGTTCATAGAAATTGGAAGACATTTTTTTTATTATTAAATTATATCTAGAGACTACAAGCAAGGGTCGTGGAGACAACATTAGAGCAATCCATTATATCAGCGATAGTATACTTACTCATAAGCCATCGCTTAAACATAGTTTATATTGTAGGAAGGTGGGTCAACCATAAATAGCTTTCGGGTTCAACGTCAGCCGGTTATTATAATTACTTGGGGCAGCACATGTTAAGATACCCTCCTTGTTACACTTTCAGAGTACGTAGATACATCCTGTTAAGCCGTGTCTCGACGGGAACCATATTCAATTACGGGGTAAATTGAGAATAGCCTATTTGTAATTCTGGATTATTTGCTATAACAGTTCCTTCGTGGAAGAGTAAACATCGAAACAAATAAACTTTCGCAGTTGTTATAAGTGTAGGTCGGTCAAAAAGATGCCCACTGCTGGGCATAGGCCTCCCCCCAGAGATCTCCACAAGGGCCGGTAATGTGCCATATGCATCCATCTGGTATCTTTACCAGGTATTATGGTATGATTTGCAAAATTGCTGTTATATTGCTGTTACTTATAAGTAATCTCACCATCGTTCATTGCAAATCCATGCCTCAAAATTTATATTAAACTGCATGGGCACGATAGGTGCGAAGATACTTTATTTTTCATCCCTGTCAGGGGCACCATCCCCTATCAACACTTGAGGGCCCGATCACTCAAATTAATAACCCGAACCCCACTAATCGACACTCAAAGTGTTCAATATTAGCCCGAAGTCGTGCACAAAAGCGTTTTAGAATTTGCGGTCACCGGAATAGTTGGGGCATTTCCAGTGTAAATCGGTTGAAACTGCTTTCGCCCGCATGTAGCGTTTGGTAAACAATCCGGAAAGTACCCGCGTTGTTGGCCCTTTTCATATGGCCGAATGAAGCTGTGCTTTTGTTAAGTTAGCCTAGATATTATGATGTCGAAATTTCGGGCGGTCGTAATTTTATGCCTCGTAGGCTACGCAGGCATTTTTAAATATTCGATTTATAAAAATAATAATTAATAATTAACTTACAAATACAAAAGTGCCAAACCGACCAAACCGAGACAGTAGTAGTAAATACCTTGTTATTTCGAAACGCACATAATAATATGACCTTGCCCTGGAATACCACAAATTATTTTCAAATTCACCATCCGGAATGCATAAGCTCGCTTAACTGGCACCACGTTAACTGGCACAGTTGATAATGTGGTTTTCCCAGTACTGATAGCACCCCGCATTAGACATATAATTGTGTTAAACCTGAATATTATATGTATTTGCGAAGTATTTTTGTAACAGCATAATTTTTTTTTTCATATTTTTACTAGCTGCTAACGAGCAGACATACCTGACATCTACGATTGCACTAAAGTTTCATTTAACAAAATTGCATGCATAATGACCTAATGCATTGTGCTGAGACTGGTCCATTTTGGTTTCCGTTAATTCACTGGCTAGTCTTACCTAATTTTTTATAATTATAATTAGCAAATTAGTACATTAGTACTCGCCTTAGGTTAAAGATGTAATGGGGATCTGAATAAAGTACTGTCTATGTCTATTTCATCACCATTAAAGCGAGCAATCACGGTTTCTGCCAGGGTCCGTTTTCCTACTCATCCTTCTTTAGCTCACCTGGTCTTCAGCGTCATCGCGTCGTAAGCTGTTGTGTCATTGTCATTTATTTAGGTATGTGGGCCATAAATATATTTTATCCACACTTATAGCGTAATGTTCCAATTACATATACGAAAACATTTGTTTAAGGTTACAGTTTTTTCACGCCAGTCTATATGATTAAAAAAAAAATACTTTTCGATACAGCATTTCCCATAAAATTTTCAATTTTGAATTTTTGTAGGGCAGTTGCATAAACTACTATTATCTACACTTATAACGTAATGTTCCAATTACATATTTGAAAACAGTTGTTTAAGTATACACTTTTTTCACGCCAGTCCATAAAATATTAAATGCAACTGGCATATAATTAGGTATTAAAACACTCGTGTCAAACTATTATGTTTTAATACCTCCTTTTATATGCCAGTTTCATAAACTACTTTTACTTACATGGTCAATCCATTGGGATAATATGATAAATATGAAAACATCGCGCAGATGGAAGAAAATACTATCAATTATTAATGTTCACTTGATTTCATTGATTTGATTTCAGATACCTCTATTAAAACCACAGTCGTATCAAATTCTCTGTAGGCATATTGGGGTAATATCATAGGTACCTAGGTATGTACTGTGACCTTGCTCGTGTAATTTGTCGTCGCTTATTATCCAAATGCTTCTACTCCATTACCGCACCACTTCATGTAACTTTCACTAATGCTCGTAACATACTTACGTTTATATGTAGACATGTCTTAGCTATGTAAGGTTGAAGCTACGAATTTTATGTTAGTTTATTAAAAACTAGATTACCGCCCGAGGCTCCGCCCGCGTGGACTTTTGTACCTATATCTTGCAAGCTTAGAGCAGGGGAATAAAAAGTATCCTGAGGTGTACTGTACACTTAAGTAGTGTAGCACAATCGGTAGGAATGGTATAAGATTCCTACAGCGGTACCTATTAGAACTATATCACTTACCTCTAGCAGACATACTGAAAATTGTGGTACCTTGACAACCACTCAGCCCATAAAACACCTATTAGTAGTTACATACATATATTCACCTACACTAGAGTGTAGCTACGTCCATACGTAGCACCCCATGGTGCTTATGTAGGGAACCCAGCGGTACATACTGCTGACTCTACCTTAAACGCTTTACACAAAATCTCGTAATTTTATGTATTATAGCAACTGTCTTCACAGATTGCGTAAAAAACTGCTGGCTTACACATGTACCACACATCAGTTTGAGTTTGAGATTTGAGTAATAATTATTTCGTTGATCTGGGTTGCGCTCCTCCCGCTTATGTAGGTATTCAGATGCTCAGATTTGTTTTAAATACAAGCGGCCAGATCAGCAGCCACCCACGTCCCGAATATTTCTTCCCCTTCAGTGTTACGGCTCCCGAAACCAACCCATACTACCTAAGACAGGCAACGATAACTGCTTACCATCAGTTACCATAGTTTGCCATCTTAGTAGTATAGTAAAATAATGCAACGGTTTCATTCGATGTCCGATTTTAATGTAATTTGTTATATTTTACGGTCCCTGTGGAACGGCATGGCCACTTTTATCGCAAACCAGCAAAATCTAGTCGTCAAATAAATGTTTCATGAAAGCGACAAGCTCAAGTTATCTGCAAGTAGGGTTGATACCAATTTCTAAGTCAAGTTCTTACTAAGCACGTCAAAGGCACAGAATTTACATTTGACAGTCTGTTCCGATGTCCCACGAAACTACTTCTAGTGGAGTTGCCCGAAGTTTGCAATTTGAATTGCAATGCGCTGGTTTGTTTTTGATATCTTCAACGATGATAGTTCTAAGATGAGTCAAACATTCAACCTCATTTGAATACCAATCGGTATATATCTTAATTACTTACGTAAATAAATAGTCGGGCAGACTTTTGCATTTGCTAAAATCAATCAAAGTAACCTACGACGTTTCGTATAAGTCTTAACTATTTTGAATGTGACTTACAGAAAACACTAATATTTTATAGACTAACTAGCACTTTGCTTTTATTTATTTAATTTTGCCTTTGCCATTAATTTAAAGATTTCGTTGCAAATGAAAAACCTAACCGTAAAACTTGCAATGTCTTAGTTCCACAAACCATTACTGTGCCAAATTATATGCGATCGACTGATACAGAATTTCTCATAAAACATTGGTGCGAATATTTACTAAATTAAGTTAGGCAACAATAGATAAGGCGGACAATTCAATTCGTTAGCCAACTTTTGTAATGACCAACTCAATGAAACCTTAATCGTCTGTCTGAAGGTCATTGGAGACGGTAAAAGAACTGGCTGGCTTTAGTAGAAAATATATTATTTATTTTTATTTATTTTTAGCCATTTCTGTCCTACTGAAGGGCAAAGGCCTCCTTTTCAATCTTCCACGACTCACGGTTGGATGCTTTCCTCGGCAAAACGTAAATATATTTAGTTCGTTAAACAATACATTTATTTCATAATTATACATTATTATATACAGTTCATACACACTTAAAAACAAAATAAAAATGTACACAATTAAAATATTTAATTTACAATTAAGAAAGTCCCCATAAGGCTGGCGGCGTTATTTACCTCTCTGAATTGTTAGACTCACACGCTGACCGAGGTACCCGCCAGGACATGGGTCTCCGGTAGACTCCATTAGCTGTGTAGATATCTCTTGGAATACCTTTATAGCACTAGGGCCCCAAGGTCTAAACATTTCCACCCCAAACGGCGCAAATAAATAACCCTGACCATACTCGAGCCGCTTAAGGTCCTCCGCTGAAGAAGCAGCTGCGCCAGCACTTGATGTTATAGCCTTCCAAACTGCCAACCTTCAAACTCCTCTATTCTGGGCTAGTCTTAGGGCATTTGGTACCTATGTCGTGGGCAAATCGTCTAATTGGGCAGATCGTTAGTGTTGACGTTTCATATCGGTTAAGTGTTATGGGCTGTTCTAATTAGCAATCGTACGATCGTGGTCGTGTGACGGGCGGTTTTGAAGACGCGGCCCAATTAGGGCAGCGCCTTAGTTTTGTCTCAAAGCACAGACGATATTTAGGTTTCAATTCATTTAGGTTAGGTTTGGGTTTGTCCTAGACTCTAGTACAACACAAACCCAACCCAACTAAACTCTAGCAGCTAGACCGTCCAGGAACCCCGAAAATAAGTTATCCGTCATTTGGAGAACAAAGGATTTGCCCAGACAGATTTCGATCTGCCCAATTTGACGATCGGATTACGACACCTACACCTAAATGGAAAACAGGTTCTATTCTCGTCTTTCTGTACGCGTATATTTTCTTCTAAACGGCGAAACGGTTATTTTAATAAATATGTATCTTTACTATCCTACTTGTAGAATTTCTCATAAACATCGTGAGATTTAAGATTACATACAGCGTATCATATTTCTAGACCAAGCGTTCTCAGCTAGGCGTTGCTCAGTAAATCAGCCAGTCAGTTTTAAAAATGCAGATCCGCGCAGTTGGAAATGAAATAAAATTGAAATGAGCGTAGTAACAATAATAATTTATTCGTCAAATAATTTGGTTTCCTGTATAAATTAGGTAACACCGTCGATTCAGATTGTGTATTGGCTTAACAGTCTCATGATTACAATTTCTAATACAAACGCGAACAATCTTGTCTTTGACGTTGTTGATGTACCTGAAACAAAAGGAGAAGTTATAGGTGCCTACTATAAGTATCATACATATTGAATGAGATATTATGTTACGCCCGCACTAATTAATGTTAACGGAGCACTGTATATGAACAGGCCTTCAAAACGATTAGATACGAGTCAAGATTTAATGATCGAAAATTGATGTCTTGATAACAAAAGCCGCTAATATAAGTAATAATGGTTGTAAAGGCAACTTAATTTTAGAGTTCAGGTTTTTTTATTATAGCGGAATCTTGTCCTGGTGTTTAGGTTTAAATGGAAAACCTCAGATATACCACGTATTACGTTTTCCTAGTACTAAGGTAACAATTCGTAATTTATAACAAGGAGACCGGTAACCAATTGAAAATTACCCCAGTTGACTTCTCATAATTTTCGTAAAATTCTGACATAAGTTTAATTCGTGCCTAGTCTGTTCGAAAATTCGAATGTTCGTCATTGGGACCAGAATATTGAAATATTCTTTCCCACCGACACTCAAACACGTTGTTTACGTAATCCACCAGCTGTTCTTGTAAATAAGTAAGGAAAAAGTCAAGATAAATTTCAGTGTACTTACTACTTTCTACTGTATCCGGCATAGTTATACTATGCATTTCTGATTCTCTAAGGAAGATATAGTCGGCTCTAAACCCTGTCCCGTCGAGTCGATCATTCGATTTGAATGTGACCCTTAGGAAATTTTTATCTGATGTCACAAGGAACTCCTTGTCTTTATGCTGACCACAGTGTCTGTTACTGTCGGTTTCAATCATTTGACTTGAAAACTGCACGTAGTCACTGGCTGATACAGCTTCACACCTGAAATATATAGTTGAGTATTACGACGGAAATTATTATATTTTGTCCGCTGGAAACCTCCTACCTCTGTACATAATAAAATAAAAGATTTCGTGATTGGCCAACTTAAATCCAGTATAAATTTTAAAACTTTCACATTTTACTAGCTTTTCCATCTGGCTTCTCTCGCTTAGAAAAAAAGGTAAGATCTACTTCTCCAGCGCCATATGTATGTACTAAAGTCATGAACTATGAAATAATAACACCTGTAACCCAATACGGGTAGAAAAAAGCAACAGATTCTAACGCGATTCTAATTTATTTGTAGCGTTTTCTTCCATTCCACCAAAAACAGGGATAAAGATATAAAGTAGGTACCTATTATTTACAATCAGAAGAAAAGGCAACTAGAGAGAGATGGAATAGAATAATTTTTTAAACAATTACAAACACAAATATTTTGAAATCAACAAATAGCGAGGACAATCATTCGAGTAAATACAATGATAGACCTCACTGTGACAACGCACCCTGTAACCTTAATGCATGAATCTTAGATGATATAAAACCATATATTTAAAAAAACCATAACCTACCAAAATACACATACAGCACCCAAGCAATGTAACTTAAGCGTATAACGGGACAAACTAGAATACCCGTATCCCATCTTACTCGCTATCTAATTCCTAACCGGCTCGGCGGGTTGAACCCATCCGCACAATCTATTTATTCAGTTTGATAACCTTGCCATGATGAATTAGTTTAGGAGTGGTAACTATTATGTCTACTCCAATTTACTCGGTTTAGTGAGTACCCTGGAATCTCGATACGCCAACAGTCTCGCCGTCGGATACGGCGATAGGAGATTGTTACCCGGCCAGAACCACAGAATATCTATATTGAAGAACTACTAGACAACTAGTAATAAAAAATGTACACAACACATTAATAACTCATTAACACACGACTCGCTTGCTATATTAGGGACACAAACCTAATACCTTGGGTCTTTATATTAATTATTATGATAGTGTACGTAGAAACCCGTCAAGTCGACCCAGTTTTTTGGTTAAACACAATACTTGGCTGATATCCGGTGCGTCGCAGCAGTGTTGAGTTAAATGCTGTAATTCGTGCTAAATTGATTGGCAATGGCGTGCTTCGAGCACTCGATCAAGAAGCGGCATTATCTCATAAAAATATGTGAAAACTGTTATAAACTTGGTCCCTTTAATTACATTAAAACTATAACAGCTATCGCTGTGATCACTTACAAGTTCTGACCAAAATATCAATGTCCGTTATTGCCAATCCATTTGGCACTATAACAATTACAACGCTGAAGCGTATTTAAGAAACTTTTTAAATACGGTGCACTTAACAACCCTAATAAGTATTCAAAAGCCTCTTTGTTGGAAAGTTTGTGGGCATTTGCCGTTTTCGTTCTAGAGAAACGTATTATGCAGGTGCTTCTGAGTCTATAGGCAGCAGTGACCACTTTCCATCAGGTGCCGAGATTTGCCTGTTTGACAACCGCATGACATAAAAAAGTAATAGTCAAATTTCTAATGTGAACAAATAACACTACATTACAATTATTAACTAAAGCTCTATGGCTTTATAGATTAAATTCCTAATCTAACGAAGGATTACGAGCCGCCATCTGTCACCGCAAAAAGAAGAATGAGGAGCTGGCGAACAAAACGGTATAATTACGCTTCTCGTCAAAATACTATTTTTCAACCCGAAGGTTTTAGCCCCACTGAATACGAACCTCAACTTATTTCCAATCAAAATGGAAAACTGTGTTAAAATTGCAGCCACAGTTCGTGATTCGATCATAACGGTATAATTACTATGAAATTATATCGTTTTTGAGCGAAACTACTTACGTTTTCTACTGCTCCTGTAAAATTTAATTTCATCTAATTATACCGTTTTGTTCGGCAGGTCCTCCTTAATATTATCCTTCTCTCCTTATTACACTCACTTAGAAAATTGCTTGCATGTTTGACACGTTTTAATGCCTTGTTCGTTGTAGGGAATTTTCCGTTTTTTTTTTGTTTTAGTTTAATAACTTCTACTCAGAGGCGGACGAAGTCCCGAGCAAAGTTAAAAAAAATCGGTGAAAATATTCATGTTACACAAGCACGTAGAGAATTTGCGGAGAGATCCCAATCGATTCAGATTCAAATACTCACGGCACAACGCCTTCAACGTCAAAGTACGTGAAATGCAAATGAACTTTTTCGTTTTCGTTCCCATAAAAGAAGTAATTGCATTCCGTGTCCCGGGGATAGAGGCCGGGATAGTTCGGTGACGTCACAACCCCTCTAGCTCCCTCGCTGCTATTGTATACAAAGGCACATGGAAATTCCAAAAGTTGATTCCCGGTGGCAATCCCATAATCTGTAACAGAAAGATCTAAGCTAAACTTCGGCGGAAAATAATAATGGAAGACTTGTTGGAGGCCCAAATGGTTTTTTCTTTGATTTTTCTAAAGCGTTTCTACTAATCTGTTCAATTTAAAAACCTATTTAGCCGAATAATGGCCTTTTTATTGAAAGTAATGCGGACTTTAAGTGCGAAAATTAAACGTCGTTCCCTAATTCAGATGATTCTACAAGGGAATTTAGACCTCGCCAATATTCTGTCAATTCCACTTCAAGCAAGACAATGACGATCTCCGGTTTAATTTGGATTTAATGCAGCCATGAATTTCGCTTTGAATTTAAATTTAGGAATCCCCTTATTCCTTTCGTCTAACCCTCTAATAAAACGTCTTGCTCTCAAGCCAGAATTAAACAATTCTACGGTCTATGTTGGATATTTGCACAAAATGAAAACTTTGTGTTAGCCGCATTCTTTTGTGAAGATATTCAAGTCAACTTTCAGTGCAATAACATGTAGTTTCCTACGCTTTGGTTAATCTCGTCCCTTACCTTCAACAAAAGAGTAGGATATTTTAAATCCTCTACTGTGTCTCGACGAGTATATTCCTCGAAACTCAATCGATAACTTTGGTCCATTTGACATTATTGCCTTCGGTGTTTCGTCCCCGCAGAACGATGCCATCTTCTCAAGTCTGCCGTCTACATACAAAAACACGTCTAGTGAATCCATGCTTTCGCAACTGTAACAAAGTGAATTTGTTTATTGAATCTGGGCTCACGGGCTTTGTCATTTCGCTCGTCTATTTTTTTAGAGTGCTCCGTGTACCTCCAAATTTCATTTATATTGCCGGTCTTTGTAGCGAGAAATCCTTTGAAACTAGTTTTCTACTCCACAATTTCGCCAAAGTTATCACGGAAATACAAGAGGTATCTATTTAATTGGATTTCTAAACAACAACATTGTTAAAACTTACGAATGTTTCCACAATTTCGCCAAAGTTATCACGAAACTATACAAAAGGTATCTATTTAATTGGATTTTTAAACAACAACATTGTTAAAACTTAAGAATTTTTAAAATTTGGTAGATTTTTAATGTATCTCAGGATTACATGTTTACAGCAAAAACAAAACGGGTACCAGACTGGAAAAATGATATTTAATATGAAATAAGAATTTTTATAAGTGAGATTTTCAGCCTGGTATTTCCATTTCTGATTGGGCACATTATGTAAAGGAAGTTAACAAAGGAGAATCACTACCACCCATACAAAAAAAAAACCAGGCCCGGCACAACAGTTAGAACCTCAGTTTCTATGGATTAAAATTAGTAAAACTGTTAGATGCTTTTGGATTTATCTAGCGTTGAACTTTTGAAGTTATAAACAGATGTAATTATATTGAATAGGTAATTGTCAAAGATCGTTCTAAAAATAATCATTAATTATAGCCTATATAACAAAACTTGTAAAGGCTACCACAGCCAACACCACAACTCACTCGATAATGTTCCCGGTCATCCTCTGCAGGCTGAAATCTTCGAACACTAATCTCACACGCTCCCTTCCTCTGGCGAGAAAGTCATAGTGACATTGTGTTTTCTGTGGATAAGGCGCCGGGTACAGCGGGGATACCAATTTCCCGCTCTTGCTCTTATCGCTTCTGAATACTTGATGGCACGAGGATGCTGGAACGGACGTGTCACATCAGAAATGGCCAGGCATAAACTGCCCCATCTTATTTTAACTCGGCCACGTTTTGTATGGAAATGACAGCAAGAGCCCGGGCCAAGTTTGTTTCTCTTACGGCATATTTGAATAATGAAGTTTCGTATATGTTCATGGTATTAGGCGAAACTTAAGCTATTGAATATTTCTGGCAGCATTTTTGAAGTTTTTTAGCTAAATTCGTTCGAATCGTATTTGTTTCGGAGTAAAATCGGGAGTCTCATACGACTTTTATACGTCACTTTATGGGTGAGTGAAGCTGACTCTTGATTTATGGAGGACCCCTAACGCTTCGCTTTCAATTTTATTGAGTTCTATCTCTCCTAGTTGGACGTGAACAGTTTCAGAAATAGATGAGACTTCATTTAGTAGTGTATTTAGTTTATTTGCTACGACTCGCGGGAGTTTGCCAAATTGCTTGGCGAGCAAATTTGTATCAAGTAGAACTTTTATCGTATTATTGGTATTATTATTTTGTAGGCTTATTGTTTATTTTAACGGCAATATTAGTTTAGGACAGTTACTAACGAGTAAAAATTTTATTTCTGTAACTATAAGTAAAAAACGACAATATGCCTTATCTAAAACTACAAACTAATGCCTTTGCCCAGCAATGGGGTGATTCAGGCTAATATAAAAAAAAAAAAAATACAAAGATGTAACGCCGCAAGATTCCTGGGCATACTTCCGCGAGGCAGCGATATGGATTCTGTTTGCTTTTTGCGATACTGTCTTTATTTTATTTTGTTTGTAACTAAATGTATTGATGTTTAATTTATCAAATATCAACGCAATGTTGAACGGATTTTTATTATTTTTTGATAATTTGGTAGATCGAAGTCCAAGGTAAAATCTAAGCCATGTTTTATCTAATTCGGGTAGGTAGAACCAGAAATACAGTTTGACCGCAAAATTAGCAGTCATAAAAAGCGTATTTTATTTACTCGGGCAAAAGCTAAACTTTCATAAAAACTATTTCCACGCACACGAAGTTGCGGGCAAAAGCTAGTACAAAATATAATTACGACTGTTGAAGCTAACTTTCAACAATTTCTTTGCTTTATGATGTAGGTACCTAACCTACCTACTACTAGGTAACCTACTTTTTTATGAATTATGGACAAATATCTAAATAAATAATCGAAACTAACAATGATATCAACTTTTACCATTATACTAATTGTACCCAGTCCATAACTACAGCATACAGTAAGTAATCCTTCATTATTTAGTAATCTAAAAATCTACCAAAGGCGGGCAACACCTTCGCTTCACCTTGACCCCAGGTTTTGTGGGTATCCAGGGCGGCGGTGATCAGCTCACCCAATTGCTCATTAAACTCCCTTTATTATATGAAAGACCTACAATCTTAAACTTTTCTTTATCTTCTATGCGCTACAATAAGCCAAGCGAATGAATCGTATTTAGTACAGACTGCTTCATAAGAATACTATGGACATCACTCTGCACAGCTTTAAAGGCAAAGTGCCACGGCACCGTAGCTATTGTACTTATGTGGGACTTACTTGCAGCGCTCACAGCCGGACCTAAGCCGGATATTGCATCGCTCGACTTCTTTACATCAGCATCTGTTTAAAATTATAATTTTTTTTTAATATAAAGCTAAGTGTTATCTTTAGGTGCAATTTTCGTATATAAATTCGTCAAGTCCGCTTCAATCCAATGCAATATAAATGCTTACTAAACCTGCGCTAGTTTCATCCTCCATTTGAAACTGGTAACTGGCTTTGAATCCTTGTCCAGGACTGTTAGAATTTGCAGTAAATTGGACCATCAAATCTGGTCCAGTGGACAGGATTTCATAACCTGTAACAATATATTGCCTTTAGGTAGGTACATAGAGACCACTTCCCAAAATATCCGCTTTTGTAAACGGACATTTTGAGAAAGTGGTAGGTACTACATGAAATTGGTATTTTGCGAAACTGACATTTTAGGTATCAGAAAATAGACGCGGACAAGCGCCGATTTTTCATGTCGGCTACCTATCTGTTGTTTGATTAATATAAAACCTCGATCACCTAATTCCAGAACAATGTTGTTTCATTTAACATTTTTCAACATTCTCATTTCAATGATATCTATAGGCTTAGTTGCGAAACTAGCCTTATATTCACTAAATTTTTAAATTATTTAAAAAAATTATTAAATTCCGTAATGCACTAAATTAGCTGTGAATAAATAAGTAAACATATAACATATGACATTTATTGACGTTGAATTCGAATAATAGCTACATAACAAAAATACATAATATAAATATCTTACCCACAATTTCATTGCAAATCATAGACAGCACAGGAGCTGTGACTAACTTGCCATCAAATACTTTTATAATGTCCGCACGGTTTAAGCAACTGAAAAATGATAATATGTTGGTAAAAATGTCAGAAATAATGATTGTCAGATTTAATTACAACAATTATTTAATAAATTACCTCTCGTCTCCTTTCTGTAGAAATGATTCTTCAAAAACAAGCTTGATCCTTTCATGCTGTCTAAATGAATAATAAAAATAAAATTAAGACTCGCATGTAGGTACTCTTCAAAATGAAGGCTTTAAATCATGACAGTAACTTTGTATTTCAGAATTTAAATGGGCACATAATATTGATAATAATAATTAATTAAAAATAATACTGATCGCAAAAATATTCAAATAAGTACCTATTATTATTATCTGTGAAATTGCGTTAACGTTAGGTATTTACGATATCGTTACCGTAAACAACGTTAACTTGTAACTTAACCCCTGATAATTAAGTAGCAACGCTTGCAGAAACAATGCCTGGTACCTAATATTTTTGTTTTCTCAAGAAACAAAACGTTTGATACACACTAAAATGACGTACTAAATCTAAACACATTAGAATACAATAAACAAGTGTTTTTAAAACCATTGACTAAAGAAATTCGTTTCTGCATTATGATCATTAATATATTCATCAGGTAAAGTACATACATTGAAAGTTTTTCCAAAACTGAACAGCGACTTTGTAATCTTTCTGCCCACATAAATCTTGGGTGTTCCATTATCATAATACGGGAAGAGTCCCCGAATCCAGTATGCAAATTTAGTGAGTGATCATCGGGGATAAGCTTCGAGTATCCATCTCGGTTTTGTCCATTATAATAAGAGACTTACCTCGCATTAAAATGATAAGTACACCTCACGTTGCTGGGGTAGCTTGACGGGTATCTCGGGCTGTAAAGCCTTCCGTGGACCGGCCTGTTCGGCTGAGAGTTGAAAACGTAATCGCACCACGTCTCTGGCACTTTCACTCCGTCAGTTTCAAAGTTACCTGGCCAAAACAATGTAAAACTCACAAACTGAGAAACGAATCTCTTTTGAGATTAATTTAAATTACGATCTAACGTAACAGTCTTTTAAAAGAGTTCACAATGAACTGGGGTTTAAAAATCCATTTTAGCACCAATAAAATCTCCTGAGCTCGTTGCAACATTGAAAAGTGTGGCTATATGTTGGAGCATCGATTCTTCAGAAACAAAAACGGGGGATCCATTCCGCTGTAACCGAGCTACCGCCAATCTTATCTATTCTTCAACCTGAATAATGTATAAGCAAGTAAATTGAATGCCCAGGCAATAGGGAAAAGGTTACTTGAAACTAAGGGTCACCACTAAAACGGTGTCACAAGAGTCCCTGAGAGGAATAAAGTGAGACGTTAATGAAGAAATAGATGCTAGAGGGATATAAGCACCTCTAAAAGTGAATAGTGATCTTGGAGAACATTGGTTTTTTTGTCTTAAATAAAAGACGGGTTCCTTTACGTCGTGTTGACAAAAATACTGTGACCTTTGTTTAAGTTTTTTCATGTTGTTCCTGTTTTCTTTTTCTGCGTCGTAAGGTTTGGAAAGAATTTCGTTACGGATGCGGCGGGTTATATAATATTTTTGTTAGATATTGACGTTAAGTACTTTTCTATGTTGTTGTTATCTATTGTATGTACATCCGGTATCGGAAATAACTTCCAACAATCTAGAGAAGAGGCAGTTTTGATAGTTAGTATCAATCGATGCCAAACAGCACAGATGGCTTAACGTATTCTCCGAAGTACTTGAAGTGTAAATAATACTTACGTCTATCTATAAACCTGTATGTTCCGATGAATCCAGTGGCATTGGTCTCTTTGTCACCGGTATGGAATTCTAAGACCAATAGAGGACCATGAGAGTAGAGGGCTGGTGGTGCCTCCACCCTGCTTCCGCAAAGCGCTTTGGTCCATGCAGAATATTCGTTGATTCCAGGTGGTCCAGGTCCTTGAATCCCTCCCTCGGAGAAGACTTTTATGTAGTCTCCTCTTGTACAGCTGTAAGAGAAAGAACACCAATTTAGTAATGCCTATATACTACTTTTACCCTCTCGTGTTTGAATATTTTCGATCAACCCTCAAAATATTGCTAAAATGTGGTACACTAAAGGTATAGTGGTCCTAGTACGAATATATTTCTGGACACTGGTGTTAAATAATCTTACGACCTGCCTACCGACCTTCATCACAATCGTAATCATCGTGAACTGATGGACATAATTTGAATTGAATTTAATTTAATTGAATGTTCAATATCTCTAAAATGAAAATGAAAAAGTAATTAATTTAATTAGGAATACCATAATTAATATCTTCTTAATCGTCAAAAAGCTGATGAGAAGCAAAGGGAAAATTAAGCGTGTTCATCCGGGTAGCTACGCAGACCGACCAGTGTGTGTCACAAGTGCTCATACGCCATTTATCAAACCCCCAAAACACAAGCTTTGTTTACTTTGGTATTAAGGCGTTGTGGGAATTTGTCCAACAATTTTTATTATTATTACATAACCGCGTAGGCGAATCATGTGCACAGCACACCCGGCCCCTGCCAGCCAGCAAGCGCTCACATCCGCACGCACCAGTCGAACTACCCTCTTAACAATAGTAGCTTTGTACAAACCCTGGAGTAGAACTAGCTGATGTTACTCTTATCTTTCGAGACGCCACAAGCTGTCATAGTCCAACTATAATGCTAAATTAAAATAATGGAAATTCAGGATTTTTATTATAAATCCAGAAATGCTAATTTACCAGTATGCAGAACAGTAAATTATGGTTAAGGTTGATTTCGGAGAAATGAACAGTGACGACGTCAAACAATCATCCATTTTTGTTCGCTAAAAAACGGTTCGCCTTTCTATTCACATAACAATAAGCTTAATTTTCAAAGGGCTAAAATTACAGCAGAATATTCCAGAAGGGTCAGATTTTGCGTATTATAATAATAAAGAGAGATTAATTCAAATAATTAATTCTGACCCAGACAACATCCCTGATCGCGCTAGAAACAGCGGCCCCAACTTACACTCATTAGAGGGATAGCTGTAAACTATTAGAATTAAGTAAACTACTGCTGAAACTGTAAATTTGGCATAATACAATACAGCGTTGATTAAATTTATAAAGTTACAAACGGTACAATGAGTTTAGTCAATTTATTGCTACGCTAGACATTTATTGTTAAAGTAGAAATTATTATGATTTTACCGTATAATATTTTTATTATGATGCAGCACAGTACAGATTATGACCCCTAAAAAGTTTGGCAGTAAATGTTATCAGCAACGTTAAATTAGGGATCGGAGTTATTATATCTCTACGCGGTAATAAACATAGATGTGAGAAAGTTTTTAGCTTCCTGTATATTACGGAAGCTAATTACAATAAAATTGTGATTTACGCGGTAGTAACAGAATTGAACTAGAACACTACAATGAAATTAACATAGTTCGTGGTGATAATCATATTCCACAACCAGGATAGACAGGTACCTATACTTAAGAGTGAAAATGGGATGAGCGTAAACAGGTTTGGCAAGTGTAGTTTAGGCATCAAAGTACGTACGAAGGACCATGCTTTTGCTACTATACCTTTTCAAATAAGAGCCAATTTCTCAAAGAAGTCGCGATCTCTGTGAGAATGTAAAGTAACCCATTTCGCATGCTCAGGAGCATGTCACGCTTTTGAAGCACGCTGAACACCACCCGTCGGTTTTTTGTGATTGTCAGGCACCTCTCATCTCTCTCTCTTTTTGAGTGTGCTGCTTACTTATGGATTAGTAAAACCATGGTAGCGAAATAGTCCGTGAACCAGATTTTGATGGCTACTTGTAATCCTGCGGAATTATAATTTTTCTAACACCTACGTGCAGATTATAAGAACATGACACATTTCATGCTTAGGAGGGTATTTTAAGCCGTCGTTTTTGGTAACTATCTACTGATAGCAGTCGCCGTGTTGGATGCCCCGTGGGTGACACCAGAGGATAAATGTGTGTAGAACTTTCTCTGAGAACTTTATATTTAGGGCTGGTTTGAAACATAATATCGACGGTAAATATTTTCACTGGATTCGTACAGAGTACCTACCGAACTGATCCTGTATACATATATCTCTGTAGTTATGTATATTTTATGTCATTTAACGTACATATAATGGAGTTTTAATTATCTGAATAATAAAAGATCTGTTTACAAATAATTAAAATATCAAATTGTTTTCGAAGCAAATAAAGCAAAACGTAAAAATGAAATTTGTGAACCGTTACAATGTAACGGACAAAGAAGGAAGCATTTATAAATGTACGGATAAAATAAAGTGATTGACGCTTATTTGACTGTGAAATCATTTCCCTATATTATGTTTTTAATCTTCGACTTTTTGACAAGCATATTGCGTGTACTCGTATTTATTTCATTTTTGTATGAAATTCGAGGCGTTCAGTGCGTTTTTTTATATTCTTTAAGGATTAAAACGGCATATTATTCAGAATTACATTTCTTCACAAATTATAATTTTGTACGGTATCCATTTGAACAGTTTTGTAATAGGCACTTAAGTTGAAATGTACCATTTGACTTTCGCCCAATTGTACATCAAGACATTTCGTGGAAGCAATTCAAATTAAATTTTGCACCTACCCCGAAACGTTTAATATTCATCAGCAGAAATTAAACCAACTCGGCGGCGACTACGATATGGAAAGTCAACAAAACGAAACAAGGCTGACAAGTTAAAGTTAATTAGAAAACAACGTATGCATGCATACTTACCTGGTGGGATGAAATGGGAAGCGACATGAAAGTCGCGTTGAACAAGCCATGGGTATCAGGGTTTAATCTCATAACACGTGACCATAAATGAGTTTCTTTTAGAGGACCTATCCCATTTAGAATTCAATTAGAAATGCGTAGTAGGTTTTACCGCCCCCATTTTTACTGGCGGAAAACACAAATGTTGTTTACTTCACAAAACTTCTGGCGGCACAACGGAACTACAGCCATTTGTTTTTTAGTAAGTAAATAAACCATAGGCCGAAAATAAACAACTCCACAAAATTGTTGTCCGCAAAAGTTTTTAAAGGCAGCTTGGGAATAGATAGCGAGTTAGTCGAAATGCCTAGTGCAATACTTAGCATACTTTGGATTCTAGAGCGATGTTCCTCGGCTGAATGTTTTATCCATTAAATAAGTTTAGAGATATAGCTCAGGAAAATCGTACATTCTGCCTTGATATTGAATGTTTCATACTATACACAAATACTCAGAAATGGGTGTTTTACCTGCCGCTACAATCGAGAGTAAACGCTCGTAAACGGTTGGTAATTTGTAAAATGTGTAAGGTAAAAGTTGTAGAGAATTTTTTAAGCTTGCATTACAAGTAAATAGGTAGAAGAACACTTATCTCTACGACACACAATTTTGGGGATACCTATTAGTGAGTGACCTAAAAAACGTAGTAATTTTCAGCATTTTATGGACATTGCTTAGACCACGGCAGCATCCCGAGGTCGAAAACTTGGATTACATACTACATTACATACTTGGACCTGTATAACATACCCAAAAATCGCCAATACCTGACATGCCAGTTTTAAAACCAATTTTTCGGGCCAATAAATATTTTGAGCAATTCTATTCAGTTCAATAGTGACTAAACAGCACCAATGTAGCTATTACGGGCTGTTGTAAATGAGACTGATTATTATATAATACAGGGGGTATTTACTTAGCAACAGTTTCATTATAACTTGTACGATTTTTACACGGAAAACTTTTACAGAAAAATAATATCAGAGACCTGAGACGAATCCTCACTTAAGTTTACTATTTTCACCAAACGTCAAAGTTCCAAGAAGTTGGGCTTCCATTTACATCAGTAGTCTCATCACGAGAAACCAGCTCTTAACTTTTACAACGCTTGTTTGCCACAGTAATAACGTAAACTTGACGGTTGCCGAGATGGGTACAAATCATTATTCTTTACGGTAGGAATTCCCCTTAAATAGACCCACGGGTACACGGTTCCTCTCGTGGGCCGTCTGTGAGATGTGATTGTTACTTGGCTTAAGCAACGTGACAGAGGAGGCCAGATTGTTCTTTAGATAAAGGGAAATGAGGGCTACGCTGAATAGGTTGAAAGCGTTCACAGTAAAAATTTCTTTCCCTTTACAATTTCCGGACTTTAAACCGTCATCAATGTTTTTCTGCACAGATGTCCTTTATTTTTTCTTCATTTTGGGTTCTAGGCGTAGGTAGACCGTAAAGCGGTATACATTGATTATAATAGTGATAGTTAAACGGCCTATAATAGTGTTAGTTGTGTTAGTTGACGGCCAAATTTTGGTAACCACCCAGAAGTTGTGCCATTGATAAAATTCCAGCCCATCCAAAAAGGGATAATGACTGCGATTATGTGTAGTATGTTCGATAATTGCTGAAAGTTTTCCACTGATTTGTGTTAGGTGAGGTTCGGATAGCAGGTAGACGAAATTATACTGACTATGAAAAGGCTCTTATTATGGTTTTATATCCTTTGTTCTTTTGATTCATTTTTAATTATAAATTATATTGTTTCCTTGAGTTCTTGTAATTAGATTTCTGGGATATCTCGATTACATGTTCTACCGAAAAGTGTCTTAGTAGCAAATACATAGGAACCATTTTGCTACGTTCCAGCGATCTCATCAAATTCTCCATACAATACCGCAATCTCGCTAGCGGTTTGCGTCCAACAAAAAGTCCCACGCCCATGTCGACTCGTGTGCGAATTTGAGTGATCCAGTGTCGCCACGTACGCCGTCCGACGCTATTTACATAATATCCGATTAAATATGTACAGACGTGGCGCAGCTAAAAGCAGTTTTAGCTTTAGCTCTCGTCCCGACTCCAACATTCCGTCCGAAATAGCTTCCAACCGCCCTATTTGAAATGTAATACCTTGAGACATGATATTCTCAGGCACGAGTAACGTTTATTTTATTTAAGAACGTCGGGTTGTATTTAAATTAAATTTTTCCGTGTTTTGTGCCATTTTGTACGTAGTTTTTCAACTTTATTGAAAAATTGATATGCTAAAAGAATTTAAATTTCCATTTCCAATACAATTATGGAATGAAATCTGATTTACGTTAATATATGAATATACTCTACTGGGTACTTTAGTAGCTTTCATTTAACCGGCCACAATATTTGGTACTTATAACGACATCCCTTTTGGGATCGTTTTAAACTTTAAGCTTAATTATTTTATGTTAATGGATCTTGGTAGATAACTTCACACCATGGAACAGAAATATGACATTGTCTACTCATATTGACGAAGAGTTCTCATTACTCGAGATCCCGTAGTTAATTTTGAACTTTATTCAAATAATAGCAAGAAATAGGTAGGGCCGGTCTTGTATGAATTAGTTAATTAATGCAATTTGTATAAGTTTCAATGAGTTAGGTACGCAGAATTCTGTTTTACATTCCGGACCCGTTTCCGCGAGACACATATTTTATTTCGAGATTAGAAATATTAAGAGATGCATTATTGCCAAATTTTATCGACATCCGATCAGTAGTTTTTGCGTGAACATAAAATCTATCCATCCTTACAAACTTTCGCCCTTATATTATTAGTAGGAAGTAGGATTTCACAATCTCTATCGTCGTTGTATTATATTATTTTTTACCATTCTCTCATACAACAGCTTTGTTTAGTTTATTTAAACTGTAAATGTAAAAAATCGTTTTTACTTTTACATTGAATGAGAGCCGAAAGACGTCTGATCTGTGGGCGTAACGAAACCCTGAATGGATCCTATCTAACGCAAAAAGACCTCATGGACGGTCTCGAAAAAGATGGCACGACGAATTAGAGGCGCATGCGAAAGAGTGGAGAGACCTGACAACAAATACGTTTAAGTGGAATAATAGGAGAGAGGCCTTTGCCCTACAGTAGGACACCGACGGCTATAAAAGATAAAAATATAATTACTTGAATCGTAAGAACAAACGAATCTGACCAAAGGTAGAAGAGAGAAGCTCTTCCAAGCAGTGTGTCTCAAGGATTTAACGCGTACCGTCGACGCGTTCCCTGCGAACGACGCGAGCGAAACGATGTTTCTTAATTAACGACTCCTGTCCTGTCTGAGATATTTCTTCATACAGCCAACATTGGCTGGATACATTTTGACACACATGGTGTGGCTTGGTCTGTGACTGAAATTGTAACGACGCCACGGGGTCCTATTTTTGAAACCGCTCACAACGACGCGAGCGCTCGCGTTCGCTACCTATCTCTTTTACACTCGTGGTAAGTTGCTAGAGATAAAAAAGACAAGCATTAGAAGGCGAGCGCTCGCGTGGATGTGAGCTGTTTCAAAATAGGGCCCCAGGTCTTGTGTCAATGTATCTTATATTTGATGTTCAATAAATGGTTTGATCGTAATTTGATTATTGATACTTTTAATACATTTAAGTAAAACTAAATCTAAGATTGAAACGAAGTTGGTTTCGAATTTAGATTCTTCGTGGAAGAGAACTTAAAAATTTTAAACTTTTTTAAATCCTCCTCCTCGCGTCGTATTTCTCCTTACTGAGGGTCGTGAATCCGCCGATGAACAGTAAATTTCTGCTTTACGATGTCTTTTCACCGGCATTTGACCTTAGCATCATGGAGTGCATCATGCAGCTTTATATTGAGCGTTAAGCGGATTTGATCGGACCATCTAGTAGGGGTAAATAGACAATATTATATACTTAATATATCGGCTGGGCATGTATCGGAACACATGGCCGTTGGTTTCAACGGCCGTAGGTGTGCTCGCGAAGTAGGCGACGTTTATGCGTACTTTAGCAGTTTGGAGACGCTCGAAATCGCCTCGCTCGTTGAGCGCAGAATTTTTTTTTACACTTTTTGCTAATTTTACCAAAAATATTGTACAAGTGACTCCCAATTTTATATGGGTCGATTGTTGTAGACAAACTCAATAAATACACGCAAGAATCACCGCCCTATCACATGTGCCTCGATACATTTTATTAAAATACTATAGAAAAGGTATAGTAACTTCCTTTATAAAACAAACTTTTAATCCTACTAATATTATAAATGTGTTTGTAGACTCGTTATCCGTCGAACTACCAACAATCGATCAATTTGTAGTTCGAACGAAGGATACGCACTCGTTTGTATGTTAGTTTGTTACCCAGCACGCAAAAACGGCTCAATGGATTTGGATACAATTTATTGAAGTCCACGCGGACGAAGCCGCGAGCAAAGCTAGTTAATAATAACGATTATGCACAATAAAAACAACAAACAATTTTAAAATAGATAAAAAGTAGGTATCCGGATTGACATTAAAGTGGTTTATTTACGTCCATGGAACATACCTATATGTATAATACGAGTATTTGAAAGTTATTCTGACAGGGGAAAAAATGTAGCGAATTTCCCAATCTTTTTGGTGATACTGGACGAAAAAGTACAAAAAAACAAAACTGAACTGACAACGAAAGAAAATAACAACATTGATTTGGGCATTGGCAGAGAAAAAACGGTACCTCGCTAAAAGTTGGAGAATTCTTCCGACATCAAGTAGTGTCTTGTTATCAGTAACTAAGTTTAGTTGCAGGGAATCTTTATAAAACTTTCCGAGCCGGTAGGTTTTCGGGTGAAAACGAACTGTGCCCAGAAACTTTCTTAATAAAGGATCCCGTTTCATAACGTATCGATCCTTATCACGAAATGACGGACGTTTTTCCCGGAGATGTTTTTCTTGAGGAAGGTCCACGTCACTCCTTGTAATTATCAGATCAAGTGATCCTTTGTTATGGTTGCTACGAGAAAAGGCTGCGTAATATAATGTCATGGGTTTTAATGGGGAGACATTAATAATATATTTGATGGCTAAATCAATTATTGGGGTATGTAGCTGTTTGGTTCGCGGCTTCGCTCGCGTGGCGTGTGGTTCTGAATTCTGCGTCAATAATTAGGCTAATAGCATGACCTGGTTTGGAAACTGTTTCACGTTTTTAATTTTAGAACAATTAATATTTTAGTATATTTAAGGCTCAAGTCCACTGTTATGGGCTATTACATATTTCATGTTGATGACTGTTATTTTATTCACAAAGTCGAACTTTCCTTTGCATCGAAATACTGGTACAGTCGTAATTGTTTACTGAAAATTAGCCAAGCCCATACAATGGGGAAACTTTAAACTATTTCAAATACAGATATCTCTGGTACGAACGTGAAGCAATAAAAATGGCTAAAACTCGCGAATACAAAGCTCGCCGCAGCACCCGTTTTGTGTCCGACAATAATTCGTGGGAACGACGGCGCGACTTCGGGTGCTTATTCTGGATTGTTCGCAAACAACCAGCAAAAAACGGCTGAAGAGGAAAAACCAACGGCCGAGAATGCCCACGAAACGCAACTGCGACACATTTGGTGCAAATAAATCACAAAAGTTGAAGAGCAATGTGTACAAGATATCGAGATAAAGATACAAAGGAAATTGTTACTGGCAATAACTTTAAAGCCAGGAATACGGCGCTCATTCCTTTGTTAGGGACATATCTGATTCACTAGATTCATATTCAAGAGTCCCCAACCGGCACAAACTCATAAATGGATTGAAATCTCGAAACAGCTGGCGTTAAGCGAACACTTATTGGGGATTTCGAAGTTATGAGCGTCACCAACCACGTTATGACGGAAGAAAAGCAATTTATTTCTGCTCCCGATTTTATTGATGTTTTATATCGCCTTAAAATTCTTGTCGTGAATGAAATTTATATTGGTTTGTCTCAATATCGCCTCTAAATGCATATAGGTTGAAATATTAGTTTGTATATATCGCATACCAATTTAAATACAGTATTCCATTAATAATCAATTAATACAATATCACGAAGGTTCTGCTCGTAATTAAATTTAAAATTAATAGTCGGTTTACGCACGCCGCTAAAAATATCGTGATAATGATATTGTATCACGAAGCTTTTTAATAAATTACAATGAGAAAGATAAAAATAAAACAAATATTACAAAGTTAGATAGTAAAAGGACAATAAGAAACAATGAATATCACCAACTTAATACAGCTCGTACAAAAATTATTTCATAAAATACGGTGACCTTTTATTACGTTAAGTATTTCATACCCTGGAAAGTGATGTGAGCTACTTTTCACATAACACTGTGCTGACGAAGTAGTGCTCACAGCCATCCATTAGGATCTAGAACAGATTGCCTTATGAAGGAAAAACAGATTGCCATTTATAAAAGAACACGAAGTGGAGCCAGTATAGCAGTCAGACTTGCAATCGCAAGAGGAAAACATTGTAACTGAATACGCCTGGCCACACTTTCGACGGTCTGCGCAGTCGGGCTTTTATTTTGTTTCCCGACTAGATAAAAGCCGTTCCGGCTGCCGTCGATAGTATTGTATTAGTGCGCTAACTGTGTAATATTATCACTTTCGGCCCGCAAAGGTTTCCATTCAAGCGCTGCTTGAAATAGAGGAATCTTTACGCCAAATTCTCGAATGGCATTTTTGTGCCCTGACCCAACTTGAATAGGATAGGTACTCGATTCAGACAACGATGCATTTCAACATTTTCGGCCTTACAAAGTTAGCAAGAGCATGTTTGGTATTTTGAATAAAAAAAACTACAACAGTGAGTGATTGTTTATATACCTACTTACTGTACAACGAAATATCTAGTGAAAATAACGTTAAAGCTAGCTGTTTAAGTTTTAAAGCTTTTCTGGGAATACCAAGTATATGTCATTTCAGAGAGAGCAGGAAAACTTTCTGCAATAAGCATGCCATTTACAAGTTCAGTAGAGCAATGTATAAAGGTCCGCAACTAGCGGTGCTTTTACCTAGCTGCTGAAATAAACTTTTATAGCTCTTGCTAAAAGGCTGTAAGCACTCTCAAGGAATTTGTGAAAACAGCGGATTTTTTTAGCTCCTGTCACCAGCATACAATGGCTCTGATAAATTTTTGTACACTCTTTGTAGGTATAACAGACTGAAACTAAAATAGCAATATCTTTGTTTTCAATCGGGAACTGGCTATTTTTAACATAGAATATCCAGGTTCTTTACTATTCTACCATATAGGAATCCTTCCATTTGTCATAGCTACGATAATATGGTGTCTATATATTGTGCCGCTGTTATTCCAGCCATCAGGCCATAAAAATAAAAATAATCATCTTAGCGTTAATGTCCCGGTTGTGCTCTCGAGAACGAGGGCCCGGGGTTCGCCTTGACCATAATCCAGGATTTGGTAGATCAGGTAATTACAGTGGAGCGACTGCCATCTGACCTCCATGACCCTGCTACCAGGGGAACCTGACCAGATTGGATCATGGTTACACATCCAATCGCCTGAATGTGCAGGTTTCATCACGATGTTTTCCCTCACAGTAAGAGTATCGGTTAGTAATCAACTAATGTATATAACTCAGGAAACAGTAATTGATACATGGCCGGAGCGGGATTCGAACCCGGGACCTCTGGCTTACGAGTCAGATACTGTAACCGCTCGGCCACCGACGGCCATATGCCTTCATATTTTAATCATAGTAATGATGATGATCCTAGTATGTTTCCAAAGGGTATATTTTCCAGGAAACCTAAGATATATTTACTTATATTTATGATCTACTTTTAAAATACGGAAGCTAGTAGGACCCTGTGCAGTCTGAGAATTCTGTCTGGCTGGGTATCATCCCCTTATTTATTTCCCCGGCCAAGCATAATGTCAGCATTAGTTGGCTCCAGTACTGTAAGACAATTGGCAGACACGAGGCATATCATCTTTATTTTTCAACGTGGCAACGTATTTATGATGCTACATTTTTATTAGTCGAAAAGTGCATTAATTGTGGGTTATGAGCGACAGTTCTCGCTGTCCATTAGGTGCAGTAGGAGTTTCATTAAAAGGTCATCGGTGTGAAAAGCCTGAGGAGATACCTACATAGAAAGAGACGACGACAATGATGATACCAAATATTTATCATCAGAAAAAGACGTGAGGACCACTAGAATTATATAAATGTTGACTGGTAGAAAATGCTACGTAGCTTTAAGCCCGCTATTGTACTGTAATGACCATGAAGTTTTAAGTAAATAAATAAATAAAACATCTACAAGGGCATCCGATATTATGTGTCATGTTCTAAGTACCATTTCGCGTCGAGGTCTCAATTACGAGCTTTTACGGCGTTGTAATAAAGATAAAGCCCATAACGCCATCAAGTATGAGCATGAATATATGCGCTTCTGTACCGCTGTAATTAACCTATCTCTTGTACCAAGCCACACTCATCTACCGCACCACCTAGCTAGTTATAATGGCGTCAAAATCCACGTCCCGGGGCCATACATCACGCGGGCGCGGCGGTGACGTACGCTTGCGCTAATCGCGTGGAACTAACAAACGATAGTATAGAGGAGCAATGGAACACTCCTGTGGGTTTTTGCTCGCCCCTTTCATATGTTTCCGTTGGACGGGAACGTACGAGATGCCTGGTGAGTAGAGCTTTAGTTGTAGGAGCGCGAACAGAAATGTTGTACGGATTGAATGCTGTTGTTTATTAAATAAGTTGGTGGACCCGGCGCGACTTCGTTCGCGTGACCTACTTTACCCTACCTACCCTTTTTTTATTGCATATATTCTTTCCTCTTGAATCACTCTATCTATTGTTGAAACCGCATTAAAATCCGTTGCGTAGTATAAAAGTTCTAAGCGTATATAGAGACAGATGGCGGCAAGCGACTTTGTTTTATACCATGTAAAGATAAAAAGATAAAAACCGTTTATTACAACACTACATTTATCTCACATATGACACAATACATTTGGACACAATACATGGCATAGTGCAGTAGACATTAAACAACGAGAAAGGGACAATTATATCCTTCGTTACCTGTGCCATAAGGAGACGTGCAACGGGGCCACACACAGCATAAGCTTATGCCATGGCTGACGCCACTACATGTATTATTACCTACATCAAATTTAATTTAATCCATCTTATATTTGTTAATTATTTTATTAATTGTTGTAAGCCTGTGTATGATAATATGATTAATCAATTGCGATAAGTTCATGATAACAAACAGCTCATGGTGCGTCATAATTAATTTTGTCTTGTTTAATGTAGACAATAAATTTAATTTAAAATAAACAATATTATTTTTGGGACCTACCTACGGGATACCGGCGTGATTGTGAAAGTATGTATGGGACGTAAGAGTTAATAAAAGTGATAGAAAACAACAATGAAGCGATTTCAAGATAAGTGAAGCTTTTATCGTACTCATCAAGACCATTTTAAAGAGCCTAAACAAGACAGGGTTATCTTGTCGCTTTCAGTAGTTCCTATGATCATCTTCCGACTACATCATCAGACCAAGATTTGCCCCGAACATAGGTAAGTACATATTACAGTCAACCGTTGCAAGTTAAATAAAAGCTTGTCAAATTGCATTCATGATAGTGTCATTAACGATATAAAAGTCCTGACAATTTCTACCTTCGACGAGGTTCTTGCAGGGTAAGTTGCTGACTTTCAGTAGCGGTAAGTGCTTGGCGTCGGCCCGGCTAACAGGCGACCGTAAATGTCGTAATACATTTTGCTCAGTTACGATTATGCTTTTATCGCTTGGATACGATATAGATAGAATACGAATAGATTTGACGATTGAAAGAGGTATTTAAACACATTTACAAGGACCAGCCTTTATAAGGCTTAAGTCAGACCCCATTTGGAGTATTTCTCTTATCTATGGGCGGGAGCACCAGCATATCAGCTTGGTCCTTGTGACTCGATCCAATAGCGCGCTGTGAGAATTGTCGATGACACCATGCTCGCAAGTGGTATTGAGCCGCTGAGCCAGCGGAATATTTCGCATCCCTTTGTGTGTTCTACCGCTTGTACAACGGTGTTTGTTCTGAAGAACTGTTTGACATGATGCCTACAGATACTTTCTATCATCGCACCGCTCGCCACCGACAGGGAGTTCATCCTCACACCTTGGAGCCAAATTGGTCGCGAACTGTGCGGTTCCAAAGGACCTTTCTCCCACGCACACTAAGGTTACGAAATGAACTACCTAAAAAGGTTTTCCCTGGAGAGTACAACGTGGAGTTCTTCAAGAAAGGGATTAAAAGGTTTTTAAGGGGACGGCAACGAGTGGGTGATATCCCTGGTATTGCAAACATCCATAGGCTGCGGTGACTGCTTACCAAGCCGTAAGCTTGTTGTCACCTTGGTGATATAAAAAAAAATAATGTAATGTCCTAATCAATAAATAAATTATGAGTTTGATAAAGTCCGAGATAATCGCAACAAAATATTTCATCATCATCATATATCAGCCGTAAGACAGACATTCCTGTGCCTTCCGCATCCAGCTGATACCTGCGATTTTTACCAGGTCGTCGGTCCACCTTGTGGGAGGCGTTCCCACGTTGCGTCTTTCGGTACGTGGTCGCCACTCGAGAACTTTACTGCCTTATCGGCTATCTGTTCTTCGAGCTATGTGCCCTGCCCACTGCCACTTTAGCCTGGCAATCCATAGGGCTATGTTGGTGACCTTGCTTGCGGATCTCCTCATTTCTGATTAAACGAAAGAAACAAAATATTTACTTATACTAACAATGTTCTAATAAATTAATAAAACCTTCGAAATAACCTTACCCAACTGACTTAGTGATGCAATTTTTGCTCGAAGATTCACTCTTCAAAGTGATAGTACAATAACAGCGTCAATCCATCCATATGCGATTTCCTGCGCGGTTCATACCATATGCTTATGCGATTTTGGTTTCTATATTATATTACGTACAGGGTGACTTCAAATGAGATCTTGATACCAAGAGGTATGCATGTGCTCGTGATAAGAAAATATTTTTACTATGGCCCCAACACTGAAGTTGCGAAAAATCAGATAGTACATTTGTTCTGAATTAGAATTTTTAGACCGCAGCGTTCTAGACCTCACTTCGCAGGACTCGCGGAAGATCAGCGCCACGGCTCCGGCCGTGGCTAATGCTGAGTGAGGTTTTTTTGTTGACAAGGTGTGCCACAGAACAGCAATTCTGTTAATTTTAATTTCTATGTGTTGTAATGTGGTGTCCGTTAATGATACAAAATTTAAAACGAATTCTGCAAAAATGCCCTTGGTGTCAAGAACTAATTTAAAGTCACCTGTATTTTAGGCATTATGCGGTGTCTAGGCTAGACGGACACGATATTTATGCGGTTTGTAAGCGGAGACGCATAAACAGATAAAACAACCAAATTTTATATAAAACTTCTTTTGTTGGTTTCATGTAGAAAAAATGGGGTTCTGTATTTTTGTACTTTGTACGTTGTGTATTTCGTACTTTCTATCACGTGGGCGGTCTGCTAGTTAATCATAGAGATGTTTAAAAAAATATCGAAGAAATAGCCACCCAATATCCAATAGAACCTTACAGGCCAATCCGAATCTAGATATTCTCTGACATAACGGGGTTACGTCTAATGCCGGTATTGTTTTTCCCGTGAAACGCTATATATCGCGGCCGAAATGTATTCCGGCTCTAATATCGATAACACATTGCGCCAATAGATTACAACATAAATCTCCCCGCGTAGGTAACATGCGGTGATGATATGTCCTAGATACAACTTTGTTGGCGTATGGCACGATTTAGCATTTGAATATGGATTGGCTAGACTGTAAAAAATGACTCGGCCAGTCTTCTATCTACTAATGCACTTACTTACTCACTATCTGCACGGTCTACTGGTTGACTAGAAGAAGCATTAATGGTTTTAACTCCGCCAATTGTGTTGTTGTGCAATAAAGTTTTTAAATAAATAATAAATGTCATGTTTTGGAAAATAAAAGTCATTTTATTATTTTGTAGCCTTCATTAAGTGAAATAATTTCAGAACAGATGGGGTGCGACGGCGTAATTATATGCGATAGCTTTATAATAATTTCTTTCACTCCTTTCGGGACACCTTTAGCAGCGAGCGAGATGAAGCATGATGGCGCAAAGCTTTTGGCAAAATCAATAAATGAATAAATGAATAGAATTATTTGAACTTTTGGAACTTTTTACAGACTATTTCTGGCATAAACTTCTTCGGATTGGTAAATCACACTGTTAATGAATGAAACCACACAAAACTTCATAAAATTTTCAACCAGATATTAATAACTCCTCTGCTTTGCCTCTATTTCAACGACTTCTTTGATAAGATAAGTAAGTTATGCGAAAGAAATTCTTTCACGTCTGCTAATCGAGCTATGTTTACCAAATTACCAATACACCGTAATTAAGCGATGTTCTCCTTTTAATATTGTCATTATTTTGGTAATTTGAGATGCGAGGATTGGATAACATGAAGGTAATGATTTTGTAATGCTTTCCATTAGGTTAGATTACGTAACCCCCTTGTCATTCGTGTAATTGTAGAATCAGAATCTGCCATTAGATATTAGATCAGCGTAACAAGATCTTGAGTGTGAAAGGGGTGGAATTAATTCATAATGTACTTATTTATATTAACCAAGACCAGGAAAATTAAATATATTATACTACGGTTAGCTGCTATGTACAAATTAAAGTTGATTTAAGTTCTAGAAGGTTTTGTTACATTGTCAAAGTGAATTTGTAATGTAACTAAAATAGTTTAAATAGGAGGTTAAAATATGTTAGAAACAGGTTATTTCAGACTCGGCGTCCGCTTTGATAATAGAGTAACACAACGTGCAGTGCATCGTTCAGTGGCTCCAATGGCTCCAGTGGCTCAGGATACCAAGGGAACATTAAAACGGTACCTGAACTGTGCTGCGAACCAATGGCCATAAGCTTATTTAGGGCCCTCCACCGTGGCACTCCTCTTCGAAATAGGTGAATATGACTTTTTGATCACCAGCTCCGGTGTTAACTAACCGGTGAATGTGCACTGAATCTCTAGCCGGTAATAAAAACCATCATTAATTGGTAACAAGACCCCTGAAATAAAATATAGAAACATAAAGGATGTAAACGCAGAAAAGTTTACTACAGCGTGAAATTAGCGACAAAAACAGCTCACGAAGAACTCACCTCATCACAAACGAGAGAATAAATCTTAGAAAATCGTGCGCATTATTTTGTCTAGCGCCGTAAAATATATTTAATTTCCAATTAATGAACCAAAACAATGACACCATCAATTCAATCGTGAGCTTTGACAGACTGGAATTGTCTTTCTTTCGCTTCCAAATATGACTTTGTTCCATAGTAGGTACTCTAACTTTCATTTTTATTTGATATTTTATTTTCTTGCTAATGTCATTCTTATTACCTACCTCTCCAAATTTGTTCCTAATATTATCCGCCAAAATGGGATATTAAATTCCATAATAATTGATACGGTCGAATATCGAAAGCAAACAGAGGAAATATTAAAATTGGAGGACATGCAAATTCGTGATCGTTTCCTCGCCCAGTCAAAGGCAGTTCGATCAAAAAGCCGTCACACTTCAATACCTACGTGCCGCAATCGGCGAGAGAGAAGCCCATCTTCCTACACTTGTGGTCGAAATTTCTGTAAAAATTCCATTCCGATTTCAACTGTGATACACCTCACAATTTCAGGTACAACGGCAGCCATATTTATGGGCCACAGTAGTGTAGCTGCGACAGAGACAAACGAGGGGCAAACAAAAGATAGTTGGTAAGTGCTAGTGCGATAATACGAGAACTTACTCTTGTTCCTCGGTGAAATAATGACGTACAATCATATAACAAATCGTTGGTGGGCGAGTGGTTAAGGTATTTGACTCGTAAACGAGAGGTACCGGGTTCGAATCTCACTGAAGGAATGTCGATCAAACGTAACATAAAATTTGTGTGAAAATCGTACCGCCATCATACAACAAATCGAATCAAATTCCATAGTTATTACTTTGAAATATATGGGTTGCTACTTTCCTAGTTTCTAAATTTTGGATTGACAACCTCCCTCATGAAACCCAAAATTGTGAATTACATTAATTATAATTATTGACAAATCCAAAACATTGAAATGGTGGACAGTCGTATAACATTACCATCTATGTCAATTTCCAGACTCCATAAATGCATGATTTTATGCAATGCGTGAACGATATTATCATGTGAATATGATAACGCATTACCGCACGCTAATGGATTGGTAAAAATAACATTTGCGGAATTAGGGTTCTGTCTTTTGAGCACAAACAAAGTTACAGTCGTGGGTTGCCGATAGAGAAATACCCAAGCGGGATACCCTGGTAACGATGTTGGTAAGAATGTACGGTGCGCGTCATTAATTTCGTTTAATTGGTTTGGGTACAGCGATGACAGAGTTTTCGAAATAAGGTGTACAATAAGTTATACGGTCCTTGAATGCTGAGGAAGGCGATTTATAGGCGAACAATAAATATATAATTTTAAAAACGATATTTCGCTTGTAATGTTGTATCTTTACCTGTAAACAGTTCCCTTCCTACATTTTGTCTTTTATCTTCTATTGCATCGCTTACCTTCTTCCAATTCACATTCTCCTAGTTTGCTAGTGGATTAGCTTTACATCCGCCATTCTACCATTTAGTGCATAGAGCTTTAACATTGACTGTCCCTGCATCACTTATGACACATCGCACACGTTAAACCGTAATCCCACGTACTTGCATCACATATGAAGCATGCGGCCATACTAACTCAAAGGCGTTTGACGCATGGACGTCTCAGTTAGAAAAAAATCAAAAGATCGTACAAGCCTGATAGTGCAACACTGGCTTAAACTCCATGTTGCATCTGGGACTAAATTTTTATTAATAACATATTTGCCTACTTAACAATTTTGAATATATTTTTGATAATGACATTGTGATCATCAATGATTTTATGAATTGAATGTTTAATTATGTAATGATTTTAACAATATAGGTATTATAAGTAATTTAACTAACACAATATAATATGGACTGTTCATAATTTTATTGAAATTGGTCTGAAATAAATGATTAATAATATAAGAATATCAAAACTGAAACAAACCGAGTCGGATTTTCGTAAAAGAAAAAAAAAGAAACATAATGTAGATATTGTTACGTAAACTTGTAACTACATATCCGCGGTTCGAGATAGTAAACAGGTGCTCTCAAGAGAAATGCATATCTTAGTATATGTAATGGAACGTCCAAATAAATAAATGTGGCAAGGCCGGATAAGGAACAGCTTTAGGCTCTTCGGGGATCTAGTTCATCAATGTAAATGGGGGCCGAATGATATTATTATTGACATTCCCTCCAATAGCGTCGTGTGTGTTTGCTTTCGATTTTGATAGGCCGAGTGCCTATTTGGTTCCACTTCTTATTTTCTTGCGTAATTGCCATAACAGAGTCTAGGATTGCTATTCGCAAGAATATTTGCCATTAAGAGAATGGATTATGACTGCAATGGTGGTCACAAATTTTTGCGATGCTAATTTACTGTGATTGGGTAATATTTTCTTCCTTATAAACTATTTTAGTGACAGTTTTTCCATCTAACACGGCTCGCAATCAATTTTTTTTTGTTATACTGCAGACTAACAGGCAAGCGGGCCGTCTGGCGGAAAGTGGTCACCACCGCCTATCGACATCAGCGAAACTCGGGGCGCTACCACTGAGCTGCTCGCCTCTAAAGAGAACTCTAATATACCTCTTGAACGATCCCATGTCATAGACCAAAGGAAACACTGTGGCTGGGAGCTCATTCCACATCCGAATCGTACGAGTGAGAACACCACTAGTCTACGTAATGAGGATGAGTACCCAGCCCGCGGCTGGTGGTGCGATAGCGGAATTGTGCTGTAAGCACCAGATCAAAAAGTTCTTCATAATATTTCTATTTAGTCACTGCGGCTGATAGTTCGTTATTAAATTAATAATATTTGAATACAACAGGAAATCATCTTTGTACTTCCACATTCAATTCACGGCTCCATAAATATAGGACCCATTATCGTTGCGCGCTAAAGTCTGTCGTCCCTATTTTCTTACAATATCTACGCGAAACTTGCTCGCTCTATGTAAATTATTGAAAGACGCATAGTTAAGTCAGGAATTCAACCCAGTTAAATAAGGTTTACAGCCTACACAATGGTCCCTTAAACATTTACGTCGGCTGCTTTATTGCGTACTACAAATGTGATGAAAATGTAAATGGCGCCCTTTTAAGTACTCAAAGTGCTATTCCATTGGTTATTTTCGAGTTAGAGGTCAATAATTTGTTTATAAGTCTGTTACGCTTTGTTCCCAGTTTACGGTGAATGGGAAATTGGATAATGTTATTGTCAAGATTAAAATGCATATGGTGTTATATTGTTTTGAATGGGAAAAATTGAAATTGATGGGTTTAAGGAATTTCGAAAGGTTGCGAAGGCCGTCGAATAAGATTCTACCGTGAAACTGAAACCCATTCTAGATCCAATTCCAAAGGACACCAAAGCTGATTGACAAAGAGTTGACTCACTCCATATGGTTTTTGAAGATGTCGAAATCTGTGAAGACCAGCTCGACGATCTCGTGAGGCGCGGCGGTGAAGGTGTAGAGCAGGCAGGGCAGCCGGGAAGGGTACGGCCGCGGGTAGTCGGGGCTGCTGAATGTACCGCGCTCCTTGCCGTACGTCGACGTGAATCGCACGCAGGGGCAGCCTGTAAGGACAAAGAAACAGTTAAAGATCGTTCGTAGCGAATTGAGGACCATACTTGCAAGAAATTTTGGAAGGTGTAGTTTTAAAAGAATGTGCAGTTTTCCAGTACATATTGTCAGTTGGTTTCAAAAAGCATCAATAGATGGCGCTCCTACTATTTTGGTATTTCTTTTTTAATATATATGATTGTGGCTGTGGTGTCATGCAGCTAACTAATATTAACTTAAAAATAAAAAGTTTATTAATATAAACATAGCTTTTAAGCGATCTTCAATTACCAAAATTTTTAGGTTAGGAATGCTTTAGATACCTATTGGAAAACTGCTCTTTGGTGTCGCTAGAAGTCATTCTACTAAAGTTATTTTTTCGTGAATTCGATTCGTCATCGGAATTACATTCGAACATTTTCAAGCGGACCAGTGATGTAGATGTCTGCGAAATAGACATAGTCGACTTTCGGATTCGCCGCTTGGCATTTTCGCTAACCTGGTTCGAACTGGTATACCATAATTGGGCTTTTACTTCATAAACGATGAAGACGTTCTCTCTCCACATCTGAAAGTGGTTTTGGCCAGTCGAAAATGGGTGTAACTCCCTTAATTTTTCAATTTTTTTTTTCTTAGTTTCGGTCTCGCCATTTCTGCAAATTAATTTGTTTTATAAAAATCAATAAATATCTTTTACCTTAAAATGACCTTTAGTTATCTATTAAATTAATTATTAACGGGAATTTGTACTGAACGGCACCCACACGACACTTTATTTTTGGGAGGTTGGGGGTAGGTCAAATATATATTTTTGTATTGTCGTCGGATGGATCTTCACAACGGTATAAGTAACATTTGTATAACTTTTAAATTTTAGGAGTATGAAGCTTTCAAAAGTACACATCTATTGTGACTCAATTTTTCTGGAATGCTCAATGGGCCGACGAGGTTCATGTTCATAGAATTCACTTTAAAAACACATTAGACATTATGGCTTGTAGAAACAGCGCGAATTTTAGAGCCTAAACATGATTAAACTCAGAATCTACGTCTTGACAAGCACTTCATCAATCAAGTCTATCGGACCGACATGTCTTTGTATAATTACATGTCAACGCTTACACGTCAAGTCGCCACATAAGCCATTCTGTTTACATACATTGTCGCAAGTTTGTCGGCGTTTCCACCTCCAGCCTTTCCATCTTGGCAAATTTAAATATACATTGTTTATTCAGTCATGGAAGTATTTATGGCATCCTTAGGTTTTCGTCTCATTGCAATGTTATTTTTGAGTGTAAAGTTAATAGATATTTGTATCCAAAATTATGCTGACCAACTGTCCAGGTTACTCATGCCGGTCAAGATCCCTCAAGAGATCTTCGGTCCTATACCCAAAAAAGAGCCTGGAGAAAGGCTTTTCTTTAGTATTTGTAATATTGAGTCATGAATATGTTTAGTTTGGACTGAGACAGTAGAGTAGACAAATATAATACAGCAGAGAATAGACCCAAATAAACCATTGGAATCAGCGTGAAACTTTAGAAATAAAATATTTATGGCCATGAATAAATGACAAATGAAAGCGAAGTGACATCAACTTCGAGTCTCAATCCGAAAAGTCGAGCGAAGTTACGTGACTTCAGCGTTTCAATTTGGGAAGTCTATGCCAGTCACAACTAGACTGTTTAAATATTGCAAATGGGATTTTGGACGACTTAAGGAAGATAATTGTGATAATTTAGATAAGTAATATAATATTATGGTTTTCGTGGATACCGATTTGATTATTCATCTACCCATAATTTGTATTGTTTGTTGTTTTAAAAAGAATCAAAACTGTGGTAGCGTTTACTCAAATTCAGAAACGTATGGAATTTGGGCCAACGACTGATGTAAATAAGCACACTCGAATAAATTATTAAAGAAAATGCTCCTTTTAAGAGGAGAGGGCACAACAACACTACATAAAATGACCTACGGATGTGCACAAAAAGAACTAACATAAGAATTTGACCTCCCTAAAGCACGGTTATCGTATTTACCAAAACCATACCGCAGGCATTGCCATTTGAAGTTTCTTTTTTATTAAATAGTGAAGAAGACAGATGACATGGGACAACGGCTTGGGTTTGGTTTTAGTAATTTCATTAAAATTTAGCGTGATAAGGGCCCAGTACCCTCCCTAGTGCATAATATGGCGAATTGACTGCCAATCGGCATGCTCGTGGCCTGTCATCGCCATAAAAACCCTAACCACATAGCCGCTCTTCCTTAAGTAGTAAGACATTTCTTTCGTCATTGATTCGAGTAGGATCCAATTCGGACATATTACCCGTATTTGGGTGAAAGATCAACAAAAGAATATGTAATGATATAGACATAATGATAAAGAATATTCATCAGGTTGGACTGAGGAGTCCGCCTGGGCGAGTACCATCGCCTTATCTATTTCTGCCGCCAAGCAACAATGTTTGCATTGTTGTGTTCTGATTTAAAGGATAAAGTAGCCAGCGCAATTATAGGCATGAGGCATTTCATCTTAGTCCTCACAGTGACAACGCACCTGCGATTCTGCATTTTTGCTGCTTGCAACCTAAATGCATGGATCGTGGATGTTATGGGCAATAGTTACCGCTTACCATCGTCTCGTTTGTCGCTGCGCAGTATAAAAAAAAGTTCATTGAATGCACAAAATTTCCACATTTCAATTCAAAGTAGGTATATATTCAAAACACATGATATAGTACGAAAGTGCCTTCTAAGTTTTTCAATTAATACAGAAACAAAATAAACAAGCCTTTAATCACAAATTTCTCCATGTCAAGTTGACGAACACAGAAAACAACATACGAACGAAAACTGTGTGAACCCATTTCGCTTGGAGCCTACCTAAGCATTCCATTTGAAAATTCACGGTGTAAATTAACCAACTGTTCAGCTGTGACAACTCTCGTGTGCTACTTTACGGGACCTTTGCATTAGAAACATGTACAAGTTACATTTACTAATTACCTCTAGTGACGTGGGAGTGTACGGTAGAGACCACAAGACCATAATTATTATTATTGTCAAATATTTATTTGAGCTAATTTCTTTCTTGGGCCACAATATTGTTGTCAAATTACTACATTATTTAGTACCTAGTATAATTTCAAAATAAGTTAAACAATGTGGAACGCAGAACAATATGGTATCTGCTTACCCCTACGAAGAAAACGTTCAACATTATGTACAAAATCTAAGCATTAAATTAGACATAATTACACTTAACACCTAAAGATTAGTTATGATTGCAAATTGCAATTCAAATGTTGCATAAAATAAAATTTTTAACATAACTGAATGAATATTTAGTTTTGTTAAACAAAATAAAATCACATTACGATTAATTTAACATCGTCAACGAAAATCCTGAAAAGCATCATTACTTCTAACGTCATATTAGCTGCCGCAGCAGGCAGACAAAGTATCCGGGCAGTTTGCAGCCTTGAAGGACTTGGTTGTGAAGCTTCTCTCTCCTGTTCAAGTCCAAATTGCAGAGTTGAGCATTGCTGTAAATGCCATGGAAACAAGACATCGCAAGAAATATCTCTTGTTCAATGGAGTTCCTGAGGCTGACAAAGAAGACCTCACAAATATTATGTTGGGGATTTGTAGCAAGCACTTTGAGGTGAGCAGCTTATCCCCCTCATCTCTTCGCTACTGCCACCGCTTGGGCCGTCCAGGCAAGGATGCGGGGCCCCGTCCTGTGTTGGTTCGCTTTAACAACCAAACTATTCGTGCCGCAGTCTGGGCTCAAAAAGCGAAGCTTAAGGGGACCAAACTCGTGGTACATGAGTTTCTCACAAAGATGCGCCAGTCTCTCTTTGTGGCAGCTCGTCAACATTTTGGCATGCGGAGTGTCTGGTCTGCGGATGGCAATGTTCTCGTTAAGCTTCCTGATGACAATATTAAGCGTGTGACGACCAAAGACGACCTCAACGCGCTAATGGCTGAACACCCCAAAACTGGCGCCGATGGGGGGCCCCAGCCGGGTGGTGGTGCTGCTCCCGTCTCGTTACTGAAGGTACCTGTGGGAACTCCCGACGTGCCTGGAAAAAGAAGTCAGCGTGATAGGAAAAAGGTTGTACGTTAATAAGTTTTCGCTTAATCTTGTAATGTCGTTTTGCTACTTACTTTATTGTCTTGCATTACGCTTTTCTATAAGTACGCAGTGCCTACAAGTTAATGTCCATAGTATGTTGCATTCATTCATGTTGTCGTTTTACTATTCTTTATTATTTTACCCTCTTTATATTTCGACTTTTTTGTTTTGTTTTGCTTGTTGTTGACAAAATTTTACATTTGCTTTTGGACTGACAGCCGCTGTCACCTCTTAGGTTGACATCGACTGTCATGTCTACAAACTGCGTACTTATTGGCAAAGGATGTTAGGCCCATACAGCCATCTCTTCATCTTAGTTTATTTATAACTTTCAGCAGGGCCTCTTGCTTTTTTGCTTTTTATAGTATTTAGTTGTAAGTGCTTAGTGCATCTATAGCAAACTGTAAACTTCAAATATGTAGTTGTTTGCGTTTTCTGGTTTGTGTAGTGAGCTGTGGTGTATTTGCATTGCTTTTTAATTTTAATTTGTGCTTTACTGTCTAACAACTCATATATTGTATTTTTTTTTTTTTTTATTATGTTGACCGGCGGGTTTTGCCTTTTGCATTGACCCACCTTTACTTATTTTATATTATTATTTACAGACCGATTTATTTTTAGTTTATGTCTGATAGTGATACTTCTTTCTACTCTGCTTGCTCTTCCTGTTCTTCTTTCAATTCTTTAGATGATAGCATCTCCACCTCTCTGAACACAATTTTATCCAATAATAAAACCTTTAATGCTTGTCATATAAATGCGCAGAGCATCCCCCAGCATCATAACGAGCTACTTGGAGCTTTCTCAGCTTCACCTGCCCACGCTATCCTTGTCTCTGAATCTTGGCTGAACCCTTCCTTGGCCTCCACTTCCTTTTCTCTACCAGGTTACGTGCTTTTACGTAATGACCGCATCGGTAAGCGCGGGGGTGGTGTCGCGATTTACCTTCGCGCTGACTTTACCTACAAATTTATTGTGTCCTCCTCTCCCCATTATACAGCTTCCCCTGAGTACTTGTTTTTGGAAGTGGACGTGAAGGGCGTCAAGATTGCTCTTGGTGTCGTATACTGCCCTCCTGGGATCGATTACTTCAATGAGCTCGATTCGGTTTTGGTTTCTGTTTCCTCGGAGTACGCACACATCATCATAATGGGTGACTTTAACACTGACTTATGTAAAACATCAAGGAACAGTTGTAAACTTCTATCCATTGTCGATTCCGCTAACCTCTCGCTATTACCCCTTAAACCCACTCATACCAATTTTGACACTTGTGATACTTGGCTTGACCACATAATAACTTCTTCTTCTACTCGCGTTGTCAGTCATGGGCAGATGGCTGCGCCTGGATTCTCCAGGCACGACTTAATATATATTGCTTATAAAGTTAAGCCCCCTAAGGTCAAACCAAGGTACTTATCGCTACGTGGTTTTGGGAAAATGAATGAGGATAGTCTCGGACATGACGTAGACAGCATTGATTGGAGTGCCTGTTATGGGGCGTCAGGAATCGACGAGAAGGTAGCGATTTTTAATGCCAATATTACCAAGTTGTTTGACTTACATGCGCCCAGAGGTTTGGTCAGGATTAAACGGCCACCAAGCCCTTGGCTGAATGATGATGTGCGCGCTGCTATGATTAAGCGGGACCGCGCTTTTAGAAAATTTAAAAATGACCGTAACATGTCAAATTGGGCTGATTATAAAACTGCTCGTAATCTCTGCAATAAGATGGTGAGGGACTCGAAACGCCAGTACTTCCACGATAACTTAATTAATTCTTCCCAGGCTAATATTTGGAAATTCTTAAAGTCGGTTGGAGTTGTTGAGCCCCAATCTCCTCTTGCTGGATCGTCTTTTTGTCCTGACGCACTTAACCGGCATTTCTCTTCCGTGTTACAATTAGATGAATCTACCAAGAATGATACCATTAATTTCATCAAGTCCATGGCTACATCTCCAGTAGCGTTTGATTTCAGTTCCGTCACTGAGGATGAAGTTCGTAAAACCTTTTTATCCATCAAATCGAAGGCTGCAGGATGTGATGATGTGAGTAGGGCTATGATTTATCATGTTTTAAATTCTGTCTTACCTGTTCTTACGCACATAATTAATCATTCCCTCTCATCTCATTCTTTTCCTAAGGAGTGGGGCAAGGCGTTTGTTATCCCTCTCCCCAAAGTACCTACGCCCAGTGCCTTGAACCATCTCAGACCTATATCAATTTTACCATTTTTATCAAAATTACTCGAAGCTATTGTCCATAAACAGTTATCTACTTTTATTCACACCAATGCACTGTTGAGCCCATACCAGTCGGGTTTTCGTCCGGGTCATAGCACCTCCACGGCTCTGCTTAAAATCACTGAGGATATCAGAGAAGCCATGGAGAACACCAAACTTACTTTTCTAGTTTTAATTGATTTCTCTAACGCATTTAATAATGTTGACCATGACATCCTATTGGCAATTTTATCTCAGCTTGGACTATCATCCTCGGTGACAAACTGGTTCTCCTCTTATCTCCGCGGTCGGCAGCAGGCAGTTCGGGCTGATGGAGTAGTATCTAATTGGTGCGATCTGGTTGCTGGTGTTCCGCAGGGCGGTATTCTGTCTCCATTATTGTTTTCTTTGTTCATTAATAACGTTACTCACAAACTCAGATGCTCCCACCATCTTTATGCAGATGATTTGCAACTTTATGCTATTGCTGATGTTTCGAATAATGATGAGACTGTTGATGCATTAAACAGAGATTTGGAACATATCCGTGAATGGTCACAAAGGTTTGGTATTTCTGTGAATCCATCCAAATGCCAAGCCATCATTGTGGGCAGCTCTCGGCTAACCAGCCGTATTGATTTAGCGATAGTCCCTCCTGTCAGCTTTAATAATAATATAATACCTTTTGCCTCCTGTGTGAAGGACCTAGGGCTTCACATAGACAACACTTTGAGTTGGTCTAATCAGCTGACTGAGGTAAGCAGAAAGGTTACAGGGGCTTTGCGATCTCTCTATCGTTTTAAATATTTCTTACCATCTTCAACAAAAACTTTACTTGTCCAATCTTTAATTTTACCAATTATCGATTATGGTGATGTGTGTTGCTCCGACCTCAACCAGGATCAGCTGAACAAGTTGGATCGACTTCTAAACAACTGCATTCGCTTTATTTACGGCTTGCGTAAGTACGATCACGTATCAAGTTTTCGTGAGAAGCTCAGGTGGCTGCCTATACGACATCGCCGCAACCAAAGAATACTTACTTCCCTTTTCTCTATACTCCACGATCCAGCCGTCCCTGAATATTTGAAATGCAAATTTAAATTTCTTTGCGATACCCACGACCGTAGCCTCCGTTCTTCAAACACTCTCTCCTTAAACCTTTCCCTTCACCGGACTGGATTTCTGTCTAATTCTTTCTCCTTAATCGCTGCTAGACTTTGGAATGATCTTCCTTTGGAGATCAAGCGTAGTCCCAGTAAATTTTCTTTCAAAAAAGCAGTTCATAATCATTTCCTTAAGTCTCTGTAACTCCTTATACTTATTTTCCTTAGTCTTTCTCGTTTTAAATGTTTGGACAGTAGTGTTGTTGAGTGTGCCAGTAGCTTGTTATGCCTTGTTTCTTGTTCTCTCTCTCTCTCTCTCTCTCTCTCTCTCCTGTTGTATTATCTGTAAATCTCGGTCTGTAAATGTTTTGTATTCTAATTTTATATTTTATTTTACGTTTAGACTATTTTATGTTCTTTTCTCTTCCTTTCTGTTGCACCGCCTTGTAATTTTTGTTTATTGCTCTCTGGTTGACTGGTAGAAAAAGCTATGTAGCTTTAAGTCCGCCTTTGTACTGTAATGTGCATGAAGTTTTAAATAAATAAATAAATAAATATTAAACCAAATTGGGCATAGAGACTTGATGACAGCAAATAAGTCTAAGTGTAATCGCAACGACATTAAGGAAGGTAACATTAATTCTATTAAGGTTGGTCCACACACACTCCCATCACTAAGAGCCGTATTCCCTGCTAATGGAATTTAGAAAGTTGAAGTGTAATGAAATCCACGTGCACCAAATAAAGGGAATGTTGTAAGAATTGTCGGCCATAACACGAGATGTGCGCCTTGTACTGATGAATATTTTATTCAAAAATCTCTTGCCTCGACTTCGTCAGTCAGGCTGCTCGTAGCGCGTAATCGCCTCTGCGGTGTCAAATGAGAAATTCAAGACGTTATTTTTTAGGGAAATTGAGGATAAACGCGCCCCAGTTATCGTTTGTATCGCGAAAATGTTTTGATTCGCTCCAACGCTCAGATGCACTGAAATTGAGGCACAGGAATTTTATTACATTAGCTCTCACACTTTTGCTTATGCATCAGCTGAAGATTTTTATCATAAATGGATCCCATACTTTGTTTAGTACCAACGAATTTTCATAAATTTTTGTTTCTATTTGGTACAAATTTGAGATTTTTTACCTTGATTTTAAGAAGATCAGCAACGTTACTCTCGAAAAGTTACCTATTAGACTCGAGCCTACTCCTTAGTGGTTTAGAATGGATGAATGACGTCTTACGGTACCTATTAATTGTGCGAATTTGAGTGGAAGAGTTGGTAGAGGGCAATCTAGGAGGACGTAATAATATACTGATCTAGGTACTTTCAACCGGCATAAATGGATGATAGGATATATGAATGCGGAACATGAAAAAATGATGTGTCAGCTTGTGGCACTCGTTGTCGCGACCTATTCCTTTGGGATGTGAGTGTATGTACATAGATATGTATGTACGTTCATATTCACCGACCGGCAAAAACGTAACATCCCTATAGAATTTCTGTTGCACGCCGCTCCGCACTGTAAATTACAAGCTATTATATCCGACAACTTGGTGACATGTTTTCCTTGGAAGTAGGGCTTACGCAATCTTGTGTGCGTGCGTGTGTCCCTTCGGGGTGCTTATAACGCGTACAGCTAAAGCTGTAATGCGTGAACTGAGCAAAAAGTGCGATGAAATTTTCCATTTGTTGAGTGTGAATGAGCTAGTTCGTTAAAATACCTTTGGTTAAGTGCCAAGTTCCTAGAAGATAACTGAATAAAAATATTGGAGAGATAATTCAAAATTTCTTGAATTCGTAAGACTACGTTCGTTTTAAATTTAACCTTTTGTAATATTCCGTGCTGATAATAAAATTTGATGTCAGTGTTCATTTTATTATATTTTTCTAAACTTAGATCAACTGTGTAGCTTAGATCAAGTGTGTAGTGCTTCTATGTCTATTTGTTGTGATTGTTTAACTGTGACCTTATGGCGCATTTATCATTAGATCGTTTGCCCGAAAGTGTTAAAACGTTTTATTTACGCTGGCATCCCCGATACCTATCAATGTAATTCAGGCAAGATGGCCTCGAATTTTTTTTTCACTAAATTTTGCTACAAACAAAACAATATTTGAACAAAAATTCGAGATGACTTGACTACGCTTAACTAGTCGTTAGCCCGACTTCCATGACTCCCCGAATTTCGGGAAAAGACCTAATGGTAAATAATCTTAATCACGCCATTATACCGAGGAGCCCTTTTACCTGACATTGGTTTAAATTACGTCACCCATTTTACTATATTCGAATTATTTTTTACAAAGAACAAAGGCACCTGTTTAGTTTATTACTCAGTGGATTTTCGTTTTTAAATCTGAAGAATAGAATTGGTAGTAAAGAATAAGGAACAATATGTTAAACACACAATCCTAAATCTAAACATATTCTGCCGTAATACACTTTAGGAAACACGATAAAGAAACAAGAGATGTAACATGTGATGATCGTGTAACAAGATAAAGCGGTAGATCCACCGCGGATTGGATATTCCGGTACATCGTGCATATTTCACGCCCCCGGTGTTGTCGTCACGTTCTAACAACACTATGTTCCCAAGCTGAACGCAATCTAGGGGAGCATCAAGGGTATTAGGAGAACAATTTTCTTTCTTACCCACCCGAAGATAACCTAGTAATTGGAAATTTGCCAGCGGCTGCAAATTCTTTAAAAATAATCTTAAACGCTGCCACTTTGATACGCTAGCTGGTAATCGATTTCCGGCACAGTAATTAATCTCCAAGGTTCCAAAATGATCCCCCCAATATTTCGCTTGCATCCAACGAGGTGTAACTAATATTTTTAAAGATTCAACATCGAGTTTTTGGAATAGCAGGAAACCTTCGCAGATCATCATTCTTCCTATCTTAGGCCGAGTAATTTGTTAAGGGCAATCTCCCTTATCTCGTTGTAAGTAGCTAATCTTTAAAATAATTTACAGGCGTCTATCTCCTTCATTTTGCCGGCCCTCTCTTTCATTGCCTCTTAAACGCAGATACGTATTTGAGTCAAATAAATTACCATAGGTAAAGGGGATGCATCTTTTAATTTAGGTATTTATTTTAAGAACTATACAGACATTTGACCGCCATCTCACCTAGTGGTATGTGACGATGCGGCCGATTTTAGTTTTGTAGTATACTGTTGCAGTTTTAGCTCAATCTTTTTTCTTTTAATTTACCAATTTTTTTATCAATCAAAAAAAAAAAAAATAAATAAATATTCGTGGACAAATTCACACAGCGCCATCTAGCCCCAAACTAAGCAAAGCTTGTGCTATGGGTGCTAGATAACTGATAAACTACTTAAATACTTTTAAATAAATACTTATCATACATAGAACACCCAGACCCGTAACAGAAATTAAAATTCATCATTTCAATTTCTGCCCGGCCGGGAATCGAACCCGGGACCTCTTGCGTGGCAGACCGGCATGTTGACCATTGAACCACTCAGGTCGTCAATCAAAGGCCCGGTTTTGCCATTCTACGAAACGAATATTCCTTTTTATATAATTGCACAACGAAATTGTTGATAGAATAATCGGATTATTTCACAGTTTATGCGTCACACTTTGCCACAGCTTTGCTTTGCATAAATCATTACATGAAGCATGTAATAGGCGAGCTACTGCAGCTGTGTCTGTGGAAACAAATAAATCGTTTCATTTGTTGCAATTTTGGGCCCCATCAGCACCAATATATAACTGAGGCTCGAAATCAGACTCCATTATCCCGATTCCAAGATCCGGTCCTGTGCATTGTTTCAATAAATTGTTAATGGTATTCCCTCGGTTGCTGACAGATGATCGGCGTGCCCTAATGCGATACATTTCGTAAACGGCTTATAAAATGAAGGAGTTTGAACAGAAACAATATTGAAAGACGGCGAAGGAAATGCTACAAATTTGGCTAATAATAGAAGTTGCTATTTTGTTTGTGGTGTTTTAAGGGGTCAATATGAAGTATCTGTTTCTGATAGAGACAAATATAGCATCAAATCCTTCTACTTACGGGTAACGTGCAAGTTCTGTAATACTCAAAGCATACTAGTTGACCTCAAGGCAATAGAGTGACTATTATGACCACATAAGGCTGGACTAGATGACTAGAATAGATGACCACATAAGGCTGGATAATTAAAAGCAGTATCCTTAAAATTTTTATGGAGGAAAAATTACTTAGTTGCTAAGAAATCCTTTCCGGGGTTTTGAACACCGTTGAATCTAGCTATACGACAAATAACTCCTTCTGCCAGAAATCCAAGATAACTACATAAAAATACTTGGTCAAATAATTTTATTTATTTATTTATTAAACTGTTTATTGTACACAATAATTATATACAGAGAACTATAACAGTATAGAAGACACAACAAGCGCTGCCTATAACAAAAAATAAAATATTGCAAGTCCATTTAGCTAAGGTCTACATTAAAAAAAATACCATATATCATAGAGCCGGTCTGATGACGAAGTCGAAAGGTGGTCATAGGAACTAATGAAAGAAACAATATAACTCCATCGTGTTTAGGGCTCTTTGGAATGGCCTTCATAAGTAAGTACTATACCGCGTGATAAAAGCTTGTCATGAAAAAATGTTTTGCATTTGAGAACTTATTTAACAAAAAAGGAACTGAGTTATAACCTCTGTGTAACATTCAGTTTATTTAACCGTACCTTTACGAAGCCTCAAGATTGCAAAACTCCATTTACGAAGATAATATCGTTATTATCATGGTATGTATTGCCCATTGGCAATACAGATACAAATATCGCAATAACTCAATTGGATCATAGCACTGGTACATTCAAAGCGATCTTATCACCCGTTGAACGATACAATTTTCCTCCTGATCAAATTACGATGAATTTATTGACATTCGCCCAACGAAAACATATAAAAATACTACACGGTTATTGAACATCAAACAGGATGGCAAGGGTGGAACTCTCCTTATTAAATTCCTGGCGATTTGGTTCCAGTTCCAATTTTTCTTCATTCTTGGATAAACCATGTGGTTTGGATGTAAAGTTTGTAATAAAAATGTGAAACCGGAGACGTACTGTATTTCCACAAGCGTACCAGTAGGCTAATTATGTAACACCTGTTGCCAACAACTCTCTGATTTCATTGATTGAAATTGTTACTTTTGCGATTCTGTATCATCAATTTCATGTGTTCAGTTGCTAACAAAGTTCCATTGCAATAAACCGCAACTATTAAATCAATGATACGTAATCGCACAAGTAACAATTTCAGTCATTGAAATTAGAGAATTGTTAACAACAAAGTTACGTAATTAGCCTTCCGTAACAGATAGTTCAGGAAATATCCTAATTCCCACGTATCGCTGAGGCTTTCACATCAAGCGACCATTTCAGTGCAGACAAGCCTCCTAAATATTTTACACAATGTAATGTATCTCACGAAAAGGCTGCTGCCCAAATATTTTCATAGTTTTAACATTCCGCGAAAACAAGAGTCCGGCGAAAGCAGAATCCGACGAAGCGGGTACTATTCCTCGGGGCAACTCGAGATGAATGAATACATACGTAAAATCTGGTTTGACCGACTGAGCGACTAGCGTTTAATTTCATTAATTACTAGTACCTGATTATTCTATATGGTTGCAATGGAGCCGTGTTAGTAACTGAACTCATGAAATCGATGATACGGAATCACAAAAGTAACAATTTCAATTATTGAAATTAGAGAATTGTTGGCAACAGCGTTACGTAATTAGGAAAATACACAGGCAAATAGTCCCGGGAACGCCCAAGAATTGAATTGCTGACATTTTGATGCGAGAATCAATAAATATTGATACGAATGCAGGGATGCTGAAGAAACTGAACGATGAAGTAGAAGAAGAATAGCTAGTCACTATGATTTGATGATGAGATACCATAACGAGGAATTTGGGTAGTTGTGAATACAGAGTTACAGCGACATAAGTATTTGGTGCTTCGGCACACAAATAGAATTGGCGGAAAGAAAATCCGGCGCCATTTTTATACTTCTTATAGTTTAGCTGGTCTATAATGGTTCTATATCAGGTGTTCCAATTTCCAAAATCAACGATACACTATATGTTGCCCAGGCTTAATAGCTAAACAACAAAAAAGTTTAATTCAAATCTGTCCAGTAGTTCCGGAGATCAGCGTGTACAAACAGTTGTCTGTTTGACACAAAAGTTATGAAAATTCTTTTTCTATTATTTTTTCTTCATCACCCTAAATAATTGTTTTGTAAATATAATTTTCATGTACAGACACTTTTTTACTGTTTTATTCTATGTGTGTATAGATGAATATAATATAATTTTTAAAGCTCACGCCTCCGCCTGCGTAAGTACCTAGTACGTTATTTTTCATAATCACGTTACCATTTCTGTTGAGTGGGTTTGAGTTAACTAATATGAGATTATCCCTCATCCCGAGACCCTCATGAGATCTCCACTCAAAAGGTTTTGTTTAATCATATCTACTGGACGAGGACGTGGGTCGTTACTTAGTTGGGGAATAACGAAATCATACTTATCCAATTTATAGTACCATGGTAATTCTCCAGAGGAAAAAGTGCCAGATCCTTTGTCCGACACGTCTATAAGGATTTTGCGAAACGAGGTAAGTACCTCATTTACGTAATTGACCAAATCCATAGCTAAGAACTTCATGATGTACATAGGTATTTTGTAGAAACATACAATGATATATCCGATATTGGATTCAGTTTATTTCAAGAGAGGATATTTAAGGAAATCTATAATTTTATCTAAACAAACTTGCAAACACGGTATTCAGTTAGAACTGAAATACCGTTTACAAACTGAAGTAACATTAATATAGCCTCTGTTGAATAACGAAAGAAATAAATAAAGAAAGTAAAGTAAATCGGTGTCAATATCCTCTTAAATGACGGACGGTACAATCTGAAAAAAGAACCACACAATTACATAGCAACAACAGCACAATTATTGTAGGAGCTCTCGCACCAATATCACATTTATTATTTCTTTATCATCATTTACACCTTTGTGGAAGTGAAGGTCAAGGCCCTTTCTCATAGAGTAATTATACGCATTGTACCTTCGAAATACGGTGGGCTCGTCTAGGTATTATTTATTATAATTTATTGAAAAGAGGCCACATAAATAATTCCGCTTTATACCCGACAAAGGCCGAGCAATTCGGTCTTGGAATTTCCTGATGAAACAATTTCTTCTACACGCATGTGTTAGATTTTTCCAAGAATCCGTTTTCAGTTAAATCGGTCAGGATTGTTTTCCGTAGTGATAATAAATTTGGAAGTTTGTCAAACGATTTCTTGCCAAGAAGCCAATTCATCACTTTTTACTTAGTGTTTTTTTTAATACCACTAAGGTGGCAAACAAGCTATACTTTGTCAAATTTAGGATGATAATTTTGACAGGTCACAGTAGGGATGGGGGGGTAAAAAATCGTTAATGAATTTATTCGATTATCGATAATCATCCTCATAGAACTTGGAATCGATAGTTGCATGGTAATGCTGTGTGTATGATACTTAAAAATTTTTTTTCTTTTTAATTAATATTTTTTTAATACGACTTAAAAACCCTTCCACAACGACGAATTCGACACGGGCGTATTTTTATTCAGTCAGTCCATCTATACCGTAGAATACGCGCGAGTCGAAATCGTTGTTGTTAAAAGTCTCTAAGCAAAACAATAAATAAGAATTTAATTACAAAAAATGATATAATTACTTTCCTGAATGTTAATTTTTAAAATTCGATTATTTTATTTCAAAACTGATTTTCGATGGCCTGTTGTTATTCGTTATTCGTGGGGCGGTATCTCATCACTTCACTAAAGGGGCGGTACCTGTCCAGGAAGTACGACATTACCCGTAGTACATTTTACCGGAAAAAAACACGACACTTCATATGCGTGCGCCAAGGACCAAGAATTAGTGAGCTGTCAAAATTATCATCCTATATTAGACAAAGCATAACGGCCTGCCTGATATAACGGTCACCGCAGCCTATGTGTCATTATTTGAATGTGTTTCTGTGTACCTAATTAGGAAATAACGAATATTTTTTTTGGTAATCGTTACATTTGCTTAACGTTTTTTCTTTTCGTAAATTTTGAGAGAGTACCTAGGAAATTACAAGGATAAAGCTAGTTCATCTATCGTAGTAAATAAAGCAAAAACGCTCGCAACGACATACATCGCAGTTACGAATTTCGCGTCAAGGAATTCCACTCGGGACATTACATACTTATAACTTATTTCTGCTTAGAAAACTATTTCTTGTAGCTGCTGATTGAGTTGATCGATGTTATATTAATAATCTATGGCAATTATGAGTAACACAATTGTTCTTTACTAGTGGCCTAACGAATAATATATCGTAAACTATTTTTCAAACTAATTTATCACCGAATTCATCCAATTATGAATGTGCACTTTTTATATCTAAATCCAAAATACACAAAAGGTACTTAAAAAAAAAAAACATAAATTTCGTAGGTTTAATTAAATAATTACTTATTCAGTTACGAGAAAATGACACACAAATTTGGAATAATAAGTGGCTGTGGCGTGTATTCTAAGTTATTAACTGCCATGATTGGAGTGATGTATGGCATTTGGTTCTTTAGAAATTATTCCTTTAATAATTGTAGATGACCTATGTACTCGTTTGTCACTGAAATTACTAAACGGATTACGGGTAATCTTCAGCCTTCACTATATCAGTAGTGTATGTTTACCTCATGGCAGATGGGTTGAAGATCGATGTGTGAAACTATACTGCAACTGCACACTAATGTATGCCATACAAAATATTATCAATCGTTTTACTTTGGAATCAAATTTGATAATTTTTATTTCAATCGAACAACGCTGTGTCGGTGGCGGAGTACTGGTCCTCGCAAATTTTACCCGCCACTAGTCGACACACTAAGAAGAAGAATTTCATATATTTTAGACAAGGTACTTTCAGCAGAAATATTAATACTTTCACAAAAACTCAAAACAAACAATTCACTCCACCTCTTCATAAAACTTATTTTGACCAAACCGCTACCCGCTCTCCTTATGAGAAACAAATTTGCCGGCATATTTGAACGTCTCCGTGCTCCACAAATATCAGGGCCACATGCTCGAGATGTCTGCCCTTAAACAAATACCCAAAGCGCGCACTCCGCATATCAAAATGTAATATTACCGAAATCTCGAGATTAACTCAAAGACCGCTGCCTCGAAATATTTGACGAGCCCCCATAGTCTCCAGGGATGGTTAGGTAATAGGTATCCAATTCGTCAGCCGCACGAGATTGAATATCGGTTTTATGCATTAGGTACGATACCTAACCCATTAAACACAGCTTACCTGTGTGGTAAGGCGTCGCATACTTACATATATGAAACTACGTGTTGTAGCTTTGAGGAGAATTCGCTAAGGGGCTCCTTTATAATATACCGTAATGTAATACTCTAATGCAGGAGACAGGTACCCATTGTAAAGTCTGGGGCGTGATTGTCCCCAAATGGACTGATTAAAGTTTAGTTTAGAGTTTAGAAGACATTTGAATTACGTCGGAAGTAGACTTACGGTAACTGTCGTAAGTCATGTAAATGTTTAGGAGAGACGCTCTAAAGTCTGATATTTAGCGCGATTGTCGTTACTGCAAAAGTTACGCCTATCTTTATTACATTTTAAGTAGGTTGTGTCCGTTTCAAATGATTATGTACAGAGTAGCTTTGCACAACCACGTCCTTCTAATACTTTTTTCGGTGCATGGCAGATTATTTAAACGTCAAATTCGGGCATTGGCGAATTTAAAAATTGACAGATGTACATCTGCTAAGTAATAAATTAAGTTCCATTTAACCCTCCTATAGTTTAATGGTTATAGAGATATTCAACGCCGGATACTACATCATCATCATCATCATATATTTAAGAGTATGACTCTTGTCGGTGGAGCAATCGCCACTCTTCTCTCCTGTCTGCAAACCTCGGATACTACATAGCTACTCCAAAATAATTCGTTGTAGTTCAAAATTGTACTGGTTTGTGTAAAGTTTAGCCGTTTTGTACTAACGTTAAACTCTAGTATTTGACTACCATCTCGCATAGTAGTACGTGACAATGCGACAGATGATGCAACATGCTTATATAGAAATAGCCTATTCACTCTGGTCTTAAAGAAGGCCTGATATCTACGACAAGGATGTGCCCCCCCTTTGTGCTCCGAAGTTCGACCTTTGGAGCAAGGTACCGGTGGAAATTCAACCTGTAGAATACCAATACAACCGCACAGCCCTACGGCGATGCTCAAGGCTATGTAGCTTAGCATCTGTCAGCTATGGGTCCCGAATAAGTCTCGTCACGCGCTTTTCATCTAAATTCAAAGTCACCAGTTGATCCATTCCAGAGGTCGCAGCCTAGGCCAAACTTGTACTTGATAAAGCAGCTGTTCCAAGTGAAGTACCGCCAAATCTTGAAAGGAATCTGAGATATTTCGCTGCAGTTTTGGTTTGGAAAATCGAAATTGCTGATTAGACGTTAGCTCAAAGTACCAACAGTGGATTCTAAAATATGGATGTCATATGGAGTACTACACAAAATACGAGTAGATAAGCACAGATTCTGTTAAAATTCACTGACTAATTCGATTTAGCTAAAGAGCCTGGAGAATTAAACAAACTTTAAGTACAGGGAACTCTGAACATCATGGGAACATCATTTGTGGTTAGCTGGTAGAAATCTCTCATAGAAATAAGTTCGCCATTGTACTCATTTTTGTTTGATGTATCTAATTAAGTATGTAAACAATAAAGAATATAATATATAACTCTCGTCATAAAGCTGCTCGCTATAATGCGGATTCGGTGTAACCAAAGGTGATTAGACTAGTGCGTTGTTACCTACTTGGTACTATATTCAAGTTTTAGTTTGTTTTCTCGCAAACCCACATTTATGAAAAGCTAAAGGACCTAACCTGTGGCCTAATCGCTATAAAGGCGATGTATCGGTACCGGCTTAAATTTAACAGGTTAATGAATTATTCTGTGATCTAATCGTTGGCTCTCATACGAAAGAGAGAGATCGCGATAATGAAACGATAGACGTACCTATAGGTGCAAAATATAAAAATATCACGGAGTAACTCGCGATGTATCATCAATTATAAGGCCTCAGCATCCACAGCATGATGAGCATTGTAGCCCGCGAGAGTGTTGGATAACTATAGCTAGCTCTTTGGACTTGTGTTGAAGTGTGCGAGAAACAAAGCCCACTTTATCGACTAGAGTAAGGCTTTTAAAATATGAAAGAAAAAGAAGACAAAACAATTTGATTCGTTACAAGGTTCTAACTACAATGTACACTCCAATACTAATTTTAGTGTACTTGCTCCAAAGTAGTTAAAGTAACAGAGCACTATTTGCTAACATAAAACCAATACTTAAAGCCTTGAAACTACTTAAGTACTTCTGGAATATACTCGAGGGGCTAGACTAGATGTCAGGGTGTAACATAAACTAACGAAAGTGTTAAGGTCAATACAAAATACAAGGCATTGATTGCTCTAAATACATTGCATTTCCATAATAATGTGTTGGCAACAAAAGATTTGACTTTTACAAACTGTTTTGCGCAAAAATATATTATTCCGTTAAAAGTGCCTTATTTGAATTTTTTTTAAATAGCTGATAGAGTCACTTTATTCAATTACAGAATATTACACGGACGTGACCGCGACGTGATGTGAGTTAGAAATAAATCATCATCATCATCCCATCGGTCAATCCCGTCCTTTACCAGGGAGGTTTCCGTTTTCTTATTCTTTCTTCTACACTTCACCCAATCTTCGGCACCCTCTTATCGTAATTACCTCACAAAATAATCACTCTAACCACACACAAGTATTCTAGCACCAAACCAAAACAAAAGTGGTAGTGTAAGAGCTCCTTAAGCAGGAGCGAGTGGCTTTTTATACACTTACTTGGATTTATGGCGTGCCCCTCATCGACCGTGTGAAGAGATAAGTGCAGGAGGAGAATGAGCGCCGTTGACGTCTGAAAGTAAAACACTCGCTTTAAATTTCACGGCTTTTACTACGTAGGTTTGGCATGGCTTTTATAGGACCTTCTTAGGACTTAATTTATCATGAGCGACAGAAAGTAGGAGTATTAAGTTTGTGAGCAGTGTGTTTTATCATCTTGGCGTCGATATCCCGGGTGTGCTCTCGCGCGCGAGGGCTAGGATCCGCCTTGACCATGATCCAGGATTTGCTAGAATACAGTAAATCGACTGCTACTTGATCTTAGTGTTAACGGGGAAGCCTGGACTATGGTTACACATGCAGTCGCCTGGATGTGCAGGTTTCCTCACGATATTTTCCCTCACATTAAGATCATTATGGGCTTAAATTATGTACCTATATATCGTCTTATTATGTAAATGGCAGCACTGGGCATTCAACTTGGTACCTTTCGCTTATGAAGCTGACCCGCTTTTACTCCACCGACTAATTTACCACCGAATACTGAAAGTGTAGGAGTAATAAACATTTTATTCAAACATACAAACTTTCGCATTTTAATTTTAGTAAGATGTAAATTATTTTCAGAAAATAATAAAAGTAGATCTTCCTAAGCTTTTTGCGAGCTTTTATGTGATTTAGATGATTGAAACTGTGTATGTTCGGGGCAAATCTTACAAGCCTAATTTGACCCACTTCCCGGTGTTAAATTGAGTTGAAATTTTGTATACCTGTGTAACTTGGATGACAATGTATTAATGTGGTACCATGGATCTTGTCTGATGATGGAGTTGGCGAAATATAAACTAATGAACGCAATAAGATAACGCCATCGTGTTTGGGCTGTTTGAAACGGTCTTGAGAAGGACCGTTTCAAACAGCGCGATAAAAGTTTGGTATGACAGAATATTTTTCATTTCAGAACTTATTTGCATAACAAATTTTTACAGATGCTCGTAACTAATCATCATAATATATTTCAGAGTATGACTTTTATCGGTGGAGCAATCGCCACTTTTGTCTCCTGTCTGTCAACCTCTTCATCTCTTTAATCCCCGGCGCTCACTCTTTCCTTCAAGTCCTTCCTATGTTCAAATGTTGGCCTTCCTATTTCTCTCTTTCCCTCAACTTTGCCTCCTATTATTACTCTCAAAAAGTTTGTATCTAATAGTAACCAGAAAAATAATAAAAAGAATTGATACACGAAATTAGTTGTTTAATATATTACTTTCATCTACATTTGCAGCACTATAGATATTGGTAAGTTCTTCCATATAGAAATCCCTTCAAGGCTTGAGTAAACGTAAACCAATTAGCGGATATATAAAGCGTCTTAACACCATTATAGTCTTATACAAAGACACGGATTAATTCTAATAACGTATAATATTAATCTCTTCGCGCTGAAGGCTCTACCGCCATACCTTTAACATAATGCGCGGTTTCGGCTTAACTTTGGTGAGAAGATACGAGCATAATCTACTTTCGCAGTGTCTATAATTATCTTAAAGGCGCTATGGTACTCGTGTCTCTTCGGATTTTATTATTTATAAAATATAAAATTTATTAGTAATAAAGGTTTATTAATTATAAAATAATAATAAATCGTTTATTTCAGGCATGAAGTATTAAAACGTTTAAAACAATCTTAACAAGCCCATATTTTCTTAGTAATATCCTAAAAAACAAAGTGTTAGTACTTATTTTAGTTTGCTTCATCATCACAGCCCATAACAGTCCACTGCAGTACTTAGGGCCTCTCCCACGAAAGGAGAGGTTATTGCCATAATTTTCACGCTTGGCAGGTGGATTGGAGGTCGCACTCTAAATATGACATTGGAAAACGCTGCTGCCCATTTTCCAGACTACGGAGGCTCTAGATCTTTTGCCATGAAAACATTTAGTCGCCTTGTACGACACCCACACACCCACGAGTGTGACGGTTTGGTGTTATTCTACTCTGCCGGACACCACGCGGCCACAGTTTCTTTATTATCCTCTTATTGCGATTTCAGTAATTTCCTAGCGGAATCGTAATCACTGCTCCTGATTACTATTGTTGATTGATTGCTTCTGTTATAACTAATGTCACGTGGTGCCAATCGGCTCCTGAGATTGTTCAACCAGTCCCATGTTCCGAAATACCGTAGTCAATCTCAAATCGCCAACGGTATGAGAAGACAAACCTATCAAGCCGTTAAGTTTGTTTTCTCATACCGTTCTGAAGTTGGATTTGCCTCAAAGTACGTTATGGTCAACCATCCAGTTCCCTGACTTTAATTTTATAAATTTTCTGGAATATAAATGATTTTGATAATGATGATTGTCTCTCAGTCGTTTAGTTGCCGGTTAAAAGAAGGAAAGAAAGAAAGAAAAAGCATTTATTAACGCAAACAACAACACCACAACATTGAAAAAGATACAAGAAAACATAAAGACATAAAAATAATACAATTATAAGCATAACATAAATTACACAGTGCTGATGTAAACACCTATCTGATATTTGTTTAATGTGTAGTGTAATAGATAATGTGTTGTGGTGGTGTTTGTGTAAAAAGGACCTCACTCAGCATAATGCCCCGGCGTGAACCGGTTACGGCTAGATTTTGTACACTGTATAAGTTAGTATGTGATTTCACTCTCTCTTGTGTTTCTTCTGTCTGTTTGAGGGAATGCCCTCGTAAGGAACCGAGTTCGGCAGCTCGTAAGGTACCACATCCTTATCTATTTCAGCCGCCAAGCAATGCTTGCGTTATTGTGCTCCGGATTGAAAGATAAGGTCGTAAATGCCATTACGGGAACGACGTAAAGGTGGAAAATATCATTACGTAAGATAATATGATAAAGATTACCCGCGGTTATAGTGCTGGGAAGGAAACTCTAAATAAAATGGAGATCTGGGTAATAACCTAAGCAAGAGTTCATGTAGCTAATATACAGTGAGCAGATTATTTATGTACGAGAACGGAGTATGCTCGCTATAACAGATTGCATGGAAGCTTTCCTTGATACATGGACGTAAAATTATGTGTTTAATATTCTGTGGAGGTAAAGCCAGATTTCGTGAGTGCGATGCGGTGAATGTAAGTGAAATGAATTTCTCGTGAGGGAACCTTGAAGGCGACATCTTGATAAAGGGCAATTGATACGGATGGGATATTAGGTAACTTTGTCTTAAGATTCCGGCTTGGGTGGGTGTTATTTGTTTTTGGAAACGCGCGGTTTTATTTCGTTGGGTGTGGGACCAGTATTCGATTGAAAAGGTATACGCCTGAGAAGGTAGGAATTTGGTGGGAAAGAAGCTACTGCATCTCGAACTGCATTATCACGAAACCCAAACTCCATATTCATTAAAATTTCATTTCATTTCATTTCAAATTGACTTTGAGTCACGAATCAGCAATTCGTTTTTCTGGCTATGTCTGTGTCAGTCAGGTACTATCTTGACCCCTTGATTAAATTCTCTTTGTATTTCTACTGTAACTAATAATTTCTCCGGAACCTCCGCCATCTTTTTCAATACTTCCGGCTTAAAAGCCGGAGACTATAACAGTATTTGCGAGACCATTAAAACCAATTGTACTCTTTTACTCTTTTTCTGGCTTATTTTTATTATTAATACTTTCATAGGCCTCCTTGCCTCATACTGTGCTATTAATGTAGATTTGTAGACGTTTTTATATTAACGTATGAGAATAAGTGTGCAAGGCCAAACACACGCCGTGCATACAATTATTAATGTGGCAGTAATTTCTCGTACCACTAAGATATCGTTATTAGTGCTGCAGGCCTATAAAGCATATACTATAGGATAATTTAGTTGCTTGGGCACCGACGCTCTACGTATATTTCTCATTTTATAGTGAAAAAAAGAACGGCATGGGACAACGACCGCGCGGTTTGGTTTTGGTAAATTATGTAAGTAAATAACGCGATATTTGGGCCCTAATCTTAAATCCAATGACACATCTAGTGGCAAAACAAATTGTTTGCTTCCATGCCATGAAATTTACTGAACAGCTGTGACTCTAATTACAAACACGAAATAAAGGGATAAAGTCGCCGGTAAATAATTTTAGGTAAATTAAATATTGAAAGCTTTTCTAATTGGAAATTTGAAATTTAAGATTTTAGGCTTAAATACCAGTGAAAATCATTACTCGTCAGGTAATTAGTAGCCACTGATTCCATCCACGATATGACAGTCATCAAATGGCCGGATATTTGATAGGATTTGCAATTGATCCTGATTAAAATTCGAGTAATAAATTAATACTGATTCGGAGCCAGGGGTTAATTGGGAAATTATTTTCGATGACGTAATACGTGTATCGTTTAATATCATTTGCTGATAATCATATAGTAATTTAGTAATGTAAGCAATATGCAATTAATTTCTTTTTTCATAAATTGGAATTCTGAGCATGATAGATACTTAGTTTGTGCGACACGCAGTAAGTTCGAATAGAGGTTTGAGAGTACAACATGTAGGTCTTCAAGAAAGGGGTGTAAAAGTTTTTTCAGGATAAAAGTCAGGGGTAGAAAATAGGAAGGAAATGCACAGTGACATGTTGGCCGCCCGGGTTGACTATACAGGACTAGATACCCCTGGTATAGCAAGCGATCATAGGCTATGGTAACTGCTTTCCTACAGGCAGGCTGCAAACTTGTTTGTAACCTTATACAAAACATCGGCCAATTAATACAAAGTTTTATGTTCACCCAGCTCCAACTTTTCTCTATAGTATTTGTACGAAATGTTTGCTTATCCAGCTACAGTTCATAAGTTGGTCGACTAGTACCTACTGTCGTTAACGTGATGATTCAAGTAGTATGTGATAATTTTCCATATTTATGTAGGTATATGTTACCGGAAATTTGAGAAATATAGGAATTGTGTATATTTCCTAGGAAATTCGTGGCGAGCCAATTTAGGAAATGTGTAAAATGATTTGTAGAAGGTTCACATTTCCTACGTGGGAAATAGGTGTCTGAATCTGTCGGTATCAGGAAAGAAGCCTCGTGGGCGACCTTAGAAGCGATGGATTGACATCGCAGAGTCGGATGCGTGAGCCAACGGCTGACGACGTGAGGATGCGCAAGACCCGGCGAACCGGAGAAAAATGGGTAGGAAGGCGGACCCTGGCAGAGACCGGGATAAGCGCTAAGACGATGATGATGATGATGTTGACAATAACATGAGAAAATGACACTGCTCAGACACTCCAAAAATAATGAGTTTTTAAAATGGCACGACGAATTATTTTAGATTTTGTTCACTCCTCGCAATCTAACCCTCTGTGACGGAACGACGTTTTTGATAGATACAGTTTTTGAACAAATTAAATAATAAAACAGTGAAATTAACGCATTCTATTCCTGTTCGGGAACTGTAGGAAATTTCAGGGAAAATTGTATAAGTAATAAAATTTATTTCACACATTTCCTGTCGATTTTAGGCAATACGTACATTTCCTAGTAGCAGAATATATAATTCAACAGCTTTACTAGCAAGGGAGTGAATGTTGTAATATATCCCGTTCACTAAATTTTAGATGTGTTATTGAGGAGATAACCAAATAAACGTACCAACTCCTTAAATAATTTATTTTTCAACTTTGACCTTCCTCCAACCTTCGATTGATTTGATCGAATACCTCGACAATACAGAAAACCAACTTTGAAACACACACAACAAACACAGCAACATTGAAAACACGAACATCGGTTAGTTGGCTTCAACTACAACGCAAAACTAACGCAAATTTACGTCTCGAAAGCACTTTGGCGGTACTATTGACAAACATGCGAATCAACAAACACTAGTGTTTCCGCCCACGTAGAAGCAATCCTATTGATATTTGAGTTTTCATTTGTTCCTGTTTGCTCTATGGTTAAGTCCGCAAACACTTCTCTCTGTTTCAAATAGAGAGCAGCACTCTGAAGCTACTAAATGTTAGCCTACAATGTTTGTTCTCTTATAGATTATGCCATTTTACCTTTCTTTTGCAAGGCAAGGCTACGCAAGTTAGAAAGAAAATACATTTATCGTTGCCTTAAGATACCATATTACAAGCTCACAAGCTCACAATAGTCACAATACATGCTACTCATCATCGTAACTGCTGCAGTGTGGTACCTACCCCACGAAAACAAAAAAAAAGTTTAAAATCAAGACGAAAAGTTACAAAGCCAATTTAAGGTGTAGTGCTGTTCTAATTTTGGTCGGCGAAGATGTATATTGATCGAGAACGTTTCTTGGAAGAAAGGAAGAATAGTGACTATTTTTAGGTACATTTTCTTTTTCGGTTATTTGCAAATACTTCTATATACTAGAGTATCGATGGTTTTTTCGTTCGACCTAATAGGATTATGATCCTGGTTGTAGGTGTTTACTTCTCTTTGTTTTCCGCCGTTTATTAGGGTCGATGTTTATTGGAACTATTTTCTGGTCCTGCAACTTTAAGAAAAGAAATACGCTGTGGGTGGTACAGGTTGGTCTGACATAACATCTCCCTACTTTGCTTTTTTGTATATTCAATTTTTAATTCTTTTGGATGTGGATTTAGGCCAAATAAAGATTTTTCTATGTCTATGTCTAAATACTTTTATTCAGGAAAAGTCTCCTGCTCCACGTACCTAAGTGGAAGGTTTTACCATAATCTCTACACATGAAATAAAATCTTCCCATGTTTGAAAATACCCAAATGTATAAAATGAAAATCTCCATTATACAGCCAAATCTATTAATAAATCAAGTTACTTTAGAGATTTGTAACAAGGTTTTTATATTTTTATTTCAATTAGAGTCGACCCACAAAGCACCACACCACCAGCACCACCCACAACCACTACTCAGAAAGCAAATCCTACTATAAAATTAAAGTAAGGTAATATTAAACTTTATTAATTGTTTGAATTTAAAACTGAAGTGTTGACGATGCAAGTCGGAGCTAAACCGCCATATCAGTTCATCTATACATACCTATACAATGTAATACATCACAAATATTTACAGCATTCAAAGAAATTGGACTTTGGAGAGGCATAGAAGGAGCATATTTTGTTTCCTTTTTTAATGATTCATATAATGTGTCCTGAAGGAATGGCTATAAGTTGTTAAATTCCTTTACAAATCCACTGGTATTATAAAATTTGGTGGCCTTGGTTACCTTTATTTGTATTTATTTATTTAATTCAATGTACATTTTGTTTCTTAACACTAATTGACACAAAACCCGGATGGGTTTATCTGTGTCTACCTGGCTATTTATTACACAACACACTCGTTCACTGCAAAATCGCAATTTCCAAGTTTAACGGATACACACCCACATTACCAATATCCATTTTTCATTCCAATAACATGTTGTGTTTGCTCGACACAATACCACAATACATATGTAAACAAAGCAAATCACAATTATAAGAGTACGCTTGAGGGTAACTTGTGCTCTGATCGGTGCCAAACAATTTCAGTCTACCCACCTCAAGAAAGTAAAGATACTAGGTACAACAATAATGTTGGCATGTGGCGCAACGGGCGAAAGAGTTCGATGATATTGCGATCTTAATGTTCTAGGCATTTGTATGACTTTGAGTCAGAGTACAGAGTTGTGACAGAGTGACAGTGTACGTTCTTTACAGGTCGAGGCTCTAACTCTATGTCCAATATCTTTGACTTCAATAAAGAAGTTTATCAACGAACTAAAGAATCTGAACAATTCTTACCAGAGTTTCAATAAGTACCGACGTGTAGTCGTTTTAAAGTTTCACCGTGGCGTCGCTTTAGTTCTCCGTCTTCATAGTTGTTAGACAGAAATGATTTGAAACGTTATGAAGTACCTAAGAGCGGAAAATAGTGCAAATGTAATAAAAAATGGGCATCGTTCATACCCAATGAAATTGTTAATGAAAAATTATTCATACGTTCAGATTCTAAAAGAAAATATGTAGAAGGACTGGTAAAAAATTATAAAGGTATTTACTAGAAATTCGGTGCATTTGTCAAGATGTTTATTGATTGTCTTACGTCTTTGATTGCCTGTGATAAGTGACGTCGTAATTTCACCAGAAACGTTGGTTATTATGAAAATTGGCTTTTGATAAATATAGTATGAAACGAATAGTTATTTTACGGCTTCCGACGAGATGCGAGCAAGCGACCGTGCGAAGTGGAGTAGGAAAGCCCTTCAAATAGAAACATTACATTCATATTTGCATTTAAAAACACATAATTTCAAAAGCAAGCTGAGTTCAAATAATATAAATGTTTTAATCTTAACTGCATGTAATTGTCAAGATATCTGTGCTGTAGGCCTGCTAGGCGAAATTTCTTTATAGAAATAAGTTGGCCTGTTGTGTCTGATATTTCGTGTCATATAGTTTTGTAACAATCTTATGTACAATAAATGGGTAAATAAATAATATATAAAAGTAATCTGACCTCAGCCTTGATCTTTCAGATGGCTACGAGAGCACCGTTCGGTGCGACACTCCGGGGCATAATAGCACGAAATGGCACTAACCCGAATCAAGTCGTACCCAGCCGACGAAATTCTATACGAACAGTAATCCTCTTAACCTAATACGAGATGTTGGGAAGCCTTTTTATAACCATCCGTGTAATATGGAGTAGGTACCAACATTTTTCTATTAGGAATTTTTATATTTACCTGAGACGGTTGGAGCGATCTGTGATTCTTTGATCCGCTTTAAGTACGACGCGTGGAGACTGGAGTTCTCTTTGATATTTGATCCTGTACTTTAATTGAAATTAGCTAGAGGACCTTACTTAAAATTGAAAAGACTTGTATTTTAATGGTATTAAAATAAATTTGGTTTTGAACCACAATCATGTGTGGTTTTTATAGAGAAAATTGTTTAGAATGAACCTACGATGATAATAAAAATAGTAAAATCACCCCTTTTATTATAACGACAAATATAAATATGTAGTCCTTTTTGTTAAATATATTATTATTTTAATAACTTTCGATAGTTTCAATGACGTACTAAGCTAAGAGCTATAACTTTACAGATTTTGGTTTTTTGGCTGCTCTAATTTTGCAGATTTATCAAACTCGAAATATACATATATACAAACTTTTAGAGCGGCATTAACTCCTTTCTAGTTGCTAGATTGCTTTGAAATCGTTCGTTACATTTTTGACACTTTGGATTTAGATTGACAATAGCGGTCATTGACCCCTCGTCGCAACTAATTCATATGTGGTCAGAGCCATTGTTGTAATACTTCATATTATTGTCAAAATTTTATGTAGAAATTATTAGTGTTATAACTAAAGGAACCGTTTTAGTGAATTACTGGCTAGCTTCGTTTCTAATGATTAGTAATGGCAGATTGAAAACTTTATTAAAAATATAGTAAACTGTCACTAACATCAAACTTTAACGAACACGATTATTTAAATAATTATAGCAATTGCGAAGACACTTGACACAATATGACTAAGTGACTTCAGTGTTTTCCCGTTTTTTTCATGAGACTCATGTCACATAAGGTCCAAAAGTATTGACCTCCTGTCTTTATGTTATTTACGGCAGAATTTGATGCCGTCGTCTTTTAGTGCTCCAACCAGGTTTTGTAGGGTCTATTCCTCATTTGAGAATCCATGGCAGCAAAATATAGCCAAGAACCCGTTAGAATTTTTCGATGACCGCTAAAGATGTTGTCCGCCCGTGGTGGATAGTTTTGTTATCACGCTTAACATATAGTCTGGTTAGCGTAATGTAAATAATACTTAACAAAAAACGCCATTGCCCATTAATAATACAGAGGTTGCTAAAGTAGCCTTGCACTACACCCGTAAGCAAAACTGACTGGTGCTAATTCTACTCGAGTGGAACATTACACAGCCAAGTGTATTGATTTAAAATTCAATATGTTTCTAGTTACTGCAACTGCCACGAACATGACTTGCCAATACAAATGTACCTATAGATTTATATACTGTACCGCTGAAATTCGTTTAATTTTCGAGGAAAAGCAACTGGATTTCACACCGAGTTAGCCTTCAACCGAACGTGGAGGTTTGCGGAATTCACTACACGTGCACCTAACATGATTGTGTTCAAAGGAAGCCTTTCAAAGCGAGCCTTGTATCGCGTACCGTCTGCTAAACACCCAGCTAATCTTCTTGCAACGTGCGAAATGGGACGGGCCGCAATGTCTTTTTTGCACGTACAAAAGAAGTAGAGAGAAAATGTTGCGGTGAACGAATGTTCATTATGAGTATCGATCAATGGAATGAACTAAAGTAGGCTTTAAGACGTTGAAGTAAGAACGTAAAATTTGTTTCGTTAAATCGTTCGTTGGATGTGTTAAACGGATTAAATGCTTTGGTGCTTATTAGAACATATTTAATTAAATTTATAACTGCCATAAACTAATTTCTAAAAAAAAAACGATTATAAACTTCAATTGCGAACCTAAGATTTTAAAAGCCTTTAAAGTATTTCTATTTATTCTATTATTTCTCACCCAGTCTAGAAGTAAATCACTTAGAATTTTCTTATTTTTTTTCACGAGGCACGACGGTCAGGCTATCCACCTGATGGAAAGTGGCCACTGTCGACCAGGAAATCTGTAACGCGCATCTGGGGAGAGGATGCGGTGCCGGCCTATGAGGTACCTGTACATATGCCTTTTGAAAAACCCCGTGTTGTCCTCTTTTTAATGTGAATCAGGTTTAATTAATTAGCGAGCACGATAATTGATGGCATTCATTTGATGATTATCATCATCATCATAGCGTCTATCCCGGCTTCTGCCAAGGTCCGCAGACAGCTGACAGGTTGCAGTTGACAGATGAACGAGGCTTTGGCGAACCGGCTTTTCCCTAACGTCGTGCAGTCGTGCAGGTCAGCTGACGGTCACTGCACGTAAAAAGCCAATAATTCCATCACAAAGAATTCTGGTAGGAAACTACGTTCAGGCTACAAGAGTGCTTTTCTAGTAGAAGAGCGAGCTCTGACGGGTAGATTTACCGCTAGGATGAAAAACAAGATTTGGCACTATGAGTACTAATGTGTATTTTTCACAAAAATATTGGGAAAATATCAATTTGAATGTTTCTGCAATAATTCACTTGAATGTGCCTAAAAGTAGTTCTTTAGTTAATATATCAAGCACATAAATATAGGTACACATCCCAAACAAATTGAGCGTGCCAACAAATTGGCAACATTATGAGGGTTACCAACCACTTTGATCAGACGAAATTTCCATTAGCAGTTGAAATATCGTGAGTAGGTTTCTTTTGCAGGTTGTTTGTAAATCAAAGTAGAAAAATGACCGCTTTTTTTTGGAGAAAAGATTACTTCAGACGTGTAATTCCGGAGTAGAAGTAGAACTTTTTCCTTTGTCTTGTTTTTGTATTTTTTCAAGGAACCTTTTGTGATCTAAAATTAGCGATATGCCATAAATAAACAATGGAATTCGCCGAAGAAACATTAATACACTACCACGAGAAGATTGACAAATCGGACAATTTTTTACAGCCATAATTTGCAAACCATTTTTCGACCATTTCATGGTATCCGATTGAGTTGTTTGGTATACTTATGTAACTTGGATGACAATACATTAATATGGTACCATGGAGCTGGTCTGATGGAGTCGGAAGGTGTTCATAGGAACAAATGAACGTAATAAGATAACCCCATCGTGTTAGGGCTCTTTGGAATTTGATGAGTAGGTACCGAACCACGATAAAAGCTTGTTTTTAAAAAGTATTTTTCATTTGAGAACTTATTTCTACCGGGCAAACGAGAAAGCAGGATAAAGAGAGCCCAGGTTACCGATCTTTGAGAAAGGTATAGGCACGTCTCTTTAAGGTCCCAATTTAGCAACACGCAGATTATTGTAGATCGATCTTGACACTCAAATTAAGAAACCAAAGAAATTGTTCGGAAAACGATATCAGAATGCTTCCTCCCTTCCCCGTTACCAAAGATGAGTTATGTTGCTACTTTGGTAGGTAGCTGTTTTATTTATGATCACAATTTCCTCTCGTTATGTAAATTGTTTCAGTTTCTCAGTTCCATTTCTTGGTTAATAATGGGACATCATTCATGTCAAACTTGCAAGGGACCCAAGGGTCGGCGTTTTCGTCTACCTCTAGGTACTCGATTACACGCTATGGGACTAGTGAGAACTTCTTGTATCTCGCTTTATGCCTTCGGGATCCCTTGTTTAAGGTAAATATCTACCATTATATTATAGCTTATTTAAAAATTGGATTAAAAACAGCGAACACATTTTACTTTACCATCCTCAAGGATTTTCCATAGGTATTCTTCATCCATGAGGGCTTATAGGGCCACACCACCCATCTCAGGGGCCATACCAGCTTTACCTGCTCGCGGTCTCCCTGCTGATAGACGGACGAGGCTCTGCCGTATCGGCTTTTCCCTAACGGGTTATCCGGGTCGGATAGTAGTCGCCGCACGTAAAAAACCAAAATATTTTTTCAAGAAAAGAGGCTAAAATTACACCATTTGTCATTAAATTTAAAAGTACAGCTATATGTATCATTAACTAGATGCATAAACTAGGTAAGCAATTTACCTGTGTGCTAGGCATCGATGTTAGGAGGTCAATTTAATTGTAGGTTAGTGCTTATCATTATACGTATTATTAAACAATAAAAAATGATTTTGGTTTAATTTCGTCGAAAGTAATTAGTATTGTCATAATTTTAAATCATCTGTCTGTGAAAAGGACCCTCAAGGAGGCAGCTAGTCAGTCGATACTAATCCCACATCTAATCCTTGCATAGTAGAAAATTAAGTAGATTCCAGTTGCGCGACGACGTCGGTTGGTTTCGACTTTATTTTATACTGCGTAAGGATAAGTATCGACTGTCTAGCTGCCTCCTAGATCGGCCCAGCCGTAGTGTCGTATGTAGGCCCCTAATATGTTGTCGTTAGTCTTCTCTACATAACACTACGCGGTAGTCACATTTTATGACACAAAAAAACCAATCATCTTGGCGTTAATGTCCCTGTTGTGCTCTCGCGCACGAGGGATCGAGGTCCACCTTGACCATAATCCAGGATTTGGCAGATCAGATAATTATAGTGGAGCGACTACCATCTGACCTCCGTGACCCTGTTAACTGGGGAATCTGACCAGATTGGATCATGATTACACATTCAATCGCCTGAATGTGCAGGCTTCATCACGATGTTTTCCCTCACCTTAAGAGCATCGGTTAGCATTCAACTAATGTACATAACTCAGAAAAGAGTCATTGGTACATAGCCGCAGTGGGATTCGAACCCGGTATCTTTCGCTTACGAGCCGGATACCACTCGGCCACCGACGCTCCTCCTCACATTCTATGACACAAATTAATCTAACACTAATATAAATCACCTAAACCAACTTTCATGACACCATCTTCTCTCTTAGTTCTTGCTCGCAAGGAGTTTGCTTCGTTTTTGCGTGAAGCAAACTCCGTTTAACAACGGTTCCACGTACAACTTGGCAGAACTAGTGCACCTCGGAACAAAACTCGAGAACTCCTAAAATCTACTTACAGATGAAACAAGCGGACAAGTAGGTACATCAAAGCGGGAAGGTACTTAGACGAGTCACGCGTCCAACAAATTTTGTTTGAATTTCCGAGTAAACAGTTGGTGGTGAAAATGGGCGCCCATTTATCGAGCTCGAGTAACAAACTTGTGTCTTTATTGTCATTTCGGGCCTATACAATGGCGCTTTGAAGGACTTTGAAGCTTATTCTTAGGGAAATTTTAGTCTTCCACAAGGAGACAATCGGAGATTTACATAACAAAACAAGCCTCATTTTTAAGTAGGTGCCGGATAGGTTTTATATTTGGACCTGTTTTATGTTCTCGGACGTTGTTAGCGATCGAGGAAATAACAAATAAAATATAGATAAAAACGCGCTGTTGACTCGTAAATATATACCCGAAACTTATCTACTTGATTTGGTATTGTTCTGGTTATGTTGACTATATTGTTCTGGTTATAGACTGTCGGACACTGTCTACTAACAATTTCATTATTTTATTATGTATACATAAACAAAATTTGAGTATTCTGTTACTCGGCCCCAGGTCGTCATTGTTGAGCATAGGTATTATTATAATGTTCAATACGTATTACAACTTCTAGAAACTGTATTAGGCGATTAGAACTCTCTCGAAATCTCGTATATCATTTGGCTCAGCGTCGCATGTACTAAGATTCGCCAACTAAGGCGCAGCACTTGAACAAAAGATGCATAGCCGTATATTCTACTTCTGCCAATTTTCTAGATTTAGTGAGCTGCGCGGCTAGTTTCTATGCTGTTTATGCCGAAATTACGCATATAAAGAAGCTAGCTTTCAGCCTGCGGCTCCGCCCGCGTAGACTATTTGTACCTATATCTTGCGAGCTTGAGTGGAGTGAAATAAAAGGTAGCGTAAGGCCATGTTCAGGTGCTAAACTATATCCATTTCTACCTCAACTACCTACATTATCATCGTCCTAGCGCTTAGCCCGGCCTCTGCCAGGGTCCGCTTTCCTACTCATTCGTCTTCAATTCGCTATACGCGCGTCGTAGGCCGTTTTCAATCCATCGCTTATTCCAATAGATGGCGTCAGTGAAAAATCAATGAAACATAATTCGGCTATTACGACTTGATACAAATCGATGTGTAGTAAGTAGATGTAAGTTTCAACATTGCTGGACTTTGAGGAAACTTTCAGGCTTTCTGCTCCATTAGCCCAGCTTCATATCCTATGAAGTTTAGTTGCGGTCGGATAAAATATGTTTGACGATAAATTACCTATGGGAAAGCACATATAATAGCGTAAATATAAATGTGTAAATATAACACGTATATTCGGTCTTGAATGCTTTAGTATTGCATATGTATGTTATCTTGTTGAATACGATGCAGAGGATTGTAGAACTTATTTCAAGTATATTGGATATCTTAAATGAACAGACACGTGTTTTATGTCATTGCAGCATACATACATCCACCTGTTGTTATAATTTATACATGAATCCTTGATTTATTGGCGTGCGTAGACCTATCAGTAATCTAAGCGTGAAACCTTACGCAAATCGTAAATGTATTGTACCAAGCGAACTTATTACTTGGCATAATAATAACATACCGTCACGAGGTGCCAATCGGCTCCCGAGACTGTCCAACCAGTCTCCGGGTCCCCAGCGGAAGACTATGCTCAGTTTAGCTTCGCCATTAGGAGGCACACCTAACGTGTGCCGAACTCGTTGCGGTGCTGAAGTTCGAGTCGAACTTCAGCACCGCTTCGACTATCCTTAAAGTACGAAACGGTCAACGGACACAGTTGACCAGGGTCTTCCACTGGGGACCCTGAGAATGGCTGAACAATAAAATTATTAGACGCATACGGTATTAGGAGGCACACCTAACGTGTGCCGAACTCGTTGCGGTGCTGAAGTTCGAGTCGAACTTCAGCACCACTTCGACTATCCCAAAGTACGAAACGGTCAACGGACACAGTTGACCAGAGTCTTCCACTGGGGACCCTGAGAATGGCTGAACAATAAAATTATTATGCGCCTACGGTATTAGAAGGTACACCTAACGTGTGTGTAACTCGTTGCGGTGCTGAAATTCATGTCGAACTTCAGCACCGCTTTAACTAACTTCAGCATACGAAACGGTCAACGATCACCATTAACCAAGGTCTTCCGCGACCCTTAGACTGGTTGAACATTTACGCGCTTATTATAAATTTTTACGCTTTAAAGCATCATTATAAATATAAGGTAGGTATACAACGATCCCACCGACCGTTAACGCGCTGTCAATAACACGTACATTTATAATTCAACCGAACTCCTACGATATTTACGAGATGGGTGTGGTTTTATGATATTTTTTGTGCCCTCTCTTTGTTTTGTGATAAAATAAAATTATGAATATGAAATCGTTTTTTCATCAAAAAATATATCGAAGGGGCCACAAAGTGTTTTGTACCTATTGCTATCGCTATATACACTAATTTTATTATGCTATTAGTAACTTTTGTACAATTGAGATGTACCTAGTATTAAAATTATTTAAATTATAAGTTTCATCTGGTTTATTATATTTTCTTCCTAAAATTTTGTACGTTTACTTTAGGGGGTTAAATATTCTGAAATTTCAACAAAAATAAACTGTGAAGTTGTTCTAGTGCAATGCAGTTAAAATTATAGTCTATACATACCTTCATATTCTTGAACCAAACTTTTGTACTCGGCATTTCAAATCTGAAACAAAGAACTGAATTTAGACAATTACCTTTAATCAGATAAATATAAAATTAAGGATGGACTTATCACAGTAGGTTAAAGCTCATAATTCCTTAAAGCTGGGTTAGGTCGCTAGTTACAGGCTTGTTTTTTTTAAAACGGCACATTCAACTGCGATTCGCACGTACAGTTTCAATGACACGACTCAGTCAACGAATGCTAACAAGGATTCATCCCGTGGGATCACAGCACTGATTACGCTCAGGAATATTGGAAAAGCCTATGGAATAATAAAATAAGTGGAGTTGTATTATTGCTTTAAGGGATCCGTACATAATTCATTACATTTTTTTCTTTGCATACTATCATTTCTGGATGCTTTCACCTCTCACCTGGAGGCTATTCCCTAGCAGGTTGTGCGGAACGGATGGTAGTCGCCGCACGTAAAAAACCAAAACACCGCATTAATTTTTGTGAAAAGGTCAGGTAAAAATAATTTATACCGGGTTAGGGCGTCGCTGTTTAACGACGTGCAGAGACATCGCTCTAAACCTGTGAATAAAGGGCTAGGGCTACCTTGCCACGCGCGGGAAGGGCTAAAGACGCTAGCGCATACCTACTAGCTCCGCTTCGCCACCTTAAACGTTAGCTGTCTGACTGGCCGCTCAAAAGAGCTAGGAGACCTGCTCTACAGGCGCCGTATTTAAGTGGCATTCCTACTCTAAATCCAAGTCGCGGGGCATCCGGCAGGGGTACAAGCTTGTGTACACCGAATCAGCAGAAGGGAGGAATGGGATCGCTATTGTGGTGTGTGACGAATTCCGGAACGGCATCTTGGAGGTGAACAGAGTGACTGATCGGCTGATACAAGAATCAACGTATACCCATCAGTGCCTATGTTCCTCAGTCCGGTTGCACTGACACCGAAAATACTGCCTTCTGGAATAGCTTCGAGGACACCGTGTACATGATGAGGTATGTCATCCTCCGAACAGATTGTGGATGGTGTGGACCTCAACGGCCACGTGGACCAGAGGAGCGAAGAGTTTGGTCGAGTTCGCGTGGTCTTTGGCTTCTACCTGCGAAACAGTATGGAGGAAGAAATGATCCGAACCTCGCCGACTTAGCCGTGGTTAACACCTTCTTCCAGAAGAGACCCGAACCCGAGATCTATAAAAGTAGCCCAGACCAATCACAGATCGACTATCTGCTGATACGAAGACGTGACATTGGCCATGTATCCCAGTGCAAGGTCATACAGGGGAATGCCTCACTGAGCAGCACGGAGTCCTTGTTATGTAGGTCCGAGTAAGTAGTAGACGGCCTATTGAGGAATGTTGCGAACCATCTATGAAGTGGTGTAAACAAATGAACTCTGGTGCTAAAGCTAATAAATTTTTCTATTATTATAAATGTGTCACACTTGTCGGTACATCACAATAGGGTGCACTAAAACCTAGCGCCACTGCGTCAGCTGTGGCATTATGCTGAGTGCGGCCCATTGCACTTCTCCATGACAATTGGCGTAGTTTTTGTTTTTCTCTTTTTGTCTGCACAAAAATAAAAAACTTACAAGACAATCTTGTAAGTTTGCAGCAGGAAGTCCTGCTACAGCTTCCTGCAAACCTTCGCTTTATTAGCCCGATTCTCCCAGACAAGGTGGAGTGGTCTCTGGGTCGTATTAAGAAGGGAAACGCTATTGGCCATGATGAAATACCCATAGCAACTTGAAAAACAATGGGGACCGAGGCGTATTCATGCTCACGGAACTATTCAACAAGATCGTAACTACGGGGCTTATACCTGACACGCGGCGTGTATTATTACGCCAATCTGTAAAGGCAAGGGAAGTGCAAGAGTGTAGCAACTATTGAGGTATACACAATGGAGCTATTCGAACGTATTAAATTTCAGAGACTTCGCCAAGAATGTTCCCCGTCGGAATGCCAATACGGCTTCAGGCCGCCCTCTAACACTATGGATCAAATTTTTGCCTTCAGAGTCCTCCAGTAGTCCCACTGCTGTAGCAATTGACCGCTGCATTACGCATTTCTCAACCTGCAGAGGGCTTTAAGATATAACTTTAAGGAGATAATCTGGTGGGCTCGGAGATAAAAGTCTGTGCCCGAAGCGTAGATTAGGGTTGTACAAAACGTGGATGCCAATACTGGAGCCGTCGTCAAAACCATCGTAGGCCTACCTGCCCTTTATTGTAGGTGTTCACTAGGATTCAGTGCTGATTCCTTATATATTTAACTGTTGTTGTATTACATGATGTAGTAGATCGCCATCAGTTTTATGCTATAATTTTTAAGCTTAACAAATTGTATATCGCAATTTAGTAAGGACAATAAAAAGGTGCGTATTAAATTCATCTATCTTCATAGAATGAAATAAAATCGCTTCCCGCCGTCTGTATCTATGTACGCTTAGAACCATTAAACTTCGCAACGGATTTTAATACAGTTTTCATCAATAGAGAGAGAAATTCAAGACGAAGGTTTAAAGGTAAGAAAAAAAGAGTAGGTAGAGGTTAAGTAGGTGTAGGGTAGAAAACATACAATCTGTGAGTTTTTTATTACATATGAAGAAGAAAGCACATACTTCAGGTTGGTTTGCGAAGTGTGCATACCAATTCATACGGACATCTTCGTGTAAGGTAGATAGTCTCATCACAAAACCTAAGGTGTAAGCTCAGAAGAAGGTTCAGATACGACTGGTGCCGAGACGTGATAGCAAAATTTTAAGCACTCTCGTCTCGTCGCATTTACGTGATCCTTACGGATATAGACTTATGAAGTTATCAGTATGATTCAGAAACGAAACGTCAGTCGATATGTGTGGCTTTTCAAAATGAATCAACGCCTTCCAAGTGAAGCGGCCGAGAAGTGGAGGCAAAAATATTATACATAACTACACCCAGACCCGTAGCAGAAATTAAAATTCATCATTTAGATTTTTGCTCGGTCGGAAATCGAATCCGGGACCTCTGCGTGGCGACTGGCAAGTTAACCAACTGAATATCTGAGGTCGTTACATAAAAATGTTCTACGTATGAACATAGAGGTATCATAGTCAGCCTCCGATGCATGGCGAACTACCAACGGAACGCCAAAAAACGTCAATTTCAAAAATTTAGGGTAGGTTATTAAATTTGGTAGCGGAATCGGGGGCAATATCGGAAATCCATTAATAACGGTACAGCTTGCGTCTCTAATTTCACCGTGACTTGGGTATATTTTCTAAACGAATCAATTTCGACTAGCCGTTTTGGAGGTCATCTGACCGCGGAGCATGGTTACACATTGAGTCGCCTGATCATCCAGGTTTCATCAGGATATTTTCTCTCGCAGTAAGAGCCTGAGGTAAAAAACTGTACCTTCGTACAGTAATGAACGCTAACTGATTTATGTAACTCAGAAAAGAGGCAGGACCGGCACTGGGGTTCGAACCCGTTACCTCGGGGTACGAGTCGGACCCCTTAGGCCATCGATAGGCCCTTAGGCCGTTTCGGTATACGGCACTAATACCGTTGGCTGTGTGATATTCGGCAGCAGAATGCCTATAACGCCAAACCCTTCCTTCCACTGAGGGGTCTCGTACAAAGCTACTAATGACATAAAGGGAAACCAGCTAGGATCTCCGTAAACGATTTTTATCAATGTCACTACCGAACCCCACGGCCGAGCTATGTATATACGTTTTCTTATGATATTCTAATGATTGTAAAATTTAAAGAAAAAAGGATAATTTTTTTTTTATAAAGTTATAATAAAACCAAAATCGACTATAAAAACATTAAAGTAAAAAATATGCTTCTGAACATACAATACAATAGGTATTATTTAATCAGTAATTAAGGGTTAAAATAGTAAGCACATTGCTTGAAAATATCTACGGAGTCTCCCGACAGGTGAGTCTTAAAATGAAGTAGTACAAAACGAAGCTCATATAAAATGTCCATGTACCACCCGCCCCAGTTACGGTTGGAGGTTTTAATTCGAAGTTGTTGACAAATATGTCTACCTGGGATAGAATATCAAGTTAGGTAGGTCCAATTACGAGAAAGAGGTCAATCGAGGATTCCAACTCGGTCGGGAAATCGCGGAGATTTTGTCGTCCAAAATGCCTCAGTGTCTCAAGATCAAGGTTTTTGACAAGTGTATGTTATCAATGACGACCTCATTAAGAAGCTTAAAGTCACTCAGAGAGTAACGGAAATAGCTAGTATCAGGACAGAAGCAGGAATGAAGATATTCATAGCAGAACTACAGTCACTGACATAACTTCCAGAGTTGTAAAACTGTAACAGTGAATATGACATTTGGCTCGAAGAACCGATAACCGACGGCGCAGAAATGTCCTAGCTTGACGCGTACAGGAAATCGAAGCGTAGGGCGGTTCCCTACGAGATGGACGGTGACCTGGTAAAGTTCTTGAGGAGGCTAAGAAGGAGGCATATGTGCAGTAATGGATAGAACTTAGATGATGTGGGTTTTAAGACTGTCGTGCGTTTTTCATCGCACGTGTTAGCCACTAACCGTGGTAATAAACCCAATAAATGTGCTGTGAACTATGATATTTGTGTTTTTTTTTTGAAGATTATAGGAGATTCTAATCATTACCATCATCATCCGAGACGTCAATGGCGACTTCTGCCAGACCCGCTTTGCTGGTCTTTCTCCTCCATTCGCACAGTCTTAGGCATTCTCGCGTCCTAAGCTGTTGGCTCTCGCATCCGACATCTTTCATCACCGCGGACATTGCGACGCTTTTGTGGAAAGTCTTTCCTTTGCGCGTTAATATGGGGTTCTTCAAAAGGCTAACTACAGGTACCTCAAAGTTCGGCATCGCTTTTATTTCTGGCAGGAACCATATGTAGCCGTTATCATATAGCCATACATTTGCCAAATAAAAACAAAAAAAATAAATTCAATACTCGAGTTTATTTTAAAATTACACTATGTACCTATTTACTTCCAAATTCATTTTTAAATTCGCCCATTACAAAACGACTCTTTAATAATAAATGTTTTTATATTTTGCCGTTTCCGGACGAATAGTGAAATTGTTCGTGAATTTTGTTGGCTGAGAATTTTTGTTTACTCCCCCGGGAGTTTATGATTTCGTCTTAATTGCTTCGGGTATTTTTTCTCATAGCCGAATGGCTTAGAGATCGCTTGGGAGCTATTGGAGGGAAAATATATTCTAAATATAAAAATATTTTGCGGTTTACCAACCATCATTTGTTTGACATTTTCAAATAGTTGACTGTTTTTTGTCCGTGATTTGATCCGCATAACGAATGCCGCGTTCCCGTAAGTCCTATGTTGACTTTCGATGTAAACCAGAGTCAGCCTAATGTGGTATTCTGGAATATGACAATTTGACATTTTACAGCGCCTCATCGTAGTAGTATTAATATTAACTGTTATTTATTTTTGTTTTAATATTTTTGTTCTGGCTTTGGACCCTCATAAATTATATTTTACAGTTTCAATTTTATTAAATGTATGGAAATTCGTTCGTAACAATTTGTTTTACACTTCGTTTAGCATTACAGTAACCACACACATCACATTCAAAAATATTATTTTATAATAGCGTGTTGTCGAAGTAGGATTCTCTCTTTCTTACTTTCTCATAGTTAATGCTCCTCCTCCTCCATGAACCTCCTCTACATTAGCGCAAGGTTATGATATCACAGTTCAAAATACACATCAGAAAATGCTGCTGGCCATTTTCTGTTCTGCGAAACTTAGCTAGCAAACAAATCCGCAAAATACGTGAAAATAAAAGTCAAACCCAGCATTCGTAACACGACATAACAGAACAACACCATACATTGGCTAACTTAACTAATTCCAAGCGGTCAAACTAGTAAATACTTACATTCACGAACTTCGTCCAACCAGAACACACACAACACTATTCGATTCAGTTCAAAAAGTCAGTAGTGCTACCGAAGATGTCGAAGGGACTTTTAAATTGAAACATGATATTATTTGAGTCGTATTTCGACGAGCTACGACGCGCGTTCGTAGAGGTCTGCGGAGCTACGAGCTACGCCGCGTAGACGTCCGCTCAGGCCGGGCTACACGCAAGACTAAACTGTGGCTGGTAGCTACAGCCTTTCGTCGTTCATCTTGAGAATTTTTGAACCCGCTAGGCACACAAATTTTCGCTATTGTAATGGATATGTGCTTCGGGATGGGTTGTGTCATCTTAGGGTTGCTTCACTTTCGAAATGTTTATAAGTAGGACGGTAATTTGAGTAAATTTGAAGATAGTGTTTATCGTGTATAGTAAGTGTGCAATGTAAAATCTGTATTTCATTTACATATTAATTCTAAAAATAATTTTTATACAGAAAAAAAAACCTTTGCCTAAACTACTAAGGATAAGATATTTGAGCTAGGTCTATAGAAATCTGATAGGCACACAGAAGGCTGGTTGTGTTGCCACGCTAAATAAGCTCGTTATCTGGATGAGCTCGTTCAACGATCTCTTTGTTTTGTCGAAGTTTTTGACGTTTGATAGAAGATTTATTAATCCTATTTCAATAAATAATTTTTGAGCTGAATTTAGTTGATAGCCCCGCCAAGTAAAGGCTTTCATTAGTATCTAATATTGGCCAGGCGCATAGCTGTCTCTCGCTATAAAAAGTATGTGCCTGGTCTCCAAGACCCAAGTGTAGTCGTCACGAATACTTGGATACTTTCGTTACTTGGCATATTGCAGCTGAGGCAGCACAGATTTACAATAATATTGTATAGAAAGATTGAAAATAAAATGCATAGAACTTTGAAGGTTTCTAATAATTTTGTATAAAATTTATGTATGTTTTGAATTTGCACCTATTGTTATCAGTAGCAGCAAATAATTGAACTGAAAAGTATACCTCGTTAAATACAAAAGTTACAGATGTTGGAAGGTCCCAACTTTCAGAGGTTATGTCATTAAGGTCAAGTGAAAGTCAGCCAAGACATCTCTGTGGCAGTAACCGTAAATTATAAGAAAATAGACATAAAAATCATTATTTTCATAAAAACAATCTCCGCCAAATATAATAATAACACAACTACGATTGAAATCACAAAAAGAGGCCGAGCAATTTTTCATAAGAAAATAACTGTTTGGAAACTTTTCGCCAAAGTAAAAAGTACTGATGAGAATCTCCCCTTCGTAATTTCTCAAAAAAACGGGTCTAGTGACAGTCGTTTGTACACTTAAGGGTTCAGTATATTATAAGTAATTTTTTAAAGTAACTTCAATTTCATCAATATAATTTTCTTGTATGACATTATAGGGCCACCAAGGACAACGTAGGATGTTTACAATAAAGAAAAGTTTATAAGATTCGCGAAAATCTAATCAAATTACTGTATGGACTTTAAATTGATTTAGATTTAGATTTATTTATTTCACAAAGTAATTACAATTTCATCTGTTTTCATTTAGGGTTCGTCAAAATTTTCTTGTAACGAGCGGAATCGGTGCGACTTCGTTCGCGTCTACTTTACCCTTTTTTTTCGGTTATAACTTACTTATAAACCTCCTTCTTCACTCTATCTATTGTTGAAAACGTTGCATAGTTTCAAAGATCTAAGCGTACATATACACATAGGGACAGACGGCGGGGAGCGACTTTGTTTTATACTATGTATATATTGTAAACAGTTATGATATAAACTCTGTCATCTCTCCGGCAAAACAGCTGTTCAAAATTACTCGTTCCGCCATCTGCAAAGATGCCTACAACGAATATTAAGTTTTGACATTGCACTTAACGAAAGTCGGCCTTTCAAATGCAAAGTTAAGAGCGCAGAGTTGCAGAGTTGTGAGTTCTCTTAATTAGAGCTGACCATGATAACTTGTCTGTAATGTTAGTACAGTTTTATCATAATCTTGGCGTTAATATCTGGATCTGGCAGATCAGGTAATGACAGTGGAGCGACTGCCATCTGACCTCCATTGAGCCTGCTACCAGGGAAACATGACTGGATTGGATAATGGTTACCCATTCAGTCGCTTGAATTTGCAGGTTTCATCACGATGTTTTCCCTCACCGTACGAGCGTCGGTTAGCATTCAACTAATGCATATAACTCAGAAAAGAGTAGTTGGGACAGTTTAATTAGTACAGTTTATTTAGTTGTCGTTAGTACAATTAAGCCAGTATGCCGTGTTTTCTCTTACCAGCTGCCCGTTGAGTCCACCGTTTTTTTAAGCCTCAATTCTAATTAGAATTGTAATTCTTTGCTTCTTTGACGAATTATACCACTAATTTAGTAATTAGTAAGGCTATGACTAGGTTATTATAATAGTATAATCAATTTATTAAATGTATCAGTTTAAATGGCGATGTTATATGTACGTATTTTTCTTCTTTTGTTGTGGTGTTTCTGAATTATTTATTTATTTATTCATTTAAATCTACAGTCCGCTAATAATTTTAACCTGATTATGCCGAAGTCTATGACTGAAGAAAGTAAGCAATTTTTTTTGATACGTAGTAGTCAGTATGCCGTGTGTTATCCGACAGAGCACAATATTACGCCAACCCCTGCTGCAAGCTGTAACTTGTACAAATAAATATTCTTTTAAATTAATCTACTGAAATGAGTAATCTACGTACTTACATAATTTTGAGAAATATTGCAGTTTTTCTATATGGCCTGTTATTTTTGCGCCCCAGTGTATATTAATTAATCTCCTATCAAACGTAAAAAATCTACAGCAAGTTTGCGTGTATAATGTTAGCAGGATATTGTTTTAGCCACACGCATGGACCTCTAAAAGCTTTGCTTCACCCTGAAACGTCAAACCATTTGTATGTACTTTGCGATCGTGAGAACACCTGTATTGCGACGTCGGGACTTTCGTGGTATAATAGTTACGAATTTTACAAATTTCTTTGATGACATCATCATCATCTAGGCGCTATAATCCGGTTGCGCTCTCGCGCGGTACTGGTGGACCCAGTGTCCGCCTATTTCTTTTTATATTTAATGGTAGGCAAACAGGCAAGCGACCTGATGGAAAGTATTTACCGCTGCCAATAGCCATTAGCCATAGGTACCAGAGCATCGCCAATGCGTTGCTCTCTATAACATTGCACTGGCACCAGAATGGCAATGTCCCTTCACTGGCAAAGCGACGGTTCCACAGATCTCTACCTCATGAAGCATAGGAAGGCTTACTAACCGGTAGAAACATAATTATTTTTAAAATAGGTAGTATGGCTTCATTTTTCATCTATTCATGTATGTTTGTCTAGTTGTTGATTCATCATTGTTGTTTGTTTTGTTTGTACATTTAATGACACTTTTTTTGCTTATTATTTTTTTCTATTTGTTTCACGGCTCCGGATTCGAGCCACTGACCTCAAATAATACCTGTATTGTTGGAGGTCAGTGATTCAAATACTTTTTAAGCCATTATGTTATGTGTTTGTGGTATTTTTGTGTGTAAATAAATGTATTGTGTTTTATTCTATTCTATTCAATTCGGACGGGATACTCCGTTATACCTACCTTTCCTGGATGAGGTAGTAGTAAATTTATTTTTAGCCAGCCACACTAACGAGCTGTCAGTCCACTTAATGGAAAACTGTAGCCGATAATTCAAATAGCAACCGAACTTTTTCACTTTTTTTCGGAACAAAAAACAACGAAATAAAATTTAAAAAACGCTGTGGTCCCATATTTGTGGACTCCTTTTACTCTCATTTGTGTAATGAACTAATAAATAATAAATAAAATAAATATACTAACTAGGTATGTGCATAGGAGCGTCGGTGGCCGAGTGGTTAAGGTATCCGACTCGTAAGCAAGAGGTACCGGGTTGTACTATAGGCTCTATTCTACGTTATGTACATTACTTGAATGTAAACCGATGCTCTTACGGTGAGGGAAACCTGCACATTCAGGCAACTGAATGTGTAACCATGATCAAATCTCGTCAGGCAAGGTTACATATGTCTTTTTAGACTCCCTGGTGTAGGTAATGTACAACAAAATAAATTGTCAGAAAAGTGTCGTACCTTGCATGCTTCACTTGCATAAAATGTTTGAATCGTAAAAACTGAAAGAATGCGCGCATATTAAGTAGGCACTTCAGGTAATGCGTCTCTATCTTTGTTTTTGTGACACTTGTCACGGGCGACGAAGAATTATCCTGACGGGCTGATTGCCAAATTTAGTTCCAGTTTCGGCCGCAAGCAAAGTTATATTGCGCGCACTCTAACGACTTACCGTGGAGGAGTTCACATTTTTCATTTGCCGCTATAGTAATTTAAAAAACAAAACATTTTGGGCTCTGGCTCCGTTCCACGAAATACCTTTGTATTTTAAATGTAAATAGTTGTAAAGCGCGACAAAATATTTCGCAGATTCCAGCAATTTAAATAATACTGGCATTTGTCCGCGAAGCACTTCTCTTTGATTCCTATATAAAAGTCACATCGATATTTTCATCGAACATAGGTACTATAGACACTATCCTCTTTATAAATGCAAATACTGGCAACAAAGTTGTGGCAATCTTTGTAATATTTAAAATTTGGCATGCTATTCATTGGCAAGATGTGTTATTTTAGTTTTTAATATTGTGACGTTATGTATTTACCATGTCTTAAGCAAATAAAGAATTAGTATTTGTTAATTCAATATTTAACAACGCACAACAGTCCACTGTTAGATTTAAGCACCCTAAAAATTTGTGAAACATTTTGTCAATATCTATTACTAGAAGACGGGTTAGGATAGAAATAAGCACTTAAAAGAAAACGCTGCTCACCTTTGTGTTAATGTCCCGGTTGTGCTCTCGTACCCGAGGACCCGGGGTCCGCCTTGGTCATGATACAGGATTTGGCAGATCAGGCATCTACCATTTGTCCTTTGTGACCCTGTTACAGGGGAGTCTGACCAGATTTGATCATGGTTACACATTCAGTCGTCATCGTTTTATCACGATGTTTTTCCTCACCGTAAAAGCTTCAGTTGGTGATACATGGCCGCACTGGAGTTCGAACCCGGTACCTTTCGCTTGCGAGTCGGATACCTTAACCACTAGACCACCGATGCTGTCATAATATTACTATAGATATATTTAGGGTCAGGAATCTCTACAAAACGGTCACTGATTCGAAATTTGAACTAAATATTTGAACACGTTGGTGATTTCGGAATTTTTATTATTCTAGTATACAAATTTTAGACGACGCAGAAATGAGAATGTATTACGCTGCCGGGACACATTTGCATGCAAACTTTATCAATTGATTCCTTCCACCTTGGGGGTGCTAGTTGCGGACTCCTCGATCTTTATGTGACTTGCGTACTCTCGAAGGGATGGCGATAGTTTGCGTAGTTCGGTGTGAATATAGGTTAGTGTGTACTAGCCTTCCGACCGTCGTTATTGAGGTAGTTGTTACGGGTTACTCGATTTTGACCGCGACTTCGTTCACGTTAAATTCTGTTATAATTGTAACATTCCGGAGACATTTTCGCAACAACTACAGTTTAGGATAAGTAGCACATGTGCTATTCTGTAATATTAACCTTCTAAACTTTCGTTGCCATGCCTCATCCGTATGAAGCATGGCAACGCAGTCCTCACATTGACAATGCACCTGCAATTTGCTATAGGAAATAATATATTATTTCCTACCTATAGGTACAGAGAGATGATAGACAGAAAAAGACAGTTACAGCTTTTCATCGAGTGTGCTTCAGCTTATTTAAAACCGGTGTAGATAAAGCGTAACATTTAAAAAAATATATTTAACTAACTAAATATACTCATACCTACAATGATTTTCATATGATTTCATGAATAGAATGCTCTTGTCTTTAAGCTTTTGAATGCAATAATCGTGTCGAATCGCACCGCATCGAAATCGATTTAGTAGTTTGGGAGAACTACTCAAATGCCTACTTATCAGGCTGCTGCTGCGTCTGCTGGTGGTCTATTGCCATAAAACATGTCTAAGAACCTGCTCTGAAATGGTAGCTGTTCAATGCAAAAATCCTCTACGAAATTTACGACGAAAATGGTAACAGTCATACATACTAACAAAAACATAAACATACAAACTCATAACATCTATCCCTAAAGACATACCTATACCACCTACGTTGCGTTCCGGCCGTCGTGGGTAAAAATAAAATAAAGTTACACATCGTGTTCCGAGACATAAACAGCTAGTCTCACATACTAAGCCCAACGGTCATAATTTATTACAGAATCGTAAAGCAGAAATTCTCTACCACGACAGGTACTTCTATCAGCTAATAAATTGCCATTGAGAACCAGCAAATAGTAATCTCCGCTGTAAATATACCGAGACACATTGACAAATACCACGGCGATAGCAAATCGCTCTCTCTAGCTATAAAAACAAAAAATCATCCCATTTACGAAGGTGCACGGAAAAACGCCTATCTCCAACCAAGATACAACAATACAATAGTTTATTTATTCGTATGAAACCATACCCAAAAGTGTGTCATAAATTTGATCCTCGCCACAGATACTGAATAATAAATGACAGTCGTAAATCTAGTATGAAAACGCCATAAATCTAAACGGATAGTCGGCCGCAGGTTAACTGCAGACGGTCCAATCCGCAAGAAAGCAGTCCTGTGGACTAATTGAAATTTTTAGAGTTATAATACGAGTTACTCTTTACCGCGACTTCGTTCATGTTTGGACGAATTTGCTCAAGAAACGGATGAAAGGTTTTTACCACGTCGACAACACTTGGGTGATACACCTGCACACGTCTATAGGCTGCGGTTTCGGCTTACCATCATCTGTTCGACCAGTCTCAGGGTCAATGCAACCTTGGTCAACCTCGCTTCGCTAACTAACGGTATTTGTACTCACACCTTACAAATGGCGAGCTCTTTGCGGTGCTGAAATTTGGCTAGCCTCAAAGTTTGACAGTACAATTTCCGGCTTTTTCGTGCGTTGCTTAACCTAGGTTTTCTGTCTAGCAAGCACGCTTCCACTAGACCAGTGCCGCTGATTACCTACCAAATAAAGTTAGTTTAATATGCTTTGGCCGTAGTTTTGGTTTTCATAATGTGAATTAGTTAATTGATTGAAACTCTATAAAACAAATGCATTTAGTGACACTATTTTAGTACGTATAACAAATGACTGAAGATTATAGTTGTATGTGGTATGTTTTCTCTGCGATTATAGTGATTTGATTTAAATAATGTGTCTGAATTATTAACAACAGTTAAAAGTGTCACAAACTTTAATGTATAGCCTGGCCAGTATCTCCGTACACGAAGAACATGAAGTAGATTCCTGTGCCTGGTCCAATAATATTATCGCATAGTAACATAGTACCCAGTTCAAAGTTTGGGCGAGTTGAGCTCGTAATTCGGCATTAAACTATAACCCAGCTAATTAGAATGGCCCCCTCTGGGTGACTAATATTACTATGGCGAAGTTATCGAAACGACTGGTATTATCTTTTGTCGCAATTAAGGAACATTGTAGCTACCTAAGTCTATTGTTAGACTGAAAATAGCAAAAGAATCATAATGAAATTTTGACTTCCATTTTTTGACAACCAATCTTTAAGGACGAATAAAAGTATTTGACTAATTTAAATAATAATTATTGCTGTTAAAGTCTATTCGGCTTGAGCTGATAAATACAATATGGCAATTATTCTACATAACTAATGTCGCGCAATAGCAACTGTCGCTAAAAGTGTCGCCATTTGACATTTGCAGTATGAAATCTGTCGCTAATTACCGCGCACATAGAGTTTTAATGAGGGACGCATACAGCGGTTGTCAACTGCGATGACGGGTGGACAGATCCATGCAAATTGATGGTAGGTTCACCGAACTATAGTTTAGTAGTTCGCTGTGTAGGATAGCTAGCTAATGAGCGTTTTATAGTAACGTCCGACGTTTCTTCCATGTCTCAGACTTATTTTAAATTTTTTTTTATTACCCCAATGATGGAGCATACCTGATGATGGATGATGGAGACTTCTTCATGTTTGCCTTTCTGATTATACATATAGTCGCACACAACAAAGTAATTAATATATGGGAAATGTCTTATCTAATACCTATTTATGTGAGACTATTGACAGTGCAATTCGAGCCTTTCAATATTTTTAATATCTGTAAGAATAAATAAGGGGCCGCAAATTATAATGAGTCTAGTAACGCTATTTTTCACAACACTATCAGAACAGACTTTAGTAACTATTGTGTACTTTTAAAGATATGAATCTTATATGAGGTTAACCAACGTCTTCCGCTGGGGCCCTGAGACTGGTTGAACAGTCTCGGAAGGAAAGGTAAGGGTACGGGATGGGGGTTTCCCGTTACGGTATCTATACAAATTTTGTTTTAAAATATTCCTGAGCCTGTTGTCAGTTAAATACTAAAGCTTGTAGATTTACTATAATGGCATACTGTGTAAAAAGCTGTCGTTCCTTTTGAAGAGCGGCAGATTATATAACTTCGCTTTAGAAATAACAAGTCTCTCCGCGAAAGTTCGAATACCCTCAAATTAATCCGAATTGTGACTTCTGACTGCAAAACCAATCACTCTAAAAGTTGGATTTTCAAGACCGTATGAACGAGGAGATGTCTGAAATTGTGTGTAATCTTTATAGTGTAACCAGCCCGAATATGACTTTTTTTTATCAGTACCGCATATAATAAACACACCCACAACACTCTCGGATTTGCAAATATGATGCCGGACTTTGAGATATGAGTAAGCTCCTTTCTTGGTGCTTAGGTATAGTAAATTATTAATTTATAAGTAGTTCCTGAGATTAGCGTGTACAAACAGACAAAAATTTTAAAAATTCTTTATCTACGACGATTTTTTAATTTTTTCATTTTGCCCTAAATTATTTTTTGAAATTTTTTCAATGTACGGACACGCTCTTTTTACTGTTTTATTATATGTATATAGATTATATAAGCATTATGATTGACAATCTACTCTTTTCTAAAAGCCGCTGCTGAATAAAAGTGCGGCACCAACATCGCCTTATCTCCTTAGGGCAGTGACAATTTGACAACGACTCGTTTTGAAAAGCTTTAAGTCCCCAATTATCCCAACGTGGAATTGAAAGTACACTCAGTTAATCTAATGGACACTCCGTAAAGTTTGGTAGCACTTATAGCTCTTTGGAAATTAGCTTTCGCTGTTTTTTCTCTCTCATCTTTAATTTCATTACGGGAATGGAGGAAGTTATTCTCTTAATGACGGAAATTCTTCTATTCACGTCTGTTTTGAGGACTTTATTAGGGTATAATTAAGATACCATATTTAATGTCTAAACAGACATTAAATATTTGCCAGTCTGCTTCGTTATTAATGACTTTGGGACTGTGCACGGGTGATGATAATATGTGCTTTCTACATGTTTAGGCAAAGTCGTGACTCTTTTTATTATTTTGAATACCTCCCTAGCGATACGATATAGTCGTTACCTAGGTGTCCTAATGATTATCGTGTCTGTTTCGTAAGCGAGAGCTACCGAGTTCGAGCACCAGTGCGGCCATGTATACTGACTTTTCTGAGTTATGTGCCTACATTAGTTGGACACTAACTGATTCTTAAACGGTGAGGAACAATATCGTGAGGAATCCTGTCTGGACAGGTTCCTCTGTTAACAGAAGAACAAATGTCAGATGACAATCACTATACTGTATTAACTATGGCGAACGGAAGGGCCCACATAAAACCAAATTTTTTTTATTACACTTTCTCGTAATTTGTATGTTATTGCATCACTTTTAGCACATAATACGAGATATCACGTACGCGTACTTTTTACTTTCCTATTACGTACTAGGGCGTAATGATACCTACATTTGAGTTAAGTTTGTACCTCACTGTAATATGTATGTTTAGTAGACCAAGCTTTTTTAATTTAACAAACACACACACATCACCCCTTCTTCTCCATCGGGGATTAAAAACGGGACGGGCCAGCGATGTAATCTTTGTATGAAACCCGTAATGAAATTATAATTTACCAGCTCTAATGGCGTTCTAAGAACCGACTAAAATGTAGTTAGTGCGACCCGCAATTTGCACGTAAGTATCTACACACCTACACACACGTCGCGTAAGTACATACATGCAATTAAGTTGTGATTAAGTATAGTTCATATTCGCAACCGAGTAAATTTGTTGTTGTTTCAACATATATAAGGAGTATATTGTTATGGCAAGTGAAGGTAGGAAAAATAAAGTAAAAGGGTATCAATATGTATACAATATTAGCCGTTCCGCGCGGTTTTGGATCTCTGCGGTTCTCAAATATTTTCCATTCCAAAATTGGACATAGGGCTCGCTCATGATACAATTTGGTCAGGTTCTCCTGTTGATAGGGTCACGGAAGTCAAATGGCAGTCACTCCGTTGTAACTACCGGTTCTGCCAACTTCTGGATCATGGTCAAGGGGTTCTCCTGCCCTCACGTATCAGAGTAAAACCGAAACGTATCGCCAAAGACGTGATAGTACTAGTACCTTTACATCATAGCCCCACTTCTTCAATCTTCAAACCCTTATCCACCCCAGAACGCAAGATGCATCACTCGGTGCCGCATTCGTCCCAGGAGGAAATTGACAAAACTTTGTCTCACGTATGAAAACGTACCGAGCTCCGCCAACACTATACTTTGTTTTATAACACAGTTAGCGTGTTAATGCACTGTAAGGAAGTTTTGTATCGAAACAGTGTCCCCGACGGGCAACTCGCGGCTACGATGCAGAATAATGAAGTTATGGTCGGGTTGTGGGTAGGCGTTCTTCGTAAATGGGGGTAGTGGTGGATTGTTCGTTTCTGCATGTACGATTATAGGAGTCTTCGTACTATCATCATCATCTTCTTGGCGTTAATGTCCCGGTTATGCTCAAGGGCTAGGGGCCTTGACCATGATCCAGGATTTGGTAGATCAGATAATTACAGTGGAGCGACTGCCATCTGACCTCCGAGACCCTGCTACTAGGGGAACCTGACAAGATTGGATCATGGTTACACATTTAGTCGCCTGAAGGCGCACTTCTTATTTTCTCAAGCCGGGTTGTTAATGAATGATTACTCACAACAAGAAGTTAAACTACAACACTCTAAACACGTATAAAAACCGACAAATTTTTTGATCAGACCATAATAAAATAAATGTGTTTGGACAAATTCACACTGCGCCATTTAGCCCAAAAGTAAGCAAAGCTTGTGTTATGTGTGTTAGATAACTGATATACTACTTATATACTTTTTTTTTAATACTTACTAATTATACATTCCACCCAGGCCCCGGAACCTCTGCGTGGCGACCGGTATGTCAACCATCTGAACCCAAGTCGTCCAACAAACCGACAAAAGTAAAAATGATTGGCTAAGGAGGCGGTGAAGTAGGAAAGCGGTTCCTGGCAGGGGCCGGGATAAGCGCTTGGACGACGACGACCGAGGCGATTAAGTACGTATCAAGCTACACAGTAGGTATCAAGTTCTTCATGTCTAAATAGAGTGGTGTAAAATATTACGCACACGTTCACCCAAGATGCCTATACTATCTCTTCTATTTTACAACCATTTATTCTTGGTCATTCAATACTATACAGTAACCGCCATTGGGTCCTCAACCATTGGGTCATTCAGCATCGGATAAGATTGTATTGTGTTACACTAATCATCACTGGAGGAATGCAGACAAGCCAAGGAGGCTCTACCGAGAATTAACACCCCCTTGTCTGAAAGGCTCTTAAAACTAAAAAGCATCTCCGTTTGGTTAACGGGGCATGGTCCTTTTAATAAATATCTGTTCACAATAGGTCTCACCGACAGCCCTCTGTGCAGAGCCTGCCTTCAGAAGATGACACAGCTGCCCACATTCTGCAAACATGCTAGGAATTGGCATCATACAGGCTTGAGCATCTCGGACAACTACAATTACTTCCGAATATGTATGTAAAACTGAAAGGATTGCTACGTTTCCTGGAAGAGTAAGGATGGCAAGAACATGAGGTATCTAGGAGTACGTCACCTCCACGCAGAATAGGCGCGAGTTCGTCGAACTACGGAAATGGGCCGGATACGTATAATCTAATTAAAAAATGCGTCCAGTACATTAAAGTGATACTTATATCAAACCTCTCTTTAAAAGTGTCAACTAGATATTTATAGTTTACGTAATTAAGGTATATTATGCTAAATATTTCCTGTTTTTGTTTAACTTATCACACAACTAGGTAATATTTGCTGGCAAATGGAAATAAACAAAAACAAATTTGAGCTACATAGGTATAATCTAATTAGGTGCTCTCTGAATTCACAAATATGTTTTCGGGCTACGAAATTATCTTTAAACTCTGTAATATTAAACTTTACATTTCAACTAAGTAATTAAATGAGAGGAACATTTAAGTCCTTGATTTCAATTAAACTTCCAAAAGGTTACGTTTTCATAAAAAATGTTGCTACGAACCCGTTCGTTAAATGAATATTCGGACAGAATTTGCTGGAGCCGATTAATATTAAAGTTTAGGTATTTGATTCAATTATTAATAATATTATTGATGACAGCTCAAACAAATAACTAATGACAAAGGCGGAAAATACCCAAGTAATACCTATCTAAGTACCTATACCTATTTCAATACATATCAAAATGTGGATTAGGTACTAGGGTTCGAGTGAAGATCCAACTGTGTTGTTTGTAGGTAGGTATCGAAAACAAACAGTGAACAAAACTATTACTTATTTAATGATAATTATCTTTCTATAACACTCACCAACAGCCATAAAGGAATTCAGTTAAATTCGCTTTTAAGCACTGCAAAACACACCGTTGCATGACGTATTTGCAGAAATTCTTCAAAAAGGCACTACGAAACATTTCAACTCATTTACTCTGCAGCCCAATTACACTAAATCTGTTCACATTAAAAAAGTTGCAAGTCGTAAAAATGGTATTTCGCGAAATATTTTAACCTGTGCCCCTTTAATTACATCAAACTCTTTTGTCGCAGGGAGGGTAGATAAATTATTTGCAAACGGGGACTTTTCTTTGGTCATTTGCTATCCAAATTTATGCCCAGTGAAAACTGAGGGGCAAGAGCGGATATTATTAAAAAACTTTCCTTTGTCCCTTGTAAAAGGATACAGTTTTACAACCGTTTTTCAGAGTTTACTGCCTAATTTCGATTCACTGGGTTCGATTTGTACCTAAATTTCTTTGCTACTGCCTTCTTGATCTGGGTATTCATTAACTTTTTTAGAAAGAATTTGTGAACTTCGTGTAACTGGTAGTGGTAGCAGATCCACCATCTTCGACTGAATCGCAGGTAAGATGGCGGCGATATAGTGGTAAAGTTTCGTGTTTACAACAAACAGCACAATAAACTTAAAATAATAGCGAGATAATATAGCCTAACCGACGAGCGTCGGTGGCCGAGCGGTTACAGTATCTGACTCGTAAGCCAGAGGTTCCGGGTTCGAACCCCGCTCCGGCCATGTACCAATGACTGTTTTCTGAGTTATGTACATTAGTTGAATACTAACCGATGCTCCTACGGTGAGGGAAAACATCGTGATGAAACCTGCAGATTCAGGCGACTGGATGTGTAACTATGATCCAATCTGGTCAGATTCCCCTGGTCATGGAGGTCAGATGGCAGTCGCTCCACTGTAATTACCTGACCTGCCAAATCCTGGATCATGGTCAAGGCGGACCCTGGGCCCTCGTACGCGAGAGCACAACCGGGACATTAACGGCATGATGTTTTTTTTTTTTTTATAGAATAACCGACGAAAAGTCGAATAACCCCCGACCAATACTTAAGTTCAAATATTTTATAAACTACAAAACCGATTTTAATGAAACAAAGCTTATAACCATCTCGATTAAACAGGTTTTTAAATATATAAAACCGCATCTAAATCGGTAGATCCATTCAGGAACTACGATACCATAGACAGATACAGGAAGCCACAGATAAACAGGTGCATGCGCCCAACCAATAACACGCCAAGAAGTTCTCCAGTTAACCACGACATTAGTCAGCTGGAGGGTATTTCTTAATTATAAAAATTAGCCAGGCATTTGACCACCATCTTACTTGGTGGTAAGCCGGTATGCCTCCAAAAACTTGGGTATCGTAGTAGATATTCACATCGGCACATAGCCTTTAATTATATAAGACGCAAGTTATTCCGCATCCCATTTCCGTTCCCATCTCTGGGTTGGGGCACCTCAACATCAGTTTCTTCCTTTTGATGCGTTCAACAACCGGCAACCCGTATTATCCACGACATTCCTGTTCGCCGCCTCGAACATCTTGTCCACCTCTGCGGAGAGATGGAGCGTCTCTGTGCATTTTTTACTCTCAATATCACGGTGAGCGTCAGTGGCCAAGTGGTTAAGGTATCCGACTCGTGAGCGAGAGGTATAGGGTTCGAATCCCACTGCGGCTATGTACCAATTACTCTCTTCTGAGTTATGTAAATTAGTTGAATACATACCGATGCTCTTACGGTTATGGAAAACATCGTCATGAAACCTGCACATTCAGTCGACTTAATGTGTAACCATTATCCAATCTGGTCAGGTTCGCCTGATAGCAGGGTCACGAAAGTCAGATGGCAGTCGCTCCACTGTAATGATCTAATCTAACATATCCCTGATCATGGTCAAGGCGGACTCCGGGCCCTCGTGAGCGAGAGCACAAGCAGGACATTAACGCCAAGATGTTTTTTTTAACACGGGTAGAGCTCTGTAAAATGGTTTAGGCTAGTTTCTGCTGTAAAGTTTCATCAGCCAGTACCAGTTATCTGCAACAAAATAAAGCTGCGAATAGACCGCACAACCTGGAAGAGTGGCGGTCTACTACCGTTCGCTTTTCAATAAATTTCCTGATTGACCATATCATGCATTAAACTTTCTGGCAAAATGAGATTGGGGCCTTCCAAAAGCCAAAAGCCGCCAACTCAATTGCGGACCACAGCCAGGTGCAATTATATTAAGTTCATCAAAATTACATTATTAATGAATTCAAGACTTGGACACTGCAAGACTTTGGGCCTCTCCCACGAAAGGGGAGGTTATTGCCATAATCTCCACGCTTGGCAGGCGGGTTGGAGATCGCAGTGTTTAAATATAACAATGGAAAATGCTGCTGCCCAATTTCCAGACTACAGAGACTCTTGATTTTTGGCCTCGAAAACATGGACATGGACACGTGTGATAGGGTTGAAATAATATTAGTATCCAAAAATATAATCATTTACAACTTTATTAATTTATATTAATTCTACCCGGCCTATGTCAATAAACAGTAAAAAGGGACGGTCCGAAATTAATACGACAAAAGGTCAAAACTCAGGTAAGGCACCTGGATTCTCAAAATAAATAATATTCGTCCCCCGACTTACTGAGACTTAAATTCGAAGACAACGGCTTAAGGAACCAAGACGAAAAACGCTGGGCCTTAACAATATAACAGTGTGTAAGTACGGAAAAAGCGATACATAAATTAGAGAAAACTTCTTGATATTTAAAAAAAGTATCTGTCTATACATAGAATTATATAAATCAAAGTCGCTTCCCACCGTCTGTATCTATGTACGCTAAGATCTTCTTAACTACGCAACTCATTTTAATCCGGTTTCAACAATAGATCATCAAGAGGAAATCTTATCTTTTCTACCTTCCTTTTATATTTTCTTATCAAGATAGGGGGTAAACTAGGTGTACGCGAACGAAGTCGCGCCCGGTCCCCTATCATCTAATAATCGCCTTATCGTTAATATCACGGTTGTGCTCAGACGCACGAGGACACTTCGCCTTCACCATAACCCTGGGCTTGGCAGATCAGGTGATTAAAGTAGAGTGACTACCATTTGACCCCCGTCAACAGGGGGTTTTATCACGCTTGCTCATTCTGTCGCCTGTGTGAGCTAAAGGAGCGAGTACTGCAACACTCGGGAGACTTTAAATAAAAACTGGCAACTGCTTAATTGAAGTTATATTCGTGAAAGTAAACTGAAGAATGCTATAAAATACAAAATACACCTTACATCTAATTCAAATGGAACCCATTTGAATTCCTAACTAGCCAGTGCTATGTGTGCTCATAGAGACAGGCTAAAGACCTACGTCCTGCTTGCTCCGAACTATCTAAGCCTACCGACCTTCTTCCTACATGTTTCAACCTACTTAACTGATTAAAGCCCCAGCTGCCCTATGTGAGCAGCAACCTCACCCGGAAGCCTACTTGACCGAAAGCCCATCCAGACATGAGGCCTCCGAACGCCTACCTGTCTTGGGATCCGTCCTAACCTAGGGCCTGCCCGAGCACACATGCTACAGTACTGAGATGATGCGTTATACGATTGAATGGAAGAAAGAGACATATATGGATAAGGACAGATAGATGATGATGGTACTTATAAATTATATTTCTGGCAGATAACATAGTTACAATCACAAGTATTTAAGTAAGGTATGGTTATTAAGATGCTTATTGATTAGGTTAGTATTTACCTACTTAAACATACGTTTTTTATGATGATTCTACTTAAAACTATATAAATACAATAACAGGATGGATACCTATAACCAGCGATAGATGTCTTGCGGTTGAGATAATGGAAAAAGATGAAAGAAAATTAAATTTACGACTCAAGTAAGTACAAGACTTGTTACATTGTAATCATTGCTTTGTTTGCTACGGACGACAGCAATACTTGAATATTAATAAAATGAAAAGCGACGGGTCCGTCATTATTACACGTTTCCACGGGCATTTTCATCTCAACGCCGCAATGCCGCATAATTTGCAGAATTGACACTCGAGTCGAGGACTTGGAAGGTCAGACCTTTACATCTAGCTAGGTTGTAGGTTTTTTTTTTATATTATTTCGCTTGCTTTTAGTATGTAATTTCTCGCTTGGTCTACAATTATCCCTTAGGTATCCTTAGGTCCTTCAATTTCAGTTTTTGATTAGATACCATGAGAGACTGGATTTGTATTTTGATTTAGACATAGACATAGACATAGACATTATTTATTTTGACATCAAAATACTCATAAAACGAAACTCATTAAGTAATTTACACTTGTTTGTACTTAGTTCATGTATTTTTGTAATTTGTTCTTTACTAGCATAAGTTGCATCAAATAAAGCTCTATTCTATTTGCCAGGTAAATCGATTTGTTTCGTTTTCGAAAGTTTACCAGCCATCATAAAGCACACTGAAAACTGTGCGTGATGCATTACCATTTGGTAAATAAAATAAAATAGGGTTTATATCCCTGGATAGTCTCTTTGACATTGACAGTAGTGTGTATAAATTTTTTATCTTTAATTTCCAATTATCTCCAACTGTAGACTTAATATTCAGTACTTTTATTGTAGATCGGTTTGATATTAGTGGAATACCTAACCTTCACCATCCATTCAGAACATTTTCATAAACTTCCTGCCCAAAGCAATTCAGTCCAATAAACCTTGAAAGCAATTTTCATACTACTTAGTGATATCTCGACGCAGAAATGAAGTGTAACGATATGAAATGCAGTCATTAACAAATTCTTTGACCCCGTTTACGGCCAAGAGTCCCCACAGGAAACCTTGAAACCGCCCCATTGTACCTTAATAGTCTCACCTCGTCCAATTTACATTAGACGGGGACCCAGCAAATGTCTCGCTCGGTTTTATACGCACATTTCCCCATGTAAATGTCGACATCAGCGTACAAGTTTTACATAAATTACAATAATAACTCTGACGATGATGCATTTCGCACCGCGATTGGGGCTAATGGTAAATTCGCTTTTTGGTCAATTACTTAGCACTTACTTACTTACGACACGATAATGTGGTGGTTTAGGTACTATCGCTTATGCTTTGACGATGTGAGTGGTTCAGTTGGTAAACATGCCAGTCTACCAAGCAGAGGTCCCGGGTTCGATTCCCGGCCGAGCAGATAATTTTCTTTTAAGAGTCTGGGTGTAGCATGTATTAAAAAAAATATATAAATAATATCACTGTATCAGTTATCTAACACCTATAACACCAGCTTAGCTTACTTTGGGGCTAGATGGTGCTGTGTGAATTTGTCCACCCATATATAATATTAATTTATTACTATAGTAAGTGCTTAGCCACTGTTAGGTGGTGTGACAGATCCCCAGTAGTGTAAGTTGTATGACATTAAGACATTTAGACAAAGATTTCTTGATAAAATAATTTACAGGTCATTTAAATTAATTGCACTTATACTCATTTCATAATAATTTTAACGAGTGAGAGAGAGAAACGAGTTAAAGAGTATTATCTTTCAATTTGTTATCCATAATATATGTATGTATGTATGTATGTATGTATGTATGTATATACATACGTATGTATGTATGTATGTATGTATTTGTATGTAGCTATGTATTTAATTATGTAAAATAAATAATTTTTTTAGAATTAGGTAGTTAGTTTTTAAGATGCACGCCGTCTGCCTTTCTGATTTTGTTCTGTCTCTTCCGTAGGTCTGCTGTAAGATATTTCTTATGAAATAAGCTGTACCTGTTGTGTTGTTTTCTTTATGTCAATATTGTATACTTGTTTTTGTGCACAATAAACTGTTAAATAAATAAATAAATAAATAAATAATTTCTTCAATTTAACCATCATGATCATATCGTAATATTAACAAATATCATAAAAATAATTATAGCAATCCATCAGTAATTAAACATAAATAATAATAATTCCTTAACAAGTCATTAATTAAATAAATAATGATATTCATAATGTCATTATTATTATAATAAACGTTGGTCAATAATAAATTTATATAACAAAGAATGGTAAAAAAAAAGACAAAAGAAAATGTCATTTAATTACTGATGTACAGCCATGTGACAAGCATCTATTTAAACACAGCAACTTAAGGTCAAAAAATTCAGCAAGTGAGTAGAACGCCTGCGTAATGAGCCACTGGTGAAGCTTCTGCCCAAATGTTCCAGAACTCGGAGCTTCCACGACCGATTGTAGGAGCCTATTATACACAGGCGGTCCCATAATTCTAATAGTCTTTGAAGATTTTGACAAAGAGTGCGGTACAGGCAACAGCCGATTTGTATGCCTAATATGTAATACGTATGACATCCGCCCATACACGAATAATCGTTTAGGTTTTCCCTTACGAATGTGGCTATCTGAAAAATCAGAAGACACGTCAATGTCATAATACCAAGTTCCACAAAGAGAGGCCTGGCCGGTTCGTCATACGGCACTCGGGCTATTACTCGGACCGCACGCTTCTGCATCCTAAACAGTCGCTCCCACTCTGCCGCGTGGCCCCACAGCTCAACGCCGTACTGTAGAAGGGACTGTATTGTCGCGAAATAACAGGTTCGAACTGATTCTTGCGGGAGAGTAGAGCTTAGACGGCTCAAAGCAAAACACGCCCCTCCAAGCTTTCCACAGAGCTTATCGATGTGAAAATCCCACGAGAGACTTTGATCAACTAGAAAACCAAGGAATGACATAACCTCAACCGGCTCAATTGCCACTCCGTCGACAGTTACAATCAACGGCCGGCGCGCGCAACCTGACAAGTCAAATTGTACAAATTGAGTCTTTGCCAGATTTAATATTAACCCATTTTGCCTAAACCAATCGCCCAACTGCTGAGCCACCCCGTTTAGTTTTACGTTTAGTTATGGTGTGCCCTGGTGTGCTTACCTTTCATTGTTTGTTTTAATTAATTGCGTTAACTGGAATTTTTAAGTGCCCCGCCGGTGCCATTGTCGCCAAGTACCAATAACTCTTTCCTGAGTTATGTACTTTAGTTGTACACTAACTGATGCTCTTACTGTGAGGGAAAACATCGTGATAAAACCTGCACATTCAGGCGACTGACTGTGTAACCATGATTCAAACTGGTCATGATCCCCCATTAACAGGGGACTGTTAATCTCCGTGAGGAGATCAGATGGCTCATGGATCATGGTCAACGCGGACCCCAGGCTCTGGCGCGTGAGAGCACGACCGGGATATTAACGCCAAGATGCTATGATATTATTGTGTATAAAAGTGTTTTAATCTATAGGGGTATCACGACTTCAGGTTACTTTGACACATTGCGGAAAAATGAGCACACAAAATTTATTTTACTGGCAATAATTAACTATATTGAGTAAAAATATAACTCGACGCTGTTGAGTAGTCTATGACCTTAATAAGCCGCCTTCGTTACTGTACAAAATTCAAAATCTGTCAGTTTATACTGTCTAACTTAGATGCCAATGTCTACTACGACAAATGTTGACATATTTGACAAGAATCATAATTCCATGAAGGAGGGCGCTAAGTCTTTTTCCGAAACGTCATTATTCTAATTTTACAATCGGGACATGTTAGTTTCTTTTTGTGTCACGTACCTACTTATCCATGTCCCATTGTTGGCGACATTTGAATTCTGTCGTAGAATACTACATCCTTCCGATGTTGCTACATAAAACGCAGAACTAACGCTACAATTGACAAGCCACCGCTGTCGCGGTCAATATATAAGTGTAATTTTTATTATATAAGTATTATTTTCCGGTCATAATTGCTTTTCTATATCTCACCCTTAACCGCTAAGCGCTAGCATAAACAATTAGGTACCCATCTGAAAGGGATCCATTGAATAAAGGTCAGGTCGTAGTCCGAAGTCAATAGCTTGGTGACTTGAATACGATTGGCTATTGATAGAATCGTGCCCTCAAACTTAAATAGATGTAGTAATGGGCGAATAATATGACTGATATTAGAATAATCACGTATTCGAATTGTTTTATCTGTTTGAGTCAATTTAATACTTATTTAAATCAGTATTTTTTATTTATTGTAGAAGTGGGCGTTTCAATGCTTTAGCATTCCTAGCAAAAGTGTGACCATTACTGATTTATTGTGATTGCCTCTCTCTTACAGTTCAGTGCTAATCCCTGTATATAAGTTTTACTTATGGCACTCAGGAGTTTGATTCCAATGGAATGGGGCAGTCGGAGCTTGAAAAAATATAAAAAACAAACAGTTATCGTTATGTAGCCCTTTGCATTCGTATAATTTAATTTGATAATGGAATTACACGAACCAAACGTTTTCATTGGCGGCTGCTATAGGCTTGATAATTCTCGTGAGACGTGGGTTGGGTTCTGCATTACGATATTTATCGAATGTGTAGTACGGATCAAGACAAGGAACTGAATTTCTGGAGAGTACAACATCGAGTCCTTTAAGAATGGGGTGAAAAGGTTTTTAAGGGATCAGCAACGCGTGGGTGGTGAAGCCTCTGGTATTGCAAACATCCATAGGTCCAACAACTGCAGGTAAGCCTGATGGTAATCAACCAGGTACGGTAGTAAGCTTGTTTGCCACCTTAGTGGTATAAAAAAAATCTAAAATAATACAAAGATTTACATGTTTATATAATGTCACACCTTTTTACCTTAAGAGTAGGTAAATACCACATCGTTTCACTTGCTAAAGGATAATTAATGTTGAAGTCATTTCACATTAATTATCCTTATTATACGTGAACGATGGTTTAGGGTACTCTTGACCTTCCTTTTAAAACAGCTCAAGAAATAAAATTAACAAATTAATTAAGTAATTCATGACTAAAGTCGAACATGACAGCCATCTAAAAACCCTAAATAAAAGATTTTGAAATTCTACAGCTGAATTGGAACTGGAAATGAAATTGCAAAATACATCTATGACCATACGCTCACATTAAAAATGGAAATCGTATATTCCGCAGTGAAAACAGTAAACCCACTATGGAATTCTAAACGAGGCGTGTTGAAAAGCACAATGGTGCGCGGCTAAATCAAAACAGAGGGTATTGGGGCGGCATGTAAAATATTCATCGCGTTTTTTCATTCAGCATTCAATCTAGAATGTCTAGTCAACTGTGTAGCTTGGACCAAACCATAACTGCTGGACGTGCCGTTCCGGTCCTGGTTAGGTTAAATCCTTTATAAATGAGTAGGATAGTATGCTCTGGATCAGTGGTTCTTAACCTTTTTGCAATGGATCTCCGATTATTTGATAGTATTATATTATTTCTGCAAAGCATCCATTAAGGAAGAATGGTGGCGACTTGTGAAGCATGCCACCAACTCATAACGACCACGACCACTCTGCCAAGACTGCCAGTTCTTCTAACGACTGAGAAAAATATTATATTGTTTACTTAAAGAGTAAAAAAATTACTTAAAGATCTTCTTGGCACTAAACCTGAAGGAATTTAAATAAGACCTTTAAGTCTCGTTAGATAATCTGCTGGGCGTTGCCGATCAAGGCGGATCTTGAGTCCTATATTACATTATCCGAGACATATATTGCAATTCCGAGTTAGGTATGCTGTTCAATACACGAATTCTTTCAAAACTTCACTGTTGGGGTACATAAGGGCTCCGTCATCAGCCCAATTCTGTTCAGCGTAACGTTCAGACAGCGAGCGTCAATGTGGCGAAAACAGAGTAAGTACATGACCGCATAGGCGAAGATATGGTAAAGCGCAAGGATCAGGTCAGATACTTGCAATCTCTACTTAGCGGAACCGTCAATTTATTCTTAGATCTTTTAAACTACACGACGGATTTTAGTGCGGTTTACAACAATAGATAGAGTGATTCAAGAGAAAGGTTTATAAGCAAGAAAAATGGGTAGGTGGGTAGGTAAAGTCGGTATACGCGAACGAAGTCGCGCTGGGTCCACTAGTAACCTACAAATGAAGGACAAGATTTCGGTGCAGTTTCAATTTAACTTTGGTTGGCATTTAACTTTGGTATAATTTTCGCGTGGTTGCAACGAAATTGGATAATGATTGGAACTGGATTAGAGGCGAGTTACAAATGAACGTGAATGCTTTAATTTAGCGTAATCGTGTTCCAGCTCCATTTCCAGTCTCAGTATTATACAGGCTGTCCCAAAACTCGACGTCAACCCGGAATCGGGTGAAAAGGCAAGTCATGTTGGTTGGCAGAAAAATATAAAAAAAAATCTAAGTTGCATGACTTCAAAATTATAGGCATTTAAAAAAAAACGCAATATTGCACAGCCTGCGACAGACTTTTCAGTCCTGTTGCCACAAATCTTTACTTTTTCCCATTTTTTTTTTGCTGTGTAACCCTGAATAATGCTTCTCTAAAATGTAATCAAAATTTTGACCAGCTGCTTAAGCTTGCATAAAAATAGGACGTATCTCATAGACAAAAATTCAAAATATAAAATTCATGCAACTTAGATTTTTGCTAAATCATGCAACTTAGATTTTTTTTTTTTTTGCCAACCAGCATGACTTGCCTTTTCACCCGATTTCGGGTTGACGTCGAATTTTGGGACACCCTGTATAAAGAAAATCCCGACGCCTATGTCTCAGTTGTACTCTCGCGCATGATGGCCGGTAGTCCGCCTTGACCATGATCCAGGATTTGGCAGATTAGATAATTACAGTAGAGCAACTGCCATCTGACCTCCATGACCACGCTACCTGGGGAAGTGAAAAACAAAACTAAAACCAACTACAATCTTGTGATCGCAATAGAATGCTTAATCGATACGGTACAGAATCCCAGCCCTACCGTTAACCGCATTATCTGTATAAACAAACACTCGATCACGGGTAGACAATAAAAGTTGCATTTCACCCGCGCCCATGGATGCCCCAACGTTCGGGTGAAAGTTTTATGTGCGCCCTTATTGGGCAAGAAATCGCTTTATTGTGCCTTTGATACCAATCAGAGGTGTATTCTGGATACATTATTTTTGGATGAAGTTTTTCTTGTTCTGGATGAAAACGAAAGGGGTAGGAGGGATTCTACTTTACGAAAAACAATGATGAATATACTTTATCGGAGCGTCGATGGCCGAGCGGTTAGGGTATCAGACTCGTTAGCGGGAAGTACCGTGTTCGTATTTCACTTCGGCTGTGCCACTGGTGAGGTACCAATGACTCTATTCTGAGTTATTTCCGTTAGTTGAATACTAACGGATGTTCTTGCGGTGAGGGAAAACATCGTGATTCAGGCGACTGAATGTGTAACCATGATCTAATCTGGCCAGGTTCCCCTGGTAGCAGGGTCACGAGGTCAGATGGCAGTCGCTCCACTGTAATTACCTGGCCTGCCAAATCCTGGATCATGGTCAAGGCGGATCCCGGGCCGTCGTTCGTGAGAGCACAACCGGAACTTTAACGCCAAGATGATTATTGTTATATTATTTATAATGATAAATATACTTTCGTTCATATTCCTGACTAAGATGTAAATAAAACAAGGAATATGACCAGTGTTTATGGCGCCATTTCATATCCACATTTTCCATATTCAATTACATTGTACATGTCACCGTAACAATTTGAAAACCGTTATTTCATAATCTAACATGATCAGTTTATAAACTTTCGGAAAAACTATAAAATCTTACATTCTAACTCAATTCGTCGCTGGGCTGACACTCCGCAGGGCTCTTCACCACTTTGTCACAACACAAATCTAAATTAAACTAGTTTTTATGTGTAGGTATGTGACAATGTGGTTTAATAAATTTTGATGCACTTCACAATTTCTCGATAGTTTATAATCACGCTAGATAGAATACAGTCTTCACACTCTGACTGTGACATATACAAGCTGTAAAATACGAAGTGTCTGATGTGCCATAAACGGCTGGCAAGCGTGTGTAATATTTGAAATGATAGTAATAATATGTTGTGTAGAAATTCATCTGATATTACTGTTAAACGAGTCGGTTTACATGGTTATATTCTAAACTATAGGGAAATTAGAAAACAGTTCACTGAAACAATAAAATCCTTTCATCGATGAAAGAAACCAGTTTTGTTTGGCCTGATACCAGTTGCAGAATTTCATACAACCTGCCCTAAATTGAAACTCCATCGGTACCACCTGGATAAATGGTGTTCGGTTTCGGACGATTTTCACAAAGATTCCTGCTACTACCTCGCTTTGGAACAGGCTTTCTGCAGCTGTGTACACTTATCTCAAAGACATTAGCATTTGGAACACTACATTGGTATACATACACATATAGCATAGCGTATTAGCTACACCCCGGGTGTTGCGGGTGCCTTTGGGCGACGATGATCAGTTTGAGCACTTTCCATGCTTGCTTGGTTACCCCCTCTATCATAAAAACACCAGTAACAGATAAAAATAAATAAAAAATTTGCAGCATGTGCAATGAGGATAAATCATTTGGTAGAATTTTATAGGTTTGTTGATAAAATAAGAACGCATTTTCATAGCAATACCCAGTAAAAGATTTTTTAAAGTCCATTTTGAAATTATTAAATAATATGGGTTTGAATAAAATGTTAAGCGTGAAATGAAACGTGCTTTATTGCGTATTACATAAGGTTTACCCGAGTGTCGAATGATGTCATCAGACATGCCAAAATCTAGCGCATATATCTTCTCTGGTTTAAGAGCTATCGTGAAAATTTCTGCACAGACGTTCAATGCTTTGGAAATTGCATTCAATTCAGCTAATGGAAAAATAAAAAACAAAAAATTATAGTGTGACTGATCCTTATTCACGATTATCGTTTTCACAGCACATTGCTATCGAATATCGATCCGCCAAATTCCAGAATAGGGGCTCAAGCTTAGCCCCCGGTCTTCATTATTTAATTAGGTACTTTTGTGCGATTGGGGCGGTTGGCGATTCCGATAGCAAACTAAATGGTACGTGCTTAAGAAGAAAATATATATTTTCCGTACGGATGTGATAAAGTAGGTATTTAATACATAAAGTAGGTATTTACGACCTATCTCATGAGTTGCAATAAAATAAATAAATAATCATCTTGGCGTTAATGTCCTGGTTGTGCTCTAGTGCACGAGGGCCCCGGGGTTCCTTATTGACCTTGATCCAGAATTTGTAAGATCAATTAATTACATCAGTTGCAATACTTTAATGAATTAACATTTGATGTGAAATATATTTGGGTCGTTCTCGGGAGAGCAATTTTTGAGCGTAACAGACTTATATCTCCTATATAAACAAATAATTTATAGATAAATCTACTATCACATTATTTATACATTCCACATGTATCGTGTCATAAAGGTTTCATTATTTTAAAACTACGTTCATCAGAGTAACTTACCCTCAACACCTTAAATCCGGTTAATTTTATACGATTTTTACGCGTAACACGTGCGCCGTCTTCTGAGAAAGCGCGGATATTTTTTAAATCACCCACGTTTTGAATCGGATTCGTACACAAATTTCAAATAGACAAATCATTTTATTTACTGATCAAATTTTAAATCCCATCGGAAGGAAACTTATGTTTTGAAGGGCATAAGTAAGTACGCAATACACCTAGCAACATTTTCGCTGCAGTCCTTGCGAGGGGCACTGCTCTGGACTGGAAAGGCACAGACGAATCACGATTGGAGTGTGCGAATCATCAGTTACGCCACAACTGCATGTGAGGTGGTTATGTCGTTGTTTTCCCTCGCTATCGGTATAAGAGTAATTATTACAATTTTTAAATTTTTGATTCTTATTTCTTAGATATTTCCATGCCACATTTTTGCTATCTAATTGTGCTATTTTTGGTAACCGGGTTTTAAGGTGTAATACCTAACTTCTTAATGTAGATAACCAGTAACAAACTAGCAGGTAAGATCTTTTCAATGCAAAGGAATTTCAAAATATATGCGTTTTGGTGATTTCCATGGTGTAATTTCCATGTATAAAACACCATGGAATTTACATAAAATCCATAGAAATTACCTTGTTTCTGGTTGCAATGGCACAAATATAATGTTTGTACTTAAAATACGTGCAATCACCAAATCAAGTGATAAATTGAATATTGTGATTTTTTTTTATTTTTCTTTGCTATATATCAGCCAAAAGACTACTGCTGTGCATAGGCCCCCCAAAGATCACCACAAAGACCGGTCGTCGGTTCAGCTTGTGGGAAGCATACCCACGCTGCGTCTTCGGTACGTGGTCGCCACTCGAGATCTTTACTGCCCCATACGCCATCTGTTCTACGAGCTATGTGCCCACTGCCACTTTAGCCTAGCAATCCTTAGGGCTACGCCGGTGACCTTGGTTCGCTCGTGAATCTCCTCATTACTGAATCGATTGCGCGGTTTGTCGATTGACCTTTTTCTCGAAATTGGGCCTACCAAGCTGGACTTATTTGTGCTAGGTATGTATAGAATCAGGCCATGGGAAAGGTGCTCCCGATGGCGTTGGTGCTGTACTGAAGAGAACAGCAGACAGGATTATGTCTCACGGTAAAGACGTGCCAGATCTTCAGTCACTCATATTACACCTTTAGGCTAATGTTCAAGGAGTTTTATTACATGAAATTGAAGAAGGTAGCATCTTACAAAAATACCTTGTTTTATAAAAAGACTTACCGTCATTTTGCGAACCCTATGCAAATGCATTAAGTTATGTGGCATAGAGACAAACATAATTTACTGGCTATAAGGAAATTAGTCTGCCCTTATGAAAACTGCAAAAACTTCTACACAATGTATACATGGCCAACATTTAGGCATGTATTACATTAAATAAGAAGGAGGTCTACCACAACATTCACCTGACTCACCTCATCACATAGATTCTATCGGTTCTATGAAATATATTTTACCTCAAGACGATAGTTTTTGGACAGCAGTGTCATCACCAATAGTTAATACTGCAGGCATTCAAGATGAAATTATTGCAACTTTACCAAAGGATGACTTCGTCATAACTTCCGATCAGCAAGATGACGAATCAGACTTCGATTGTAGCATTTTTTATATATTTTCTAATAATTGGTCTAGCCAGGATTTTGACCGCCACCTCACCTGGTGCTACGTAATGATGCGGCCGATGATGGAGCATGTCTGTCTAAGAACAGCCTATTACATATTCACTCTAGCCTTAAAGGCGTCCAAAATATAATAATCAGGGAACAGGTTCCAGGTTACAGGTTCTATTCCTTGGCCGTACGCATTATAAAGTTTGAACAAAAGCGGCTCGTGCAGATAGCTGGAAATTCCACAACATAAGGATGAAGCGCTCGCCCGGATCGCGTCTCCCGATGGAGGAAAGGGGCCGGCGGTATGAGGTCGTCCATTTGCTCCGCACACTCTCCGTAATGCGACCTGTAGAAGACCGACAAACGCGCAAAACCCTACGCCGATGTTTGAGGCTCTGCAGGTTAGCTTCAATCAACTGCGGATCACAAATTAACTTCTTTGCGCGGTTTTCCACCGAATCTAAAGCGGCTAGTTGGTATTTAGCTGATCCATCCCAGAGGAGGCAGCAGTACTCCATGCAAGATCGGACTTGTGCTAGATATAACTGATCTAATACAACTGCCTTGAATTTCCACAGATACATTCCGGAAAGTCGGAGCTATTTGAAATGGACTCCGTTTAGCGGAACACAAACACGTCTGTGTTTTGGTAGCGTTGAACGTTAGTTTATTCATGAATTGAAGTTTTTTAATTAGAATCTTATAAATACTCGTAAAAAGTCCAAAAAAGTATGTTAAGGATTGTTTAACTATTTGTTTTAAGGCATTTTATTTTAACCGTTATTGTTTGAAGACTGAATTTACTGAAAAGTAAGATTATTAGTGCGGGTATATAGATTTCGTACATGTTGATACTTTTACCAAATATTTGTTATTTTTATTATCGTGTTCATCCATAATATGCATGTTATGGGAATAATTAATATTATATAATAAATTTGTTAATTATATTACTTCCATGTTCCTTCTTTGAGTTTCTTTTTATGTTTTTTAAATAAAGCTATTATTTTTTGCCAAATATAGATAAAACTTTTAATGCATTATTTTCTTAACACTACCTCAACTAACTTTTATTTGAGCTTAATTTTATATCTGATATGGTGTTTATTTAAGATTAATTTTATCTGCTGGGTGTTTTCCGTAGGTCTTTATTGTTATTTCCATGGTCCGCAAATTCTATATATATTTTTTTAGCAAAAGTATAGATCCGCTACGTGTCGAATTTTTATGTTATTTAAATTTTCATAAGCTTTCAAAATGTTTGTGTGATTTACTTGAATTTAGCGATTTTTCAAATACCATGGAAATTTCGTGGAGAACACATTTCCAAAGAACCACCCATTTATCAAAATAAATAAATTGAATTTTGTTCTGAATTCAGTTCATGCATCCACAATTTTAAGTGCATTTTTATCAAATTTCGTATCTAAAATATATTACACTAGCAGCCGCCCCGGCTTCGCACGGGTACGTAACAAAAATATCAAAAATAATTCGATTCCGCACACGACCGCTGCGTAGGGAGCCGACCGCGTGACTTTATTTCTTGACATTGACTCTCCTCCCGTACCCCGTGCTGCCTAGATAGCCGAGCGGGCTGAGCGGCGAACACGCGACTTTTTTCTAATATTCACATTTTTAAACTCGTGATATCTTTCGAATGGAATGTCTGAATTGAATATTTTAAAAAGTTATATAAAGGTATTGAAGCAGTCGTGAATTAAAAGTAATTGATTTTGATAAGGATTAATACCAAGGTACAAATTAAGAGCGTTTTTTAGCGGCGGCATTTCAATTAAATTTTGAAAATAAAAGAACACTTATTGTGACATAACTATAATAGTTAGACATATACTGTCGCAACACTTTTTGTAGATAATGATGTGTTCTGAGAAGTCGTAGTACATTATTTTGTTCTATCATCAATAGTTTTCGCAGCACACGCGATGTAAGAAATTTTTTGCGTATTTTTTTACACCTTGGGTTACATTATTGGAGTTTTATTAATTATCCGTAATTTTTTAGAAAATATAATATAGCCTATGTCACCCGGGGATAGTGTAGCTTTCCAACGGTGAAAGAATTTTTGAAATCGGTTTAGTAGTTTTGAAGCCAATTCAATACAAACAAACAAACAAACAAAAAATCAAACCTTTCCTCTTTATAATATTAGTATAGAGTATAGATAACCTTTGCCCTTTGTAAAGGCGCTTACGCACTGTTTCCGATTCGAATCCGAGAAATTTATGTCCGAGTACCTACTATTTGTATGGCTGCTTACGCATAAAAGCCAAGTCCTGTCCGAGTTCTCGATAATCAATCAAGTTAAAGTTTCAGGACTTTTATTTAACTTTTAAGTATGGAAGCCGCGGACGTGGAGTCTCACAGGCTCCTATATTCATAGAATAAAATAAAGTTACTTTCCGCTCCCGGGAACGTATTGATCTTATCGTGAAATGATTGCAATACAGCATTTGACGATAAGTAACTCATTAACAAATGAATTTAAATGGAAATTAATATATTTACTGGTTTTCGAAGTAATCGCCATTACATTTTAATCACTGTTTCTACGGTCAAACCCGTTTTAAAAACATGGTACTTTAACAAAAAAAATGTATACCAATAACCTCGAGTCCGAGTTTATGAGGAATCCAACGGCAACGAAATTTTCTAAATTTGTTAATGTTGACGTATGATTTTTGGAGTTTGGCTCATACTAATCCCCAAATATCCTCGAACCTACTCGTACGTGATACGCCGGTTTTGTTCAGTTATTTGCCTGACAGTTGCCACATTCTCCTCAGTGATCGCAGTTTAGGGCCGACCTTGACATATTCTTTCAAGGAGAGAAACACGGCCACGATCAAATTTTGCGTACCAACGCCTTACGGTGCTCAAATGAGGCGCTTCCCTCCCAAGAGTTTTGAAGACGAGCAGTGCAGTCTTGCGGAGACAGTGCACTTTTAAAATCTACGCCTCGTGTGATAAACAGACATTTATATTTTAATATTCCCTGTAATATGCGAGTTGCATAGACTACTATTACGGTACAGCTTTTCGCGTTTGATCAATGTCGCGTTTCCAGTAGCAACCTATTAAATTCCGACTGCAAATGATGGACAGAACAATCAGATCAATTTTATTAATTGCCGACTGGAACTATTATAGAGCGGTTCGTGATAAAATAAAAATTAAAAAAAGAATTGCATTGATTGCACAGTCTCATTTAATTCATAGGCCATTTTGTTAACGAACGCAGCTTCGGTTCACCATTTTGGTTTGAATTCGTGTTTCATGATTGTAATATTTCAATTTTGTTTTAGATTGATCGCGCTAGCTTATGCGCTTATTTTATTTGACTAAATTTAGTAACTAAATTCAGAAGCAAAAGGCGTGAGAGCAAATCAAAGTGGAATGTATTGCTCATAAAATAAGGTCTATTTTTGTATCACGGCTTTTGAAAAGCGGAGCGACACGTAACATAATATTAGTGATACAAAAATGGACCTTATTTTATAAGCAATACATTTCACTTTGATTTGCTTTCACGTTTTTTGCTTCTGAATTTAGTTACTGAATTTAGTCAAATATAATAAGCGCATAAGTACTACGTATTAATAATAATACATCGTATTGTTGGCTAAGGAAATTAAGTAAATTTTTTTATAGGGATCCGTACACCAAGGGTAAAAAGTAGTACAAAAACTAATAATATCCTGACTGCTATTCCAAACTGAAAAGCAAAAATATCAGCAGATTGTCAAATAAATAGGTCTCTAATACAATTAAATATATTTTTTATATATTATGACGGATCCGGTCAATAGCATGAAATCATGTGGTCATTACTACGGACTCATGACGAAGAAAACGGAAGTGGGAGTGCGCCGCCTGGTGGAGTGTGCTGACAGGGTCTCGACGGCACGACTCGGGCGGAGTGGCGGCCATTCTTGGCCCGACCACCGCCGAGGAGTGACGCGTCTTGAAACTGTCTCCACATTTCGTTTGAGTATAATTTACATTAGAAAATAAAATAATTTTAAAAATCACCTTTGAAAAAAGAATGTAAATTACCTCAACTGCCTACATTGTAATACCGCTTAGATTTCAAGTAAAATTATAAGTGATGGGCAAAAATGAAGTGGAATATATACAGTGGACTAAATGTGAACCTTTTCTTTATTTTATATAGACGAATACGACCTCATACTGATGTCACCATCCTGATGACATTGATCCTGATACACCACATTCCTTGACGCTACGACATATTTAACACAAATAAATAAATTGAACAATTAAAACTTGATATCAAGCCGTTATCACGATTTCAAGTTCTATGTTATCTCTTATAGGTACCTAAATTTTTTGTTTCCTCCCCCAGCCCCTGCCTTCAACCCCGCAACATCACCCTCTCACTTACCTCTTGCCCCGCGGGCGATGTTACAGTTGTGATCTGTTAACATACAGGCCACACTTTTGGGCTTCGCCGCATTCAGGGTCAAAATTCTCCTATCCTCCTAAACTAAGCCCTCGCTGTCTGTGTATTCAATTTTCTGTCATAGGACCGTATCCTTTAAATAACGGTAAAAGCTAAATTTTAAATGTTCACAGAATATGCGTTTCTGTAGCCGCTTTAACAACAAAATGTAATACCATTTATGAATTAAATCACTTTTTGTACACTAGATCCACTTTATTATACAAATTTTATTAAATTGCAACCGGTTTCGAATTACTCATCGTCAGGAAATTTATTGCCTGAAGATGAGTAATTCGAAACCGGACAACACAAAGTGAATAAAATAAAATAGAACTTTATTGCATAAACTGTGTAGTACATTGTTGCAGATGGGTTTGCAATATAAGAAGAACAACAGTTCACCCATAGCGGGTATGCAATGACAATGTAAATTCAAAGTAACAATTTGCTTAGGTAATTAATTAATAACCTAGGTATACAATTAAAATAAGAAAGTACACTGTGAGACAGAAGTACAATGTTAAAGATATACTTTTTTTTTAAATATTCCTGTGTGTCTATATAAGAAACGAGTTTTGTCGGCATTTTTAATGCTCCATTTTAGGGTTCCGAAGGTCAGACAGTGCCCTATTGCTGTCGCTCATGTGTCCGTCCATCGTCTGTAACTGGCATGTATCTTTGGAACCGTTCAGCTAGGTACTTGAAATTTTTACAGAGCATGTGCTTCTATGGTAGCTATACAAAAAAAATTAAGTGAAGGGGGCTGTGAAAAATCATTTTTTACCCCAACTTGTGGGGTAAACTTGTTTAGAGCTTGTTAAGTAAACAAACACTGTATTTTTTTAACTAAGGCATAAGCAGCCGCCAAATTCAGCTTTTTCTAAAATAAGGTGGCCAAACAGGAATTTGGTTAGTGTCTTCAGAAAATTTTGAATAAAAAAAAAATATTCTTACATTTCAAAAAGTTTGCGATTTCTTAGTTTTCTGTAATAAGATCCGTGTAATTGTGATCTAGTAATCGATATCATGAGGATAGTAGTAATTTCTTTATTTTAGGAGATATTATAGCCGTTTCGACTGATGTGTCGTTCAGGTCAACTATATCTAAGGCAATGATCGCAGGTTAAATACAAATGAGTACAATAATTTGTTATTTGTATTTGTTATACATATATTCAGCTATTAAGCTGAATATATGTATAAGCAGCAATTGTCAAACAAAAATCTACTTTTTATTTAAGAAATAGTGTTGTTTATTTGAATAATTTAACCCTAAATAAGCCATAATTATAAACTCATCCATGGTGCAAGATTGTCGGTTTTGAGAGGTATTAACTTCTATTCCCAGTGCCGCCATGTTCCAATGACTTTTCTGAGCTATGTCAATTTGTTGGACACCAACCGATGCTCTTACGGGGAGTGATTTCTTTTTATCTGGCTTTTAAAAGTCGAAGTGATAGGTATAATATCAAAATGAAAATGATTTATAGTCGTCGTGAATTATATGACGTCTAGAAAGAAAGAAAGAAAGAAAGAAAGAAAGATGCTTAAATTGTTTAAAATAATGTCTCCCTCAAATTGTTCCGAAGTACCCATTTTTTAACTTGTTATTGACATATTATGAACTGGCTTAATATCTTATTTTTGATCAATCTGAATTTTCCATTTAAGTCCCCTAGTGTATTACAAACCGAGCTTTGGTACAGAACCATAAATATTGTAATATTGAAGAACTTTATGCTGTAACGGGCTTTGCCCCGCCACTCATTCTCACCGCCGCAACTCTTGTATAGCTAGGGCCTACAGCGGCTACCACAGAGAACGTTTAGTGTGTGGTATCAATAGAGGGTAATACCACAATCTCCATACATAACAGGCGGGTTGGAGATTACTATCTTCCTCCTGCCTATTACTACTACTATCTCCCTGTTAGTTGCCTTTTATCAAATGTCAACGGTGTAGGTAGATGCAATACTCTTCTCAACTGAAAACCACACGGCACTACGTTAGTGGAGAGTTTGGCAGATAGGTTTGAAATTGCGGTGTCGAACACATATGGAGTACACAACAAAAACCAGTGTAGTAAATTTTTAGCAACGCAGTTTGTCTGGGAGGTCGAGCTATATCTCCGTTTCTACCTTGGGTAGGTAGAAACGGAATTAGAAAAACATAGCTTAGATTCCTTAAACCCTGGACTTCAAACTACCAAACTATCAAAACCAAATCAAAATCCGTTCAGTAGTTTCTGCGTATCCTGACAAATTCTGAAATATCTTCAATCTACAGACGTGGCTTTTTAAATTTATAGATTTATATGTTCAAATAGGTCGGTCTAAAGTTATCTCGAAAAACTGGCCAACACTTGTAATCCGAACCCGAAAGCAGCCCCTTTCAAACAGGTCTCGCAATTTACCCGTCCGTGGCAAATTATAGTTTTAATTATTCAATGATTCCAGCTAAATGATTCCATTTGCGAGCAATCACATTTTATTCGACCCACCAAATTATAGATGGCAATTAGGGAAATTGGTTACTACCCACTTACTGCGTTATTAGACATTTAGTATGAGAACTGTGTTCAGAATTCCTTCAGGCGGCACCGTCTTGTGCCCTGAGTCGGGGCGACTGGATTCATGAAAATTTAATTCTTACTAAATAATGGATACTCTATGAACGTTCATCCTTGCCATTTGTTTGGTTTTACCTCAATGAGGTTTACCAGTAATAGTTAAGTGGTGGTGGTGCTAGTTGTGGTGGCACTAGTAGTGGCTGTAGTAGTTCAGTAGCCATTGACAGTTTTTTTATGGCGAATTAACGCCTATTATGATTATCAATTTGTTGAAAAGGGTGGAAAGTAAAATTAAAGACCTTTTTTAGTCTAACAGGCCCGTCGTAGTTTGTGAGTGTAACCGTCAGCAGTAATTGTAAGGAACGTTCCGAAACGGATGGCACTAGAAGAAGCCGTGGCAGGCAAGTAGCGGGAGTATCTGCCTTATAAGTGATCTACCCAGGATATAAATGGCACTCCACATATTGGCCAAAACTCTACGAGACTTTGCCAATACGAGTATTAGAGTATTTGCCTATATTCGTGAAGTCTAGTGAATGTTGGCCATGTCTTGTCTGTTTGCCATAGACAAGACGTCTATTACTATTAAGAACCCCGGAAATCTTGTATGATGTCGAATGAAAGTCCCAATCTATTGCTTCTAGGTCCAAATGGTCCAAAATGTACAAATGAACAACTGTGCTAGGCAATATCACAGCCCATATCAGTCCACTGCAGGACTTAAGGCCTCTCCCACAAAAGGGGAGGTTATTGCCATGATCTCCATGCGTGGCAGACGGGTTGGAGATCGCAGTGTTATAAATATACCAATGGAAAACGCTGCTGCCCTTTTTCCAGTCTATGGAGACTTTAGATCTTTAAAACATTAGTCGCCTTGTACCGGGTTGGTGCTATTCTACTCTGCCAGACACCACATGTGCTAGACAATAGATTTACAAAAAAATATTGATGAATCGATATAATATTGATACTTTTGATTCCTACGATATCGAAAGAATCGATCAAAAGTATCGCTCAGTCTCGGCAAATTTTTTGCCAAAAGTTTCTCTCAATGTGTGGAGTCTTCTTAATACTACTCGGGGATTTTTCCGGTACCTATGTGGTTTAACCCTTCGGTCAGCGATAATCATGCACCACCTTGACGGCCTCTTTGGCAGTTCAGACGGATAAAATAATCTTGGCTTTAATGTTTATGTCCGCCTTGACCATGATCCAGGATTTGCCAGATTAGGTTATTACAGTTGAGCGACTGCCATCTGATCTAGGACCCTGTTAACAGGGAAACCTGACCAGATTCGATCATAGTTACACATTCAGTCATCTGATCGTGCAGGTTTCATTACGATGTTTTCCCTCACTATAAGAGCATCATACTGATTTTAATATTTCAAATTCAAATCATTTTGCTGCATTCGGAGTTTCATACAATGTTCATAAAATATTTTAATTTATAAACCTGAAAAAAAAAATTCTGTATGAAATCCCCTGCGCCCGTTGGTTGACATTTCGTGATATAGATATATGGAACATTATTGAGCAGGAGTGAAAAAACATTGTACAATTTACTAGAATTTTTGCAAAAAGTACACTAGTGAGTTGCCATAGTCGGCAACAAAAAAGAAGGGCCGTAAACAACAAATTTTATCTTTCAATAAAATTTATCCGACCCCCCATCAATAATGATGGATTGTGAGGACCTAATATCATTTGGTCGCAAATAGCTTCGACTGAATTTCTGTGGCCAGGTTGCTTGGGGTCAATTTATTACGGTCCCCCATATTGGGCCTCGGGATGGAGTCATGAATAACTCCAATTCACTGGTGTTCCTTTGATAGGCTTACGGTACCTATTGTATTCTTCGTACCTGTATGGGGATAGTCGATACCATTTCTGGTAGCGGTAAAGTTTAATTGTATAGAATTAAATAAAAATAATCATCTTGGCGTTTATATCCCGTTTCGAGCACGAGGGCCCGGAATTCGCCTTGACCATGATCCAGGATTCGGTGATCAGGTAAATACAGTAGAGAGACGACCATCTGACCTCCGTGACCCTGCTACCAGGGAACCTGACCAGATTGGATCTGCTGAATTTGCAGGTTTCATCACGATGTTTAGCCGTGTGGTGTTCGGCAGAGTAGAATAGCACCAAACCCTTACATTCATGGGTGTCGTACAAGGCGACTTATGTTTTCGAGGCAAAAGATCAAGAGTCTCCGTAGTCTGGAAAACGGGCAGCAGCATATTCCATTATCATATTTAAACACTGCGATCTCCAACCCGCCTGCCAAGCGTGGAGATTATGGCAATAACCTCTCCTTTCGTGGGAGAGGCCCTAAGTCCTGCAGTGGATTGTTACGGGCTGTGATGATGATGATGATGATGATGATCATCATGATGTTTTCCCCCACCATATGAGCTTCGATTAGAACTCAGAAATATACTTAACCGCTGGGCCACCGACGCTTCGATTGTAAGCATTTATAAGATATTTATACTGATATAAGGCGTCAGTCCTTTACAAGTACCGCTCTTACAATACAATACAATACAACAATACAGAAACTCTTTATTTGTACACTACAGGATTCACACATGGGATAAAATATATAATAGTAAGCAGTACAAAGGGCGGTCTTATTACTAAAGTGATATCTTTCAGACAACCTTAGTATGGAAAGAAACAAAGTATTTTATATATTGATAGGTAGAGCACATGAAATCTACACAAAAGTTTACAAAGACAACACAAAAACAATTAGAAAGTTAGTACCCCAGCACTCATAATCACCCCACTAAAGACAACAAATAATGTTGTTTTACTTTTTTCTTAAAAGTATACAGCGATACTGTACACCTAATATCTCGGGGAAGACTGTTCCACAGTCTAGCTGCCTGCAGTGCGAACGATTTATGATAGCAGTTAGTTGTATGGGCAGGAATCTCAAGCATCTTCTCACGGCATGCACGCAAAGAGCGCACCAACATCTCTGAGCCGCACCGCTTTTCCGCACCAACATTTCTGATGTATTTTTTTAGTTTGCTTGGACAAATTTACACCGCGCAATCTAACCCAAAAGTAAGCTTATGTTATGGGTGTTAAATAACGGATAAAAATAATCTTGGCGTTAATGTCCCGGTTGTGCTCTCGAGAACGACGGCCCGGGGTCCGCTTGACCATGATCCAGAATTTGGCATGTCAGGTAATTACAGTGGAGCGACTGCCATCTGACCTCCATGACCCTGCTACCAGGGGAACGGACGGGATTGGATAATGGTTACACATCCAGTTGCCTGAATGTGCAGGTTTTATCACGATGTTTTCCCTCACCGTAAGAGCAGTGCTTAGTATTCAACTAATGAACATAACTCAGAAAACAGTCATTGATACATGGCCGGAGCGGGATTCGAACCCGGGACCTCTGGCTTACGAGTCGGATACTGTAACCGCTCGGCCACCGACGCTCTAAATAAGGTGTTAGATAACGGATAAACTACATAAATACTTTGTTTTTTAAACCAATCTGCCGTCGCAACTCTTTTGTTTATAGGGCTGTCTGCAGTACAACAGCCTATGTATAATAACACTTCATCATCACAGCCCGTAAAAGTCCACTGCAGGACTTAGGGCCTCTCCCACGAAAGGAGAGGTTATTGCCATAATCTCCACGCTTGGCAGGCGGGTTGGAGATCGCAGTGTTTAAATATAATAATGGAAAATGCTGCTGCCCGTTTTCCAGACTACGGAGACTCTTGATCTTTTGCCTCGAAAACATTAGTCGCCTTGTACGACACCCATGAATGTAAGGGGTTGGTGCTATTCTACTCTGCCGGACACCACACGGCCAATAACACTTCCTTAGATGTATTTATTTAATAAAGCTCAACAACAATTAAACGTACTATGGCAGACCACTCCTTTGGTTTGCAGGATTGACGAATCTGCGCCAGGTTGACATGACAAATGTCTCGTGATGGGACATCAGTCGATAATAAATGTCAATATTTATTTTTACCACTTGCCCGAATATTCTTCCTCCATCATCAGTCCCGGCTTATGCCAGGGTCCGCTTTCCGGCTCATTTTCCTCCATTTCGCCCGGTCTTGGGCATTCTCGCATCGTAAGCCATTGGCTCTCTCATCCGAATCAGCCATGACAAACCATCACTTCTTGGGCCTTCCGACCGGCCAGTTACGTAGAAACGAAATATCTGGTCAGGCCACCTCCGACGTGTACAGGAAGGAGAGGCCGGCCCAAGAAGCGATGGTTTAAGCCACCAATATCAACATCGTTAAGGTTAACACCAAGGATGCCGAAGACCAAATAAAGTGAGCAAGAAAGTGCAGGAAGGCGGGCCCTGGGCCCAGGCGGCGAGAGCATAACGGCGGAGCATATTGACCCCAATTTTTACTAGTGTCTTGATGAGGACTGTTCAATTTTATGCTATAAGATTAATTGTGTCATGTTGCTTAATTCCTATGGCAACCATCTAATAACATTCATTAGACCCTGAATACTCGGAGTTCTCGTCATGATAAATCGACCGATCCCAAATACACTTAAGATGATATGCGTGCCAACAAAGTCACCACCAAGTATACCGAAGATCCCATATAATCGATAGTGTATGAGACTAACGCACTTGGCCCTTTTGGCCACCTTCCGGCGCCACGTCCGGTACCTGGCTACCTTCTGGGACTAGTCTTAGAAATCAAACGAGTCATAGCTCCATAGATTGCATTGTTTTATGTAAGGGTTCCTTCGGTCGCCTTCCGTCTCTATCATCAGATCAGCTCATTGACACCATAATATTTAATTATCATCAGACTTAGATGTGTGTGCAAAATTTGTATACCAGGAAGTAGGGTACCTGCAGCCAACGTCCATCTCCATCATCAGATCAGCTTACTGTCACCATCACATTGAAGGGTCATCTGAGTTACGGTCTGGCAAGAAAGTCGTTATAAAAAATTGTGGGTGCCACCATCGTTAACATGGTATCAATACGTATCAGTCTGTGAACTTAAAATTTAAAAAACTAAACTATCATCACGTCTGGGCTTCGTATACTTCGACTAGAAGGATTTGATACCTATTAATTTTCTATATCAAATTGCACGACAACAGCGCATTTATTACTAGACTTAAACCACATCAGTCGATACTACACGGCTTTATTCCATGTCACAATTTATTAGTGACTAGCCTTCCTCAGCGGCTTCAAGAATTTTCTGCAGATTCAAGATCGCTGCAATTTTCGTTTACACTACAACTAACCAGATTAAAGAGATTGAAAATATTATTTGAATAAGGTACAGCGAACCTGTTTCTGTACGTGCATAGTTCCGCGTCGGCCGAAATAATGAATCTGCCGTCGTGTTGTTGACACAAACAAATGCATAGCGTCTACAGTCGGGACAGGACCGCGACAGACTTCATTTCGGTTGGCAAATACCGCGAATAACTCGGCTGGAACCAAATTTGTAGGGAAATACACCGGTTTAATGGAATATTATAATAGGAACCATATTTTAATCAATTTTTAAGAAGACCTGGTAAACTTGAAGAACCCCATGTTACGGTGCAAAGATAAGACTTCGGGAGGGAGCTCAATATAGATCTTGCACGTGCGCGCTAAAAGAATAATGCAACAGTAAAATAATAGTTTTATTTTAATAGTCGTAATAGTCAATGGCAGGAGAATTCTTGTCATCCCCTGTGACATAACACTTTTTAGGGTGCACGCATATTGATTTGTCGTTTCTCAGGTAGTCATCAATACATTCACACCCTGGTAAATCGCAATCACCAATTATGATGGTGCATGGTCCACCAACTTTCATCTCGCTGCATGTTTGATAACACTTCTTTAGGGTACACTTGAAGAAAATCTCGTTAGGTGGGCATCCTGAAAATTGGAAAATCAATGACCAATATACAGTAGACGGTAATTCAGACGAATATTAATTAATTAATCTATGTTAAAAAATATCGATATACGAATATCGATCTCCCCAAATCTTTGCGAGTCTTTCCTCTGCCGACCTAGGCTATGCCGACGGCACATCGTCGTCCGGTCTCGTTACCACATCCTCCAGTACTGGAGATAGTAGAACCGAGGTAGATATAAACCAGAGATATAGCTCTGTACAACTTCGCCGTTAGCTATGTTCTGTACGCCAGGTAGCTAGGCTAGGTATTGCCTACATCTAAAATCCCGAGATATTATGTTGCTCTGGCAGCTAATAATGGCCCCTCAACTGCCAAACTGCCAACGGTTCCCCATGGAACACTAGACACCTTATCACCAGTAGGAACACAACACACCACTTTAAAATACTTTTAAATATCATTAGACACAATCGGTATGAAACTTACTGCGATCAACTTCCTGAGAAATAGATAACACCAATGCCAGCAAAACAAGAAAAACAGATAATGTTGCTTTGACCCCAACCATATTATAATGATGTCTTCTCTGTGTATAGAGTAACCGCTTACTGAAATAGTAGCTGTGTGCGTGATCTTATATTAATTAGAATTTAATGAGGTTGTTTGTAAAGTCGACAGATACCATTACAATTCATTCCGATTCATAGAGCATAAAAAGGAAAACAAAACTAAGATTGAACTTATAAACTTTTTGGTTTGTGATATAGTAAAATTATTCAATTAATCATGATATCAACATAATCATCACATCCCGTAACAGTCCACTGCAGGACTTAGGGCCTCTCCCACGAAAGGGGAGGTTATTGCCATAATCTCCACGCTTGGCAGGCGGGTTGGAGATCGCAGTGTTTAAATATAATAATGGAAAATGCTGCTGCCCGTTTTCCAGACTACGGAGACTCTTGATCTTTTGCCTCGAAAACATTAGTCGCCTTGTACGACACCCATGAATGTAAGGGGTTGGTGCTATTCTACTCTGCCGGACACCACACGGCTAACATCAACATAATATACATAGTAAAAATTAAAACTTTAAACAAGACATTCGTATAACCCACTCTTTGCCATTCCCTGCAAAGGCGTCAATAACACTAGCAGCGTTGCCACGCTGAATGGCGTGCCAAGCCTCTGCAACAGGATTGACCCAAAGCGGGGGTCACCATCCCTCTCCGTCATTCGACGGCCAATGTCTTTAAAATCACCCACGCTTCCTCACTCCAACACCTAGTCATTTCCGCTGCGAGTGGGACAAATAAATATTTGTTAATTTAATAAATCTAATTTTTTACATTATATCTACTCACAATATTTGATGCTTTTAACTAGCCGTGTAGGGCAATTTACCTTTTTCACGAGCGTCCCTTTTAAATAACCTCACTATTGTATGAAAGCCAATACTACGTAGAGGTCAAGCTGTAACTCTAGTTCTACCCAACCTAATTAGATTAAACATGGCCTAGATTTTAAGTTGGACCCTAATCAACCAAACCAAACTGTGAAAACCCCATCAAAATCTATTCCTTGTCATTTCAACTTCTTTTAGTTTTGCTGGTCTATTATGGTTCTACATCAGGTGTTCCAGTCTTCAAAATTAATTATACCTTAATAGCTGCATAACCAAAAACTCAACAAATCAGTCCGTGTACAAAAATACAAATAGACAGACAAAATTTTTAATAATTCTTTTGTTATTACTATTTTTTCATGGCCCTAAATCATTTTTTGTATATATATTTAATATACATTGTAATGCATACAGATTTGTATAGATAAGCTCAGCAACAATTGAAGGTACTATGGCAGACCACTCCTTAGGTCTGCGCTATTGACGAATCTATTGTCCGCGAGGTTGACATTACAATTTTCTCGTGATGGGACGTCAGTCGATAATAGATGTCAATATTTATTTTTACCACATGCCGGAATATTCCTTCTCATTTGTGACAAATACAATTAAATTTAATTCATTGGTTTCGTGGATGACCCCCGGTATCCAAATTTGCAAACGTTTCCTCTTTATTTTTTTATTGTTTAGGAAGGTGTACGGTCAGATGGACCATCTGATAGAAAATGGCCACCATCGTTCAGGACAACTGCAACCTAAGGAAGGATGCGGTGCCAGCTTTGAGGTACCTGTGCACATGCCTTTTGAAGAACCCCAAGTTATGGTACAAAGGTAAGACATCAGAAGCTCAATATAGATCTTGCACGTGCGCGGTAATAGAATAATGCAACAAAAACATAAGGAATCCTTTTATTTTATTTAGTCGATATAGTTTATGACAGGAGAATCCTTGTTGTCACTTGTGACGTTAACACTCTGTACTTAACACGCATTTTCCTTCGTCGTTTCTCAGGAAGTCATCGATACATTCACACCCTGGTAAATCGCAATCAGCAGATACCATGGGGCATGGTCCAAATTTTCTCATCTCGCTGCATGTTTTAAAACACTTCTCTAGGGTACACTTGAAGAATCTCTCGTTAGGTGGGCAAGGTACTGAAAAATGGAAAGGTGTCAGTTAATATATTTATCTACGTAAAATTCAATGACCAATATACAGTAGACGATAATTCAGACGAATATTAATTCTCTTAACCTCTCAAATAAAATAAAATAACAATTTATTAATCTTTATTAAAAAATATCGATAACTATTTAAATCGTAGATAAGTAACTTCTATCTATAATATAGCAGAAGTTTAACCGTAACCAACAGCTTAATAATGTGTTTCAAAAATAGTAAAAATGCATAATTCAAGTCATTAACAAAGTCAAAAAAATTTAATTATAATAAAGTGATTCTAAAACGCCTTACAAGCTCAATGGAATTATATGCAAAAGCAAAGCCTGTAATGCTCTGTGAATGCGAGACGTAGCCAGCACTGTTGAAGCACTTCTCCAACTAAATGAAAATGCTACGGTAGATGTGCGGCGTTACACGAATTGACCGAGTGCGTAACGAGAACGTGGCTTTGCGTGAAATACATTGCTCATAAGATTCTTAGAAGCTCGTCTGCACTGCTTTGGTCACGCGAGAGATCCGAAAAGCGATGTATTGACATCGCCGAGTCGCATACATGAGCCAACGGCTTATGACGTGAGGATGCTGAAGATTGGGCGAAGTGGAGAAAAAAAGAGCAGAAAAGCAGACCTTGGCAGAAGCCGGGACGGACCGCTCGGATGATGACGGTGACTAGTGGACTTTAATATCGCTTAATTAAAAATGTCATATTTGGTTTTCATAAAAATTTCAAGCAGTGCAGTCTCCGATCGCAAGATCAACTTAAATAATAAATTAAGAATGAATTTAAAAAGAATGTTGCAAAAAGCTTTAAGCTGTGGTTATGGGGGAATCCGACTTGGCGATGTCAATCCATAGGTCTCCCGCGGGACTTCTTTTCGTTTTCTCCGTTTTGTCACCTATTTCCCACGTATCAAAGGGACTTACGCAATACGTTCACTAGTATTTATTTTAAATAAAATATGACCTCTTTAAAAATACAATAGTTTAATTTATAAACTAAATAAATAATAATATTTGAAATGTTGTGCCTAATGATGAAAGATTTCATTTCTGGAATTAAATTACTAGGCCAATATGAGTTTCTGAAGTTCCATCACCTTGTTTATTTTTTCAAATCAAATAATTTTTCCTGTTTAGTGAATAAAATGCGTTCTTCCAGCGAGTTTTCATGCAGTAAACGCGCCTTTTTCATGTGAGAGGGGTGAAAATTAACTATGTTTTTCAAAAGATAGCAGTGACGTCATGACGTCAGTTAAGTCACAGCGCCAGATGCACAGTTAAGTCGTACGAGTAGCAACTATGACCTAATTACTGGACGCCTTACTCACCAATCGGAACACAACCCAACGCAACACTACCTAAATAGCAATAATTTAAGCACTCTTTAAAATATCATTAGATTTTATCGGTATGAAACTTACCGGGCTCATCTGCTTGAGCAATAGATAACACCAATGCCAGCATGACAAGGAGAACAGATAATATTGCTTTATTCCCAACCATATTATAATTATGTCTTCTCTGAGTGTAGAGCAACCGCTTACTGACATAGTAACTGTATTCTAGTGATCTTATATTATCTATAATTTAATGAGGTTGTTTATAATATCGACAGATATCATTAAAATTCCATCTGATTCATCGGTCTATAAATAGTTTAAAACAAAGTCACTTCCCGTACCTATTTATGTATGTACGCTTAGATCTTTTAAACTAAGCAACAAATTTTAATGTCATTTTCAACATTAGAGTGATTTAAGAGGAAGGTTTATAAGTAAGAAAAAAAGGGTAGGTCAGGTGTAGGTTAGGTGTAGGGTATGTGTAGGGTAGATGTAGGGTAGGTGTTTGGTAGGTGTAGGGGTAGGACCATACCCGAACGTAGTCGCGCTAGGTCCTCCAGTAGAGCATAAAAAGAAAAACAAAAGATAAATATTTAATTATATTTTGATTTATCAAATCTAATCTTTACAATACCTAATCACAATATTTGATGCCTTTAATTGAACACAAAAAGAAACAGTTTTTGTATGAACGCCTAATCAGCTTTAAAGAGAAAAATATTCTGTTTTTAGTATAAAAATATAATAATAATAATAAATCATTTATTCAAACAAAATCTTAAACATAAATATCAAATGAGCATAGTTATTATATTACCTACTTACGATAAATGAGTACAAATAAAATCGAAGTTACACACACACATTTTTAAACTGGGACTAAGTACAGTGCAGTGAATTTGCGCAAACTATTCAAAATAGCATATGTTTAAATAATAATGGATAGTGCGTTTAATAGAAGTATGAGGATTTAACGCAGTTCTCCTTCCGAAAGACAACATGTGGACGCAAACACGACGACTTCAGAGCCCCCCACTGCGAGGTCGACCCCGGCCAGCGAATCTGTCTCGACTGCCGAGATATCTAGATGGCTTTCATCTATAGAACATTGCCTAAAAGAGATTTGCGTTATATCTAGTGAAGGTAAACTGAACTCGGAACAAAAACTTAAAATAGCACCATCAGCAGAAATATTATGGGAGGAGAGTCTCAGCTGGCTGTCCAGTACCAATTTTTAAAGCAAAAATATATCTCTTCAATTCAAAATTTGAATGAACAGAAAGTTACGGATGACCTTATATTAAACTCAAAAATAAACAACAAGCCATTCCTTTGCCGACATAGTAAGAACAAACAATAACTCATCGGTTCGTCCCACCAGACAAAGATAACACTAGTGACGAAACTAAGAAAATTGTGTAGGACTTGGTGAAACTTGATGAACTAAAGTTACATGTAGGTACGAGGGATGAGGAAGACTAAAACGGAGGAGTAATAATTAGCACGGACCGAAAACAAGATCTGGACAAGCTAAAATCATCACGGAATTGAAATTCATCTGGATTGAAGCTAGAAGAAACACCCAAAAAACCGCCCAAAATAATTGTACTTGGCATTCGAATCGACAAATATCTCTGGAAAAGAGGTGTTTCAATGTATATTTGAACAAAATATAATGAACAGGCATCCCAGTTTCGATAAAAACAAGTTCTACAGCTTGCAGGGCATGATATGTCTCCAGTTTTATGGTTAGCCAGTTTTTTTTATCTCGATCATGTGATTCGGTTTTGTTGATTCGGTTGTTTTGGGGCATTCCTTTATGGTATGTCCTGTTCCTCCGCAGTGCCGACAAGTGGGGCTCGTGTCAAGGCAGTATTTTGCCGAGTGACCATATTGCTGGCAGTTGTAACATCGGGTCAGGAGAGTGTAGTCACGTACAGGACAAGATGACCAATTTATAAAGACACGTCTTGTTCAATAATCATTCTTCTAAGTTCCGCTGTAAGTTCTAAAATCAAGTTACATGTAGATGCGTCGTTCCTACCAGATTTATGACTCAGTTTTATAGAGCTGTAGAACTTGTTTTTATCGAAACTGGGATGCCTGTCCATAATATTTTGTTCAAATATACACTGAAACACCTCTTTTCCAGAGATATTTGTCGATTCGAATGCCAAGTACAATTATTTTGAGCGGTTTTTTGGATGTTTCTTCTAGCTTCAATCCAGATGAATTTCAATTCTGTGATGATTTTAGCTTGTCCAGATCTTCTTTTCGGTCCGTGCTAATTATGACTCCTCCGTTTTAGTCTTGCTCATCCCTCGTACCTACATGTGACTTTAGTTCATTAAGTTTCACCAAGTCCTACACAATTTTTTTAGTTTCTTCACTAGTGTTGTCTTTGTCTGGTGGGACGAACCGATGAGTTATTGCTTGTTCTTACTATGTCGGCAAAGGAATGGCTTGTTGTTTATCTTTGAGTCTAATATTAGGTCATTCGTAACTTTCTGTTCACTCAAATTTTGAATTGAAGAGATATATTTTTACTTTAAAGATTGGTACTGGACAGCCAGCCGAGACACTCCTCCCACAATATTTCTGCTGATGGTGCTAATTTTAAGTTTTTGTTCCGAGTTTAGTTTACCTTCACTAGATATAACGCAAATCTCTTTAAGGCAATGTTCTATAGATGAAAGCCAACTAGATATCTCGGCAGTCGAGACAGCTTCTCTGGCCGGGGTCGAACTCGCAGTGGGGTGCTCTGAAGTCGTCGTGTTTGGGTCCACATGTTGTCTTTTGGAAGGAGAACTGCGTTAAATCCTCATACTTCTATTAAACGCAGTATCCATTTTTATTTAAACATATGCTATTTTGCATAGTTTGCGCAAATTCACTGCACTGTATTTAGTCTCAGTTTGAAAATGTGCTGACACAGATTTGACACCGATTCTACACTTTATTATTATTTAATAATCTTCATTAAACACGGATGCTAAACGACACGTCTGTTCGACACGACACGACACGGTCATGGTCCACAAACCTCATTCAGTATGGGCCGTGCGTGGTTTTAATTTCATATTAAATTGTCAAGTATTATTTGCGAATCTTATAATAGAAGGACTGTACAAGAAATATCTATACCTACCGATAAGAAACCAAAATAAATATTCCAGATAATGGGTCAAGGCTGGTTCAAGAAGTCTTAAGATATCGCTAGCATAACAAAGAAATCTATGTGTAAACATTAATCTTTGACCCACAATATAAAATTGTTTTTAGACGAGTGAGAGGAGCGCCACCTTTATCGATTATTTTCTTACTTGTAGAGACTATATTGGCAAAGTAGCCAATATAGTAGTGGACCTATAATATATTATCTGTCTAATAAAATCTACGTGCGTATGTTATATAATATTTTGAATTGTGGTTTGGTCGCAACTTTAAAAGTAGATCATTCTAAATGGATCGAGTTTTCTCGTGTTTCATTCCATCATGAATTCATGGTAAACCTAGTGGTCAATTATATTCACTTTAATAACTAGTGTTATTTTTGCCTTACTTACTTACCGCAACTACTGAATCGAATGGTAATACGATTCACTTCAACAAGAGCGCACACAACACTTTTTCACCATTTTAAATGATTGCGAAATATAAATTCGAATCAAGCTATCACGCATCCATTACAATTTCAAAGGGTTACCTGTAGACATAAAAAGTATGGTTTCATGGTTTTTAAAATAGATAGTTTTTAAAGTTTCTGTGTTACTTCTTAATTGCATAATAAATAAGTACAGGAATGACAAAAGTACAATTTTATAAAGCAAAGGTGCTTTTGTTTGGTCTGGCAAGATAAAAGAGCGGGACTCGCGGCCTCTGTTCTCGCTGTCCCTCTCGGCTCGGGTTAGCCTCTTTAACCATGACAACGTAAAATATACAATAGTGTATGAACATAAGGTTGATTTTCGCAATTATAATTTTGGAGAGTTTTCTGTCCTGTCAAATATGATAAGTCCATGGTAGCCTCCTGTAAAATCGTACCTGGACAGAGTTTCTCTATTGCCCCGTCTGCCCAAACCTTGTGATTAGTTGTGATAGACTTAAGAGGACTGTTTATCGACCGCGTTCCATACAAACAGAGTTTGATCATATTTTAAATATTACGCTATCAAAGCAAATGAAATTTTGTAAACGTGATGCTTGTGGTTTATCAGATTTTCGTTAAAATATATTTAGGAAACACACATATTACGGTACACACGGTACCTATGGTACGGCACTGTTTTACATTTTAAACAATAAATAAATAATGTAGGTTATCAAAATCTATAAGTACAAAGTATAAAAAAATAACACAAAATAAAACCGATATCAAATCACAAAAAGTAAAAAATAAGCTTTTCATATTTTCATAATATTTCTAATACTAGTACACTCATGTCCTCGCTGTTCTTTGCCTACAATATCCACTAATATTTCATACGTTCGGTGAAAGAAATCCTGTTTTGATAACGAGTGTTTGCTTTAAGAATTATCGAAATGTATTTTATGTACTATAAAGAGTTTAATAATAATATAAATGACGGAGTTCTGAGAAACAAACACAAATTTTTTTTTTACCAAATTATGAATCATCTCCTTTTTTTAAATCAGTTAAAAAGTTCATATGTGTCTAATTTATCATTTCTGTTTCCACATAATCTCAATGACAGTAACGAACAGTGGAATTAAGAGATAACCACGACGAGATTATTAATAAGTTTACTCATGCGTGTACAATGAAACCTAACTCAAATATGAATGGCTAAGTTATCGTCTTCAAGCATCCTTTTTGCTGCCATTTAAAATATTATGAAAGGTTAGAGTAGCCGACGGAGGCTAAAAATGTCCGTCTGTACAAACAATGTGTCCACGATAACGGACAGTTGGATTTGTTTCACGTAATGGAAAAATGGCCAGTATTTTAAATGAGAATTTAAAAATTTAAGAAGGCCCCGGACGAGAAATATGCGAAACGTTTTTAATGTGGTTGCGTTTCATACGTTATTCTGGCTTTTGGGATGTTGCCCTCTGTTTTCGGTTTGGGATTTCTGGTCTAATTAAATGATATATTAATATAATGTTTTGTTTGACGTACATATTGGCATGGCGGTAAAAAATATTTGAGTCAGTCTCCTCACATGCAAATTGCTAGAACTTTAAAAAAATATTTCCTAGTTGAAATTGATTAGCAAATTAAGCGAGCATCGGCGTACGGTTGCGCGTCTGTCGGTTCTCTACGGGTTGCATTTCGGAGAGTGTCGGTTTTCTGCAGGTTGCATTTCAGAGAGTGTGTAAAGCAGTTGCACGAACTTATTCCCCCAGCCCCTTTCCGCCATCAGGAGACGCGATCCGGGCGAACGTGTAATCCTTATGTCGTGGATCTTCCAGCTATCAGCACGAGCCTCTTTCGTTCATCCTTTATAATGCGTACCGCTAAGAAATGGAAGACGTTGCATGCGAGTGTGTTCCCTGATTATTATAATCTGGACGACTTCAAGTCCACAGCGAATGGACTGTTCCTAGGCAGGCATGCTTCATTTTCGGCTTCATCGTCACTTACCAGAAGGTAAGATAGCTGTCAAATTCCTGGCTAGTTTAATAATAATAACAAAGTGAGCACACCGAACATATTAACCAAGATGAGCAATCTAAATAGACAATGTGTCCCCAAAACGAACCCTTTCGGAAACCCGAATTTTCTAATGTTATCGCGCCATAAGCGTGGCTTTTCTTCGAATCATATCTACACGAGTACCAATGCATTAATTTCATGTTTAAAATCACTTTCGAATTTCTAGCCTTATACTACAAAACGGTCACCTATCTACCGGTCACAGTTGCTGCTAGTTAGCATTATTAACTTAGTTCATCGCTTTTGCGTAATTTAATCTCAATAATATAACAAAATCTCACTTAGATCTTGAGCCGACAATTTAACCCGGAACAATCATCATAACGGATAAGTATGGAACAGTGCCAATTTAGCTCTGTTTCAGCGTGTTAAATATGCCTTTAGATAGATGTACATCGTAGATATTTTATACCTATAACACCTAGATCTGTGCTAGATATATAATATATAATACCTAGATATATAATACGCCGCGTATTACCAAGTGGCTTAACAAAACGCCGTTTTGTAAAGTTTTATTTGTAAGCTTCCATTTTTGAACCCCTCATCTCGAGTCTATAGTTTTCAATGTTGGTTTTCGCTATCTTTGCTGTCAATGTTGATCCTAACGTAATTAAAAAAATACTGAATTTTCCATGTCGAAAATCATAATTAAAAATCGTTCGACTCGGTGCGAGCAGTTCACACATAAAACCCATGTCTCGCCTCAGTTAGGTACATTGCATTGCTGGCCACTGCTGTACATTTGCTTGAACATGAGCACAGAATTCCTACTATAATATATACGACCGCTACATTACAAAGCACCGACGGTTAGTCTGGCTGGCCGTTCTGCAAATATGTATGGCGTGTTAAACTGTACCTACCTACCACAGACCAATATTAACCGCAACAGAAGGATGACTTCACAAAGATAATTATACAAATAGCGACCTTTGCGACGACGTAATGCAATTTTGCTCGCCATAATCTTGGAATGCACGTCTCGTCGAAGACTGCAGCCACAAAACTCGGCATCCTTTCGAAAGTCAGGCGGTACTTCACTTCACACAAGAATTGTTTCGATAATATCAAGCATAAATGCGATCCTGCATGGCCGCTTTGCCTTCGGCGGGAAAAAACACATGCTACATCTTCGACTTCATCGTCGCTTTCCATCAGGTGAGTTAAGGTCAAATGCAATTGATAATAAAAAAAAAAGTGCATAGACGATAATTTGGAAGCCCTTGACTGACACGTGAACGATGGTAATCTTATAATTGAACAGTGAGTTCTAGTGTATCATTCTAGTGGTTATATTTAATTTGCATAAGGAAAACGAAAACCAGTGATTACAATATAATTTTAGTAATAAGTAGCAACATAGAGTCAATTGTAGGTCTCCACAGAAAAAACTGGATAAAGTAATACATAGTACGTACTCCATTTAAATGGAAACGAATAGTCTATTTAAAATTGAAACAGTATTTCTTTTGGACTATGACATGGGATCGTTTAAGAGGTATATAAGAGGTCTCTACAGAGGCGGGCAACACATTGGTAACTGTCCTAGTGTTGCTGATGTCCATAGGCAGCGGTGACAACTTTTCATCAGGTGGCCCGCTTACCTGTTTGTCTGCCGTATAACATAAAAAAAATGATTGTTTAAAGAAGACGGTATGGTTGTGTAGAATTAATTGAGTGTGCAAGCGCATTGCATCTCGCTGACTCACAAATTGTGTTTAAAGAGTCAAGATAAATTCTTCTGGATACAACTGTAAAGTTATTAGCAGCTCGCAACAGAAATGTGTTGTATTCCATGTGCAGAATTCACCTCGCAGTGTGGACGTAAATAACTTCTAACACTTCCTTGCTAAATAGCGTGTAAGAATCCAAATTCTCTTTGGCACGTCGCCGACAAATGTCTAGAAGTGGTATGGGTCTTGTACTCCAGGTACAAACCAACAAAGGTATTTCCCGTCACCTGTTAAACTTGGTCGATCAAGTTTTCACTCTTTTTGCACGAGACGACAAGATCGCGATTGTTTATCGTGAATAAAATATGAATAAGTTGTCAAATAATAATAATTTTCTCGTAACAAGCTTTTATCGAGCAGCTTTTGATTGAATATCATAGGGGTATAGTACTCATCAAGACAATTCCAATGAGCACATGCACGATGGGTTTATCTTGTTGCGTTCTGTAATTCCTATGGTCACCTTCCATCATCATCATCAGACCTTGACTGTCGCCTAGGGGTATCATACTCATCAAGACCATTCCAAATAGCCCAAACAATATGGAGTTATCTCAGGCTCAGTTGCGTTGCAGTCGCGTGCGCGTTGCATTGCAGTCGCTTCAGAGTTGTCCTCATGTGTTAATAGTCTTAGTCGTCCATCTATAATAAACCGGAACATGTCGTGTCGTGACGTTTAAATAGACACCCCTGTAATAGTCTCACAGCTACCTCACAGCGCATTGTTCCTTCACTTCACCTTTGCTTATGCAAATGAGTTTGACTGAATACCGGTTGGCTTCTTCAGTACAATAGGAATTTGATGCTTTGTGTTTAGTAAATGGAGTATGATTTACTAGAATGCACGCTGTATTAAAATAAATAATATATAAATAAATAATCAATTTATTTCTCCACAACAACGTATACATAATTTGATATGAAACTACATTAATAAGTCATCAGAACATGTTGTATACATATACATATTTGTGGGGACTGGTGCCTGAACTAGGGAAACCTGTGCTACAGGTCACCAGGTCTTCACCCCAGAGCAACCTGTCTTACTATGTTTAATTATAGAGAAGATTAGGCAATGTACAAGAGCAGGTTAGCACGCTTTCGTTTACTTGATCGGGCATAAGGAGTAGCTTATCCCCTTCCCCTTCCATTGAGCTAAGTATAGCAAGGTTATCGAAAGAAGAGTTCTTAAACATTCACTGTACAAATAGGTTTGTATGGGGTCGAAAACGCGTGGGTGATGCCCCTGGTATTGCAAACGTCCATAGGCTGCGGTAACTGCTTACCATCAGGCAGGCCGTAAGCTTGATACAGTACAGTTTTGACAATCTTTATTATAGGTTTTAAGAGAGGTAGGGCATAACAGGATTTCCTGTTCGAATTATTTGGAAGCCCGTCTGGGGGAGTACCTCTCCCTCGCAGAAGATCGTAACAAAATAACATCGCTTTTAGCACTGTTGTGTTCCTGCGGTGACTGGAAACCCATAGCTCCCCGAGGAGTTATTGTACTGGCGGTTAAGCTGGAACAACAATCATCATTTCTAAGGCCGTCATGGTGTGGTTTTCATGACGATAGTCGTCTTGCTTGGTTGATAGAATTGTACTTGCGGCTTTTGATCAGGCAGAGTTGTGCCAGTATATAAAATAGGTTTCTGTACCTATAAGATCTGCAGGTGCTACGGTTTCATAACTTAAGGCGATTCCTTTGCCCAGTCAATCAAACCTCAAGGATGCTTCACATTTGTTTTAAGTAGCACTGGTCAGAACATAATATAAGTCGCACTGATATTTTTTTGGTCACAATAATCTTGGTGTCAATATCCCAGTTGTGCTCTTGCGCCCGAGGGCCCGCGGACCGCAATAATGATACAGGTTTTGGCAAACTGATCTCTGTGACCCTGTTAACAGGGGACACTGACCAAATTGGAAACCCCACAGGTGGATGTGGATGACACAAGTCAGTGGGGATTTTTGGAATATATCGATCATGGTTACACATTCAGTCTCCTTAATGTGCAGGTTTAAGCGTGATGTTTTATTTCACCATAAGACCATCGGTTAGGGTTCAACTAAAGAACGAATATAACTCAGAAAAGTCGTGGTTGCATAGCGGCACTGGGAATCGAACGCGATACCTTTCACTTGCGAGTCCTCGCCACCTCATTAGGCCGCCGACGCTCATAAATCGTACTGGTACATAATACCTATATAAGTACCTAACCTAGTTCACTGAGCCAACGAACCCTCCATTATGGGATTATATCCAAAGGACACATTGTCCTAAATGGTGAGTGAATCTTGAAAATATCAATTTTGAATTTTGATTACAATACAAAGGATAGAGTAGAAGAACAGGGCTGAGTTGCTACTTTATGAATCGCTCAAATTAATATCAATTGGTTTTCAATAAAAAGTTTTACACGGTTATGGTATTTTGCTACTAAATTCTAATTTGAGACCAATGATTTCGCTGTTACATTTTTAAAACTGCCATTGAACAATGTTGTATTATTATTGTAATTCGATTGCAGACAACGGCAGTCTCTTGATAGATTTGAGAAGGCAGCACCATAACTGTTCAACTGAAAGCCATTTACGATTCCATTACGACTCTATTGTTATAAGTTTTTGTATACGTAACCTATATTCTCTCAATTATAAAGGAGTAGGAATGGAGTCTCAATTGAAAATCAGTAGCATGAGCCCCCGGTTTCCTTCTGAATAACATACCAGAGCGATGCGACACTAGAATGCGACACACGAATAATCGCCCTCCAGCGAAAATCTACGCGCACATTAACTGTAGTCACATGGTTGCTAGTGTGAAAGTGAACGAATTTACGAGGTATTCAACAAGATATACTGTGCCAGAACCGATATATTACATGGCCGTTTGAAAACTACTAACTAACCTTATACGAGCCTATCGCTGTCAAGCTGTAATGTAATGAGATAACATTTAAAATTGATTGAGAATTCGTACATCGCTGTTTGTATTGGCGGTTTTTTGTGAAGTAGGTCTGTAGGGACCGTGGTAGGCGTGGGTTGAATTCAGCTCATTTTCTCGAATTTTTTAACTAAAGAAAACTATCGATGTCTTATCTAGGTCTAAGTGATAATACTATCCCACAAAAAACATTTTTATGCAAAGTAACGCCAAGGCGAGTAGTACATGTAGCTTGCACTGTAAAACAGTTATCAGAACTTTTGAAGAGCCAAGCTCATGCTCTAAACTTACACTCTCTTACTCTTATCATAGCGTATATCGTTCTGTGTGAATCCTAGTCACTTCAACCTAACTATCAGGCATTCTAACTAACGAAACGGTCAGGCATTTTAACTAACCTTAGTTAAAATGCCTGACCGTTTCGTAAGAGCGACGTAGACACTCCCATGGGCTTATGAAAAGAAACTAACTCACCAACTAGGCTTTAACAGTAGGTCCTTGAGAAACCACATATTTTAACTAAGGTGTTTAAGATTTACGTAATTTCCTGAGAATTTGACTTTCTAGCACTGTTCAGACCGAATCTATAAGGATAAAAATATGACGAATTGCATCGAGTAAAGGCCTGCCTATAGTACCCTGCGTATCTGTTCTCTCATCTTGGCGGGGGCACTGTCCCTCCAGATTTACAATAAATTTAATACAACCTATGAGCATTTAGCCGCAGCCTCAACAAGCAGACCTATTCTTGCGACATTTCCAACGCCAAACAAAGAAAACCAGCCAAGATCAAACGCAACGTTTTCCTTTGAAACTTCATGCTTAATTTAATTCGATCACGCATGCAGTCTAAAGCCTAAATAATTTTACCGGTGGATTCCATGTCATACGAGGTTCTTGACTTTAACCTATACCTAGGTATTTTTATTTTATTCAACAATTTATTGCACACAATATATAGTAAACAGAAATTACAAAAATGAAAGACGACACAAAGGCACTACTTATTTCTAAGTAGAAATCTCTTCCAGCAAGCCTATAGAAGAGAGACATGATAGAGTATAGGGGATGAGATGTGCGCAATTGTACGGTAAGGTATGTTAAAATGTGAAAAAAAATGTTTTGCTTGTGTGTTTATCCTGAGGACAATCACTATCTGTACGTAGAATAAAACAAAGTGGCTTTTGGCCGTTTGTCCCTGTGCACAAGGTGTGTGTGTGTCTGTCCATGCATGTATCTATGTACCTACGCTTAGATCTTTTAAACTACGCAACGGATTTCAATACGGCTTGCAACAATAGATAGTGTTTATATGCTAAAAAAAAAGGATAGGTAGGTAGGTGACTAAACCACGCCATACGCCAGAAAATGGGGCTATTGTAAGTCGTCGGCGGCCCCCAAAATATGACGGCCCCGTAGATGACCTCAAGAAAATATCTGGGAAACACCACTTTTCATTTAATTATCGCTTGGCATCATTAAAATATTTAAACTAATACTTAATACATTAATTAATTCCTTATGTAGTCCACAGTTTTCCCAGCGTGCTCCGTGTTGGGAAAACTGTGGAGTTCTTATAGAATTATTGTTCTAATAATGATGCTGACCATCTGTTAAGTCAACCTAGTGACTAGCTAGAACCTGGAGTTTTTAGCTATTAGAAGGAATGTAGGTACAGTTGCGCCTCTAATATGTTTACTTCTCATATATTAGGTACCATGTAAAAGTTGATACATTGCTCGGAAAGCCAAATGTCTATACATTGGCGAAATCAACTTCTTACTACAAATATATTATGTACAAAGTAACAACTAACTTACACACTCCTAAGTTTCTAAGAAAATGCGTGAAGCCACATCTGAAAATACGCAAATATTTCTATAACGCACTCATTTATCAAAGTGTAGACATTGTCTAACTTTATTACCTACTTGACTCCCTTTCACCACCCCTTGGGTGCATAGAGTTGTTTACGGAATTTCTCAACTAGGGTTATATACTTATCCAAATCCCGGCTGTATTCCGGGACTGATATTCTTAAACCAAAATTCATCTTTATAAATACTGTTTATATTGTATACCTAAAATTAACACTACTGGGCTTTCATAGTAGTACATGAAGATATTGACAGAACAGAAAATTTATATTAACAGACCGTAATTCATATCAGGAAGTATTACTTTCTATTTATTTAATTCTAATGTAGGTATTTACGAAAATTACCTATAGAATCCAAACTAATACTATAAGTGCACAAGTAACTATATGTTCTGAGTGACAAACGAGTGTACAGGTCACCTGATGGTGAGTGATCACCGAGACCATAGATATTCGCAATAGCAGTGGGATCGCTTCTTGTGCCTCAAATGGGATTGATTCTTGAAGATCCCAATATCGTACCGGCTCGGAAACCGCTGCAGGAAGATCATTCCATAAGATAGTCGTACGAGTCAGGATGTTTATCGAAAAGCGTACGGTTATTGACCGCCATTTATTACTCGAGTTAAAGATATAAAGTTGATCTTCATATTATGACTAACTACTACTAACTACGACTACTACGAGTATGTTGCCTTGGACCGTAATTGTCGCAATGATCCAAATAATGCTATGAACTTTAAAAAATAAGGATATATTTTCCTAATCAAGTTATTATGAAACAAATAGCCATACGGTTTATTAACCATATAAATCGCGGGTCTTTAAACACCGAAATCCCGGAAAGCGGGATCTCTTGTATACCCCTAGTCTTAGCGAAGGGGTCTTCGGGGAATATATCCATCATGGCACATACGGTCATCTTTGTTTACCTCCAAGATTTTAGAGAGTTGCACTAGCTTGAGATGGGTATAACATCGAACGGAACTTATACTTATCTGTCTTAAAAGTTTATAAAACATTACCAAGAATTTAACATATATTTTGTAAAAAGGTACGAAATAAATAGCTGGCCGACTGTAATGAGGAAAAAGCTTAACATTTCTGCTATAATAACGAACATAGCTTGCCTACAGCGAAACCTAGGGCATCGAAGCGATCATTCATTCATCTATATCATTGAACAGAAGATCGCAGTCTTTACAACAAATGGAAGTGTTGCTAACCATTTTCAGCTATACAGAATAAAATTTTATAAAAAAGCCGTAAAAGAGGTCGTTCCCGGGAATTTGTATTATTCGGTAAGAAATAAAAGCTCTATTATACAGGACTTTAATTCGTAACATGAATACTACTATAAATATCAATACGTGCGTCTGGTGAGCTAGTATTATGTATTATCTAGGATCGACACGTACAGTTTTAACTGCTTTTTCAGTATTAATTGCATACCGTTGAGGGCGTCGCTGTTGTTGGTATTGATATGTAAATTTAAAATATTTCATAATGAAATGCCACCCTTTTTATCAGTTCTAGTTATCAGCTAAGTTAGTGCCTAGGTTTATGGCACTTTAATTTTGTTGTCGACGTGTTACGTTAAAAATTAATGAAGAGGCAAATCAAAGACATTGATGATCTGTAAAATGCATGCATTGCAATACCGATCTTTGCTTGCCCACCGGGTAAAAGTGAGAACCAGCAGTACTTCAATGCTTGAAATGCTTAAATGAGAAGAAAATACAGGCTTCGTTCTAGCGATAAATCCCGGCTCAGTGTTTGCTCTTTTACTAGGACGCCGCTTTCAGATTTACGTACCGCAAGGTTTCCTACCAGAAATCTTAACAAAAAATTTAAAGTATTTTACGTGCGTCAACTGCCGTCTGACATTCTGACATTCTTCTCTCACGTCTGACATTGGAGCATCGGTGGCCTCTAATTCTTATTGGTTCCGGCTCGTACCCCGCGAGATACCAGATTCGGACCCCATGTACCGATAATTTTTTTCTGAGTTACGTTAGTTGAACACTAACCGATGCTCTTAAGGTGAGAGAAACCATCGTGACAAAACCTGCACATTCAGGCGACTGTAACCATGATCCAATCAGGTCAGGTTCTGCGGTTAATAGTGTCACGTAGGTCAGATGGTAGTCGCTTCACTATAACTACCTGATCTGTCAAATCCTGGAGCATGGTCAAGGCGAGGCATTAATGCCAAGATGACTGCAATCTTAACCGCACAACCTCTTAGACGCCGATTTGCCAAAGTCCGTCTGTCATCAGGGGGACCGCGTTCAGGTAAGGCTTGACTTGTGACCAGAGGATGGCCGTAGGGCCCCATAATCCCCCCCCCCCCTCCCCGTTCCCTAAAATCCCCAAATTATCCCCATACTAATAACCTTGGTACAAATTCACACAACACCAATTCAATAACCAAGGAAGCACGCAATAAAAGTTACGCGCAAAGTTTACAGTGTTAGACTCTCCGCAAGGCGCAATATACGAACATTTTGCGACAGTTTTATCTGTCTGTTTTATGTGACAGTAATAAAATTACCCTTACAGTACAAATCTCTGATAAAGACGATCTTGAGGGCAGATGGCTGCCTAACGTCGTATTATTATAGGTACAACTGAGATGTTCCTTTGCCAAAATCCATTAGTGTTATGACGGATTGTGATATAGAGTTCTAGATGGGTTAGCGAAGAATAATAAAGTAGTATGTCTGAATGACCATGAGGCTCTTGTTACACTTGAGGCTTATCATATCTTCACCGTCGGAGATATTGAAAACTAGTTGGCCCACCGCGACTTTGTTCGCGTGTTGTCGTGCCCATAAACCTTTTTCTTCAATAACTGAAAACTAAGCGCACATACACATATAGAGTCGTTCGGGTCAAGTGTGCGCACTTTTGCCTTTGGAACCCCATTGTGCATTAGAACATCGGAATTAGTGAAATAAAAGTAGTATTTCATAATGAACATTTATTAGACAATAAAAAAAAATCATCAAGTACATTAGTTTTGAATCAAATAAATAAAAACAACTAAAAGTCGGAATGCTTTACCCGTATAGCGGGTAAGTGCGTATACCTGTGGGGTAGCCGTTGCTGCAACTGCTCATTTGCTGTGAGCCGAGTCGAGATTTGGAAGCAACTTCATGATCTTAAGTATAGTGACAAGACCATAAATTAAAGAGATTAGGCTTGTTGTATCTACATTTTTGCTTACCTTCCATACATAGTATAAAACAAAGTCGCTTCCCGCCGTCTGTCCCTATGTATGTATCTATGTACGCTTAGATCTTTTAACTACGCAACGGATTTTAATGCAGTTTTAAACAATAGAGTGATTCAAAGAAAAGGTTTATAAGCAAGAAATAAAAGGGTAGAATATATGTAAGGTAGGTGTTGGATAGGTGTAAAGTAGGGGTAAAGTAAGGTAGTCGTACGACGCCACGCGAACGAAGTCATAAATATAAACAAAATGTCACTTCCAGGCACCTGTATCCGCGTCAAACGTTGTACAAATTCTTCGCACGGTGGACACATTAAAAGAAATATCATTTCACTAATGGACCACTTGTATTACATAGACGTGTAGGTGGGAACTGTCCTCTATACACGGAGTGCCCTTTTGTCAGACGCGTCGTCATGAGGCATCACTTCGGAATCACGGGATATTATCACCAACTTGTCACCTCTGTAGTGTTCGTTTTTTGTAGGTATTACTTAGTTGCTTAATGTAAGTATCTACTTGCTTTGGTGCGCAACTTCGTATGCTGGGAACCATTTTTAACGTGTTCCCGGTCGTTTCCGGTTTCCAGCCTAACAAAATTTTATGTACGTTTACAAAATGTAAAGAAAACACTGAATTTAAAGCGATTTGTTTAAAAAGATTACGTTTCAAAATCAGTGACTACAATGGCAGTCAATTTTAATGAATCGGGTGCACACGACTCATGGGTTTATTATTATTATTACTTTTTTAATTTTACATACACTTTTGATCTTGAATTTTATTTCCGAATATTGGTTTTGAGGATATTTCGTATAAGATAAAAATGTAATGTATATGCCTATTCTAAATGTACTTAATCGTCAGTTCACTATTAGACATAAATTAAGGTTCACCAGGTTTAATTTAATTATTAATTACATGCTGAACGTATGAGAAAGTAAATACCAATATTTTGCATGGATCAACAAGGCCAACGAGGTTACGCAAAAATTATAGATTCTCGCTGGGTTATATTTTGGGTGCTAGTTTTAAAACTAGCACCCAAAATTAAGCTCCTAGTTGAGCTTAAGCTCAACTATTAACATTGTATCAATTATAATATAAACTTAAAATGTTAGGTAAATGAATACGAAAGTATTACGAAGGAAAACGAAAACAGGAAAAGTATAAAATGTACGTAGGCATAATGTATCGAAAATATAAAACTGATTTGCATGAATAATATAAAAAAATCGAATTCTATCATCGAACTATTGTCTCAGATCATCACATCTTCCAGCTAAAACTACGTAATAAATGGTTTGTACAGTCAACTGGTAAACGAAAATGGGTTCTATTTAAAGAGTGCTAAGACTAAATTTAGTGTGAAGGTAGGAGTTCTGAAGGAAATCTGCACAATTTGCGACGCCCCCGATCCCCGACAAACAAAGGAAGAGTCCTGCGTCCGCTATAAGGGATGGAATATAATTTTTTTAATGGCACCGAATTTGTCCCAAGCTGAGTCCGCCTTTAAATCATGATTCATGCCGCGGTGACTATTTCTAAATCGTTTGATAAAAATCTCTATTTAACTCGACGTGATTTACATTTCCCTTACAAATCTCTTTCTTTAAAATCGATATTATACGCTGAATCAGGGTTAGTTTTTGCGGTAAGAAGTTTTTTATAACTTGATACGTTCTAACTTCTACGTTCTAAGACTTCGCCAACAATGGCGATGAAATATAATTTGAATCTCCTGATTTCTAATTTAAAATAAATTATTAAAGGAACTTTCTCCCATGCACACTAGATTGTGGAACAATCTCCCTGGAGAGGTTTTCCCTGGAGAGTACAACATGGAGTTCTTCAAGAGGGGGATGAAAATGTATTTACAGGGACGGCAACGCGGGAGTGTTACCCCTGGTATTGCAAGCGTCTATAAGGCTGCGGTCATTGCTTACCATCAAGCATACCGCAAGCTTGTTTGCTACCTTAGTGGTATAAAAAAAACCTGTCTTGCAACGCGTCGTAGCTCCATGCAGTTATTATACTGCTTAGCCTAACGCATTTATTCTACTTCATTAAGTATTATTAGTATTGGTGATGGATTGACGGATTTTTACAATGAGAAGTCATTAAACAAGTTCTGGACTAATCTTTGAATTACGCTAAAAATGTATATTTTTCGTCTAAGGATCAACGTTAAATGAGGCAGCTTCTCAATAGTGTTGGTATGCGACAAGACGCTAAGTCAGAATTATGATTGAAATTGACTAGAATCGACTAGAACAAGACACATGAGACATGTGATAAGAAACGAACCCTTACACACATCTTTCGAATACGCCGTGCATGTAAGCAATAGCTCGCGTGCTGATCGTGATAAATATTATTGATGAAAACAGAGAAGAGTAAAGGAGACAGAATGTTGCTCTACGGTACAATTGCAGATAAACTTGCCCAGCTCAATGAAGAGTCAGCCGAGGGTCTGAAAAGGCCACATTAACGTTTCAAAATATGGTTCATATTAATTTGTCACAAACTTATCTGTAGCGTCGCTATTGTTGACATTGATATGACAATTCAAAATGGCGTCACTTAGTTCCAGTATTGGCCACCGGATCAGATAAGTTCGTGACACTTACACACTGGAGGCGACAATGAAACTAGATAGGAATCGTCATCCAAAAACAAAAAAAACTGAAATTCGATTGTAACCATAGAAAAGCTAGATTTTCAGGTTTCAATAACAATTTGTTGTATAAAAATACAGGGTTTGTCGTTAAGCCCTTTTGCCATAGGATTTAGGAATTAACTAGAAAAAGATTAACTAGCCTAATAAAAAATGTTTAGAATAATACTGAAAAAATATTCAGAAAAAAACAAGCTGTCGAAATGTATACCATAATCTTCTTAAAATGTACCTAAAAGTGTAAATTTGAAATTGTTGTGCTATTTGTGTGGGCCGGTTAATGTTCTCCTGTATGTTTCTTCTAAAAATAATGAATTAAATAGTAAATTGTTATTTATTTATTGCAGTTCACAATTTATTCTTTCCTCGATGATTAATAATCTCACGAGACAGGTACATTATACGCTCCTTTACATAACAGACATGCATCTTAAGAAATTTAAGTTCCAAGGCCGATTTAAGTTATTTAAATAAAAATTTAATTATTTAACGTAGTTTAATACCTATTTGTATTTTTTTTCTGGAACCTACGTCGGTGACATTAATTCTACAACGGATATCTTCATTACTGATCCAAACACGAAGAGAAACTCCGAGAGTTCTTTCAACAATAAAGAGTATTAAATGAAGACACGACCGTCATACATAGATCCTTTAGTAAGAATGCAGTACCTGTAAGAAATTGCTTTATCCCTGTCAGTCAGGGAGCATGAAAGCGGACATTACGCTTGGGCGAAGATTACTTGGTACCCAACGTAAATAATTTCTCATTCATTTCATGACCGAAATGAGCACAACGGAAAATCTTCGTAATATTTGTACGTTATATTATTAGTACTTGGGTAAAATTTTGGGGTTCCACTTCTGAGCGTGTTCTTTCTTTTAATATTGTATTATAGTTGAGTTATCATAGCCAAATGGTTCACTTGGTCTATAGTTACTATGCTAAACGGCCAGATAGTTAATCAATTGAACGAACTCTAAATTCATGAACTGGAATCTTTTTTTTTAAACCAAGACAGTGCCACCTAGCTTCAACGTAAGCAAAGCTTGTGTTATGGGTGCTAGAAAACTAAAAAGCAACTTATATTTTATTTTCTAAATACATACTTATTATACATACAACACCCAGACCCGTAACAAAAATTTAAATTAATTTTCAATTTCTGCTCGACCGGGAATCGCACCCAGAACCTTTGCGTGGCATGTTAATCAACTAAACCAATTATGTCGTCATACTGGTAATGTCAAACGAACTCCCGAGTTGGTGGAGCTAAACAATGTCTTGTCACAACACTAAGCGACTTCAAACTATAATTAATAGTTTGCATTAATTAGGTTTTATAATTCGGTTAGGTTAGGTCAGCGTTGTGACAATGCATGGACGAGCTCCATAAATTCCGAAAACTCGGATTTACCTCGAATGTTTAGTGCTGTCATAGAAATAATACAGTCGGGACGTCTGATAGAATTTTCTCGAATTATCTCGAAAGGGAATGCGCTTACTTGAAATATCGACGGGCAAATGACGAGGGTTGAAGTTTTTGATAAAAAAAACCTTCCTAGAAATTAATAAAAAGCTTGTTTAGGTGCAAAATATATTTTTGCACCTACAAGGAAACTCCCCAATAACGCCACTCTCTCGTCAACGTAAGATACAATAAAACTGTATCCCAGTAGAACCTCCACAAGCTGCCTCCCGCTTGACCGACATTTTAATTACCATTTCACTTCCCGCTAATGAGTTGACAAGATGGGCTATAGTCGTAAAAATAACGTGGCGTCTTCCTGACCCCACCGCGGCGCGATACAGCACGACTTGCTCGTAAAAAGACTCTAAAGTTTAAATATTACAAAGTTTATTAGAGAAAAAAGGATCGTTTATTTTTTTACATTCGCAAATCGCTCTTGTTTAAGAGTCAGCTTGCTTACGTTCTTTTAATTAGGGACCGCAATTTGGGATTTGCTCGGCTGAGCTGTGGCGAGCTGATAACCGTTTGACGGTTGTGTAGGTACTTGTTGTTTGCTGTTTGGCTTGTGTACATTGGCTTTAGGATAGACAGTACACAGTCTACCAAATTATAACCTGTAGTGTTCTGAATGAAGGATGTTGTCGTAGATTCAATTTCTTATATTGATATAAGTATACTGATTTTTAAAATTTTGCAAATATTACCTTTTTATAGTTGCCGCAAACCGACTATTTCCTCTTTAATATTTTTTATTGATTTGATTTAAGTTTTTTTGTACAGCGCCATCTGGCCGTAGCAGACGTATGTTAACCAACTGAACCACTTGGGTCGTGAAATTCTTTGATCGATGAAATTAGGAAGGTACTCCCGAGTGATATCAGAGAAGAAACCCTGCAAGAAAACGAAAATTGGTAGTTGTGAAGTTTTAATACCAGTGCAAATAAATTCAAGAATAGCGTCGACTAACCAATCGATGTCTGATCCAACCCCTCTCACCTACTTCACTATTTCAAGTAAGTTTTTATTTTCATTCTCTTCTCTTATTTTTTATTTTCTTCATTATAAGCTCATGCAAATATAATTAGAAGTAAGTAGAAAATTTCGTATTAAAACCGAAATAAGGTCAAGTCACAGTAATGTTCGTCAACGCTTCCCTTTGTCATTTTTCAAATGCAATAAACAGAACATAGGAGGCAGTCATGGTTTATTCAAACAATGTCCAGGAAGATCAAAGAGCTGTCCCACAAATAAATCTCATTTCTCTTAACAAAAGTCATTATAAAGGACTTTCGTCCCTTATGAAAAAGAATATAATAAGAGATTTGTAATATAATAAGAGAATTGTAGCAAGCTAGACACAGTCCGTCGAAGTAGTTTTAAACTTTTTAATAATTCTTTGGAGATATTCTGGTTAGGAAAGTTTCTATTAAGGCGGTCGAACGGTTTGATTTCAAACTGGAGACTGGCTTTTCGCACTATTTTAATTCAATTTTCGTTTCATGAGTATTACAAAAAACGTGATACCTACTACTAAAGTGAAATCAGTAGGTATGCGTGGACACAAAGCAACGCGCCCTTCAAGCGTTGTATCTACCAACATTCTAGTATTTTTTTTCTCTATGGATTAAATGGTCTTGAGCTTAGATTATATTGCTGTCTTGAGAAAGAGCGGCCATATTAGGGAAAAAAACATTATCTTCTAACGAGAATATTCTTCAAACGTCTGATAATGTATAGAAACAGCAATCGCTCATAGAATAGGGTCCATTGTTGTTTCACGCTTTTTGGAAATCGGAGCGACGCGTAACAATTATGTAAGTGGTACAAAAATTTACCATATTCTATATGCAATACATTCCACTTTGACTTGCTCTCTCGCTTTTTGCTTCCGAATTTAGGCGACTGAATTTATCCAAATAAGCGCATATCCCGATTTGGGGCTGACTCGTGGCCATCGAAATAAATGTAGGTACTACGTACAACTGGAATGCGTACTGTGCTGAAACAACAAGCCGGTGGAGACATTCTAGTTACCTCAAAGTTATTTCATCCCATTCTATTAGCTTATGACCATAATTTGACTTGTTCAATCTTGTTCAGTTGTTATCTCCGAAACTAGGGGCGAAACCGAATTTGAAAATTCTTTCATATTAATGCTACATTAGGGAAGCCACATTATTCACCAGTGTGATAGGGTACTTTTAGCCAACTGAATATGTACTAGAGATGAAACGGATAGTTGTTTGGCCGGATACCGGATACCGGATATCCGGCCATCCCATAAGCCGGATAGTCGGATATCCGGCGGCCGAATATTTCGCAGGACATCTCTGAACCAGTCTGTGCAAGATATGAGCATGGGTGGGAAATTTGACAACTGCATGTGCTTACATGATTTCAAGTCTTCGTTAAATACAAATAATTTGAACTTTATTCTGAACAATTCTTCCAACCTAGGGCGGTACTCTCGATTCGAAATACGGGTAATTAGCCACAGCATCGTGGATCAGATTGTAGTGAAAGATTCTCTTAAATTCGCATAAGAAGACAAACCGCATACTATCTCTCAATGTAGGAGCAATTCGTATTTTAACTAAATATGTTTATTTTCCTTACATTAACTTTGCAAAAAATATTTTTTACTTACCTACCTACTAAATGAACAACCTAAACAACAGTGCTTCGATAAAGGAATATTTATAATGTTTGTGATTACTTTTTTCCTATGAATAAAATCTTTTTATCTACACTCATAGCGTAATGTTCCAATTACATATTCGAAAACAGTTGCTTAAGGATACACTTTTTTCACGCCAGTCTATAAAAATTTAATAAATTACTTTTCGATACAGCATTTCCCATACTATTTTCATTACAGCTGTATCGAAAAATAACTTTTTAATCATTATGCAACACTTTTCTTTTTTAAATTTTTGTCGGGCGCCGTGATACGGCTAAATGTAGGCTGAATACCTAAATGTCTTCAACAAATTCAAAATTCCTGTTTATATTTGTGATCAGTTCATAGTCTGTGGTTGTCATTGTGTACATTTGGAATTATTTTCCCGCTAAACAGAATATTTTTTCTAATTGTTGTAATTTGTGTTTGTGAATGTTTTTTCTTGTTTGAAGCAAATGAATAGATAAATGTGAAAATAGTAAAGTGAATTTTGCTTGATATCCTCGACGCGTAGATACAACAGAACTGACTCGCAGTTACTTCCAGCAAAGTTGAAAAAATTCTAGGTACGAAATTTTAACATGAAAATATGAGTGTAGATAAAGTAGTGTATGCAACTGCATATAATTAGGTATTAAAACACTCGTGTCAAACTATTATCATACTCATGTTTTAATACCCCCTTTTATATGACAGTTGCATAAACTACTATTATTTACTTTTCATACATTTTTTTGCTATCCGGTATCCGGCCGGATATTAACGTACTATCCGGTATCCGGCCGGATAGTATGTTAACGCCGGATAGGCCGGATACCGGATAGTAACCGGATATCCGTTTCATCTCTAATATGTACCCATGATTCAATGTGGACAGGTTCCCCTATGCGACTCGGCCTATGTGCTATTTAAGTATCTACGTGGTCGACACTTGACAGTATTTACGCTACAAGAACTACGTTACCATTGCTCCTTCAATTTTACCATTCTAAAAGTATAATATCTTTTTTATTATCGTGCGTTTTTTTCACACCTCCATATGAGATTCGCAGAACAATGAGACTGATACGAATATTAATAATAAAAAAGAAAACAGTTTCCCCAAAGTCGGGCTCTTCATATCTCGGATCTAGATGGCCGTATATTTCGCTTATCCTACTTCAGATCGCCGCAATGTCCGCCGCTTATTTAGCCTTACCACTTAATCAAAACGAGACAATACCTTGCTTTGAGACTGAGTAGCCTCGCCAGCAAAACACAAATTGGAACAACACTAAAATAACATGTAGGAGAACACAAATAAGCTTTTGCTGCAGCTCAAATTAAATCACTATTACGCTTATTACACCTGGCTAAATTCAGTCGACTAAATTTAGACGCACAAGGCGTGAGAACAAATCAAAGTGGAATGTATTGCTCATAGAATAATCCACTTTTGTATCACTTATATTATGTTACGCGTCGCTCCACTTTTCTAAGGGAATAATACACAAAATGATCTTATTTTATGAGTTTTCACTTTGATTTGCTATCACGCTTTTCGCTTCTGAATTTTGACGGCTAAATTCAGCCAAATGTAATAAGCGCACATCCAAAGCATTGCGAAGTGTTCTTCATTTTTTATTATCTTTAGCAGCATTATATTTTATTACGGTTCCGTAGTGAAATGATGAAAACGAATTTTTATAATGGCGTTGTCTCCGTCGCACTGTCCCTGTGTAGACACATAGACATAGACATAGACATAGACGTATCTTTATTCACTCACGGTCGTTTTATTGGAAATTTACTGACACCTGCAGTCACCTATATCAGATAAGTTTCTGACCTTTTTTCTGGCGTTGATACCTAAATCATTAATCGGCCTGTCACCGTCATATTAATAATGATGGTTAGGTATGTAAAAATTTTACGTCACAATATAAAAAAATTGTGCTCGCACAATGCATTAAAAATAAAAATAATCATCTTCACGTTCGTCCACGTTGTGCCAGGGCCCGGGATCTGCCTTGACTATGATCCAGGATTTTTGGAGATCAGGTAATTACAGTGGAGTGACCGTCATCTGACCTCCTTGACCCCGCTATCAGAGAAACCTGACCAGATTCGATCATGGTTACAAATTCAGTTGCCTGAATTTGCAGGTTTCATCACGATGTTTCCCTCACCGTAAGAGCATCGGTTAGAATTCAATTAATGTACATAACTCAGAAAAGAGTAATTGCTTCATGGCCGCAGCAGGATTCCAACCCGGTACCGCTCGCTTACGAGTAGCACAGTGCAGTAACTCCCACTAATATTGTATTTATACAACTTTCCGCATAATGAAATGGCAGTAGGTGCGCATTTAATTCAATATTTCACGGTTATCAATTTCAGATCTCATTTCCAGCACCTTCCGCCTCATATTTGAAGCATGCATTTTGCGGTTGAGAGGCAATTAACCGGGTAATTGTGGTTGCAATGCAGACCCGGTATTAAAGCCGGTTATTATGAACTACTCATTTCGGCAGCGTAATACTACCCCCATTTCTGTGCATGCAATGTGCGCTTATTAGCGCTCATAGCGTAGGTAGTTACTTTCTTCCATATGCAGTTACTTTGGGAATGAGCTCTCTGGCCTATAGAATTAGTATTATCTGTCTCTGAAAAGGTTTTCCCTGAAGAGCCTAAAGATATTTATTGAAGGACTTGGAAGAAGGGAATTAGGCTTTAAACTTGGTATAGTGCAGGCTACTAAGCCGCACTCTAAGATCAAATCTTAGAGTGCGGGTTGGTGCACTTACTACTTGTCTTCCATGACCCCATGGCCCATTGGCTGCATTTATCACACAAAGTTGTAAATAGGTATATTTCTGTGTAGGTAAATCTCGGAACACCCCATTTAGGGATAGTGCCGTGAAGGTGATAGGACGCTGTCAAGCCTGATGAGTCCGCCTGGGTGAGTACCACCGCCTTATCTATTTTTTTTTTGTATTATACAAGCCAGGCATTTGATCGCATCTTACCTGTTGGTAAGTGACGATGCGGCCGACAATGGAGCATGCCCGTCTTGAAACAGCCTATTCACTCCAGCCTTGAAGACATCCAGATTATTGATCTGGAAACACACTCGCAGGTAACGCGTTCCACTCCTTAGCCGTACGCATTATAAAGATCGAACTAAAGCGGTTCGTGCGGATAGCTGGAATATGCACGACATAAGGATGAAGCGCTCGCCCGGATCGCGTCTCCCGATAGCGGAAAGGGGCCGGTGGAATGAGGTCGTGCAGCTGCTTCGCACACTCTCCGAAATGTAACCTGTAGAAGACCGACAGATGCGCAACCCTACGCCGATGTTCGAGGCTCTGCAGCCTAGCCTCAACCAACTGCGGGTCTCAAATTATTTTTGACGCCAAGCAATAATGCTTGCATTGTTGTGTTCCGGTTTGAAGGATAAGGTAGCCAGCGCAATTACAGGCAACAGGCAGTCCTCAAAGTGACAACGCACCTGCGCTTCTGCATTCTTGTTGCTTGCATCCTAAATGCATGAATCATATATGTTATGGGCGACAGTTACGCTTACCATCTGATGGGCTGTCTGCTCGTTTGTCACCGCGTAAAATTAAAAATATAAAGGTATACAGTACAATAATACTTCACGGGTTGCTAATCAGCTCCCGAAAATGTTCAACCAGTCTCGGTGTCCTCAGCGGTAGACCTTGGTCGACCTCGCTTCGCTAACGGTAGGTTAGCTAGGAGGTAGGTTAAGAACGAGGCACACTGGTATACAAGTAGCGAATTTGTTGCGGTGCTGAAGATCGACTAGTCCAGTTTCCGGACACTGCCTGTATTACTTGACTTTGGCCATCGGTCTTGCCATATTGTCACTAGACCAGGACCGCTTTGTGTCGCAAAAAAGTTATAATAAATAGTTTACTTACGAAATGAGAAGATAAATGCATAATGACAGTAATTAAAAAAGGACAGTCATTGTTATAATTCATCTTTAATAAGTCTTAAATTAAAAATTAAGACGCCCACTGCTGGGCATAGGCCTCCCCCAGAGATCTCCACAAAGGCCGGTCCTGTGCCTTCCGCACCCAGCTGGTACCTGCTATCTTTACCAGGTCGTCGGTCCGCCTTGTGGGAGGCCTACCCACGCTGCGTCTTCCGGTACGTGGTCGCCACTTGAGAACTTTACTGCCCCATCGGCCATCTGTTCTTCAAGCTGTGCCCTGCCCACTGCCTCTTTAGCCTGGTAATCCTTAGGGCTGTGTCGGTGACCTTGGTTCGGTTGTGGATCTCCTCATTTCAGAGTGAATGCATTAAGCTAAATCTTAATTCCAAGTTATTGATATAATTATATATTTAAGTAGCTGTTACAACTTAATATTGCTTGTAGATAATCGTCATTCTCTAGTAGCTATTTGAAAACTACGGTTTAACTTGGATACTTCTTGAAGTCAACATGATTTATGTCAACTTGACTCTACAGGCAAGAGACAGGTGGGCACCTCGGAAAGTGAAAACTAATAAAACTTTCGTACAGACTTAATAGCATTTGGATTTGAATTTATTAATGTACTTAGTGAGAGCTCCCCTCTAAGTACTGCGAACAACCCTCGTGAACTCATTCTGTAAGTTTAAAGTTCGCAGACATTAAAATGGAAAACCGGATTATAATGTCTGATTAGGACTTATTGGATTTAGAATTAGGGGAACGCATTTCACAGGGCTATAAAACTGTATTAATATCCACGTTGCTTTCAAGACTACTCCAATTCATTACTCCAATTGTATTTACGAGTATGTGTGAAAGAAAAACAGAAAAGAAAAACAATCATGATACCATACTGGGAGTACCTCAAAGATGTCCATAAGTGATGGATGGTGTGGTATTTGGACACAAAACCTAAATTGTTTGCATTTATACTAATATATTATTTATTGGTTTTCATAAAAAATAAGGTATATATAATTATTTATCCCATATTAAGTTAGAGGTTCTACATCTATAAATGTATATTTATTTTCTTTTATTTTGTATATTAGTATTAATATAATTTCTGTATTAGCACTTCGTTCGCGTCGTGCGCGCATCGAGCTCTATTATGGGTCAGTCTGAAAACCAGCGCTGTGTTTGGCTGCTTCCATTCACAGCATTAAGCTGAGGCTGGTCTAATTTGGTCCGATGATGCATCGCCCTGCTTCCTTATTATGTACTTACTAGGTTAGTTTTAAGTTTTTTTTAATGTGTTATTGGACCAAATAAAGATACGTCTACGTCTATGTCTAAATGAATACAACCATAATTTGTTCCGGTATAGGTATTTCAAAATTGTGAACTATATCTAATACAGATGTTACAAACCTACCCCTACATAACGTTATTAATTTTGGTCCCAAAAGTGTCGGACAACGAAAAAAGGTCAGCCCTTAGAAGCCCACGAATCCTTACACCTACACCCAAAAATTTTGACATATACCTACACAACATTACATCAAAAGCTCATAATAGCTATGTAATAATGTTACATTGTATTCTTTAGACGACGCGATTCGTAAGTAGGAGTTGCCGCCAGTAGAACGTCAACTGAAATGTGACGGGCTATAGATCTGTATTTTCTCGCATTGGAATCGGACGCAGTACTTACATAGACGTTTTACATTCAGAGATCAGTACTGTTTGTTTCAGTTATGTAATAGTATCAAGGGCTGTTTTGGTACTCATTACTGTTATTCTACTGTTCCGATACCGCAGGCCACTTCTCTCAAGCACTTACTAGTCAATTTAAGCGTCGACGGGCTGGCGTCCTATAAATGCGAAATTAACTAACTCCAGAATCCAATGACGCGGCGTCCGTCGCTGGGGATTATTAAAACTTTCCATTCCTCATAACAAAGTTTCATATTGAAAGAGCTGAGTCGCTTTTTCCACCGTTGGAACCATCCTTAATTGTATACCGTTGCAATTTTGTAAAAGTCGAGCGCTTAAATAAAAAATTTGGAACGCCACTCGCTGCGTCTAATAAAAGTGTAATGTTCAAATGCAGTGGGATAAAGTTTATTTCCTACACAATTAATCTCATCTCATTGCAATTATACTCGAATGGTTATTTCTTTCTGAGCGGAGCGAAATACGTCGTTTTGTGAGAGGAAAGCGGCTAACAAAGCAATATTTACCATCGACTTGGCTATATCAAGTAAATGCCAGCTTCAAGTTTGCTACAAACATACTAAGGGTAATAGACTTGCTACTATTTGTTGTGCACTTGCGAACGAACGATTTATCCAATCAAATTGCTTACTTGGATTGGATACCGCCACCGATTTCTATCCAATTGAGAACCAACTGAACAGTTTAGTTGGCTAGGTGCGCACACTATCGACTTCATTCTATCAATCTCAGGCGTGTGGATGGCTGTAATCAAGAGTGTAACATTTTGGTGTAGCAATTAATTGAAGGCATTAAAGCTGAGCTGCAGAGCCTCGAGCATCGGCGTGGGTTGCACGTTGTCAGGCTTCTACAGGTTGCATTTCGCCGGCCCCTTTCCGCCATTGAGAGACACGATCCGGGCGAATGCTTCATCCTTATTTAATTGAATTTTGAATTCATTTATTCAAGTGACCAGCCTCAATTCGTTAGTAATTTCTTAATATATTCGTTAGTAAGGACAATTACATACTCGTACAATCTTATGTCGTGGATCTTCCAGTTGTCAAAGTCAAAGTCAAAGTCAAATAATTTTATTCAATTTAGGTCTTACAATGTAACTCTTATGAACATCATATAAAATACAAATAACACAATAAATACATTTGAGAAAAATGGGGCCGCCGCCCGTGGCAACATTGAGCCGGTAAGTTTGTTTTGGAACACTGGGTGCATTCCAGCAACTATCCGCACGAGCCGCTTTGGTTCAACCTTTATAATGCGTACGGCTTAGTAATGGAATAGGTATAATCTGGACGCCTTTAAGGCTAGACTGAATTGAATAGGCTGTTCCTAGACGGCCATCGTCCATCTTCGGCCGCATCGTCACTTACCACCAGCTGAGATGGAGGTCAATAGCCTGGCTAGACTAATTAAAACTAAAAGCCGAAATGTATAGGTACCTTATACAAGAGCAGGTAAGAATAGTCATAGAAGTTTCTATTGCTAATCCTAGGTGTTAAGTTACGCTACGTTTATTAATACGGGGGGTGGAGTTTAAATCTATTTGCCAACTATTTGGTTGGCGATCGGTCTTGATTGAGTCGATTATACAGTTGAGTTGGTAACCGTGTATTTATAACCCTTATAAGATCGCATCGCTTATAGCCCTCCATCTAAACAGTTTGATTGGTGAAGTATCGCTACGGCAATAGTGGTAAATATAACGTAATATTTACCCAATATCGCTTTTAGCGATAAGGTCGCCTCTTGTTTTATCTATTGCTGCCAATATCTTATTGCATAAATACAGAAGTATTCATAAATTTTAGGATTTTAGGAGTTTAATTCATTCAATATCATTACCTAACGTTTGGTTGTAACGGCAATAAAAAATACCAAATGCATATAATTATTATGTCATAATCTACTTGGCGTCGATGTCCCGGTTGTACTCTGGCGAGGGCCCGGGGTCCGCCTTGCCCATGACCTAGGATTTAGCAGATCAGGTAATTACATATGAGCGACAGTCATTTACCTCCTTGATCCTGTTAACAGGGTACGTCCAGATTGGATCATGGTTACACATTCAGTCGTCTGAATGGTATAAATATTTCTGCTTGTATGGAATATCATATTTCAAATATTCTTTCACCAATGCGAGGAGTCGTTTGCCTTGCAGCGACTTAGATTCGCTCTGTATGGTAATGTTTGTGATAGTATCCACTGCAATTTACGAACATGAATAACAGTGGAATTCGAACGTTTTGCTTTGCGTTCAGCTTTTTCGAGGAAAAATTAATAAGATCAGAATGTCTTGAAGATGAAAGCCGTTGTTGAACAAACTAGTTGATGCCATGTAACTTTATATCGATTGTTACTTTCTACTGATCGAACGACAGTCGGCCAGGCGCGTAATTAGAATAACCCTTTTCTATCTCGCATGACGCGTGCAATTACGAAGAAGTATCGAGGTAAAAACAATACTAACCGTAGTAACAATTCCGATAATATTTGTAATAAAATTGATTGTTTAAAAGGTTTTAAAAACGTTCGCGTCCCCTGTCTCAGGTAATCAATACCTAAAAGGACAGTACTTCTAAGGCTTAATAGAAGAATTTGTCCAATTCCCGACCTCGAACAGTGATCAGCTGATATAAGCGGGGCAACGGTTTGTGTCCTCGCCCGCAAGTACCAATAAGGCGCCGGGAGAGGACCGGCTTCTTTGTTGTTTCTCTGCTAAGTGTAGAGCTAATAAGAGAGTTGGCTGTGTTCGGGATTTTGTTCACCTCGCTATGAAGTCTCATAACGGAGCCCAAGAGCGAAGTGTCTAGTACGAGATCGCCCGATTACTTTTGACGACGATGATACGCACATTCGTTCGAGTAGTCCACGCCGGTGGGTGCTGCACTGAACGCGTTTATTGTTTTCATAGCGCGTCGGTGGACGAACGGTACGCATTCGGATGAATTACGCAGGAATCGTTCTTTATTCGCCGGATTCCAAACTCATCGGAGTCCGAACTTGTCGGATTCCAAGCTCGCTGGTCTTTAAAATTGACAGTTTACGTACTGTTATACATGTTGGGCCTTGAATTAGTGAACATTTAAAAATATATGGGAAAAGAAAACACCACCAAGGTGGCAAAAAATCTTACGGCCTATCTGATAGAAAGCAATCATCGCAGCCTATGGGCGTTTGCAATACCATGCGTTGCATCATCCATGCGTTGCCGACCCCGTAAAAACCTTTTCACCCCTTTTTTGAAGAACTCCATGTTGTACTCTCCAGGTAGTTCATTCCACAACCAATATGTATTTATAGCAAAAAGAAAGGAATTAAAGTGCATAGCACCGTACACGTGCGGACGGTCTGTGTAGTATTGCAAGGTTTTACTAATTTCCATATAAATGAAGTCAATTTGTTAATGACGACATATAAATAAAACACAAAGAGATATAATTTCATATAATTTATAATTGATATGTAAAGATTTATTTAGGTACAAACAAAATATTTATCCAACCGTATCTAACAAATGAACTAAAACATAAAAAAATAAAAATGTCATCCACATCACTGCCCCCCGGAATGGTGTCCAGGAAGCTGGCTACGTTGCATCGTTCGATAGCAAACCTTATCCTCTGTCCGAAGAACGAGCCAGTTTGCCGGCACCTGTGGCGTCTATAACCTTTTTGCTACATCTTAATAGAAAAGACACAAACAAATAGTAAAATAAACGTACAGAAGTATGCACACACGAAATTATAATACGTAAAATATATTCCCATCCTATTCCAACTCTTCACAATAGAGACCGTACAATCAACAGTTGGAAAGTCTATGAAACTCGAGTCAACATGTTTACCGCTTAACCCAAACTGCCGCTTTAATTCTAATCAGAGTTTAAGCCCGCATAATGCAAATTACGAGCATGTTGGCGAAACCGCGTTTAGAATTTGGCGGCTCACTTCCTAACTGCGTGTATTGTTAGGCTGAGATAAACAGATAGTTGGCTGTTTGAATCGTCGCGCTACGTTGTGGTGGATGTGTTGAATTGACTCGATTGTTGTTGTGTGTTGTGAGAAAACACTGCTGCTTGTTTTCTAATCTACGGAAGTGCCAGTAGGCGGCTTCTTTCGTAGAGGGAGAATATTAGTCGCCTTATATGACACCCGGAAACATGACACGTTTGTATGAAGTGGCAGAGTCGCGAACATTTGTTCAAGATTAAATACCTATGTATTATGTTTGCAGCAGAGTTAAAAACTACGTTTAAGCAGTACCGCGCCACAAACTGGAACTAACGGATCGCCATGTTGTTGTCAACAGCAGCACACAGCAGCGCCACCGTTACCGTGTCTGCCAACTTACAGAAATAGGTATTTAATTTTGAAATGGTCATACAACCTTTTTATACATAAAAGCTTTACAAATGTTTTATGAAGTCGCTTAACGCAATGACAGTTGTGTATAGAGATTCAACCTACATACTTCAAAAGAAGGCAGGTGGCAACCATTATCAACAGTTCAGCTATATATTTATCTTGAATATCTAATTAAATTACGAATCATTAGTGGTACAAATAAGCCCACAGAAGATCGTTTTACGCTCGTAGTTATTTGCATTAATTCGGTGATCAGCATTGAAATGTAAATCCATTTTCATGAGGGTTTGCCGACAAAGGCACGATACATATTCTAATTAATTGGTAATGGAATAAATTAACCGGTTTAATAGTTTCAGTTGTCTGAAGGTTGACTAGGGATTAAGGCGTTTGTTGGTCTCAGCTTAACCTTTACAAACAATAGCATAGATAAGAGCCTTTGCTGTAATAGCGCGTGGGTGGCCGCGTAATGAATTTCATTATACGGAGCTATTGACGTTGTGCTCACGCGCAGCTTTCAGCTCGCATTCGCAACGCAGACTTGGTTGGAACAAAGGAAAGCTTGTCGTTGTTCAGTATGTTCGCACACGAGTGGCATAAGAGGCTTCAGCCTTTGACAGCCCTGTCGATGTATCCGGTTGCGCTCAATATAGATCCCATGTATCTCACCTGATCCGTGCTGTTAAGCACGTAGTCGCGTGCCTGCGGACGGGACCGATTTCTACGGTTGCAAGCCATGTATTCTATCTACGCTACTTAAGTATCAGACCGCCATTCTAAGGTGTCTCTTTCTGCCTATTCTTAACTGACTCCTTCCGCCTGTTCTTACGTTGGACTAGTCGTCCCTTCAGAGTCCCTCGACGAGATATCGTAACATTTATGAGCAGGAAAAAAATTAGTAAAAGAAATTTACTTTATCAGTGGCAGAAAAACATGCACTTGTTCATTGCAAATTGCTTAAAAAAGAAATCCTACTTACCTATAGACTAAAACACAACCCTTCACCCCAATAGGGAAATCCCCTTTCCCCACCCGACAAAATTGAAAGCAATGCGAATCGAGGCGAGTGGTTCAAAAATAAATAAATATGCTTGGACAATTCTTACAGCGCCATCTAGCCCTAAAATAAGCAAAGCTGGTGTTATCGATGCTAGAAAACTGATAAATTAGTCATTTATTCGTTTTTTGGCATATCATACTCATTATACATACAACACCCGGACCCGTAACAGAAATTACAATTCATCATTTCAATTTCTGTCCGGCCGAGAATCGAAGCCGGGACCTCTGCCTGGTTGACCACCATTTTGACCATGTTAACCGACTGAACCGCTCAGGTCGCCAGAATTTAAGAGGTCGATGAAAAATAAATAAATAATGCACATCGGCTATAGAGCGGATAAATACAGAGCATATTGTATGCGTATGAGTAAATCATCATCACAGCCTATAACAGGACTCAGGGCCTCTCCCACGAAAGGGGAGGCTACTGCCACAATAGCCACTGGCAGTAGCCACAATCTCCACGCGTGGCAAGCGGGTTGGAGATCGCAGTGTTATAGATTTAATATTGGACACCGCTGCTGCCCATTTTCCAGCCTACGGAGACTATAGATCTTTTGCCTCGAAAACATTAGTCGCCTTGTACGACACCCACGAGTGTTTTTTAGTGCTATTCTACACTGCCGGACACCACACGATATGAGTAAATACGAAAGCAAACCTAGCCGATAACCAATGTTAAACTTCTTCGTTTCAGTAGATTAAGATTCATGCAACATCGTTATTCCCGCGCCAAGATAACGAGCCATACTTCCTAATAGCTCGCGCCTCGAATGACTCGACAATTCGTCTCACTGCCGGCACAATGACTGGAAATTTGGCAAAGTTATCAAACTTTTAAATACAAGACACTGGAAACTCCCGCCGATGTTTAAGGCATAAAATTGATATTTTAATATTCGCCCGTTGTCAGTTTGTATCAAATTTCAAAGTAATCTTTGCATTATACAAGTTTAAAGCGTGAATCATTTAGTTGGTGCGCTGTATTTCAAAGGTAGATCTATGGGAGGACGCTATTGAATTGGCTCCATTCAGTTTGCTGAGAAAGAAAAAAGAATGATTGAACACTGTAATATTAGTAATATTTTTTTACGAGTAGATAAGTTTGTACGTAGAATTCTAAACTATGAAATAATTTAACGAAAACTCTTATTTAAATTGCAACACGTATTTGTTCCACTCATTCATGCGACACTGGCAAAATGTGAGGTAGAGAACGCCTTAAATACATCATGTTTGTCCAGAGTTTCCAAGTTTTCCACTATAATTATTATACCTTTACCGAAATCACATGTGGTTTTTTTAATGGAAGGAGGTAAGCGAGCATGCAGGTCACCTGATGGTAAATTATTACGGCCGCCTAAGGACATCCGCAACACCAGAGAGGCGATACCGGGTAATTCCGTTAGTCCGCGTAAAATTTGGTTACCTACGCGGAGGTGGGAACCACATTGAAGTTGAACCATTTTGAGTTTATTTATTACTAAGAAACAATGACGTCTTTCCATTTGCCTGCCCTTATCCCATTCATTTGGGGTCGGCACAGTATGTTTTCTTTCTCCATTCACCCCTATCCGCTGTCTCATCTACTCACCTCTTGCTCACTGATGTCTCTCATCACATAATCCATCCATCTTTTTTTTTGATCTACCCCTTCCTGTGTATCCATCCACATTCATATTCAATACCTTTTTGGTGACATGATTTTCTTGTCTTCGCATAATATGGCCGAACCATGACAAGCGGCAACAATCAAATCTTTTCTCTTTATAATATTAGTATAGATATACCCAAATGTTGTCTACATCAACTATAGTAATAAATACATTAAAAAATATTGTGCATATACGAGTACGTATGCGGGTTGTAGTAATTTAACCCTTCTAAACTCGAAAATAGAAGTGGCTGTGATCTATTTATTCAGCCATTGTCCCAGCCTGTACCGACGCAGTTTAGTCAGCTCGAAATTAACACAAACAAGAGTAGACGAAAGTCAATTACAAGTAGAATAGCATTTTCCCTAACCAATTATTTAGTTTGGAACTGCTAGAGGCGGGGCAGTGTATCCTAGCCACTGTCGGTTTGGCCACTATCAAGGCTAAAGTAAATTGGCTTGCTCGGAAGACTTTTAAGGCTTAGGAATGGTCGCTGTATGGTGTTGCATGAACTGAAAATGAAAATAAAAAAAGGATTTATTGAATTAGGATTACGTTAATTAATCTCTTTTCAAACGTAAATAATTTAACGGAAAGCAAAGGGAAAATTAAGCGAGCTCATCCAGCTAGGGGGCGACGCATGCAGACCGACTAGCGCGCACGAGCGCCCACCCCAGCGAGACACCGAGCACCGATATACGCCACGTACATAACCGCCTAGGCGAATCATGTGCGGCACGTGCCCGGCCCCAGCCAGCCCGCCGGCGCCAGCACCCGCACGCACCAGCCGGCCTACCTGCGTCAAGCCCTGAGCTCGGAACAAATAAGTAAAAAGAATGTCGTCTATCTGTCAGTACGCCGCTTCAGTTAGGAAAATTACCATCTATGGGAGAAAGAACCGGCAAGAAACCCACAGGTACATTTAAATATGATTACATTGCATTGATACATTTGTCAATTTAATTTGAGTGAGCCTGTTTTGATTGGAATATGATGTGGACCTCTACAAATCGGTCAAGATAACTTATTATAAGAATAAGCAAATTAAAAAAAAAAAATACAGTAAAGCAGGCCAGTCCACCAAGGCAGCACCCGTTCACGAGCATGACGCAGGGCCCAGCCATCGTCCAATTCAACCATATTTGAGGGAAAAGAACGACCCGACCCCCACACCACCACCAGGCAGACTTTTAAGTGAGCATGCACTGCCATGCCGTAATTATTTAAAAAATATTTTTTATTGAATGACTGAATTGACTTGAGAAGGTTAATACATCCATTTCTTTTAACAATTCTTTGAGCGAATCACGCCGACGTAATCCATATATTGATCTTACAGCTCGTTTTTGAAGTTTGAATATGATGTCACTATCAGCACACTTGCCCCATAGTATGATACCATACGACATAATACTATGGAAATAACTATAATAAACTAATCTAGCTGTATTCACATCCGTTAGCCTCCTTATTCGCCATACGGCAAATGCATCCGAACTTAACCTACTAGCCAATGATTCAATATGTGAGCCCATTGAATTTTTGAATCTATATGAACGCCTAAGATAGTAGTTTTCTCTACCAACTCAAGTTGCGTTTTATCCAATATAACATTACATTGATTACTTTGAATATTAGGGAGGCAAAAATAAACGCATTTTGTTTTCTTAGAGTTTAAGACTAAGTTATTAATCGTAAACCAATGAAGTACATTCTGAAGAACACAGTTTACTTCGTCTATATTATTATCTTATATTAAAATATTCGTAGGGGCGCATTCAGTCCAATAGTACTCGGCCGCATCGCCCAAGCCTGTGTGGGGTAAGGGTCTATTATGGATAGCCCGTAGAGTTACTATACGAGGTATATAACTCTATGAATACAACTCTTTATGATATCCAGTCTCCCAGTCGCTAGCCAAACTCATTTTTCAGTATATAAACTCCTTGCCCTGTTGATGTAAAAGCCCTGCTTTAGTGCGGGCTGTGCCCTATAGAAATGGTCAGGGCCGGTCAGTGTCGGGCCCTACCGGTACACATTCTTAAAATGTTCATTCAATCGTTATCAAGCGCTTGCCGGGAAAGGTTGACGGGTAGAAATGGACGACGACGAATTAATGTGCATCGCCTTACTGCTTGGCGCGAAAAACTAATAAAAAAAGGAAAGAAGGTAGGTTGGATGAGGAGGAGAAAATTAATGCGGGTGGGCAGTATCAGTCTACTGCCATTAGTCTTCGTGAATACATGAATTTTACTCGGGTCAAGAATTGGCTCTGTTTAGCCTGGGGCTTGACCAGGGTCCAGCCCACGGTTACTATCCTTCTACTTGGAAACTATTGGTTCCTAAAAATATATGATAGCACTCGTCGAGATTTACATTTCTGGTGACAGCTGTCGAACTTAAAGGGGTTATATCTCTGATTCTATTGGTTCTAGAACACCAGTTCCTATATAGACATGACAGTACTCGTCGAGATCTACATTTCGAAGGACGGCTGTTAAACTTAGAGCCGTTGTAACTCGATATAAATATATTCGTGCCTAGCTGTGCCCTCGTTCGCATGGACTACATGATGTTTGGTAAGTCTAATAATATACAGCACTGTGATCTGGTGCAGTACTCTTATTAAAAAAGGAGGTTTTTATTTGGATTTGAAAACTCCCAGAATAAAAGGAATAGGATTTTCATAATTTTTATGTCCATATCTGACTTCTTTGGTCTGACAAGCCACTAAGCCTATGCAATATAAAATGAACACGCGAAGAGAAGCGTCTAGCAAAAGTTTCGGGTATCTGACTCGTAAGCGAGAGGTACCGGGTTCGACTTGTACTGCGGCCATGTATCTACAACTCGTGTAGTTTGAACAGCATAGTACAGTAGGCCGTATAGTATTAGTAACCGGCCTTTGTGGAGATCTCTGGGGAAGGCCTATGCCCAGCAGTGGGCGTCTTTCAGCTGATATGATGATGATGATGAATACAGTAACCTGCCCATATAATTATGATACAACTATATATTATACATTTCGGCTGGTATGCGATTGCGAGGACACCTGGAAGGTCAAATTAGCCTCAAAAATCTGTTTAACCGGTCCAAGCGATGCTTTATTTCCAAGTCAGTACCTATTGCAGTATAAAGCACAGGTGTCGCCACATATGGACTATTGCATTGATGAAATGTCAGGTAGTAGGATTCTGACAAGCCGGAGGAGTCCGCCTTTGTGAGTACCACCGCCTTATCTATTTCTAATAGCGCAATTACAAGTATGAGGCATTTCGTCTTAGTCCTCACAGTGATAACGAACTGCGCTTCTGCATTTGTGGTGCCTACAACCGAAGTGCATGAATCGTAGCTGTTATGGAAGACAGTTCCCGCTTACCATCAGGTGGACTGTCTGCTCGTTGTCACTGCGTAACATACAAAAACTGTTTGGGCCGGTGAAATTAAGCGCAATTGAAGGTTGTGCCCACTGAAAACCAGCGCCTGTGGATTATGCTGAGTGCGGCCCATTGCATTTCTCCATGGCAAGGCTAATGAGAATTGTAGATTTTTTTGGTATAATAATCATCTTGGCGTCAATGTCCCGGTCATGCTCTCGAGAACGAGAGCCCGGGGTCCGCCTTGACCATGATCCAGGATTTGGCAGGTCAAGTAATTACAGTGGAGCGACTGCCATCTGACCTCCATGACCCTGCTTCCAGGGGAACCTGACCAGATTGGATCATGGTTACACATTCAGTCGCCTGAATGTGCAGGTTTCATCACGATGTTTTCCCTCACCGTAAGAGCATCGGTTAGTATTCAACTAATGTACATAACTCAGAAAACAGTCATTGGTACATGGCCGGAGTGGGATTCGAACCCGGGACCTTTGGCTTGCGAGTCGGATACTGTAACCGTTCGGCCACCGACGCTCATAATTGTAGATTTTTTTGGTAAATATCGTTTATCGTTTTAAGTTTTTCTCCCTTTTTGTCTTGTCTTGTATGTTTTGTACTTTTGTGCCTTAAAAGTAAGTGCAATAAACATATTCTTACTTTTACTTTAAACCAAACTCTAACGCACCAGATTCGACAAGCAAGAGGGCCATAAACCAATACCAACCCCATCTCTACTATCAAACTAACAGATCACAAGTCAACCGCGGCTGTGGCCGAAGGAAGTAATAAGACAAATTAATCGCACGTTACTTCATTGACAGAGGTCCGCGTTTATACAGGGATCCCTGCGATATCATTATAGATAACAATACAGTCTGTTAGTTCGTAATATATAAAAAGCAGTTGTATTACTTACAATAAAAAGCAGGTCTCATAATTTTTTAGGGTTCTACAATCGAAGAGTAAAAGCCGGCCGTAACGGAACCCCACGTAAGCAAGTCAAATCAAATCAAATCAAATAACTTTATTCAGTTTAGGGTTTACAACACTTATGAATGTCAATAAATAATCGTGGCGTCAGTCCCACTCGTACTTGACCGATTTATTTTATAATAATCATCAAGCTATATCTTTCCATTGTTGGACATAGCGCTCGTCCAACTTCCTTCCTTGTCTGGGTAACCCAGATTTACCTTACAAGTCTGGTTCAGTCGTACAAAGAAAAGGCTGCGTAGTTTATTATTAGTTCGACCGTACAAAAAAAGTTAATTTCGTCATTGACGAAACTTTGAATAGGTACAAAAACTACGGACTGTGCAAACTGAATGGTAAAGCATAAGTTTTGGCCCTCCACATCACCTTTAATACCAAGCAATGTTTCGAGACGACGGCGCTATATCTGTACTGCATGAGGAGAGAACAAAAACTTTTGGGATCTTCGTAACCCGAGTCTGTGTAAGATTGATGTGTGCGTTGGTGAGCAAAAAATTCACCTAGTTTTCTTCCACCGCCTATACTTACTGTAGGTACCCGATCTGTTATTTAGTTGTAGGGAGCTTGTGTTCGCGCGAATTTGTTGGTTTGAATTCTAACCGATGCTCTTACGGTGAGGGAAAACATCGTGATAAAACCTGCAAATTCAGGCAACTGAATTTGTAACCATGATCCAATCTGGTCAGGTTCCCCTGGTAGCAGGGTCACGGAGGTGAGATGGCAGTCGCTCAAATTTAATTACCTGATCGCCAAATCCTGGATCATTTTCAAGGCGGACCCCAGTCCCTCGTACTCGAGAGAATAACCGGGACATTAACGCCAAGATGACTATCAATCTAAATCCGTTTGGTAGCCAATTGGCCGTATGTTATCCGGCAGAGTAGAATAGCACTAACCCCTTACACTCGTTTGAGTCGTACAAGGCGACTAATGTTTAATAGGCAAAATATCTAGAGTCTCCGTATGCTGGAAAATAGGCAGCAGCGTTTTCTATTGTTATATTTATAACACTGCGATGTCGAACCCGCCTGCAAAGCGTGGAAATTATGGCAATAACTCTAACAGTGGACTATTATGGGCTATGATGATGAATATCCATTATTGATACATGGCGGCAGTGGGGATCGAACTGGTTACCTGTTGATTAGGTACGAGTCAAACCCACCAGCCATTAGGCCACCAACGCTCTAGATCATGATTGTGAAGATTATGATAATAGCAACCACTAATGTTGAAAAGGCTCAAGTCAAACAGTAGACGTGTGTATGATGTGTGTGTAAATCTTTTAATTTGCAGATTCAACTTAATATCTAAGTTACCTATTTTTATCTGTTAGGTAAGTATATCTTTCGGTATGCCGTGTATCCCGTGTGCCGTGCCTGGGTTTCGACTGAAATCAGTATGTTTCCCTTCTTGACCTTTCAGGCCCGCTTGCCTGTTTACCTGCCTTATAGCATTAAAATGATTTTCTATTCCGTTCCATTCTGTTACGTTCCGTTGCATTCTATTCCATTCCATTTTTTTATACCACGACAACGAGGCACACGGGCGGACGGTCCACCTGATGGTAAGTGGCCACCGTCGTCCATGACATCTGCAATCTAAGGGGACCGGATGCGGTGCCGGCCTTTGAGGTACCTGTATTGATCTGTTCTATCTAACCTAAACTAATCCACTTTAAATCTAATTGTTTGTTGAGACTGTCGACACTTCACCAAGTTTCGTGAAATTCAAGTCGGCCAGTTTGGTGAAATTCCGTCGCCGAGTTAGTAATTTTAAAATAACCAAGTTTTAGTAATCGGTGTTCTTAGGTTGTTTTGTAATTTTTGTGCGAGTTCCAAAGAAGCTAAAATATTTTCATGACCGAAATAAGTTCATACTAGTCATACAGATGTTAGGCTCTGTTCTAATTGGCAACGGTCGTGCGACCATAATCGTGCGAAGGGTGGTTTTTGAGATCTCCTATTGGTCGGTCGACGCCCGTCGTACGCCTATGGTCGCACTAGCGTTCTCAATTAGGACAGCGCCTTAGATTCTGCAAGCAATATTACTTCTTTCTATGTGGAAGAAGCGAAAGAGGTTTTTCATGATCGTAGCAAATGGAAAATTGTGGTCTGTCCCTCCCTATCTCTAAAGGAAAAGGTTTGATGTTAAGTATATAGGTATATACGTATAGCTAAAAAGTAAAAGATCCACAATTTGTATCATTGCTTTTTCAATTACCTTTTCAATAAATTGCCGGAGCCAGTGAACTTCAACGTCAAACCGCAATTTACTCAAATTGGTTTACGTTTCGGCCATAACTGTTTATTTATGTAATTATTTGGCCTTTGCCAAAAACCAATAATATAAATATAGTTATTTCGGACGTATTGCTTATTGCCGACATTTCTTTGATCAAACGCTTTAATGAGGTACCTACTTAATAAAAAATAAAATAATCATCTTGGCGTTAATGTCCCGGTTGTGCTCTCGAGAATCAGGGCCCGGGGTCCGCCTTGACCATGATCCAGGATTTGGCAGGTCAGGTAATTACAGTGGAGCGACTGCCATCTGACCTCCATGACCCTGCTACCAGGGGAACCTGACCAGATTGGACCATGGTTACACATCCAGTCGCCTGAATGTGCAGGTTTCATCACGATGTTTTCCCTTACCGTAAGAGCATCGGTTAGTATTCAACTAATGTACATAACTCAGAAAACAGTCATTGGTACATGGCCGGAGCGGGATTCGAACCCGGGACCTCTGGCTTACGAGTCGGATACTGTAACCGCTCGGCCACCGACGCTATGAGGTACCTACTTGTATTCGCTTATTATGTATCTACGTAGCGCAAAAAATGAGCAAGATGTCGTTTTTTATGCTAGGCACTGACAAACGAGCAGACAGCCCACCTGATGGTGACCGATAACTGTCGTTTATACCATCTACGATTCATGCATTTAGGCTGCAGCCAACAAAAATGTAGAACCGCAGGTGCGTTGTAATTGTAAGGACTAAGACGAATACCTCATGCCTGCAATTGTGCTGGCAACCTTATCCTTCAAACCTGACCGCAACAATGCTTGCATTGTTGCAACCCAACCACACTTAGGTACTTGAAGTCTTCGGACGATTAGGGTGCCTGCTAGCAGCGTCTCATACAGCCTGAGCCGGTTTTCTATCTCTAAATACTCCCGCATATGGTACCCTATAATGCTCCAACCCTAGGGCAGGATAGGGTTTTTATAAGGATTGCGTAAAATAAAAATTTAAAATATAATGTTTTTAATTACTACTCCAAATTATACGCCAAATGATAATTTATTTAGTATCCAAAGTGTTCTAATTAGGTGTAATTAATTATTATATTTTCTTTACACTTTTATTGTTAAAGTTCCCGTTATCCCCCCCCTTCTTCCCTCTCCCCTACTTATAAACATTTTTGTAGCGCGGCTGCGGCACTGCTAAAACTAGTAACAGACGTTCCGTTTTGGCTGGAACCGACCAACCGTCAGTTGCAGTTGACACTTATTCTTACGCGGTATACAATAAAGTCGCTATTTGGTGCGGAGGATGCGGTCGGACGTCCGACCAAGGTCGGCGTGCCCGCGCATCCAAATTAGTCCAAAAGCGACTTTAGTTTGAACATCGTAAGGATTTGTATCGACTATAACTAACGGTTGGTCGGCTCCAGCCAAGTCGGAGCGTCTTTTACTAGTTTTCATCGCGCTACAGTTCCGCGGCTGGGCTTCTATATACAATGATAGCGCGACAGTGCGCCAGAAAGCGCTCTTAACAAAGGTAATATTAAATAAAAGAAAACAGATTAAATTAATATCATAAACATGTATAGGTATTATTGAAGGTACTTTTGTTTAGAAATATTTATTTTATTTTTATTTAAATAACTGATGCAACAAACATGCTTTAGTCGAAGGCAACGAAATTCTATTGGAAGTTTTTGACAGGCCTTTCCTAGAAACAAAGGAAGCCCGATATTCCATTACGCACCCCCACCTGGAAGTTTCCTGGAAAAATAAATGGATCCCATTAGTTGATGGAAAAGGCGTTTTCTGATCAAGCGACGAACATTATTTGGCAAATGGATTTAATTTTAAAATGCCCGGCTTCCCCTTTCAATTTGGCTGCCATGTTTACAAGGTGCATTTTGGTAAATTTTATTAATGGCCAAATCCTTTAATTTGTAAGGAGGCTTTTGGGTGTTGCTCCTTTGAAGATATTTTAATCTAATCAGGTATTTTGTTAAATAGTCTACAATTTGTTTGCACTTTGTTTTAAATTTGTAGTTGGTTCTAGTAGGAAAGTCTTTCACTACTTACAGGAAGGTACATACATAATTTTCGAGGACTAAGTATACCTACCTTATTGTTGTCAACTTATTCTAAACCTTGTAGAAAAATATATTCTGTCATACGTAATATTGTCATACATTTTATAATCGCCGAATACTCCGAAACCACTGAACCAATTTGAAAATTCGTTCTCCAAATTGAAAATTCGGAAACTACATTTCCTGGCTATCATAGGGTACTTTTTATTCGGAAAAAAAAATAGGATCCCGCGGGACTGTTGAATGTTTACAGGGATCTGAACTACACGCGGTTAGTTATTGAATAATTTGACAAATTCGATGGACTTTTTTAGTTACTTTCATTGAAAGATCCTAATTGTAGTTTAGTTAGTAGTACTGGGAGCGTCAATGGCCTAATGGTTAACAAGTCGGACTCATTAGCGAGAGGTACTTGGTTCGACCCCAGCACCGTGATGTATGGTGGGTTGTAATGGTTTTTTCTGAGTTATGTGAACCTGCTGATTTAGGCGTTCCCGTATTAACCGGGACATAGAGGTCAGGTGGCAGTCGCTCTACTGTAATTCTCTGATCTGCTAAATGGAGTATGGAATGGACCCGGGCCCTTAAACGCGAGAGCAGAGCCGGGACATAGACGTCAAAATGAATATAATAATAATATTATATTTTTATTTTTCTTTCCTTTATCTAGGGTACTTCATCGGGGTTGGATACAGCTGTGCAATATATTTGACTGTATTAGGTGTGCCCGCTCTTCCATACCATTTTACAATTGATTACGAAGGTACTCAATTTCTCGATTAAGGTATTTCTAAAAATCTTTTTTATGTTTGCATTCAAATTATATTAGTAAATATGAGTGCGTGTGTGAGAGAAAGTGCGTGTGAGTGGGTGTGTGAGAAAGAGTGTTCATGTAGGTATATTTTATTACTCACAGCAATCGCTAGGCACCGAGCACTTGCTAAGCTTCTCGTTCCACACGAACCCCTCCCGACAATCGCAGCCGTTGTACACGCAGCCACTCAGGCAGGTCTTGTTCACGTCCTTGTAGTCCGAACAGGAGTTCCCGCAGTGGTTGCCGCAGCCTGATAGGGCGTTTGCGTCTCCGCCGCATATAGCTGGAATTTGGAAAAGTAGGCTTGAATAGCGGCAAGAAAAGTAATAGAAAGTTACAATAAAGTAATGGTCAGGCCTTTGTCACGTCCTTGTAGTCCGAGCAGGAGTTCAAGCACTGGTTGCCGCTGCCTGATATGGCGTTCACGTCTCCGCCATATATGACTGTTCGGAAAAGAGGGCTTTTTGCAGCAAGAAAAGTTAAACAAAGTTATTGTCAGGTCTTGTTCACGTCCTTGTAGTCCAAGCAGGAGTTCTTGCAGTTAAATTAAAGAACGTTATAACGTTATTGTGTAGGTATATGTAGTAGTAAATGTTGAAGTTACCTTATTCTTATGTGTTTTATGTCTTTGAAGTAGGATATTTCCTTTTTTTTTTTTTTTTGTTGGTTTTAGATATAGGTTACCTGCCCATTTTACCATTTATAAACACCGCCTTTAAAAACACAGATCACATAAAAATACAATACGGCGATGAGATAAGAAGATATATGAATGTGAAAGAGGCAAACACATCAGGATCATAGCTTGTGGCACTCGACAGGCTCTGTCTACCCAAATGGGTAGCGCTCAAAATAAAAAATGGCTCCCTTCCAACTACGGGTATAATGACATATTATGTAATACAACGTTATGTATCCTTTATTTTTAGAAACCAATCCAAACCCTTTTTACTGGACGAACATTACTAATGCTGGTGACTGGTATAAAAATATTCGTTTACATATACCCACTATAAGTAAAAAAAAAGTTTTGATTGTTTCTGAAGTCGGTTTTATGTTTTTTTATTACAGAATTAATTTTTTGTTACTTTATTTGAAAGCAAGCATATGGCAAGTGTCTGAACACGTCTTCGGGCAGTGGACGCACTCTGCGTAGGGGTCAGAATAGGGTAGGGTAGGTGTAGGATACCACGCGAACGCATTCGCGCCGCACTAGCTAGTGAATAATAAACATATTAGGTACTCACGATACTCCTTCTTCGGTATGCAAGTATCGTTTTCGTCACGCACGTGTTCGTCGATGCACACGCAGCCGGGAGTACAGGCGCTTTTGGCGCTCCCGCACGGTTTTGGGGCCACAGGGCCACAGTGGGCGCACTGCGCGTAGGGGTTGGGATAGGGTAGAGTAGGGTGGAGTTAGGACACCATGCGAAAGCAGTATAGTGTATATTAAAAATGTTAGGTACTCACGACACTCCTTCTTCGGTATGCAAGTGTCGTTCTCGTCACGCACGTGTCCGTCGATGCAAACGCAGCCTGGCGTACAGGCGCTTGTGGCGCTCCCGCACGGTATTGGGTACCCAAGGTCCGAGCACATCTTTGGGCCACAGTGGGCGCACTCCACATGCATCTCGTTGTGGCCACAGACTGAGCGCTTCACCACTGGGGGAGGAAGATGGGTATGAAGTTTATAAGGTATTTTTTTATATTATATAGCAGATAAACAGGTCAGGCTACTTGATCGAAAGTGGTTACCGGTTATAAAAAGCCCTGGGTCAATAGTTATCATATAATTAGTAGTGGACCTGGCGCGACTTTGTTCGCTTACTCATACCTATTTTTTGCCTATAACCCTTCCTCTTGAATCACTCTACCTATTGTTGAAAACCGCATTAAAATCCGTTGAGTAGTTAAAAAGATCTAAGCGTACATAGATACATAGGGGCAGACGGCGGGAAGCCATTTTGTTTTATACTAATGACTTATATATGTATAGATAGTAGGATGTTGGCACTGACTGACTGGCTGTTACGGGCAATTGATTATGATGATTTGATGATGTTTAAGCAAAACCATGTGTTGAAAATATATAAAAAGTATGGAGCACCGCAGGTCCATGCATATCTCGAGCCGTGAACGTATTCGACCTGCTTTTCGTTGTGACTGCATACAATACTTCACGCTTGCGAGATGCCTTCGATTATGCCCTCGATACACAAGGCTAGTCTTTGAAGCTGGCCAACTATCCTGCATTCTATGTTCGAGTACCGAAGACAGTAATTAGTAGTAACATTTTGTATAGGAAATGACACCGCTCTCTATAACACTGCGCCATATTTCTAATAGGTTTCGTGAGTCATACTTTATTTTGACCCAACGACTTCATATTAGATGGAGATGCTAGCTTACTTACAATCTTTCTAGATTGGTTAATTAGAGAAATTACAAAATCTAAGTTACGAATATTTTGTTGGCATTGCGCTTGTTGCTTATTACAATTTTAAACAATAGTCATAATTGGCCTTGAACGTCTATTGTAGTAGATGATTTAAACAGCGTCATAGTTAGTTTTTTGTGTACAGTACTTTCTCTGATGGCTGTAGAGCCTAGCACGGAAAAGACAGATTCGGTTACAGTGAGAAGACATAAGAATTAAGCTTAATAGCTTAGGTTACTATTGCTTTATAAAGGCACATAAACTATCATCAAGAACTAGTCTCGTTTGTCTCAGGCATTTTCGATATGGACGTCGTTGGTATGCAACGTGGATCGGATATTAAATTGTGCGTTAATTAATTTATGATGGTAGGTTTGAGCTTGAGCTGGAAAGTTCTTAAGTTGAAAGTAATTAAATATACGTGAAGCTTCTTATTAAGTTATTTTATCTTCTATATTCTATTGGTCTTATTCATAAAAATATCTTATAGTAGGTTTAAAACCTAAACCTCTTATATCAAAGCATCTGATACAATACAGATTGGCATCATCATGTTCTCGCACTGATAAATTTATAGCAAACAAATGAAATAGCTTGTAGCAAAGTCTCAAAAAAATTTGATGTGCTGTTTGCTTTCAAAACGGAGTTCCAAGATATAATACACGCATATTATAGAAAAGAAAAGCCTAAAAAACTCCTGCGATGCCTAAGCGGGTCGCTTGTATCAATTAATTAAGATTTTCAAAGACATAATAAAAATTCCATTCGCAAAACCAAACAAACACCCGTTGTTACATTAAAACCTTTCGCATTTTTAATATTAGGCGCTGGTCTACTTTGCAACGGTCGTACGACGTCCGACCAATAGCAGACCTCAAAACAGCCTGTCACACGACCATGGTCGCGACCGTTGCAAATTAGGACAGCGCCTTAGGATATGACCAAAATCATTTCTTAAAATACCTTTATAAATGATTTTTTTCCTTTTGTGCATTAGTTTATTTTTTCTGATACTGTTGTAAATTTTTAGGTCAATATTGCTCAGGCCTACTTTCTTCGGTCATAAACTTCAGGGTAGACAGGTAAAAATGATGAAGAGTGGACTGTAGTAAATGAGTTTAACGCGTTGAGCAAAGAATTACAAAGGTAATGAGAGGCAACTGATCCTCGTGAAAGGTCGGTGAATAATGAAAAGTTAATACGTTTATATATTTGAATTTTGAAAATATTTACAATAGGGTTAAGCAAGTTACAATGTAAAGCCAAAGTTTGTATACAAAATATTTATAAAATTATTTATATAAATTAATAGATAATACAGTTTTACTAAAATCTGAACAAATAAACGTTGCCCATGTTAAGTTATACCCTATTTTTACTAATTATGGAGGTACCTTCACAAAATACCCACATAATTATAAATATCTACATAAACAACACCAGTGAAGCCAACAAGCAATAAAAGCTGAAGTTACACCATTACCTATGTGTGAAGTTTTATTAAAATCTCTCATGTAGGGTTGCAAAATAAATTACCTACGCAGTACATCTGAAACTTTGAACATCTTCGTTGAGAAGTTTCCCGTAGAATTAGGGTACTAACAATGTGATAAATGACTGGGTATATTTATTTAGTATCCGTTTTCAACTTAAGTAGGAGATTAGTACGTATTCTGTAATAGGAGGCGTAGTCATACAATGTATCTCCAGCGGCTCAAGAGCCGACACAAGAGCGAGACAATTTATAGACTGTGAGGGTGACGTAGGTTATTCTACGTCATCGAGTATAAGAAAGATTCCACATCTTTAACGGGAGTGAAGCTGTCCATAGAATATATAAATTAGTATATCTCGTATCCATGTTATATGAGTCTTGACTAGACTCTAGAGAGAACCGCTCTAATGTCAAGTCCCGCATCTCTGCAGCTTGGGACAAATAGAAATATTTTGCGTAAAACACCAAAAAGCACCACATATTGACTATTTCAGCAAATAATTGCACTCAAAGCTAACTTCCGAGCAGCTATGACGCAAGGTCTTCCTCTATGTATAAACAAATGACGATGTATTTATTTGATTGTGGCTTGGTGCAGCCCTAAACTGCTAGACCAATTTCGATAAACGTTTCTCTGGACTAGTATGTAGCTCTCGGCATAGTTTATCTACTAACAAGCTTTTTCCCACCACCAATAGTACTTAGTTCTAGGTTATAATAAACCGTTATTGTATACTTTTAATCCCAGCCAGCACTTACGAAGTAGCGGGCATATTCGGGTGATAATAAATTTAAATATTATTCGATAAGATCGAGGAGTGGTACGTGGTCAAGTGGTGCGATGGATTAACATCGCTGAGTCGGATGCGAGAGCCAACGGCCTACGACGCGAGTATGCCGAAAACCGGGCGAAGTGGAGGAGAATTAGGAAAGAGCATAAGCGTTAGGTCGATGATGATAAAAACTCTTAGTTAAAATGTTTTTTTTTACTTACTCTCGCTGTTTATGAAGAAAATCCAAAAACTCGTTACCAATAATATCACTGCATACTTAGACATTATTATTATTATTATGTCTGTTAAAAGTAAATTTCAATTTCAATTAATTAATTAATTAACGAGGTAAACATTAAGATATAAAGGTCGACGACTTCACGTGCTTTTTAAAATAAAAATATTAAAGCTAACTTAATTTCTCAATTTAAAAATAATTATTTTTCACTTATAAACGACGCCATGTGTTCGTTCGCACAACTAGAATGCATCTGTGTAGTTTATGCCAAGACCAGCCAGTGACTGGCCATCACAACTCAACAAAATTGCAATTCCGAAGGTTGATTATGTTATCCTCATTCCGTTTGGATGAGTCCTCATCGATTCATTGTTGTATTTAATTAGTGTTTTTTCCTTAAATCGCTATCCTCAGGTAAGTCACGAGGCTATTACGTCATTTACTCATTTCCCTTCAAAGTAAAGACCTTAGCATGTTGATAATTTCTGGTCGATACCTGTACTGGTGGTGATCCTGCCTGTAGATCTAGAGGTCGTGGGTTCGGCGGTACAATAAGACCACCTTCCGACTCCATCATCAGACCAGCTCCATGGTACAGTATTAATGCATCCAAGTTACATGGCTATACCAAATTTCAGCTCAATTGAACGCCGGGAAGTAGGTCAAGTTAGGCATCCAAGATTTATCCCGAACATACGTTCATGTACATAGCTTAAAACATAGAAAGTTCAAAAAAGCTTGCAAAAAGAGAGAACCAACCTTACTAACGTGTGTTATCACTACGATCTCAAAACTTGAGAGGGGGGTCGAGTCACGCAGTGAACTACATGAGTTAATAATAAATATTAACTAGTAAAGAAATTACAGGCATGATGCCATCTTAGTCCTTACAGTGAAAACCTGCAGTTTTTTATTTTTGTTACCTGCAAACTAAGTGTATGAATTACAAATGTTATAGGCAACAGTTACCACTTACTATCAGGTGGGTTGTCTGCGCATTTGTCACTAAGTAGCATAAAAATAAATAATAAAAATTGTAAATTCTCTCCATTTTGAGTTGGAAATTCGCGGCAAGTGTCGCCCATTTTTAGTATGAAGATTTCATCATTTACGGTTCCATAAGTAAAAATTCATAACTTTCACTGAAACGCTATAAGTCATTCATGAAGGATAAAAGTCATCAACGTTAATATAATGTACTAGCGGCCCGCCCCGGCTTCACACAGGTAGTATAATACCTTAACAAAGTAACCAAAACACCTAAACCTTTCTTATGAATCACTCTGCCTATGGTAAAAACCGCATGAAAACGGTTCAGTAGTTTTTGAGTTTATTGCGAACAGAGAGACTGGCGGACTGACAGACAGACACGGCGTGGGACTATGTCTCATAATAATATTATGTAGTGACTTAGCAAAGAAAAAGAAGGAAAGGAAAATATTTCATGTCCTTACGGATAATCACTGCAAAACAGGAAACTCCGCTTGAAATCTAACACTAAATTATCTAGCTTTTAGTATACCCACGACCTTAAATGGAAGGAAAACCAGCTGCCAGTGTTTTATAAATCAGAAAAAACCTCAGATAGACTTAATTTGGAATCCATTGTTAAGAGACATTGTAACCGCTTCCTATATTTAAACCAAGGTAGATTATTATTATTTAGTCATACCACCAAATAGATAAACGAGAAAAGGTCATCTTTGGTGGTTGGTTCCGATAGATACAAAAAAATAATTAAAGTATAATCGAACTTAAAGGATAAAAGTCAAATTGTGTCGACAACAGTATGCTAGCGACAGATTTCGCACCAATTTTCTTCGTGCCTCTGTATTCGTCTGGCCTCGGACGGATTTACTTCGAAAGCCTCTTATCCTATTTACTTGTCTATAGTTCGGTTTGCCCCTTCGTCTTCGTTTGCTTTGCCGAAAGTTGCACAGACTTAATATAAAACGAATAGGTATATATCAACATTACATAGAATTGTTTTTGGGGTTTGCTGTGTAAATAGACCTGCTGTGCTTACCTTGCTGTGTAAATAGACCATATGAATTTATTGCGAGCAAAATCTTGTTTTTTGTAAAACTACAATTTAAATAAAAATAAATATGGGTACTGTAGCTTTGTATTTGTGAACTAGTGGGCCCGGAGCGACTTCTTTTACGTAGCGTCTTACCCCTATACCTACCTCCCGTTTTTTTCTAACATACATGCAAAAAATTACAATTTGCCCTGAAAATTACAAACTCAACAAAAAAAATTTTTATGTTGCATGTTTGCGTATAATTTTAAAACAACTGCAGCTATTTAAATAAATTAAAAACTTTTTAGTAGTTGGCTAAAAATCTCTTGAAATACTTTTGATATGTATTTTGATTTGACAGCCACAACAACAATAATTAGGAACTGAAACCTATAACCAAAATTAGATCCTGTAATTACATCTGTAAATTATTTGAAGTAAAGTTTCTATTTTATTGTTTTTCGACACATCTAGACACCCCAACAACAGCTTAATTAAAATCCCGTACAATTTTCTTGGACATTTTCCTTTGATCATTCCTATTTATATTTACATAAACTAACAAACGGATAGCCCTATTTACACCTGAGCGGATAGCTCCAGATTTGTGTCGGAAACATTTTTCGCGCAATTTCACAAGACTTGGGAGGAAGTCTTTTGTATAGTAAACAGTTGGAGAAAATTGTGTTTTGGCCTCTTAAATGCCTCCTTCCATTCAGCCACCGCCTTACTGAAAGGGTTACTGTTGTGTAGGTGGCCTCGATTCCTTATCGATTTGATATTTCCTCTTGGGGTAGGAACTTCGATGTGAACGATTATTTTATTTCAATTTGCGCGGTTTTGGTGTTTGTGTTAGACATGTTTGTAACACACTCTATTTTAGTCGCATGAAACTCATCAGACTGATAGTTACTATTTGAGGATTTTTATTTACATACTCATTTATTGGTTTCTCCAAAAGACAATTTTACGGGTTGATGTCCTGGACAAGTGACCACTTTCTATCAGTGCCTCCCTGAAAAAAGATAAGTGATATCTGGATATTGTTAGATAGGTAAACAATTTCTGTAACATTTTATTTTGATTCTTAACCCTCTTTCAACTCTAGGTGGGATTAAAAGCCACGGTCTCGTTGTGTTGTGTACCTGGAACATTTTAACTGTTTTAAATGTTGATTGTTTTATTAGTTGAATACATTTTTACCGACTTCCAAAACAAAAAAGGGGGTTACGATTCATGATTTTTTAAAAGTACGTTTATTCACCGATTTCCGAATTGTGAAATAATTAGGTAATTTTCTTGCAGTAGTCCCATTTTTATCAGGTCAGGATCTGATGATGGAATTCGGTGATATCGAGGGCAACCTTCAAAAATTACAGACACGTATGGGGTGTTTATCACATTATCATACTGCGTTCGGTGCAGGTGTTCGCTTTTGGGAGTTTATTATCGATTATCGATATTGACGGTATAATATGTTTCTGAACTCAGTAAGTAATACTTATTGTATTATTCTTTGTATTTAAGTATATCGTTTATTAGTTATGAGTTAGGTACGTTTTGTAGTAGACTACGGACAGAACCGAACCAAAAACATCTACTTTTGTGCTTCTTATAAAAATATGAACTAACTCATGACTACACTTTCAAGAAGTGTATTGTACAACGTTAAATATTGTAGGTACTTGAACTTATTAAAAGTTTACAAGACTATTATCAAACTTTAATTTAGAAGTAGGTATTTAAATTGTAGGTCAATAACTCTCTTCGCCAGAACCTATAAAAACGTCAGACATTATTGAACCGGAAAAGGCGAATAACATAAAGATAAAATTAAACGTTTTCGCAGAAAAGCAATCAATTTGCTTATTTCGTGCCTATTAGCGTCGGAAGCGATAAATTACCATTTAATTAAAAATACTAACTCTAGAGGTACCTCCGTAGCTTTTGAATCGTTTAGGTACCTATGGTTTCGTCCTTGTTATGACTTCAGAAATGTTTTAACGTTACACCTGAATAAGCATGAATCGAGTCTAGATATGTCCCAGCAAACATAATAAGAAAATTTTCCTGGTCTTAAGACTAAATTACCTCTTTAAGTAAAATTTACGTCCCATCCACCAAATATATCGACTATAACTACATTTTTACTATAAAGTTAAAATTTAGGTTACCTATTAGGTAATTTTTACTTAAGCGACACACCACAAAGTTTATTTACTTTATGGTTTGGGCCTCCGACATGTCAACAAGTAAGGACTCTGAAAATGAAGAAATCGAAGAATCGGAAGAAAATGAAGAATCAGATAATGAGGTGTCTAAAACTGAAAGCTTAGATTCAATGAAACTGTCTGAAGGCTGGAGAAAATTAACTGTTAAGCATAAACCGACCTCAGTATCCCTAAACGATTTGTTAAGTCTAATAAATGAATAAGTACAGTACATAGAACATAGTATAAACATGGTCAAACGGTTAGTCATCTTAAACAGGCATAGGTACAGTCCATTTATAGTTATTTTACTCCTGGTTGTTGATAAAATTTAATGTTGTAAGTAATGTAATGCCTAATCATTCTATACCTACTTAGGTACCTACTAAGATGTTACTCTTTTACTAACATCTTAATCTTCCTATTTTTGTTGATAAGTAGCTTCAAATCATTTGTAAAGAAGTACCTATTTAACTAGGTAACGAGTAAACCAAAAATGTCTGAGGTGAAAAACTATGTACGGAATCGGACTGTAGGTAATTTATCATTTAACTTATAATTTGGTAACATAACTCTTCTGCATCATTTTTTGCACAATCTCTAACATACAACATACACATGGTGATCGCGATGACTTCCCAGTCACTAGATTTGGCGCTGTTAGGTAACTATTACCTATTGGTCGCGTAAGCGACTTCATAGTTTGTGACTTCAAAGTAACGAGGACCGAAATAGGTCATTTAGACCAAGAAGTTGCAAAAATTATTTCAAATGAACCTATAATATTTACCAATCACCTTAAGGTTGATTTATAGGTAATATCTAACTTTATAGTCGAGCCGCCATTTTATTTAGTAACAATCAGGAAGCCGTGTATAACTACGTAATTGTATTATGCAATTTTTCATGTAATACATTAAAAGTATACCTCTATTTACCAATATTTACATTGAAATATTAATGTTGACATTGAGAAATTACAAACAATACCAAACTTGACTCAAAATACTTAAATCGAAACAATTACACGCATTTTATATTCTTTTTAAATTAAAATATTTCAGTATTTTGGAAGCCCATCAGCATTTTTGAACGTAAACCATTGTAATATACGAAAAATTTTTAAGCGTACAAGATTTTGACGCATTATGTGCGAAATCAAAAAGCTTTCCAACTAATAATTTAAATAATAATTTATTCATGGCCGCCATAATTGTTAGAGTTTAAGTTTTTATTAAGTCAGACATTTGTCTGTGAGCAAAAAGAGAAATAAATATTTCCTTCACACTCGCTCAGAAATGATAGTGATAATATCTTACCTAAATAGGTAAATTAATAGCAAAAATTACGATGTAATTACGTTGGATAGTGGTTAGTATTACCAAATTGGTCGTTGGAACTACACAATAGGTCGAACCGACGCGACGTCGACTCGACGTCGGAAGAGTAACCTAAGTGACGACCTATTGGTTGTAATTACCAGATTTACGCCGAAAAATACGTCGCAGGCACGTGCTTTTTTCCCCATTTTGGTGGGTTCGACGTCTATTTGATTCGAGGTGCCCAATTTAGGTCAACATGAAAATTGCGACCTAAAATAGGTAATTTTACAATAATTTCAACCAAAAATGTTTGCTGGGGTATTAGACATTAAATAAAGTCTTAACTTGGTTGGTCTGTTATATTTTACTTGAATATTTATTAGGAATATATTCATTCGGCTATTGTACCTATTGTTAAAACTATGTTATTGTATCTGTTCGTAATCCTTCTATCACAAATTTATAGAAATTATGAGTGCTATTGCCGCGAGTTCGTCCGTGTAAAAATTGGTTTTTACGTTCTGGACTCATTCCCGGTGGAACTACATTGAACTTCCTGATAAATTATTGATATTCAGGTCCTAGGCCAATACATCACAGAAATATTAAGTACGTTGTTGTATTTCATATTATCAAAATATGTAAAAACAATCACATTAATTAATATCTACTCTTGTTGTAGGGTCATTTTTCTTCATAAGTCCATAAGACATGTAAAACTGCTACCAAATTAGAAAAAAATCTGATCTTAAAAACAGTTTAGTTATTGTAGCTAGCGAGAACTGATTTTTTCCGACCTTTATAAGCACTTTCACACCTTATAGTATTAAATTCCTAGGTATTAATATAGATTCACTCTTTCTGGCTATTCATAATCTTGTTTGCGTATTACCATTTTTATCCTAAGTAGTTGAGATACGAGTAGGCTCCATTGTAGGTCTTTACCGCATGATCCTTTTCGCAACAGCGAAAAACGATATATTATTCACAAAACTTACCCGGAATGCTGGTGGCCTTTGGTCCAATGAGCGGTGGATTTCCCAAAAATGTCTTGACACCCGACAAAGCGGAATAAATCTCTATTTTCCTGTATCGATGGAATATTCTAGAGCCCTTTGGGTGACAAACATGAAACTGAAAAGTGGAAATAAATCCCTGCTTTTTGGGGAAACGCTGGGACTTATAGGACTATCCCCGGGAATCAGGTTTGATTCAAAGGGATATTTGTCTATTCCAGTACAGACTTCGGTTTATAGGGTGGCACTTAGGAAGAATCCGTGTAATCTTAGGTACAGCTAATAGTAGTTTTGTTTTGTTAACTCACAGCTGCTGTTAATTTTAAATATCCATTGTATTCTTTTAAATGTGCAATAATGTGATATTCATTCATTTAACTGCTTTAATTAATTTGTAAGCAGTCAGCTGCATCATGACCCTAAATATAGTATATATTGATATAAATACTCTACATGACCAAACCAGCTAAGTATCTATTCCTTTCTCTATCCTAGTCACCAAAATTATCTTCTTTCACTCCAACATATTTCCTTATTACACTACTCCGTATTCCAAATATCTTTCATTGATATTTTTTCCAAGAAGGTAAGGCAAATTTCTTAACGAAAATTATTTTATTTCCTAGCTAGAACAATCGAATTAAATAGGTGGTATCCTGAGACCAATCTAAATAGCCAAATTAAAAAAAAATTAAAATCGGTAGAAACTAATATATGAAATGCTATTAAAAGCTTTCCCTGTGGGAATCCCGTAATGGGATACGGGCGTGTGTGAATAATTTTAAAACATTTTTTTGTCGTAATTCTCTTTAAAGCATAAAATTCTCCATTAAAATTTTTCAACAATGAAGAAACAGGTGCACCCCCAGGAAGGGTTTTGTGGACACTCGTTTTATTAAGTCGAAATTGTGTCGCTCTGCTACATTTCATGCAATCGATCTCAGTGGTCGGCTAATTGTTGGCTCGGTCCACTTAAACTTATATACGGTTGCGAATAGCATATTATAGAATAGCAATGCGGTTTGGATGTTTCAAAATGACCGCAATAACGCAAGCACTATTGTTTGGAATCAGAACTAGGTAAGACTGTACTCAACCAGCCAGACTCCACAGACTTAACACATTCCTACAACCGGTAAAATCTTTAAGCTTATTTAAGTAGGTAATACCTATTCCGCTAACGTTCATATTGTGATGCGGTAGTTTTCAGTTGTCCTGGACGCCGGTGACAACTTTCCATTAGGTAATATCTGTCCAAAAAATTTGAATGTTGCGATATATCATACATAGGTAGAAAGGATGTGCTAGAAAACGGTGGTCTGAAGTTGAATGTCGCCAAAACGAAGTATATGGCTAGCTGATAGATCCCAAAACCATCCTTTATGGATAAATCCAAATACCTCGGATCCGTGATGCACGAGTCCATCTATATCGCCCCGGGTGTCAAGACCCGAATCTCTGCAGCTTGGGCTAAATGGCGGGAACTCACGACAGTCACCTGTGACCCTAAAATCCCTGTAAAGCTCAAAGGGCTATACAAGAGTATAATTAGACCGGTGATGCTCTATGGCTGCGAGACATGGTAAGCGCTGACGAAACACGTTCACGAACTCCACACCAATGAAATGAAAATGCTGCGCTGGATGTGCGGAATGGTGCGGAAACACGGCCCGATCAAGCGCAGTCTTAGCGTGAGGGATCGCGGACGAGATCGAGGAGGCTCGCCTGCGCTGGTTTGGTCACATGTTGCGTAAGCCTTAGGGATACGTAGGAAATAGGTGCCTGAACCTGCCGGTATCAGGAAAGAGGCCCCGTGGTCGACCCAAGAAGCGATGGATTGACATCGCTGAGTCGGATGCGAGAGCTAACGGCTTACGACACGAGGATGCCGAAGACCGGGCGAAGTGGAGAAGAATTTGTAGGAAAGCGGACCCTGGCAGAGGCCGGGATAAGCGCTAAGACGATGATGATGATCATACATAGTGTATTCACTGTAGTAAATCACTAGTGTGTAGTGGATCACTAGTGTATTTCTCTGACCAAACAAAATGTACGAAACCGTACGTGTCATGGAAAATAGTGTCATGATAATCTGAATCCAGCTTTGGTCTTAGTGGCCCTTCCTCTACCCGACAACGGCCCTGTCCTCCAGTTATATTCGCAGTCGGCCAATTTCGTCGACGTGCATTTTTAAATTTAATATCTCTTTGCACCGCGGTCCCTTGTGAGGGTTACATCGCAATATTACAGTCGTCCGCTGAAACAAATAATACGTTCTCATTCTTACCCTTTCTCTCGGTCCTTTTACTTTGCTATGCCCGCTCGCATTTGTTTTTTGATTTACCTGGCTGCTAATTATTTCATCCTTTATTTGACCATATGGTAGGATAGGCCGTGTGGTGTCCGGCTGAGTAGAATCTAACACCTGTGTAATACCTAACACTGCAAACGACTTCACTTGTAAAATGTTTCGACATCTTTAGATGATTTTGTAGTAGGTTACTTATGAGTTTTTGAACAATTTGCTAGTTTGAGGCTGAGCAGATCAGGGAACACTGTATACTAATAACAGAAAATGAACTGCAGCATTTTCTGCTGTGTAATATCAGCACTGTGACAACGCACCTGCGGTTCTGCATTTTTGCTGCCTGCAATCAAAATGCATGAATCGTAGATGCTATGGGCGATAGTTACCGCTTACCATCAGGTGGGCTGTCTGCTCATTTAGTCCTTAAGTCCAAAGGTGGACTGTCACGTCTCCTTGTTCAGTATGCTGTAAATCTCTAAATAGAACTTACTAAGGTGGATAGCATTCACCTAAAACATTTTTAGATTTATCGTTATTACATATTTAATTAGGCAACTTACAGTTTCGGGTAGAGGTAAGCTTTTCTAAACCCCGTTCGCCGCACGCACGATCATAGTTAATTATTCGGGTCTCCAGAACTCGGATTACCCCATTAAAAGCTTTTACGCAGTTTACTTGGCTTGGAAAATGGTGAACTATTCTTAGTGACATCATTATGATATAGGTAGATAGATATGTAACGTCGAAAGTGGGTTCTCGTGTAGCTTGTGCAAGCATTATTAATACTAAATGACATCTTGGCGTTAATGTCCCGGTGGTAAGAAGGAATAAAGAATTTTCATTTATTCATTTATCATCTTTGGTGTTAATGTTCCAGTTGCGGCATCACGTGTGTTTTTATTCAAAATTAGTAGGGTTTTTAAATGTAGTTCTTATTTATTGCTAGATCACTAGGTATGTCCCTTCAACTGGGTGTCAATATTACGGTTGGGCTCTCATCCAGGATTTGGCAGATCAGGTCATTACAGTGGAGTGACTGCTATCTGACCTCCGTGACCCTGCTACCAGGGGAACCTAACCAGATTGGATCATGGTTACACATTCAGTTGCCTGAATGTGCAGATTTCATTACAATGTTTTCCCTCACCATAAGAGCGGTTAGTATTCAACTAATGTACATAACTCAGAAAAGAGTCACTGGAACATGGCCGCAGTGGGATTTACACCTGGTACCTCTTGCTTACGAGTCTAATACCTTAACCACTCGACCACCGACGCTCCTAAATCTAATTACTTGTAATAAAATATTTCATAAACTTCAGAATCGATTTTAATGAAAACAAGCTATAAACCGTCTCGATTAATCAGGCTTTTAAATATATAAATCAGTATTAAAATTGGTACATCCGTTCGGGTGCTATAGTTCCATAAACAGACAAACACGTAAACACATACACCGAGCCACAGGATACACACGTCAAACGTAGAATACCCCTCTTTATTCATCAGGGGTTAATTAAAACCATTCAGAGTAGATACGTACGTACCGACAAAAATTTTCTCCTTCATATCTATTTCCCTACATCAATGGCTACGGCAGGGCTTGCAAAGACTGTGGTTAGAACGAAACTGACCCTCAACCCTCGACCCTTAGCACAAATTGATGGCAAAGCCGACCGCACCGCACGGCGTTTGTCTCATAAAATATAAACGAAAAGCACATTTTACCTGATCAAATCGCAGGAAAATGACCCTTAATACGGTATAGGAAAGCACGTATTTGAACACGATAATTATTTGTATTTTTGTTGAATTATAGGCAATGAAAATACTGTTAATTTGCCTGCGGTTGGCCGTCCTATTTCTTCGAACGTGAAAATGGAAATGTGTGCGCAGATACGGCACGTCAACAATCTATTGGTTATTTTTTTCTATGTTTTTCACGTAGCAAAAAATAACCAATAAATTCGGCATAAACAAGTTTTCATATAGCTATTGAAAGGGAAGTTGTTGGTGGATTCATTTGAATAAACACAAAAAACTTAAAGATTGTAGATATTGTAAGATTTGATTTTGTACAACCCCATTAATTTCCAATCGACTTGTAAAAAAAAACCTGTACTAAAACTATTCGAAAATTAAAAGGAAAACTTAGCGTTAACTAGACTCTTGGGAATCCCAGTCGTGAAAATACAGGAAATGCTGAAGATCATTTTCTCCGATTTTATACCATCCTCCAATCGAGTGTCGATGGGCGAGTGGCTACGGTATCCGACTCGTAAGCGAGGGGTACCACTATTACTCTTTTCTGAGTTATGTACATTAGTTGAATACCAGCCGATGCTCTTACGGTGAGGGAAACATCGCGATGAAACCTGCACATTCAGGAACCGAATGTGTAACCATGATCTAATCTGGTCAGGTTCCCCTGGTAGCAGGGCTACGGAGGTAAGACACCGGTCGCTCCACTTTAATTACCTGATCTGGCAAGTCCTGGATGGTCAAGGCTTAACCCTCGTGCACGAGAGCATGAGTGTGACATTAACGCCAAGATGATTTTTTTTATTTATACTATCTTCCAATTAAGAGTCTTGGCACCATGTAAAGCCGGCGTATATTAAAAATTTTATGAATACTAAATTAATAAGACAATCAGATTTGGTGATCTCAATTTACATAATTTTGAAAGTTGAATTTCTGCTATCATATCCTTACTGGAGCCGCTGGTGATAATACTGCGGGAAAAGAAAAATACAGATTAATGGATTGACTTTCTTAGGGCACCAAATACTCCAATTTCGCCAATTTTAGTTTATACTTAACAAAAACCTTCATACAAAAATGAACCTTAAATGTCATTCTTAAACGCGTTTAAGAATTAAGTGCAAAGGCTTAGTGTGAAACAGCGATTGCTTCACCGACAAGAGCGAGGCTCTGAAAATGATGACGATGAGTGTTAAACAATACGTATGAGGTTTTACTATCTAACCACTTTCAAAGAGCTCTACTTATGAGTAGAAAGTTGTAACTAAACGTAACTGATAACGGTTTTTTTTATACAGGACTAGAGAGTATCTCATCTGCTCGTACCTGGCATTTTCGACGTTCATTTACGAGTTACTTTTTACCTTTACTAGCCTTTAAATATAGGAGCGTCGGTGGCCGAATAGTTAAGGTATCGGACTCGTAAATGATAGGTACCGGGTTCAATTCCCACTGCAGCCTTGTATCAGTGACTCTTTTCTGTACATTAGTTGAATGCTTACGGTAAAGGAAAACATTGTGACGAACCCTACACATTCAGGCGACTGAATATGTAGCCATGTTCTCCTGGTAGCAAGATCACGGACGTCAGATGGCAGTCGCTCCATTGCAATTATCTGATCTGCCAAATCTTAAATCGTGGTCAAGGCGGACCCCGGGCCCTTGTGCGAGAGCATAACCTGGACATTAACGCCAAATTGACAAATAATAAATCCTTAGCCTTATAATAAAAGCTAAATACACGATAGCTGGTGCATATCGCTGTAAGGACTACTATGTAAATTCAACCAATCAGTATGCCAAATACCTCAGCATTCAGTATAATAGACGCAAACTCCATCAGTGTTGCGCAGATAGTTCTTTTCGCATTCGCAGTCGGATACACAATGATCAGGGCATGCATAATCCGTGGCCTCGATGTTGCAGATCTTCGGTGGGCATGAGAGGCAATCCACGTAAATCTCGTTTTTGCCGCATGACTCTGAAAGGGGAGAAAAGGGTCGGAAGTTTTTGCTATCTATTAAATTTTTATATATCTAGGTAATTACACATTTTCAGAAACGTTACTATGAGGTTTTCCAGTGCACAATACTTGAGTGGCGAGCATCACATAGATCAAAAGATCTATGGATAATATGAATATCATGTAATCATAGAGTGCGTTCAGTAGTGCGTTCACTTAGCAGATGAATGATAGTAAAGCATTTTACTGTAAATTATAATGCGTGTACCGTTACGTAATGCCCATCGGCTCTTGAGACTGTTCAACCTGTCTCTGGATCCGGGTTAGTTGTGCGAAGTTTCGCTTCGCCAACGGTATTAAGAGGCACACCTAACAAATGGCGACCTCTTTGCGGTTTTGAACATACTACAGCATCAAAGTACCTACGCAACGGTCACCCATTCATTTCCCGGACGGAATATGTACCTATATAGTTCAGCATCACTGCCCATAATCCAATCCAATCATGATCCAATCTGGTCAGGTTCCCCTATTGGCACTGATCACGGATGTCAGGGGCACGGATAGCAGACTCTACTCTAATTACCTGATCTACCTAACCCTGGATCTTGGTCAAAGCGGACCCCGGGCTCTCGCGCGCAATAGCACAATCAGGATTTTGACGCCGGGTTTATTTTTATTTATCAAGGTTTGGCAAGGCCGGACTCATTTGGCCTAATGTTTTTAAAACTCATGTACTTACCTAATAAGTATATTAAAAAATCTGTATTTAACTTACCTGGGTTAGAAGTTAATTTGGTGCCACAAGCAAGTTCTGCGATGACCAGAAAACCAAACATTTTTAATACAACACCCATGTCGGATTCTCAATAGTAGTTGTACAACTGAGGTTGTACAGATATATAAAATAGTTACCTAATACTTGTATAGTTAGTTTCGCTAATACCTGTTAACAATCCAAGGTCTTAGAAATATTTAAGTAGGTATAATATACCCACACATATTATGTGTCATACCTACTTGGGGGCAACATATAGCGTCAGATATACTAGGATTAGTTAGATATATCTCCACCAGTAGGTTAAGTTTTCTTCTAGGTCTTCTGCTGCAGACCAAGAGACTAGTTGATAAGTTAAGAGTCCTTGACGGTATTTTTTATTTTATTTATCTATACCAGTCAGTAGGTTTTATTTTTCCCCCTGTATTGGATTATTTTGTTAATTTGTGTACTTGTTTGCTAAAATGATGTGTTGTGTACTCTGCTTTAAGTATCAATAAATTACTTTGTTCTACCCTTTCATCACACATATTATCGGCTTTGTTACCACAGTTAGTATGTTTTTACCTCGATATTTTGACGCAGTTGCACGCGTCATGGTCACGAGTAGACGCAAGTAACTGCATCGAAATATCGAGGTGAAAACAATACTAAGAAACCCGATAATATTAGTGATTAAAGTGTAGTAAATAACCATGAAAGTCTAAAAACCTAGTTTGCTCTAAGTTTTTCGGTAGGGCCGAGCCCTGAGGAAGTCAAGCGGTGGGGTCTCTGCGCCTGTGATGAGCTCGTTAAGTGGGCGCGAAAACTTGACGACCCTAGGTGCTAGTCACGGTTGAGGTCATGTGCCATTCTGAACGAATGGGTTGAGAGACACGGAATGGTGTGGTGTTGAACTTCCGTCTAGTGAATGTTCGCTCGAAGTTGGGCTGCTTCGAGTTTATTCTCTAAGCTCATGGTTCTTTTATAACTTAATTGTTATCTTTGGCCAAAGATATAACACGGTAAACTCTGCAGATCTGTCCCATGTCAAAACATCGTCGTTATTTAAATTATGAACTGTTGTTAACATCTGTGGTTGCGATTGGTTTGAAGATTATTTTTAAATGAAAGCAAGTTTTCAAAAAAAGAAAGAAATTAGTAAAATATAAAATTCAGTGCTGTGCTTCAGTCAGTGATAAATCTTTATTAAAAATCGAAGAATAATAGTTGTTAACATTTTAAGCGTCAATATAAATTTATTTATAAAACAATTATCAAATTGAGTAGAAAATATGTTTTTTAAGGTTTAAATACATTTTTTTTTCTTATTTCGTATCTGTTTAAAATCTCATAATTATTTTTCCAATCCTTTTCCAATAAGATCTCTTATTATACAGACAATTCCCGAAAGTAAGATGAAAGTATTATAACAAAAAGTGGGGGCTGCAAAAGTGGAATTTCAGTTCAAGGGCATACAGGAGTCGCCAGACTTTAACTTTGTGTTAGGCGTAGCAATCTTCGCCGTAGATACATTTTCCGGCACTGTTCCGCAGGTAGTTGTCTATGCAATCACAGCCTGGTATACACTCTTGGGTGCACATGTATGTCGTGAAAATCCTGTCACAGTTCCTCGGTGGACATTCGACACAATCCACTCTCTTCTCGTTTTTCCCACATGGCTCTGGGAATATGGAAAGAGGAACATAGGTATTTTGATATCGATGACCGGGACACGATTTTATAGGGTGATGGCAAATAAGCAATAATAATCTTGGCACCAATATCCTGGTCGTCCTCTAGCGAGGCCCCGGGGTCCGCCTAAACGATTATCTGGGATTTGGCAGATCAGGTAATTACAGTGGAGCGACTGCCATCTGATCCGTCACCCAACAGGGGAACCTGACCAGATTGGATCAGGGTCACAAATTTAGTCGCGAATGTGCGGTCGCGATGTTTTCCCTTACCATAAGAGTCACCGTCATGACCGATTAGAATATAACACCTATTCTATTCACGGGTATAGAACAAAGTGATTAGTTTTACATGCAGAAGAGTAAGTCCTCCGTAGACATAAAAATGGGCAGCGGCTCTTTCTGTTCTGTATTTTCAACGCAGGGTTCCACAACCCGCTTGGCAAGGGTGGAGGGTATGACAAAGACCTCACAGTTTATGTGCAATTTTTATTACCAGTTTTTGGGGTAGACTGGTAGATAAAGCTACAAAGCTTTAAGTTCACCTTTGTTCTATTCTGTGCATAAAGTATTAAATAAGAATAAAATAATAAATGCGGAGGAGGTACAATTCCAGTAGTAAGCATTTATACTCCCACTGCTACAACTGCTGTGTAGCCAGGATGTACAGCGGCGTCCCAAAAGAGCTAGGTATAACCTACCTACCGAGTTTCGACAATCGTGGTTTGAAGGACAATTGGCCGAGGTCAAACTGACACTGACCCAATAGAGTTATTGAGTTAATGGGTGTTTTTATAACTTGTAACTCGACGATATTGTCGTGGACGTCTACGATATAGGGGAGAGGTGGCATTAAAGGGACACGTACAAACGGACATGTCAAATAATCGGTAAAAGAAGAAACGTCTAGAGACAACAAAATTTTTGTTCTGTGGCAACCCCGAAGCACAACCATTCGCACCTAAAATGTCACACTCCTGTCATATTAAAATATGTCCCGTTCATGCCACCTTTCCCCTATATCATGGACGTCCACGATTATATCTTCACATTACAAATTATATAGGAACTTCTTATACGCTAGACTATGGATATAGTTACTTGGTTTGGGTGGACATTGTTTGCCGATGACAAGTCCAACGATGAGCAGAAGAGTGAACAGCTTTATCACGGCACCCATGTTGAGCTCCCAATACTACGTGAATAATTGACAAATTCTTTATCACCTCTCTGTTATATACCTACAGACGAACACGTGTGTTGAACACTTGTTGATATCTACCTACGTAGATGCTTAGCATATGTCAGTAATTATTTGTATTGTAGAAACAATACCGATAAGTAAACACGTTGATGCTGTTTACCACGTTTCGTTGAATTGCTTTGTTATGCACTTGCGAGCAATGAAAATTGTTTTTACTTGTGTTTTTGCATGTTATTTTCTTACATTAAGTTTGAATCATCTAACTAAAACTCGTTAGCGCAGTATTTAATAAACGATAGACCATATTATTTCCTTCTCACTGCAATCACCTTGTTTTGGACACTGTAGTCCACGTACACACACTAGACCCTACTCTCCATTACTATACTAATGTCCAATCTAAAAAATTGCCAACAACCTTATTTAATAAAGTCTAAATGGAATAATGTCCAAATTTAATAAAGACCATGTCCAAACTCAATAAAGACCGAGCTATATAAATAATGCCCTAAATAATAGCTAACACAAGCATTAAACAGCATGTATTATTAAGGGAAAGATGGTGTGATTCCAGAAGGCAGCACATAAACCTCCTCACAACCAGTATAAAAATAGCTAACAATGCTATGCCCGTCCATAAAGATGCTAGCTCATCTTATAGTTACGGTTTTGAGTAGATTGATGAAGTTGATGCGCTGTCTTAAGAATTCGTAATAGTGTAAGTAGCGTTTACACTTATAATGTGGTGAAATGTGTATTATAGGGTAGATCTGCTGTGTTCAAGAAGGGACCCATAATACTACCTTGTGGAACCCCCGCTTCCATTTTCCTTAAATTATTATTCCTTTCACCTTTAGATTATACTTTGGTATCTTTATATCTTCAGGATCCTCATTTTTAATATGTTATTTTTGAAAGCATATTCACCATCGTACGAAAAATAATTTCCCAAAAAAAAATACTGACTGATAGGTACCTATTCCTGGCCATATCCGTTTGGCCAAATTTGCTCATTTACATATTAATATGAAAAGTATTTACAGTTACTTTGTAATACGGCTGATTAAACAAAAATTAAAAAAAACAGCTTTAACGAAAATGTTTTCTTTCAACTTGATTCATAATAACCTACTGTTATAATGGGTTTATAGCCTGATAAATGATTTTAATTTATTAAACTGTTTTAAAGAGTGTTTACAGAGTCACAGGTTAGTAAACAAAGGAATTTGATAAAAAATTAATTTATTTAAAAAATTATATTAACAATCTAAATTCACAAATATTATACAATATTTAATTCTCACGGTATATAGAATAGGTTTAAAAATTTACAAACGTAATTCATTAAGACACCTACATACCTACCTAATTATAATACAAACAAAAGAGAAAAATATTACAAAGGTAACATTTTGGACGTAGCCGATAAATATCTTCTGATTTCAATGTTTTAGATAAGCATTTTTTAATCATAATGTTTGGCACAATTTACTTTTTGGAGCTCAAAATGAACCTATACATTTGTTAAAAAGAACTGAGCATTTTTCGTTTTATTACGCTAAAGAGGTACCTATATAAATAGGTACAATATTCACACAGAAGTAATTAGAAATAAATAGGAATTTATTACATCTCCAATTAAAAAGTTATGCATTTGACACAAGTAAAATGCAAACATGTAAGCATTTCAACTTAAAGTTATCAGTTTTGCCCACACACGTCAGTTTTAACTGAATAGTTCGACTCTACAGTTAAAACTGACCTGTGAATCACTACACTGACAATAAAACTGTGCAGTTACTTCTGCATGAATAAATGCTGAAAAAAAGTCACTATCTTAATACGTATTTCGATTTTAATATTTTAACTGGCACAAAATTCGTTTAACTATGGATAATTGGCTATGAGATTCTGCATAATTTCATAGTTTAACTTACACCCGGATTTCAAGTAGAAATTCACTAATAAATTTAGATTTCAACTTTTCAAATCATAATTATAGCGCTTTCGTCGTGTTGAGAGTGTATTCGTGAACATCGTTTTTTTTATTTCATTCTTTCGGATAGAAAAACAATGGCACAATACAAGCCAAAGAAAAATGACTGCCAAATAAAGTAGTTCTTACATTTTGCACCTGTATTTACAATTCGTAATGCCTCAATTATTTACATTTAAAAGTAAATTATTATCATTTATTATGCACAATTTGATCAACACACGAGACTAGCCGTCGCTAAGTACAATATAAGTACATCAAAATTATCTAAAAATTCGTTATTCACATTTACAATACCTACTACATTCATGGAATTAACTCAGTCGTGTTTTCATATAACAATACATCATTCGTTGAACACATGTTATTACTTCTTGATATCTCAGAGATTAGTTCGTTTGGACGGATTGTATCACTTCAGTCTTTATATGATAAATCACTTTCCTAATTAAATATATTCACTTTTAGGACACTTGAGCTACAACTTAGAAGGTGGTTTGTCAGTTTCGTTTCCGATTGTAACTATAGTTCGGTCGTGGTCTCCACTGGCGATCGGTCATAACCATATCCGGTAAAATTTTTCTTGCCGAATGTTACATTGTCGTTGTCTGATGCCCTGTAAACAAAGATAAGTTATTTTAGAATCGTATTGTTATTTGTATTGTTAGGTTTGTTAGGTGTACCTGACAGAATAGAATAACATAAACCATAAACCCATTTCATTTATCCCACACCGTCACACCCACATACTATCTCTTTTGTAGTTCAGAAGCCCTAAATTTTCAGATTTCATCCATCGACTTATAAAATCATACTAATTGGCTCACCTGTGCAATCCAGGTATTTCGTCATACGCCATAATAGGCTGCGGCGATTTTTTCTTATGGTTGTTGCCGCCATTAATTTTTCTACCAAGCGTAGTGGCCAGTAAGCCCCCGGAGTTATTAGCTCGCGGCATTGTGCCTAGGGCGTTGTTCAAGGCGTTGTTTGATACCGCCCGTCGGTTAAGCGTCTGCGTGTTGCGCGCAATGGTCCCGTCCAGGTTTGTATCAATGTACTGTAGCTGGTGGTTGTTTAGTGTGCCTCCGTTTTCGTTGACGCTCGATGCCCGAGCCGTGGTCGCGGTCTCTGACAGTGTTGGGCTGCGTTCGCCTGGAATTTTTTGATAAATTATAATATACATTTTATTAGTCTGCTGCAAATAATGCACATCCGCTAGTTTTTGTTTCGTATTTACTCATACGCGTAGGACAAAGCCGACGCCCTGAGAAATCGAACTAAGCGATGTGCATTATTTTTTAAAAATAATCGCTATTATAACTATGGACTATGGTCAAAGGGGGAAAACCCACTACTACTTCCTATTGCATATTTAGTATAACCAGGTTATTATTATTATACAGTGTCAGACTGGATTCTGAATAGAAAACTTAACTAAGGGTTTATGAAAGGAATCTAAGGTTAAGGTGTATAAATGTATTGTAAAAAGTAAAATTAGAGACAAAACAAAACAATTACAACAACGGAACATGAAAATACAAATAAAAGTGGGTCCCTCTTTACTCTCTCATGAAATACATAATAAAAAAAGCATTATGGTTAAATTAGCACTCTACTACAGTAACAATAAGTACATTAAAACTAAACGGGTAAGACACTAAAACAAAGACGGCTAAAACATTAAAACTAATTCGGATGGATGGAGACCAGCAGGGAGATAAGCAGGATTGTTTAGTGTCCAGCAAGTAAAACTCACCTGACTTTCGTCAGCAACAGGTATTTGACACTACTTATATGTTTTGGTCACCATCACCACACATTTTAAACAGAACTCTTGTGAATGAAAGTTTGTTGTAAAAAAAACGGAAATGAAAACTTCTCGCGCCCTAAGCGCCTTCAAAAATCGGGATACCTAGCACGTCAAAATCATTACCCATTACCCAAAACGGTTTAAAAAAATATAAATATAAATTTGAAAACAAATAAACCAAGCTAAAATAAGAGAGATAACATGGTAGAAAAATCATACCATGTTACATAGATATACATAAATACTAAATAAATAAATAGAACTAGTAAATAAAAGAAATACACATACATAAACTACAGGACAACCAGACATTTTGCCTTAAAGGTGGCCAATATCTGGCAACAGAAAAAAGTGGATCACTGCGCTAGACAGTCATATCCTGACTTGCGCAGTGAGTAGGCGTCTTTACTGGCATCTACCGAGAAACTAGCGGATAGAGCGACGGAAAGGGATAGCAGATACATAAATAGATAAGGAAAAAAGAGATAAAATAATTTTAAATAAATTTTGAATTTGGCAAAGGGACGTGCTAGGCAGCCTTAAAAAGAAAAATAAAAAAGAAATAACGGGAACGTTCACAAAAATGCAACGTTACAACAGTAGTAACACAAAGAGTAAAATAAAATACATTGTGGATAATTATCTACATACAAATATTATACCAATATTATAAAGCTGTAGATTCTTACCATTGTCTTTAGATAAATATTGGACGCTGTGTATGTTGAAAGCGTGGTTATTTGGACTGAAATCTAGCTGTAGGTCTGCATCGTCCACCGCCATATTGAGAACCTGCAAATAAAATTCAAATGATTAAATTTGCATTCTGAAAGAGAAAACGGTAGCAGTAAGATATAGATTTTGTGAAAACGTATCAAGTGAGAATATCTTTGAAAAGAATAGGATACCTTGCGCGCTGGCCTATCTATGCGCCATTTCCTAACTGGATGAGCTTGTTTGACCACTTAGACGTGGTCGTGCAGTTACCGAAAAAAGTTTGCTCAACCGTCCATGGGGACTAGAGACCCCAAATTAATTTTCTATCTGTTGACAGCTTAACAGCTGTCATTTATTCTACCAGAGGTCAATAGCTTTAGAGATTTATTAATCCAAATGCAATAAAACTTTTAAGTTTGAGCTAAGATTGCCCTGTGTCAGTGGCGTGGCTAGCTCTAGAGATTTATTAATCCAACTGAAATATTTTTTTTAGTTTGAGTTTGAGAGTTTGATAGCCCTGTGTCAGTTGCATACCTGCGTCTCGTATCTTGGCGCTGGTTCGTCGTCGCTAGAAGCGTAGCCGGAGGGCGCGCGCGGCGGCAGCGATGCGGTACCGAACGCGCCGTACTGCTGTAGCGCTTGCTCCTTCTGGCGTTTATATCTGTAAATATAGAAGGGGATAAAACTTAGATAAAGCATAGACAAATCTTCAAAGGCCCAAATACACATCCAAAAGAATTGAAAAATTTAATTTACAAAAAAGGAAAGTATGGCGATGTGACGTCGGACCAAACGTGTTATAAATATTGTAAAAGACCTCAGCCAAATGGCGCAAGGCGTGGACGCAAGTGTTATATCAAATCGTGGCAGTCACAGCTACCAGCATTCAGTCTAAAGCGACGAGCGGCCGGTTATAAGAAGCATAGAACTCGGCACACAAACATTGACATAATCTGATAGCGGCCGCAGTCGCGACCACCAACATAAGCAGCAGTGTGCGGAAATTGCAACACAAAACCTCAACCAAACGTCGCAATAACCCTTCCATCACCGAAACCAAGACACGCAGATAAATAGACAGCGACCGCGGTGAAAGCCATCAGTACCGACCAACACAAGAAACTCGGAACACAAAACCTCAACACACCGTAACTCTACTCACCGATTCCAAGACGCGCAGATGTACACAGTAGCGGCGGTCGCTGCTATCAACACCAGTGCAGCCAAGGCCAGTAGGGCAGCCGGCAATGCCGTGGCTAACGGTGCGGCTGCGACGGCGGGGCGGCGCGCGGGGCCGGGGTCGGGCCGCGCGGTCTGGGTGTAGACGGCCGATACCGGCACTTGCAGCTTGGCTGCCACCGCTTGCAAGACAGTCGAATTTACCGCCCTGGGAATAGAGGTTAGTTTCGTTTAGTGAGGGGTGGCCGGTGTACGACCTTTTTTTTTTAATTAATAGGTCTGGATTGGGTAACTCAAGATTCGTAGCCCGCGCGTTCCAATGATATTTTGGGTCAGGCCTGATGACTCTGACCATAAACATTAGGCATATAGGCTTGTCAAATTACTACCTACTCAGCGTCAAGCCATCATCATCAAGTCTGATATGGATGGTTCACGAATTGAGGATCGTTTTTAAGTCTCAAAATCTAAATAAAACTATCACTGTATTGCTCTCAAAAATGACCGTGACTTTACAACATAAATAAATTTTAACATAGATAGCACTCACTTCTCTACACCCTTGATTTCTCTGCTCAATATAGCTCCTGTAGTTGGATCAAGTAGGTACAGCCACACGTCGGTCCCTTTTTCGTCAGTTTCGAAAGTGCCGTTGGGCCCAATATAATGCCTTGCGGTAAGCTTCTCTAGGCCCGCAACTAGGCCTGTCTTGTCTTCAATTCCCGTTAAGACAACCCTGGATCGGTTACGGACAGCGTTTGCCGTCATATTGGCCACTGCAAAGACCACTTGGTTTTCTTTTTGAAGGAGGTTGACCTGTGGATTATTAAAAAAGTTGTTAAACTACACCCTGCCTTGCCAGTATCTGTGCTAGAAATTGTGTGTGTCAAAAACTTATAATCTACAGTCATTATTCTATTTATAACTGTTTAATTACAAATTTAGATGAGACTGCAAACGTAAATGTCGGTGTACCGCTTTGGCCGAGTGTAGCATCATAGTTATTCAGAGTACTATGTAAAAGCGCTTCGCTGCATCCGCCCAAATACAGATCTACGAGTGTAGTCCTTCAAGTTATCGTTTCAATGACGGCGTTTTCTATATCTAAGGAACAGTACGATGAAAACTAGGTCGTTTACTACGCTCCAATATAAACTTCATCATCAAAACTCGTACAGAACTCGGATATTTAGTGCTTACGCACTTAATATAAATAGTACTGTGGCTATCCTGTACAGTATTTTCTCGTATTCGGATAGGTGGTGCTAAATTCGCATCAATCAATGTACTGTAAAATGTTATATTTCTACAATAAGTAGCAATCAATAGTAGACTAGTCTTAAGGTAAGAACTATTACAGTTCATAGAAGCTATAGGAATTAGTACTGAATTGTAGAAAGAGGCGATCACAATAGATCAGTAATGGTCGCAGTGATATTGGGTCTGAATAGCCTAGAAGAGCCCATATTTCAAAAAAAAAAAAAAAATGTAAGAAAAGAAATTAGTTCGCAAATTACTCACCACAACGGAAACCCTTGCGATCTTGGAGTCCGTCTGAGACTTGGGGTGGTCTCGGGCCGTCACACTGAACTTGAATGGCAATATGATCTTTGGAACACTCTCGAAACTCTTTATGTTTGTAATGACCCCCGTGTCTTCGTCCAAGCTGAAGTACTCCTCTGCAGCTGGCGTCCAAGAGTTCTTTTTGTATAATAGTTTGCCGAAATCACCGCTGTCCTTGTCTTCGGCCTGTGGATGGGCGATATAGAATGACTAGGTAAATTTTTGGTAGTATTACGCATCGCCGCATTATTACCATATTACTTAATAGGAAGGATAGATTTAGTAATCGATATGACATTCATATTGTACTAATTAATGGTACGTAACTTTATTCGACCGGTTTCAATCGCAGGCCATTGTGTACATCAGCATCTTATTAGTCATACATAATTCTAGAAATGCAGAAATCGCAGGTTGTTCGCTGCATGTAGCAATGCGCTTTCGGTCATTAGTATATAACTCAAAATTGTATTTAATCATTTGGGAGAACCCTATTTAGGTAACCCACGAATAGAAAACGCGTATTGTTCCAGCTCAGTATCCAGAGCGGAGCGGAAGTCCTACACGGTCTACGACTAAAAACTTAGAAGTGACCTTTTACAAAACTCGTGTATAGATGGACCAGGTCAATCAGGTGGTAGGACTCTGTCAAGCCTGAGGAGCCACTGCAACTGTCTTATCGATATTTACATTGTTGTGTTCCGGTTTAAAGAATAAGGTAGCTGTGAAACTTCATCCCAGTCCTCACAGTGACAACGCCGCTGCGGTTCAGCATTTTTATTACATGAAACCTAGATAAGAATAAAATCGTAGATATTTAAAATCGTTATAGGCGACAGTCACCGCTAACCATCAGTTGGGCTTTATGCTCGTGTCACTGAGTAGTATAAAAAGTATGTTATTCTACTGGAAACTATACGGCGAAAAGTAAACCATAAGGTATAAACAATTTATTTACTAACCTTAACCTGCAGTATGTTGGTACCGAGCAGCATGTCCTTTGTAACTATAGCGTAGTATTTGTCCTTAGCAGCGGATATAGTGGATTGTTCAGGGAAGGTGAATACGGGCGCGTTGTCATTTACATCATTCACGTGGATTTTGATCACTGCTTTGGCAGCTTCTGGGTTAATCAGCCCTTGTATGGACTCTAATTGCACTTCCAGAGAGTATTCGGTGAGGGATTCGTAGTCCAAAGAACTGGTGTTCAGGTAAATAGCGCAGTCGCGGTCTTCTGTCAGCAATACGTAGAATACACCTGGAAGTAAGATATTATTATGTATGTGGCTAGGCGGTCTGATGTATATGATGCCTTTAGCACAAATTTTGCAGATGCTTGTATAACTTAGCTCTCGGTAGCTATTTATTATACTAGCATGTCTCATTCCGCTCTGATTCAACTGCTTAGTTGCCTAACTCTTACAACTTTCACGAGAGAAATTCATTATAAAATATTGATGAGCAGTTATGAGTTCTATCACAATAGTTGCTGAACGCTTTTTTTACTAAAGCGTAGCTAGGAAATTTGACAAGAATGTCACGTAGCTATACGTTTCGAACTCGTTCAGTCAGCTGCAAAATGAACGTATCCCCCCCCCCCCCCCTCCCCCCCTACCATACATTTAATATATGCTAGGGGAGTAATTTCACTCTGCAGCTGACTGTATTAGTACAGTTAATCACAAATTAAGACCACGTACCTTGCTGAGAGGACTGAGTGAGGAGGCACTTGAGTGGCGTATTAGGAGAGTGCTCCCGCTTATTCAGCAACGGCAGTACACGGACCAGGGTGCCGTTCGGAGAGTTCTCGGCTACGTGCTCCGTGTAAAACGTATCCGCGAATCCGAGACCAACCTGAAATAATAAATATGACATAAGAGATGGAAACTAATTTCCATAATACAATAGTTTTCTATACTGAGGAGGGCGGTTCGGCTTAAACAGGAGTTCATTCGAGAAAAATCAACCCCTGGTGTTTGAATTTAGCGCTTGTCTAAGGGGTCTCTGTTAAAGGCTCTGATATCTATGTTACGTGTCGCTCTGCTTTCCAAAAGGCGTGATACAAAAATGGACCTTAGTCTATGAGCAATTCCACTTTGATCTGGCTCTCACACTGATTGCTTCTGAATTTAGAGGACTGAATTTAGCCTTATAGGATGACTGCTATTAATAAATGGCAACCGGAATCGAAGCTTAACGTGCCCTCCGAAGCACAGAGCGCATGGTGACTTGATTCCTACTATAAAGTCTACTTACATCTGGTGGTACTGTGGTTGAATGACTGACGTAGACGGTTAGTGTGGTTACTGATGTCATCACCGGATCGCCTTGGTCGTAAGCTTGGATGTCCACCTGCAATATTATTACAAAAAATTATGTAGGTATGAAGATAATATTTGCCGTGTGGTGTCCGGCAGAGTAGAATATCACCAACCCCTTACACTCGTGGGTGCCGTAAAAGGCGACTAATCTAGGGTCTCCGTAGGCTCAAAAATAGGCAGCAGCGTTTTCCATTGTTATATTTATAACACTGCGATCTCCAACCCGCCTGGCAAGCGTGGATAATATGGCAATAACCTTCCCTTGTGGGAGATTTCCTAAGTCCTGCAGTGGACTGGCATGGGCCGTGATGATGATGATGATGATGATGATGATAATATTATGCATGAATGTAGACCATCATGGTTTTACATCATCATTTATCATGATCAAAGTCCGAGGATCCGAGTCCGAGGATGGTCGAATCAAACGTCGCATTTTACCTGGCGATCGAAACCAATGGAGGCATGCAGTTGACAAACTCTAAAGAAGTCACTATCCAGCAGTAAGGGAATGATCAAGAAGAAGAAGGTTGTCAATACTAACCGTGTATTCACTGTCAGTCTCCTTCCTGAGATCGTCCCGCACCCTCACTGTCCCGGTATCAGGTTCCACATGGAAGTACTTGGAAGCCTGAAAACGAATGAAAGAATTTATTTTAACAGAACTGCGAAGTGATCGCAGCTGCCCATAGACACCCGCTACACTCTGGGAGCCGCGTATGCGTTGCCGGCACAGAAATCAAAATAAGATCAAAATACCTACGTCAATAGAATAATGCATTATGCGGCATCCGACGAACAGCAATGTTTAACATTGTAATAGCCCACAAACAAAACAAACCACAAATCTTAAACTTACAAGTCTTATTTTGATTTCTGTAGTTGCTGGATTTGAAATACCTATGTGTAGGCTAGTTTCTTGAAGGTTTCACCGGTACAGGCGCACTGTAAGCTCTACTAACCTTTCCCCTGCCGACTAGCCGGTATCGCACGCGGTTGTTGGGCGTGGTCGCGTCCGCATCAACGGCGGTCGCAGTCTCGACGAGCGTTCCTATGGGAGCGCCGTCCTCCACCGTAACAGGGCGCGGTATCGTGGTGAATATAGGCGCGTTGTCGTTCTTGTCCTGGAATTTATTTATTTACATTTAAGTACTTTATTTACAAATAAATATATCAAAATTTGTAAGGGTTAAGACGAGTATTGTCTTTGGTTCTACATATTCATCATCACAGCTCACAAGGCTCCACTGCAGGACTTAGGGCCTCTCCCACGATAGGGATGGTTATTGTCATAATATCTACACTTGGCCGGCGGGATGGAGAGAGATCGCAGTGTTATAAAAGATAACAATCGATAACGCTGCTGTCCATTTTCATTTTCATAGCCTACGAAAACTTGATCTTTAGCCTCGGAAACATTAGTCGCCTTGTACAACACCCAAAAGTGAAAGTGGTGCTATTCTACTCTGCCGGACACCACACGGCCATACGGTTTTACATATTAGTCAAACTCGAACTGAAATTTAATTATTTATTGATATAGGATTTATTAATTTCTTATCAAATGTCAAAATAACTACGGGAAAAAGAAAGGGATGGCTTAAAGAGCTCATCTACCGATATACTCCATGGAGCTGCGAAATAAACGTTCAAAACCAAAAAGTTTTGCAGATAACGAAATTTTTGTTTGGAGTGGAATTATAGTCTGCAACGCTATTCTGAAATTTTAATTCATGCGACACCTCTCTCTATTCTATTTATACCTATGTACAGCTATGGCTTTAATCAGAGCTATGTCTGTGAATGTGTAGTGCATGAATGAGATCATGATTTTCGTACGAGAAAAAGCCAAAACTTTCACTGAAAACAAATGACAACAAAGGTACGTACATCAACGATAACTTCAACGATAGTAATGGCGTCTGGGTTATTGCTGTCATTCTCCTCTGTTCCTATAATGAGTTCGTGGTGCGAAGCAGATTCGCGGTCCAAAGGTGTGGTTGTGCGGATCATACCGGACTTGCGGTCGATGGAGAAGAGGGAGGTGTCGCCCTTCTGTATCGTGTACGTGATTTCGGGTGTCGTATCCGGGTCTTCGGCCTGGAATCGGAGACGGGTTGGGTTTTAGCAAGTGATAGTAATAATAAAGGGTACCTAATAATGAACAGGAACTGAGTGCAATGATTGGACGCGCAATGCTGAAAGCCATTTTCGATGCTTCAATCTGACAAAATGTCCTGTGGGACCACTGACCTCTAATAATATAAGTACGCTGGGCTGGCTTTTGACAGAATAGTATTGAAGCGATTTGAAAATCGCCATTATGACACTGACAGCAGCAACGAGCATAAAAATAAATAATAATCATCTTAGCGTTAATGTCCCGGTTCTGCTCTCGCGCACGAGGGCCCAAGGTCCGCCTTGATCATGATCCGGGATTTGGCAGGTCAGGTAATTACAGTGGAGCAACTGCCATCTGACCTCCAAGACCCTGCTGCCAGGGGAATCTGACCATATTGGATCATGGTTACACATTTAGTCACCTGAATGTACAGGTTTCATCACGATGTTTTCTCTCACCGTAAGAGCTTCGCTTGTATTCAACAAATGTACATAACTCATAAAAAGAGTCATTGGTACATGGCCGCAACGGGATTCAAACCTGGTACTTCTCGTTTACGAGTCGGATACCCTAACAGCTCGGCCACCGACGCTGACAGCAGCAACGAGCATACTTGGGACTAAAAATACAAACTACCGCGTCGGCCATTTGTCAACAAGTGTCCATTTTACTCAAAGCCAGTCCAGTGAAATTATTAGAGGTCAGTGTGTGGGACGCATTATTTGAAGTAAAAGTTATAGGTCATGAAGTTAAATTGCCAAACGCACAAATGACAAAACGTTTATAGGGTACTACTCCCGATATTGTGGTTTACTGCTGTAAAACACAAGAATACAGACTAGGCATACTCACCAGGACCTTGGTCACCGGGTAGTTATTAGCGTTCTCAGGCACGTGTACGGAGTAGGCGGGCAACGCGAAGGCGGGCGACTCGTCGGGCACATCCATGACTCGGACTGCCACCGACGCCGTGCCGAGCCGACGGTCGATCGCGCCGTCGGTCGCCGTTACCACGAAGGCGTAGTGCTGTAAGGGCCGGGATTTGAACGTTTCATATGAATATTGTATTCTAGGTTTACAGCTGTGGCTTTAAGGCTCAATTTTAAATGCCGCAGAATGGACCGACGGACGATCGCGCTTCGGTCGCGGTTATCACCAAGGCGTAGTGCTTGGCGTAGTAATGGCAAACTTTGATGGTTTCATACGAACATTGTATTCTAGCCTTAGAGCTGTATCCCTAAGGTTTAAAATGCCGCAGAATGGAATGGCGGCAAAAGTTTTGTACATATCAAATAGCATTAAGGCAAAGGGATAATGTAACTTTGCGAAAACGAACTCCCAAACTCGTATCGATAGGGTACACCAAACATACACACACTTGAAAGCCAAATTACAAATCAACATCCCCTTCATCATCGTCTTTCAAATTCCTTGCAACTTCATCGTTATTAAGAAAATATTTCTCACCTTCGTGGTTTCGTAGTCCAACTCCGTATTTGTGCTGATCTGTCCCGTGTTGTTGTCTATGGTGAATGGTAGGTGCGGGGGGATGCTGTAGCTAATCATAGCGTTTACTCCTTCGTCAGGGTCCGTAGCGTGCACAAAGCCTACTACCTCATTCTTCAGACCTGGAAATAGAATGTAATAAATAAATATATGTTTAATATTGCTGTTGTTTCTGTTCCTGACCTGCTTTCACTGGTAAGAACCTATTGGTACAAAGGCTGTTCCGGCCTTTCCCCACAGTACAGTGACTTACTATATAAATTTTCTCACTTCTCTAAAGAACAATTTTTATTAACTGTAACCAGTACCAGTAAGTTTGTGTAAAGACCATTGTACTTTTGAGTTTTTTGAGTTTTATTGATTGAGTGTTATTTTATCTTTTTTAATTACCTTCTTTTACTTCAAACATGTACGAATCCTCGTCGAATTTCGGATTATTATCGTTGATGTCTGTGACTTTAATATTGACTGTTGCCGTGTTCGACAACCTGCCGGGATCTTCGGCTCTCACCATCTGAAAATAGATGTCATTTATTGTCGTCGTTGTTGTTGTTGTTGTTGTTCGGAGTAACGATATTAGGACGATAAATATTAGGACAAACAAAAGGCTCCCACAAATAAGCACATGGCCCATCAGATGGGCTTATCTGTTCAGCAAACCGTGGCATTAGTGAGGCTAGAGAAATTACATTTGCTTACTGGCGTCTCTAGTTCTGATTTTCAACAGAACTTGGTGCCACTGTAACAATATCCTATCCGACTGATTACATATTCGTATAGGCTCATAGTTAAAGTATCTGATTACTATCAGGCGCGTCACTCTCTTATTTACCGTTGAAGATAGCAAAATTGGCGTACTTTATAGCATTGATACTTACCAGCTGATACCGTGTCAGGACCTCCCTGTCGAGCGCTCGGATGACAGTGATGATACCGGTGTTGGTGCCAATCGCGAACTGCCGCAGGTCGTTGCCAGACATTATGGAGTACGCCACTGGCTCATTTTCGGGGTCTTTCGCCTGAGATGGGAGATAAATAATAACTCTACCACCACTCTACTCTAATAATAATATCTATACCTAGATATACAGATAGTAACAAGGTTCAATAAGGCGCAGTGCAATCCAGTTCTCCGCTAGTTTCCTGATATGTGCTTAATCATTCAAGGCATAACGTGCATATGGTGACTTTTCCCATCATTTGGACTCCGACCCAGCTTCAAAGTAGTACCTCAAGGAGAAGTCTGTTGAAGTGTTACCAATAATGGTTTTCGCGATTTCGCGATCCACTACTGAGAAATAAGGTCCGTTGTCAAAATATTGGCGTCCTTATAGAGAGAAACAACTGCTGTAAAATGAGAAATCCATTCCAACCAATGACTGGGCTCTATTTTGTTACGAGACCTCACGTCTCTAAAGCTTACGTCTCTATCTAGTAGATATTGAAATCGCTAAAACCCTTATTGATAAAAGTCTTATCTCTCAATGTTGTACCAAGTGAAAGTGTACTCACGGTCACGGTGGTTACGGTCGAGTTTATCGCGGCGCCCTCCGACACTGGTGCGAAGTAGTCCCTCGATGAGAACTGTGGAGGCCGCGTGTTGGGGCCGGGCGCTACTATCAGCTCGATGATGCCTTGCGAGCTAAGGCCTCCTGCGTCAGTTGCGCGGACCGTTACGCTGTACTGCTCGCCAGCTTGCAGACGACCGGCGCTTGCTGGGAAATCAGAGATTGCTTGTTGACTATATGTAACACCAGGGTGTCAGAGGCCACATTAGCGTTACATATTATGATTCATATTAATTTGTCACAAACTTATCAGCAGCGTCGCTGTTCTTGACATTGACATGACAATTTAAAATGGCGTCTTATAGTTCGTCATTTAGTTCCAGTATTGGCTACAGGATCAGATAAGTTTGTGGCACTCTAATTTGAATCATAATTTAAAACGCTAATGTGGCCTTTAAGACCCCCAGAGGGCAGGACAGTTCCGTCTGACGTCATCAAAGAGTGAATCCTCTAATTGCCATCGATACAGCACAATTTAGATACAGTTTGAGGTTCGGACGCAAATAATAATGTAAGTAGTTTGTTTGGATCGAAGTAGGTCGTGATCGTGCCAACTGTTTAGCGTAAATCTGGTTACTTACTGTGCGGTTGCAATAGGGGCTGACGTATTTTTTTATTTTTTGTTACCATAAAAATTAAGGACTTTGCAATTTAGGTACATTTTGCGATTTGAACCGATATCGACCAATGGCGTTAGGTTAAAGAGCACAAAATGTTGAAGGCACCGGTGCAAGTCCGTAAACTACATTCGTGATGGGACCGTTCTCATCACTGTTAAAAGCCTCCGTTCAGTGTTGTCACATTTAAGCGATTCACTCTTCGATAACGTCTTAGTTGTAGTAATTGCAAACTAATTAAAAACACTCGTGCTGGTAAAAATATTGCTTCAAAACTTGTGCAAAAAAATAGTACTAATATGTTACCTACGTTTACTCTAAATCCGTGTATACTACTGAAGTAACTACAGTCATTACATCAAACATGCTAAGAACACTCAACAAACAGTGAAAATACAAACTCAAAAACTATGAAATCGAAAAATGTCAAAAACAAAACTTACATACTTTTAAACGGAAATGTTGTAATGAAGTACCTATGTCTTTAGAGAAAAGAGTGCGACTTACATATAACTCCCGTGCTAGGGTCAATAGTGAATTTGTTGCCACCGTTGTTAGACACGTGATAAATGCTGTACGTTATTCGTGCGTTCTCACCCTCGTCGATGTCTGTCGCCTCCACCTGTATCAAATATCATCATATTATCATGTTACAGTAATCATTGAGAAGACAAAGCTTTCCCGTCAGCCACTACTACTACAACTACACTGCCGGGTAGTTAGTACGTGGTGAAAATTATACGTATATGCAGTAATCCAGCGGCTTGTTTTAGCCTACAGTCTGATACTGTCGTGAGTGTAGTTTCCTCGATGCCACTCAGAGCTGGTGGGCCCGGATTCGGGTTAAAACTCAGACAACAGAGATACATACTATTTTATATAATAAATGAAAAAACAAGAGCTTATTTAAATGGCCAAAATGTTTACAAGTTTTTTGTCTAGAATAACCTTTTATCAGAATAATAAGAAACACGACACAATACGAAACAGAAACGACATAAAAAAAAATTAAATCGGTCTAATAAACACAACAATAAAAGAGACAATTTAATATCCATATTTAGCTTACATAAAGTTACTGTATCTACAGTTGATTGAAATGCAGATAAAGTTCCATTTTTGTTTACGGAGCTTGACCAAATGGAAAGCGGCCACCGTCGTCCAGGACATCGGCAACCTAAAGGGGCTGCGATGCCTGTCTTTGTACCTGTAGTGCCGTTTGGAGAACTCCAAGCCACAGTAATTTGAATGGGAAACGTACCTTGTATACGGACTTAGGTTCCAGCGCGGCGGGCACGTGAACGGGCGCTACCCTAGCCAGCGCTGGCGCGTTGTCGTTACGGTCGCGCAGCGCCACCGTAAGCGACAGCGGCGCCGACGCCGCGCCACCCAACTCGCGGGCCACCACCTGAAATACGACGGACGATAGAGATCAAAAAGATTGGAAAAAAGTTGCTGTTCTAAAGTCGAAAATAAACTTTTGACCTTTTTTTTATAGGGATTAAAAGGGAACAAATTAGAGGTAGCCCATTTCCTGGTGTAAGACATTAATTGCCTTTGACGACATCCAGCTTAAGAAGTTGGTGCAATTCTATTCTGCCGCTCTCGCACTCGGCCACTCTTCATTTCTTATTTGTATTGAATTGTACTCGTAGGTACTCACTTGGAACCTGAATCTCCCAGGGTTGGGAGGATCCCGGTCGAGATTATCGTCGTTCACTATGAGATAGCCATCCTCCGATATGTCGAAGTAATTCGTGGTGAGCTCGTAACTGTATTTCGGTATCGGATCACCAGGGCCCTGAAAGTCAAATTTAAACAGAGAATGAGAATGAAACTTCAAAGAATCTGGTTGACGTCATAAATATTACAAACGTAAAAGTAAAGACCAATCATAGGAACGACATTCATAGGTACTTGGTAGGGTACCTGCATAGAGGCTAATGCAGTAATCTCCTTCAGTGATATCGCTTAATATGACCTGGCTGATCAAGCGGAACATGAAATTTTACAGACACAATTTCCCGTAACAAGCGTATCGAAGACAGGTTAGAAAATATTGTAGAAGAAGCGATGGTTTTGCATTAACAATGCACGGGATGAGGATATGACTTAAGCTCCAATTTTTTTTGCATAAGTATCTTTATTATGAAGTAACCTCTGCCATCAGTCCGAAGTTCATGAAAGAAAGTTAATGAACACAAACTTACCAAATCAGGATCCGAAACCATCAAGTAGATAGGCATTCCCCTATTGTCCAGTACTTTAGTTCCTACAGGTGAGTTTTCTTCAACACTGCCTTCGTCTGAAGAGGCCTGCACTACCGGCGGGCTGGCGTCCACGGGGCGGACCGTGATCGTCAGTTTAGCTATTGTAAACCTCTTGGCTTCCGACATTTCTTCGGCCTAGAAAAGAATATATATAATCTCAGACTAATGTGAACAAAATAATATTTTGTGAGAACTCATAATACTCGACTAAATGTCAAAGTGTTGTTAAATAGTGTATGACGGATTTAGTTATCGATAAACTTTGTGATAGAGATACGACAAAATTTGCAGACGCATTTATGTACGTAAAGTCGCTCTTGCGCTGTCAATTATTTATACCACAATTAAATAATATTTGTAAACACACCTTGATATACAACAGGAACTTCTTAGCGATGCTTGTGTCTACTGTAACGAGTTGTCTGACGGCTCCACTAGAAGGATCGATTGAGAAGTAAGTGTCCCAGTTAGCAGGCTCTCCACTTTCGATACTGTATCGTATCCTGGCGTCCAGGGTGTCCATGTCCACTGCTTGAATCTTCTCTGGCTCTATGGTTAAGATACCGGAGAGTACGCCGCTGTTCACCTAGTTGGACGGGTTAAATCGGTTTAACGGAGAAATAACTGATACCCTTATCCTTTTGGAAGGGTCGGCACAATATAGCTCTTTCTTTTTAACTTTCAAAATATTCAAAATCGTCAAAGTCAAAAATTAATAAGTTCTTTTGAAACATTAACGAAGTACCTAGTAGTTTTAAATTCTGCTGGAATGTATCGGTCAGCATCAGTAAGCTCGACAATGGAGTGGAGTGGTGAATACTTACACAGTTCAGAAAACTACCATCAGGTCAACCTCATAGAAACAGTTGTACACTTTTGCAATAATAATTTTTATAAGTACTTTGATTTAGAGCTACTTACAAAGCTGGAATATTCCGGATTGATGCAGACACCCTCATGTAAAGTGCAGCCCTTGTAAATGAAGGATGGGTCCTGGTCGTCATCGTCTAGAACGTTGATTGTCATCGTTGTGGTGCTGGAGAGGCGACGCTTTGTATCGCGAGCGCGGTCCTGGAACGAAATGAGATCATACATAATTGAGATATTAATACTATTTATTATCATCTTAGCGTCGTAGTCTTATGCCAGACTTCGCTTTCCAACTTTTAGTCCACCACTTCGCTCGGTTTTCAGCATTCTGGTGACGGAAGCCGTTGGTATTGGTACTCGTTAACGACTCAGTGATATCAATCCATAGCTTATTGGGCCTCGATGATGATGGAAGGTGGCTATAGGAACTACTGAAAGCAAGAATATAACGCCATCGTGTTCGGGCTCTTTGGAATGGTCTTGATGAGTATTATTAGAAATAATAACTTAATGTTTGTGGCCACAAACTTTGTACAATTGATATAAGGAAGTTATCAGCCCATAAGAAGAGCACTGTCATAATCTCCACATGAAATCTTCTATATTGAAAATCAAAATCAAAATCTTGGTGTTAATATCTCGGTTGTGCTCTCACGCCCGAGGGCCTGGGGTCCGCTTTGACTATGATCCAGGTTTTGGGAGATCAGGGAGTTACATTAGAGATACTGCCATCTGACCTCCGTAACCCTTTTATAAGGGTTGACCTGATTGGATCATGATTACTTACACATTCAGCCGCCCGAATGTGCAGGTTTCATCACAAAAATTTTCAGACAATGCTGCTGCCCATTTTCTGGTTTAGGTACTGAGGTAGTAGATGGGATCTTTGTCATTATTCACCGTTTATGACATCCGTTAATGTATGGGGTTGGTGCTACCTGTTCCAACTACCACCAGGCACTCGGTGGTCACACATATTTCGAGTAAATATTGGTGTTACTCATAATTTTACTTTGTATGGTGTTACTCATAATTAAATATACTTTATTTAGCCACGTACCAATCTATGTAAGTGTTCTGTGGTAAATAATCTAGGTACTTAAACCTGTTACAGAATTAACTAAGGAAAAACCCACCCCATTACAACATAGTCGCATGATCTACTTGTATCGAATTGAGAAATTACGTCCATACCAATGAAACGGTAGTGATATTTTATTTATGAATCAGAAATAGTTACGGGCACAACAGGTTGTGATAAACGGTGATAGAACGATTTTCCGCTTTCATTTCGTTGAGCGTGATAACTGGATGATTTATTTTTGCTTCCTTAAACAACTGCAACGTTTATGCAGTCAATTCCAGTTCATTAATGATATCAATTACTTTCTAAACAATAACTTTTGCATAATTTTTCAGCCATGGTAAATGAACAAATGATTGATTGGTTTTCGTTCGGCTCAATGAGGCGGGTCCAAACAATTTTCCATGTTTTGTTTAACCATTAAATGTTTCACGGAAATGTACCGCTTGTGAACTCTTTAACGTTTCCTCATCTAGTTTGAACATGGTTTGCGATATCAGTAATCATCATAATCATATCAAAAACGCTAGAAACGACCCGAAACCGATGAATAAGAAAATCGTCTCAGAGGGATCCAATCAATCATCGTTTCAACCTCATGATATCATTGAATTAAAACAGTATTTAGAAGGTTCACTGGAGTTGGCACCCTGGATCTTCGGCACGTTTTCTATCTCGATTTTGGTTGCGTAGTTTTGTTTTGCCTGTATTAAAGTCAGCAAAATCAAATCAGATTATGCTGTTTTGAACAAACCTTGAAAGGTTTCTTTCCGCAGTTGGCGGCGTAACCCATATGTGTGATTTTGTTTTTCGCATTGTCTTTCACTACATTTTGCCTTTATTTAAAATTATATGAATCGACTCAGAAGCCATTCCGCACAAACTCTCCTTTATCTTCCATTATTAAATAATAAAGAAGGAAAAAAATACTTACAGAAGCGACAATAGTGACTAGATACTTCTGCGTGCGCTCGTAATCCAAACTCCTGTTCACAACGATTTGGCCCTGGTGCGGCAGCGGGATAGCGAAATATCCGTAGCCATCCGTTGCGTGGGCATCTTCTAAAGTCTCGTTGTCTCCAGGCACTATGAAGTACTCGGAGAGTCCATTGACACCGGCATCTATGTCGACAGCTCGGATGCCGTCGAAGATCGTCGTTCCGATGGGGGTCAGCTGTGGACATAGACGATAAATATGGTCAAGATGATAATTGTGTTGAAAACAATAACGACGTAGTCACACGGTAGATCATATTCAAACTCTGGAAATGCTAAATCGATAACGATCAATATTTAGTATTAATTTTCATACATAATTCATTTAATTCCCACAAAGTTTAGTTTTTCTTTCTAGTAGAAGAGCTCGCAAAAAGCAGTTTCAAGATAATTATGACAGGCTATTAATAAAATGAAATTAGAAACGTTTCTTCGTAAATGAAACAAACGCGTTCGGAGATGAAACAATATTAAGAAGCTGTCATAATATTGCGAACAGAAATGATATTAGAAAGTGTCTAAGTGCGTCTGTGTATTAAGATCCTGATTTTTTAGTGTTTGCGATGTCACTAGCGGTGGGTTATAATTCGGTTTTGACTTTCTCTCTTTTAATGAGAATTATCGAGAGGCTTATAGCAAGTTGTTCTTGAAAAAAAAACGGTATTTTAATTCGTTATATATTAAAAAGATAGAAGTTCAATACATATTAAAAAGACGGCAAATTATTTGTGTTACTCTGTTTAATCTATGGACTACTTGAGACATTATATGAACAATATTCAGCTGTTAATTTTCTCTCTTCCAGAATAGGCTGCTCTGGGGCCCTATTTTGAACCGGTCGTATCTATTTACATCCGTGGTAAGTTGCTAGTGCTAGAAATTCATGGAAAAGACAGGCATTAGTAGGCAAGCGCTTGCGTGGATGCGAGCGGTTCAAAAATAGGAGCTGGTTTCCAGAAATTAACAGTTAATTAACGCGTAATCTTACCATTTCATTTTATATAAGTACCTATACATACAGAGGCACTTTACCATATGATAAGTAAAGAGGGAAAACGCATTTCAAGAGTAAAGAAGCGACAGCAGTTCATTAAAGCGCTACAATTAAAAGAAAAGCTTTATACATTTTATCAATTAATTATGTCACGATATAATAATGATGACTGCAATCAAGTTAATAACCTACTGTGAACTTATCAGAAGCAGAAACTTAAACTTTAAACATGTATCATAACTATCAAGGGAATGTTAATGCAACTGTAATAAAGAGCGAAGAATTTTCGACAAGAATTTTCACTGGACGATCGTTATCTCTGGCAGTAAAATGATACCAAACTTGGCAACTGCCTACATGCCAATGAATGTAAAGATAAAAATCTTTGGCTCTCATAAGATTCTCGTCTTGGAGTCTTTCGTAAAGGTACCAGTTATCAGTTACCTACATCAGACACCGTGAAATCACCGCCTATTAACATTATTTGATATTTCATTACCAAAGTATTCGTGTTATTGAGCAAATCTTATACTGGATCGAAACATTTTTGTGGGCGAAAATCAATTCAAGCATTACTCTTCTTGTGATCTGGTAACTTTTACACAGTAAAACCATTATGAGCTTGCAACGATTGGCGTTTTGTTGTGTGGCGATGTTTTGGTGAAATTCTTATTTTTGCGTCATTCAATCACCCCGTATAAAGCTACCAGCCCAGGCACATATTACTTTTATGTTTTATTCGTTTTAGCTGCACTTATTTATATAAATTGTATTAAGATTAGGAGTGACTTGAAAACAAATGTTTCTAGATTTGCTATTGATCAAGTTCATTTTTAGCTTTGTTTCTATAAAACCGGTTCTTCAGTTTCGACAATAATTTAGGGAATGTGAAGAATTTACGGGGAATTTTTCAACAACTGTTGATTAATTTATCGACTTGTCAATGTTTGCATATTCCAAGGCCATGTGATTAAATATGCCAGTGCAAAATAAGAACGTATCGTCACTAACTACAGATCGACAGAAATACTGATATTTTGAAGTGTATACAGTACCAGAAACTTATCTGACCCGGCGACAGCGTCGCTGTTATTGGCATTGACATATTTCAAAATGAAATGCCGCAATTTATTTCACAGATCCAGTTTTGGCCACAGGTTCAGATATTTTTGTGGCACTGTACAGTAGTTGTACAGGCTCTTACCTCAGATATACTGGCTTCGTAGGGAACTTTCTGGAATACCGGCGCGTTGTCATTGATATCGGACACTCGCACTATCACCGGTATAGTCCTCCGTTTCTTGGTGGCTTTCACTTGGCACACCAGCTGTGAAAACGCACGGTTAATCTTAATTTGGTACACACGTCAACTTGTTAATTGAGCTTTGGGGTCGAGTTTAGTGAGAGTCGTGGGTGATGTAAGGTTCTGCAGTAGAAGAATTACCTACTCGGAAACCTTTTCATATGAGTAAGGAGGAAATTTCTGCCAAAGTAAAACAGTTAAGAAAACCGGGATGTTTACTGATAGTTATATCGATCTACAGCCAAAATCGCTTCAGCTAGAAATTTGAAATTTAAATGGAGCAACTGAACACAATTATTAATATTTATCTTATTTTAATTATAACGTTTCTAGCTAATTGTTACTGACATTACATTATCTTTTTAATATGTTAATAAAATTGATGTAACATATTTTGCAAAAAACTAAGCCGTATTCCAAATTTTCTATACCACCAAAATCTACTTCTCACACTTCTTCAGGCACGACAACAGAATCGCTATTAAAACCTCCATATCTTCCCACTGTACGACAGATCTTATCATCAATATTCAATGCCTCGGGGCGTATTGGTCATATTAACTCTCGTTCTCAATATAACAGGTGAGAATGTAGGTAAGTTATAGCCAAACTCGTTTGCATATATTCAAATGGCGGTTTTACTTTTACATATACGGGCGTAGTATTTTGTAGGCGTGTACCGTTATGGCTTACGTAGAAAGACTTGGTGTAATACAGAAAACAGGTAGTTTCTACAGTTATTGGAAAGCACAACAATGCAAACATTGTTTCTGGCAATAGAAATATCTAGATGTCATAAAAACCATGTCATGTCATGTTTTCAACAAAATTTGTACAAAATAATTCCAAGCGCCCATACCTGGAAGACCATATGCGATAAGTTCTCAGCGTCCCTGTCCAAGGGTTGCAGGAGCTTCAGCCGCTTCCCATCGAGCTCGAAAAGCGTGGGTCCCTTGGGGAACACCGTCGTTAACACCACATCCACATCAGGCTCCCCAACCACTGGCAGTATGTCTGGGACTGTGCTTTGATTAACTTCTGCAAAGGCAAATATATATGTTGCAACTAACCTAACCTGATTTATAATTTCCGTATATTTTTTCTTATTTAATATTAGTATAAAATTCAAATACCAGTGTACCTACAACAATTAAAAGGAGCGCGCTCCATACAAACGTAGTTTGATCGATTAGAGATTTACATACAAATTTCAAATCCCGTGCAACTTTGAAACGGTATTTTAACGAAAATCGGATACACCACAAGCTTGCATTTTTTATGTCATACGGTAGGCAAACATGCAAGTGGGCCTCTTGATGAAAAGTGGTCACCACTACCTTTAGACATTAGCAACACCAAGACTATCGCCAATGCGTTGTCCACCTCTATAACACGTTGCTCTGGCAGCAAAAAGGCAAATGCCCCTCCACTGCCAAAGCCACGGTTCCCCAAACCCCCACCCCATGGAACACTGGATAGAAATTGGTTAGTGGATCACATCTACAAAATTGATTTGGCTTCGATAGCGTAATATTGAAAATATTATGACCAAACTACGTTTGTATGGAGCGCACAAAAGCTTTCGAATCAAAGATAGATTAACATGGGCAGTCAAATGAAAATAGCATTGCGCAGTTGTTTTTAATTTATTCCTTTCCACACTCGTTTATAAGTTATATATTCTATTCAAACAAGACGAAGAAACCACTGGCGACCAGCAATAAAGAAACTAAAAATAGTACAAGACGTTCATTTTGTGGTTTTACATAGTTTTCTAGACCGCCGACGTGCGGCGAGGAATAATAAATACTGCATATAATTACTGACAGCTTGACAATTTATAGACAAGAAATACGAAAAAGGAAAAGAAAAACGAAGTAAACTACAACCCACGACAAGTCTGTTAGCAAGATGCAACACGTTTTGACATTTGCTCAAAGAATTGGCCACAAATTACGGTTTACTGCCCACCAGACTCGAAGGAAAACTATTAATTATGTATTTGCATTTTAACAAAGAACTATTTGGTATTATTACTGTAAAACAAACTATCTGTTATGTTTATTAATATTGTGTAAAGCGTGGATTCAACTGTGAAGAGAATTTAGCACTTTTATGAATTTTATGTAAGTATAAAATATCTTTAAGATGTTTGCTAAGTACTATGATACAAAATTTATCATCATCATTTCAGCCGGAAGACGCTCACTGCTGGGCATAGGCCTCCCCCAAAGATCTCCACAGAGGCCGGTCCTGTGCCTTCCGCATCCAGCTGGTACCTGCGAACTTTACCAGGTCTACCTTGTGGGAGGCCTACCCACGCTGCGTCTTCCGGTACGTGGTCGCCATTCGAAAACTTTACTGCCCCATCGGCCATCTGTTCTTCGAGCTATGTGCCCTGCCCACTGCCACTTCAGCCTGGCAATCCTTAGAGCTACGTCGGTGACCTTGGTTTGATTGTGGATCTCCTCATTTTTGTTTCGATCACGCAACGAGACTCCGAGCATAGCCCATTCCATTGCCCTTTGGGTAACAGTGAGCTTATCAAAAGTACATAATATATGAAATACACAAAGTAACTTACGATCTTCTCTACTTTCTTCTATATCGACTATAATACTGGATTGCCCGGTATCCACTTCACATGGACCTGAAACAAAAACGATTTTTCTATTATCATCATAAAGATTAAAGCATCGATAGATAAGTTAAAAGGAACCATCGCATCGCATGCCCATTTCTTATGGGCCAAGTTTAAATGTAACCTACCTATGGTTTACTTTTTCAATACCGTATAATTCAAACCATGGCCCTTATGGTGTAACTCTCGACCTTTCTCAGCCACAAACCAATAATGACTTGAGTCGCTAAGTGAGGAGCTAGCCATTAATGATGATAGATAATGAAAGTGGCCGTATCGAGAAATTAAACCCAAGGTTCCGGAGGAACTTATAGCACCCATATGACAGAATATAAGTAATGAGAAGTGGTGACGATTTGGCAAGTTCCTTGCCTACCTAAAGGGTAGAAAAAGGTAAAATATATAGTAGTAAGAATAATAAATTATGGATATGGCAATAATCTGGGGATAATCTGTCCTTGTCAGACTTGAAGACAAGAAGGACTGTTCTTGTAAACATTCAGTTATTTGGTCACTATTACTGTAAACTATCTCCCGCATTTTCTTTTTAATTGTTTTGCCTATTATTTAATAATATTTTTCATAACTTACGAAAATAAACAATCCCACAGAAATCAAATTATTTGTTATAACTTTTATGAATGACGTTCTAAGACGTTTAAAAAGTTGCCATACAGAGATTTTTTATTTTATTTTTACTTACTTGCTACTTAGCGGCGGTCTTATTATAAGTACTAATTGAACCATTCCCTGTAAACTCTTTGAGCGGAAATAAGGTCTGATTGTTGAGTAGTAATTTACTTTTAAACAGAAATTTTGAAAGCAAGTATTTGAGGCTGAATATCTGTAATCTACAGTACAGGATAGTATACTACAGTAAAAATCTTCCAGGCCTAAGTCTCCGTTGCCCAAAAATTTAAATACTGCATTTTCTGTTCTTTCACTGTGCGTGATCCTTAGGTTGAACATGGTATTACAGCAAACCATCAGGGTATTACAACAGCTGCTAGCGACAATAAGTTTCCATTGAGTAACGATGCAATATCGAACATAGCCTAGAACGATATACCTTACAAGGTCATTCACAATATCATGATTCTGTAATCCGGGTGACACCCTTTTGAGTCCTATGTCCACATTACATACACATAGGCAGTCACATTCATTGCAAAACCATAACAAAGCCTCATAAATGCGAGTTCGATTTATACCTCAATAAAATAAAGCCAGATGTCTCTCTCTGGAACAAGTTTCTGTACCCCTTGTAATTAAACATTAGCAAAGCAATACAGGAAACTTACAGTACCTTGCATTGGCTAAAGCTAAACCAACAAACGATCATAAATAGTAGAATCGACAGTTTGGACGGCGTGAAAATCCGCGTAATAGTTCGTTAGTAAGCAGCCATTGCTAATTAAGGTTTGGACAACGTTACCGGCTTTTACTTCTAATGTCTTGGCTTTCGCAACCTCAGTGGTGGATGCGTCTGCTGGGCTAACTGTCCATTCTATAACGTGTGTCGTAGAAAAACCGAAAAATACAAAGCCATACATATTTTATACATATTACATTTTTAAATTTTACACAGTGGTAAAATTGGTATAAGCACAACATGAGCTGGTTTTAAGCCGACCCAGAGTCAAGAGATGCGAGATTTAAAACAATAATTGACAAATTAATTGATAAATACCTATTGGGTGTATTCAGCATTTAGATGAAACGTTACAAAAAAAACTAACCGACAAATGTGGCTGGTAATATCAATAAACACTAGTAACACTGATCCCCAATAATTTGTAGCTATGCATCTGTCGCATTATTTTGATTTAATAGTAGTAAAATACTCCATAGAATTATGATACCTACCCTACAGGATGCTGGATTTATAATACGCGATATCAGATTTCATCGCACTTTGGGACTTTTTACATATTCGTACGACAAAAGGGTATTTATAGAAACACAGAACTTATTAAACTCATAATTCACTTAAAAACTAATTCCATAATTAAATTTATGGAATTGGCTTTAAAAAAATTCATAGCATAAGATTAAAATCTAGCTATATAAAGTTATAGGTCCCGATTTCTTAATTATAAATTTATGTTTCACAAATTTTTCATGAAGCTCTAAGCTGTCGTTCTCAGCATAGTCTTCCTGAAGATGTGTTATCGGTACGTCGCGTCGCATGTCTTCAACTATGAGAAATATTTTTCATATATTTGAAAACAACATCCCTGTGCATTCTAATCCGAAATCATTACCTCCATCCTGTGCACAGCCTAATATATTTTTTACGATTACACAAGAAATGTAATATGTAGTTAAACCGTTGAGGGAATTGACTTTACGGTACATCCCGGGTTTACAGTAAGAATGGTGATAAATGCCAGATTTAGTGCTTACTGTTAACCATCTCTCCTTACCGCTTTCCAATACAATGAACAAGTCGCGAGCGTAGGCTTTTAGCGAGCTTTATAGGACAGCCATTGTGGAGTGTGGGCAATCGTCTACACCACCTACAGTCCTTGCGAACGGGATAGTGTCGTGATGTCGTCCCATTTCTGGCCACTTGTAACAGGCCTTTCAACGAGAAGTGCAGAAAGTGAAGAATTGCGTTCGCATATCTTCGAGTGGAGTACTCTTTTGGCGACGTTGGTATTTTTAATGTATCTCGAATTGTACCTAAGAAATACAAGCATCTTCGATGAGCGATGTCCACACAAAATTGGTAGGAATGGCAATTTGTAGTCGTGATTTTGAAGTAATAAACGAATTGAGAGATACATAAGAAGGAAATTTAATTAAAAAGCTACATCCTAGCGGTATTGAAATATGGTTGAAATAAGGTTGAAGTATAAAATACAATTAATCAAACCAATCACGAGCTTTCTATTAGCGCAGCTAGGGACACACTGTGACAAATTCGAACTAAACTTTGTTCAACCAAAGCAAATAGTTAACCAGTTACCCACTTTGAATTTACTGGCCTTGTAAAATCTCAGACACGGCAAAAACAAATTCCTACTTCAGAGGGCGTGCCTGGGAAACGTTCAATTAAGAAGTTATTTGTCAATCAAATATCCTTTACACATTCGAGCTAAATAAATACTTTAGTTTAGTTAGGCCATAAACGATCTCCTTAATTAGTGCACATGCACTGAATAAGAGCATAAAATTTAGTCTACCACCCAAAATGGAAGTATCCAGTTACCAACTCTCCTTTTAAGCGTTTGTACCAATTAGAAAGCATGCTTTAGTGCTTGTTTGGCGACGGCATAAGATTTACTTGTAAATTGTTTGCGTGGTTCGGATCATTAGTTGTACATTCGGTCATTAATCTCGTCGCTACACACATGTACCGCCTATTGATACAAAAACATAATTAATTAGTAGTTCAGATAAAAATCGTAACCGATCACCTTAATTCTCGATGTTGCCTTAATTGGGTAGTTATAATTGGGTAACAGAACTTAATGCTCTATAATACTGTATCTGTATGAAGATTATCTAAGTAGGTAATTTACAAGATAGTAATCAGTGCCAAAGCTCAGTTATCGCAAAAGTTTTGATACAAAAGTGTTAACACGTAGTTTACTAGCTAATTTGGCTTCGAAAATGACTACGTAAAAGCAACCACTCAACAAAATTAAAATTAGACCGGAGCAACAATAGATGTTAATCACAAAGGACTTTCACCGTCCATACCTAGTCGAGCAAGATAGATTGCATTGTTCTTTTTGTTCTGCAGCATTTTGTTCTGAATAAACAAACAAGCTATTGTCCAATAACAAACATCGGTGTTCAATGAATACCAAATGAACACTAGAATTCGTTTTATATAAACCTCTGTGTGGTGACTGATTCGTGTTGCGCAGCCATGCTTGCAACCGTTTCGAATGTGATAAAGTTAACTTGATTTAAATAAATGTCCATTATTGGTTGCCTGCCCCGCTGCCCAGTCGTTGAGTGAATGAGTTGAGTAATTTAAGTCAGTAAGCTCGTAGTTGTTGCGGCGGCGTAAACGATTTTGGTCTTAAATTTATTTACCACTAGCGACTTCGTTCGCGTAAACCTAACCTAACCCTACCTACCCTTTTTTACTACTTTTATAAGTAAGGTTTATACCTTCTTCTTGAATCACTCTACCTATTGTTGAAAACTGCATTACCTACCGTTGCGCAGGTTAAAAGCGAACATCGATACATGCAAAGGAGCAGACGGTGGGAAGCGACTTTGTTTTATACTATGTATAGAAGATGAAAACAATCCTGTTGGTCCAATTTTCAGACCAACTGGTATAAAGAAAAACTGGCAATGTATCCAATTAACATAAAAATATGAATTCTGCGAAATTAGAGGCATAATAATCAGAGGCATAATAGAATTCTTGCAAGGACAAGAAAACAATCTGATCATAGTTATAGAAACTTGCTGACTCTGAACTATGTAGGTATCACATAGAAATCGAACGGGAAGCTGCTATGCCAGTCTAGATTCACATCAATAGTGATAGTGTACACATTGACAGCATATTGGTATTTCATAGGGACCACTCCTCCTAGACCGGATGTGAAACCAAAATGTGGAACCGTTTATGGGTTCGTTGTCATTGTACCATAGGAATTTCGAAATACATCAATTTTATGGTAAAGTGTTCAGTCAAACCAGAGTTAAATGATTGATAATCGTAGTAACATCTCGGACCCAATCTCGAGATAGTGGAGACGGACCTCTTATTGGGGATTTTTCGACATCTTCCTGTTGGATCAGGAGTTCCCGAAGTTTCGTGGGCGCCGCGAAGCGCTCCAATATTCCGTATGTTTCCATATAATATTCTTAATGCCCATGATTTAAATAATCGTCAGGACTTTTGATGTAGAATGTAATTTGTTTATGTTAGTTAATTTTTCTTTTTATTTAACATCTTTAGTTTTTATGTTAGTTGTTTTCCTAAATAAAATTTTATTTATTTGTTTTTTTTTAATCATTCAAATAAAAAATAGCCACGTCGCTTTCTCATTAATAAACTACTAATGCTGCGTGAAAGAAGGACAAGACGAGACAAAAAAACACTTTCACATTAATATTCTAGTTATGAACCTACACAAGGTATGCGTGTTATTTTTTTATTACCACTAAGGTGGTAAACAGGTGTACGGGCTATCTAATGGTAAGCAGTTACCGTTTGCCGACCCCGTTAAACATTCTTGAACAACTTTGTTGCTTTTCTAGTGAAAATCTCTTCAGGATGTTGTGCACTAGGGAAAACTGAATCACCCACCTCGTGGCCTTGAACAATTTTGTCGCAGTAAATGAAAATGAAATCATGTGACTGGGAAATAGGCAAAGTTATGCCGACAAAGTTCTTCGACTTGTCACAATAGGTCGGTTTCCGTGACCGTATAAAGGCCATACCTATATATTTGCCAAGGGAACACGAGTAAAAACAAATTGGCATTTGTTTTTACTCGTGGCAACCAACCAAATACAAAATTAAGTTTATTTTAATTGACCATAACTTTTTTCCCACAACGATTCCAGAGTTATCGGAATAGTAAGGTTGTAGAAAATGAAAAATCCTTTCTAATATCTTGCTGGACGTGATTGGTCAAGATAGGCTAGGGTCCATATACTTTTGGAGGTCCTTCTTTTTCACATTTAACTCGATTAAATTACGGGTGAGGGTAGATTATGCCCATAGCCACCGAATAGTTGGATTAAAGTGATAGTAGGCCACCAATTTTTTTTTTCTAATTTGGGTCATAGTCTCGTATAATGCATGATTTTTCTGAATAACAGATAAGGGAAGATATTACTATGGCCGAATCCTAAACTACCTAAACATCTGCAATCTAAGGGGAGCGGATGCGAATTATCTGTTGTCTTTTTTTACTGAAATACACTTTATACAGTTTATTTATAATATTAATTTGTTAACTCACCAGGTGTCGCCACCGTCGTGCGTAGTAACAGATGAAAGAGAAGAAGCCATATTGGTCGCCCATGTCTGATAAGCGCGCTCCGCCGCGCCATCTCACTGCAACAACAAATACAATAGGTTTTTAATAGGTTAAGCTTAGAATACATTTCCTTGAATTCCCACAACGGAACCTAGACTTAAAGTAACGATACTTTAGTTAAGAACGAGGCTGTTACTATTATGAATGTCAATACGAGAACTGTAAATAATGGTTACAGTGCCACAATCTTATCCGACCCGGCGGCAGAAACTGAAACTGAAGTGTCGCCGTTTTGAAATGGTATTTTTATGTTATCAACAGCGACGCCGTCACCAGGTCAGATAAGTGTGTGACATTGTAAGCAGTGATCGTATTTAATGTTTGTGTTCTAAAGAAACTGCCTGTAAAAATTTACATACCTATAGTCGAATATAAAATCGTATCAAGAACCGTAAATTAATAAGAAAGAAAGAAATAAAACACTGATTGCACATAGATACCACAACACGACAATTAGGTACCTACAACAAAAAAGAAATAATAAAGAACTAAATAAGAACAAAACGGACATAAAAACTATAACATACTGATAAAGATTACCCTAGCGACACTAGACCAAGACGGTGGTAAAACTACTGAGATAATTAGATCACTAATACAGAATAACTCCTCACAGTCTAACAATAGCGGAAGTAGACAGAGAAACAATATAAGCATATTAGACCAGACACAAACAATTTAAAATTGTTTACAGTAGTGATTAATCACCTGTAAATTTAACTGTGTACAAAGAAAAATTAGAACCTGTTTGTTAATCGAAGGAAAGCGACGACACTGTGAATAAAGACAATCAACAGTCAATCTTAACTTGTATTGTAAAGAGAAAGGATTTGATTATTTGTTTGTTTATTTGTAGTAAAGAAACTCAAAACTACTTAACCGATTTTAAAAATTCTTTCACCTAATAGAAAACAACATTATCAGCGTATAACCATTTTTTCCCGAAATTCAGTTTCCCACGGAAACGAATCCAGATTTAGCGACCCACACTTACGACTTTTCGTAGCGATTGTACCTACTTATTTATAGATGTAAAAACCCGGTCTACCTTTTTGGTAAGTTACATTTTGGTGACTTTAATGTGGCTGACTAGCGAAACTGCCAAGAGGATGTAAGGCAGACCTTTTTCTTACGTCTATAAGTAAGTACTTTCGCTACGAAAAGTCGAAAGTTTGGGTCGATAAAAAACCTTTTTTGAATGTACCAAACGTGCCAGATTGTGCATAGGCAAACCAATGTGGGTCTCCTAAACATCTACCATCGCTGCAAGGTGGCATATTTTTTATACTCTATGACGTAAGATAACCTTCGGTGCCCTCACGGTCTACAATGGCTTATGACGCAATGATGCTGAGGAACAGGCGAAATGAAACAGAAAGAGTAGGAAAGCAGAAGTTGGCAGATATGATGACTAAAGTTCGGTCAAGATATCGTACATTGTCGCTCTCGCTGTCGCATAAATATATTGCAGATATAATTGATTCTGTGCTTGAATTTATCCGAGCGTCATGCAATATACATATTATTTACCTACGCATGAACGATAGAAATAGGTCAAGGTACGAAATTGTTCCTGCTCCGCGACCGCACTTTAGAACAGCGTTAGTTGTTCGCATATCGGGACTACATCAAGCCAAAATGTAACATATAAAAGTGATAAATAATTCCAACATGCTTCAAGTTACGAGTAACATGCGCCGTCAAAGTTAACAAGATTACACTGGCATGCTAATTCCGCACGATCAAATCCAATCACCGCGCTGACCTTAGGAAAGGTCACCTTAAAACGACCAAAGGTACTCAGTATCACTAAAGGAAAAATCCGAAAATTGAGAAGGGCATTGGAATGTCTAAAATAAAACACCGATAGGTATTAAACTATCATTGTTTTAATAAAAAGCTGATGTTATCGTCATCACCGCCAACATAAAATTTACTACGTAATTTAATGTTAAAGCAGTATTTCTTTTCTTTTTCTTATAAATAAATTACCATTGGTCATACTTGGCTAGAGTATTAGTTTGTACCTCTTGAGGTAATAAAATAAGACTTCAATTCACAACGCTGGGCTAGTCCGATTGGCGAAATACAAGATGTATATAAGGGATGTACACCATCCCTTAACTTCTCTCCAGATTTCCCCTCTTAAAAAAATAACCCATTGGTACAGAGTCATTCACATATAGGCAGATGCACTAGCCGCACTGGGACATACGGTACCAAGTCATAGGTACTACAGTATGCCCCGTTGACAGTATTAGTATTCTAGAGAATCTAGATCTAATGGAAAGCTGATCAGCAATCACGCAACTCAGCAAAAAGCGGTCCTATTTGAATTACCGGAATCCACACAGACGTACACTGCTGCAAGACAAATCAAAACCAACACAAGTCAGAAGAAAACAGATTTTGTACAAAACCGCCTTGGAATATTATTTCATATTTCACATGGTGCCTGTCGCATGTATTGTGATCATCTTTCACTACCTACCGCGCGGATTACTCCTAAATCGGCCATACTCGTCTATGCATTTTTGATACTACTAAGGTGGCAAAATAAGAGTACCGCTCGTCTGATGGTGAGCAATTGCCCAAGTTCCGTAACTCCCCGAGTTTGAGGAAAATGAATTTATTAGGCAAATAGTTAGTAGTAGAATTTAGAAGGAAACTTGACTTGTCAATGACTTTATGTATTATGTTTTATATTAACACACCATACACCTTTCTCTTTCTCTTGACGTAAATGAACTTAGCATATTCCCCGCCTTAAAAAGGTAGCTAGATCCCTCCTTGATTATAGAAATGTCTAGCAATCGAGGCAAAATTATCTTATGATGGACAAATAAAATATAGACAACATGGTGGCGAAAATGAGTAGGCTTGGCGTGAGAGACGTTACGGATATGATAAAAAAGTCTCGCCTACGCTGATGCGTGAATCCCAGGGATACGTGAGAAATAGATAAATAACATAATATATACCCGTACAGCTTAGCCACTAATGTGATTACTGGCAATGTGACATGGAAACAAATAACCTACAATGAAATCTAATACTGTTGTCGGATTAGTTACATGCACATTCGGCTTTCATTAGATACTGCTGTCAAAATCCGCACTGATTTCGAATTAAGTACACGCTAATTATGTTACTGTGTAAGCTAAAAATATTTAATGTTGTTTGGGTAAATAGGTTATTACGACCTGAGCGGTTCAGTTGGTCAACATGCCGGTCTTTTCTTTTTTTTAGATTATACAAGACAGGCATTTGACCGCCATCTCACCTGTTGGTAAGTGACGATGCGGCCGAAGATGGAGCATGCCCGTCTTGGAAGAGCCTATTCACTCCAGCCTTGAAGGCATTCAGATTATATTGATCAGGAAACACACTCGCAGGCTACGCGTTCCACTCCTTAGCCATACGCATTATAAAGGTCGAGCCAAAGCGGCTCGTGCGGATAGCTGGAATATCCACGACATAAGTATGAAGCGCTCGCCCGGATCGCGTCTCCCGATGGCGGAAAGGGGCCGGCAGAATGAGGTCGTGCAGCTGCTTCGCACACTCTCCGAAAAGTAATCTGTAGAAGCCACGCAGAGGTCCAGGGTTCGATTCCCGGTCGAGAAGAAATTGAAATGATGAATTTTAATTTTTGTTACGGGTCTGGGTGTAGTGTGTATAATAAGTATGTATTTAAAAAAATATTTAAGTAGTTTGTCAGCTATCTAACACTCTAACACAAGCTTTGTTTACTTTGGGGCTAGATAGCGCTGTGTGAATTTGTTCAAGCATATTATTATATTATTATTATTATAAATAGAATGGCTTTAATAATATCGTAATTTGTATAGGTAGGTACTATTTTTATCATCATTACAGCCCATAACAGAGGGCCACGAAAGGGGAGGTTATTGCCATAATCGCCATGCTTGGTAGGCGGGATGGATCTCGCAATAAATATAACAATGGAAAACACTGCTGCCCATTTTCCAGCCTACGGAGACTAGAGTAGATCAACTGAACTACAGGTAAAAATAGGTCAGGAACAAAATACAGGTCACAAACCTGTATATTTCGTGAAGTAATTCATTGCATAACCTAACAATGTCTTTATAATAAACAAATATTTAAATATAATTCAAACTACTGAACCGATTAAAATAAATTGAGAACGTTACAAGAGGCGATGTCTCTCGATGTCTCTTGACACCAAATTTCTCATTCTCTCTCGAAAAAACTATTTATATCATTTGGTTATTTCATTGGGATACCTAAATACCCCTTTCGAATCGGGCAGGCTATTTCTTACTTTCTGTATACCAAGCCAAAGTACTCTACTGCACCTTTCATACCTGCGTGTACTTTATTGCATCTACAAATTGTTTATTGCGACTCGAGACAACGTTTTTACATATTTAACGAGTGACTCTCATCGGGATGGCCTTTTCTTAAACCCTGAGGCTGGTTGGAGCAATCTGCATTAACAGACGCCTTTAGCAGTTAAATCGATTATAGTTATGACTGTACTTTATAGTCTTTTTTAGTAAGTTGATCAACTACAGCTATTATTTGCTGCAAAGTAATATTAGGTTGCTTTAAAGCTGTTTTAACAGATTGACATTAATTCGCAACAAGATATCCGATGGACTTTAGCGTATGTGCGAGGAATTTGCAGAACTCGTACAAACTGTAGGCTGATACTGTACGTACCTACATAAAAACGTAAATTTTTATTTGTCTACTTCCTAAAAAGTCATAAAACAGAGATAATTTGTCACGCGGTTTAAATTTATGTCCGCCGCATGGGTAGGTAGAACTTACCTACCTACTTGAATAAAATGATGTAGGCTCTCTAGTTTTTATTGACAAAGCACTATAGATTTTATTGGGAAAACATATTTCATTAGTCTACTGATGGATTGATTCATCTGACTGATTCTAGGTAGTTTTACATCATAGTTAATTGATTCTTATGACGATTTTGATATTTAGAATGGAATTGGAAATTTTAATATTATTATTTCAATGGAGTTTAAAAAATATAAATACCTAATGTGATATGACTAAGCCATTTACAATCAAATTTGTATTTCTACGCAAAATTATCACTCAGCGAGACAGATTTTGCCTCATGATCTTATATTCCCGGACTTCTTACGAAAGGCATACTAAGAAAATATTTAATTTGTTGCCATGAATAGAATGTCAGAAAGGGACTGGAATAATAACAATAAGTACCTATATTTCAAACCGGTAACCTCCATATAAGATTCATTTAAGAAAAATACTGAACCACACCGCAGGTGCGCTGTCATTTTGAGGTCTAAACTGACGAGTCTCGTGCTTGTTATTGCACTAGATAATAATTATGTATAGTTACTAAAGATGATTGGAAACACCTACTATTATTATTAGTCACTAGGAATCACTGCATTTATCAGGAATTACTGCATTTATAAGTAACGGCAATCTTCTTGCATAAGATAACTGAGTTTTTCATTGCTTAGGGAGGCATACGGTCAGATGGTTCACGTGATGGAAAGTGAACCCGGAACTCTGCGTGGCAGACCAATATGTTAGCCAACTAAACATCTTCTCAGTTAAAAGATTGATAATTTTTTTTTGTAAATATGACCCGATTGCACTTAACGAAAACATCCACTCACAAAATGTAACCGCTACACTTAATTATAACATCCATAAAACCTTCAAAAGATCTACTCAAATATCACTATTCAGTATTACATTTCAACAGACAACAGTCGTATTCTCATTCACGATAATTGCATTGCTGGGTGCCGGGACGCCACAAAAAGAAGCAAATTTTAATAAAGTCGTGATATTGGAAGTCGAAACGTCGAACGCAGAACAGGTCCCTTATAACGTGGCATTTAACTTATCTGAACGATCTAATTAAATTGTCCGCATAACGCCTTAAGGAGACTTCATTCCCGCTGCAACATAAGCCCTTTTTCTCCTACGATAGAGTCATGGGCCAGATTAAAGTTTCTTGATCCTTGGCGAGACAGGTGTATAACACGCTCGCAGTGCCGTATTGCAATTCGATTCTACATTCTTTGCATTACGGTTGCATTTCCTACGAAAGCGCTGTGACATGATTAACTTCCCTTTTATTAGCAAACTCCCACTTTTGTCACATCTCGGCCGTAATTCTGCCATAGCACGACAGAGCGTGAATGTTATTATTTCTCAACAAAAATGCGTTTTCAAGACCTAAATAATGGAGCTATTGCAATGGTGTCATGGGTTGATGGGATGCATTACGTACGTTGCAATTATAGGTACTGTAGGTTTTAAGTACACTTACCTGTTCATGGTGAAAACTGTCTGAGCTTAGAAGATTAAATAAAATACTTCTTGAATTCTTACTGGTTACAAAAGAAAATTGCTTGATGGTCAAGCCATGACAATAAAAAAAAATCATCTCGGCGTTAATGTCTCGGTTGTGTCTTCGCGCACGAGGGCCCGGTGTCCCCCTTGACCATGATCCAGGATTTGGCAGATCCGATAATTACAATGGAGCGACTGCTATCTGACCTCCATGACCCGAGCTACCAGCGGATCCTGACCAGATTGGATAATGGTTGGACCAAAATTGATACATAGACGAATCTTGTGCTTTAGTAAGTTGAAATTGTAAAAAAAGGAGAGTTTTGCAGTAGTGGAACCGGCTTATAAATAGGCACAACGGTAAGAAAAGACGTTGAATCCGCGGGCATCATGGAACGCTCTCATTGGCGCAAACAGGACCGTTAAGTGATCTCACTCTTGAACTTTACAATATCTAATCACTGAATGAGTCACTAACTCATTACATCTATTCATGGTATAAAACAAAGTCGCTTCCCGCCGTCTGTCTTTAAGTATCTATGTACGCTTAGATCTTTTAAATAACGCAACGGATTTTATGAGGTTTTCAACAATAGATAGAGTGATTCAAGAGGAAGGTTTATAAGCAAGAAATAAAGTCCACTAGGACAATATAAATATGCTTGGACAATTCACACAGCGCCACCTAGCACCGAAGTAAGGAAAGGTTGAACGTAGTCACGCCGGGTACACACACTAGTTGTTAATAAATACTTAAAAGTGACATTACAAATTAATTGGTTTTATTGTGTTCCTACTTTCAACACAGTAATTGTCATCATTTCTGATCAGTTTATTAAGGTATCTCCAATTTTGGAGTACTTATGTCCAAAACTAAACGATAATAATTATGATGTAGTAATTAAAAAACTAATCGCAATAATGTTTCTGAGTACGGCCAACGTGGACAAAAACGAAATTACTTCCAGTCGTCGGCTTCGACAAAAATCATATAAAGACCGTCTTATTTATCCCCCTTTCGAACCAAACAGCAATAGTTTATTGCTCGCTTGTGTTTGGGAAACGACAATATTTTCAATGCGTTGCAAATAACACGATCGGACCGATACAAAGGCCACCCAGCCTCGGAGTAGGGGCAATAAATATCTGCGCTCCACACGAACCCGGGTTATCTAATGCCTGCATGTTTCTATCGAGCAATCTCAATGGTGACTCGAATTTTAAGATGCTATCGTCACTGGAGACAAACTGCGCGGACGTTTACATGTACAACCCATAAAACCGCCTTTTAAGGCGAATTCTTAGCATGTTACGTGTGTTGTGACTTCATCTCTATTGCTTCCTCATTATTGGGAATCTGATATCTCCGGACCCTAAGCTTAGAGTTGTGGTTTACCGATGATTTGACCTCTCACCCGGGCCTGCAGGTTCGCAAATAAAACCTTTCCATGTACATTAATGTTTATTTTCGTTACCTGCCGGCTTCAGATGTAGGATTAAATAAATGACAGCCTCTTGTACCTTTCTCAAAGGTTCTCAAAGGAAGTCCCACGGCTGGCCGGCGGATACTATTATTGTATAGGTTAGTTTTAAGATTTTTTCATTTGTTATTTATTAGACCAAATAAAGATTCATATATGCACATGTCGAAAAATTCAATACTAAGGTGTGGATTAATTTTCCTCAAAAATGTACTCAGTTGTTTTGGACTTTATCCAGCTTACATTGCATTAATAATGCTGTTGTAACTTTTCCACAGGTATGAAAATGTCCTAACTCCTACCCGGCAGTAGGGCCGTCATAGCCTATAATAAACCATACGTTTTATTGATAAGTTAACAATACTAACACAGTTGTAAGCATTCCTATTTTACTCATAAACTAACAAACAATAGATCATTAGTCTGAAATAAATACATATTTAATTTGTTGTCCATAAATACTATTACAAATACCTAACTACAATAAATGGTAGACACGCAACCAATACCTAAGTGTTATCTACCTACAGGTAGATATATACCGTTGCCGCATTTACGAGAACGTCATTTTAAACCTAGAACAACGGTAAATATGAGCAACAATTTGGGTCCCTGTCAATCTACAAATATGTAATTCAAATATGTGACTTGCAGCTAGATGGTAACGTTAGTTTGAGGACAGTTCGTTGTTGGTGTAAAAAAGTATTAGCTTATATGGTTATATGTGTATCTGCATATGGAAAGAACATAGTCTTAACACAATTGAGATGTTTAGGTGTGTTAGGAGGTATACAATAAATACTTTTACCGCAAGTGTTCGTCAATCCATATTTAAAAAAGGCTTACTAACTGTGCACGCCTTAAAACACAGAATACGTAGAAGACGTGTTTCACTATGTTCTTCTTACTTTTCCTACGTCGTTTTCCGACTTGCTTGCCACTTATAATAAACAAAACCCTAAATGACGAATACTCATGTCGACGTCACTGCAGTTAGTATTGGTGATAGTGAATGATGATGCTGGTTTTACATTCATAGAGCTGAATTAATACGAGAATAAGTATATTAAGACCAATTTGCGAAAAGCTGCAAGCTGATAAACGAAATGACATATTCAGGGAGACCTATGACTAGATGTGGACTACTAACGATGGTGATTATGCAGAAAATTTGTGGAATAAAATATTTCCTCCTATAGGGTCATTAATGGACGATCCTATGTTTAGGGACAAAAGAGAAATGTCGCTTACCTCGGAGACTATGATTCTATCTATCAACCTTCCGAATACGGCAGAATTAATAATAATAATATGAAGGCATATAATTCCTACAGCCGCAAGTAGTAAGTTTATTTGCATTGTGTCTAACGTGAAAGTGTTTCTTATATAAATGCCGTGGGTGCATCCTCGCAGCTATTCGCGGGTTTCACCACTTCTAAAGATCAAAAGTTCAGTGCAACGTTCGTGAGCATAACGATGCCATCGTCGAAATTAAAACTTAAATCTTAGCAGTCTTCAAGAGTGGGCGATATTTTCATAACGTAACGTAATTATCAGTGGTTTCGCTTCAATTTTGCATATATTTTGGATGTCTCAAGGGGAAATGTAATATTTAAAGAATAATCATGATACATTTTTATACTTTATCGTTGGAGCTGCCTTCATTTAAAGGTCAAACACTGCTTTATACCGTCTTGATACTACTTCTTTTACAACTTGCTCATCCCTGTTGTTTGTATCGTTTCTTTTTTTATAGGTACTAGGGCGACTTACCTAAAACTTCTTAAAAAAATCTTATATGATGGCAATTTTTATCTTTTATTCATAATTCATAATTTTAATTATTTACCAACACACGACCTACCGAGAAGCACTTAACTAGTACAAAAGATACTAACTCAATAGGTGTTTAATCCGAACGTTTTGATTATTCATATTTTAGGTTACATATGTAAGCAGTTAGCAGTACAAAAGATAATTTCTACGAGTTTCATTCAGAAGTAATGTTTATTCATAATTTGGGTTATCTATTAAATAGGGAGCAAAACTTCTTGGAAACCTGCTGTGTAAAGACCATCAGTGACTGGTAAATCTTTAGACCTGTTGTGAACATCGTTGTCTGTTTCGTAAATGCCAACGACGCCAGCATGGTTATTAACATCTTCATTTGCATAGGGAATTGAAACTTTATGTTTTACGTAATTAGTTTTGTTTTTATGTTTTACGTAATTAGTTTATTTGGCTCAATTAATGTCCGACCAGTCATTAACGTAAAGCTGTCGGCGCCTTGTGCATGAATAACGTTCGTGAACGTGTTTTAAGACCCTTCACCTCAGCGTTAACTAGTTGCCGCAATAATATTGTACCTGTTATGTATTTGGACGACATTACTAAAGTTAAGGATGAAATGAAATTGTTATTTGCAGCAGTAGGTAGGTATATAAACCAGAAAAGATGCCTTAGTTTGGAAATAGTCAAAGTCAAACCGGCACCTAATAAATAAGATATAGTATGGCTTGAATGTTTTTTTAAATAAAATTAAGTACTTTCATACTTTTCGAACTTTCTTACATCAAAAAGTTTATAGGTAGGTATAGGTATTTGTAATTATTTTAAAATCATAGTAGGTACCAACAATCAAAGCAAGCAGACAGCCCATCTAATGGAAAATGTTAACTACGTGTATCTCTGTTACAAAGTAATATACTGTAAATACCTAAATAAATAAAACAACATCACGCAGCAACAAACCAACAGGCAATCCAAATATTTTCTACCTCATATTCCTTTTTTCTACTTCATAAAACTTGAAACCTGTACAGCGGATTTAAACAAAATTCTATAGCAACACAAAAATAACTTCCTCTCATAAGGAAAAGCCCTTCATAGGAAACCGGTGGCAGTGACTCAGCTGCATCCCCTCATTATAAACTGCGGCCACGATGCGATCGGCACGCGAGAAAGATCCGATCTAGATTCTATCTCGGCTGCCAGTCGCCAGCCCCCCAGTAATTTAGAAGCGACAGCTTTTGTTTGACCATTCACTGTTCAGTTGTCTGGTTTTACGGGGTTAGATTAGCTTGGTTTCGGTATCTGGAGACCAAAGAGTCTGTAAATAAAAATGAGTAACATTTATTGTCATGTCAGTGCCTCTCTGTTGGTGGTGTTAGTGTCAGTTAGAAGAGTGGTTTCACTGCTTGGTGACAGAGCTGTCAGTTGTACGTGTGACGTTTCTTTACTGGATGCCAATTTGAGTCACAAAGCATTGATCCTGGGACCTTGAAAAAACCCAGAGCTGTTTTCACATCGGATACACATCTATTAACTTTACAACGTACAAGCTTATTATTCCTATTGCGAAGAGAAAAGTACAACATTCGCCATGGGGTTCAAAATTTTCCATTTAGATTTCTTCCTTTTTGTGTCCATGACGGAAACCAAAAATGCTAATCTTTGAACAATACAATACCTTAATAATCAATTCAATTATTCAATTATCACTCAATTATTGTAAATAAATTTGTATTTATATATAATAATTCAAAACTTATCAATAGTCCAAAGGTTCAAATTTAACAGTCTTAATGTAAATCGACACGTCTTCACATTGCAAATGTATGCTAAGTTCAAAGTTGCCGAGTTTCTACAAACAGCTTGCATGAAATTTTGCATAAACATACACTTCTTGTACTGGCGATAAATGTGTAAATCAATTCCTTAATCGTAAAACTAACGAATGACAATGAATGCAAACAAAATATACCGTAATTTTATTCGTGGAATCGGAGTTTTGTGCTGCTATCTTTCATAGGCAAAGGATATGCATTTCCAATATCGAAAATCTGTCCCAGTGTCAAAATTACAAATATACCTGCAAGCAAACATAATTTTTTCACACAGAAAATATACTGTGCCTACCCGAAATGAATGTTATAAGTCCAATACCGGTAAATCATAATCATCTCCGAATCTTTCTTCCGCGTAATGTAACCCTTATCACTAGTAATATCTCGGTTCTCGTATGACACCAATTGAACTGCTTTATTCCGTGTTGGCTCTCTGTTTACTCGCGTTAAGTATGGAGCAATGGTGCGGTTCGATGCAAGCATTGCAGTCCGGTTCCATGTCGATTACTACTACACCTACGAGTCAATGCAACGTTTGCGAGTATTGTTTGCAAATTTCGCGACACGGAGAAAAATTTGTGGCGATGCGGGGGGTTTGGATTTTATTTTATATATCGACATTCCTGTTTGCTTGCAATGTTTTGGGGTGTTCGCCTGCGTTTATTTTGAGATTGTTCTCTGTGTAATAGCTAAAAGTGCTCAGTCTATGTCCTACATATTCTCCTCCATTAGGATCAGTTTATGGTTATTACAATGTTCTCATAATTTATGACTTAGGAAGAAGATTTACACATTGCAACATCGATGAATTATTTTATGACAAAATTTAAGAAGAATAGTCACACATTGCGACATAAAATGGCTGTCAAATTAATGAATAGAATTGTCAACCATGAATATTACCCAAAAGCTTGGTAATACAGGTGGGTCGATACGAAACAACTTCGTTCTGAATTCCGTTTCATTGTACGACACAAAAGCTGTGCAATAAACTGTATCGCATACAACCAAATGTCTCTACATTCCATTGCCAGGAAAGTGTTAATCATTAAGATTTTTATCTACAACGATCTTGTACTCAACGATTCGACAGAGCTACGGGTTTGCATTGTTTCTTGTTAGGACAGGCTGTGTCAGTAACGAGGCTACAGGCTTTAATATTATTCTATAGCTATGTAACAGCAGTATTATTTTAAAACACAGAAGTCTTGCTATTATAGGTATTTCGTAAGCTTCCACATAGGATTACGATACGAAGCCTTATACATAATAAAACATTAAGAATAAATTCTCAAAATTTAAATTAAGTTTAGATAGGTATGATACTTATATAGCTGAGTGTAGATTGTTAAGTTAATGATTTTATAACAAAAATCTTATGAGATCCTCAAATATTTAGTATTATCAAAAAATAAAATCACAGCTTCTGGCATCACCCTCTAGACTCAGCTAAATAAGCAAACCATTCCTAAGCACACAGCTCTAGAGCGAGTCATTACCCCTTACAACAGGTAGCGAAGTTCAGAGCAGCCATTATTGCTAGAGACTGTCCTGCAATTTCCTCCCTCCTTCCTCCTTAGAAGAATGCGGCTCCATTGACTTTCGGATCAGCCTTGCTAATGGACAGTGGGAGGGCTTAGCTGTAGATCCTATCCGATAACGGGCTGTCATGTGGGAGTGGTTTGCAGAAAATTCTCAAGCTCGAAATGGTTGGCATAGTTTGTTGTGACATCGTTTATGGAGGTGGACAACGACATTAGTATTATTTACATTAAGTTTATTTTGTTAAATATGTAGTGTCAAATATTGTAATTATAATCACATACAGTAGGATAGAAGCAAACCATCGTTTTTTCACTTGTGTACTTAATATGGTGTTTCAGTCTGAGTGAGCTTTGCAATAACCTTTTGGAGACTTAGCTATGTTTATAATTCAATGTGACAATACTCTTAATACGATATCGGTCACATGTCCAAATAAGTTTCGGTATCGGCCTAAACTGGGACGGAGATCAAAATGTCGGTTTCAATTTCCGTTTCGGTTAAAAATCGTGTTTCGGTCAGTCATTACTCAGTCGCCAAAAGAGGATATTGGCCTCCTACACTAAAATATGGTAGGTATATGTCTGTTGTATAGTTAAGTAAGAGTTTTAAATGAAAAATTAAAATGATAGTCACAAAATGCAACCAAATGACATTAATTGAGGTTATAAGAGATAAAGATGCAAACAACAATGTAGTAAGAATGATATGAAATAAAATACGTGTTATTTGCATTATACTCGTATTAGAATACATTTGCATAACTGTGACATTAATTTGAAGATAGCAAAGAAAATTCGGAGAACTTAAGACCGCTTAAAATTAAAATATACTTGAATCAAACAGACTAAATACGGAATTTTATTTAAATAAAAGTTACTATTATTGAGAATATAGCGTAACAAAAACTTTAAGGTACTAAATTAATACAAAAGGCGTACCCCATAATAAGGATATAACTTATATGAGTTTGAAACTTCAAAGCATAGGTTAAAGTATAGAAGATTTTAAAGTAAAGTACTTAACCGCCGGTGAAATAATCAAACAGATTATGGAAACGAACACAAAACCTATCAACGTAACCCTAGGGTTTAGAAAGCTGAATGTTATAAATTATTGAGAAGAAGACCCTGTTCCACGTATAAAACGACAAACATAATTTGCTAGAACCAGTTCTCAATCTTGATACCGTCCGACTATCCTATGAATGGTGAAATATAATGTTGTGTCTCAGTTATAATATTTATCACAACACATGTGGAAGGCTTTATTAATGTAGATCCATTCTTTAAATGGAGCCAGATGTTCCGATCAGACGATGTCATAAATATTAATGAGCTCAAAGTATCCGTTTGCAATAAATTTAGATTTACACTTTAAATAGAATTCAATCGAAAACGGAAAAGTAGATTGGAACTAATTCGTTTGGCCCTAATAAGTAAATATGCGACCGCATTTAATAAGCTTATTCATGGAGCGGCTTTTATAAGTTGTATAGCGCTGCATGTCAAAATTATCAATAATCTTGGGCTTACTCAATGGGCAATTTATAGTACCACTGTTTCATCGAATGCACCTACGCGGCTGCAAACCTTTTAAATAACTCCTCCTGACGATGTTATCGAGGGACCATCCTTTTGCTGGAGACGGGCGCACGCACGGTTAAAAAGACTAAACACGTTGGAGAAATTAAAAAATAAATATCTGCAAAGGTGGAAACATTAGCTATTCGAATTTAATCACCTACATAATTTACATTCAAAAATATTGCATGAATAAAATTGTAAATTATGGTCAAGTGTCGGATTTTGTGGGTAACAGAGTTTGCAAAGGCAATTAAAAAACTTAAAGAGTGCTTGTGTAACCACAACCATCTCTCACAAATAATGGTCTCAATAGTAACTATTATACAATATTACTCAATAGTAGTATTTCTAATTAGTATTACCTATACTTAAATTCCTAAATATAACCGTGAAAAGAACAAATAATACTCTGGAAATATATTTTAGCCTAGGAAGACAATGAGGAATTTAAGAGAAATATTATGTGTCAGATATGTTATTCTATGAATTTCAAATGTTGGCTTTAACAAATATCCAATATAAATATTCATTGGAGATCTAAAACTTTATTGACAAAAGCTATTCCAATTAAATGCCTTGATACTGCCTACACATATATTGCTGCTAAATTGGATAGTAAATATTGAAATCATAAAACTGCTAACGAGCTGCTAATAGCTATTTTACAGGCAACAGTGTTCATTAATTAGAACGAATATGGGGCGTTCATACGCGTTGTAATAATAAAAGTTCAATCACTGAAACCGTTATAAGACTTAAACTACCTTAGCATGCATATTAATAATGAATATTTTGCCTACGATTATCTTGAGATTCCTTGTCAAAACATACACCCATACTAAACATATAGTACTATAATTAAATATTCTGTTAGTAAAATTAAACTTTGCAGGACTGACAAGGGAAACCTTAGACAAGTATCTATTGCATCACGGGCTTATCTATTCCCGATGCTTGAGAAATCTATCGGGCTATGTGGACGTAAATTTCCATTTCTGTCGCAAAGCAACAATTCTATAGTCAGCAGTAAAGAATACACATCGGCTAGTCCGGTTTCATAGAGCATCATCTCTGTCGTACGCGTGTGAGTTTATACAAAACCAAAAGTAGCCAATGTGTATTCTTTACCGCCGTTACCTGAACAGTAGACTTTGGACCGTCTCTGGTTTGTACGTTCATCTATAGTGATGCGAGCTCATTTTATACTGATGGTGTGCAGGATGATGTGCTGCCTTTTTTACGTTCTATTCTAATTTAACAGACAATATTTTTTTCATGCATTAGGTTGCAGGCAACAAAAATGCAGAACCGCAGGTGCATTATCACTGTGATAAGATGAAACACCACATGCCTGTAATTGCGCTGGCTACCCTATCCTTCAAACCGGAACTCAACAATGTAACAATATAATGTTTTAGCAATGTAAGGTGTATCGAAGATTTACATGGCCTATTGTTACTACTTATTGTTAACAACATGGATGGTTGTGTTAAAAAATAGCGAAATGCCTACAATTTCTGTTGGTATGATAATAGCCAAAGATAAAACGAATTCCAAAGGACTAACATATTCTGATTTAAATTACTCCTTCCTATTTGTTGTTTGGTTTGTTAATCCTTATTCACTTTTTTATTATTTAAAGCAAAACTGTGAATCAGTTTTAATTGGGCTTAAGACATTTGGCAATAAGGTTAAAATCGTTACCTGGTAATTATTTCAGATTTCGTGCAGAAGTAGTTAATATTAAGATATTTTTTAATTAAAATTCAATGAGTGATATAATCGTGAACCGTGATTTGTATTTTTATATATTTACGATTAGGCTACGTCCAGAGCGGTGACCTAATGGTTATTATTAAAAATATCATTAAAAAATGCTTTTTACGATGAAAAGGAAAACTTTGTAAGGAAAACTGCAAATTCAAGCAACTGAATGTTGTAACCATAATCCAATCTGATCAAGTTCTCCTGTTAACAGAGTCATGGAGGTCAGATGGCAGTTGTCCCACTGTAATTACCTAATTTACCTAATCCTGGACGAACCCCGGGCCTTTGCGCAAGAGAACAACCGGGATATTGATGACAAGAGGCTTTGTCTAGATTATTCATAAAAACTTCATGATGTAGATTGTGTATTCTATAGTCAGCTGCAGAGTGACCCTTTATCATATTATATGTATGTTGGGGTCCGTTCACCGTGCTCTTAGCTTTATATATTAACATTTCCTTAAAACGACATTTACACACATTCCCTATTAATTTAACGCGAACAAACGCAGTCAATCATCTGGTATTGCTGCTAATTACCTCACCAATCTGTCCAATCTCCACACAAGTAGCCACGGCTTGTGCAACAATCTATTGATCAAAAACGCAATCTACGCCAACGCTTTTTTCATAACCTAGACAGTTGATTGAAAGATCCATATCTACACGCTCGGTCGCGGTCAATTATTCACTATTTGTATTTAATTACTTTCCATGTTCGCATCAAATAATGAATACGCTTCGAGACTGGTTAGAGAAATGACTCGTTCAAATACCATCCATTGCAGTCGATACAACATCATGAATATATATCTTCTCTACCAACTAACAGTACGATAGTGATCTTGTCGTTGAAATAAATGATAGTGTATTGTTGGGTTACTGTCATTAATTACTGGATGGCTTCATTAGTAGAGGTTATATTTGCTTTGATCGCTGGCGTGGGTTCTTTGCAGGAAGAGGCGTGGCGTGTTGCAATAGGTGCTAATACTGTTGACCCACATGTAAGGTACACACGAGGCTCTCGAATTTAGACACCGCGCTTGAGTGTGCTAAGTGTGAAGTGTGTCACACTTAATTTAGAAGTTGTTATTTTAATACTTTCATGCTCGCTCGGATACGTTAGATAACGTTTCCTCATTAGCCTTTCAACGTGTTTCTTTACTAATTTTCGTTGTTCAGACAGGTAAATTAAATAAGTGACTAGTGTCTATTTGAAAAAAATTTAAGATAAAAGGAATTTTAGTTTTCATGCTGGTAAATTTTAATAAACAAACAATAAAAACATGTAACTAATAACTTAACCCTATGCCGTGAGAGAGCTTGATACCTTCACTCATCCGACACGAAGCACCGAGGTCACTTTTTGCCAAGACTATTTAAATACAATAACCACAAATATTCCCATAGCATGCCTTTCATCACAGCTATTCTGAGAGGCTCTTATGTCTAATAGAAATTAATTAACTATCGCTCGTGAAACTGTTACGCGTGTTAGGTGTCTTCTTCTCTAACTCAGTTCTTTTAAAAGTAAATTGTCCTTGAATTGAACTCATAACCAATTTTTTTACGCTACGCAGTGACAAACAAATAGACAGCCCACCTGATGGCAAGCGGTAATTGTCGCCTATAACATCTACGATTCATGCACTTAGTTTGCAGGCAACAAAAACGCAGCAAGTGCGTTGTTACTGTGGGGACTAAGATGAAATGCCTGATGCCCGTAATTGCGCTGACTACTTCATCCTTCAAACCGGAATACAACAATGCGAGCATTGATGCTTGGCGTCAGATATAGATAAGGCGGTGGTACTCCCCCAGGTGGACTCCTCAGGATTGACAGAGTCTCACTACCTGATAAACCTTGTCATATTGCAACATATAAAGCAGTTACATCAGTTCATAAACAAACAAAAATAAGGATGTTGTCTCCACAATCGCGACATTTCCCACACAATTTCCATCTAATACGTATACGTATGATAAAATACATCAAAAGAAGGTTTATTATAATGGCTTACTACTTTTACGACCGGAACACAGACGTCCAAGATTTTATACCATAAAGGTAAACATATGTAAAATTCGACACGACTCTAAATCATTAATATAAATAGGCAATAAAGAAGGACAATAAATTAAATAAAGACAACATTAAAGAAACTGCTAAGGATGATATCAACGTAAATGTAAACGGAGGTGTATTTGAGTTATGGCTTGACAATCGCGTTAACGGCACGCAGAAGTTGTTCCTTAACCTAATACGCATAATAAACAAATAAAATATAGCTATGATATCGGATACTGCAGTAAAATTTGCTGCTGGCGATATCCAGTGGTTCTTGGGACATATTTGATGAAAAACTGCCTTTTATACTGCCTTCGACAGATTTATCAACGACGTGAGAAATTGTATTAAAGCTGTCAATTAAGTTACCCAATAAAATACTGAGAAATGGATTTGGCAACAGCAAGCATTAAAGGTATATCTGTAATTTGATAAGTAATTTCGACATTTTGATTGGAATTTGGTGACACGAATGACGAGACATTTCTTCATTTTAGCGGAATTCGCTGCGGCACTTTAGGGAACATTATTTACAGTATTGTGCAACCAACGGTTCCCTATAGAAATTGCTAACGAGATCAATAAAGAAACTGTACTGTAGCACGAAATAAGAAACTCAACGAGCCTCAATCATCTGTGGACCAATTCGGAAGTTTTTTGCCTAGCAAACGAAATAGACGAAAGATCGTGACGATACAAACATTTGAGTCAGCGAAAGTGACTTTCCTTCCAATGAAACAGAAATAGTCATTATTTTTTACGATAAATCACAGTGAGTCTTAAAAATCTTATATGAATAAGTGGGGAGATAATAACTCAATCTGCAGTAATTTGTTCACCGTGGATGTAAATAAAAACATAAGATAGGTAGTGGTCAGGTCAGAAAGTGGTTGACCGCACGTATTTCTCTCTCATTGCTTTATTTCTGAAATAAATTTATATTTGGTTTGAAATTGATATAATTTGTGTTGGTCAAACCCTAGCCTCGTGTACACTTACACGTACTTACAACTTAGCCTCAAGTTACAATACATAGGCAGACTAGCGGCTGGAAACATAAGGTTTAATAAAGAATAGGTAACCCAACCGACAGAAAAAGTCGGATAAACCCCTACCAAGTTCCCATATACTCAAATATTTTCTAAACTACTAAAACGATTTTATTTAAACAAAACTAAGAACGATCTCGATTATATTGACTTTCAAACATAAAAAACTGCATCCAAATCGGTCCATCCGTTTGGAACAACGACGCCACAGACAGACACACAGATGCAGAGCCATAGATATACGTTAAACTTATATCACGTCTCTTTTTTCGTCAGGAGTTAAAAACAGAAAAGGCTAGCTTTGTCCATTTCCTGGTCTACAGAGGACTTAAGCGATCTGCCTCTTCCACATCTGCAATGAAACGGGTAGATGCTATTTCTACACCGGACTATAATACCATAACGTATTTGAAGAAAAATAAATATATCAGATGTTATTCATAAGCCATATCATTTACGACACAATTTATTATCATTGCAATAACAGAGGTCCTGGTTGCAACAACTGTTAGTTTGGCAGACAGCCCGACTAGTGCATTCGGAATAGACAGAGGAATGTGGCCCTATCGGCTTAGTGACGAAACTAAAGGCCGCGCCGCTACAAGGAATGTCTTACGGTTGTGCCCGTATTTGTACTGTTTACCCTTCTTATTCGTGTAAGCTAATTTCTTTATGAATAAATGAATAACGTAAGCGGTCAATTGAGACGAGGTCTGCTTTTCTGATTGTTTTCGTTGTTCGCATTGGTCATCTTTCTACAGTTATGTCCCATGGCCGCCTCTCAATATTGAAAAGACTTAGTCAAATTGATGTTGCTTTTATCTAGCTGACTCTATATTAAGCAACTGTTTACAACGGGGCCCATTTTACTTTTTATTATATCCACCTGTAACTGAAGTAGGTCAGGCATTTATCAGGACAATTCTTTGGCTAGAGTCCTCCTCATAATCATAACCCCTAAAACATGCTCAAAACGAATGCCCTTCCAGACTCTTCCAAAGTCGTTGAGCATATTAATCCGCTCTCCCCAATCGTGTATCTATAAAGACCCTTCAATTTTTTCTCATTTAAAAGCCACGGTAATCGGTTGGGTCATTCGCCACCCGTCGCGCCCACCTACCGCCAGCCAGGACAGGTGTGTGCATTTCCTTTGAATTACCGCTCGTTCTAATAATAAACTCCATATCCGTGTACCACTCGGTGCAGTGAGGCATTTTATTACTCTTAATCACTGCTCAGAAATTTGCATGGGAAAGATATTTAGAGGATTACGTTAATGCAGGTAATCGCGGTTACGTGCTGTGGGTACGTCGATTTTGTGATGGTATCAGGGTTCCTTAGTTGTTTCCAGCTTGGAATAAGGGTGAATACCAGATTAAAAAGAACCTTTGAAGAGCCTAGATGAGGTCTCTATTGCCAATTAATAAAACCCGTGCGCTAAAAATTACATGCACTGACTACCATCTGATCCGCAGGACCCTGTAGGGATATGCTGATTCGCCAGAGCCTCGTCCGGCTTTTATCAGGGGGACCGTAACTGAGGGTGAATGTGTCTCAGAGGACGGTGGTTGGGTCCAAAGTCCTCGCTGTGTGGCTCTATCACCATATGGTACCGCTTAGATATTTGGATCATTTAACTCATATATTTACTCTCAAGCTATTCTCTCGTCAATTCTAATATAACCGAACAATAAGTGATTAGCGAAAAGCAATTATATGCAAGCACTAATGGAGCGGCCAGCCAAAACAATTATAAACCATTTTCCTAGGTAAATAATGTTTTCTGACTCCATTATCTGTGACCTAAAATACTAATTAGTAGGGCGTGTTCTAATTTTAATACTAACCCTTGTCTATTAAATTCAAAGACTGGCAACTGCGAGTTGATTTTGTATGAAGTGTTCTGTATGGGCACATTCAATTACTCCGTAGGAGACCTACTTTTTGTTACTACAATACTAGTAGTATACCGTTTATGACATATTTAAACATTGCATCAAAGCACGTGTCTAAGATATCGCATTATCCGTACAGTCGAACTATTTAGTTCCTGCCTGACCCACCGTAGAACGTTCTCAGAGTAAGTCTCATAATTAATTTTCTTGTTAGGCAATACGATTTGACTATGACATTTTCTATGAAAAGGTTCCGCAGTGGGTCACGATTTAATTGGTAGTACATAATTAAATGACCTTTATAATATGTGGTGTTACGGTAGTTTACCAAAGACTTCTGTAAAAGACAGATAAACAAAAAGGCTTAGTAATACCTGGTACCTACCATTTATAGGAGCGTCGGTGGCCGAGTGGTTATGGTATCCGACTCGTAAGCGAGAGGTACCGGGTTCGAATCCCACTGCGGCCATGTACCAATCACTCTTTTCTGAGTTATGTACATTTGTCGAATACTAACCGATACTCTTACGGTGAGGGAAAACATCGTGATGAAACCTGCACTTTCAGGCGTCTTAATATGTAACCATGATCCAATTTGGTCAGGTTCCCCTGGTAGCAGGGTCACCAAGATCAGATGGCAGTCGCTCCACTGTAATTACTTGATCTGCTAAATCCTGGACCATGGTCAGGGCGGACCCCGGGCCCCTTACGAGAGAGCGTAACTATGACATTAACGCGAAGGTGATTATAATATAATACCTAGTACCTTTTGAATACAGAACCCTAACAACCAATATTAAGCAAACTTTGTTAAACAAATAGCGCCTTTATCTTACAGTGAACGCAATAAGTCGAGCAAGTGGGCGGGTGAGTTGCAAAGAATCGATTTCGTTGTATCGATCGCGGGAATATGAGTGATACGAAATCGAATTACGATTTTAAATTAAAACCTTGTTGGCTTTCACTTGCAGAATGAAAGAGTGAATCGGGTTTTGCACGCAACCGTCTGTCGGACTAAAGAGACCGTTCTCCTTAATTGCCGTGTTTCATGAATAGGTCAGATGTAAATTATAATTGTTTATGGGCAATATTTATTTATTTTCGCAGCTTATTTTTACCGACACGTAAGATTCGATAAAGACTATACAGATATACAAAACTACCACAGATATATGATGATGAAGGTGATAAAGGCTATGATAAAGGTGAGGTGATGTGGTAAATGACTAGGTAGTAATGTTTTAAATGTATGTTCCGGGTTTCCTATCGCGTAACATTTTTTCGAGTGGCGAGTACAAGGCGACTAATGTTTTCGAGGCAAAATAGCTAGAGTCTCCGTAGGCTGGAAAACGTGCAGCAGAGTTTTCCATTGTCATTCTTATAACACTGCGTTAGTTTAAACTAGTTTAAAGCGATTATTATATTACTATTACCATAAATACTAGCATTAAAACTTTAGACCCTATCTACGACCTTAGGATTCAATATAATTCAAGTTAATATAATCATAACCTGTTCTCGTTTGTTTATGTCCCAAGTGTATACCTAGATAGGTAATATTTAATCGGTATTTTACGACCATCGATATTTATAAGACTACTAATACCTGCATATACGACTATAACTTAAGATTTTTTTGTCCAATCGAGCGTTACAATAACATAAAGAAGGATTTAAACTTTTTTAGAATGTTACGAAATTTAGCATATCATAAAAATAAATAATAAATTTAAATATCAACTACATAATACAACTAAAATATCTTGCTTAACGACCGATATTGCACCTGTCTCGCATATTTATATTTTTAAAGTTCTCATGGTTAGTAATAAAAATTGAAAGTCACTCAGAAAGTTACGTAGGAACTTAAGTCTCGACACAGATCTTAAATATTGGAACAATACAATCTCCTTACAACAAACTTCATGCGATAATGACAGCCAGGACTACAAGTATGAAAATGTCAAATCGTAAATTCTAACAAAGTGGCTTAACAGGTTAGCGTTAGTTAGCTTAATGAGCTAAAGATAATTATTTCACTTAATGTCGACCTACTCGTAAAACAACTGCCTAATGGGACAAGATAGATCTGCGTTTGACAATAAACAAACCACTATCTATATGGCTTGAAGTTTTACTATAATCGAAGTTTAATTAAAATGAAGACATCTTACATATTTAGTAGGTTCCTAATTTGCACTGTATTTTGTATTTTTAATATTTTCCAATTTTAGTTATTTTTTAACGTAAATGTAATGGAAAGCATACATAATAATATAACCATTCCTTGATAATAAAATATTAGTCAATATTGTATTAGAAATTATACCTATTCGTATTTAAGCAAACTACCTATATTTTACGCAGTAATAACTACAAGTAGGATCTTACCATTGACTTATGTATTCTAACAAATAAACCAATAAAAAATAATTGTTTACTGTAAGTGTTTTTTTTTGTCTGTCCTATTATTGTGTAACACTTCCCAATAGCCATTTTTTACAAACCCAAGCATGCCAACTATGGCAGTTTTTGCCAACAGCATATAAATTACTAACAAACTGGCCATTAACACCGGGCAAGTAATCCGGATTGCTATCTAACGAGGCGTTGATTTACAGCACAATAAAAAACGCTATTTGACGCACAAAATATGCTGATAATTGTCATTAAAGTCACGTCGTTCTATTTGCATTAGTTTTCGCTATAATTGGTATTGGTTTCGGTATAATATAATATGTATTTGTCACCGTAAGATTCACTCGCGTAGTCTGACTAAGTAGGGTGCGTCCAAACAGCTCGTGCTGCGCGTTAGCAGCCCACGTTTCCGAGAGCCGATTAAGAAGAATAGTTCAAATAATTGTCATAGATGGCACTGATTAGACACGAATCTCAAAAATAAATCAAAACGAGACCGTTAGATGTACAAAAATGTAGACATTTTGCACTTTCATCTCATAAAAGGTACTAAGTATCTTTTCACGAAACACCTTTCTGAGTAACTTCGGTTACCAAATACTTGAGAATCCCGTCTAAGCAGCGCCATCTAGTAAGGCACATCGAACTACACTTTTTACTTTTTAAAGTAGCGGCCTGAAAATTCTTCATTGCAGCAACTACTGCTACAACTACGCATGTAACTGCATGCGTCGCGCGAGTCGTTCGCTAGATTTGGACGCACCCGATAGATTCGATAGATTATAATTATTACTAAACTATTAAAAATTGTGAAATGCTGGTACATTGTAACGCATTTGGGACTGGGCTGACTCGACGCTTTGTCACAACACAACCTTAACCTATCTGAAATTAAACCTAATGTTTTAAGTGTTTCTTCGAAAAAGAATGCGCTTTGGAAAATGTAAATAGTTTGTTTAATTTTGTAGCAGTACACAATATTACTAATTGAATAATTGTACCTACTTGTTGATATCTAGATCGTCCTAGGTATGATCTTGTTGTGAAAGAAGTCTTGTTGGTCCGACTGTTGGATATTTGACTCTTAATATCTTATCAAATCATGGCTAAGAGCGCTTTCACATTATAGGCATTTTAGTCGCGCTGCAGTAGAGCGCTGCACCAGCAGAGCCCTTCACATTACAGCGGCTGCAGCGCTACGCTAGCGGATAGTCCACTGATGCGTTCGCGCGTGAAAGCGAAACTGCAAAATAGTTCTGTTTTTTTTTATTGAATGTAAAAATTTGAGCCAAATGAAACAAAACGGTAAATTTTTTTTTTTTTAATTTCTCGATAAACAAAAAAGTTATAAGACTTTAAAGTTGCGATTTCATTAGGTGCGCGAATTCGTGCGTGACGTCACCAGGCAGTCATCCCGCCCGCCACTATGGAGCTACCCATACACTGAAACTCTTAGTGACTGTATCTTCGGAACCATAATAGCTAGACACTTGAGCTATTCACAGAGTATGTGTTACTATGGCCGCTATAACAACGAATAATAATAATAAATCTAAAATAAGGGGGGAGACCTCCCCCTATACATGAAATGTGATTTTACGGCGTTTTCAGAGGTATTTAATTTTTCTCTATCGCGTAGTGGTTAAACTTACATGCATCTCACTTTGGGAGAGCGGCACTGGTCTAGTGGCAGCGTGCTTGCGAGACCGATAACCGAGGTTAAGCAATGCTCGCAATGTTCGGGAACAGGATAGGTGACCGTTTCAACACTATGTCATTAAATATGGCAATATCGAAATTAGGAAACTTCCTAATTGTATGGATACCCAGCCACTGGAGTTGTGCTACTAATACGCCTATGTGAAAGCGCTCTATTGGAGTAAGGTAAAAGGTAAATTACTTACGCTGCAGTTAATAATCCAGTGTATTATCATTCCTCCCTCAGTCTATGAGTTGGCCATCTGAAACAAACAAACGAATACTTAGTGGAAGTTCATATAACAATAATTACAGGTACATTTAAAATTAACTTTCAATTACCGATAAGAAGGAACCTTGACGAGTGAAATAATAACAATAGTGAAATACTGTTTGTGATTCCGTATTTCCCTCACGTCCTGAAACCATTTTCAGGTTCAATCTAAATCCTTAAAGTTACTTAGTTCTTCTTAGTTCATATTATCTTAGTCTTTGTCTAAGTTGAGGAATGTTTGAACACTTTTTGGCTCGTTGTTTTTTTTGCAATGAACTACACATTCTAGTTGAATTTGGAGTATGAAATAGCAAAAATTCCCTTAGGAAATTGAAGGCGTTATAATGATCAGGGAACACATTCTCAGGCAACATATTCCATTCTTTATCCGTACGAATTATAAAGGTCAAACGAAAGCGGCAAAACAAAATATAAATTCTGTGGAAATTATAGATATACTCACACAATACAATCACATGGCGATAACATGGCAAGTCAGAACTACCTTTCCCAGCACATCTTATTAAGAAATGCGAAAAAAGTCTTAGCTACAATAACAGAACCAACCCAACAATTAGTTAAAGGTCAAAACGAATGGCTGCGCAAGCGCAAGAGTCATAGCGGGCGAGAACTTATATTGTTTCCGGATACAATTGTATCGGCACCGAGTCCAGATTCCAGAGGCAAGGTAAGGCAAGGCAGATCGGCATCTCTTCCTGAATGGGCGGCACAAAAAGACTTCCAACAGGGATCCTCGGGGTCACCACTCGACTCCCAACATTGTCTAGCCACAATGGCGATTGTGAGAAAGAATCGCCAGCGGAACAATAGAAACGGCTCAGCAATTACTGATGGCAATTAAATATTTGCTTCTTCGAAATTTTGTGCCGGTTGCGTGCAAGTAAGCAAATTGGAAGAGGTTAAAAACGAAACGGTAGAAAGTAAACAAATAAAGATTCGAGCACACGACCTATATGCAGTCAAATTCTTTGTAAAATCAGGTAGCTCAATAATTTTGAAATCAGTTTTGGAAGCGCATTGCTTTTGCGCTTATTACATTTGAGTAAATTCCGTCGTCTAAATTCCAAATCGTCAAGTCAAAGTGGAATGTATTGCTCATAGAATAAGGTCCATTTTTGTGTCACTTATATAATTGTTTCGTGTCGCTACGCGGTCCAAAAGGCGTCACACAAAAATGGACCTTACAATATGAGAAATACGTTCTACTTTGACTTAAGCTCTTAAGCTTTTTACTTCTGAGTTAAGTCGATTGAATTCATGTAAGAAGTGCATTATAGGTATAAAGCTATTAGTCTATCCAAAATTGTAAATAAATAATTAAAATAAAGCCATCTATAGGAAAGATACAGTGGAGACCAATCGAATACTAGTCTCAAATCATGGGAATATCGCGTAAACACCAATTACACCAAGCAGCAGACAAACATGGCACTAATAAAAACAAGACTAAAGAAGGGCGGTCGTTACAATCCATAGAAGGGAAACCTGCACCCTATGTTCTAGTGATGTCAACGTTGGTCAGAAAGTGCGTTGGCGCAAGTGGGTGTGGGAACCGGTATTCTGACTCATTGATTGGAACATATTGACCAGTGCATCTAGAACTTCCAATATTATTTGGATAACAGGCGAAGACGGCCATACTGAATGAATATTCATCAGCCGAGGCACTTGTTGGTCAAAATAAAGTGCGAATACGAGACCTTGATACGACGTATTGTTAAACGGCAAAATAGTTGAGTGGGTACCTATGTGTCTACCATTGATATCTACGTACAATTGCACGTTTTTTGGATGTTATAACTAAATAACCTTTTTAATATCAGCCAGCAACCAACCAATTGAATGCAGTCTATAAAACCAAATTGACTACGTTTTTTGCTCGCACAATAATTCAGGATCGTTCTGAGAATTTATACAATCGAATCGATCTTGCGACATGGAGTTATGAGAAATCGATTTATCGAATAGCATCGTGTAAGGGGACGAGTCATGAAAAAAGTACATAATAAAGCACTCTTGTATGACCGCCATTCAACTTTCGCTTAGCGTGGGCCGGTGGGAGTGACTCGGCCCGAATTCGGTCAAACAAACACGAACAGGTTGAATAAACATACGCTATTGTGGGGTATTAATGTGGTTAACAACCTAGGCAAACTGTGTAGTACTTAAAACGGTTCGAAATGAACTCGACTCGAATAAAATTGTTTTGTTTTCAACAATCACACAGGAACTTAAGCATATTTAGAATTTGGGCTTTGTAGTTTTACATGGCTACGTTTGGGCCACCTATCCAAACATAACCAACCTACAAATTAATAATTAAAAAATTAAAAAAATTTTTCATGTTAAAGCTAATAAGAATAAATTCCAATGTGACAAAAGTTATTAAAAACAATGCGCATTTTATAATCATAGAAATTCAATGACAATACCTACTGAATTTGTACGTTGCAAAACAATCAGAGACAGCAAACAGAGGTGATGGATGAAGCTGTTATATGGAAATAATAGAACATAGGTATTGTTGTGGAACACTTAAAACTCTCAGCGTTGCTAAATGACCTACCTAGTGAAAAGACAAACAATGAATATTTTAGCGAGCCGCCTCTCGCTTTTTAATCATGTTTGCGGGGAGCATTCTCAAGGTTTTTAGCAACTTTTTCTAGCTCGACTTCTTGAATAGCAACACTCAAATGATCAGTAACACCTTTAGTTTAATTAGATATCTATGCACACGCAATTGTGACAAGTGATGATAACTTCTTCTCACAAATTATTAGGTTGTTGCTCGTGTTTCTGAGACACATAAATCATTTACCATTATTTCTGTATCATTACTTTTCCGTAATTGCTGTAAAAGAAGGACCAAATGAGCGGTTATTCTTATAAATTCCCTTGAACGACTGTCAAAACCATTTACTATATTTTAATGGATGGATAAGAGTAATTGCAATAAGCTACTGTGCTATAATAACCCTGAGAACCTGTTATCAATTGCATGCGAAATCAAGTTGTGCTAATTATAAAGAAAACGCTGTAACTACGATAAAATGTTAATAAGGGATCGCACTATAATCGTTAATAAGTAATACTCAACAATTTGCATACTACATTCTTACGTAACTAGACATTTTCATATGATGTAATGGGAAGTTCTAGACTTAAAGACGTCTTTAGAATCTTTACACGGCCATTTTAGTCCACATGACGGAGCGGACGGACCAAAGCCGTACCTAATAGCTTTGTTACTGATTTTCTAATTAGCATTTACTAATTAGAAAATCAGTACAATATTTCGGTACATTTAAGTATGACAATTCATTTCTTAGAAGCAAAATGTATTAAAATATAATCCAGAAGAGTAATGTTCTACATAAAGGTAAAATTTTCGTCCACGTTTGTATATTTTAAGTATCAAAAATAAGCAGTATATGTTTCACATTACACAAAAGCCTACCTACTTACGAAACAGTAGAGATTAAGTAATTTTAACCGCAATTCAGGAGATATAAATATCGTTATTGAAATAAATGATTACGTGGAAGAAAAAAAAGTAATGTAAACTTAAGAAATCACTTGACATTTTCCTTCAAAAGGAATTTTATCGGTCCATTCTCTTGTCTCGTGGTTGGTAACAAACTATGTCAGAGGTTTTTAACGAGAAACGACTATGCAAGGACACACGGTTGCATAGTTCAGCGAATAGGTCACAGCTTTGAGCGATATTCACACCTCTGAAAGGTTAAACGTATCAATCAACTATGTAACTGCCATATTAATTTACCGTTTCAGTGTAAATCTGCACTGTTTTAGTGAGTTTAAATTCTTATTGCTTTTTGCTATGGTGTGGCAAATTGACCTATTTGTATCGATATTATTTAGCTGCTAGCTTGAGAACAGGTTAGAAAATTGAAATGTAATTTCAGATTTCAAAGATAACTGAAGTGTTAATACAGTTGACAATGCTATGCATCTTCGAATTTCAAAATTACTGCTGGAACGTTTGAGAAGAAGTATTAACGAGCTGAAATAATTAAGGTACACTTCAGTTTATCGCAGTCACAAGTTCAATTGATACAATATTGTTTTGAGTAAAAGAAGTTACTAAGGACCAATGCAAGTGGAGTAATGAGGTGTGCCATTCTGTAGGTAATTCAAAAGCGAAATATCAACACATTGGCGAACTCGTCTGTACAAGACTAGACGAAACCAGGCATCTGACCACGATTCTAGCACGCCGTCTCTTCGATCTTGCAAAAAATAATGTCAACTATATGTAAACATGTGCAGAGCGATACTAGTACAGGGCGATCCGTGTACGAGCCTTCGGTATGTCGACCGAATCATTAAATAGTTGTATCCAGCAAAACGTCCACCTCAATTGCGTAAAGCCGCCAAAGGCTAAAAAAATACACATGAATATGGTAAGAAACCTGATCAGACCCGTGTCCGGTTTTTTGCTCGCAAACACAGCTCGCTTGCACTTCTAACGCCCTTTTGATAGACTGACATGACATGTGACATGGGCGTATATAAAATCGTGTTATTGTAATGCAATTATTTCGTGCAGGGCCCATTCATAAGTGAGGCAAGAATTTTGTCTGCTCCTTATTTTATTACGCGTTTACAATAAGGATGAATGGATGTGAATGTAAGCTTCTGTGTACATATCTCGCCACCTTGTTTAAGAATAATGCCGAAGTACCGATTGTTGTCGAAATTAGATTAAAGTTAATTTAGAAGAGATTCGTCAGCTGTTACCGGTGGCCCGGTGGTAGATCGGTACTGTTTCCGTGTATATTATCTTCTGTATTCAGTACGTATTCATAACGTAGGTAAGTACTGAACAAAGGAGATAGCTCATATAAATGCTGCAATGTACGTGGAAACACTTTAGAAATATCAAATTGTTGCTTCATAAAATAGGCCCCAGTACAATATGTCGTTCTGAATACCGTGATTTGTGCAACGTCGACTAGAGCATAATGTGTAATCTTATAAATGTTGATCATTAAGCGCATTTCGGCAACTGATTGTGCATTAGTCATGGTTAATTTAATATAATTGGTAATGGTCGGCCCAAGGTATAATAATAATGGTGATATAACATATATTTTCGACAGAGGTAACTAGAAGGTAACGATACTTATTTAGGTTAAGTTTACTTCAAACAGGATATAATCGAAGCATAATAAAAACGACAGCTATAATAAAAAACAAATTATGTGGAATAAACACGAGACTGAACATGTACACAATAGGTATAATAAACAAGCTAAGCTTGTCATTGATTTTACGAAAACAAAGCTTTTTATTACCGACGCATTTACGAGTACAATTGTTTCAATCAATCCAACCGACATATATCTCCGATTACTTGATTCCAATACACAGTGTCAACACATTAATTTTCAATACCAGCAATTCCTTTCCGAGTACTAAAAGCCCTCGTGTCTATTGAAAGTTTGACCTTTATTGATCAGACAATGGCCGAGTATTCAGGAAATCGACGTTCTTGTACCGAACGCGACGTCGCGCGGAATAGCTGTAAAATTACCAGTTGCTTGTATTACAACAGTTTACAATAAACGTTATTGCTAGTAAAATGTGAATCTCCCACGTCTCGACCCGCTGGCTGTACTGACATTTGAAAGCCACAAGCCATGGCATCCACGACATTTGAACTAGTACACCGAAGTAGCTTGAGTAGAGATACCTATTTCGTTGGTCTTCAATTTTTTTCAAGCAATTTACTCCATAGTATATTTCACGTTTTGAGAAACGAAATAAAGAAGAAAATATTCAAGAATCCATGTATATTTGTTACAAGAAATCTAACCGATTTAATCGTGGTACCTATAATATAGTATTGCCATGGTATGGGTGATACTTGACGCTTTCACTCAAGGTTTGTATAATAGTTGCCGGCAATCTTCTTCGACATTTTTGACGGAGGATACATTTGCCTAAGGACTTTATTGTACATTTGTATGTAAAATTCACTAAGTGCATTGTTCAAGAAGATCGCCGCTGCCTATATAAAATAATTCCAATTCCACGTTATTGATCTTAAAAATCATTTCACAACTCTTTTAAGGCGCAAATGGGCGTTTTATTTTACGACAAGTATGCGTAGGTGATTTTCACACATCGAAAATTCCATGACATAATCAATTACGTAATTTGATAATATATTGCATGAACAAAAATTTCATACTTGCGAAGGAACATGAAACCTTTCCGGTCCGGTGCAAGGGAGTTCTACTGGGTTTGCCATATGTTGAAAACTCACTTCTAGTTGTAACGTTATACACCCATACCTGTGGCTTCTACGCTCGATGCCTACCTACCACAGTTGCGAATCACTTTATTAATTTTTTATCTATGTTCAATTAACGTGGGTCGTAAAAACTTAAGTTTCTCCCGTGGGAAAACCTGAAAGATCTTTATTTTTAACCTATGGTTTAGAGCTTACTTTGTTGCTCTTTTTTTATGGTATACTTATTACGAAAATAAAGATAATTAGCCGCTTTTATACTCGCATTAACACACGCAGTCAGACCACCGTAATATCTACGATTCTCATAATTCATTAATACAATAAAATACCTGGTTCAAATAGTAAAACTGAAATCAAACATAATGTTATGGTTGTACTCTTGAAATTACATAAAACAGATGTACCTAAATAACATACGATCTGCGAATCAACTTAACATTTGGAAGAAGCTACGAACAAAAATTGAAACTACATTATCTGAAATCTATATAACAACATATGTATCTGTCATGTAAATATTGTATCTGAATAAAATCATAACAACATAACATTGACTAACTATCTCAATTTCACGCATTACACCGTAATAAACCTCTTCAACATTGTTCCGTAGTCTTGGCGAACACACGAAGCATGGTTTATGAATCACGGGTCTCCAAAAGTTCATGCTTGCAGTCAAGGCCTCTAGGATGCCGTTATCAGGCCACCGACGTCACGAGATGAGCGGGCAGTGCAGTTGCCTTTTCCAGCTAAGGCATGGCTTAGTGTCCATTGCTTCGGGGCCCAATAAAGCGAATTTTGATGTTATAGTTAGGTATATAATAGTATTAGTATCAATATAATAAGTAAGTAGTACAAAGACTTAAAACCCCGACTGCTGTTACAAAGCTGAAAATATAAAAATTCCTTTATAAGACTCGATTGGTTTTAAGAAAAAAGATTTTTGAAAGTCACAATATGGCACCTAAAATCCGCCATTGAAAATTTTACAAATTATAATGTACCAGTATCACTCGCGCGGCCAAGGTCTCATAATATGTTAAAAACCATTGAACCGTTAAGACTGTAGCCAGTGTCAAAGAAATAGACATACCTACATACATACGCTCGAAAAACAAAATACTCCTGTCGCAGTCCGGAAAAAAGGATTAAAAATTTAAACTAATCAAAGAAGCACAAAGTAGTCTATAGCATACAATTTTACCTTGAGTAAATTTTAACTGGTCTATTGAACTTTACTTGTGATATAAATTATGCATAGTAACTGCAAACTAAATTAAGACAAACTGCGTAGGGTTTCTAAGTAACTTGATACTTTCTAATATTATAATGACCTGCCGTTTTATCTGAGATAGCAAACCGTAGTCTGTAATAAGTGAAACGGTACACAATGCTTTATCCGTATTCCAAACAGTCCCCTCCCAATCATAATTTATAGATTTACAATCTACAGATATAAACTTGTAGCTTACATTTGATACGAAATCACGCTTACGACCTAAAGCTATATCAAATGCAACGCCATAAAGGAAGTAAAGAGAATATACGATATAGAACAATGGCCCCAAGCGAGCACCTTGGAAACCCTCTTAATCTGATATATGTTCATTAGCTTAAATACGACTATGATCTTTAGTAACGGTACAGTGTATGTATTTTGCATTATGAATAATGTTATCAGGTAAAGTTGTATTAACAGAATTCTAGATAAAAATTCGTGTCTTGTTTACATAGAGGTCAAGCAACTGTAAATTTCAAAAACAAATCAGTTGTACAATGCTGACAACAGTTTTTCAACAATAGATTCAAGAGTAAAGTTTGTAAAAAAGGAAAAAATATAGGTAGGTAGGTAGGTGTCGAGTAGATAACGGGTAGAAGTAGGATCGGTGTAGGGTAGAGTAAGGTAGGGGTTGGACGCCACGCGAACGAAATCGCACCGGGTCCAAAATAAATAAAACTTGAAACATGTTAAATATTTCGTATAAGAATATTATGCATGATACAGGAATTTTCTACATGGAAGATGTGATGAATGTGGAAGAAACGAAAGAGGTATGTCAAGATGGTAGCAAGTGGAACAATGTTGTCTCTGCCTACCCCTAAGGGAAAAGGCGTAACATTATGTATGAGTATCTGAATGTATGTTTCTGCATCTGTCATCGGTATAGTAGCAATTGTATTACCAAACCTGTCAAAGATACAAAGGTTCGTGCACAAATGGAAACGAACGCTGCCTCACGACCGACACTTAGGTTATTTTCCATCAAGCTAGACTTTGATTGTCTCGTGAGTCTCGAAAATGTACGACCAAGCTTTTGTACGATTTTAGGAATGATTGTCAAAAAGAAATGGGTCCATCACTTTTTCAAACCGCAAGCGAGTTCGATTGTTAGTTTTGTTATTCGTGATGGTGTCTTCGGCGGAAGTGTTTGTAGGGCATTCGATGTAACGTGATTCGTGAACTTTCGAGGACACGTTATTCGATGTCAAATTTGGAATCACGTAGCACACTCGTTTAGGTACACTACATTGACGACCTGAGGGGTTCAGTGGTTAACATGGCAGCCTACCACGCAAAAGGTTACGGGTTCAATTCTCGGTCGAGTCGAAAAAAAACTTTAATTTTAGTTACAGATTTGGTGTTATATAAAATGTTATGTAAAATAAGTATTTATTTAAAGGTATATAGTAGTATATCAGTTGTCTAATACAAGTTTTGCTTGCTTTGGGACTAGATGACGCTGTGTGAATTGTCCAAGTAGATTTATTATTATTGTTATGAATGTAAAACTAAATAGTCTGAAAGAAAGAAAGGGATAGGTAATTTAATATTCCATCTTGTCAAGTCATAAATTATGATTTATAGCAAATAATGATACAAAATTAAAATAAAATTATTGGCAATATACAACTTAAACCTGTTGCAGGAATTGTAGACACCCTAGCCACTAGATTTCGATTTTACAAGCCAAATAAAGCTCGGCACAGATCCGATAGCCGTTTACGTATGAATTCGGACGATAATGGCTTCAGATTAATATCTTTTCCCAATGAAATCGTAAGTGGCTGACAGACTGGCTGTTGCCATGTTTGGATGACGATTAGGCTGCTGGCAGTTGTCTTTTATCATACTGCCTAGTTGGATTATCGTATATCGTCACGATTATCTCTAATAATATTGTGACACAAACACGCAAGTCGGAGATTTGAAGTAATATTTCTTGTTAATGTTGTTAGCAATTCGCTACTGTCGACATAACCCTCCTCTTTGACTAGACTCCTCTATCGTCAATATTATCTCCCATGTGACAAAGATTTGAAACATTAGCAAATAATTCGCGACTGTAACGTTACCTACGTATATTATATACGTTATTCTGTCTATTTCTAGAATTGGTCGACAAAGGCTTCCTCTGTGACTACTTAGAATTCTTTTTTCTCAGCAACTAGGACAGGATTGTCGATAGCAGTTTAGACTAAACTATCTACAATAGAAAACATTCCCGAGCATCGTCGTGTCCGTATTGGTTACGAAACGGATTGCCCGGAAGAGAATAATCGCCTCATCCGAATCCCTTGAATTGAAGATATTACTATAATGCTCTTTTGGTTTATCAAATAAGACCAACTCACTCGGACACCAAACAATTGACATCGATCTCTAAATCACTTTTGCTTCTTAGATTCCTTGAGAAGTATAAATTTCTCGGACTCCCGACCAAGCTACGAGGTCAGACAGCGTTCAAGTTTTGGCGAGACACGAAACGATAATGTTGCCAGTTACGAAAGTCACGCGCCTTGTTCTAAATCACATTTGCGGGACAAAAACGACGAAATTCGCTAAATTTAGCACGCCACAGTTGCTCTGACGAAACAACGGAAAGAAGTGGCGTTTTTCATCGGTCTTTTTTTGTTGCACGGTTCAACGGGGTCATAGTGCGTGCGTTCGCACTCGAAAACCGAAAGCCGCTATGGTAACGCCAATTATTTATTGAAGAAGTGAAAGGTTATGCGGCCTTGGTCCTTCGGTGTCAGAGGGCAAAATGGAGCAACCGTAAGTACCGACTCCAATTTGAATGATACCTTTGTGCACACTAAAGAAACGTTATGATTAGAAAGCGTCAATTCGCTTCGCATATCCATACTTGAAGCAATAGATGTCACTAGTAACAACTTGTGCGCACACGATTGATTAGTTGCGTCGACTTTCGATTTCACGCTTTCATGATACACAACGTACACTTTGCAGTGAGAGGCTATTTATGTGGGTTTGACTGATTAGGCTCTTAAAAGAAAATAATAGACCCAAACTATTAGAGGCAAGGTCGCAGCATATGAAATAATAATAGATCTTTGCAAAATAATTGATGCACCTACATAAAAAAAACAAGTAATGCAGATCAAGGTAAGACTTGAAGCCGTACAAAGGCTGTTTCATAAGACAGTTTTTAATGCGGATCACTACTCTGCTGCCAGTGTTTAATGGAAACTGTGGGATGCATTAAGTGGTTTATTGTGGGCAGTAAAATCCGGATGGTGCTCTGTTGTGGATCGGTAATTAACTCCAAGGAAAATAATCAGCCTACCCTGGGAGACAAAGGGTACCGCGATCCCTTTATGCGTTTTAATTTAGCTCTGTACTCCAAAGACCTGTAAAGTTACATTCCCACTGATTCTCTCTGTGGTTGATAGTCGAGCATTTGGTTTGCGGACTCGAGCGTCACTGCCGACAATAACTTTCAAATGGAACCCTATAGAAAATTATCCTCACTCACCTCCATTCCATTTATGATTTGACTTTTGTGCCAGCTTTTCCTGTAATATTTTATGTTCGTGCAATTTACCCGGTATTATTTAGCGTGGTTTTGTTAAACGATTCTTTATTATTTCGAGTTTATGCTCGCGATAAACTCGAAAACTACTGAACGCATTACCATGCGGTTTTACCAATAGACTCATAGATTCATGGGGAAGGTTTTGGTTATAATTTGTTACGGTTACCCGTGCGACCTTTTACCGAAATATGCGAGTACGAAGTCACGAAACAAGAGATAGTATTAAGATATTAATATGATTATACATTTTAAACTTAAGTATCTCTGAACAGCTCCTATAGAAAACAGCAGTTATATATTTAGAGCACGTGTAGATATTTCCTGCACTTAATTTACCTCGAGCACGGCCTAAACATCTAGCTTCATCTGAGAAAATCCTTTAGCAATTAACTTTGCCACCCGCTGCGCTGCTACCGACCACTTTGTAGATCAGCCCACTCTTAATACCACTGGTATTTGATGCTGTAATTGATTTACAATCCAAACTTGTATTAAATATATTTTCATTTTGTGATATTAATTGACTAACTCTCCAAAGTAAAATATGTACATATGAGAATCGCAATTACATTTGTAACAGTTATTCGAGAGGATAGGAATACATTCCTTTCATTGTTGATGGTGATCTCTGAAATTTGGAACGGATTTTGAAAATTGTTCCACTTATAGAAACTTCAATTGAATTCTCTGAATACTTAACAGTTATATAGTATCTCTTCTCTAGAGAATTCTGAACAGTAAATAGAAGTAATGAAATATCTGCTAGATCAAATTGGGCCTTCAAAGTTATACACGCAAAAAGAAACACTTATTTATCGCTTACAACCTAAATGGCAATAAAGACTAATCTAGCAATAGTCAGATCGTTGTGAAACTAAATAGTTTACGTTGCAATAGAAGCAATAAAACAACGGCGAGGCAAGGCAGCGGCATATATTGGCGAGATGGTTCCGTTAGCAATGAAAATAATTTCCTAAAATGAAAAATGGTACTCGATTTGTCCTTTAGTTAGATGATTGATGATGACAATGAAAATATACATGAACATATTTAAACTAGGTGTAAATGTTGTGCACTGATGAGAAAACATATTTTTCAATATAGCAGGTGTGAAATGGATTACAATCAGCAGGTGTCACTAGTTATTTAAATTGCCTACATGAACAAGCATGTAAAACCAGCTGTGGATTTGTTACATTACTGCCGATCAAAGTTCTTAAGCTATTCATTCTATTTGATTATAGGGATATACCGTCACACTGCGCATATCGGAATTTATATATGATATTTAAAAACGAAAACTAAGCCGGTCTCTGAAAAACGTAATTCTAATCGCCTGAAGACTGGAACAAAAAACAGTCTAACGTAACAGAAAAACTCGAACTAACAAAAGTCTGGTAAAAAAGCTGGTGAAGAAGTTAATCAAATTAATGTCAACATAAACATTTCCATTTAACACGTTACTGTAGGATGAGTATCTCCAGTAGTAGAATGAAAGGAACAAACAAAAGCTTTTGGTTACACAAGAAAGGGAACTATAAAACACCCAGTCAGAAGCTTGGTACATGTAAACGTTAATAATGCAGCTGTAAATTTACGACGTCTCCTATCAACAAATGATAGTTGTTTGTTTTACCATCGCACGCTTGATAATTTAAAGAACCATTGTCCGATCATGAAGCGGGAACGGAATGTATGAACGAATGGTAAGCAGCAATGGTAACAGCCTTTGCACAATAGCAGTAAATCAGCAAACCCATCGAGAGATAGCCAAACAAAGAAGACTAGTCACGGTATAAATCATTTATTGTGGATTCTGATCTCCAATGAAACTTATTGTGCCAAAAGGAAGTGATAAGGTGTAACAACAAAATGCAGGATTCTTTCTTAGACACTTAAAAATAAATGATAATGACTGAACTTACACAATTTTATTTTTTTCCCAGTGTTTGCTAAGTAGCTTTTAAAATAAGTAATCACAGACAATAAACATGAAAGTGAGTTGTATCTCCCTGCAAAACTCAAGGTGGATCAGTTTTAATTGAAGAGCGAAGGCCTTAAAAACTATAGTTATGTATAGCTCTTCCTGATTAAATGTAGTAGCGGGTAGGTTTAGAGTTTATTTAGAAATATGTATATTTGATTTCGGTAGGTACTTTGTAAAAAAGAAATATAAATCTTAAAGTAGGAATGTAGCACTGTGGGTCTGTTATGCTTTTCACGCCTATATCGCTGAAGAGATTTAGATAAAATTTGGCGAGGAGATAGATGTCAATCATAGGCGACTTTTATCTTCAAAATGACCATTTTTATGCGTAGAAAATCGCAGGCTTGGAAACCATAAATTAAAGACACGAGAAACCTATTGACAAAAACTACAATAAAACTCGGTCATCGACACACAATCTCAAACAATTGTCCACCGAAGACGAAACAATGGGAGCGTTACGCAACCAACGATTCGTCATGAATTAGTAGCATTACGAAATCGTAACAAGGTGGTTTTAGCGAGCAATGTAGTGGAAATAAACTAATAGGGCCACCTGCCAGTGGCGGCGGGACTTCGCATAACGAAGTGCGATTTATAGTGCCGTCGAGACGTGGGCGGATGCAAGCGGCGTTCACACTGAGTCTGGTAGAAGGATGTAACCTTCAGACGCATGCGTGCATCTTTATAGTCGAACAGAGCAATCCTGGTCAGAGAAATGCTTTTGCTTGGAGTGTTTTTGCTTTATGCAGGATATAATTATTATTTATAGAAAACGGTGGACTATTACTGGTTAGGGATTACTCGAGTGGAAATAAATATGTAACTCCATAAAGTTAAGCGTGTTTGACGTAGGGACACTGTGACCATGGAAATAATGTCGAAAAGATAGATTACTCTTTGCACTATAACGACAGAAGAAAAAGTTCCGTTTAAAAAAAAATTATTAGTTTTGCTAAGATTTGATTTAATGATAACATGTTTTTCATCATCATCATCACTACTCTTGTCGGTAGAGCAATCGCCACTCTTCTCTCCTGTCTGCCAATCTCTTCATCACTCCATAATCCCCGGCGCTCACTTTTTCCTTCACGTCCTTCCAATATCCAATATGTTATTATTTATGTAAAATAATTTATCAGCAAATGCACACAAATTCAATTTCAGCGCAAATACCTATAAATAATAAATTTAAAACCGGTTAAAATACAGGTTCTGCGTACATGAATACTTTGGATTGGAACGTAAAAACCAAACTTAGGTTCAGTTTGAGAAATAGGCTTAGAGAAATGGATTTCTTTCGAGAGAAACGTGGAAATTTTAAGGTTGGTACCTAGGTATTATTCAAATATGTTAGCATTTCTCATCTGAGTATTGCTAGATTTCTCAATTCAGAGAGCGAAAGACTGACCAGCTATTTCGTCCCATTTCAATTCAAAGTCAAATCGAATTCAAAAGTAAACTTAGTGCCGAGGCACGTTCGCCTTTCTGTATAGATGCGATAATTTCTTTGTCTTCAGTATGGATTTTCATAAGAATTTCGTAACGGTTTACGAATATTTAGGTGTAGATATGCATTTTTCGTAAGTCCCTGTGCGAAGATAGTAAAAATTATACATCTTTAAAAAGGCATTCAAACATAACATCACTCCTTTTTTCCCATATGAGTGAGACAGAAATCAAATCGTTCCACATGCTATGGTCCTGACAAACCTCTCACTTCTTCCACATTTATCTACTATTTCACACATGCTCGTCGGTTTAGACTAGGTACTCTTGACATACCAGCTGGATGCGGAAAGCACAGGACCGGCCTTTGTGGAGATCTCTGGGGGAGGCCTATGCCCAGCAGTGGGCGTCTTCTGGCTGATATGATGACTCTTGACTTAACCTATCTATGAAATACTAGCAGTTCCAAGCATGCGCAGTTCGGTGCTCTATTTTTTAACAGCTCGCCAGTAGTCGAACGGTTTTCAATTTTAATGTTCGGCATACAATATTCAATAATTTTTAAATTACATGGGCAATACTAAAAGCGAACGGTTCAAAAATAAGGAAAAATTAGCGCCAATCATCAAAATATTGAATTGTTCATGCCGAAAATCTAAATTGAAAACCGATCGAGACGAAACGAGTGGTTCAACAAATAGGGCCCCTGATCTCTGTAAACATTTAAACAAAGTCCCACGCCGCATCTGTCTTCTTGATAAAATCAAAAACTACTTCACATATTTTCATGACATTTTCGCCAATGGACACAGTGATTCATGAGAAAGATTTATTTGTATAATTGATTAAGGTATTACCCTTGCAAAACCAGGGCAAGTCGCTAGTTATCTATAAAAAATCAAATTTGAAGAAAAGTTACCGTTCATAGGAGCATGCCTTTACCTGTCAACTCCTAGACCAGTGTCCACTCAGAGAGCCCTCTTGAAGATCTCTGGAAAATGAATAAGAACCAGTACACAACTGGATCTTGATTCACCCACCTATATTAGGCGAGGCGTTATTTCATCTGAGCCACTGACAACTGTTGCGAATTGTAGTCGAAATAGTTTAACATTTCGTGAATTACTGCTCATGATAAATGTCCTGTTATGTAACTTAATACGCTAAGTCGGTGTGTTTCCGAAATAAGCTGTCAATAAAATTGGGTCTGAGATATTGCAAAGTGAAGTGTCGGTTTCTGACAGTGCTGTGGTTTATAAGTTATATAGCTTACAGCAATAGTATAAACATCTGCAACTCTATATTACATTATGTATGTATGGCCTATAGACTATATTCCCCGAAGTGCATGAAGAATACACGAGCATAAATACTCGTACATTACCACTTCCAGAATCATCCCTATGAAATGTTAGGTTTATATAGAGTTCATTAAAGGAATTTCAATATTTGAGGTTTGGGCCCTATGGAACAGCCATTGGCCTATCTGGGCAACGATGTACCTGAAAACCGAAAAGGCTTAGTGGTAAAAAAATCAATTTTTTATACCACTAAGATCTCAAACAAGCTTACGGCCCGCCTGATGGTATTGTACATCATACACATCTCCAAATCATACATTGGTATGAAAAGTGTGCCATTGCATTGATATGAGTGGATAATCACGCTGTCGATAGTAGAATCCCAGACAATGAAGATTATATCAGAGACACTAAGCCAGTCACATATAAAGAACACGTGTCCATTGGCGTAAAAGGATTGACCAATAGGTATTACTATTGCTATGGTAATGACACGTGTGGGATAGAAATATTAACAACTCATAAATATAAATTATAATTTATTTATATTATAATATTTATATTTCTAATATTTCTTATCAAGTTACACGCTTCTCGCATACATAGCCCAAGAGAGGATAGACAAAGGTGTCTATGGATCCTCTGTAACGCAAATGTAAAAGCAAAGATATCGAAGTAAGTTGTCAAGACATTTTCGATAACAGAATATAAATCGTGATTACAACACTAAATATTTGATTAATGGACAACAGTTGTATCTATAGCCATAATACCAATGTATTTCTCATCAAGCACCTAGTGTTTTGTGATCGTAAAAACGTTTACGACTCCGTTATTTGTAGCTAAAATCTTATATAGTACAATCAAAATACCAAAGTGTTCATTGCAAAACATTTTCCTTCGCGCTCTCTTGATTTAATCAACTTTGGACTTTAATAAGTTATTTCGTTGCTAGATGTTTAACATTAGGTCCTTATTTATCAGATTCCGGTTTTATAATATTAAATAATGCTATTGCTATTGAAAATGTTGTTGTTGTTGCTTTATTATGTAGAGGTTAAATTAAATTTTGAAAAAAGAAAACCCTCGTCTCCTAAAATTTTTGTAAAATTAAAATTATTAAATGATTTCTTAAAACCCCGACTAGCAGATCGCTCCAAAAATCGGGGCTGCCATTGCCATATTCTGTTCCTCAGTTGTTTCAATTTATTTCACTAACTTATGAAAATCCAAAATTTTATCACATGGACTCCGATGATCACTTTCCATCACTTTCTCGTTTACCGCCCTCTTTTATTAAACAAACAATGGACAATTCGTACAACATTTTATTGGTTTTAGATTCCGCTTTTCCAAAAATAAAATGAATTGTTCAAGAGGGGCTCAGAATCATAACTTTGACGAAGTAACGAACAATATAACAATATTGAAAAAGCAGATAAACAACGGAAGATCTTCCGTAGAAAACATAGAAATTAACGGTTAGCATGATAACCCAACTATTATTTTATGAATAAATCGTTATATCAGCGACGATAGCTACATTTCAACTTGGAATTGATTCACTGCGTATAACGATTGGCTGCGCTATTGATATTCCCTTGTGATATGCAAAACTCTCAGTGATAGTTTCAAACGCATTTCGAGCTTTTAATTTATATATTGCAACGTCTTTTTCATCGGTTTCTGCATCATATTTAGAGATCATTTCTTGGTTGGTAAGTACGTAAGTGGTAGTTGGGAGTGTGGTATGCGGCAGAGTACAATATTACATAACACCAAGTCTTTCAAATATCGGGTGTTGTTTATGGCGAATAGTATCTTACAACGTGAACTAACACCTTTACCTACGAAGCCACTAAAAATGCACTATGCGTGGCCAATTTTTGGGTGTCTAAAATATGTATTTTGAAAACTGCTGAGAAGAAGAGAACTAACACCTCCATAATAGTTCACAGCAGCAGCGTTTTCTATTGTGTAGGCTGTTGAACTTGATTCGTTATATTTAAGACTAGTCGACCCGGCGCGACTTCGTTCGCGTGGCGTCCTACCCTACCCTACATCTACCCTATTTCCACTATACACCTACAATACACCTACTTTTACCCTATCTACCCATTTTTCCAGCTTATAAACCTTCCTCTTAAATCACTCTATCTATTGTTGATTAAAATCCGTTGCGTAGTTTAAAAGATCTAAGCGTTCATACATACACTGTGACAGACTTGCAGAATTTCAGTTATACAAATGTAGTCAAGCGATTTAGGCCCATAACCACTCTACATTTTTCTCGCATCCACCTTACACACGAAAGGGCCTCACCACCAAAATGCCTGAATTCTGGAATTGATTCATTAGATACATTGATTAGCACCGCTTTAGATGTACGCCCACGATATGCTAACGCATACACGATACCACTGGCTGGATAAGAGGCGCATTTCCATTTACAGGGCCTACGTACGGCGACGTAACGAACTCCCGCTGGGATGAACAACTCACTGCTCGTTGCCACATAAATCTAGATGGCTCGTGAATCTAGCGGTGTAGCAGCTAGGTAGCTAATGTAGGGTTGATGCGTCTCGTCTGCTGCTTTAATGGATAGCCTTGAGCGGTCTAAGTTTAGACGAATTCACGGAGTAAGCGAGGCAAAAACTTTGAGAGGTTTGCACTAATCATGGCTGACGTTTTTTGGCAAAAATTACACGATCGATGATGGATTTTGAATATTTGAGCTCTGTATATTATATCAACTAAAAATATATATCCAGTAATAGTACGGATTGGATTTGCAGATTTAGACAAGGTTTAGCAAGCGTGTATGTCAACTTGTAATGTATACAAATTATTAAAGAGTTTAGTACAAAATTATGTAAATCTCAATTACGCTCACGCCTTGCTATCTTAAGCCTACCAACCTTAAAATGGATGTATAGATTCGGAGCGAAACTAGATGCAATCCGACAAGGTGCAGAAAGGTCATCATTGAAACCATAAGTTATGGGCGAAACTAGTTTACAGATACGTACTAACTTTTGCCGTCGGTTTCGAGCGTGTGGAAGAGGAATAAGTTTTCCCACCTATATCTAGCAGCATCCTTTTAAGAATGTAAAATATTTAAGGCCAAAAATCAAGATCTCGTATGTACGAAACGGACGGGATAACATAACAACACACTGTCTATTGTAATATTACCAACTCGCTGGCTGTCGCAACTTCGTTCGCGTGTTATCCTACTCTACTTTTTAACGATAGAGGAAGATTATCTAAAATCTTGTAATTATTAAAAACAGACTAAAATATAATAGGTAGATATAACACGCTCAAAGCCACGGTCAGCAGCTTAGTCAGTCATCTGATTGCAAAGCAATCGCTAATACTGTCTTGGTAGTAGGTAAGCGCGGCACGCACGCTTTGTCAACGTTATCGGACCGGCCGGTCGCGGTGGCGTAATCGATGCGCGTGCTGTGCTCGAACAGCTTCGGCTCCAGGTTTACGCCAAGCGAGCTATTTGACTGCTACAAGTCGTGGATACAGTGGCTATCGCTACACAACATACCTTATATAAAAAATACTTGTCTAATAACGTAGGCGTTACTACGCGTTCTCAAAGACACTTAGCACATGAGTACCATGAGAGTTATGAGAGTTCAACGTCTCTATGATTGGTTGATTTCGTTCATTTTGACGGATGCATAGTACCAATGGCCACTCAATATATACCTATTGTCAATTGGTACCCTGTGCGTTCGCGCGCACTGAGAGATCTAACACGTTTCTGAATACAGGTGTCAGAGATACGGCAAATGAAAGGAACAAGCCTGCGTGTGTCCTTCCAACATTTTAACCTGAAGACTTTTAAGGTTAGAGTGAATACGCTGTTCGTAGACATCAAAACAGGTGCGTTTCTTCTTCGGCCGCATCGCCATTTGCCACCAGGTGAGATGACGTTGGAAAACGTGTATCAACACAGGGAAGGCAGGTGGCTTCAAGGTTTTAAGTGTAGCGTGTACCTTTATCTGTGCGTCGCCCCACATAAACACTGTAACAATACATTATTTCATACCCTTTTCGTGATAGGTAGATAAATTAAAATATGTCCTACTTCCCACTCTCCATTTCTCCTTGAATGGGAATCAACAGTTATAGTTCACAAGTGTCGAAGACAATGCCTTGGACACGCAGACGCTATGCATATTAGTCATAACGACGCAGTTAAAACTAATAGGTTAGGCACTTGAATGATTCCGCAAGTAGGTATTCTGATCGTAGTCCACTTTTAGTACTTAACAGCTTTTGTCTTAGACCTCGGTCGTGCGTAGGAATCTAACCTATGTCTTTCACCAGAGTTCTGAGGTTCTGACAAACGGTTAAACGAACAGTTTAACTATTGTGCTTAGTGCAAATAGCTAGACGAGCGTGGCATGGACGTGCTATGCGGCGGGATCAACTCGTGTGACAAGGAATGTGATGAATAGCGACTACAATTACTTTACATCACTATGTGGAATAACGATGAATATTACATGTGAAAACTATTAATTAAATTAATGTCATACAAACGCTGTTTGTTTTCCAAAAAAAAAAAACAAGAGAGGCTGACCTAACAAAATATTGGTCACGACGTAGGTAGACGTTTTATGTTAAAACCAACGAGCGTGTGTTCCGACGTAGCCCCACCTGAATTTTTATGCTTAGACAAGTATTGTTTATGAACACGGATGTAAATGTACACTTGACACCGACATTAATTTCACACATAGAAGATAAGTTTTTACACTATTGGACTGACTGACAGAACATTTATATCACAAGCTACGCTAACAGCCACGAAGCCAATTACCTTAGTCAATCTATTCCTGTTAGTTACGTAGATACTGCATGCTTTGTTTTTTTGGCACCAAATTGTTTTGTGTGTAACAAAACTGCATTATATTACCAAATCAAGCCGTTTAAAATGTTTAGCAATAGTCGATTTAGCTACCTGATGCGATTCGATAACAAATTACTCGAACTAACTTTTTGCAAAATTGTCCAACTGCGTTCGTTTCAATGGACCAGTTCACAGACAATTCAATCAGTCCAGTGAACAGAAAAACAATGGTGGAGTTAACTTCTTTTACGTAATTCAATGAGAGAAAAAAGCTAATCAATTTTAGGATTGCGTAAATAAAGAGGGCCATATTGCTAAGGCTCGATCTGCCATTATAGGACGGTACTGTTTTACCTAAGTACGTTTTACCTTGAACCGTAAAATGCGTATCCAGTTTTAATCAGTACTTTGTGAAGTTCTTTACCTGCCTAGGCCTGTTACATTCGTCAGAGGGTTATTCAACTGATGCTATGATAGTTTTTTGATAAATCTTACACAACAATTGCAGTTAAAACCAAACGTGTATAAGACACAAACTATGCTGTAGAAAACATTATATTGTGTTCTAAATATTTAAATAAAATATTCGTTGACAAATTTACACAGCGCCATCTAGCCCCAAACTAAGCAAAGCTTGTGCTATGGGTGCTAGATAACTGATAAACTACTTAAATGCTTTTTTAAATACATACTTATTATACATAGAACACCCAGACCCGTAACAGAAATCAAAATTCATCATTTCAATTTCTGCCCGGCCGGGAATCGAACCCGGGACCTCTTGCGTGGCATATTGACCACTGAACCACTCAGGTCGTCAATTTATATAAGTAGTTATAGTTCCAAAATGTCCAAGTCCACTCCATCAAGCCAATAAACATTGCTCAACTCTACAAAAAGTGTGAAGTACTCGTACATATTTACTTCGGTATCTTTGAAACGTGATAACCAATACAGTTTCTAACATTGCATACGGAACCCTTTGTTGCACGATTGGTCAACTTTTTTCAACAACTTTGCAATGATACGGAAATTAAACTAAAATAGCTACGGCGTCGAGTTTAAAACTGCACAGTAACTGCTATAGGAACGATTGCAATTCGATAATGTCTCGCTGTCTTGGAGCAAAACGTTAGATTGCACTTCGGGTGCTGTCAAGATTCTAATGAGATTGAAGTCTAGGCTATGTAATTAGACATTTAACCAATTTAAATGTAGCAACACGAGACTGTAAACGCTCGACGATGTGTTCATTGTTGATAAATGAGTTTGTGAAATTGATATGTGTGGATTGATATGTAATTTAGATGTAACATACTATTTGTAAAAGTTCTACATGTTAAAATGAAAAACGGAAGATTTTGTTATTGATTTTAGCAATAATGTATTAGATTTTTCGTCTTGAACACTCTCATACACCTCCGTAAACACTATATAGGTACCACTCCCGTGGGATGTTTTGTTATCTGTCTGTTGGGTCATCAAAACCATACAATGCCCAAATACAATGGAGTTGTCTTATTGCGTTAATTAGTTCCTATGACCACTTTTCAATTCCATCATCAGACCAGCTCCATGGTACATATTAATGCATTGTCATCCAGGTTACATAGGTATACCATATTTCAGCTCAATCGGATACCAAAAAATGGTCGAACAAAGCATACGATTCTAGTTTCTAAATAACATATGCTCATAGTAGTTAAGTTTAAATTGGCTGCGACACTTACCTGTACGAAACATTAGTTAGTTTTGCCATGCGATAACCAACTTAATGGACTAGGTATGGAAAAGTCTGATAAAACTGTCATAGAAATAGTATTGCGGCTACTTCGGGAAGCATTTTCTCGGATTCGGATCGGTACTTTGCGTAAGCACTCTAACAAACAAATCATGCGCGACTACAGACAGACACATTTACTTACAATTGCAGAAATTGTCCATCTCCGTAAACAAATCTCGCTCCCATGCCATATCCAATGGTTAAGCAACTGGGTCGCCCGATCGGAAGCCGTGTAAAGTCCGAAAACAACTCGGAACCGTGACTTCGTTACTTGTTAACTCGATAAGTGTAACGGTCGCGGCCAATCCTTCCACGCCCACGGTCAAACATTGTTATTTCAGAACAGGGATGTTAAGGATATGAAGATCTTGAAGGTACCTTTTGGTGTATATTACGGATTTATTGGTAATATTTCAACGGGGTCGAGTAGTAAGTACTACATTACCTATTTCAGTGATACGTATGTTACATCACTTTGGATTATCTGACAAGGATTATCGATTTTCAAATAGATACGGAAAGTTTTGGTTAACTGTATTTCTACATATAAGATTTTCAAAATAGGTTTCCTGGACATTTTCTGGAATATATTATATTTGTATAAGCAGTTCAAAATGACTCTCACACAGTCAGTGTTGAATTTTGAATTTGACTTTACATTAGCCTTCGACATGCTTGTTTGGACACCTTCCCTATCCGAAACTTTTATTTCGTATACTATTATATTATTAATCATTATTATCAAAATCATCATTGACAGCCGTTGACAGTTCACTGATCTGACATTTGATCATTTCGGATTATCCAATAATATTGGTTACGGTTACGGAGCGTAACATCCCTATTCACAACAGTAAGGCTCATTCACACCGCACTGTGATCGGGCATGTGGATCGATGCAATTTCGTGTTTCATAACTCGTCAAACTGCATAGTCAGGTACGATGTGCAATGTTAGATCAAGTAGCTGTGATATTGTGCTGGGTGATGTAAGAAACTGTATTACATTGGACACTTCGTAGGTTTGATGACTAGTCCTCTGTCATCGATAATTCGATATATCCGTGTTGAAAGCCTACGCTTACGTTAGTTATAAAGAATTTGAGGATTTCCGTAATGGCACAATGTTGTGAATTAATACTTCGATTAAGACCTAATACTCTCTAAACAAGATTTGACAGAAAAAGCCTTCAGAAAAAAGGTCGTAACAATATGGTAGCGAAATTCCCAACACATTATTTTTGAGCTCATAGGCACAAGCGACTTAGCTAAAGCAGGAATCACATCACTTACGTTCTTGTGTATCGTGTATTTTGTATTTTATGGTTCGAGAGAGTCACTAAAGGAGTCGGGAGTCCACGGTGCGCTCGAATTTTTCCGGTGGGACGGGTCGACCACGGTTGTGATCACGGATCACGGACGAGTGACGGAGAAACGGCATTGAGGTGGAAAAGGGTAATTACCCATTTATTTTGAACTAGTGGACCCAGCGCGACTTCGTTCGCTATGTTACCTCTACCTGCCTGTTCTTGCTTATAAACCTTCCTATTGGATCACTCTATCTATTGTTGAAAACCGCATTAAAATTCGTAAAATATCTAAGCGTACAGACTGCGGGAAGCGACTTTGTTTTACACTACGTATATATGACCATATTCTGATTTCATATGCGTTTCAAGCAATTATCGTATGACACCTCGCAACACACTGTAACAATTTTTTCACCGCTCTCCCATTGGGTAAAGCATTGTGGAAGCCTTATCTAGGACTACCCTTGAAACTATGTTACGCGCGCCACTCCATAATAGCAGTACACGAATACTCCGGTAGCAGACCGAGAGCGATAATTTAACGATACTCCTGCAACGGGACCGAGATCGTTTACGTATCGCTTATCTGGAATCGCTATGATCGGAATTCTGACGCGGTATCTCGATTGGGACCGAATACTGATGGCTGGATGACTGAGGCCGAGACTGAATTGTTGTCCTTGCAGAGCTTTGTATATTTCCCTCCTAAAAAGAATGCTAGCCGCTTTTAGCCCGACTGCTGTGAAACCCATGAGGAGGAATTATGTGTTTTATTTGTATGTATGTAGGTATGTAGTTTGTATGGAGGTATATATTTTGAAATAATACTGATGCTGTCGCTACTAAAAATGCGAAAGTTTGTGATAAGGATGTTTGGAATCTTTGTTTGTTACTCTACTGTTACTCTACTACTAAACTGATTTTTATGATATTTAGCACTAATGCAGCTTATAGCCCACAATAGCACATAGGCTAAAAGTTTTATGTGGGACGTAGAAGCTGAAGACGCGGACGAAGTCGCGGGCAAAAGCTAGTATGACGTTGCTCTTACGTGAAAAGAAAGATAACCTAGCATTTACAAATTATTTTATAACTATCTTACATTTAATTGTTGTCCGAAAACTTTAATTCAAAGTGTTTATAGTTATCTGCCTTGAATTTTTGCGACTTTGCACATTGAAAGAAGATTCTTAAAACAAGTAACTTATTTTAGAAAATCTAACATTTTGACCTCATTGAAATCAGGACCTTTGGGGAGAATAAATTTACGTTTACGTATAAAGTAAATAAAAAAGCTATGAAAACGATAAAATAATCTTATAATCTCTTATAAGTCGCAATCTAAAAGTACCTATTAGATCATTATTCCACCATATCTACCATATGCAACAGAAACCAAACGACCGCTACTGACCGAAACCGATACCGTACCCAGATGCATAGTTGCCTGATAAAGCCATTACCTTTGTCAAACAACAATGGGACACGGTCCCGATATATCTCAACGTCTCAAGTTCGTCGTTCCTCGGACCAACGATCTGATAATCATTAACTAACGGTCAATAAATAAGTATAAAAAGAAAGTTATCGCAGCCAGTGAACCGATGGCTTTTAATTTACTTTTTCTAACTGTCCATCATAATCTATTCACAGGTAAATGAGCGATGCGAAAGGTCGATAATGAAGTTCTTACCGAGCCAGCCAACAAATCCAAGATCGATAGTGTCGATAGCACAACACAGCACAAAAAAAAATACGCACAATTTGAACCACACAACACAGATCACGTCCCAATAGGTGCGATTATCACTGGCAAAAACGGAGACAATCACAGTGGCCGGTCGAAAAAACTGCGCGCGCGCACGTGTACCCAAGCCGAGAATGGGTGTCAGACTCGCGGCGCGTTCTGCCGAACAAACGGTCACAACTCGCACCGAATTTGGGACAGACCCGTCAGACCAGTATTTAAAACTACTCGGTATTAATTGTAAAACAAACTTTCGAGACGCACCGGCGAAAACAGACGCGCCGAAGTCCCGTAATACATCACCTCCTATCTCCGGAGCTGGTATAGAACGAGTTGTCAGATTTTGAACTGACAAGCTTTTTGAATAACTAATAGTTTTGTTCGGGGCGATGTAGTAGCTGGTAAAGAATGACATAGTTATATGAGGTGGTTGTATTTTTAAAGAAACATTTGAATTTTTTCTCCAACAATCAAATAAGAAACAAAACAAAAATGACGTCATAAGAAAGTAAAAAAATATTGCTATGTTTCTTCTTTTACTGGCTGCAATAATACGAATACAAATTATGTGATCGTTGTTTTCTTCGTAACGAAAACCTTCATTAGAGATCATAAAATCACGTCGATTACCTATAGAGTATTGTGTAATGATACCAAAATGAATCAACATTTCGTGCACGCCTGCTCACCGATGAATTATCAATTACCTATCTTCGTAAGATACAATGGAGTAATTGTTAAAAAGTTCGGATTTCACGGCAATTACCTGACCCTATTATTGAATTGTTTTTTTATAATAGTAATAGTATACGATTTTTGTCTATTTACTAGAAGAAATGTAATAGTAAAATAGTTGTATCAGAATAGCGGCCAAGTATGCCTCGGAATATAAGAGCGTATGTATTACCACTTTAAGGGTAAAGGTTTTACAGTAGGTATATAAGAGTACCTGGCATTATGGGGATAAAGTAGAAAGTGAAAACTAAGAAAGTGGATGTCACAATCCTGAGGTCGAGGATGGGGAGAATAATTTTGCTAATGATTCACCAAGCGTGACATGTACAATTGTGCATGACATATTCAGTATCAGCCATCATCTCTATTCTACATCACAGGTACTCAATATTCTATATAGTACTTTACCTAGATATTTTGAGCGCAATCTACGAGTCATCTAAAAAACCTTACACAATACAACCAATAAAAACTTTCAAGGCTACACTTGTGCAAAATATTTCTTTACCATTACATTAAAAACTATGAAAGTGTGGCTGCCAGTGGACTAGTTCGATTGTCATGCTAACAGATATCAGATACAGTTAACAAACGCTATAAAATTTTAAATTCAGACTATCCGCAAAGCACGTGAATGGCCAGTGGTCTATTTTGAAACATAAAAAGACGTTATTTGTATTCGTTATGTGAACGGATTTAAATATTCTGACCGTTAGGCTAGAGGTAAAGATGTAGAACGACATAGAAGAATTGATGATACGCAAGAACTGACAGTGACAAAAGTATCAGCGGCTTACGAACGAGGTTTCTTGTCAATAAATACAAGACATTACCATTTAACACGACCTGGGGATGCAACATCGGCTTCCATAGCTACATCACCTGTGTTCAGAAACGAAAGGATATAAATACGCTCTTAAATCTCGTAATATATTTCGCCGTCGGAATGTTAAAACGGCCGGGGCAGAAGCTATCTATTTCAATATCAATTTCATATTTCAATTTCGTCACGACCCAAGAGATTCCGTTTCGTTCCTATGATCTATTTGTGCCATTAAATTTATCTGTGCAATTATAAACTTCCTTTTGCTCTTTGGTCCAATCAACTGATCGCTGCAGCATTATCACCTCGCAAACAGGGCAAAGCTGGCTTGGACCGTTACTTTGAAACCTGATGACGGAAACATACGGGAGAGACTATTGCCATTGTATTTGTTTACATTTTGTTAATTTCGGAAACGATGGACTTGAAAATGCAAGAAAGTTTATTCTATTGCTAATTTTAGGTGACGTCTTAAAAATTGAATCGTATTTCTGTGAAATATTATTGTAATTACTAAAGCTAATAACCTATAACAGAAATGTGTTATGCATTTATAGAAATAGACATTAACGGAAACCATAATCGTTAATTTCAAACGTTACTTGGTACAAAATACGTCCATACTGTCACATCCATAGAAGTTCAGTTCTCGCATTGCGATTGTAAAATGCCTTATTAGCTTTAAGGGTCCGTGTTCTGGTGAAAGATTTACTTAATGCGATTTCAAAGTAGCGTGGAGTTTAACGTGTGGTCCATGTTGATTTGTGAGTCAATGAACTTCATTTAGAACAGAAGGGAGTGTCACGATACTGATTTTAGAACGTCCTTTCAGATCATCAATAAATGGGATGAAATTTGAGTTAGGAAAACGTTTAGAATATATTGTAGTGCCAAAAAAGTTACGAATTTGCAAATCGATTAATACATTATAGTCTCCACTTTGTGGCATAAATCATTACTTATAATATTATAGCTGAGGTATCAAGTACCACATCTAATGATATCTGATTTAATCAATTTCGCCGCATTGAATAACATCAAAGTGCAAGACGCCGTGTATGGCTTTTGGCGGTAACCGTTATACCTGACGCATCGCGGCAAAGCTCCGGGTTTTTGTAACGTGTTCAATTTATCCACCTTCACTTTCGAGGTATTAAACGGTCAATCATGCCAGAATTGCACAATCAACGTGAACTCAGCCCGTATAGCCCAAATGGATTAAGTCAAATGTCAAAGCATGGGTAATGAACTCATGATGTAAATTATTACGTGCTATGCTATACTTATCTCTAACTCTGAACCTAGAAAACGAAATAAATCTCTACATAGTTTAAAACACAGTCGTTTCTCGCCAATGTATCCATGTATTTATCTACGTATTTATATACGTATGTATCTATCTACGCTTGAATCTTTTAAACTACGCAACGGATATTATTTCAAGATGAAAGTTTACTAGCAAGAAAAAAAGGGTAGGTAAGGGTAAAATAGGTATACGCGAACGAAGTGGCGCCGGGTCCAAATAAATGTTAAAACTGTTGCGTCACCCGAAGAAAAATTAAGATGTCTCGGCAACATAAAACAGAAACACAACAGCGACACGCATTGACCACATGAATGGTGTTAAAGCGTATGTTACAAAACGTAAATTGGCCATCAAATTACAAAAGAACACACAGTAAGCGAACAATAGGTATTTAAAGTAACCTATGCAGGTAAATTGAAAATTTGCCAAGTGCAAGAAAACGACGGTACTCTTATTAGGAATGCAACAGGCGTGAGCTCGACCAGCGCAGCCAATCGGCACAATACAATACACGAGAGACTTCACAAGGAGTATTGTTAACAAGCGGCCTGGAGGCGGAATTCGTAACACCTCACCAATGTAACTGTTCTTTTGGCTCAAGGATTGTGGCTTTTGTGCAACCTACGGCGACGTCAGCAGTTTTAGAAGAGTTGATCAAAGAATTGGGCGGCCAATCCTGGCCTTACATATTCTAAACGACCTTATTATTTTCGTTTAGTGTACAGGCATGATCCATCTTCGGCCGCATTGTCACGTACACCTAGTAAGATGGCGGTCAAACGCCTGGCTAACCTAATATAAAAAAAAATTAAGATGCTGATGCAAAAATCTGCTTCAGTCATTGATAAATAGGTACTATTTGGACAGAGGCAATAAATTTAATGCTTACATAAAATACATTTTAGGCATTCAATTTCCAAGCTATAAACGTTTCAAAGGAAAAATAGTGGACCCACTAAATCATCCAAGGCAGTTTCAAGTCGGAATAAAAGCAAATTCACTTTGACAAATTCGCGTGGGCCGCAGACCAATTCCGTGAGCTTTTGAGATCAACGCCACGCCCTTTGCTTTACCAATGGGGCATACATCCATATAGATTGACGATTAAATGCCGCGGTGCCATTATGATCTTATGGAACGGAACATGTTTGTTTGCATAACGCATTTACATTGTGGACTCACCTAAAAGTCGTAGTTGTCCCGCTTCATGATCGCGACGCCATCTTGTATCTGGGGACAATGAATTTCACAATTACTACTGAGGTACTTCAATACGGTTGCATGTTAAAACGAAATGCCAATATCCACGCTACAACATAATATGATGAGTAACATTTGTTGCTTTGGAAACCACCTGACTCATGGGTTTTTTATTAGAGAACGTTTCTCATAAGATTTTCTATCATAGCAAAACGAGAAGTAACATTTACAAATGGCTGCCGAATTCCTCGCCGGTAATTGCAACTATTCAAACATTTGAGAGCTGGAATGATGGGAGATTCAGAAAGCACGGATTTATAGCCGCAATAACATTGGAATTATCAATAAATTCCTTGGAAATTGCTTTCGTACCTTATACGCAGGTGGAATTAGCAAGGTTCTTTTGAGCGTATTAGGAAACGCTCGGACTCTTGACACTTGGAGAACTATTTCATCTGAAGATGGTCATATGATTGCAATTGAAGGACGGGGGGGCTCTTTATGAGCAGCCGGTTGAAACTGCTCTTTTTGTTCGAAATTACTGACACATACTTTAGTAACTGGACAAAAACGCCAGCCTTTATGCGGTCTTGTCGAGCGATTAATTCTTGGTCAAAAGGCGTGAGTCTGCGCACGTAAGTTCGAATCCAATATCGTAAACATTGGATGCGGTGAACAAACTTGTAATATATTGATATGCTATGCCAATAGTACCGTATAGAGGCTATAAAGGCACGTACAAGTGTATGAGAAAATTGTCCTCATGCCAGGCGCAATTTCAAATTCAGTCATATGAATACAAATAGTTGCAAAATAGCAGTCCTACTTCCAACGTTAGTCGTGTTCTCGTGATCACAATTATAGGACCAACACGAACTACTAATGTAAACAATGCATGCGGAGCCCTCCGAACGATATGAGGATGAATGATTCGCTCCATTCATAATTGTCGTAAAACGTGACTTTAACTTACACGAAAATTATACCTGGCTAAGTAAATATGAAACTGCCAATGACAGTATTATCAATCATGTCCATTCTGTTGGTTTGTGTGTTTTAAGCTGTTTTCTCTAAAGAGACTTCTAATATACCTCTTGAACGATCCCATATCATAGCCCAAAGGACTAAAAAGAACTAAAAAGGACTTGGGGCTGAAGTCTAAAGTAATCCTTACACTACTAAAACAAAACAAATCTTCATAAATAAACATTTCCGCGTTGCATGTTATTACACCTGAGCAACAGAAATTAGATATTGTTTTACAACATAAACTCGGAATCCCAACCACAAACAACTCTGTTGTAACACAGAGAGTTGTGTGAGTAAGCGCAGTGAACTGTAAATCGGTGGTTTATATAAAGGACTAGCTTTTGCCTGCGAATACATTGAATTTCATGAAAATATAAAACGAACTATGTACGCATAGATCTTTTAAACTACAAAAAAATTTAAATTCGGTTTACAATAATAGATAGAGTGACTCAAGAGGAAGGTTTAAAAGCAAGAATAAAAAGGTAGGTAGGGGTAAAGTGTACGCGAAAAAAATGCGAAGGGTCTGTTCCAATAGTCATTACGTGAAGGAGTAACAAACATCCAAAAACTTACGCATTTACAATATTAGTAGCATAGTATTTAGTTAGTATATAAAAGGTACCTACAGTTTGCCTACGACGTAAGGTGAAGGAAGAAATGTAGGAAAACGATCATGGCACAAGCCGGGATAGACGCTAAGATGATGATGATATAGGTACAGTATAGCTTCTTTTGAGTTTGACTTTCGTTATTTCGATGCTTATATTTCGTAGGACGCAAAGGCGTTAATAATAAAATAAACCATCTTTGTGTTAATGTCCCGGTTGTGCTTTCGTCCACGAGGACCCGGGGTCCGCCTTGGCCATGATCCAGGATTTGGCAGAACAGATAATTACAGTGGAGCGACTGCCATCTGACCTCTGTGACCCTGCTACCAGGAGAACCTGAGCAGATTGGATCATGGTTAATTCAGTCGTCTGAATGATCAGATATCATTCATCACTATGTTTTCCCTCACCGTAAGAGCATCGGTAAGCATTTAACTGATGCACATAACTCAGAAAAGAGTCATTGGTACATTGTAGTGTGATTCGAACCCGGTACTTCTTTCGTACGAGTCGGATACCTTAACCACTCGACCGTCGACGCTCCTGACAAAAAATAAAAAACGGCTCGCCCCGACGCATGACCATTAATAAATGCACAAAATAACGTTCTGTAACATTTTCTAAGAACGTGAGCTTGGCTAATACCATAGTTAATCCTTTGCGAAGGCACTTGTTTCACACTTATCGGAGTACCCGCCTCATCAGTTTGACAGATCGCAATTTGATTACACTTAACGTCAAAAACATAAGTAGGCAGTGTAAGGCCGTTTGTCCACGGCGGCCGTCTCGTCGGATCTGTCGTCCGAGAAAAAACGGGACCGAAGAAGCGGCCTATATATTTATATTTATTTATTTCACAGTTTTTCAGCAATGTACATTTGGTTATAATCAGATACAGATAAAAGTGGTACTGCCAATTACAAAACTGCAATTTACAAATGTGATTAGTGGAGCTAAGAATACCATACGTGCGTACGTGTGACGTATCGACGATCTCGGACGCCGGACGTCGCGTGAACAAACGTTCATATAAATATATAGGCAGCTTCTTCGTTCCGGTTATTCTCGAATGACGGATCTGGCGAGACGAACGCCGTGGACAAACGACATTAACGTCAAAAACATAAGTAGGCAGTGTAATAGAACAGAACGGGCTGGTAAAGAGCTGACAACACCTTTACAAATGATAATTACCATGTAATTGCCATATCGCGGTTGTGAAATGTCAGTCATAGCAAATACAGCACATGAGAATGACATAAACCTCTTAGTCGAGTTCAGAGTTCAAATGAACTTTATGCGTCCGTTTTAATGGGTTGTCTATGGCTTAGTTTTTTAGAATGTTATAAAATGTAACTTGTCAACATTGCGGTTAAGGCTGAACATTGAAAGAATTTTTTAAATTTTATTTTAAGGTAGATTGTAAATAAAAGATTCCCACTAACATTCTAATATACTTGAAAGTATTAGAATAAATAGCATCATAATAGCACCACACTATAATTGAAAAAAAAACATACGAATTTGTATATGGTAAAAAATAGCCTCTACACAGGAAAAATAATCCGAAAATCGAGCTCTACCTAACTCTACTGAGTTTTAACACCCAGAGCCTGACAACTAGCTAAACGAGTCAAAACTACAAACACACAGCAAGATAGTCAATTCACGCTAGCAGTGTATAAAACCCACATAACATAAAACATTCTCATCATCTTTAGGCAATATAGCTTAAAAACAACTAAACTTCTGTTGCTTAAACTGTATAAAACTTACATTTTACCTTTACACTCCGAAGATCAACTCGTACTAGGGTCAGTGAAAGAACATATGCAGTCATTTAAAAGCAAACTCTAATGACACCCGATATGTTAAGTTGGCTCGACGATTAATACACCGCCATAGAACATGGTAATGTTATGTTTTATAACGACTGGGAGGCTCTGCGATGGTGATTATAACATAAACCCACTTCGCTCTAACGTAGTCCACGTCTACGCGATCTGTCGCGATAGATTTTTACTGTCGCCGCTATTAGTTACCGGTAATTATTTGAAGTTTTGTCGGGTTTCTTACCGGGAACTATCGGGCAATTGGTAAACCTAGGTACAGAGAAGACTTTAAAATTATCATTTTCTTGTTCATTAATACGATTTTTTCTCATATTGAAACTTTCTGTGTCGAAATCTCTGGGGGTCTATTTTTGAAAACGCTAGCTTCCACGAGAGCGCTCGCCTTCGAATGCTTGTCTTTTCTATCTCTAGCAACTTACCATGAGTGTGTAAAGTAGGCGACACACGTACGAGCTTAAAGTACGCGGTTTTTAAGTTCGCGAACTTACTCGGCTCGACATGGGTGATAGACGAACGAACTAAAAGTACGCGGGTTTTAAGTTCACGAACTTATTCAGCTCCCTTTTTTAAGAATTCCGCGAAAAATTTGAGTTTTAGCTTTGAAAATCAGTCACTTTCGCAACAGGAAACCATGAAGTTAATTAATCTTAAACAAATTTTATGCACAAAACACAACTGCACGAGATACATGACAAAAAAAAAATATCGGCTCGCGGCTTGCGGCTCGCAGTGTTGACAGATGCGCGAGCCGAAGCCGCGAGCTGCGAGCTACGAGTAAAAATCAAACACGTTGGATCGCCGGCGAACTTACTAAGCGGTTTTAAAGTACGCGTACTTAGGCTGACACACGAGCGAGCAAGGTCGTCGAGCCACAAGTACGCGTACTTACTCGCCCGTCTGTCAGCTCCTTAAGAGATAGGTAGCGCACACGAGCGCTCGCGTGGATACGAACGGTTTTAAAATAGGGCCCTTGGTCTATAATAAGTGTAAGAGTACCTACGTATCAGGTTCTTATTATTTCCCAGGTATTTCGTCACATCACCTTTCAAGTTAGTCTGAATTTAGGCTAGAGCCCTCGTCCGTCAGTCAGCAGGGGAGTCACGGGCAGGTGAGGTTGCATAGGCCCAATAAAATTATAGTACTGCCCCATACACTCTTCCTTACTTATCAAGACTAGACGATAAAGCGGTCCAAAGAGAAATATCACAGAGAGACGTGTCGCTAAGCATCGCGCCTGTATGGGAGCGCTTCATACAAATATGAAGTTGAACTCTACTTCGGGAGGCAATCAATCACAATGAAATAATTATTCCTCCCGCTTATGGAATATATTGAAACTGTGTACTTGTGTAATAGACAGTAATTATAATTTTTCAAAGCCCATGATTAATATGTAGACGCTTGTAATTATTTCGTTTCGGACGGTGTGTTTCATTACAAGTTTACAAGACTGTTTTGACGAAGAATTTTCTCTTTCACAACAAAATATCTTCAAAGATATAAATAGTTGACCTCTCAAATTAAGGCTTGAGTATTCCATTTATGGCAATAAATTAAATACAGCTATTATTTTGCTTTAAGTAACCGATATGAAGCCTGCAATTTCGTTTATTCTTAGCAAATAAATTGTATGGGTGAATATGTAGGTACCTACTTATTTAACCTCCCAATACATCATAATTCATAACCAGTTTAAAATAAGAACTTGATTTCCACTGCCACTGCCATGAGCCTACTTTTACAGTAAATAAAAAATGGTTCGAAGACGAACTCGCACGTACAGGGTTCCGTACCATTGTCACAAATAACTGTTAGGTTAGCAACAAAATTTTGAAGTCAAATTTAGAGGTATAATCTCATAAATAAAATCTAATAATATATCATGTTAAAATTCGTAACATTTTATTAAATTCTAAAATCTTGATGCACGAGACTCACGATTGACCGGTTTTTCAACATTTTTTATTTTTGTTATTTGTTGTTATAGCGAAATTCATATTCTGTGAAAATTACAAGTACCTGGCTATCACGGTTCCAAAGGCCTGTGACAAACAGACAGAAATAATTTAGTAAAAGGTTTCCTTTTTTACCTTTCGGGTACGGAACCCTGGAAAACTAGTATAAAAGTAGGTAAGTAGGTATCCAACAAACTCTGAGTTTAAAGCCAATTTATATGTCATTCGGCAATTAAACCTGTTAATGGGAAAAGTTGTATTAATTTGTACCTGTATAAAACTGACTAGTGGTAGACCCGGCGCGACTTCGTTCGCGTACACCAACTTTACCCCAACCTACCCTTTGTTTTCCTGCTTATAAACCTTTCTCTTAAATCACTCTTATCTATTGCTCAAAACCGCATTAAAATCCGTTGCGTAGTTAAGTAAAAGATCTAAGCGTACATAGATAGGTATATAGGGACAGACAGCGGAAAGCGAGTTTATTTTATACTATGTATTATAAATAAATATACTTGGATAAATTCACATAGCGCCATCTAGCCCCAAAGTAAGCAAAGCTTGTGTTATGGGTGTTAGATAACTGATAAACTACTTATATACTTTTATTTAATGCATAATTATTATACCTACAACACCCAGACCCGTAACAGAAATTAAAATTCATCATTTCAATTTCTGCCTGGCCGGGAATCGAATCTCTGCGTTGCGACCAGCATGTTGACCAAGTGAACCACTCAGGTCGTCATATTTAGTTGTATAGAAGTCATGTAAACAGTGTAAGTTGCATTTGCAATGTCTATGAAGCCACCACACGTTTCTAATTACCCACTCGTCCGCAAGACCAGTTAACGATGCCTTTTTTCCAAGATAGTGTATTAAATTGCGTCCTCTAAGCAAATCCGTGGTTTTCAGAGCATCTCGTTCTCACAGTGTTATCAGCCATCGCCCCAGAGACAAATGAAAACAATATCTATTCCCTTGCAAATAGGGCACAATTTGCATGGCGAGAGACGTCGTTTGTCGCCTAGCCCATTCGAAAATGGTCATTATTAGAAATGGGTAAGGCTTGTATTTGTTCTTAAATATATGGGTTGCAGTTAGGATGTTATTGGGATTTAAATCACTCGAGCTGGCCGCATTTCCTAGTTAGCTGTAATGCTTTTGTGGCAAAGTCATACAGCAATTTAAATGGGAATGTTCCCCTATTACTTTGTAAGTACGAAACTGGTGAATGAGTTAATTAATTTGATTTGTTCGGATTATGAAATTATTATTAGAAATTAATAGGCATGCTTCATCTACGGCCGTATCGTCACTTAATAGTTAAATTCCTGGCTAAACTAAAAAAAAAAATTGGATAGTTGAACATGTTAATTGTAAGGAGTAATTCTTCTCAAGCTTTTAGCAGAAAAGAATCGCTGGTGAGACTCTAACGTAATATGAAGTTTATCTGGATAATGAATGAATAATTGTAAGCAACGTGCAAGTCCACCATCCACCTTCGAATCTGAATATTTGTCTCAGAATAATAATACAGGTATCCTACTAATATTATAGTTTGTAAAGATATTAGTTACTCCTGCAGTAATATAGCTTATAGCCCAGAATCGCACAAGGCCTATAATTTATCTCGAAATTTAAAGTGATTCCAGAGAGGGTCTGGACCGTTTTAACCGAACCGCGGACGAAGTCGCGAGCAAAAGCTAGTCGTACATATAACTATTATGGGTGACAGTTATCGTTTCCCAGCAGGTGGGTTGTCTTTGTCGCTTTATTAATTGGTGGTCTAAGGCCAACCCTTACAACAACATAACCAATCATATTTAAAGACACTCTAAAACAATTTTGACATTAAAAATTGATTGAGGTCACAAAACAGCCACCCACTAGTCTGACACGCTAATAGATATAATCTTCAACTCCGATCTAGCAGCAAATGGCATTATCAAACAACTTTAATTCGACAGACCCCAAGGTCTACATGTGAAACGGCATAATAACAGTATCATAAATACTACACTTAACACAGAACTGTGACATTATTGGTAGATTGGCCGATTTCGAACCAATAACTAAGTATCTATCTAAAATATTTGAGTAATATAAAAATGTCTGCGAACTAGTTCTACAAGGAAGTTGCTAATCGAGAAGCTAATGGTGGTACCTCGACTAAGGTAGAGTCTTTGCACCAGTCACTGAAAATATCGCTCACGCTACCTCACGTACCAATTTTGGGAACCTCATGATGTAATTTTTAATCTCTGACAAAAAAGAGGGGTGTTATAAGTTTGATGTGTGGCTCTGTGTATGTGTGACTGTGTGTGGCATCGTAGCTCCCAAAGGGATGGACCGATTTCGATGCGGCTTCCATATTTGAAAGCCAGTTGGTTCTTAGCTACATTAACATCGGTTCAGTGGTTTAGGGAATACGTGGACTACAAAATACAAATATACAAATCTTTTATGTTAATAATATTAGTATAGCTAGTTAACAATTAGTTTTCCTTGCTAAGAATATTAAATTAAAAGACACAGCATATCAATACCATAGGTATTAATAACTGCGGAAATAGATTCTAAATAAGCGTAAGCCGAAGACCAAAATACCTAGCCAGTTGATAAATTAGTTCCACTATTCCACTGAAGTAGGTAATATTAGTTCCACTATTAGTTACAAGTTAGGTCTTTATTCCACTCCAAACCAATTCACACACTCTCAATTTCACCATGACCATAGGCATACAAGAAGCAATCACAAAAAGTCCCGTACGAACGCGACAGCCAGACATTGCAATTACGCGCGAAATGTAATGACTAATCAATCAGCCATACCAAGAGTCGAAAGAATCTTTCACTACCTTCTCTCCATTCCAATCGTCCGATGCGACCATCAAAATTCAATAGTCCGACTATAGGCGGTAATCATTAGCTTTTATATCAATAAAGCATCAAGTGTGCCGGTCCGTTAGCCGCACAAAGCTGTAGTGGGTCATTGGCACAAGCGCGCTCAGCCTCCAAGCAAAGCAATTGGGACAAAGATACCTTTAGCCTTTTCTTTTCTTCTCAGTGCCTTTTCTTCGGCTCGCCTCCCTCGTCAATGGCCTTGGTGACATTGACCGATGTGGAATGTGACAAATGAACCAGTTGTATTTTTGTCGAGACTAATTTTGAGCATGAAGTTGATACTTAATGAATTATTAGATTGGTTCGTCTGATTAGGAGAAGTAATTGCTCTTCTAACAGATCAAAACATTTTTAAATATGAACAAGTATTACGTCATTACATAACTCTTCTTATTCACTCTCTTTAAATATTTTTCGAACAGCACGGCTAGCAGAAGTGAACCCGCGACTTGGCTCGCGGCGCAAGAGAGCCTTTGTTTCCTTCTCTCAATACTAATATGAAAGAGATAGCTTTAGTTACGCGAACCTAAAATTATCGATTCGAGGCTATCACCTTAAAACATCACGTTTAGCTTTAACAGCACCCAGGTACCTACGTACTTAAGTAAGCATTCATTTGAATTTTGGTTCCACTGGTTCCACTTAAAACGTTAATCGCTTGTAGGACAAAATATATCTGATTGGAATAAATTAGATGAGCCAGCATTCGCACACAACATTAAGCAACCATTTCATTCAAAGTTGAATGAACTGTGTACAATACGTCGCATACAGATTGTTATTATTTACACTACATTGTTGTTAACCGTAGTGGGTACGTATGGGAGCAATCGTTTTTTCATACTACTATGGTTGTAAACAAGCTCACGGCCTGCCTGATATTAAACGGTACCGCAGCTTATGAATGTTTTAAATACAAGGGGTATCATTCATTTGCTACTGACCCCGTAAAAATCTTTTTAGCCCTCTCTTGAAGGACTGCATGAATTGTACCTTCCAGGGATAGCCTCTCCAGAGTGCTCATTACACAACCACGCACAAGTTCGCCAAAATTGTCACACATTACAAGCTTTTATTTACTTTTACATGTTCCTAGGTCTATTCGTAATAAAATCATGCAAGTCCAATTTTACCCATTTCCCGGTTTCCGATTGAGCTTAATTGCACAAGTTCGGTGACAATGCAATGTTATGATACCATCGAGCTTGCCTGATGATGGAGACGAACGGTGGGCATAGGAACTCCTAAACTACGCATGGTAAACCCATCAAGTTTAGAGTTCGTTCGAATAGGCTTGACAAATACTCTGACTGATTATAAAGAACACGCGATAAAAGCTTGCTATGAAATAATATTTTTCATTTAAACTGGTCGCACTACCGAGTATTTCATGTGAATTGATTTTGTTTTGTACGACTTTCAACTCAACGCAGGTATCTTTTATACGGGTGTAATACACGAGTTCGAATGCCGAAAGCACGAATAACGAAAGCGCGAAGACGATTGCCCGAAAGCTTGAATGTGCGATGGTTCATGATATATTTGACAGCCTGTTTATTTCAATACTTAGTTCAAATCAAGTCCTGCATACAAAACGATGTTGTTTACAATCACATCGCTCAGAAACAGAAATTAATAGGTAAGTATGTTGTGTTGACTTAATTAAATTTATGCAATGCCGCAACCCGATAGTCCAAACCTTTATATATCGCCCTATAATAATAGCAATGAATGGCAATAAAAGCATACAATAGAAAGTCGAACGTCTAAATCGAATGTTTAATACACTTAGCTACAATGCTGGGAAGTATTTACGTGTTTGTATTACGATAGAACAATAAACCCTTACATTAATGTTGACGGCATGACCTATGTGATAATTTATGGAGCACAATTTATAGGCAGACCGTACCCTATGTGTAAACTGCGAATGAGTAAATAAGAATATTAATGTATTATGCAAAGGGGAAGACTAAAAATAAATGCCAAATTATAGGAATTCGTATTTCCAAAGACGCACATCACACCGTTGAAAATCATATTCCTTGAAGTATAATTTGTCGTGTAACAATAAACAAAACAATGTTTGTATCTTATTTTATAGTCATTATTTCGTACTTGCACGACGAGGCCTTTTGCATACATAAGCCATTGACATTGGATCGCCAGACTAACTTTGACAGACTATAATTTTCGTTTCAATATAAAAAGGCAAAACAGTTGAACTGACAACGATAATTAAGTGTGATAAAAGGAACTAACATACAGCCAATAGAGTAATTATACTGTGGAAAAGGCTGGGTCATTACAATCGCTGTTGACGGTTATTATAATCACTATCGAGTTCAATTGTTGTTCCTACCTTTTTTATTGAAACACACTTTACAGTCTCACAAACTTATTCGACCCGGTAACTAAAACTGGAACTAAGTGTCGCCACTTTGAAATGTTATTTTGTTCTCAACAACAGCGACGCCGTCAGCAAGTCAGACCGACTGTTCACGAGAGCCGCACACACAGATGTAGGAAAACCAAATACACCATAATATATACACCTTATATAAACCATGTATTATTTGAGGAACTTTAACGAAGATAGGTTAGCTAAAACAATGAATTCGTCACACACTCTCTATGCACGCTCACGTATTCAGTATCATGAGTTCAGAGAAATGAAAGCAGGGCGTCTGGACCGGTATTAGGTAAGGGCTAAAGCTATAAAACTCTAGGCAAGACTAGTCTCAGATACACAACGGAAAAAGTTGATAGCCCACTCTTGGTTCAATATCCTATTGCCTCTGAGCCTACCAGCTATAAATTAGTAAATAATATATTGACTGAATTTAGTAATTCCAAAAATAACTCAAATAGTGAAGGGAATAGAAATTAAGAAATTTAATGAATAATGCAGACAGTTGCTCAGATCTATATCATACTTTAGATAATGACTAGAAGATATTACAAAGACAAGTAGATGTAACAAAAGTTTTATATTATTATCCAAAATTTCTGATTCTCATGAATAGTGTTACCGACAATGATAGAAACATGTTAAGTTGTTCTAGTGAAAACACCTAGGTGGGCGTCAGAAATTCGAAACTGCTAATCCGCCGTCGCCCCGAGCAAGTGGTCTAACAATACTTTGATATGATAAAGTATAACAGAATGACGCAAATATAATGTCCAATCCTTATCTCACTTAGGTAGGTATTATACTAGAATTGTGTGGGTGGAACACAAGTCACTAATTATTATCTATGTTATTTCACTCTAGAAAGTTTAACTATAGCTGGCGAGAGAGTATCTCATCTCACAGACATATATTTGACGCCTATTATGATGTCTGAAAAGCCGGACCTTCAAGTTAAACGGGGAGCGATTGTGTGCCTGTGACGTGTTTTAATTTACCTATACTTAATCTAACGTTTCGACATGAAGGCTTAACTACCTAAATAGTACTTCAAACCCATATTATTATACGTACACTCGCCATTACAAGTGACCACTTTATTATGATTAGTTCTAGACACCACATAATGGTAATGTGCCGATAGGACAACAGCTGGTAACAGTTCATTATGTAATGAAGTGTTTTGTCATAATCCTTTGATTGGAGATCAAAGTCTGGAAAATATTCAACAGTTAACGCTGCCCATTTTCTGCTATAGAGAGGATCTAGCTAGTAAAGAAAGTCTATTCATTAGTCAATCAAACACTGGGATACTAAGTATCAGCTTAAACTAGCATTGACCTTAAATTTTTGAAAAAATATTTCACAATTTCCAATAAAAACCAGCTTTCGTAGACCTCCGCTAGCTTCACAATAATGGCTACAAAATACAATATTAATATCGGACTAGAATTCAGAGCTTCAGCGTTTTGAAGCATGCCCGTTGGGTGGGCCAGTCGAAGGCACGACAACTCCCGACCGGTCACGATGATTGACGACTACCTGCGCTGGACACGGGTTTCCGGCGAGTTTACACACTGTAATTATTGTGTACCCGTTGTTTCGATCGTTGAAATGGACAGCGGGAAAGAAAATGTACAGGAAGATGAGGGAATGAAGCCATAGGATGAAGGCCATTAAGTACCTACCCATTTCAAATATATGAGAGCGAAGTCGATACACGAATGTGAGTTAGAGATCAATGCAATAATAAGCATTAGATTGCTGACACAAATTTAGAATTAAAAGACAAGATACAGTTCGGCATTGTAAATCAAAACTATATCATCTAATCCACACAAATCAAACTACTTAAGATATATAGCAAACCCGACGGTGTAAAAAGCCACCGCACCCACTGGCCGCGCGCCTTCGTAATAGACGGTTACATTACACACCAGAAAAACTCGAAACTATTCCTAATAGCTTCCTCATAGCAGGTGGTAAATTTCAGCAAAAACCGCTAAACGGTACTCGATAATGAGCGATTGCAAAAATTTTAGAATTTATCGGTAATAAATGGTATGGAGTGTGCAGTAACCACATTTAAAACTGTAAAATCCGCAGCACGTTTAAGGTAATAAAATACTTAATATCTAGACCTCTATGTGGAGTAAGGGAAATAATACCAAATACATACAAATAGAAAAAGACTGGGGTATATCTAAGCCGGCCATTTTACCAAATATAGAAACTCGTGGCAAGCTATTGCCATTTGGTAATACCGTTAAAATAATTATTCATTACATAAATTCATGAATACGCAACAAAAAGTCAGAAAATATTTTATTGAATTTACGTAAACGAATGAAGTTCCGGAGATTATTAATACAGAAGTATATACCCCTGATCACGTTCAATAATACGGTCAAAGGCATTTTACTGTATCAATTGCTTTTTTGCACCATGCACGAACCTCTCAATTCGCCTAGACGTGATGCGAACAGACATTGTATAGGACCGTTGGCTCGGACGGGACACGATGACACAGCTAATCGAATTATCGTCGAAAGTATCAAACGAAAGTGAAAAAAAAAACGGGAACTGAATCGGCCCAGTTCTTTTTCATCGCAACACTGGGACTGGCCAATGAGTCACTGATGCGCGATAGACAATGTATGCAATGAAAGGGTGACACCAACCAATTTACATGTCGAATCACGCAGCGTGCATTATAATATTGTCAATTCGAATGCAACAGTCAGCTTTAACATGCAATGTGACAGTCGAAATGAAACAATAGACAGTAAAAAGAATAACAAGCGACAACGACAAGTTTTTAGAACAAACCACGGTAACAACAATAGAAACATACATATCAATTCCATTACTGAAGAACAGATTCGTTTGTAACATTACATTACAATAAATCAATGTTACACATCAACGAAACTGCGTATAAGAAGTTACATCACGAGTGCAGCCTCATTGTATGGCCGTGATCGATTTCACGAGTCGATACGAGATGATCTCAATACTGACGTGTATTACATTATAAATTACATTATCTCGAACGACAGATGGTACACTGAAGATTTAAAGGGGTGTTAGAAAGTTGTGTCAGAATAGGGAAAAGAGGACTTCGCTTGCGTAAGGCTAAAATATAAAACGAAATATAAAAATTTCAGATCACATATTTACATAAATTGCAATACTAATAACTCCTAACCACTGTTACAACATTCTAACAATATAAAAATGTTGCTTTCAATTTTCAACAAAAAAAGGGGCCATTAGTTACATCACGTAACAAATGAAAAAGATATAAGCTTTTCCAAGAAACCTACCAGGGTAGATACTTCTCACCGAATTTCCGTGTTAAAATTAAGCAATAAGCAATTTGGCAACGCAAGCGACCACAACAAAACCACTGCCTACTTCCTCATGCCTAACCATCAAGATATCTCAAAAGTTGCAAATGCTCCTCCGGTAGCCGCAAGTGATCTGTCTGACAATGGCACGCTTTGTGCAACCTAATGAATTATAGTGTCCAAGACGTTGTTCATTAGTGAAGAACAATTTGCCATCACCGTACAATATATGGCTCAGTCAATCGTGTGGCGCAACTTCCTTTATGTAAGTCAAGATGTAATTTGTATATGTTTATTCCATCTCGATGGCTAATTGGCGTTTGATAGAAGAGTGTATCAAGAGATAATAATAGTATAGCATATTAAAAAGTTAATTACGCGTAGGTTACTTCCAAAGGTATTATTGTATAACAAGCAGTGATACTCACAAAAAAATAGAATTAATACAAATAAAAGTATCAAATTTGTTAGGTACGAAAGCAGTATTAAATATAATAACACTCAAAACTGATGCCTATGCGGCAACAGGTATAATAACTGTCGACGAACTAAGTAAAATGCCAACACCGTACTAACTACAAAGCTTGCCTAACCTAACACTGTGTGATGCGACCTTTAATTACAGCGTGAGTCACAAAACAAGCATCTCGCCGTTTATAAATCTGCTGGTAGACATATTAACCAAACGTTGTGGCGAACATCTTATTCGAAACGACCACAGTTAACCTTTGGGTCGAGAATACGAATCGAGCAAGGTTTTATGAATCGATTTCCGTTACAAGTTTCGCATAGGTCCACCCACGTTGCCGCTTGTATGGGCTAAATTTCCATACATTGCAGCCGAGATCGAAGACGTTAAATAAATTACGATGCCACAAGATTAACACACCCACAAATCGAGCTGTAACCTATTTTGACAAATCGAACTCGGATGTTATCAATTATTTATAACGATTATTGACGGTAGGTATGCCTACTTTTGATGCGGAAATACTAATCAATGTATTAATAATAATAATAAGAGATATGGAGAGAGAGTGAACATTTGGGAGAGAGTGGAAATTAGGGACACAATTTGAAAAGAAATCCTGGGCAAGCTAATACCATACATACTCGCATGCTTAAGTACAGCGCAGCAACAGGAATCGGACATTAAGATAATCCGCCAAAAATAGAGAATAGCAAAAGCTAATCTGACATTCTGCACATTTGAAATTATGAACTTTTAACTTTAAAAGGGTAAGTCACGTATTAGGGATACAATACACAATTTATCCTAGAATGAAACCTATAGCACTAAAACCGTAGATAACCGAAATATACGCGACCAGGAAAATGCGGCTGCAATTCTGTCTCCGTGTGCCCCAATACAAACACAAGACAGAGAGCATACCGCGGTTAGCCATTAACATAACTAGAGAAGCGCTCGCGCAGGTGAGCTCGCGGCTAACGGGACCGCGTACTCGCGCAGGCGCGTATCGACACATCTATAGCCCGGTTCGAGCGCTAATAGAACCGCCATCTTTCCTCTCACTCACACCTACAGCGAATTAACCCGCTCAACAGAAACAAAGATCGAATACTATTCGAATTGATATTAGCGACATTTCGAAATCAACTTTACGAATACAGAATTTAAGTGCGCTTTAAGAAAATTTAACGAAATTCAGAATTGTATGGACTCGGATACCGAATGCTGGGTACAGTGGAGTCGGTACCGCTGTGTGTCCAAAAGATTAGAGCATCACAATAAATTGTATGTTTATGGCTTTCAGATACATCTTGCTTGCATAATACAAAAAGTTTTGCGGATACTTCGGCATGGGGACGCGCTGTGATTTATTTTATTATTGCCTCACAGATGAAAGGTACAAATAAGACGAATGGACATTAGCAATTGATAGGGATCGCATTGTCTTTTTTGTATTTGTGATGTCGTTTGGCATGCTGATGTATTCAAAGTGTGTCATTGTGGTGACCCATTGCACCTTAAAATATTACGCGGGGATTACGTGAGGTACTTAGTTATTAAACAGATTGTAGTAATGAGGTAAAAACAACTTTTAGTTTCATAAATGAAGTGACGGAACTGCTATAAAATTATATGCATCTTGGCTTGCCGGTCATTTGTTACATAGAAGCGAAGCTAAGAAGAGTCAAAAGTCAAGAGGTTGTATAATGCAGGTAATGGCGTGTAAAAATTGATGACAAATATATTATACTTATTAGTAGTCTGGAGCGTCATTTTGAATCTTCCTAGATACGAGATGACGCAACAATACAGCAATACTACGTTGGTCATTTTTCAGATTGGGCATTAGTATCGTAAAAGGATTATTTGAACCTAAAAAGACATAACGTCCCTTGAAAAGCATATGATGGAACGAAAAGAAATCATTCACGTTTCATACATTTTTGAACCAAAAATCGACCAGAAGAAAAAAGTATTATTTTTCGATAGAGCAAACAAGTCGTAACATTTTTTATATGACGTCAAATCTGTACGCCCATTGGTTCGGTTGTTATAGGCTATTAGAAAAACGAAATTTAGTACTTACTGTACGTTCAGTGGTAAAGGGTGTACAGATTTTTCAAGTTTAAATCATCGTTACTCGTTTATTAGAGGGGATAGGTGCGCGGGAGGGGTAGCGTTCGTTCGTCTTTGCGGATTTGTTGATTGTTTGAGTCGACATGAGTCATTAGGCGGGAGCGCACCGCGCGTTTGCGGAAGAGCAATATTTAAAGTGTAGGGAATCGTTGATTCGAGCGCGTCGTGCTTTCTGTTCCCACTTTGATATTCGGCGATTAAACGATGGTCCGAGCACGCAGCTTATATGGCAAAAATTCCGACAAGATGGGACAACGGTTAATAGGCTGCCAACAGGACCGTCTACATCAGCAGCAACGCCAGAACGTGTGGCACAGGTGCGACAAGAAATCGTTAGAAATCTAAGGAAATCAGTGAGAAAGATTACGGCCTCTACAGGCATTAAGAAGTCGACTGTGCATGTGATTTGAAAAAAATAATAAAAATGCAAATCGTCCAAAAACTAAATGACAGCGATTATGTTTTAAGAGAAACGTACGCCCTAACGATGTTGGAACGTTTTCGGACCCCCAGAACACTTCGCAACATATTGTTTAGCGATGAAGCTCATTTCCACATCGGAGGCTATATGCGTTACTGGAGCCCCGACAATCCAAGGGAGCGGCATTAAAAGAGTTTGCACTGGATCATGGAATAATCTGTCCATATTTTTTCAATCAGAGAGAAACTGTCACTTCTTCGGTATACTGCCGTATGATTGATGAGTTTTTGGTACCGCAATTGCAAGTGTTTCACGGACGCAACAACAGAACTCATTTTCAACAAGATGGGGCAACTCCACACACTGCTAGGGTGTCAATGTTGAGGTTAAGGGAAATTTTCCCTAAAAAATTAATAAGCAAGTACGGAGACATACCCTGGCCACCTCGATCGCCGTATTTGACGACATGCGATTTTTTCTTGTGGGTTTACCTCAAGTTCAAGGTGTACTGTAATAATCCCCGTACCATAACTGCCTTACAAGAAAATATCTTTGTGAGCTTTGTTCTCGCGTACTTGCCAATATGAGGGTTCGCTTACAAGAGTGTATTGCGAGAAATGGACGTCACTTGGAAGACATTATTTTTAAGAAGTGAAATCCTCAGACACTTGTTACATTTAAAAAATATAATAAATATTCCAAACTTATTCTTAATTTTTTTATCTAATATTGAAATTAAAAAATTTTCGCTGGACACCCTATACATAGTGATAGTGGTAGGCGTACAGGTTTGGCGTAAAAAATGTTAGAAATTGTATACTCTGTCTGAAAATTACAATATTTTTTCTAGCCGGCACTTTCAGCGTTGTGGTCCAAAATGAATGATATACATTTTGTCCAGTTATCAACAATTCCAAATTACTAAAGTGCCTACGTTTCAATAGAAAAAGACAAAACTTTTGAGAATGACGATGACAATACTGAATGTGGTTTAAAAAGAATCAACATCCCGCTCTATAAAAACTATACTGAAGAAAAGAAAAGATGTCCCACAAAATTTTTTTTGCATTTAAACGCACTTTATGTAGGTCTACCACGCACGTGGTTTTCAACATCGACGCAAGCGCAGTTCCGAAAGCAAAACTCGTGATCTCGAAAGGGAATAAGCAAACGCTACACTGAACACACGGCAATAACCAACTCGGATGTGGCGTCGCGGAATGCTAAAAGCTATTAGCAAACATTTGTAGCTTAAGCAGCACCTGATAAATTGTGATTGTTGTTTGCGGTAATATTAACGACGTTTACGTGAACAATAATGTTATAATACAACGATTAGACCTACACTGTAATAGTGTAGTGTACTGTTGAAACTTTTCAAGCGAAGCTTTTACTTTGATGAGTGGCAATGCTTTATACAATCGATAGTGATGAATGTAATTTATCTCGTTAAAGTAGGTCGATATTTTATGACCATAGGTCGCTTAGCAATTAGTGACATCAACAAACTTTGGACTTAGGTATAAAAGGTAAGAAATATTCCTTATACTTAGAAATGCAAATGATGATCCTATTGCTTTTTGTATTAAAACTAAACTTCACCATCACAACCCTTAACTGTTAACTCCAGGACTTAGAGCCTCTCCCACTAAAGGGGAGGTTATTCCCATAATCTCCACGCTTGGCAGGCGGGTTGAAGATCGCAGTGGTATAAATAAAATGGAAAAAGCTTCTGCCCATTTTCCAGACCACGGATACTCTAGATCTTTTGTCTCGATAACATTAATCGCCTTATACGACACCCACGTGTGTAAGGGGTTGGTGCAATTCTACTCTACCGGACACACTACGGCCTAAATACTAAACTTACTCAACGTCAATTTTATTATACCCAAGTTATCGTAGAACAAGATTTTTTACAACTATCTCAGAATTCGCAAAGCTTATCTATTTTCGAATATCCTTTGGGTCCTATACAGCATTTACGACTACCCAACACATTCTCCACCCCGTCACGACCAGAAGGTTTTGCAAACGCGACCGTTGTAAATCCAAACGCAGCACGATACGCCATACGAATGTCATATGTCGGACCGAGGCGAACGTCACCGTCAGCTGTATTGCGCATGCTCGAGAGATTAGGGATTTCGACGTTGCGCGGGATTGTGATGTCAACAATGAGAACAGCGTCTTTCATTTTAACCTTACACTGTTAAAGGAACAGTTTTATTCATGCCCAAATCTTAAGGATGATTAGATACTTATAGTTATAAAGGTACTACAAATGGACCCAGTGCAACTTCGTTCACGTGGCGTACTACCCCTACCCTACCTACCCTACACCACAGACATACCAGACTAAACACAAATCACAAATATTCCCTGTTCGCTCGCTCTACAATGAATATGAATCTTGCTATCCCGTTTAGTCATCCCTTGGAATAAGTTCACGGAAAATGACGTGCGCAATGTTTTGAACGTTCGACATATTGCTCGAGGGCCTATCGACCTGACGTTTTTTTTGAAACATCGGTGTAAATTTTATAATTTCCTAATAAAATTTAAATTAAACCATTTAAAAGATAGTAATTTTGTGTGTAATTTAGTGCACATTTATGTGAAAGCGCAAAGTATGGAAATACACCTGGATTATCCTTTCACCGGTAAGTAAACATTCGTGGTCGAGGCGATCCGAAATAAATTTTAGAAATTGTGACAAAAATGTGCATCGAAATAGTGTGAACTTGCATTAATTGAAATGCTTTACCTTAAAACAACATGCCATTAGAGATAGATTTAAAATTATTGGCAAATTGAGCAATATTTCGGTGTCTAAATAGGTACGAAAATATTTTGATGCTAACAGGGTCGGACTTAGTATTTATTGTATAGTATTTTATTACTCAAATCTTGTGAATAGCGGTCCACAACTTTATATGTATCAGGGTTCCATACCAAAAATGTACCTAGATGACATTTTAAATGTTCAGACATTATATGAAACAACGGATTAATCGCGTATTTACGTTTATTTACATAAATATTTGATTTTCTAGGTTTCCTAAAGACCAGACATGGTTATGTCTGGGTTGCAAATTGGAAGTGCTAATAATAATAATATGAATTTATACTGTATGAATTTTTACTGAAAATAAAGAATATGCTGCTTGTTTAATATATTAATGTATATATCCTTTTCATTATTATTATTTTTTTCATGACTATGTCCTCTAGAGGGCATCATATTAAATTTGTGAAGTCACATAGGCCAACCTGTGAACAATGAAGACGCTTTTAACTTTAAGTAAGTAGGTAGGTACCTACTTAGTTTAGAAGTTATGAGGCAACAAATAAACATTAATACCGGTCAAAATCATAACCCTCCTTTTTGCTAAAGCAAGCACTGCCGATTCACGGTATGTAGGATCGAGAGATCGAAAAGACGGTGGTAGGTATCAGGGCATGGCTTTGATTCACTAGACACCTTCCTTTTATTATAATGTCAATATTAAAATATATAAGGACAAGCTTAAAAATATTGCATAGTCATCTGGAGCGAACAACAAGTCAGATTTGTTTGTGTTCGTTACGAGTAGAAAGTCGTAGCAAAATATAACTCATGATGGGCTGCCTTGTTCCGTCCCTGCATTTGCATTAGTGTGTGTGTTATAGAGATGTGTGACATTTTGTCTCATATTTAAACTCTAAATGTACTCTCTGCTTCTGTATAGAAAATTTTTTCTCTATGCCCTACACCTACCTTACACCTACCGTATATCTACTTTACCAATCCTTTTTTTATTGTTAAAAACCGCATTAAAATCCGTTGCGTAGTTTAAAAGATCTAAGCATAGGGACAGACGACGGGAACCGACTATGCTTTATATAAACTATCAATAAATTGAGAAGTCCAACAAACATTGCCTTAAATTTTTCGAAGAAATATAAATTTATTTGAGTTAGTGTTGTGACAAAACGTAGAGAGCCGTCAACTCGAGCCAGTGACGAAACCACAGAAGTAGGCAGAGACTATCGAGCGCCACAAGCTATAATCCGTAACAGTTTTTCAGCAGTTTCTAAACTAAAACGTATACGAATATGGTAACCATAAAATGATACTCGTTTCACGGTGCAATGTAAGATATAAATCTAACAGAGCCGCATTAGAAAGCGTAGACTTCCTACGCTAAAGCGCATGGGCATCCGACATCACCCGAAAGGTGCAACCGACCGTTCTGAACTTCCCTGACTTCGAATATAAACAGTATTACAGGCATCTAAGCCGTAATTAATAACGGGCATACGTTAACCAGTCTAAGGTATCCGCGGCACAGCAATGTGCCGACCTGACAGCGAATGGGCGTGCATTAGTTTCGTTAAGAACATCAAGGGAAAGGCGGAAAGCGGACGCTAGGATGCGAACAAGCAGAACGGGAATTATGTACTTAAATAAAAATGAAAAGAATTGAAGGACATAAAAATTTGCGCCAAAACATATCATCCGCATTAAAGGAGACAAAAATTTAAGAAAATAAAAATGTGCTCATATTATTACTCATCACAAACAAAACTTTACATTTGACAGGCAGGCTTTTGACCGCCATCTCACCTGATGGTATGGGACAATTTGGCCGAGCAATTTGGAGCATTCCTACCTATCTAGAAACAGATACGGGAATTGATACTGGTCAGAGGAACCTGACCAGATTGAATCATGGTTACATATTCAGGCGTCTTAATTCCCTGACTTCCCTCACTGTAAGAGCATCGGTTGGTGTTCAAGTAATGTATATAACTCAGAAAACGCCACAATTAGTATTAAAGTTGTCACGCTGTCAAATATTTTGACTTTTTCTATTGAAACGTAGTTTAGGTCCATTAATTCAATATCATCATCGTCATCATCGTGGCGTTATGTCCCGGTTGCGCACCCGCGCAGCACGCGAGGACCCAGGGTCTGCCTAGGTCCATTACTTAAACTCTACTTATCAAGAGCGAAGGTCAACATCACAGGAATTAGTTTCAGCGTTGCTATTATATACGGTACACTTTGCTGAAGTTCTAAACTTACTTGCGATGCATGGTGTGAGACTCCATATTGTTTACATGGAACTACTAGCTGATACTCATACCGTTATTCTCAAAGAAAATGCTCGCAGCTCAAAGATAATTACCCTAAGAGAACGTGAGGATGTGTCTTGAAGCGTTGTATTAAAACAGGACGTGAGCAAAGGCGCCAGCCGCACCTCCAATAGAAAAGGAAACGTCAACGTCACAGGGATTGCTTGTTAAATGGCTGGTTTCTTGGATTTATTCAATCTGTAACTGGTCCGTACGACAGCATACGGCGATAATAACGTAATGAGAGCTTATCTGGGTTTAATACACATTCTAATGCACAGGTCCAGTTGGCATGTCCGTGCTTAACGTGGTGAGGTGGTAATTAATTTTAATTGTAAGGCTTTTTGCTGGTGAAGGAATGGCATAAACTAATAAATGGTTCACGTTTAATTGAATTTGAATAAAAAATATCAAATTAAATAGCGGTGAAATGGACTTTTACAATAAACTTTTTCTCGCGTTGGCCAATTGAGGTAACTATGTAAATTATATGAATGACCTTTCATTTATTGACGCCAAATAAAATTTCTTTCCATCAAATGCTAATCGCACGTTTGTCACAGTTGTATAAAAAGTCACTAGACTATCGTCAGGCTGACTACTATTACTATTTGCATTAATGATATCATTATCAGTACTGACCATATTATTACTGAAATTCGTATTGATCTTATAACTTGTTCGGTGTCTATCGAGCCAGCGCAGACGCATCACATTCGGTACCGTATGGAAGCCTGGACGTAATTTATGGGATGGGACGACACAATGCCGGCATAGTGTTCAACGTCAGTCCTCGAATACTTGAGAAGCTGTTTCATGTACTTGGACTTAGTTGCAATTTCTATAGAAGATTATTTATCACTCTATCGAAGTAATCTTTATTATCAACGGAGAAACTCTTCTAGAAGTTACATTCTTCTTGTAGGTTTTTAATTGCATAGATAAATACTTGTCAATTTTAACTCTAACAAATGCAATCTTCGTTTCTATCGCCTCGACATAAGACTGAAAATCGTGCGTAAACTGATAAGCTATATTCTTTAGCAACTAGCGATAAAACTCGCTCCTACGCATAATAGCAACCTCTTTAAGAAGACTCCAATTCGGAGACAGTACGTTGATATGACCAAAAACTAGATAAGATTAACATAGTCACTTAATTCTAATTAGGTACTCCATTACTCGGTAATACAGAAAATTAAGTAAGAGTTCTGGCGTCAAGGGTTAAGAAACGTCAAGTTTTATAGCGAACATTGCGGAAATGTGATAGGAAACAGATTATTCAACCTATCAGGCGGATGCAACGTTGGCACATGAAAGCTGACTGTAGAGGCTACATTAATGTGATTTACACCACTAAACCGGGAACCCGAATGAGCAGTTAACCAGGTTTATGGACTCCGTTCCTGCATAGGATTTAATAGGAGTACATCAGTTAGATCCCCGACTAGAAAGGCGGGGTACTTGAAAGGGTCTTTAGAAATCTCTGATATATGAGTATCTACTCATAAATATTTCTCAAATAGTAAGCTCGCTGTGTTGTAAGATATTAGATACGATTGGTGAGCAAGTTCTTCAATACAAACTGCGGTTTCCAAAAGTTAAGTACATAATACATTTTGAGTGGAACCTAATACCTAGAGTGACTTCACAGAAACTGGACGAAAGTTTAACCAATATAAATTAGGCTTCAAGAAAAAACAACGTTCTTGCTCACTTTAACACTTCCTCGTATTATTATATATTAATACTATTATTTCAGTAGCGTCCTACTACAAAATCGTACCTTAAAATAGCATCTACTCGTTGCTTAAACAAATATTACATAAATAAATATAGAAATACGGCCACAAAGTAATAAAATAAACCACATTAACGTCCAGCATCTGAACTATGGTGGCCACTAAATAGTAAATACTAGACCACTAAATTCAATTTGAACGAGTAACAAACGGCAAATTATAGGATATTCGATTAACCTATAAGTTCCGAATGTTCCCATGCCGTATTAGGTAAATAATTTGAACTAAATGCGGGCATTATACGGGGGCCTAATCTCGCTGATCTTCCTAGGAACTCTGTCGCCATAGGCGGCGGGGCTTTTAGTAAATCACACGCCGCGGCACCGTACACCTTACAGGGTTGCCAGGTGGCACATTAGTATTACGTACCTATACCTCTGGTTTATGTTTCATCTATGGTGGTGGACTGGTGGAGTTTCGGAATAGTCTGGTGGTATCCCTTTCGTCTCCATAATAAGTAAACTATACGTATGTGTTAGTAACGATACGAGTGCGTGTGATGACAAAGTACCTCGCCGCAAAGGTAATGTTTTTGATAGCGATATAAAGCTACTACCTATATCCATACAATTTAATACGGTTTTCAAGAATGGTTACAATGATTTAAGGATATTAAATAATCAACGAGGTAATGAAACTGATAACTAATAAACTAAAGCGGTAGTTGCATTGGGTTGTTTATATTTACCGAAGAAACAGCAACCGCTGGAAGCAGAGAATGCCCTCCGGCCAGAGGACAACGACTTGCGAAAGGCTGGTAGAGGCTTGGTGCGGCAAACCAGGACAGTTCAAGTCAGTATGTCCAACAGTGGACTAATGTAAGTATGATATAAATCTTTTTCCGTGCAACAATGAAGCAACGAATGCAAGGCAAAAGACAAAGGCTGCTTCTTAACTAAATATTCACGGAAGAAGTCAATTCAAGAGATTTATAAACAAGTTTGGTATTGTTTATTATAAATATATTCTTTATTCTCTAAAGCAAATAAACATGTATTGATGGAAAAGTATCAACAATGAACACGCCGATACACATTGTTTATAAATCGTACGCAAGTGTTTTCAAACATTATAAAACCAGTTAGCGTTTTTATTTCTATAGCGTCATCTTGATGTTATTGTCTCGGTTATGCTCTCCACCATCCAGGATTTGGCAGATCAGGTAATTACAGTGAAGCGACTGCCATCGGACCATTTTATTTCTATACCGTATTATTTTATATGTACAAGCTTTAATCATACATTAATCTTAAAAGTATATATATGTATAAGTCTTTTAATATATTTACTGCTCTTTCCACTTTTAAGTTTATTCCAACAGCTTCGATTTTGATAAGTACGCATAATATTCAAACAATGGCCTTAAAAATAGCGCCTATTAAAATTCTTGTAAGCTCAACTTATAACTTCGCCCACAATAAAAACAGAACATTTCCATTGTATTTTAGTGGCATGGCAACCCTGTATTTAAAAGTTTAAACATTGTTGTTACTCTCCCATACAGCCGCGGGCAAGTCACTTGTTTTGCATCGAACACGAGAACCGTAGTCGGGAAAGTTGCGCTATTTCGCCCTTATCTTTATATTGATTTCTTTTGCGGCTCTTTTATGGGTCTATTCCACTTTAACACAGAACTATAACTCTATTCGACCCTTCCTCGTTCAAACTGTTTTATGACTCAGCCATATTGTAGATTTTTGTCGTTTATAATTCTAGCTATTCTAAAACTCAGGTTAAACACCGGATTGACATTTTATCTTATATCTGTGTGCTAATTTTTGTGCCTCTTCTAAATATAGAATAAAAAATATAATAAGTATAGTATAGAATAAGTAAGTATATTGTATACTTGTTTTTGTGCACAATAAACTGTTAAATAAATAAATAAATAAATATAGTAGCGACTCCTTCATCTGTTATCACAAAAATGCAATATTTTACATGACAGAGGTTCTAATTATTTTCATCTTTGGATAATTAATCTTTGTAAAATTAAAAACGTAGTAGGTACCCACACATCTTCTGAAGTGCACAAATTAATCAGAAGCGTCTCAATTCCAAAGTGCAAATTCAGCTTTCAAGCCAAATTCCATTGCCGACCTGTTTAAGACCATAGTATTTAAATCTGATTGTGTCATTATCTTATCAGACTGCGCAAACAGCACTTAGGTGCAACAGTTGGATAGAAAGTCCTAGTTTCTGAACTAACAAGACAAGGCACGGTGGAGCGCTGTCTTCCCATTTGCTATCTCGCTAATGAAAACGAGGCTTAACATGGCCCAGGAATTCTTTGGTATCGCACACACCGTTATAACGTCTAGCTTAAAGATAAAGCCCAGGCTGTGAATGTTATACGGTATTTGAGGTCAATTTTATTCAAAGGTATACCAACAAGGTTCATTATGCAATATAAAGTAACAAAATATTTAAATAACCTTGTAAGAGAATTAACAGCCATAAATACATGTATTTTCATAATAAATTGAGAACGAATTACCTTTGAAAACACAATTATGTATGGAAATGATGCTTAAAATTACCTTGATCGTTAGTTCAATACCTGAGTATAGGCCAATGACATTTGAATTCGAATTAGGAACATAACCGTGTAATACCCACATAATGCACCCACTTTACGCAATAAGAACATAGCTGAAAACATCTGTGTCGTGCTTTGTATACAGACTGAATATGCCAGCCGATTCTCTCCGCTACTTAACATTTACGATCTTAAATAACACGCTTTATCTCCATCGGAATTGTGCGGAACAATGTTCCGTAATCATTTAGGAATTAGCAGCGCTTATTATTAAAAGAACGTAATAGAAAAATTCTAAAGGTGAAACAAGAATACGCCATTCGAGTGATTTAGAAGACATATTTCATGTCTTAGTCAAAGAGAGAATTGCGAAAATTGACGTGATAGAAGAATTTGACCTCAACGGTAGGTAGCGATACCAGTCATTTATTCTCGAACAAAAAGTGCTAATTCTCTCAAAGGTTTCACAACAGTATCTCGTGGATCTACGTCTGAATGGATCTCCCAAAGCGGTAACAGAACGGTAAATACGATTCGTTAGCAGATAAGGAAAGTAAGAGCATTTAGTTTGACAGTTGGTCGGCCATCTTGGTTCTAGTGTCAGAGGTCGTGCGCGCGCAGATTTCACCATAGGCAGATGAGTGGGTGATTGCTAGCTAACTTCACACGCGAGCACTGGCGGCAAGGGAAAATTGGATGATTTGGACTGCATTACCAACATAATTTGCTCTTTTACGTGCCGCACCGAAAAGTGTTATGAAATCTGTGGCTATGTTTTGTTTGTAACACGATAATAATTTGACGTAATATATTATTGCGCATTCTTGTATCTTAAAGCAGAACAACTTCATTATAAAGTACTTAATTCTTACGATTAATTTTGGCATGACGAAATGATGTAGATAGTAAAATAATGATTTAAGTAGATACTAATTGTAATCGAAATTAAAGTAGGCATTCACATACAGAAATACATATACATAATAATAAATCTAACAAAAAAAAAGAACCAGAAACAAACAAACAACTGTGAGACTAACGACCAATAAAACGCACACTTTACTGCGCTGTTAAATTTTGTGACAGAATACCAGCATAAGAACGAACAAGTTTATTACAATGTTAATTAACGACATGTCCAAACCACCAAAGTGCATGCCCCGAATCCTCAGGACACGAGCCTAAACCAGAAACAGAAGGAAATGCTGAATGCACACGGGTTCACGGGCACTGACCCGAACGTTCACGAAGCGTGACGCAGCCGCACCTGATCAAACGACCGTTCCGTATGTTGACGAGGTGAAAATATATATCCATTTTGTGCATATAAAATAGGAGCGTCGATGGCCGCGTGGTAAAGGTATCCGATTTGTAAGCGAGAGGTACCGGGTTCAAATCCCGCTGCGGTTATTTACCAATGACTCTTTTCTTAACTTTTAACTCATTGCTTGAGTGCTAACCGATGCTCTTACTGTGATCGATAATATCGTAATGAAACATGCACATTCAGCGACTGAATGTGTAACCATGATCCAATCTGGTTAGGTTCCCCCGGCAACAGGATCACTGAGGTCAGATGACAGTCGCTCTACCATCATTATCTGATCTGCCAAATCCTGAATCATGCCCAAGGCGGACCCCGGGTCCTCGTGCGCGAGGGCACAACCGGGACATTAACGCCAAGATGATATGCAAATAAAATATAATATCACGTAGATAGGAAATGTTCCTCGTCACATTGAACTGAGTCCTAAGAACATGATGATACTGAATGATACTGAAAATGTATCTAATTCGCGCGAATTTCACGCCAATCTCGACGGGCATGAGCATGAGGCCCTAATAAACAACGCGATTGAACCAGATAAAAGCGGTTATAGACACATCAAGGGCTAATGTACCCGACGTTATCTCATCGAGCCAGGCATGGTATGCATGTCAACGAATGAAGCACGTGCCCCGACTCCGAGATTGACAAGATTATGCTACATAGACGAATGTGCAATGCAATGCAAAGTGGACAACCAATGTCTAGGTCATTTTGTGGGACATGCGACGCTAATGTGCAGTCGCGAGTTCGTGGAGATGAGATTTCACGATGTAGGTACCTGATGATAATACTATGTGAGTGTATACCGTTACATGTATGAGCTTAGGTATAATAATAATGCAAAGCTTTTAGGAGTAATTGTTAACTATTTATATTTTGTATGTTCACGTGCATTTTCCATACAAAATTCGTAGGTAACCCTGTTTTGTACCTCCCGTGGTATTAGTGAAAGAAACTTCAGTCAGAATATATTTGCACAAATCAGTTAAAACGAGCACATTAGAATTATATCTATTTGTTTCACCTGTGTTAGAATTAGTACGTAATTTTAAACCACTACGGTTATATTGAATACAAAGTGAGAGATTTATTGTAATATGAATATCTACAATGATAAAGGTATCAAAATTGACCTAACAGAAACAATAAATGCACATTCAACACAATTTATAATAATGACTGTTTTCTTGTCATCGAAACAGTTAAAACGTAACCGACATTCCAAGAATATAAACATTACGGTCGCGGACTGCACGTTTGCGGAATTTTGCAACCGCCAACATAATGCACCAGGATCTACTAAGCTACGCAAATTTCAATGCAAATTTCACAGAATCTGAATCAATTTAGAGTCACCGTGTCGGGAATACGTAACAAGCCATAATGGTTAATGCTTTACGAGTCATGTTCCATAGAGGCATAGGCATTAGTGAAGTAGGTGAATCGGCGGTCGTAATAATCGTTATGGCAGTGAATGCTGGTGCTATGACAAAACAGTGAGAATGTAGGAAACGAGATAAGAGCCGGTAAATTGCCGATATTACGCCGTGATAAGCTCTGTATATTAGTTTACTTACACCCTGGAGGCGGCCATTAAACTGTGACAGCAAAATGTTGTACTCACCTGGAACGAAACAACAAAACGATTAATAGCTCGAATCGCTATTGGGAAATATCGTGAATATAGTTCGCAACGACTTTGCCTTTAGGAAAAAAGCATGATGTTATATATTATGTATGCATGCAGTAGATATATTTTAAATCAGGAATTTTAGAAAACCTATTCATGCAATTTTCTGATTACTTTGATATACAAAAGTCATAAACTCACAACAAACAATAGAATGGAATAGATAAATGAAGCTGAGAAAATTACTTCTGAGTTTACAGCTTTCAGTGAGGCGGTGTCGCCAAGTATTGTCCAAATATACCTCCAATAAAAATGTGTCATTCGCGAAATTTGTATTTTGAAATCGACAAGCAAAGAACCTTATGAATATTTCATACGTTTTACTGCTAAAGTAAAAGCGCCAATTCGAGTACCGGTCAAGCGGCTCCTTTGGCTCCGATAAGGTGTTATTACTAGGGTTGACAGCGTTATACTTTGTAGTTCTTATTATGAAGAACTTACAACGCTTTTTGTGAGTAACATCGTTATTTCGTGACTGTCATTAAAGCGTAGCTGTAATTCAAGCAGAGATAGGTATCTATAATTGTAGAAGAGAATATGGATAATTCTGCGTATTGGTAAAAATACTATCGAACGATCAACATTCTAACCGAATTCCATTATTCAAGTAGGTAAGTACAAACTTTTTTATGCTTACTAAACGGATGTGAGAGACATCCGTAGATCAGGATATGGGTAGCCGCTTTTTTATTCTCATCCAACTTTTTATTCAACTCCAAACCGCCTGCCAAGCGTGGAGATTGTGGCAAATTGTGTAGGAGGCTCAACTCTAACAGCAGCCTGTTGCGGTCCATTGTCAGTGATTCAAACATCGAATAATAAAAAGTTTCATGTAAGAGTATTGTCAAAGCTTGGTTACCCAGCCCTAGTTATTATCCGTATTTTACCAGCGTTCGCGGCGCCTTGGAGGCGGAAGCGATTTTCAAGCCGTGAGGGAATCAGATTACTGGCGTCAACCTCTTGCGCACTGACACATAATAGGCCGCGAATGGCAGAAGAAAGACCGAATTCATCAAAGCGAATTTTTCGCATACTTATTGCAATTCCTTGAGAGCTCGAAATGAGTGCAAACGATATAGGCACAGATCAATTGAAATAACATTGATATTCACAATTTCAATTCAACGAATACTTCTTTGGATGATATTACATAACGTATTATATTATAGAAGTCATAATATTTTAATCGATGCATAAATAATGAGATTGGCCAGTAACTGATACTAGATATAGATCCAAAGTGAAGTAATAAAGTCACAATAACACCAATAATGGAATCTTGTATAATATCGCGATAGACATAAAATGAAAACAGCGGCTTAAAAGCTTTGATGATAATAGCATAGCTATATATACTAAATGCACGAAGTTAAGTACGAGTCCAACACGAAATTACAAATGTACGCATACAAAATGACATACAATTCCGAAGTTATGAAAGAGTCTATCGGATCGATAATTTTAAAGAGACAACATGTTATTACGTTTATGCAACAATGCAGGTAAATGCTGTTTAATAATATCTCTATTAGGCGCTTCGTGGTTCTGTATTATTGTTCTGTTTTGAATTCTTGATGGCAATAGAAAAAATAACGGCAGGTAAATATCTGTTGTGACTTATGATGCTTTTAATGCTTGCGTTTAGTTCTGGTGTTCCAGTTCGAAGGGCATCGACTAAAATACCTTGTGAGGCTTGCTCTTCGAAATTTCTTTTAAGGCATACGTAACTCCAACCTGTAGGCTGTACAGGTTTATTTATTTAAAATGCAAATTACATGTGGTTTTTAAGTATGCAGTGTTGTAAGTACTTATAAGACAAATAGTAATTGAGGAAAAGTAACACGTAGTTACGATTAAGAGCTTGTCACTGAATATATTAACAGTGTGTCCACAAAAACTGTAGGTAACTAAAGAAAGTCTGTAAATATTATACTAGCTATTACGAAAAATGGAAAGGTCAACGAAATTTCGCCAACGTTTTGCGCAACCTTTATTTATTGTAAGTGATTTATTGTCGTAATTAATAACTCTGGCAACACTGGAAAGGTTACCTACCGTGCCGCTTCATGAAATTAAAGAACGTAGTATTTTCTACAAGAAAGAAGTTCAATCTGTATTGAGATAATTATTAATCCAGAACGGTGTGACTCTTTTCTTGAATACTAATCGATGTTCTTACGGTGCAGGAAAACATCGTGATGAAAAATGCACATTCAGGTGACTGAATGAGTAATCATGATCCAATCTGGTCAGGTTCCCCTGGCAGCAGGGTCACGGAGGTCAGATGGCAGTCGTTCCACCATAATTACATGATCTGCTCAAGATCAAAGAGGACTCCGGGCTGTCGTGCGGGAGAGCACAATCGGGACATTAAAGCAAAAGTGATTAATCCAGAACGGTGATGTAATAAATGTCTCTCCGATTGCTGCAATTGCATTAAGTTTTAACAATCGGTCGAATTATCAGAAAACTTTCCATTGTGACATTGAGTTATGTATTATAACTAATTATAAGATAGATAATAATTCTACTCAGAACTTCGAAACCATTTCTATTAAGTAATAGGTTCACCTAGGTATCGTTAGATCACGCAATAGGTAAGTAAGGAGGCTAGATGTTGTGATAAGAATTTGTTCTATAGCACACGTATTAATCCCCGTACAGAACCTGAGAGTATCTAACGCATCTAAGGCGGCATTTGAAACATTTGCGTTCTCACGGGCAAAATGTGTCGCACAAGTAGAATTTCGCACGTAATGTGTACACACATTTTAACCAGCATTTAGCTGGAGCGTTCCGTTACGCGCAACGCGTGGGAGATCCAAACAATAGGCCCATTCAGACACATGAATCGGTTCAGTTGGAGCGGTTTATTCTAATGATTTTATGGGCGTTTTGAACGCAAACTTCCTTGGACTTCCACATTCCTAAAGCGGATATTGTGCTGGATTAACATAAGGGTACAATGAAGAGTATACATTTGTTGACTCATTCTGTTACTGGTCTAATGAAATTTCTAATTTTCTTTTGTGATGACTGTAGGTGGTTTTGGAAGATGCTTTTAAATCGAGGTCTTTAATTAATGATCCGTTATAGATAGCGGAATTTAGCCGGGCAATAGTTTAAGCCATAAATTAATTCTTTGATTAATTTAGATAAATATATTTTTGAATAAGGCACACAACTGCGCAGAAGCGAGTTTACATACAAAATGTATCTACGCAAACCTTTTCCCAGACACACTGTCAAAGTTAATAAAGAAGATTACCGGTATCTATGTAGGTACCTATATCTACTTAAGTTCCATCACTACCAGCTTATTTTTATAAAAGATTTATTTATGACACAGATGTCTATAATTAAGGGTGACCTATCTGTGATATTTTTATAAATTGCTGACAGAATAGGTACATAAAAAACAGATGGTCATCTTGAGAGATGACTCACCCTGAGAAGATGATTGTTAATGCACTTCTTACACCTAGCCAAATTCAGTTGACGAAATTCGAAGCAAAAAGCGTGAGAGCGAATCAAAGTTGAATGTATAGTTCATATAATAAGGTCCATTTAACATCGCTTCGCTTTAAAAATGCTTGATACAAAAATGAACATTGTTTTATGAGACATACATTCCACTTTTAATTGCTCTGTTACTCTTTGTTTCTAAATGTAGACGTCTGAATGTAGTAAGCACCAGAATATGACGTCCCTCAAAATTGTCTCAAACGAAAATGACCTGCCTCCGCAAACGGACATTTTTTTAGTTAACCAAATCGTAAGTAATTGATAACTAGTTGAATCATACGAATTCTTATTAGAACGTACACGTGTCATCGACGATCTTGAAAAACATCACAGCAATTGTTCCACTTCATCGTGAAAGTACTATTAACCAAATCGACGAAGAACTTTCACGCTATTTAGAGTACCCAAAATGCTTTACAATAAAATCGAAAGTCATGTGTAGCGACGATTGTGGGCTCTCGACAGCAATGATCCAGTTGTGGTGAAAAAATTGCTGTTACGGCGGCACGTATTCAGAGATATTCCAATGGCTTTAAATGTCTGCGTTAATTCATGACACGTTAGATACAAAATACATGCCAATGACGATTTTCAATTACATCCACTTCTTCATTTCTCGTATCCACTTTCCTTTAATATCCTTCCCTAGTTCCTGCCAGGTTCAGTAGTTGAACAACTTTTAGCCATAGGTAATTTATTCCTAACGTAAGAGTAACATCACTAAATAGGTGAACTAAAGAACGAATCTTATTATCTGTTGCAATTATAGCATACTTAAAAGCGCGCAACGCGCGTGAGAAGCGTGAGCTTTACTGAAAACCAGCGCTGTGACAGGCATCAGTCCTCACAGCATTACGCTGAGATTGGTCCATTTCGGTTTCCGTTACATCACGGGCTGGTCTTGCGTAATTTTCAATATAAATAATTTACTGTACTTACCTAAGGTTAAGGATTTAATGTGGAACCGAAAAAAGTGCTGTCTATGTCTAAAACATTTACAATCAAAACCTGCAAATACTTCTTTCCCATAACACTTATATCCTCATTTAATTGGTTCTCCCAAGCGCCTTCTCGAATGCGGGCCGGCGAAGTGTAGAGCCCAATGTGTGAGCAGTGCCAGCCAGCCCCATTGTGCTGATGCAAGTGAGATTGATGACGCGAGGAGTATTTTATAAAGCCTCCGCCATACTGAGGTGGAAATTTATTATACGATACAAATACAAATCTTTATTTTGTATAAATTCTACAGGGTTACACGAACACGTTGGCAACCGTGCTAGACAAAGACTGTGTTACTTATGCCAGCGCTTTCCACTAACGATTAACAGCAGACCGTTTCTTACTTTCTTCCAGCTCTAGATTTTTCAGTAATCTTGCACTGGTTGATCGGTAGGTATATGACTAACATGATTAATCTTTTTCCTGGAAATTATCAATAGTTAAGAATTTGAGAAAATATTATGTTCGGAGGATGTGGCCGATAAATGTCTAGCTATAAAGTTAGGATTTGGATATGGACAACTTGTTACAACCTCAACGTCTTTTCCAACTGGCCTCCCACATGCAGAGCCTAATAAAACTTACAACGTGCGAAACTTCTCGATTCAAAACTGACAGTAAACAACAACGCACTAATCATTTATTGCCTCCTAAAAGATGGTAAAAGGCTTGTTTTATTATATTACAAAGGGCTGCGGTTCCCAGAGACACAATCGCGGGTACTGCTACTAACACTCCGGTGTGGTTGAACCTGAATAATGCATGACTGTAGGTAGACACATGGAATATGGAGCATGCGAACCTTGCTCGAAGACGTCAATGGATTCCGAAAGCACTTTGCCTTTTATAAACGCTATGATGACTCGCATTCAGCGTTTATGATGTCGATTTGAATGCAATATGTCAAATAGTAGTGTTAAGTGCCTTTTATGGAGCACGGTAGGTTATTACCGAGTTATGATGTAGTGGAAGGCATTCGCGGTGCCTTTTGTGTTACAGTAGTTTTTATTGGTGTAATGCGTTCTCCGCCTGCCTAGGTAGTATTATATGATAAGTAAATTGCTTAACGTAAGGAATAAAGTTAATTATTTATTCTAGGCATTTCTAGCTCCACGCTATTGCTCTAGAATGTTCTAATTAGAATACGGCACAAATAAAACAAGCTTCTAAACACGCCATTCAATTCAAGGAACTGACACCCATTACTGCACCATTAAGCGCTAAAACAAGGACCGAATCTTTATTTAACTAACCGAAAAGTCCAGCTGAGTTCTTTGAAAAAACGAGGTCATCGCAACAAAAGGCGAAAAAGGTTCAGGTTAATATCGAATCATAGTACCCAAGACATTGAAAATTGCCCGCAGCTAATGATCATAACCACCGGTGATGGCAAACAAATGGGATGAGATAAAAATGACAGAGACGGGGGAAATAAAAATGGGATAAAAAATGGATCGGTTGTCTTAGAACCGGTTACGGTCAGCGGTGTGGCATGGCGGAGATACAATCCACATCCGGAGCTCTGACGCATGCGTATCGGATGACTCGAGTATACTGTGACTAGAGCCTTGTCTTTATAAATGATCGGGTTGAAAGCGGCGCCGATTAGAATAATATCGGCGCATATGTGAGGCAAATTTTCAGCATTGTTTCAAGTAGATGCTCACCTAAAAGTTGATTATGCATAATTTATAAGTGGAGGTAATATTATTACATCCCGATAAGATGTTCACTCAGCTGACGACTCCATTATGATAGAATAAATTTGTAAGGAATCACATTAAAAAACAAGGTACTTACAGAAAACAAACCCTTCCAACCGAGCGTAAGTAATCTAATCTGATGCAAAGCAATCGAGAAAGCTCATCTGATTGAGATATCCAACAGATAATAGGGATCGAAACTACCTACCTAGAATAATTCCCACGCCTACTAGCCGAGGCAGCGCAACAAACTTTTTCTGTGTCCAAAAAAATCTTACCAAAATAAGACCCATCGCCGGGAGCGGCCACACCGTCAGCGCAATAATGATAGGGATCTAAGCAATTACTTCAGTATTAAATAATAGCTAGCATGCAAGGGCGTGGTGAGTTGTCTTGTGAAAGCATTCAAAACCGCCAAATGATGTCATCCTTCTCATTTCTTAGAGTCTGGGTTACCTCGATTTTCTTCGCTTCTCTCACGTGAATTCCAAAGCAGTTCATCAGCAAATGTAAATTTTATAGGCGATTAACGCCAGCGGTATTCTAATCGAATCGACTGTGCCAATCTGTTTAAATTAATTAAATGACTTATTTATACTTTGAGATTTTTGTACATTAGTTTTAATTGAGATTGATTTAACTTTATGTCGTTGATTTGAACTTTTAAACTTGTATTAGAAGTTGTCTTGTAAGCTGTGAAAAGCGAACGACCTGGTTTGAAAGCGGTGACTATTCACACGTCATAACATATCTACGATCTTCTAGATTTCATTAGTACTAACTAATATGCTGAATCACAGAGCATTGTCATTGCCGCATTGAGTAATTACATCTACATACGACATTTATCGCAAACGGAAGGTGATTCTATGAATTTCTATAAGTAAACTGCAATAGACACCATTTCAAAAGGATTGAGTTGCATGTTTCCGATTTAAATCTATTTCTCGGTCCACCGCTTTTCTGTAAATTGGAAGGTTAACGGTATTTTTTGTTAACAAAGCTGTTAACTGTATCTTCGGCTAATTATTTCGTTAACGACGAGTTGAAAATGGTAATTCCGTTCTGCGTTCTTTCTTTATTACAATTTGCATATTCGATCAATAAGGCAAAATAGTTCAAAAGAATCAAAACAAATTGTAGTAAGTGGTGCACTCTCCACATGGCACAGGTAACGAGATTAGAGTATATATTTTTTTCGTTTATGTCTTTGTTTTACTTTTTTATTCCTCTATGAATATTTTTGAATGTTGTGCCGTGTGTCTGAGTGGAATAAACGTGTTTTATGTAACTTACTTTACTTTAAGTAACAGTAATGAAAATTAGAAGAGTCTTTATCGTATTTACATCAAATTGTCTAGATTGTAAGAGACACACATTGAAATTAGATTTCTCATGACCTCTAAAACAGTTCATCAACCTTTCCTAGTACACCCACTAAGATATCGACACGAAACAAGACCACCACTATTATCATGTTATTTCCTCATCTACTTCCTGGCCTAAACCAACACTGGTACAAGACGACTCCGTACACACGGGGACACTATCATTGTCGGGAGGGCTTTATTTGATCCAACAATACCCACGCACGGACTTTCGGGCGGAGTACCTACAACACAATTAAAATAAAAAACCGGCCAAGTGCGAGTCGGACTCGCTTAAGAAGGGATCCTTACCATTTGACAAAATAAAACATTAAAAGTAATCGAAAACAATGAAAACAAAAGCAAAATTTGATTTGAAAATTATATTTAAAGCGAATCCTTGATGTGAAAATGTGTTGTTCGTAAAGACATACAATTCATGAAAAATTCAAGTTTTAGCCAAATACAGCCTGACAAGGAAAGCTTATTAATAGGGTTCCGTCTCCCCCAATGGTAGAAATTACGGAATCCCAAAAAATAAAAAGTCCAACGTGACCGAGCGGTATTCCGTCTACGTGTTGGTTTTGTATCGTGTTTAACAAACAAAAGGCGATCGCCCGGTCCGAGGTGAGGGGGGTGCGACACGGTGCGCGCGCGGCGTCAAAGATGCCGCGGCGATAGAGCTCTTCTGGTAGGAGAGGCGGCAGAATATGCAGTCCATTAAGAAAGCCGCTAAAAAGAGCTAGGTACTGGTCTTGCGACTACAAATGATTGTTAAACTGAGTACTACTTTAGCTGTCATCATGGAGGGTGGCGCCCTGAATATTATGACGGATTTTTTTCGTTCTCCTTTTTTTTAAATATTTCTAAAATTTGTTCTGGCTTAAAAAGTGTCGCCTACAGGTATTTCGTGAAAAAGGTAGGACAAAAATGTTTCTTTTGAACCCTTACATCGTTGCCATTAAATATACAAATACAAAAATGTATTGTAGGCTTATTAGTAACTAAACTTGTATTCGTATTTGTTCTTGTTCATCTTTTAGCAAATAAACGCGGCTCTTGTAAAATAGATAAATTCTTAAGTCTACAGCAACGCGGTCGGCGATCGACCACAGATACCTTTCTGTCCATTGGACTGTGAACATCGCATCATCTCACCGGCGGTGTCAATTGACGCGCTTTATTTAAATTTAAACTATTTCAACAACCTATTTCGAAATAAATTAGCAAGTGATTTGAGGACACAATCGTAGACAGGTACAACATAATCATCGCACGTCGAAAGTGCCATAAAAATAATTAGATTCCACCCGGCTAGGTGCATAATCACCATTCGCAATGGACATTGTTATTACTCGTCTGAGATGGGGACACGACCAAGCCGACTCGTGATGGGAACAAAGGGCCGCAAGACACGGCAACATTAATTAAACCACAAAAACGCTATTACGAAGTCCATAGATTCCCACAGAGCAACGTCTACGCACAGATCTAAAGGAACCTTCAACTCTATACTGGATACTGTAATTTATATACTAGGCATACAATATACCAACTATATAACAATAATCCTAGTTTTCAAATATCAGACCTCAGTCACACGTGCACAACATGAAAAACAGGTTGACGTACTAATCAACAAACGTGGAACGTTAGTTAGAAGAGGGACAAACATAGATCCCCATCAAGGCGGAAAGAGATGCAACGATCGATTGAATCAAACCAATGATGCCATCCATTTCATCACGACGCCGAGTGACAGTCAAGTTTTTCAATACAGGCTCCAAGGCAAATAAATTAGAAAGAAGTTACGGCCAATTAAAGAGTAATATTTTTTCCGTACTTAATGGTTCGTAGAAGCTTGATAAATATAGATAGGCTGGTGCAATAATGAGGTACCTTGAACTGAAGCTATTGACAAGGGCCCGCAATTATTTGGAAGCAAAAACTTCTCCCATAGAAATGTTATCATTGAATAGATATGAGATGGATTGAATCGTGATTCTTTGCACCACAAAACCGGCCTAGTTGAACAATATGCTACAACATCACACTATTATGTGGTAATTAGAGTGCAACCTGAAGTGCTAATATGGTCCTTCACTAAATCATTCAATGAATATTCTAAGACATTTGTCAAATCAATACCTACTGCCTACATAACTAAAATACTGTCAGTGTCAATACATGATAAGGACAAGGTTGAAACAATCACGATACAAAACGTATGTCATATTTTTTACGCAGTGGTTCATGCATGGTTGAATTACCAATTAGAAAAACTATTATTTCTTATTTCCCGAATAATGCAACGCAATATTCTCCCTTCACATAAAGTGTCACCTAGGAAGAATGTAATTTCATTAGTGAATGAATTTTCAGTAATTATTAATTGGCAGGGCATTATCTTCTATTCTCGAAAAATCTAATTTCTGCTAAGCATATTATTAAAAATAGAAAATCAAAATACAACTTCATCTTGCAGATTTGTATCCTTCGTAAAGATAAATGACATCATCCAGACCACAGAAGTGATTTCATTAACGTTTAATTAATTTTGAAAGCTTACGTCATTGGTACGAACTTGGCACTGCAACATTATCTAAAATTATAATTAATTATTATTCGATGACCTTTTAGCATAACAGTGCTTTATTATGGCATATCCTTTGCAAATTAAATTATTGTTCATAAATTCCGAAAATCTTCATCATCTTTAGCTTATTTTGTCTATTAAAACTTACATTCCGTTGTAAACCTTGCAGCATAACCTATTGTAATTAGACTCGTACGTGGTATTGGCCTAACCACTGCAGTACTTAACACCTCTGACAGAACCGGTCACGTCGTTGCATACACCTGTTATATATTCTCATGCACGTCAACTGTCATCGGCTAATATCATTGTGGTGTGAAGTAAAAGTGCGTCCTCATAGTTTGCCCTCGCCCTGTCTAGAGGTCAACTACTATCTAGCCTTTGTCAGACACTCTGAGTATTCCACCGAGCCGATTGCAGAACTCGTTTATTCAGCACATGTCTAAATAGGCATGTTTAAGTGAGACACGTACAATAAAACATTAACCGTAAAGTTGTTATTGGCGTCTGACTTGGGTTCCAAAGGTTTCTGCTTCGGCTTTGATAATTATATGTAGCACCTACTCCATTTTGTCTGCGTAAACATCGGTTATGCCGTATTAATCTGTAGTTAATATAGGATACCAACGCTACAAACTGCAAAATTTCATTACAGTTGTGCGATAGGTTTTGAAAGAAAACGCGACAGTTCGTAAGAATTGTGTTATCTGTGAAGGGGTACCAAACGGCCAAATGTTCTTACAAACTGTCGCGCTTTAACTAGGTAGGATTAGTTGTTACAATAAATAGTTAGGTATCTTCTCTGATATTGGAAGTATATGTCGCCAAGCGATTTTCAGCCCTATAAAATTTAATATGTGTAAAATCTTTCGCTTTTAGTAATTCTTGGGATTACTCATAAATTCCTATATGGAAAGAGCAGTTTTATAACAAAAGGCAATAGTCCTTAAGTTATTCGGACATAGCCTGCGGATACATTCCATTATTTTGTATTTAACGTGATTTCGTAGCACATAATTTGTATCTCGAACCCAACTAATTTGTTTCTGCAAATTCACGTCTAGTGCAAGTAGTCTCTCACATTTCATACCTTAGTCGGGCATAATGCCATAGCCACCTACCAAGATATTTCTATTACGCCCCTATAAGTCAAAAATAATTTACTTACCTGACTAGATCTCGCTTTGTCTCAACAGTATTAAGTTAGAGGCTTACGTCAACTATTACTGGTAAAGTAGCTTTAAATGGATAAGTAGGTATAATGCTGCCTATAACAATCACGAAATCTCTCAAACACAGTAACTTGGCGCGTTTTGCAGTTATTTTCGCAGTAGGTCACACGAGATTGCAATAGAGCTACTCGGTAAAGTTAATAATGTGGGATTTCCTTTACCTAATCGTTAGGTTAGTCATGTTAGTGAAATACATACATTACACAAGAAAGCCAAAATGAATAGAGACATCATACGTTCGTTTACGCGTAAAAATAAGGAATCTAAGTACTTATTTAGTTTTTTAAATCCTAAAATCTGTTCTTTAGATATAAAATATATTTACCTAACTTCTTTAAGTTTATAACGTCCGTCTGTCCTATTCCTCTAAGGAATCTGAAGGTACTATTAAACAAAGACATGGTATATCAATTACCTATATCTTGTTACCTAATGTTAATTACCTATTGTTAATAAACAAGAGTACCAACTATTCCGTTCCATTCAAGAAAAATAATTATATGTAAAAATACATATTTTGTAATTCTGACACGTTTGAAGTAAATGCAGTCAAATACGAAACAACAGCTTCAGATATACATTGTTATTGTTACTACCAGCCAGTGCAATACAACCTCTTTATAGGTTGTAACAATACAATGCTCAGGACAAACACAAAATACCAAGACAGCATAAATAGTGAAGGCGAGCCACTCCCAACAAGGGTGACTGGCTGCATGTTTCATGTTGGAGATTTATGGGCACCAGTGTGACCTATAAGTCAAATAGCGCACTGCATGTGTTTAATGAGTTGATGAATTGAATTACCTGATACTGTCTGTACCGTGTGTAGGTTATCAGCTAAGTTCTGCAAGGGAGGCTACACCTATGACAATTAGTATGAATGAAGACAGGCTTTCTAATGGATTTTATATTATTTGGGACTCATGATATTCATAATTCATACATTGACAGCGAATGTGTTCCTTGATCATTATAACGCCTGTGTCCCTGATTATTATAATCTGGACGCCTTCAAGGCTAGAGTGAATAGGCTGTTCCTAGACAGGCAGGCTCCATCTTTGGCTGCATCGTCACTTACCACCAGGTGAGAAGTCGATAAATACCTACATCATATTATATTACCTACTTCATCCAGAAAAAATCATAGGGTCTTCTAGTCACCTATACCTACTGCAATACTATGTGACGACCTACGGTGCCGAGACGTGCAATCCTACAATAGACACCAGCTAAAGGTCGCTCAGAACGTAATGAAACGCGCTATGCTTGGAATCTCGCTGATGGATGGAATTCGCAACATAGTAATCTGACAGAGAAGCAAAGTAACAGAATTAGCAGTCCGAAGCGGCATTTGCCATATTAATCAAACGAGATCTTAATTGGAAACCACGAATCGGCAAACCTAATGTAGGACGCTATCCGGCCAGGTGGAATGATGAGTAAAGGACTGATACAGGGTAACGATGTTGTTGTTGGCTATGCAGATTGAAATGGTCATTAATTGTAGATTAGAAGTAGATTATCATAATATGTCACTATAGACAGACGAAGATGTTATAGGTACCTCATCCCAAGTACTAGCTACCTTATCCTTCAAATTGGAATACAAAAATATGCAAGTATTATTTTTAGCCGCAGAATTAGATAAAGTGGTGATACACGTCCAGGTTTCACAGATTTGATAGAGTCCTACCACCATCCAATCGAAAACACCGACTCCACTAGTCATTGCTGATACATAACTTTTATCCGCTGACCACACTCCGAACTTCGGCAATCAAATTGAGAATATTAAGATACCTAGTTATTATCTTTTTCAATTTGATTTAAAAATATTTGATTGAGTTGGTACCTACGGAACTAAATTAGAAATTATGTCATCTTTATTTTTAGTAGACTTTAACTTTGCAATGTTTAGATTAAACGCCATATTTATTTATATGAATCTCTCAATACAAGTTTGGATAAAAATACAAAGCAAAAACGTCTGCCATCAACCTGTCTTCTCGTAACGATATATCTACAACCGATTGTGTCTTAACGATGTCGCAATAAACCAAACAAGCCGGCTAAGAACGTCGTGATTTTAAACTAATTATCTAATTTGTCATCCCCGCGGTCGTTTGCCAGCTACATACCTCAGGGAACAACGAAATTCCCAGGGCTGTCACGCCGAATAAATTAGGCCCTTTGTCCCACTTTAAAGTCTGGCCTTTACTGCATTCCGTGGCAGGTTAGGTTAAGCCTACTAGAATAATTTGATTGCGACAGCCTTGCTCGATCTACTTAACTTGTATAGAAGCGGTGGTCTATTATAACGAACACAATTAAGTTGAGACAAGTTAAAGTGAACTAACAATATGCCATTGTGATTTTACATGACGCTCTTCTAAAGCTTGTCCTTCGAATACAAGGTAAACAAGAACGAAGGGGAATATGGATGATCAAATATTGTCGGACAAAATAACATGTGTCATGTCAGTAAAAGAAATCGTAAAGCAGATCTTAATTTCGTTTTGCTTTTAACCAAGCAATAAGCGTAGTAGAGAATATCCCAATTTGAATTCCGGGGCACAAAAGTACCGTTTTTAAGAAGAACAAGAATTTACTATGGCCCCAGTTGTAGTAAAGATAACACTGTCGTAGAACAACATGGAAGTAAAGTCAAAAAACTACGTAACGCTAAGCGCGATTACCTAGACTATTTGGAACTCTATTGTTTAGCTGGTTACAAAGCTTAAATAAAAGATAGTAATGGCCGATATACTATCTTGATTTCTTCTTTTACCATATTCATAAAAAGGGTTAGGTAGGTGGAGTTTTTATTTTAGCTTGGCTGCGCATTTCGATGCTATCTTATGAGCGGTAACAGACTTAAATGGAGATTTGTGAGCATGCTATTCAGAGATACTATCGTATGAATTATTAAGCCATAATTCTGCGTAATTTCAGTTATATTGTAATAAATATCCTCACGGCTTATACGATGCTTCGAAAGAGAGTTGGGAAGGCTCGAGAACAAGATTATAAGTCTCTTATATGATCATTGAGGGACGGTTGTTAAAAATTATATTTCGATGGTACTTTCTCACGTAACTGTAAGTGGTATCAAGAATATAATTAAAAGATCGAATGACTTTAAGGGTCAACGGGCCAGATACAAAGTTCAAATGTTTTAATTTTCCACCATCATGATACGACGAACGCTGACTAAATTAATATCTTAATTCTCATGTCAATTGCCACCAATTATTTTGGTGGTACCATCGCTATTACCGCGTGGGCGTCAAGTAATTAAAACGGAATAATTGACCACCAAATGTTGTTTATAAATATTTCCTGTACGCAAGCCTAAGTGTTGCAGAGAGGCGTGAATAGAACATTACCATTCTAAGAACGAAGCGTGTCCGACGTTCGAGTGTTATGTCGAATTTATAATCACCCACATTGTTTTCTATCACGTTTTTGAGAGTAAGGCCAGAGATAGTCCTGTCGAGTACCTACCTACAAATTGAATCAGGTTTTGAAATAAGGAAGTGGATTTGAGACAGATCAGAGTGTAACAATTGATCGATTATTTTTCATTCAAGAAGCTAGGTAATTTGGCAAATAGGAAAAAAAACCTTTCGTTTTTAAATGCCTTTAGGTCTAAACAGTATTCGGTTTGCTTGCTCTGTATTTCTCTAAGAATCATGATGTCCTACTTACTCTTACCTTGAATCCTATAGGTAAGAGTGAACAGCGCACTACAGTATCGAAATATGGAGCTGAGAAAGAGCGGGCCCTAGGTATATATATAATGAATCACTAAGGTTTAGGAAGAATATATTTTAACGACGTAATAACGAACATTTTTATTTTAGAGATGGTAGTTATTACGTGTAGGTATGTAATTTTACGACCGAGGCGACAGACAAATCCTATTTTATTAAACAGTACTTAATTTCTTTTCTGAGTTATGTACATTAGTTGAACACTAAACGATGCTCTTGCGGTGAGGGAAAACATCGTGATGAAACCTGCACATTCTGGCGACTGAGTGTGTAACCATGATCCAATCTGGTCAGGTTCCCCATGGAGGTCAGATGGCAATCACTCGACTGTAATCTGATCTGCCAAATCCTGGATCATGGACAAGGCGGATCCCAGGCCCTTGCGCGAGCACAACCGGGATATTAACACCAAGATGATGATGCTTGTTTATTTCTTCAAAAATGAAATAAATTTTAATATATGAAAGAGAAACACAAAGCACTAGTTGTGCTCTTTTTATTTTTATGATAGTTCTAAAGTGCTCCATAATTCATGCTTAAGAGTAAAACAAAAGTTCAATGTTATCTTGCAACATTGTAGTAGAGTCTGGCAGTCAAATTAATAGCAATTTTATGTATAGCAGATATAATTGTGGGTGTCCGCGCTTGTGTCTGCGATCATATCAACGGCTGTGTGAAGCACTCCCATTATGAAACACGTCTTGTTCAATTGAATACTTTTTAAAAGGTCAATTTGTAATACAGCATCTTCGTATTGGAAATTGTTTTAAGTAAGAATATAGTGATTAACAGGTCTTCAAGTCCGCTAATTTACTAAAGGCTTGATTGAATTGTAATTGGATCGCAATATCAGCTCAATCTTCATCTTCAGGATATACCCAAATAAAGGTAAGTAGATACTTTGAAGATTTTATTTTACAACTTTGTCATCGTGAATAATAGCTATCTATGTACCAATAGTTTGTGAGTTAAGCTGCGGACAGACGGACATGGCGACACTATAAGTAAAGTAAAAAATAGTAAAAAATATTTATTTCCACTAAACAACTAGATTCAGTAGTTCCTTGTTTTACTAAGGAATTTTAATTCAAGAGTTCCTTGTTTTACTAAGGAACACTAAAAAGGGAAAATGCTATAACTTTATAGAGACTGTATAAAGCAAAGAAAACTTAAAACAAAACAGGCGTATCTCCATCAAATGTTGAACTCAAGCCGAAGTTCCTGTTGCGACAGAACAATGAAGGCAGAACTGTCGACTTAGACAGGTATTTTAATTGATCATTATAATATGTCAAATTGATTATCACGCTTTTGATTTAATCAAGGCCCTCAAACAAACGAACGTCGATAGCTTGTAACCGGATTGATGCATTGAAATATATTATATTAGAGGTCGCTTCAGAGGCGGGCAACGCATTGGTAACTCCCCTGGTGTTGCTGATGTCTATAGGCGGCGGTGACCACTTTCCATCAGGTCGCCCGCTTGCCTGTTGTCTGCTGTATATTAAAAAAAATCGATGGTCTCGTACTTGTTGCATATGGGTTTGGATTTAAATTGCAGATCAGGAACGTAAGGTACTAGTAGTACCTATGCTAACTAGTGTGTGTCATACTTGCATATCATATGAGTACTTACAACACATACAGCAAGTTGGAATATGTAAAAAGAAGATGCATGTTGAATATTTCGGAGATTTGATGATCATGAATTATTGACGAATTCAGTACATTGCACTTACATGAGAAATGCATCAAAAGTCAAATGTACCAAAATGCAGCATATACATTTCATCCACATTTCATGACGACCTGAGTGGCTCAATGGTCAACATGCCGTGCTGCCACGCAAGAGGTCCCGAGTTCGATTCCCGGCCGGGCAGAAATTGAAATGATAAATTTTAATTTCTGTTACTGGTCTGGGTGTTCTATGTATAATAAGTATGTATTTAAAAAGTATTTAAGTAGTATATCAGTAATCTAGCACCCATAGCCACGATTATTTATTTTTTATTTATTTATCTACATACGAAATAAGTATCCCCCCCACAGTCTTTGCACTACAACTTGGGTCTTGGTGTCCTCCAAAAGATGTGTCTATAAGTGCAGGCCTATAAGAGTAAGTACAGGTAATCTTACAGGCCGGTACCGTGTTCGCTCCCCTTTTGGTTGCAGATATTCCTGGAAAACGGTGACCTTTACATCAGGTGGACGCTCTGACCGTGATTATAAAAAGGATCTTAAGAGTCTACTTACCTCCATAAAGTTATTTGCTATTGAAGTCTAGAGTTGTTTACTGAGATACTTCATAAGGATCGGCTTCTTTTATAATCCTTTGTATTTCTACAGGCAACTAAACGTACAATAAGTATCTATGGATAACAATAAAGCACTGCAACTTACATTCACAACATCAAAACGAAAAGTTCAACAAGCCTGCTCCTTGTTAACTAAAACACAAATCCTCAGCATCTAAATCTTTCAGAATCAAATTGCCCACCCGTGGCTAGCTAATCCTTTCCTTGTACTTAGGTAGTTAACCGGAATGAATCCAACTTTACGACGAGGCTCAACCGCGGCGCATTGCCTCCGTACTTCCTCTTAAACCTTTCATTAGGCACTTATCCTATTGGAATCCTTTAATAGTTGCGCAATAGACTACGAGCTGATACTCCGGGAAGCAGCAATTAATGTACAAAACGGGATCAAGCAATTTAATATTGCAGTCGCTAACGATTTCAAAGCGATATGGTCTTTTAACTGCGTAGTGTTTTATTGAAGTCCTAACTAAACATATAAAGGAACAAAAGAACATCAGAGATTGCGTTTATTGAAACTATTTGAAAGCACTGGCTATTCCTTATACACCTACTATGGCCAAAGAAGTGAAGTACTACATCTGAAAGAATAGCAAAAGGACTGAGAATAAAATACCACTTACATCTTCTATTATGAATGACTTCGCATTCACTCACATAAACTCTTTACTTGCGTGTATCTAACTGTGATCTTATATTTATGACTCACATATTTAGTCATCGTAATCATCTTGAGAGCTAATATCCCGGTTGTACTATCGTGCGCGAGGGCCCGGGGTCCGTTTTGACCATGATCCAGGATTTAGCAGATCAGGTAGTTTCGCCACGGTGGGTGTATGAAATCAAAATTCCGACGCAAATTTTCCCGCTGTGGAGTAAACAGCCTCTAGGATCAGTTAGTTTGGGTAAGTTAGTTAGTGGAATTATAATAAGGACTATGAGCTCTTTTTCATCGCTCATGTATAATTACAAGCAACTGCGGAACTCTACACTGCACATGGCACGTCTTTGTCGGTTTTTTTTTTTGCAAAGTACTGTACTTGTACTAAACCAAGGTATGCGGTATAAACCAATAAATATATTGGTTTATACCGCATACCTTGGTTTACTATTAGGTTATGTTTTAAAATGTGTGACAATAACCTCGATAGTAAGGTAGTTAAAACAGTTCACCTTTGTTGTTTATATAATGTTTCATTAACTTAGCGATTGGAAGTAGGTATAGAGGTAGTCTTGATGAGCGAAATGCAACATGTCTACGGTGTTATTTTGCAGCACCTGATAAATTACCTACTTTGATGACTAAAAATTGCTCTGACCTTCACTAATGAGATGGCATGGCAGCGCAAGCAGCTGCGTCCTCTGTTCTACCTTCTTAAAAACAAATTAAATATTGCATACTGTGTCTAAAGTGCCTGCCAGTACATAAATTGAGAAAGAACATTCTCGTTTCGTATAATAATAAACCTATCGATTTCGGAATTGGAATGAGTTTCCAGCTCCTTCGAGTCGAGTTTTCTTCGAACTGTGACACCCTTATTTTCATTTTTGGGCACTGGGCAAACGGGTCTATGCTCTGTGCTGGGCAATGAGTTAGGAATTTGTTAGTACCGGAGGGATATGTATTACCTCTTAGGTGACAATGGCGAACACTTTCCATCAATGTGGCCCGCTTATCTGATTTTAAATTGAAGTATGTGTGTACTTAATTAACATGTCTATTGAGCAGGCTGTATGCTTGTGAGAAACAAGTACCTTCCTTAGTAGTATGAAAAATATACAGGGTGTCTCAGAATAAAATCACAATTTGAATGTGTTTTAGGATCAATACGCGCGGATTGAGGGCTCTATATTGCCTATATTGTGTTTGTTGGTACATAGGTAGCCGTGGCCACTTTCCATCCGAGCCGTTTGCCTATTTGTCTACTGTTTAAAAAAATTACGACAAATTACAGCTTCTTCAACGTAATAAAGTCATTAGAAGCAGGCAGTGACGAACTAGGTCATCATCGTCATGTGAGTATTTCACATGTATTTATACAAATAATATAATTTATTATGTTTATGCTACCTATATACCTGAATACAAGCCTGCGGCTACCTAAAAATAATACATTATATTACTTAAATTAAAATTTAAATTTTCTGCATTATGGTCTCTTCCCAGAATGTAAGGTTGGCTGGAAGAGATCTCTTTTAGGGATAACCTCGCCTTTGTGCTTTGTATTGTGACTTGTAATTATGTTTCTAGTGTGTTTAATGCAAAAAATATGATAATAATAATAAATAAAAATGGTTTAGTACAAACATCGGCCAATGTTACGAAGTCTATTGGAGACGATGTAATAGTAAGGTTTTTTGCTCAAAACAAGTATTTGCTAACCAGTTTGAAAACACCGGCGACTCTGAAAATCGTCGACAAAGCCGCCATAGCGAATCGATTCCGTCGAATATTTGGCTATCACATTTTATGGGGAACTATTATCGAGGTAGATGAATCGTTGCGTCCATAATCCATTCTGGTAGCGCGTTCGAGCGGCAAATTCGGCGACGAAATTATGGTGTCAAAAATCCTTTTTTGTTAACGCTTAGCCGGTGAAAGAACTTTGGTCTATTGTCAATATTTCACTTTGGTTTTGCTTCGGGAAATATTTTGAATGGTGTGGCTAAAACAAAGTCCGAGCGTCTGCATGCTGGCTTGCTTACTTCGTAAAAGTTTGTGGTACCTATAATATTTAATTTATTTTAGTCACAGACTTTTAGTCACGTTTATGAAAAGTTTTTCGATACTATATGATGAAAATATCGTGGGCACTAGGTTTAGTGTATCTTAAAGCTAAAATTCAGTGTTCGAGACATATAAGAGCGAGCTTTCCTTAAAACTGGACAAGGATAAAAAATCTAGTTATAAACGGTTTTTCAACATCTACAAGCAGTCGATGTCGTCGGATACGGCATACCTTACAAAGTGTGCACTGAGGCACTGACAATCTATGTGTTACATTCTTTATTTTCTCTCCATACCAAAGACCAAGAAGAACATTCAGTTCAGTGATAATGATAAGACTGATAGGACCGCCCATTGTTGTCACTGAGCTTTCGTGTATTTTTTACCCTCTGTATTTGTGTTTCTTCTGTAGTGCTGTGTTAGTATAGATTCATTCCAACACCGTCTACTATAACTTTAACTAAACCACAAAACCCATAAATAGTTACAACATCCAGAGAGAAGACCCACGAATTACAAACTCGGACTGCAAATGGCTTATTGAGTTTTATTTTGAAATAAATTTGCTTTTTAGAAACATGCACCTAATAGAGATGCGTTTTATTTTTAGATTTCATCCATCTCATTGAGTTACAAATAATTAGCCGACTGATATCGGTAAACCTAGGGAGCCACGATGCCACAGACAGACCCCACTTTTTGCGTTGGGGATTTTAAAGAGACAGCACACAAACAACTCTACATTTATTAAGGCATTTGTCTTGTCGGCTACTCGCGGGGACGTCATTAATAATAATAAAAACATTTAACTATAGTTAATACTAAACTCTACATTTTGGTAGAGACACCATTAATTTTATCAAATAATTCTGACCACGGTCATTCCTATTCATCCTCAACCTCAAGCCTACCGCTGGACATGAGCGTCCTCCACATCAGTGGAGGGAGGCTTGGCAGGCGGGTTGGAGATCGCAATTTACAACAGTTCACTGTTGGACTTGGGCCTCTTTCTCAATAGTGGAGGAGTTTGCCACGATCTCCGCCAATCTTTGAACCCCTTATCAAAGATATCCAGTGGGTACATTTCCAGTGGGTACGACCGGGAATAAAAGAGAGACAACTTGAGCCAACTAATAAGAAAAACAAGAATGTAAGGTAGAGTCAAAAATATGCACTTACATTTACGACTCTACTCCCACCAATAAGTAGAGTATTGGTGGGAGTTCCGTGCCCAGCTGTGGAGTATGCCCATGTGAAGAATACCCACATTATGGGCGGGATGTCTGATAGGAAATCTATTCATGTAGGTACCTACCTCAAATAGTAGGTAATCGAGCTTGACTGTAGTAAGTAGTGGTTTGCTAATAACCCATAGATGTCAAAAACAATAACAACCACGCTACATTAAGTTTTATCCATGGGCAAAACATAAAAACTTCTAGGTCCTCACAATAAAACTTTTTAATGGACATTAACTACTTCAGAACTACGTAAACCGGACTGACAAGCTAAGGCGTAACGAACAGCCAAGTGACCAAGTTGCAAATTGAGAATTGCACGATATTGAATGAAATAACGTACTTACGAGTAAAATAGGGTTGACTAGCGGTCCACCTGCCCACAGCAGCAGCTTCTCGGCTCGGAGGCTGTCGCGGCGTCCCCTCCGGAATGCGACACCTGTGACCGACCACAAACACAACTACGGGCCAAACACGGCCACACTAACGATATCCGTAAACAAACCCCGTTCTGCACTAGTGATGCACAAATAATAACGTCCCGATAACGAATAAATCACAGGTACTGTCACTTTGTTTATTTCTTTTTCTTTTTGCTCGAAAAAATCTCGCGCGTGCAACGGACGAAAGTTATACAGCCAGTCGGGCGACCGAAGAGAACGGAGCGCGAACTCGTACTGAAGGATACAAGTGAGAGGGGGTGTGAGTGGGCCAATCGCGCGACACTAGCGCCACCACACCTGTCGTTGTGAGGGCGTGCAACTGTTGGCGGGCGTGCAACTGTTGGCGGGCTGGGGACCGGCGACCGCAGACAGGCGTTGCAATGAAGCGAACAACATTCATGTCTCTCATTGCATTGAGCAATACGTATGCGATAAAGTTTAACCGGGCGCGGGCAGGAAGAGACAGTCGGCAAGCGTGAGTTATAATCGTTATAAAGCTTCGCTAATTGAAATCTTCTGTTCGGTTTCTATGTATAGGTAGGATGATTTAGATAGGTCTTACTTGCTTTAAGCATAATTATCTAACTAAAGGATATGTGGGTCGTACCGTACTGAGTAGCGCAATACTCGCAGTAGTTACCCTCCCGTTGTAGAGTAGAGTCTCGAGTTTTCGCGGACGTACCTACATCGCTTCCCATCAGATGCGGCATCGGTCAAATGCCAGCCTAATAAGTAGTAAGTACCTTACATAACGTCACACCTTTTCCCGTAGTAGGCAGCGACCACATTGTTCCACTTGCTACGGTGCCTACAGCCTTGGGACTCTATTTATGAACCGCTTGCTTTGAGTTGAATGTTTTTCAATTTCGATTTTAAGCAAAAAAGTTCAATATGTTTTAAATATTGGGAACATCGAAAGTGAAAGGTTCAAAAATGGGGAAAATCAGCGTCATGCATCAACATATTGATCATTTCATGCCGAATAATTTTCCGTTGAAATGAAATTAAAAACCATTGTTTCGAGGCAAGTGATTCTAAAATAGGTCTAGTGATCTTGACCTCTTAGGCTTGAACCACATTCATCATCGGTTTAGGGAGGGTTTTTGTAATTTCATCGATTATAATTTGCTTATAGAGCCTACTTATTACTTATTTTTAATAGTCATAATTTAATCTTTTTTATACGGTTGGCCGTGTGGTGTCCGGCAGAGTAGAATAGCACCAACCCCTTACACGCGTGGGTGTCGTAGAAGGCGACTAATCTTTTGGAGGCAAAATATCTAAGAGTCTCCGTAGGCTGGGAAATGGGCAGCAGCGGTTTCCATTGTAATATTTATAACACTGCGATCTCCAACCCGCCTGCCAAGCGAGGAGATTATGGCCATAACCTCCCCTTTCTTGGGAGAGGCCCTTAGTCCTGCAGTGGACTGTAATGGGCTGTGATGATGATGATGATACGGTCGGCTGTCACCAATCTTGGGTACTTGTTAACAACATAGTTTTAAATTCATTTTACAACATTGGCCCCGTGGTGTTGGGTAGAGTAGTACCGGGTGTCGTGACTAGTGCCATAGAGATAGACCAGGGGCTCTATTTTTGAACCACTCACCTTGAGTCGTACGGTTTTCAATTTCGATTTTCGGCATAAATAATTCAATATTATTTAAATTAAATTTTCACCGCTAAAAGCGAAAGATTTATCACTATGGGAAATCAGCGTCTTGCATCAAAATAATGAATTTGTAATGCCCACAATCAAAATTGAAGTGTGTTCGAGTGTTGGAGTGGACCCAGGAGGTCTAAAAATACCACAATATTGTTAAATATTATAATTCATATTTACTTGTCACAAACTTATCTGCAGCGTCGCAGTTATTGACATTGACATGCCAATTTGTAATGGCGTCACATAATTCCAGTTTTGGCTACCGGATCAGATCAGTTTGAGGCACTCAAATGTGGCCTTTTTAGACCCCCAGTTCATACCTCCGCACGGTATCCATATTCATGATCATGCTCGTGTGTTGCACCGTTGTATGACTTGGGCTCCGTCCCGGGGTATGCAGTGGTGTAGGGTATGGATATGTTATGATCTACCTGTATGGCTCCATTTATTATACGAATGTACACAGCCCGTGAAAATTTAAATTTCACCCTATCTTTGAACAGACAGTGTATATGCACAAAAGTAGCACTTATGGGTTGGATGTGTGAGTAAACCTATGTAATAAATTTGTTAACCGTAATCCGGATTGTATTACGAGAGAAACACCATTGCCAACAAACTGTTATGCAGTTTGGCAGGGTAAATAGCAGTAAGACTGAATGTACGAAACATTGTAAGGATTACATAATTAAATAATAATAAATCAAAACATGGGCAGCAGCGCTTGAGTATTTTTAAACCTGCGATGTCTAACCCACCTACCAAGGGTGACGATTATGGCAATAACTTACCACCAACTAATGTGGAGGAGGCTTATGTCCAGAAATGGACGGACAATTATGCGTTGATAATGATGGAATGTACTATACTGGATTGGAAATAAACTATACCCGTAATTTTACAACAATAAAGCACACCCATTACAGTTTCAATCATTTATTTTAATTTAAGTGCCTTTATGAATAAATCTTTATTGTGTCTTGTATTGTTATTGCTTACTCTGTTAGAAATAAAACTGAAAGTACTTACATTTTTATAGAAAATATTGCATTTCTACGTTAATTACAGGTGTATGGCACATACTATATTACAAAATATACAGAATTACATACTAGGAATTTATTCTAATATCACTTTAGTTATGATGATATAGTTGGTGATGCAGCTGTGAGATTGTGGCGATGACCAGCATTTGAAGATATCCTACGGTACCTGTAAGGACAAAGAAGGGTAAAAATTATTGCATAGGTTATCTAAATTAATTCGGTTAAGCATACGTAATATTAAAAGTTTCGTGCGCGGTCCGATTGCTTATACAATCATTTAAGTTACTTTTATTACGATCAGCATCACACGTCATCACAGCACCTAAGCCCAAAATGAAAGAATGTCAAGCTCGGTCCGCTTACGTATTCATTCATTGAGCAAATTCTATTATTTTTTCTTTACTCAGGTTCATTCCTGACATCTGTTATCTATGAATGTGAAAGTGTGTCTGTCTGTTACATGTTAAGACCCACAGAGACAAAGGTACATTTTTCTTTATAATTCTTGTATGATTTCAACATGTATGGATCCTTGGTTGATAATGCAATACCTTTAAAGAATATTATAATATTTTTAAACATTTAGCTAAAATCAGACACATTTTGTAGCTGTGTACCTAATATATTATGCTGCACGGACTCCATCAAGCTTCTGGAGTCCACCAAGATGACTTAATTTCCTTCCATTCCAGACATGGTCTACCATCCACCGTTTATATACAGTAAGCGATTTTTTAAAGCTTAAAACAATGTATAATTCTAAAATTGGCGTCGTGGTTATTAAGAACAAATTACCTTATCTCTTATATTTAATTTCAAATATCTCTTCTCTGAGTCTTTTGCATTGCACGCCTTGTACATCGGCCGGGAAACAACTACGGGTCCTGACGTTTTTGTGTTACGATTTGAGGAATAGCCAACCAGTGTAATTATATTCATAAGTGACATAAGATATAGGTAATCGACCTGATAAATCAGACAACCTGAATGTTTCAGTTTGTTACACCGGGATTTCTAGCCGGTCTGCCACGTAAAGGTCCTGGGTTCGATTCCCGGCGGAGCAGAAATTGAAACAATGAATTTTAATTTCTCTTGCGGGTGTGGGTTTAGTATGTATAGTAAGTATGTATTTAAAATAAACAACTATATATGTAATTAATCAGTTCCCTAACACCCGTAACACAAGCTTTGCTTACTTTGAGGCTAGATGGCGCTGTGTGAATTTGTCCAAACATATTTATTTATTTATTTAAAATCGTCTCCATCATTCAATTGGACTGTCTGCTCTATTTTATTCTTATTCTTATTTTGCTACGTTTTAACTTTATTACCAGTATAATTTACATATTTATCAAGTTCATACTTACACGAAGACTTCGAGGTATCATGTATGGGTGCGTGATATTCATCAGACACGTCTAAGAACTGGTAAATGGCTTTGAAGCCAGTCCCGTCTAGTCGATCATTGGACCGGAATGTGACCTTGAAGAAATTCCTCTCCGACTCCACATGGAATTCCTTCATTTGTCCACAATATCTACCATATTTATTGTCTTCAGTCATGTAGTTCGAGAACTCGACGTAATCACTCGCCGAAACAGCTTCACATCTGTAACAAATAAACAATTGTAGATACCACAATATTTGTATTTATTTCGTAGCCACAATAAAACAAAAGGAAGTGTTTGTGTTTACTTTCGATTTCAATGGATGAGCCGACACGCGCCCAAATAATAACAAATGGCTAATTGAAAACAAACTGATGTAATAGATTATATTTATACATAGTATAAAACAAAGTGGCTTTCCGCCGTCTGTCCCTATGTATCTATGAATGTGACGTACGCTTAAACCTTGACTGGCTGTTCACTTACAGGCGCTATGTTCATACGACTAAAGGATCTAACTAATGTAGATTAGCCAAATCTACATTAGTTAGCTATGATTTACGCCCGGTTTCAATATTCAACGACCCATCATCGGTAAATAATACGAACAAATCAAATATTAATACCTAATAATACATCAAGTTTTAATCTGTTGTTGGCCAATATTTTACGGAGACATGGAAATTTTATGGAAAGAGATTTTTTGGGACTTCTGGGATATTAATCAGGACATTTCCATTAATTTCAGCATGTTTTTTCAATGTCCGGGTTCGACCAATTTATTGTTTTATTTTTCTGCACTATACATTCGAGATAGTGAAAACATTTTGAATATTATGTTGATCTCTACGTAATTTACTTGTATTTCAATGCCGTTGGCTACTTAGCTAATGACACTTGTCATTGACCAAGGTCTTCTGCTGAGGACCATGAGACTGGTTAAACAGTCCCGGAAGCCGATTGCACCCCGAGACGGTATACCGTTTTATACTAAGGGTGGCTTACACCAAATTCTTAAACGAATTTAAGCTAATAATTACAAACAATTAATACAAAAAAAATTTGGTGCAAGCCGGGCTAAGTCAATAATGTAAAAGCCCAAAACACTCACGGTAAAACGCCTTCGACATCGAAGCTCGTGAAATGGAGGTGGACCTTCTCTGTCTCACCGCCGTGGAAAAAATATGTACATTCGGTGTCCCTGGGGTACGGTCCAGGGGAGTTGGGTGAGGCAAACGTGCCGTTCCGGTACTCAGTGCTATTGTAGACGAAGGCGCAGGGGAACTCTTTCAGCTGCCGGCCTGATGTGATCCCGAAATCTGGAATGAGATATAAGATATTTAAGGTATTGTTTTTAGAGGAGGCCCGACTGACCTTTGACCTATGTATGGTATCTATCTACCTACCATTTTACTTTAAAATCGAAAAGTATTCATTCCTTTTTTAAGTTTCATGGACATAGGCATAGTTTTAGGCAAGATCTTTTTAGAAATCTAAATTAAACTATATTTCTTGCACACATTTCTGTAAAAATCGTTGCTCAGAGAGACAAACTGGCCAACATTCCAAGAAAAATGTGCCCCTATACACATTGTGTTCAATTATTTTTATGAGATCTTTCATAACAACAAGAAAAGGGGAGTAACCGGGTATTGCAATTTGCAAGCATATCTAAGTTTGATACAAGCGATCCGATAGACAAATACCTAGGTATTTACCCATTATTGTCCATACCTACATATAAGACTTAAGTAAACAACTTACTTTCTACAAAGGAGTACGATATTTTGAATCCCCTCGAATATCTAGACGAATGGGTCCCCCGGAATTCCAGCATTAGTTTGGGGCCATTAGACATTATTGGCTTCGGTAGGTCGATACCGCAAAAGCCATCCACCTTCTCCAGTCTGCCGTCGACGTTGACAAAAGCGTGCATAGCGTCCACGTTTGCACAACTGTAATTGAAAAAAAACGTGAAGTTACTGTGTATGTATGTACAACAACAGCACAGCTGAAACATCATCCAAGAGGTGCTATTAGGTATTTATGTCAATCGGTAAGATTTTGTTATGTCACAGCATAGGGTAATCACATCACAGACATGATTTTTTAATGCAATGCGGCGGACAAAAGGGCATGCGGACCACCTGATGGAAAGTGGTCACCGCCGCCTATGGACATCAGCAAACACAAAGGGCGCTACTAATGCGTTGTCCGCCTCGGAAGAGACCTCTATATATATACCTCTTGCACGATTCCATATCTTAGTCCAAAGGAAACACTGCGGCTGGAAGCTCATTCCACATTCCAAATTGACCGCCATCTCACCTGGTGGTACGTAATTATGAGATATTCTCCATGCTTAGCTGGCAGGTTAAAGAAACCGGTGGTGTTGAAAATACTCAACAGTATAAACTAGTACAGTTTGGCAAGAAATAATAGTTTTGGACTGCTTCTACGACATTAGTCGCCTTTTACAACTACCGTCAATGGATAGGGTTCATGATAAAGAGCGTTTCAATATTTAGTGCCGATGAAGAGTGGCGCTGTCGTTTCTAGCTCATGAGTGGCGCTGTAGTTTCTACTTAGCTAGTTTTGTAGTTCCGCTGATAACCACGGGACTTAAAAGATAAAACGTAATATGTATACATTGTCAGTCGCCACACAGTATATATATAGTGTATGGCTTACGATGCCGATAATAGAAATGAGTATAATGATTGCATCTTAATGTCAATGATTCGATAACGTCTAGAAAACGAAACAAATCGTCCCGTTTGTCACAGCAGGGTAATCACACCACAGACATAACTGTGATTAATGGGTGATCAGCAGCTTCAAAAGTATATGGCACGGCAAATAATAAACGAAGTTAGGGACCTACAAGTGTTATCAAGGAGCTTGAAAACTCACTTTGACTAAGTGCTTGTGAGGTAGGTAGAGTTAAGAAGTTATTTCAGCTCTACCTAGAGCAGGTATTCAAACTTTTGTTAAATCTACAGGCGTGTAACTTTTTTGCCTGTGTGTAATACAGAAAATTATTCATTAATGTAAGTATATGAACAGTACAATTGAATGTTATTCCAACACCATACAAATAAATAAATAACTCTTTAACATTGTTTGAACTTTAATTTAGAACTTTAAGTAGTAGCAACTAACCTACGAAGTTCCAAGTGTAGATATCGAGAATACTATAAGTCAGCGTTTTGGTACCTACACCTACATGCTTTGTTATGTAATAGGTCTAAAATGTTTAAAAAAATTCTTACTTTTTCGATTTTACTAACAGCTCGAATAGTTTGCTATTTAGGAGCACCAACTAAAACTGAATAAACTTTGACTACCTCAGTGGTTCAGTGGTCTGCCACACAAGAGGCCCCGGGTTCGATTCCCGGCCGGGCAGAAATTGAAGTGTTGAATTAATTTTAATTTGTTACGGGTCTTGGTGTTCTATGTATATTAAGTAGTATCAGTTATCTAGTACCCATAATACAAGCTTTGTTTTGTTTAGTTTAGGGCTAGAAGGCGCTATATGAATTTATCCACGATTATTTGAATTGCTCAAAAGCCTTATCATAAAATATAGGTTGGCTGGAAGAGAAATCTTTTAGAGATAAGCTTGCCTTTGTACCTTGTATTGTGACTGTGTTTCTATTGTGTTTTGTGCAAGAGTATAATAATAAAAAAATACTCATACTCACTCCAAAGCCCCATCCGCTGATTTGTACAAATAGAAGTCTTGGAATACTAGTCTAACTCTCTCTTTGCCACGGCCAAAGAACTCGTAGTGGCAGTGCGTATTCGGCGGGTACGGCGACGGATAGTGCGGTGACGTCAGCGTGCCGTGCTTCGTGCTGTCACTGCTGAACTCCTGGTGGCAGGATGATGCTGGAAAGAGACAAAAACGGCCTTGAGTATGATAGTTAGAAGATGAGGGAAAAGTCCTTGACGGTTGGCAGGATGATGTTTGAAGGACATACAAAGTTCTTGTGTACCTATGATACGTGATGTATGGTAAACGGCACCGGCCAGGATGCCCAAGAGTTCGAGGGTAGAGTGATTATCGTGAGGGAGATTCATCTGTGGTGGATCAGCATCGGTGGCCTATGTGGTTACGGTATTCGACTCGCAAGCGAGAGGTACTGGCTTCGAATCCAACTGCTGCCATGTACCAATGACTCTTTACTGAGTTATGTATGTATTAGTTGAATACTAACCGATGCTCTTACGGTGAGGGAAAACATAGTGCGTGATGAATCCTACACATTCAGACGACTCAGTGTGTAACCATGATCCAATCTGGTCAGGTTCCCGTGGTAGCAGGGTCACGGAGGTCAGATGGCAATCGGCTGCACCTATAATTACCTAATCTGCCAAATCCTGTAACATGGTCAAGGCAGATCCCGGATCCTCGTGCGCGAGAGTACAACCGGGACTTTAACGCCAAGATGATTTTTTTCATTAGATGCCTTTGTGGTGGCACTTTGTCAAGCCTGAGGATGCTTGAGAATTTTTTTTTATCGTGTTTTGGTTTGAAGAATAAGGTAGCGTAGGTATAGTTCTCGTCTTATTTCTCAGTGATAATGCACCTCAGATTTCTAAGTACTTACATGAATTGTGAACACCTACTTAGTACAAAAAACATAATAATATATTGGAGTAATGTTGGAGCCACTTTCATCTATTTCATTTTAGCACACCTGTAACCATCTAGGACCCGAAGAACCTCCGCTCCTCTCACTCTACATCGCTCTATCTAGTCAAAATTACCTATATGGACCTATATTTAGGAACATTATAAGAGTATCAAATCAAATCATTTATTTTTCACACACAACAAAAAAATACAAAATGTTCCTTATAAATTACTTAAGCACTAGGTACATTCAACAAAAAGAAAACTACAAAAAAATGGGGTGTGGATGGTAGAAATGGTTTCATTGATTTCTATGGTAGCAATGCACCTATATGTGAACGGATGCAAACGTCAATATCGTCTGTTCCATGATGACGACAGTATCGACATCTACATAATAAATCTTAAAGGGCTACCTAGGATCATATCTATTGTTCTCCCTCTACGGCTACAACAGAAATAGGTAACCCAAAAGGATTGTTATTTACAGAGGGCGCCACATGCCTTATTTCTAAAACAAAGCAGAATTCAGTAAGCTGAAATACTTAAACTATTGTAATATAGATTTTAAGCCTGTAGAAGGCCTAATAGTTTCATCAACAAACACATTAAATGCGATCGTAACCGAGAGCATGGGAGTAAGTATTAGTTATTAATCATACACAGACAGACCATAAAATTTTGCTGTTCAATTGTATATAAGTAGTTATATCTTATTAAGGGCCGATTTTTCAATCCTTAGATAAAATTTATCTGCCTGAGTATATTAACTGCCAAATTAAAACAAACTACTTATAATCAATCAATTTTTATTTTTTATTACCTAACTTATCAGACTGATATGTTTTATCTGAGGATTGAAAAATCGGCCCTAAACCTATTTGATACTCGTGGATTTATTACTTAATATAAAACAGATTCGCAATATTTAACTTTGAAACGAACTCAGTTACATTCCTCATTACGAAAATCAATTTTCTCTGTGTAGCGCATGCGTGGAACGGAACTTTACATCGTTAGTGATGTGCAAAACAGTCACGCGATGCCTTTTGAGCGATACTAGATAATTGTTATTATTAATAAATTCTCGAATTATCGAGTGATTAAGACGTATATTACAGTAAAAACCGGTCAATTGCGAGTCGGACTCGAAGGACTCCGTACTTTAAACACAAATAATACGATATACTAGTAGATTAATAATTAGCAATAAATTAATATTGATTACCTAAGTCGACACTCCAAATTCTCAGAGGCGTGAGTATGTATGTTAAACTCCAAAAGTATTGTAAAAGTATGGTTTTAAACTCAACAAGAACCAATGCAATACTTACCCTAATCATCAAAGTTAATATAGGAATCACGTGACGGAATTTTAGATACAAGTTGTGTTGTTCATTTACTTATTCATTTTGTTGTAATCTAATAAATAAATTTTATTCTGATTACCTTCGTTGTTATTTTTTATATACTAGCGTAGTTATTTTGTTCCCATCTCTTGTGCTGTCATTTCATCTGTCACTGTCAGTGCCAACACAATGTCAATTCGCGTTGAGTGGAACTGCGAAAATTACGCGTGTTTTGTTTCATTTGTTTATTTGCGGAAAATGCAATGCAAATGCAGTAGAAAACCATGAAATAGCAAACTAAAATGAATAGTAGGGATTTGCTTGATAAATTACTTGTACCTCCAAAGATTTATCGTATTATCATCCGAATAAATAGGTTTTTGGTTTGTTGCCTTCACAGTCAAAAGTGATATTGTTGTTATTTAGCGTTACAGCGTCAATATGTCGGATTTTACGCCTTTTTTCGTAGACCGAGCTAAAGGAGGCCGTGCCTCATGCAAAGGATGCAAAGGAAATTGCCCAAGCGGTGAGTTAAGGATGGCTAAAGTAGTTCCTAGTCCATATGGTGACAACCAACAAATGAAGTCATGGCACCACATAGATTGTCTAATTAACGCTCTCCTTAAGCAACGGCCCACAACAAAGCGCATAGATTCCATTGACGATATCGGAAACTGGCAAACTTTGTCCAAAGAGGACCAGGAGTCTATACTGAAGAAAATAAATGACATGGAAAAACTTTATGCCGACAAGAATAGTGGGAAATACGTAGCTAAAGTGATTAAAAATGAGTCAAGCGTTTCCACCATTCAACAAAATACCTCAACTACCTCAGAAAGTAGTAGTAGCAGCCCTCGTAAACAAAGAGTCAAGGTAGATGATGACAAATTTTCTATGTTCATTAAACTTTGCAAGAAGATTGCCAGAGTAGATGCTTATACGGATAAAACTGCTGTTGTGAATGATTTTTTCAGGAATGGTAGTGATAATGATAGTTTCAAAGGAGATTTAGCATTATGGTGTAAATTACTTTTACCACAAGTTTGTAAAAGAGTTTACAACTTGAAGAGTAAGCAACTCGTCGAAGTATTCTCTCGGATATTTTGTATTGACCGTGATGATTTACTTACTCACTTAGAACAAGGTGATGTGGCCAATACTATCCAACATTTCTTTGCAAAATCTAAAATCTTACAATCTGATGAGAGTACTCTTACAATTCATGAAGTGGACAATTTTTTGGAGGAACTGTCAAAGTTAACAAAGAGAGATGAACAAATATATCATTTTGAGAAAATTGTAAAGAAATGTACATTGAAAGACATAGAAATGCTAGTAAGACTGATAAAAGGTGACTTGCGTATCAATGCTGGACCGAAACATATTCTTCAAGGTGTTCACCCGGATGCTTATAATGTTTTCCAAACATCAAGAGATTTGGAAATGGTATTAGACCGAGTGTTATCAAACAATAGTGTCAAACATAAAGATGCATCACAGAAGACAGTACAGGCAAAATTAGTTATTATGACTCCTGTATTACCTATGTTAGCGGAAGCATGCAAATCTGTAGAAATGGCGATGAAAAAATGTCCCAATGGTATGTTTTCCGAAATCAAGTATGATGGTGAACGTGTGCAAGTGCACAAAAAAGGCAAAGAGTTTAAATATTTTTCTCGAGCCTTGAAACCAGTTATGCCCCACAAAGTGAGTCATTTTGAGAACTACTTGCCCCAAGCATTTCCGAAAGGCACTGATCTGGTTCTAGACGCAGAGGTTTTGATGGTAGATGTGAAGACTGGTAAGCCACTGCCTTTTGGTACTTTGGGCATTCACAAGCGATCAGAGTTCAAGAATGCAGAAGTATGTTTGTTTGTCTTTGATTGTTTGTATTATAATGGGAAGATTTTGATGGACTTGCCTATAAGGAAGCGAAGGGAAATTCTTTATGAACACATGGTGGAAGTCAAAAATCATGTAATGTTTTCTGAGCAGCAGTTGATAAAGAAGCCAGCTGATCTAGCTAAGATGATAGCAGAGGTAAGTAATATGATAAAAATATCAAATTTTAATACTTTAAATTCTTTATTTGAACTAATTTTACTTGCCAAATAACTTTCTTAGTAAACTCTAATTAATTGAAGACGACCACTACTCAGGCATAACATCAAGCAATAGTCATTGTAAAATTTTGACACAGAAACCTGTTTTCCACGCTCATCAGACACCAAATATGTAAACAACCGTGACCACATGCTCTTAGTCACCCGCAGGCTGAGCATGTTTTTAAAGCAGGGATATTTTAGAAGTTGTTACTACCCAAGTTTTAGTTTTTTTTATTTTGTGATAGTAATAAGGGACCGAATTCGAAACTTGACGCTGCGCTCCAAAACGCAGATCGCTGATGTAGCCACTAAAGCTGGAAAGCTGAAATGGAACTGGGCAGGTCATGTTTGCCGCATGTCAGAGGAGTTATGGACTAAAACCGTTACAGTTTGGACACTCAATTCTCGGAAACTATGTCGCGTCAGATCCAAAAAAGGTAGACAGATAAGCTGCGGGCCTTCGAAAGTGACTGGCAGAAATTGACACTTGATCGCGAAGAGCTTAAGAATCGGGGGGAGGCCTTTGCTCAGCAGTGGGATGATTCAGGCTAATATAGTAATATGAAAATATATTGTAATAAGACTAATCTAATATTTTGGTAAAAAATCTATCCACTAGCCAGGCATTACCACCATCGTACATAGTGGTAAGTGATGATGCGGCAGGTGATGGAGCAAGCCTGTCTAAGAACAGCCTATTCAGTCTAGTCTTGAATTCAATTAGTATGAGAAAGTTTACATTATTCCTTGTTTCTATATTCCAGGTGTTGCAGTTAGGTTTAGAGGGCTTGGTATTAAAAGACCTGGAATCTACTTATGAGCCTGGGAAGAGGCATTGGCTAAAAGTGAAGAAGGACTACTTATTTGATGGAGCCATGGCCGATACGGCAGATTTAGTTGTTGTAGGTGCATGGTTTGGTAAGTAAATAAAGAGCTTGAAAATGAATGAATGGACAGTGGTGAGATGGACAGTCGACCTCATAAAGGTCGTAAGGAGCCGATGGATGCCGGAGGCCCAGAGTCAATTGATGTAGAAGGCCTATGTTCAGCAGTAGACATCCTATGGTTGATATGATGATGAATATTGTCTCAGAAATACCCCTTACTGAGGCACTAAGATAACATAGGCACTCATTGACTGCGAGGGCGCTGTAAGTTATCCTGTCATAGACTACAATAAAAATGTCACTTCAGATTTGTGACTATAATGTAGCTGAATAGAGGAACTGTCAAAAGGATGTGAGGCACCCCAATTTTTTTTACTTCTAGAACCCACACAAGAGGATATGTAAGTATTATAGCTACGAAAAATCGAAGTTTGGGTCAATATAATTTTTTTTGCCAGTTTGCGCACGGGCAGACCAACATTTTGTGGGTCAAAGTGTAATATTTCTTGTACTCGATAACGTAGGATAACCTACGGCGTCCTCACATAATCTAAGAGGCACAGAAGCAACCCAATGAGTCCCAAAATATAGGTTAATTTTATATTGTCTCATTATTACAGGTACTGGAAAGAAAGGAGGAATGATGTCAGTTTTTCTCATGGGCTGTTTGGACACCCAAAGAAATCGCTGGGTGACAGTCACTAAAGTCCACACAGGCCACGATGACAGCACTCTGGACAGACTTCAGAAGGAACTTAGGCCAATAATGACCAAGATATCGCAGGAATATGTGAAAGTGCCCTCCTGGTTAGACTGTAACAAGGGTATGGTGCCAGATTTTGTGGCTACAGACCCTAAACAGCAGCCAGTTTGGGAAATCACAGGTTAGTATACCTTAATCTTTAATTGGAAATATTTTGCCATCCATTATTTGCAATTTTTGATGGAAATTCTGTATTCTGTGAAGGCGAGTTATGACTTAGTGGCAGAGTACCTATCTAATACATCCTAATAGACCATAAATTGGCAGCAAAGATTTCTATTGCTTTTTTTAATACTGGGAGTCTCCAACCCCTCTGCTAAGCATACAGGGTATGGCAAATCGCCCCATTACCGTGGAGGAGGCTCAAGTCCAGCAATGCACAGTATGGGCTGCTGATGTGATATATTCTTTATTGCATATAGTTAACTAGCGACCCGCCCCGAGTTTGCACGGGTGTTCTCGTATTACCTTACAGAAGCTTCATACTTCTCTATAAATTATTACCCTGATTTAGATTAAGGAGCTGAAGCAGAGAAAATGACAGACGAAGATAGTGACTTTGCTTTAAACTGTTATTGGTGCAACTCAGCAAATGAGTCCAACGATAATGCCTCAAGGAAACTTTTAAATAGTAAATTACGTTGTGTTATTACAGGTACGGAGTTCACGAAAGCTAACTTGCACACAGCGGACGGTATATCTATAAGGTTTCCCCGCGTTACAAGAATTAGAGACGACAAGAATTGGGAAACTGCTACCAACCTCAATGAACTCAGACATTTGTTTAAGACCTCCAAAGAGAAAACTGATGTGACATTACTTAACAAGCTGGCTGCCAAAGCGAACGAAGGCGACTCTTATGAACCACCAACGAAGAAAGTTAAAACCAGCCCTAAGAAATTGGGAACGTTAGATCGTTTCTTAAGTAAGTCACCTAAAGACAAAGAAATCGTACTAAATCTGCAAAAGGTACCCTCTAACCCACTTCCTGATACATTTTTGGACAAGAAACTGGGTTTTTATCCAAAATTGCTAAGTTTTCCGAAGGCAGAAAGAAAACACTTTGAAAGACATTGGATTGCTTATGGTGGCACTGTTGAATACCGTGTAAGGTCGAATGTTGATTATGTTGTTCATAATGATAGTGTTATAGATTTTGAAAGTATGAATGCTTTAACCAAAATGTTGCCTCCGGAAGTTAGGCATGTTAACAAATATTGGTTGATAAAGTGTATTAACGATATCAAATTGCATGATACAATAAAATATGCAGTAATTGTTGAACCATAGTCTACAGAAATGTCAGTGTTTGTGGATTGAAATTATTTTTAAATTTGAATTGTTATATTGATTTAACTATTTGAAAGAATGTATTCAGTATTTTTACAACCAGAGTTGGCTCAGATGTTATTAAATACAAAGCCATGTTATTATATTGTAATTTATTTTAAACGTTTTACCGCAGCTCCGATTTAACTATTCGTGCCTACAAATCTACTATACTGTACATACGTCATCACCAATCACCATCCATCATCATAAACATCTCCCTGTGGGTGGAGAGCGAGTAGCGCCGAAGGCTTCATCTGTTCCTATGTATATATGTACGCTTAGATCTTTTACTATGGAACGGATTTCAATTCGGTTTTCAACAACAGTGAGAGTGATTCAAAAGGAAGGCAAGAAAAAAAATTTAAGTAAGGGTAAAGTAGGTGTATGCGAACGAAGTCGGGCCTGGTACACTAGTAATGATAAAAATGCAACTTTACTGATTGCATCTTTAGGCGATTCAAGTTGGTACTGCGAAACAAAATCGGACGGAAATAGTCAGAACGGTCCTAAGTGTCCAAAAGGGACCGCGAGCTACACGCGCTTTTAAAAATAATCACCAGCTGATGGAGACCTTTCTGGGGCATCTGAGCCCATAGCCTGTTTAGCCGCGGGCTCGGTTGACCACTATCAGTTTGTGGTGGATGACTCCACCTACTAATCGTCCAAGTCAAACTGATGACCATCGCAATGGACACAAGCAACGTGAATGTCCCCATGTCTGCATCTCCCCCGGGAAGTCGTGACTGCGCTTGGAGACGCCGACCAACGGAGTGGTGGCGAATCGAGGAATTGTAACACGTTTAATTAAGTATGAATTGAAATGTAACTTCTGCTACGACTGACGCTAGGCTCGGGCGTATAGAGGCTTGGCAATCTTCCTGCTGTTGCATCTTCGAATGTTCTTCGCCACCATTCCGTGGTATAGAACTCTGATTAGAATCGTGCAGACCGCAGACGGCAAAAGCAGACTGCAGATGGTACAATACAAGACAGGCGGTAAGTAATGCACATCGGCTCGTTTGGGCGACAGTCACTATGCTCTACTAGCCAGTGTGCATTAGTGAATTTTTTTGTATATTAAACTAGCCACACATTTGACTACCAACAACAACAACATCGTTACCCTGTATCAGTCCTTTACTCATCATTCCACCTGGCCGGATAGCGTCCTACATTAGGCTTGCCGAGTCGTGGTTTCCAATTAAGATCTCGTTTGATTAATATGGCAAATGCCGCTTCGGACTGCTAATTCTGTTACTTTGCTTCTCTGTCAGATTACTATGTTGCAAATTCCATCCATCAGCGAGATTCCAAGCATAGCGCGTTTCATTACGTTCTGAGCGACCTTTAACTGGTGTCTATTGTAGGATTGCACGTCTCGGCACCGTAGGTCGTCACATAGTATTGCAGTAGGTATAGGTGACTAGAAGACCCTATGATTTTTTCTAGATGAAGTAGGTAATATAATATGATGTAGGTATTTATCGACTTCTCACCTAGTGGTAAGTGATAATGCGGCCGAAGATGAAGCATACCTGTCTAGGAACAGCCTATTTACTCTAACCTTGAAGGCGTCCAGATTATAATTATCAGGTAACACACTCGCAAGCAGCGTGTTTTACAGATGTCGGTGGTAAAGAAATAATACACATATTTACATCACACCTACAGCCCGTAACAGTCCAGTCTAGACTTGTAGTCCGGCCGGTTAAAATACGGAACTTCATAGGTTTTTATTTGTTAGTTGACCATTTATTTTTCCGCTCTGTTTTCAATGTAACACCGACTACCCCGAAGTAGGACATTATTTGACATCGGGATGGATGATAGTCTACATAAGCCAGAACTCTGCGACGTCACTTTCCATACAAATTGGTGCTGTGTCTGCACTTTTAGGGTCGATTGGGTACTCGCTTTTGTGGATAACTTTTTTCTATCCACAAGTGACTACTTTGTAGTGCCAAATATGGAGACCAAACTTTCTATACCTTCCTATAATGCTACTTATTGGTATCTAGGGTGTTTGTATATGCGTAGGCATGTATGAATGAGGTGGTCACACCAAAAAGAATTTAAATATAATATTTTGTAGATATTATTAAAGTTTGCCCTCCATCTTTATTTAGTAGACATTTAATTATGGGTACCGGCCGTGGTCCGTCACCGTGTGACGCCTGCAACCAAAATGGGAGCAAATTCTCATCGGCACATATTGCGCGCATATAAGTTTAAATCGATCCCCTTCGTTTATATTTGTGGTTAGCCATTGGCACGTGGGACAAAGCAAAATTTAATTTCTTGAGATCGAATGAACTAAACGTAACTAATCAACTAACAAATTGGCAAACGTCTATAGACTGCGGTGACTGTTTACCATCAGGCAGGCCGTAAGCATGTTTGCCACCTAAGTGGTAAAAAAGATCGAGTGCGAATTACCTAACAGCCTGCCTACCTTCATTAAGTGCCCATAACAGTAAAATCGCGTAACGTTTAGGTACTTAAAACATTCATGTGGTGCAAGAAAAACTGCTACCCAAGGTATAATTAAATCGAGCGATGCAGTGCATACACGGGGTCTCAGAGGCAACATAAGCAGTTTCCCTAGACCTAGGAAACAACACAATACTAAATCACGCTCGATTTACAAAGCAACTGTGGCGCGAAAGCCTCTATTGTTCACATTCTCTACAACACCTGTACTCGTAACTACAGCTGTAAGATCCTCCTGCAATGCAGGTGTTCAGACGCAATAAAACACCTGTAAATAGAGTTAGTTGAAACCGTATTAGACTCGTGGGTGCTATAAGTGCTATTGATTGTACCTTTACACTTACACTGAACCGTTCGCAGAGCCATTTCGCGGTTACTGTTATGGCCAGGTGATCATATTGATTTATTTTGGGACCCTCTACCAAATATGGGTTAGACCTTAATTAATTTCATTTTAATATCTATCGGTGCTTGTGGGGCGTTTAAGTGGTGTTATGTGGGTATATTGTGTTCTTGGATTCGGGATATTGGTCGCTAAATCAAATAGGGAATGCTGGCAAGCAGTTTTCTTAATTGATAAAGATTGTCAGTAATTAAGGTAACCCTTAACACGTTGGTACGTAACAACCGTAACTGCAACCCGTAACAGGTGCGCCTGCAGGAAAAATAATCTGTTATCAAACACTTTTATATATCTACTAGCATATCCGTAATTTATTTATTTACCTACTACTAGTGACCCGTACCCGCTTCGCAAGGGTAGGGTTGTAAGTAACCTTAACAAATTATAAACCGAAACCTTAATCATGAATCACTGTCTATTAGTAAAAACAGTATTAAAATCCGTTTAGTAGTTTTTGAGTTTATCGCGAACAGACAGACAGACGCGGCGTGTAGTGATAGTGATAAATCTTTAGCGTTAAATTTCTTCACGGTACACAACACTCACGATTTCCACGGACACAACAAGCGTCGAACTTCTAGCCGCATTAATATGAGGGCAGGAAGTCTATTCGCACATCATAACAGCTGTCACTTCTCCGCTCACCCTCACCCTGCCGAAACGTCGGGAAAATAAATCGAAAAAGGTACGCCGCGTGTGATTCCCGTTTGAAATACTTGATAATATGTGTAAAGAACACGAGTTTAGTCTGAAACAAACACTACTAGTTTGTTGAGCTAATAATGAACATAGAACAAAATTGATCATCCCCTCCTTATATTTGCCTACGTCCATCTCAAATAAAAAAATGTTAACGGCTCTGAAAGGGTGACGCAGGGTTGCGGCACAGAGGACTACATAAATCGTAGCTGCGGTGAGTCGTTGGCTGTTTTCCGCAGACGGGCAAACTACCTCGATATAGGTACCTATACCATCTGACATCTTCAGTCTTGTTAGCCATAAAACTCTGTCTTCATGTCGGGTCACAGTCCAGTGAGACCTTTATAACGTCATAAAGTCAGATCAATGCGTCCGTACTCGTGTATCTTGATTTGTATTGTCGCGTTGTTTTTGTACTTTAGAGCGTCGGCTAGTGGTAAAGGCTTCTGACTCGTAAGCGAGAGGTATCGGGTTCGAATCCCATTGCGGCCATGTACCAATGCCTCTTTTCTAAGTTATGTACATTAGTTGAACATTAACCGATGCTCCTGTGAGGTGATGAAACCTGTACATTCAGGCGAAAGAATGGTGTAACTATGATTAAATCTGGTCAGGTTCCCCTGGTCAGATGGCAGTCGCTCTACTGTAATTAACTGATATGTCAAATCCTGGATTATGGTCCACGCGGACGCCGGGCCCTCGTGCGCGAGAGCACAACCGGGACACACCAAGATGATAATTATTTATTTTACTATACTTTTGTGGAAAGAATTCTTATGTTTATCTATACAGGTTCAAGACGATTGAGATGAAGGAGAGACTTTGTACGTAAGTACCTATTACGTAAATAAGGAACCATATAGGTAAGAAAATAAGAAGAACATTGCTTCTAGGCTCGACCCTAATCAGGAAATTGACTTATGTATTTTACAAACAGCAGTCCAACAAATTGATCTAATCCGGTGGCCAAAACTGGACCTGTGTGTCGCCGAACATTAGAAATATTTACATTTTATTTTTAACTGTGGTGACACGGAACGAAAACTTTTCCGTGGGTTACCTACAGCATTCCCAAGCAACATAAAGAAACCCCTGACCGACTAAACATATTACATGGAACTGATTAACTATTTCTATTCTCACCGTACCAACTATTTAGAAGAATTATTAATTTCTAATGGCCTTACGACCATAATAAATAAATAAATAATAAAACAAATATGCTTAGACAAATTCACACAGCGCCATCTAGCCCCAAAGTAATCAAAGCTTGTGTTATGGGTGTTAAATAACTGATAAACCATACTTATAAATATATTTTTAAATACATACTAACTGTATACAACTTTAATTTATATTCATATTAAATTCATTCATAAATTAAAATTCACCATTTCAATTTTTGCCCGACCGGGAATCGAACTCAGGACCTCTGCGTGGCAGACATCTCTTATATTATAATTTAGTCCGAATTTCAATATGGTTCCCGCGGGAACTGGTGCAAAATGCCACGTTAACATGCCACGCGGAATCCCATGTTCGATTCCCGGCCGGGCAGAAATTGAAATGAGGAATTTTAATTTAAGTTACGGGTGTTATATGTATAATGAGTACGTATTTAAGAAATATATAAGTAGTTTATCAGTTTTATGGTACCCATAATACAAGCTTTGTTTACTTTGGGTCTTGATGGCGCTGTGTGAATTGTCCAAGCATATTTATTTATTATAGGGTCCCGAGACTGTTCACCCAGTCTCAGAGTCCCCAGTGGATGACCAAACCTAACCTAACGAGTGGTGAGCTGCTCTGCTGTGCGGAAATTCGACTAGCCTCAAAGTATGAAACGGTCACCCAGTTCCTCTGCGAGATATTTTCAGTTATGTATACGGTGATCCCACTTGTACATATTTAACTTGGTTACCTGTTTATTCACAATGTTACGAAATTCTCTTTGGTAGGTCTCATTACATATTCGTTTGTCGAGTACCATGGTTAGCATCAGTGCAAAATACGGCAAACAGAAGTAATCTTGGTAATGTTTTGTGTATTAGGATGTCCAATCAGAGTTACGGTCAAGCACTACATCTATTTATACATAGTATAAAACAAAGTCGCTTCCCGCCGTCTGTCACTATATTATCTATTTACGCTTAGATCTTTTAAACTACGCAACGGATTTTAATGCGGTTTTCAACAATAGATAGAATTACTCAAAAGGAAGCAAGAAAAACAGGGTAGATAGGGGTAAAGTAGGTATACGCGAACGAACTCGCGCCGGGTTTACTGGGTTGTTATACAAATAAAGATAATATCTACTATGTAATCACACTCCTACTTCACAGGTCATTATGAATGTGATGTAACAAAAAACTTATCTAAGCATGACTAACTCACGACTTTCATGGTTTTCATTGAAGCTACCTCTTAACCTAGATCTTATAGGGTAGGCTAGGATAGGGATAGCCTAAGGGTAGGGATAGCATTATTAACTTGAAACCACGCTAATGAAGTCTTGCCGGGCAGCTACTGAGTAAAGTAAAGGTTTTCTAAAAGTAAGCACATGTCTTTACTTACCTAACGATTACAGCGGTACTATCTCCTTGGTACAAAGAAAGAAATAACGGTATCAATTACCTTCTTTCAGGCCTTAATCAGCTAGGTAGCTATTAATTCAGGGTATTCCATGCATTAAAGAAATAGGCTGAATACGCCTGAACAAATTGGACGGCAAAATTAGATTCCATTCAATTGAAGGTGCTATTGTACGACGGTAGGGATTCATCTTGTGAATGACCCATCCCCCTATTGAAGTAAATTGGGGATAGTTAACCAAATAATTGATGTATATATAACTAAGTTGTCACAGGTCGTGGAAAAGGTTGCCATAGCAACGCGCAAATTTCATTAAAATATTGTTATTATCCGACAACACATCGTGCGGATAGCTGTATATCTACGACTTAGGTAAGGATGGAAGATATGATAAAGGTGCCTTCGGAATTAGATCATACAATTCATTCGCAAAGTCCCTGAAATGCAACTTGTAAAATACCGTCAGACGCGCAACCCCATGCATATGTTCGAGGTAGAGTCGGCTGCAGAGTGACCGTGCCCTAGCAATAGCATTGAAGTTGCGTATCTATCTACTGGAGTATAGGACAATGGAAAAGTCAACAGTTGACCTTAAGCAATTCCAAATTGCTGCCAATTACAATTCGATTGAGCCATTAGTAAATTAGCGGATTTGAGGCCCAGATTCACTACGACTCGAAGATTAAGCAGTCAAGCCAGAAAATTAAGTTCTTTGAATTTATAATTAAAAGGAAAGCATTTGTCTGCCATCTCATCATTATGTGGTAGGAGACTAGGGAGATTAGTTTAGATAGTGCCTCTCTTCTAGTATTTAAATTTTTACGCAGATTATGTTTAAGACTTATACCTTATCTGAAAATTATTTACTTACGATACTTAGTATCGATCGTTGAATTAAAAAACGGAGGCAATGACAATAGTGGAGGAAATGCAAACGAAGCGATTCAATCAATACAAATCGGTGGAATATCGGCAATAGAATAAGAATGAATGAACACTTTATTGCATAAATACAAGATACTATTATTATTGCTATATGAACCAACCTAAATCTCGTGCCCCGAAGAGGCACACTTACCAACATTTTAAATACTTAAACTAAAATTGAAGTCCAATGAAGTTTGAAGTATTGAACCGGTAGAATTCATCTGCGCTTGCTACAACCAACAAACTAGAAAAGAAAAATGTTCGGGAAAAACGCCAAATCTGCTCCATTCTGTTGAAGCCGTGGACAAAGCTTATTAACAATAAACATACGGCAAAAATACTAGTTGTTGCCTACGGGCCATCCAAACAAAGTCGCTTTCAACCTCTCGTTTTAAAAATAAAAAGCCCCCAACAATAAAAGCTAACGCCGCACAAAAAATTCACAACGGCCAGCTCGGAAGTGCAAACGGCATTCGTACTTGACCCTTTTTAATAACGAATAGCAGCATAGGCACTCCAATAGCGCATTCACAAAGCAATGCCGAATCAAAAATTAAAATTTTCGCAAACAAAACCCCGGGCGGGCGACGCGTAAAATCTAACGAGGTTTAATTCCAGTTCGCGTTGGGAGATATGTATCTAGAATGATTATGTAGGAAAGACTACCTAGTATGTTTGGTTTATATAAGAATTTTTTATTGGTTTATTGAACGTAAAGTGTAATAACAATTACATAAATAAATACTAACTTTACACATTACTAGTTACAAAGTTACATCGGCCAGCCTTCTGGGCAGCTTTCCTAATACCGTGAACCTGGGATACATTTTTACCTGTAGGTTTGTTAATTGTTTTACTTAAATATTATTATTTAGTCAGTTTTAAATAAGAAAATTGAGCGCCAGAGATTATAAATAGATAAAGAGATGGCCAGATAGGAGAGAAGAGTGGCGATTGCTTACACTGCTTATTTAATAGTCATACTCTTAAATATGTGATGATGAAATAAGAAAATTGCACTGGATGCTAATTTAAAATTAAACTCTGACACTGCTAATACACTGTATGAGCTTCGCTTAGTTTGCTAAGCGAAGCTTAAGTACAGTAGAAGTGCATCATAGCATCACTTTAATATGCAAGGGATAATAATTAATGCATGCCTCGTCTATGTTGCGTCTCCTCTGCCAGATTTGTACCTTTGCGTATGGAAATTTATAACGAACTAGCTAGAGGGAGCTATTTCGAAGGCAATGATAACCGTTTAGACCTGCGCATGGATTTCTGGCGCACCCCGGAAATATGACCATAACTTTTTTCCTATAGCGATTCGAGAGTTGTCGCGAAAGAAAAAGTTGTAGAAAATGAAAAATCCTTTCTAATGGCATATTGCTTAATGTTATTGGTCAAATAGGCTGAGATGTCTGGACCACCTTTCGAAATAACTTGAAATATGAATAATTCATTATGATTATCTGGCTTTATGTTCTCTTCAGGGACTTTGTCAGATATTTAGTTACAATTTATTTAAAGTTGTTTGTCGACGCAAATCAATACTTTGATCTTGAAACTTTGCAAAAGCCAAAATTGTAGAGTAATTTATGTAGGAGGTACCAAGGCGCCATAAATTAAGAGGAGCAAAAGTTATTCTCTTAACGCCGTTTTCCTCCGGTTGATACGAAACTGCGGAAACTTTACTCTTTAGCTCGTTTAGTTGCCAAATAGCGTGGCGAATAACATTTCCGGAATATTTCTACATCGTAAAAGGCCATTTATACCGTACACTGGTGACCGATGTTGAATTATGGGGCAGTATTGCAGTTTCTACCTGGAGGACGTTAAATAGAATAAATCCTGTTACAATGTGTACCTGTTACAATCTCTCTCTGGAACTTCGGTGGCCGAGCGGTTAGGGTAACCAACTCGTAAGCGAGATGTGCCGGATTTGAATTCTGCTTCGGTCATGTACCACTAACTCTTTTCTGAGTAATGTACATTAGTTAAATTCTAACCGATGCTCTTACTATGAGAGAAAGGATTGTGATGGAACCTGCACATTCAGGTGACTGACAGTGTAACCATGATCCAATCTAGTTAGGTTCCCCTGGTAGCAGGCTCACGGAAGTTAGATGGCAGTCGCTCCACTGTAATTACCTGATCTGCCAAGTCCTGGATCATAATCAAGGCAGACCCCGGGCCCTCGTGCGCGAGAGCACAACCGGGATATTAATGCCAAAATTATGGTTTTATTACAATGGGTACCAATCTATTGGGATAATTTCTTCTGTTTAATTCGTTTTGGTGCGTTTAGACCTTTAATTGTTTGATTTTAATTTCAATTAACAGTTTGTTGCAAAACTAGGACCGTCCCATCAAGACCTAACAAAGAGTCTGTTTCTAAAAAAAATATCTTTCAGCAGCTCTAGAAAACGAGTATTGTGGCCTGGCCATTGATTCTTCAATTCGCGACTCAGAAACCTAATACCGGTGACATTAATTCTGCTACGGATAAATTCATTTGTCCTTTCATGTATACAGAAATTCCGAGCTTAGCTCTTTCCATCGCACACTAAGCAACTTTGAGTTTTCTAATGAGGCACTCATATTAAGGCATCCCTGCAAAGTGCAACAAAATATTTGTTGAAAATGGGAAAATAATTCTATGTGGTTCATACGTGCGTTTAACAAGTGCTTACTTTCAGTCAAATTTACTAACGCAATGAAATGTTTTATGCCACAGATTTACGTAAAATCATTGTCAACTATTAGAGATAAGACTCCGATCTAATTTTTCTCAAGACTAGCCCAAGTTAATTTCATAGTTCAAGTTCATATCTTCAATAGTTAAAAATTTTTGCTATGGTTTCAAGATTTCACTGGATAGAGAACTTTGAGCGGATTTATCTTTTAGCCTCCTTTCCTTTCTTCTTTTGTCTTTTATTATAATATTTTAGTCTATTTTATATGTACCTATTAGTGTATATTTTTGGTATTTGAGATGTAGATATTAGTGTATATTTTTATTGTAACTATAATTATTTTGTGTATACCTTAATAAATGTTCTTCATTCACACGAGACCAGAGATTTACAATTCAGTACTAAGAACGTAAACCAAGCCAAGCGCCAGTCCTCAATAAAATAACAACACAACAATATTACGCCTGTGATTACGCTTTAACAAATCCGCGAACATAAGCCGCTTATTCTATTGAGGGGGGGGGGATTGAACCGGTTTCCGCTGGTTGATACGTGCCCCGGTAATAAATAAACCGGCTCAAAACCGCCGAAAACGCCTCCAGTCTACCGCACGTGTGTACGTTTTAAAATTTCAACAGCCTCGCTCCAAAGGCTCAAGTGTTCTGTGTTCCTGGTGCTTGTGTGTGCAAAGCGTATTAATTATTTATAGGTAGGACGCCAGCGGAATGAGCGGCCTTGCTACGGCCCGGGACTGTTTGCATTTGCATATTATGTTGATTGTTAACACGCTTAATTATTAGGCGCGTATTCGTCAAGCACAAAGTACAAAGTATTCGCCGTACATGATTTTCTTAGAAAGAGTGACATCAGTGTCAGTTGAAATGATAAAAGGGAAAGTGGTTCGATCGGCAATGTTGGTAGACCGATTGTTTCGGATAGGACGACCTGAAAACTGCATTGGTCGCTATCAATTGCTTTGGTATCTGCGTTTTCGTGTGGTTGTTTTGTAATCGTTGTGTCCACGACACAGATATACCACCATTCTGACCAATAGCCGGACGTCTGCAGGTTTACCCCGAAATGACACATTCGAGGGAACACGTGATCCAAATGGTCATCTTGTTAATGTCCCGGTTATGCTCTCGCACGCAGGGCCCGGTATCCGCCTTGACCGTGATCCAGGATTATGCAGATCAGATAATTACAGTCGAGCGACTGACATCTAACCTCTTCGAACTAGATTAGATTGGATCATGGTTACACATTCAGTCGCCTTAATGTGCAGGTTTCATCACCATGTTTTCCCTCACCGTAAAAGCATCGGTCATTATTCATCTAACTCAGAAAAGAGTCATTGGTACATGAATCCCATTAGTCAATGTATCCCAGTATAATTTCCCTTCTCGTTAACCTCCATTGATTTCACGTATTCCCGTGTAGCTCCCATAAAACAGAACTGCTTTACTTTAATATTTACTATAGTTAATACCTATCATAATGATCAAGGGCTTTATCTTTGAACCGATTAAAATTACAATTTAAACTGTCAGAACCCTGGTTGTTACTCAAAATAGTGAGTTCCTTTCATTTGTAAATTAGTTAAATGGGATTGTCTTAGCTTGCTTCAATAAAATCGTTTGAACCTACTTTAGGTATCTATGTGTAAACTTTATTTGTTGTATTCCTATATTAGTCGGTTAAACTGACTCTGATTCGTCAATAATTCGTCTATGTTTAGATTTATCAGAGTCATCACCTTTCGTTCCGTCTTCTGCCAGGGCCGGCTTTCCGACTCATACTTCTCCACTTCGCCCGGTCTTGGGCATCCTCGCGTCGTAAGCCATTGGCTCTCGTATCCGACCTGGATGTCAATCAATCGCTTCTTGGCCTTCCGCGGGACCGCTTACCTGATACCGGCATTAAAACTGCCGCAAATATTTCCCACGTATCCCTGGGGCTTTCGCAAGACGTGACCAACCGTCTGGATTTATCAGGGTACCTATTCATAGTCTAAAACAAAGTCGCTTCCCGCCGTCTGTATCTATGTACGCTCAGATCTTTTGAACTACGCAACGGATTTTATTGCAAGTTTCAACAATAGATAGAGTGATTCAAGAGGAAGGTTTATAAGCAAGAAAAAAAGGGCAGGTAGGGGTAAAGTAGGTGTACGCCGGGTCCACTATATAGACCATAATTGTTAACACAAATACACAGAAATTGTCAATCAAAAACTACTCCACCTACGCACAGGGACAAACACATGTTCGAAATGAAATACGTAGCAAAATAAAGCGCCACCACAAACATGTTTGCAGCCAGTAACTACATAACCTACAATTTATTTGTGTTTTGTTTTCCGCACACTTGGCAACTGGACGCAACACAAACAGGCGCCCGTCCAACATTGTTACGTGTAAATACTCCGCTGTGTACAGTCGCCTGCAGGGTGAGACTCTTCAAAGTACTATTATAAATGTACTTTTCAACCGCCAAACTTTCTTTCATCGAACTTGCCCTCAGCCACAGAATATTGATACTAACTCCAGCACCACGTCAAAATAACAATACCCAAAACTGTGAAAGTTCTTGTCGTGATAACCCGTCATTGGCGTATATGACACTGTTTCCCATTGTCGAAGGTTAATCGATAAATAATAGCCCCTTTCACGATTAAGCCTCCTTCGTATTAGTGGAGGGATTGTCAAAATATCTACACTAGGTTAGAGAAAACAATATTGATAATAAATAAAAGAAAACTCTGCTGCGGAAGTACTAGCTGGATCATCGACGATAGGTCGCGCGACATCAGTCTGTCAATAGAATATTTTACTCTGCCAGACACAGATTGCCTATAGCTCATTTTAATTATCGTCATCGTTTTGAAATCACGTCTGAAAAGCGATCAAACTGACCAACGTTTAAATAATATTACAACGTTTAATATTACCATTAAGAATGTATTAATTATCTTCTAGACTAGCAGAAACAAAACGAAGTCCATTTGATTTTGCTTATTTAATCATTTTTGAAAATAGGCTTCCATTTTATACTCTCCTGCATACCAGGCGGTCTACGCTTCTTCCCAGCTTACAGTGTATCTACCTACCTCTGTACCGGCATTGCAATAATTAAAACTGAATTTTCACCGTTAACCGTGGGTATAATGGAAGAGAGAATTGAAAGACCACATTTCGGTCCATTTCGCGCGTTTTAAGTAGGGTCTTGGTTTTCTTGCTGCAGTTACTATACAATTACAGAAATAATACTATTATATTTTCGATATTTAAATTGTAATTTTGAACGAACAATTTAAAACGAGTAGATTTAAAAGGAGCTAACTTTGCTATTCGCGTCTATATAGACGCTAGCCTATGTTATACTGGCTTTTGGTAAATCTTATAAAAAAAAAATGTATGGAATAAATAATAACTGCGAATAATTAGGAAATATATTAGGAAAGACTAACGGCCGTTTTCAATAAACTTAGGAATCATCTAAGTTCCACCTTAACTAGTTTTTAGCCTATCAGCAAGGTCTAAATTGGGATAAGAAAGAACTTAGGATTTTCCTAACTTTAGTGAAAACAGAAATTAGAGTGGGTTGCACTCAACTTCAGCGACTCCTAAGTTTGCGCCTTAAGATATTCCTAAGCATTTAGGAGTCATAAAATCTGTGTCATGAGGATAAGAGTGACTTATCGAGTTTAGTTTTTACTTATGGTTTGTGTTGGTTCAATGATTTTCTTGTTAGGAATATTTCAAATCAACTTAGCCGTTGCCTAAAATTTTGTGTAATTGGACATTATTCCTACATATAGAAAAATTTCTAATTTTCACTTTTCAATAACTAAATTTTCGCAAAGTGTTTCCGCTGCTCAACAGTACTGGCAGGGTCACTAACGAGATGTTGGAATAATACGCAATGTATCAGGTTTAGACGTATAATGAATCACATTACTTAGCCTAACTTACATAAATACCCTAAGTGCGGGGTGAGGTGTGCGCTACACACTACAAAAGACCACAGGACTTCATAGCCGAACTCAGCACTATTCGTACCTCTGCAGCTCACTCTACAGGCACCTGCCCTGCAGTAATGAAAACTGAATTTTCACCATTAACAATGTTAACGGTACACGTTCCTGGGTTAACGTTAAAATCGGCGAGCGAGATAATGGTAAGACCACATTTCGGTTAGGATGCGTTTAATGGGTGCTCGGTTTTCTTGTTGCGGTGATTATAATGAGATACACCGCAGTATCAAAGTCGTTTGTAATACAAATGTGTGGTAAATGTATGGTAAATGTGTTGTCGTTTAATTAACAGAAACACGCATATGCTTACCACAATTTGGGGTCTATAAAGGTTCTATAGAAGGATTATCAATGGAATATAAATTACGGAATAATGACAAGGGAACGTGTCGGCGTGAACGAAGATGTAGAGTCGAGGATAGAGAAAGGAGTGCTGGGTTTGGCCATGTAATCGTAGAGAGGATGAATGAGAGGAATTACCAAACAAAATCGGAAACGGAAATATAAATACCTCTGGTCTTTCGTTCCTCTCTTTGGAAACAACTAGTACCTTCTGCTGACGTCATACGGGTGTAATAGCATATGTCGTCACAATCACAAGTGATGTCGAAAGTCTAGCTAAAGTGATAATTTTTGCCACCAGTAATGAATTTCAAAAATATTTTTTTATATTATTATCTACTTAATTAAAAATAACATTAATACATATACGTGTGCAGATCATGTCATGATCATGTTGATCATGATCAACCTTAACTTACAACAATAAGTAGATGATTAAAGGTTTGTTGAGTTGTATTGATTTTGATATTACTACAGGATAAGGTGCTAATATGTATGTCTGACTGTGAAGATATTGGACTGCTGATGATCAGGAAATACTGGTAATAAATAGTAATAATACATAGTAACAATATAATTAGGGAGCACCGCTCGGCTCCCGAGAGGTTCAGCCAATCTAGGGTCCCCGGCGGTAGACCATGGATAACCTCGTTTTGAGAACGGTATATTAAGAGAGTCACGAGCTTCGGTGCATTCGCTTAGCCTCAAAGTAGGAAACGGTCACCCATCCAGTTGCCAGCATCAGCGTGCATTGCTTAACTTTTGTTATCGGTCTCGCAAACACGCTGCCAGTGATAATAGATATGATGTGTATAATACGTATATAATGCTGTAACAATGCCGCAGTAAGTTAGTAGGTGCCTGTTTTATTTTTGTACATAACGTAGTCGTTCCAGTTTCCGTACGACCAGTAATAAAGAGTTTACATACATATACACTAGCTGGAACTGTAGTTCGAACTCATTTCCTCTGAAACCTATAAGCTATGCATTGTGAGATCCTGTCGGTTATATTTACGAAGAGGTACTAACCGATTTAAAAGACCTTCAAGAAAGTCTTGAATACAAATAGTATATGTGAAGGCCTGTAAATTATCAGTGAGAAACGACCAGACAGACTACCAAAGAAATAGGAAATCTATAACTGCCGCCCGTAACATAATATCAGGATTCATTTTATTTTATTTATTAAATTTAAGAAATCAACAGCGTTACAATTTGCTTATGTCTAATATAGGTACTTATAGTAAATAAACCTCTTTATAACTTTATAGTAAGGTAATTAGGTAGTAGGTAATTTGAGGAGCCATCGTTTTTTTGAACGGCCTTTTCTGGGAGAGTTTATTACGTAAAAGCAGTTTATAGTTTTTATTTGATATATCATTCATACACTAAGGTCAGTTTGTCACCTTAGACCAAAATAGAGTGCCAATATGAGGACTAAAATAATACCCCTCATGCTTGTTTTAATTTATTAGGTTTAATGCACAGTATAACTATCACTGATCATCTGGCGTTGTTGTCCCAGTTATGCTCTCGCGCGCGAAGGCCCGGTTGTATGCTTTAACCATGATACAGGATTGGGCAGATCAGGTAATTACAGTGGAGTGACTGCTATCTGACCTCCATGACCCTGCTACCAGGGGAACCTGGCCAGATTGGATCATGGTTACACACATACCCGCCTGATTGTGCAGGTTTCGTCACAATGTTTTCCCTCACCGTAAGAGCATCGGTTAGTATTCATTCAACTGATGTACATAACTCAGAACCGAAAAATTTGAACCTGGTACTGTAACCAACGAGCCTGATACAGTAAACATAGCGGTAGTGTTATTAACCGCTCCTAATCAGTAAATTACACTATTCGCCTTTAAAATGGTAATAGACGGCTTAGAAATTGGCGGTAACCATCCAATCCAGGCGGACTTCGTAAGCTTGACAGTTTCCTACTACCTAAAATTAGATGTCCTATTTACATAAGGGTTAAGTGAAAGGATAAACATAGTAGGCGTAGCTTGGAAGTTTGCTCGTTATGCAGTATTAAACTGTAGTAAGTCTAACATTAGAAGACGTGCCCTCTCCGGTCGTTTGCGATTCGGCATAATGCTAAAATAAAACTCATACATGGTTAAATAAATACTACGCAAAGTATCAGATTTTTTATGCTGGTCATTTGCGTTTAAGACACAATGCCTAAAACATAATATTCGCTATCTTTAGCCAGAAAATGATATGCTGGTCGAAACGATTGACCCAAACAGTAAATAATTTAATAAATAAATTGAACTCAACTCTGCAAGTGAAAATAGAGGTAAAGTGCAGTTGATTTAGAATTCTCACTATCCATCCTACTCCTAAGTAAATTCAGTTCGATTGTTACTAGTAATACCAACAGCTATAAATATTTGAAACAAGTATCAGCTAGCGGCTTCTTCGTATCACGTACAGTCGTAGAAACTGTATAGTTAGCAAGTTCAAAAAGGTCTAAAATTGGCTGTGTTACAATTTTCTGACGTGTGGTTTATAATCAAAAACCCGAATGAACTCAGTTTTCTCGACTGTACTTACTATGTCAAGCTAGGAATAACACAGATCAGTTAGGAACATGAAAAGTCCGGAACAAATCCATTCCCTTGCCGGTTGCCTGTTTCCGGCTTCGTATATTTTCTCTTTGCTTGCTCACACGCATGCTCGATTTCCGCTACACTGAAGTGAAAACACATTTCGTTTTCACCTAAGGGATTTCGATTCTATTCAATTTAGCGAGTCGATTGTACAGTACAATATTCGGATTGTTTCAATTTTAGGCATCTTTCAGACAGAGAGCGATCTGGCAGTTAGGCGTTCCTTGTTTGCGTTCTACGGTCGTTGTCTTATATGACGTTACATACACATACCCACAGAGCAGGCGGTCAGACCGCGTCGGTCAACCAGAACAAATTCAATCACGATTGTCTTTGGTTAGGCCGTTAAGTTAAATATCTGTGCAGTTAAGTGTGCAGTGATTGAATAATGTTTTAAAAAGCATCTGCGGCTTTCGGACTGCCCAAAGAAATCCACTTAAACCTGCACTATCATCACTATCGTGATATTGTGGGAACCGAACCGTACGACGTTGCCTGAATTTGTTAATTATACTACGAATAATGTTATAATTCAAAACTCCTTGACACTGGCTAAAGTGCGAATGTGACGGACAGCCATATTTTAAAAAGAAGAAGAAGAAACTCGAACACAGCACACGAGAACGAGGACGCCCGATCGCGTTACCGCCCTCTGTCTGAAAGATCTCTGGCACAGGAAACGGAGTTCATTATGAAAACGTCTCGCAAAAACGACTGTCACTAAAAGTGTCACAATTTCACATTTGAAATATTAAATCCATCGTTTATTGGAGTTTTGTGGTACGAGCATAAAATAAACTATTTTATTTACAGGAGGGTACGAGCTCCGTTCTGCGATTGTGTTACAATTTTCTGGGGCCGGTTCAGGGGTCTCTTTCTCGGCATTGCACGGTACCACATGACTGGTGTCCTGCATTGGACTGTTATGGGCTGTGATGATGATAATAAAACTTGGTCGGGGATTATTCGAATTTTTCTATTGGTTTGGTTATTAATTACTTTAAATCTGTAAAATACAATCAGTGGGCCGCCATTTGTAGTGGGTTTAGGAACCCTACACGGATAGCACTAGTGTACCTGGGATGCTGTTCGCGCCGCGATAGAGCGTTTGTTTCCTTCTTTCAATACTAAGATGAAAGAGATATACGCGCCTTTTCTCAGTTATTGCGCATGGGAGCACACTGAATAGACTTTATAAACAAAAGAATTAGAAATGATAGAGTTAAACAAAAAGCTCGTATGCCCTACACAGTGTTACTTGAAAGAGCAACACGAGTGAAACAATTTACGTTTCTGATATGTTCCGTTACGGGCCAGTTATCAAAAAACGGATTGCAGTGAATTTTGTGGATGATTGAGCATCAGCCTTTCCTGCCTCAAGCGAAAACATACGTCCATTTTCCGCCTTTTATCAGGTTGGAGCCCACCGTAACAACGTTTGAAAATAATAATAGCTTTTGAAGGGGTTACAAGTGATCGCTTTGTATGTTCTTATCCTGAAACTATAACTTGAATCTTAATGTAAACGCACCATTACGAGATATATAAGATACGGGCAAAAAAAAAATATAAAGAGAACAGATTTGATTGTTTTTCGATTTGTTTGTTCAAATGTAACTACTTAAAAACTACTTAACCGAGTTTCAAAATTCTTTCACCTATAGAAAGCGCGTAACAAAGTTTAACTTCAAAAAAATTTGAGTTCCCTAGAAAAATTGCGATTATAACCCAAGGTATCAAAATGCTGCATGTTCGCGCATAGATTCTGCACGGCTGCACCTATTTAACTTATTCTTTTTTTATGTGTTTGTAACTGTCAGGACAAGGTTTGCATAAAATAAATTAATAGTTAGGGTTGGTGTAGGATAGATGTAAGGTAGGTATATGGTAGGTGTACAGTACGTGTAGGGTATGGGTACGGTAGGGTAGGGGTAGTCGCAAACGACGACTTCGTTCTTCTTTCTTAGACACCGGGCAGCAAGTATTTTACAAGAAACTTCAAAGATTGGATTTACTCTAACATGTACAATGCAGCTGTATTCATCTCGCTTATTGTATAAGAGTCTCAAGGCACACAAGGGATCACAGACGTGGCTCATGACTACTGCAACCAATCGATAGCAATCAGGACTCCGATGTACGAAGCACGTGGTCGCAGTGCGAAATTTCTGTACAGGTAGGTATTTAAGAGGGAACTCTCCGATGATATTTGTATAGCGAAACCACTAGAAATAGAAACTACGTGGTTTCTTAACGCAGCAAGTAATGGTTACGAAATAGTGCTGGGATTATTAAGAAATAGTGAAACGCCCCGGCTTCGCACAGGTTTTCTTGACTTATCTTTACTATAATATGCTTGTATATATATTAAACCAGCCGGAAGAAATTCTCTAACTGATGATGAAAACCGTATGCCGAAATGATACCCGTTACGTGTCTTAGGAGTTAGCAGAAATACATACAGATAGACAGACACGCGGTAAGCATTAGAAATTAAACGCGAAATAGCTGACCCACGTGAACTAAAATAAAGTTGCAGAAAAAACAGGTTTTCAGTAAATACTCTACTAAGACTACATGTATCGTAGATCCAGAAATTTACAGGAAAATCCGAATTTAGAATATTTTCTAGTAGTAATAAAACATCGTTATTAACTTAATATCAAATTGAAAACAGGTGTGGGGGTTTATATGGACTTAAGGAATAAAATAAAAATTTGGGGATTCCGAAAGGGGTTTAAAAAAATAATAATCATCTCTCGTGTGCTCTCGCACACGAGGGCCCGGGATCCGCCTTGACCATGATCCAGGTTTTGATAGATCAGATAATTACAGTGGAGCAACTGATATCTGACCTCCGTGACCCTGCTACCAGGGGAATCTGACCAGATGGAAAGGGAGTTAACCTACCTAAACTCCTGCTTCCTAAGCTGATGCTATCATCACTAATCCACCAACGCTACTATAAATACATCTCTGCATAACAACTTACACCTACCCCATACACAAGTAGGTACAGATGTTATCGGTAAAAACGCACATCGGGTATTTTGTCGTCACCGTCGAACGCCTATATACTCTCTACTCTTCGAATGTGAGTATATAAAATAATTAATACAATAGTTCATTCATAATGTCACTTGTAATTTTCAAGTTCCTTCACATTACAAAATATATTATTAGTCAAGAACTTTTATAGTTGGGTCTGGAATCTGAATATGCTCTCCTGCTCTTTAATATTATGTGGTAATTTTTCATAAAGCGATTACCCTCTGACACTCAGGTGCTTAGTGGCGAGCGCTAATCTGTTCTGTACCGACATCAGGGAATATACTATAATATACTCAGAAAAGAGTCATTGTTACATGGCGGCACTTGGGTTTAAAACCGGTACGTAGGGGTACGAATCGGACCCCTGAACCATTAGGCCACCGACACTCCACTGTACCTGTAAAACGTTAACTCCAAAACATATTCAATAGGGGTCGCGTTGCAGCTTTCAAGCGATTTTGTACAGAAATAAAATTTCTATTAGACCGCCCTGCAGTTTTGAAATTTCAACGATATTGCTGCGGGCATTCTGTGCGCCCGAACGCAAATGCAGGGCAGGCCACGCTTGGTAAATATTTAAAAGGATGTACTGTCTTACGGGGTGGATAAGGCAAGGCATTTTTTGGACGTTGTAGGTGTATCTGTTGTACTTTGTGCCTATATTCGCACGAAAGAAGACAGCTCATAACAGTCCACTGCAGGACTTAGGGCCTCTCCCAGATCTAAGGAGTCTCTAGATCTTTTGCCTCGAAAACATTAGTCGTCTTGTACGACACCCACGATTGTAAGGGGTTGTTTTAATTTAATCAAAAATAAATGTGAAAGTAAAGTTAAAAAAAATAAAGTAAGGCAAAGACTAAATAAATAAATAATTTAGTGATCAAGTTTATGAGCCCGGCTAAGATTTTTCCCGGCGAGTACAACGTGGAGTTCTAACATTTTTTCTCAATGGTGGGCCTTTTGCTTGTTTGCCACTTGTTGTATAAAATATTGCAAGCTTCCAAGTAGATGCCTGGTAGCGATTTCAAGTTTACAAAGCGATGCTTAACGAAAAACTGCATTATTATATTAAATTAAGATATTTCTACAGGTACTATAATAGAAAACTTAGATTTTTTTTTCCGACTCAGATTAAATAAAAGGCTGAAATATAAAAAAAATATATATTTATGCAAAATGTAATAAAATTATCAGTGATAATTGGTTGTTAATAGTTTCACACAAGAGCCGACGTTAGTAACATCTACTTATATGCAAATTATTTTATGGAAGTTCCAAATGAATTTCCGCCATAAACGGCTTTCATTTCATAAACGCTTAAGCGCTTCTAGACTATAACTTCTCTGAAACCATAATCCATTCCCCACTTTATCCTGAGCCGAACTCAGGAGTAACTTCAGGAATATTTTAAAGTCCACTCTATCTTCGTACGGTGTCGATAGATGTGTAGAGTGGGAACTACGATAAGTCTCTGTTGCAGGTATTTACCGCAAGTTGCAGGTTAGTTGAGAGTTTATTGGCAAGGCACCAATCAATAACTAATACTAGATCTAACACTAATAGATAAGTTGTTTTACAACAAATACGTCTTGTACCGATAGAATATGATCATCATCGTCGATGCCATTATCATCAACTCGTCAAAATAATGATTCCATGATGAGATGTTGATCGTACGCTGTCGACATCCATAATTACTTTCATATAGACAAGCAAATGTATTTCTAACACATAATTTACTTTCAACCTGATCCATATCTACATCTCTTCGTCTCATTTAGAATCAGTTTTATAAGTCGCTACCTTGTTAGATGAATTTACGATGCGAGTACTTTTATATGAGCTCATAAATATTAGATCGAGAGTTGTCGGAGAGTCATCGATTCCCTTCAATATTAAAACACTTTTTCTTCGATCTTCCTGATGTTAGCTCTCACTGTATGTGTCTTTAGGGGTTCCCTTCGTACAATATATGTTTAGAAATACTTTTTACATTTTTTTGGTAAATGTACGCAAGTATCTACTCACCGTATTAGATTGGTAAGGTGTATAAATAAAAACAATTCGTCTATATGTTCTTAAACATTTACTTTTAAAGATTTTGGTCATATACTAGAAAATATACGAATTTCTATTCAGACACTAACAGAATACTAATCTAATACTAAACATATTTTAAACCAGGCTAACTAAAGCAATGGAGCTATTTCATGCAAGTGAACCGAAACATGTTACGAGCATTATACATCCGATAGTCAATGAAGTGGAAGATAATACACCGCTGCAATACAGGCAACTGTATAAGTTATAATACCGATAGTCGTAAATATAAATATTTAGTTAATTTTAAACTAAAGGGTTAATTTTATATCTAGCTTTTAGCTTATAGTCGTTTATCCAAGTCCAAATTTAAAAGATGTAATTTCTAAACATCTAAAAGATATTGCGGCTAATGAATAAAAAACTCATCTTGGGGCTAATGGTTGTGCTCTCGTGACCGAGGGCCCGGGGTCCACCTTGACCATGATCCAGGATTTGGCAGATCAAATAATTACAGTGGAGCGACTGTCATCTGACCTCCATGACCTTGCTACCAGGAGAACCTGACCAGATTGAATCATGGTTACACATTCAGTCGTCTGAATGTACACATCTATACAGATTTTCGAGGTTTTAGCGTAAGAGCATCGGTCAGCATTCAACTAATGTAGATACAAAACTCAGAAAAGAGTCATTGGTACATGGTTGCAGTGGGATTCGAACCCGGTACCTCTCGTTTACGAGTCAGATACCTTAACCACTTGGCCACCGACGCTCTATTTGGGCTCATGAATGATTAATGTAATAACAGTATAGTACATTTACAGTAGTTTACTCAACGCAAATCGTTCGTTTCTGCATAAGCTACTTAAAATCGCATTTCCATAATAATCTGAGGCGACGAAAATGACCTTCACGTTTTCAAAGCATTGAAATTCTTTTGGACGCTCGCCAATTCATCAGGATGGGAAACAAAAGCCTGATGATTGGCTCTCTTGGGAAGTTGCGTCACACGTATAGCCAGATTCCATATACGAATATCACGGAAAATGCTGATTGTCTAATCTTCATTTTTGTCTTTTCGTCACAACAATTACTGATGCAGCTATTTCGTTCATGTGGTCATACAAACGTTTCTTAATGGCGTATTTACATTAGTTGGTAAGACTAGCCGTTGGCCTCAAAAGCTAGAAGTTGCTCATTCCTGGTCAACCTATACCGTTAACTTACTTCCATAAAGAAGAAGTAACCAGTCACGGTAGTTCATCCAGATCATGTTGCCATATTGCCGTGTGGTGTCCGGCACCACACGAATCGCAATTTCTAGCGCCGACCTCCCTTACGCGGACCGACGACGATCTGAGTGGTTCAGTTGGTTAACACGACAGTCTACCATGCAGACGTCCCGGGTTCGATTGCCGGCCGAGCAGAAATTTAAATGATTAATTTCAATTTCCTTTACAGGCCTGGGTGTTATGTGTATAATAAGTATGTATTTAAAAGAATATAAGTAGTTTATCAGTCATCTAGCACCCATAACACAAGCTTTGCTTACTTAGGGGCTAGATCGCTCTGTGTAAATTGTCTAAGCATATTTATTTATTTTAACTCAATCCATTAACGGGCAATAGCATTTTCACCAACCAATATAACACCGACTCTTTCTATTTAGGGGTGTCATTAGAGGTGACCAATATCATAGAGGCAGACGTACATTACCTCAGTAAAAAAGAAAAAACAAATTCAAAACAGCGATCCAAGCCAAGCCAAGCATAAGCAAAACTGCGGTATATTCGAATCCTGTCGGTAGTCCATCCAGGGCATAAGCAAAATCAGAGCTAGAGTATCGCAGGGCGGTATATTCGGACCCTGCCTTGGTAGTCCATTCAAGGCATGAGAAAAGCAAGAGCTAGAGTGCCGCAGGGCAGTACATTCGGACCCTGTCGCGGTAGTCCACCCAGAGTATGAGCAAAGCCAGAGCTATATCCCACCTCCACCCAGGGTCCTATCTCGGATCATACGGATAGTGTCAGACCTAATCACAGGTGATGCGCACGCTTACTTGCCTGTGGCTCTTTGGTCGTGCGCACTTCTATCAAAGCCAGAGCTAGAGTGCCACATGGGGCTGCGTTCGGAAACAGTGGCGGCTGTATCGCAGGGCTTTAGTTATTCATTGCCGCTGTGGCGGTGGCGAGCCGGTTAATTATGACGTGGGGCGAGCCTTGTCGGGCCCAACTTCAAATTGGATTACTCGCGCCATCGCCCCCGGCTAGTTGTCGCTAACTAACTGCGCTGCAAGTTTTGCTTTTTGCGCGCCGCTTTTATTATTATTTCCACGAGAGTGAGCATCAGTGAGCGCTGTTCGAATGTGGATCGGTGTGATTGCTTGGTTGTAGTAGTTGTATCATAGTAAAGGTTGTGCAAAAGAAATATGGATGAACGATATTAGAGGTAACTATGCACAGTGGTTCCGTAGTAGGTCATTGGGCTCGGATGGCAATGATTGAGCTAAGCCATGATATCTGGCTCAGTTACTCACTAATTGTCATACTACCTGAGGGTGTAAAAGGTTTTGCAATCTATTGTTCGCAACATTCCTTTTTCGGTACCTGAAGTGAACACATCTAATTAGTCATCAACCGTGTTATCACCAAGCGCTCAATTAGCCCAAGACGCGAAGCGTGTTTTCAAGATCGAACTTGTGTGTGACCTGTTATTTTGCAATGGACATTAAAGTTACAGGTATGTATTATTAATTTATTTCACTACCTTGCATTTTTAATTTACCTTTTTTTTTTTAAAAGAGTGCTACGCCGCCTTAGCATTTCTAACGTATTTATTTCTGTATATTTTTTATTTTGAAGCTTTTACTTATGTTTGTATCTACTTGTGCTATTAACTTTAGTATAAAAATATAGGTTAAAATGTCTACTACTAGGCCTTCAAACATTTATTTGCGGAAAGCTGCAGATGTAAGGTGCAGCCAGGGTTTACGCCGCGCGCCTGGGCGCGTATCACTTGCTACGAAATATGTATTGTATTTTAATTCGCAATAAACATTTTTTTGTTTTGTTTTAGGAACTAGTATTAAGCGTTCTTTCAAAAGAATGCTTGTACTAGATACTTGGCTGTCTATTAAAGACAGTCAGTCTGAACTGGAGCGGTAGCGTCGAGTTTTTCAAGCCCTAAAACAGTTGCTGCCTGATATTGAGAATTTGATTGCTGATGACATGGAAACAAGCGTTTCTAATCTTTGTACAAGATATGTGGCCATTTGGAAGCAAGTCTCTCGCAAGCATTCTGTCATCGTCTCCAAGCACGAAGACTGGCTGAACGAAATTGAAGTTTGCGTTCTGCCAACTTGTGCAGCAGTAGGGAGCCACAACACTCTACCGCCAGTAGCAGAGGCTTCGACGAGCACTCAACAGCATCAACACAGGAAGGACTACGAGGATTGTAGCAAAAGGTCAAAACGCCGCAGGCTTGCAGAGTTATGTGAAGTAGACAGTTCCGCGATAAATTCTTTGTTGGATGATTCAAGTCGATCTGACGCTGCTTTAAATTTCAACACTGACGAAGTCTTATCTCTCATAAATGAGACTAAACTGACTAAACATCAGTATCTTATGGTGAAACACTTCATTAATGCAAAATTACTGAATGCACTACCATCTTATCCAAAAGTATTAGAAGCTAAGAAGAGGTGCTATCCATCGCAAGAGTTTATCACCGAATCATCTGCTGAAGTAGAATTACAATTACATTGTTGTTGGGATAGAATAAAATATATTTAGCTATATAATAAGCACTAGATTTAAATTAATAAGGATATAACTCCTGTTATATAATTGTTAAAATTGAAATATATATTTTTTGTCTATTTCTGTGTTTTTAGTTCGATGATAGTTAGGTACTTGTAATATTTAAGTTTTATGTAAATATTATTTAAGTTTAATGTAAATGTAAATATTTAAGTTTAATAGTTATTATGTTTCAATTCTTTTCGCAAGTATAATAAATGCATTATTTTTTTAAATAAAATTTGTTTTTAACATTAATTTGTTTATTTTTTTTTTGTATTATAACGTAAAGTATTAAAAAAAAACATAATAATGATAATTAGCATTGATAACGACAATCATTACTATCGCGAAACCCTATGACCGCCACTCTTAAGGCGCGGAACCACTGTGCTATGTGGTAAAGCGACATGTGTATCGAAGGAGTAAGTACATGATGACAAGTGTTATGGTTAAATGGAAGAGAGTAAGAATTATGTTGTAGGATAAAGTCACAGTAGGAATCTGTTAGGTTTAATAACTTATAAGTCTCCCATTAAAAAGCAATGTAGAAATGCTTTATTAAAATCATTAAATCAAAACCCATGTGTATAAAAATGGTGCCAAATTAGATTAAATTTCACTAGTTTTATGTTACGAAGCTAAATAGTTTGACATGAAATTTTTGTACATGATTATACATATACGCATGAAAAAGAACTGAATAATATAAAAAAAATATATAATAATGGCATAATGTGTTATGGATGTTTGTTATGAGATTCTGAGGTTTCGCTACAGAAGTGACAAAACATGGTATTCTACAAAAATGTATAACGATTTTTAAAGGTTCGGCTGTAAGCAAATATGCCCTTGTTGCTCTTGCGAACGCCTAAAGGTATCGCAACTGTGTACCATCAGGTAAGCCGCCTCAACTTACCTCTAAATAGCATGGTATACCTTCACGACACTATCCCTAACTACCTCTATCTAAACAGTATAAAATAATACCGCTCTTGTTTACATCTGCACTTGTGGTTACCGTGATTCATGTGGAAAATTTAGGAGTATATATTGCATTTGTGCGAGCTGGGACGGACTCTTACGGCTAGTTCACTCATTTGCCCACAACTTCCACCGCTCACACTTTGCTAACAAGTATTTAGTAGTCTACGCTTCACGTTTTTCAGCTGTTTTTACGAGCAAGTAAGAATATTAAAAATATTTTCACCATCAGAGAACTAAACATGTTTGTTAATTTTTTTTAACGGGTCTTTCAACAAGGACGGGTCGATGTTAAAATTGAATAAAACAAGATGTGTGCAAGATATTAACGAAATTTATTTTTTATTTGAAAGGCCCATTTATGCCATTACGGATGGAATATGACATCGTTCAAATGTCCGCCGCGGCTTCGTATGGTGGCACGAATCCGAGAGGTCCAATTTTTAATGACTCTGCTGCATAGATCCGGCTGAATCTGAGCGATGGCCTGCGTTATGTTGGTTTTCAGGGCAACGGTCGATTGTGGCTTATTGGCATAGACCTGCTACTTCAGAAAACCCCACAAGAAAAAGTCCAGCGGAGTCAAATCACACGATCTTGGGGGCCAATTCACGTCACCTCTGCGAGAGATAACCCTACCCTCAAACCGTTCATGCAGAATCTCTATTGTGTCGTTCGCTGTGTGGCAAGTAGCGCCATCTTGCTGGAACCACATATCGTTCACGTCCATATTGTTCAATTCAAGCCAAAAGAAATTGTTTATCATTGATCTGTAGCGCTCGCCGTTGACGGTGATGGCCTCGCCAACGTCGTTTTCGAAGAAGTACGGACCAATGACGCCGCCAGACCAAAATCCGCACCAAACAGTAACTTTTTGTGGATGCATTGCTACCTGGTGAACCTCATGTGGGTTGTGGTCATCCCATATACGGCAATTTTGCTTATTAACAAAACCATTCATCCAAAAATGTGCCTCGTCGGTAAAGATTATTTTTCGGCTAAAATCGTGGTCCTCTTCCAAGCGTTCTGATGCCCATTCAGCGAACACACGGCGTTGTCTATGGTCATTAACTTTGAGCTCTTGGGTCAGTTGGATCTTGTACGGATGCAGGCCCAAGTCCCAACGCAAAATTCTCCAAGTTGAAGTCTGCGAAAGGCTGAGTTCTTGTGCACGGCGAGAAATCGACTGCCTCGGAGTCTCCTGAACACTCTCACGAACAGCGGCGATGTTCTCGGCCGATCTGGCGTTCCTTTGACGTAAAGGTGTTGGTTGGTTGTTCACCGAACCGGTCGTCTCAAATTTGGTCACCAATCGTTGGAGAGTAGACTTTGAAAGGCCACCGCGTCTGCCGTAAAATGAGCGCAATGCGCGCAACGTTTGCACTAACGAACACTCATTTTGATAATAAAGTTTTATCATTTGCACATGCTGCTCAACCGTGTAACTTGCCATGGTTATTTGGCATCAGTGACTGAATAAGAAGAAATAGATTTGACAGATGCCGCCATAACCAAATGGCCGCCACAGACTATTAACATCGACCCGCTCTATTTGAAAGACCCTTTATATACCTACTACGCAGTGACAAACGAGCAGACAGCCCACCAGCGGTGACTGTCGCCCATAACATCTACGATTCATATATTTTAGATAAATAATTGTATTTCATTTATTAAAATAAATATGTACTATAAATATTTAGAAATAAATTAAATAATGCTAATACTAAATTATAAAATAATATTTACAAATATTGGATATTTTAATTCGGCGGGTGTTTCGATTTCGTCTCATCTATACATTAAACATTTACTGTAAAAATAAAAATATACACCTACACCTACATCTAAAATACTAAAAATTACACTAATACATATAAAATACTAAAATATATTTAGATTTGGATTTAAAATATGGATGCTTCACTTCTCTCCACACAAGCTCTGTAATTGAAAAAATTACAAATTCAATTACATAGTGAAAAAAAAATCGACGAAGACTCCGTTCCCTTATTTATTTCCACGGGCACAGGGGTGTATCGTATAAAATAAATAACCCCACTAGCATCTCAGTTGGCATCGTTAATCATCGTGTCACACAGACATCCAGATATTTTCTTTTGGGGGGCTAAAGTGAAAACAGCAATTCGCCTAATGGAGAGACAGCGGTCACGACCGTGTGAACAACTTTACGTGCGAAATTTCCAGAACATCGGTGTGCTAAATAATGAAAAGGCATCTTGCAGTTTAGTGGGTAAGTGTCTGCTCTAGGGTGTACTAAACTGAACAGTTTGGAAGCTATTTCAGAGCTAAACTCGCTCGAGGTTCGTTGCCGAAAAAAAAATTTTTTTTGTATAGGCGTTTTAATTTATTTTATGCAAGAAATATTGATATAAAAAAAATGTAAACGGACCCATTAATAGGCGCTCGTAGATATATTATTTCAAACTTTTAGGTTTTTATAAATAACCCACTATACAGTTACCTATTTAGATACATTAGGTATGACGTGACAATATCATGAAATACCGCTTTCTTATGACTTTCTCGAAAATGCATTCAGTACCTAAGTGCAGTGTACCTTCCTACCGTTAACGTTATGAATCGACGTAATTTTAAATTGCTTCAAAATATCGAACAAATTTTTAATGAAATCGTCTTCAAAAACACTTACCCAAGTAAAAGGACCATGCCGCCGAAACATAAATATAATTGTTTGGAGGAATTAATGCGCAACACAAAATATTTCTCCGCTCATTTCTTATCTTGCTTTTGCGTTCGTAGAAATTCACTAAAAAATTTCGATATTTCCAATTAAGATTATTCTCGCTCAGCTATGCAGCTCTGAAGATGAATAACAATTTAAAACGTTGCATTACAAAATATGTCAGGTACAAAGCGTAAATGAAGCTCATTGCTTCTTTATAATATTTCTATTGGACCCGGCGCGACTTCGGCGTACATTTGCTTTACCCTTTCTACCCTTTTTCTTGCTTATAAATCTATCTTCCCCTTCAATCACTCTATCTATTGTTGAAAACCGTATTAAAATCCGTTGCGTAGTTTATAAGATGTAAACGTACATACATAGAGACAGACGGCAGGAAGCGACTTTGTTTTATTCTATGTAGATAAACCTGACCTAAAGTCTAGAAAGAATAACAGGACACCAGAAGGCAAAGAAGTAAAATCATGAAAACAATATTATTACGTCGTTGCATTATTGTATTTTGAGTCTAAAATCTAAACAATAGCGTCGAATTTAAAACACACAGAGCGGGCGTGATTTATGTGCTATCTCAGGCGCGCCACAGTCAGGCAAATATCAACATAACACGGTATGTCAAGCCAAAACGTGAGGTTTAAATCAGGTGCAAAGCCAACATTATGCTTTTTGCTTAATTATATTAGGTAGGTAAAATCTGATCAAAAATCTGGAACAAGTAAACAGGACATCAGAAGACGATGAAGAATTATGAAGGCGCTATATAAGCGACCGGCCACACAGAAAAGACGATCGTTGCATTATTGTATTTTCAGTCTAAAATCTAAACAATAGAGTCGAATTTCAAACTCACAGAGCGGGAGTGATTTATCTGTTACCGCTGGCACGCCACAGTCAAGCAAATATCAATACAACACGATATGACAATCCAAAACGTGAGGTTTAAACAAAATAAAAAGAACCCGCAAGGCTCACGTCTGGAACATAGTTTCGGTTTTAATGTCATTTAGTAACTCGGCCACAATTGGGGCGAACGTTGCCGACCAAACTTTCCAAGAGTCGGTTCCCACGTCGTGACAATTTCCAGTCCAAAGTTAGCTAATTGAGGGCTTTTTAGACAGACTCCCTGGTTTTACTACATGCGCCGTTTTGGCACCCTAGGGGGGCATGAAGGAAATTTCGAACTTGTAAATCAAATGGAGATTATGATACTTATGTAGCGAGGACTGCTCCGTGCATTTGATTCTTGAAAACTCGAAGAGGATAGATTATGAGATTACAATGAGTTGTTAGGAAGAACAGATGAGCTTGTAAAGTACGTTTCAATAGAAAAAGACAAAGTAGAACACAACACCCTCCACGCTCCAAAGTTTCCACAGCAAATGTCGTAAATACTATTTTATTCTCTTGGTTGGTTTAGCTTGGGGACAAAGGCGAAGTCAAAGATTACCTATGGGTAAAAATGTATAAATATGTAGTAGGTGTTTCTGTATTTTGTTTAGACAACAAAACTGTTTCAATTCTATTGGTAGATCACGTTTTAACATACATAGCACTCTGAGGAATATGAGAATCAGTGGCTCGACCGATCCAATCCATCCTTCTCATGCACATACATTCATTCATGCATACAAATGCTTCCGGAGTGCAAATCAATTGAAAGCTGAGGAGTATGAATCAAACCCGGGAGCAAAATTTATCTTCAGATCTTGCAGTGGAATACAACCACTTCACTCGACTAGGTATCACTATATACCAGGCTGGTATAGATATCCTAGGCTCAATCCGCATGGTATACCTAGTACTTACATCAGTGCACAATACAGCAATGCAAGCTTTGGTTCCACTACCATACATTTCAGCAGAAGTGTTCGAAATCCTAGATTTCAGCCGCGGTCACGTTACTTTAAACCTTTTATCTACAAACGAATGAATGATTATGATTATTGACTGTATTTATTCTATAGTCTAAACATGACATTATATTGATTTCATTATCTAAACACTAGTGAACCCGGTGCGACTTCGTTCGCGTACACCTACTTTACCCCTACTTTCCCTTTTATTCTTGCTTATAAATCTTCCTCTTGTTGAAACCGCATTAAAATCCATTGCTTAGTTTAAAACGTTTAAACGTACATCGATTTGAGACATGCTTAGATACATAGGGCCAGGTGGCCGGGAGTGACTTTGTTTTATACATATGTACAGATGATATGGCAAATTATACAAAACAGATTTGTTTATTATGCAACGAGTTCAAAAGTGCCAGCGAGAAGTGTACAGTAGTGCCACTCCAAACAGGTTATTAAGCGGATTGCACTCCTTCCTGCAGCTATGATAAAAAAATCACAACTGACGCCAGCGGCGAAGAGCGGTGCATCCTGTCCCATTAATATTATACTAGGCACCACTACTGAGCGTATTTTGTTCGTTCCCGCTTTTTGATAATAAGTTGATCTATCCAGACTGACTTGTCTTGTTTGGTGAACAAACAATACCCAAAATCACGACTTGCCGTATCAATCACGCTCCGTACGTACGTATATAAATGTCTTGAATTATATAAGAAACACATAGAATGTGAATTTCAACGAATATTGCTGCAAATTATCTATTTAAATACATAATTTCCATAACCAAATAAGACAAGTCAGTTTGAACAGATTTTACATCATCACTCTAAGCTCGGCTAATGTTATATATATGGTAAGCGTGGAAATGCGTGTGGTTCCAAACGTCACTCTTTTTATACAAATTTAGTGAAACAAGACCTCAGATGGAAATGTATGTATTTACGATTTATTTATCTATTAATTTACGTTTCTATAGTACCTACTACAGATTTATAAGTACTTTCTCTCACTATTACGTGACTAGTCATTCCAATGGGCTATAGTTGTTTCTATAGGTAACTCTTATCGTGACTTTAACTCTCATATGCGGGTGAACTATGCAACGTACAAAGTGATATCAAAGTCCCGTACCATCATGAATACATGAGGCGATTATAAATGTATTAATTAAACTAAAACTTTAGTTACAAGGTTCGAATCCCAATAACTCTTTTCTGATTAATGTACATTAATACCCGATGCTCTTACGGTAAGAGAAAACATCGTGATGAAGGCACATTCAGTGTGTGTAACCATGATCCAATCTGGTCAGGTTCCCCTGTTAGCAGGGTTACGGAGGTCAGATAGCAGTCGCTCCATTGTAAATATGTGATCTGCCAAATCGTGGAGCATGGTCAAGTCAAGGTGGACCCCGGATCCTCATGCGCGGGGCACAACCGGGACATTAACGTCAAGATGTATTAAATTGACCTTTTTTGTTCTCTCATTCAATCCTATGATACTTACGGACTTGAATTGCTTTTACGGTGAAATCGATTGTGACCTACGTCTACCAGTGTGGTGAGTTATTGCATTAATAATTCCTCTGACCTAGATATGAGAAAGGGACGTTTATATATATTTCAACTGGCTTAAAACAAATCTTGGTCCGTTGTTTGATAAGTGCAAATAGGAAATTGTTAATAGTATTGTCCGGGTTGTTATCGCGTATCTACTTTGGTTTACTTTGGAGTAGCTTGATATTTCGACGCAGGCTTCCCGTGCCGTGACAATAGTTTACACAACTGTGTCGAAGAAAGTGACGATAGTGTCACTTTACAAATTGACAACTGTATTACATTAGATTGGTTGAGTTTCCAGATTTCATATTCAGTTTCATCGTCGTATTCAACAAGCAAATGCATAATTAAATTGCGGTCACAATATTTGATTAACGGTTAGGCGTCTTAAAAATAAAAAAGGTACTGATTATCAAACGTTGAACGTTTGTTTAATTACACACTAGGCAGTTATACGCACCTAATGCTACAAAATTATAGGCCCATGACGACGTCGATGTTGTTGAATTCAGTATTGGCGAAAAATGATATTTCAATTGGCGACATTTAGTTCCAGTTTTGGTCACAGCTTTTAAGAGAGGTAGGGCATAGCGGGGTATCCTATTCGAATTGGAGCCGCCCGACTGGGGAAGTACCTCCACTCGTTAAACGACCGATCAAATTTTAATTAGTAAGACGGTTACCGTTCTAAATTTGTACTACAAATCAGGATCACTGTATCGCGACCTTTTCTATTTAGCTAATTAAATTAATTATGAACGGCAAATCTAACGGTTTGAGTACCAGCTTTACGCGTGTTCCATTGCTCTTTTAACACACTAATACAATTAAGCGAACGAACATGAGTGTTCTTTCAAAAGCGAAAATAAACTTTTGCAATTGCTTCGGAGACGTCGTCTAACACAATTTTCAAGAAGTCACTCGAGACGAAATGCTCTTGAAGAAATACGATAAATACAATTACAAATTGGAGCCTTTATTGATGAATCGTTTTCAATTTTCAATAAGTATTACGTAATAGTTTAGCTTACTAGAGGTAGATACTACCCAATTGAATTATTATTAGTCCCACATTTTTTTACAGTTCACGGAAATCTTGGTCATCTTGGAGTTTATTTGGCGTGTGCCACACACGAGGGCCCGGGGTCCACCTTGACCATGATCCAGGATTTGGCATATCAGGTAATTACAGTTTAGCGACTACCATATGACCACCGTGACCCTGTTAACAGAGGAACTTGATCAGATTGGATCAAGGTTACACATTCAGTTCCCTGAATGTGCAGGTTTCATCACGATGTTTACCCTCACCGTAAAAGCATTGGTCAGTGTCTAACAAATCGGTTAGTGTTTAACTAATGTAAGTACATAACTCAGAAAAGCGTCATTAGCACATGGCGTTACTGGGGTTCCAACCCGGTAACTCGGGGTACGAGTCGGACCCCTTGACCGTCACAGACGTTCGTGTTCACGGAAAACTTTAATCACATTATCACTTTCTTTATTTGTTTATTACTTTATTTCTAATAAAGTTTCTCGTATTATAGAAATACGAGACTTGCATGAGCACTTAATTCATTTCAAGGGTATTTAAATTAGCAATTATTTTAAAGGTTTTCATAGGGAGTGATACCCTTGGTATTAAAAACGTCCATTGGCTGCAGTATGCTTACAATATTCGCCACCTTAATAAAACAATATCTACACAGCTATCTGATCAATTTCGGTACTGTTCTCACGTCTATATGCGTGCCAACCGAGTCAAGTACATTTACACATGTTTTGTGTAATAAAAAAACAGTCCCTTTGTCCCATAACTGGCTTAACATGGGGTTGGTCGTTAGCGGATAACACATGGCCCCAGATTGTTTTTTAGATAGCAGAAAAATATGCTGCTGTTTATTTCCGTAAACGCCGTTCGGGAGTCACACCTCACACCATGAGTACGGAAAGCCGGAAAGATAAATAAGTAAATGCCTAAAAGGTTGTTTGAGTTAATCTGTGAGACCTGTTTGCTGCACTACCCCTTTGTTGTTAGTTTGCCGTATTCGTGGAATAACAGCTAAATTGCCCTGCCTGCCTCTGTCTTGACATTATTCCAGATGGGCGTAGGCTATAAGCGGGGGTGGGTTAAATATAAACTTTTTGTTTCTTTTATGTGAACCCGGCGCGACTTCGTTCGCGTGGCGTCCTCGTGGCGACCCCTACATACACCTACTTTACCCCTATCTACTTTTTTTTTTGCTTAAAAACCTTCGTCTTGAATCACTCTCTCTATTGTTGAAAACCACATTAAAATCCAGGGTTTAAAAGATCTAAGCGTACATAGATACTTATATCGGGAAACCCAAGCGGCTTATCATCATATTTTCGTTAAATCCCGGTAAAGACGTTGCAATTGACCTGAAAACTGTGGTAAGTGCTATTGACATAGAATTATTTTTTTATATTGTTTTTAATTAAATACGGACACAGGTTCTCGGATCCTGGCATTAAATACCGGTTTCACTCTTACTACTCCTCTTGGTCCATTTCGGTCGGTCTTCGGCATCCTTGACTGAGTTTATTGGCACGCATGCCATTCTCAACAACGTCTAGCTATCGCTTCTTGGGCCGGCCTTTCTTTAGCGGTAAACCCTAGAAGCTACATCACTATAAGTAATATGTATATTCGGGTAAACCTCTGTTAGTGCACTAGAAATAGCATAAAGGAAAACCTTTACGTCTCTCAGCACAAAGAAGCCTTGTGACGACGCTCCATACTTCAGAAACTAAATTGTATAAGCCACAACGCGTACTGCCTGTGCACGGGGCCAACCTAACAAAAAGTGTCGCTTCTGCTTCGCTCTTCCATTCCATTGCCATGTTCGCACGCGTCATGTAAACATACTAACTTATGTTTTATGTAAGCACTCGGCCATTTTGTACGATGAACTGTGTGACTTGATTTGTAAATGTGTTCGCTGTAAGTGCAGACGAGAATTTGTCGCGGTGATTTTTCGTTCGCACGTTAATGCGTCATGTGGTTGGTATACGTAGTATGATATTCCGCAGGTTTTCTAGTCAGTTAATACTCCAGATTAAATTTAGAATAACTGTATTTTATTTAAACGCATCTTTATTTCAAGAGTTACAATTTCAAAGACCCCCGTGTTTCTCAGCCGACCGCGCACAAGATAATGGCCGCCCGATAGTGTTGTTTACAACATCGTGCAGCATTTCATAATTTACTGTTATTTAAATTTATCAAAGATTAAATTACAAGAGGTTCTAGTGTTTTTAATAATTCGTAGGAATGCTAACAGTGGGATGTGATTTCGCGTTTTAGCAGGATCATCAGAACATCCTTATTCAGAAACGTTACTATGAAGTCTCACAGTGCGCACGAATGCACAGTGTTCCAACTGATAATACTTGAGCGCCCGTCGACACTATTCGTCCGACAAATTGAACGATATTGACCAATTATAGATTCGTATTGAAGGCAGTGCGTTCACTTATTTAGATGAGCATTATGAGAACCATAGTACTAGCGTAGCTGCGTCACTTAAAGAACTTCACTTTATTGTTTGAAAACGCGGGTATCAAAAATTAATATCAATAGTGAAAAGAAAACCTATTAGGTGGAATTATAGCCGTCCTCTGAGCCCAAGCTAACTCACCTGTACGCTGACACACTGACGAGGCTCTAGCAAATTGGCTTTTCCCTAACGGGTTGTGCGGGTCAGATGGTACTCGCCGCATGTAATTATAGCCAAAATACCACGAATTTTTAATGGAAGGTTCTAGTAGGAAAACGCTTTCAGTTAACCCGTAAGCACTTTACGAAGACCCGTAAGAAGATCCTGACAGAAACCGGAATTGGTCGCTTAGTGTATTGTGAAAATGATGAGTGAAAACCAAACAAAAATCGATAAAAAAATCAAGGTGTTACGGCCATTGATAGAGTCAGTCTTCGTCAGTTTTCCGTCTCCCGCTTACAAAACAACTTCTTATACGGAAATCATACGGGCGTCATGGCATCATGACGTCACAAGCGATAACGGAAGTCCTTGTCTAATTTATAACTGAAGTGGTGTAATTTGAGCATTATCTTTAATATTTATTTAAAAACTTTATTGCACAAATTACAGCAATTGGTGGACTTACAGCCACTGAGACTTTATCTAAAAATCTAGCACAACAAACATTTTACGTACATCTATCAAAGTAGCTACTATGATAAGAAAATTTGAGTAATTAATGAGTAGAACATAGCTACAATTATTTCTATTTACTGGTATAGGCGCAGTGCAAGCATACCATCTTTTTGTGCTTTCTTACAAAAAATCGGTAAATATTTAACAAAATAGTTAACAATGGGCCACATATTATGGTTTGTGACAATGAAGATGATATAACTATCTTGTATTTTTTTCAACATGTCGGTAAATTTGCACCAACAGATCTGAACTTCGTTTATTGTAGTTACAGTAAAATTAATAGACTCATTATTAGTAGTAAGTATTAGTATTTTATGCACTACTTTGGTTTTATTTTATGCCTATCAAATCCCAAAAACCTGGACATTTCTATTAGAAAAAATAATATAATTTTGGCTTCCAATTTTTAAAAGTACCAGCCGAGAGCGGAAAATGGCTCCAACGCCAGTTTTCGGAGATAAAACATTGAAAGAATTGCTGAGTCTAAGCCCCGGCCAGAATAGCAGCAGAAAATCCTTTGTAAGAGAGAAAATTGAATTTAGATCTTAAGTCTCTCGTCTTTATTTAGGACCATATTTTGTTTGATTTTATAGTCGGCACTATTAGCTATTAAGAATGCTGTAAATTTGAAAATTAGCAATTTTGGGTTATATTTTTGTTTTATAAATTGATTGCACTCGGTGGTCTGTAACGACTTTGAAAGCAACTAATGATGCTTGAGCATTAGGCCAATGTAATAATAATAACAATAGTCATAAATTACAATATATGTAAATTTGTCATAGATATACACAATCATCATGTTTTCGCTTTGAATAAGCGGTTTGTGAGTTCATCACCACCATTATTATATCAGCAAGTTGACGAATTAGATAAGTTGACCAAGTGAGAAAGATGACGGAAAGTGGACGAAGTCCTCCTAATTGTACAGTTTCTATCCAAGTTATGTCCTTCAAAAATACACAAAAGATAAACAAACGACCCACGGAATAATCTCTATCGCACTCTTGTACTTATCTTTGTAACAATTACTATCCTTTTCAATTGAATCCACTTAACTATATCATACACTAAAATTACGGCATACACTTGCACTTCGTTTGTTTGCCTTTTTGTATTTATATTCTGTGCTTTTATGTAAAATTGTTTGAAAGATAGTGTAACATCCCACTGCTGAGCAAAGGCATCCCCCTAATCTTCTACCATTCGTGATCAAATGCTATCAATAAACAAAACTTCTAACGAACTAAGACGTCTTATAATACTTATCGAAGATTTGGTTTACATAATAACTAACTAACTGTTATAAATGAATGCACAACTAATCGATTTTTTATTGAAATTTCGCTTATGATCTACGTACTTAACCAAATAAATTTTAAAGTAATAGGCAACGTGATTCCATTCCACGGGGCAGGCCCGCCGCCCGTAAACATTCCAGCTGGTGACCGCGATACATTCGTTAAGTCAAAAAATTGGGCAAACACGCCGGAAATTGGTCAAACAGCGGAAAAAATTCCGCTTACTCCGCTGTAGTTGAGCGAAATTCACCGCTTAAAGTTGCGTTGTCACGCTCGCCCGCTAAAAGTTTTCACCGCCTCGCAAAAGGAGCGTAATTACTTTATTGTGTCTTTTATAAAGTATGAAAAAGATAATTTACCTTGTTGCCGGCGCAAGAAAAATAGGTGGACTGCCTCGGCGCTTAGAGAGGGGACGGCACGGCAAGGAATTTAGTACGTTCTTAATTGTTTGTTGACGTGAGAAGATGACTATTTAGAGTATGTATCGTCGTATCTAAAATCAATATAGATTGATACATAGTATAAAACAAAAACGCTTCCCGCCGTCTGCCTATATATACGCTTAGATATTTTAAATTACGCAACGGATTTTAATGTGGTTTTCAACAATAGATAGAGTGATTAAGGAGTAAGGGAAGGACGCCACGCGAACGAAGTTGCGCTGTATCCACTAGTATTTAATATACAAACAATACTCGTTACAAAATCAGGACTCGACGTATAAACCGCGCTACGTTCATAGTGTATAGATGTATGGAATTATATATAAGAAACACATAGACAGTTAATTTCAACGAATACTGATGCAAATTATCACTTTAATTTTATTGATTTTACTGAAAAAGGAAATTTTACCATAATTTAGGAACTGCCGCAGATTAAAAAAAAAACTAAAAAATGTACATATTGACATTCGGAAATCTATTTTGTCCATGATTTTTAAGGAATACCGCAGCGTACCCCAATCCCATAAATTATATTTGGTCGCTAGTATATACGCCTTCATTCTTTACCAAATAAGAAAGTCAATCTGGACAGATATTTTATCTAGGCCTTTCATTAACACAGTATTATTCTACAGTCCGCTATTGGCCACTCATCCAATACTACTAAGGATGTGGCATGTAATCTACCTACATTCTTCATAAGCTTTGGACTTTAGTATCCTGTGATACCAACCCAAAAACATTATTATATTGTACTGATTATATTATAAAGATATAAAGGTCAAGGCACTATATTGACATTGTTCAATAACCTTATTTTCAAGATGTATATCTCACATAAATCTTTCATAGTCTTGGCATTAATGTCCCGGTTGTGCTCTCGCGCACGTGGGCCAGGGGTTCACTTTGACCATGATCCAGGATTTGGCAGATCAGGTAATTACAGTGGAGCGACTAATATCTGACCATCTGACCACCCTGCTACCAAGGGAATCTGATCATGTTAAATCAGTCGCCTGAATGTGCAGGTTTCATCACGATATTTCACCGTAGGAGCATCGGTTAATATTCAACTAATGTACATAACTCAGAAAAGAGTCACTGGTATCTGGCGGTACCCCTCGCATTGCGAGTCGGATACCGTTACTACTACGCTACCGACGCTACAACCTCACATAAATCTTTGGTTGACCCCCATCGACGAAACCACAGCAAAGCACAGCTGTAACCGCACTAAATAACGAAGGACTCATGTTAGGATGCTCAACAGCCTTATCTGTAAAATAACGCGATGTAAGATATTCAGAGCTAAATATCCAATTTTCGAGTAGAGTACCAACAACGTCATAATTAACAAAGGCTTGGGACGCAAGGGCCATGCATAACTAAAGGCAACAACATCCCCCGAATGGGACCTCGGTAAACTACGGACTTACATAAAATGTATGTATGTAAGTCCATAGTTTACAGAGGAGCACATATAGATTTGAAGATAATGTGCCCATTATAGGTACCGCGGCTGTAAAGTTTTGAGAGCTGTATATAATTTAACTATAATATGTAATTCAGTAAGTACATTGTTTATAACTGCTCAAGCCTGTTAGTAATTATTTTCCATCATAGAGGCTTACGTTTTCCCGGAAAACAATAAATTCTGAAATTAGGATTCATGACTTGGGAGCTTTCTCTTTCTTTTCGGAATTTTTTTAATGGAAAATTGACAGTTATTTGACTGCCATTATATCTAATGTTAAGTACAGATTAAATTTTTATAAAATTTGTTTTTTATTAAGCCAATGTAAAATATTTTTCCTACTGTTTCCGCAAAAACGATTTAGATCTCATTACAGATACTCTAGTAAATGTAATACACAAAAAATGTGTGGAAATTTATCCCTAACCTAAAAAAACCTATCATAAAAGTAAAAGTTGGTACCTATATTTGTGCGTTTTCAGTCATTCCAAAAGTGTTCCTATTCTTTTTTAATTTGAAAAGGCATAGCAGTTACCCCGTTTAAATAATTACTAACCTACTACACTACCATTTCGTTCTCAATCGTGCAGAAATTGAAATGATGAATTTTAATTTCTGCTACGGGTCTGGGTGTTCTATGTATAATAAGTATATATTTAAAATTATTTAAGTAGTATATCAGTTATCTAGCACCCATAGTACAAGCTTTGCTTAGTTTGGGGCTAGATGGCGCTGTGTGAATTTGTCCACGAATATATTTATTTATTAATCTAAAAAACAATTATTTATTTTTATGAATATTCGTACCCAGACACTAATCACGATCTGGAACTTATTCCAGATTTGATTATTTTGTCTACACTGAATGTAGAAGTGACTGATCACTTTTATATTCAGTGTAGACAAAAGAATCAAAACCAATGTTCATCTCCGTTTCGCACTGACCGCAAACCACATTGAGTACGAAGAAACAGATTTTGCCTAGCACGGGGGCATAGACAAAAGCGTGGCAACATAAATTGTGGTTGCGTGACTGCGCAGAAAGGTTAAGTTCCTTCGCCATCGCCGTCCAGAGGATGTAACACAAAGGGATTGATAGCGTATTTTTAGCTCTGTAACGCACCTATTACAGGCATTGGTTGTAATTAATGCAGATCGGCTAGTTCGGCGACGTTGTCGGCTTTAAAAGCTCATACGGAGGTACAAGATTTCGATTTGTTGCAAATGTTTGTGCAATTTGGTTTCTATACTAATGACTAAAAGCTGGTTTTATTTTAAAATATATTCATCTGGTAATTACAGTGGAGGACTTGCCATCTTACCTCCGTGACGCTGTTAACAGGAGAACTTGACCAGATTAGATCATGGTTACGCATTCAGTGGCCTAAATGTTGGTTTCATCACCGTTATGTAACAATCAATTTAGAAACGAAATAAGTAATTTTTTGTGTCCAAATTCCAAATACATACCACAAAACAAAACTTCGTATAAAAAAGTATGAATGAAAAAAAAAAACATGGCTGGCTTTTATCGCGCGTTCTCTATGATAAAACGAGCCCAAACTCGGTGGGTTTACCATGCGTAGTTTAGGAGTTCCCATGACCACCTTACGACGCCATCATCAGATCAGCTCGATCGTATCGGAAACTGGAAAATGGGTCAAAGATTGCAAGATTTTATTACGAATAGACATGGGGACGTGTAAAACTAAATTATAAATGAAGCCTTGTAAATAACAAAATACCTCGTATATGATACCTGAAATAGACACTACAAGTGTTCGCCCGAATTACCGATGTTCACAAAATGTCCTCGGCAACGTATCCAGCTCACTGTCACACTACAAGTTAACCTATTGTATGGGAAGCCTTTGTGGCTCCCATAATGACCCCAGTCAAACTTTATCGTAGCTTGGTATCTTGAATGGGTTCGGTCTTACCAGCGGTAGAAATTCTGATACATTGTAAAATGTTGCGAAATATGATTACGTAATATCTACTTCCCTACTAATATAATAACACTGTCTATCTGTTTGCTTTGCCACTTTGCTTTTGGCTAAACCACTTCACCGATTTTAATAATTTAGCACCGAAGATGGACATAGGCTGCTCTTTCTTCCCTTCCAATAAAAAGCTCGTGAGATATACTTGAGTAGGTACAATAGCCTACGCGGGCGAAAAGCTATTAAGCTAGTAACTAATATATATTTTTTCCCCACTGTTTAGACAGGTTGTACAGCGGCGACCCAGTGACCCATTGAGTTTCGATATTTAGGCACAGGCACGTCCGAGGATAAGCATTAACTGTCTTGGAACAATAAGTCTCTATATTTTTCTTTTTTAGATGAAATGCTACATAATACTAAGTACAAAAATTATGTCATCTTGGGCCATTCTTCCAGTTGTATCTTTTTTTTTCAATAAGACTAGCCAGGCATTTGCCCGCTATATCCCCTGGTGGTAAGTGACAATGCGGTGGATTAAATAACCGATACACATTTAATTTTAATTGTAGTTCAGGTTTCTCCAAATACCCTTAATAATAATAAAGTAACGTCATAGGGTGCCCATCGGCACCCGAGACTGTTCCACCAGTCTTAAGGCCCCCAGTGAAAGACCTTGGTGAACCTCGATTTGCCTACGGTGCCCCCGTGCCACCTAACGAGTAGCTCATTGCGGTACTGAAGTTCGAAAGTTGATAAATATAAAAGTTTTTAAATAAAGGACCACCTAACTGTTTCTCTTTTAACCGGCATTATTTACAACGGGATCCGCGACACTGGAAACAACTAAGAGTTCACTTCTAGCAAGTACATCTTGGAGTACCTACCTAGAACTTCTTGTTAAGTTCCAAATTTCACAGGAAATGTACAAAACCGACTTAGTGAGAGTTCCATTGATCTGGGAGTCGGGTAATTTGACTGAGTGACAGTTCTTCCGGAAGAAGTTTCTATTAAAATGGAAACTTTTGTGCTTAGCAAATACTCGTTGATTAGGAGGCACTGATTAGCGATTACGCTCAAATTAATTAATTAGAATCAGTGACATCCGGTTTGTGATATTCGGTTCAATGATTCGCATTCAATTGGATAATTGTTATATTAGTCACATTAGTAAAGGAAGTGGTGTTAAATTCGTATGAATTGGCCATGTGGTGACGAGCAGACTTTATTTTATACTATGTAAGGATTATAATCAATGTTCCAATGGCTATACAAAAATTTGTTCTCAAATGAATTTTTTTGTTCAATAACAAACTTTTATTGCGCGGTATAGTACCTACTCATCAAGACCATTCCAAAGAACCCAAACACGATGGGGTTAGTTCCTATAACCACATTCCGACTTCATCACCAGACCAGCTCCATGGTACCATATTAATGAGTTGTCAACCAAGTTACATCCGTATATCAAACTTGAGCTTAATCGGATACTAACAAATGGTCGAAAAATGGGCGGGACAACTTACATACGGACAGTGCAAATTAAATAAAAGCTTGTAAAAAGGCAATCCATTTAATTAAAAAAAGTACTTTCTATTGTGGAGCAAGTCAAATACGTTCAAAGTAACTGGGTTTGCAAAGTAAAATGCTCTAAGAAACAAATGAATACAGAAGAGGTTTGTGACAATGTGTGAATTCGCTGCGAACAAAGGAAATGCCATTGGGACTTTAAGCTCGGATGTGATTGAAATATTGTTCATTGTAAAATAGAATACGCCTTCAATCTCTGTGCAGCCTTAAGGGAATCTGATTGGATTTAATTTAAAGGAAAATGTAAAGAAGCGTCGGTGGCCGAGAATTTACGGTTTCCGATTCGTAAGCGAGAGGTACCGGGTTCGAATCCCTCTGCGGCCATGTACTAATGACTCTTTTTAATGTTATGTACATTAATTAAGTACTAACCGATGCTCTTACGGTGAGGGAAACAGCGTGATGTAACCTGCACTTTCAGGCGACTGAATATGTTACCATCATCCAATCTGGTCAGGTTTCCCTGAGCAGGGTCAATGCCGACCCCGGGCACTCGTGCACAGTTATTTATCAGAAAAACTGTTTGCCAGAAGATGTGTAAATATTTAAAAACGTGGCAACCAGACACTGAGCGTATGATATATTTTTTAACAACTTTGTAGCCCTGTAGCACCTTACATGTTCATTATTGTTTGTACGAGAATACAAATGTTATGCCAACTTTGTTCTCGTAAAAGGGAAGTAACCCAATCCCAAAAGAAAACTTTTCTCTGCATGGAGTGCTGCAATAAATTACTGATCCTACCGATGCGACACTTTTATGGAATATCTGGATTTGCATAGCGTTGCAGGATAAATAAGTCCAAGAGTCAGACTTTTCATTCCGTTTGCAATTTCCCGGTGTAGAGGGTAGTGTAATCTATTTTGCATGTTGGAGGTGCGCCTTGTGCATAAAGGGTTGTGACATTTGTGTGTGATTCGATTTACTTTTTGCTCTCAACTTGCTACTGTTGCATGCAATTGTAATACAAGATGTGAGGTGGAGGATCTTCGTCCTAGCTAGATGTGGAGGGTAGACTTGTTTTTTTCATTGTTTCAAGGATTTCTACCTAAGGAACAGCAAACCAAAACAATGTTATAAATTGATGCAATAAAGAGATTACATACATACATACATACATACAATTTATAGAATAAAATAAGCAAGATATGAACGTCCAAAATTCCTAACTAGACAAATAGGCGATGACAGACATTATAATTACATATTCAGTCCATACTGCACCCATGCTAAAAACCCCGGCTGAGTTCATCTCAGACTGAGACCCCCAGAGTCTCCGATGCACCTACGGTTACGGCAAAAACACTTTGCAAGAAAATGGTATAAGTTTTATTGTTTTCTTCAGACAATATTTCGCAACGTGCTCGTCTCCTAGATTTAACAGTCTATTATACAATACGGTGTTTACAACAATTCGTTTTTCTATTTGGGTAAAAATAAATGTATATCTTGCAATTTTCAACGCTAGTAAAGGATAAGCTATGCTATCGAACAAGGCCTTAAGGGCAAAATCCTGGAAGCAGTGGTGTGGACGACCTTTTCATTTTTTCATTATTCTATACTCACTTTACTTATTGACCTAATTTGAATTTTTTATAAAATATGACTAGCCAGGCATTTGACCGCCATCTTACCTGGTGGTAAGCGACGATGCGACCCATGATGGACCATGCTTATCTAGGAACAACCTAATCACTAAGGCATCTATATTCGAATACACTCGCAGGCAACGCGTCCAATTCCTTAGCCGAACGCATTATAAAGGTAGAACTAAAGCGGCTCGTAGGTAGGTTAGTTTAGGTGTACCTATACCGTACTTAATATTAGTCTACCTATTTTAGATGGCCCGATGAAACAGACCATCTTGTTGGCCGTAATTTTGGCACAGATTTAGTTCAGGGGACGAAAAAGGCATGCTACATTTTATGCCACTTCAGCGAGAATGAAGCCTCGGGCGAAAGCTGTACGTTTACAGACTAGCGCCTATAAATTTACATGGGGAGCTCGTAAGATACTTTACTTGATGTATTCATTCCTATAATAATAAAATTCGTGACAATGACTAGTGAATAGAAGCAGTAATCAAATGATTGTAATATTCTACAATTACGACTTTTATTGTTAATTATAAGTTGTTTAACTTTTTTAACAGAAGGAGGCAGCGTCGGTAGTCTAATGACCGAGGTACCGACCTTGAACCCCAGTGCCGCCATGTACCAATGACTCTTTTCTGACATTAATTCTATTTTGACATTAACGCCGTAGAGGAACAGAAAGAAAGAAAGAAAGAAAGAAAACATTTATTGCAGTAGACACCACGACACGATAATTAGGTACAACAACATAAACATAAAAACAACGAACTAAGCATACCAACATAAAATACAAATAATATTTGAAAACAGCAACAGCAAGCTAAGCGAAATGCGTCTTCGAGTTAAGAAACTGTCGCTAACCGGACATTATTTATACGAGTAGACTTCGCACTTGTGCATAGATTGATATGAAAACGAAGTAAATATACTGTACCTATACCTATAGGTACGACACGTAGGCGTGTGATACAATGACATAGATAAGGCCAAAAAAATGCCCTTGGACCGACCACTGGGACTACGCGATCCGACTACGGGTAGTAAATGAGAAAGAATGTATGGCCCAATTCCTATTTTAATGAAATCCTAAAACATCTTTGTTCCTTATCCACTGGATACTGTACCAGTCTCATAGCTGACCAGAATCTGCAAGCAGCCCAAACTGGCAGTTTTCCAAAAGCAAACAGTAAACAAGGGGCAATTTTTTCAGTCGCATTAAAGGCCTCGGCATCCCATTCGTCTGTTTCATCGTCCTAATATAAGGGAAGTTACTTCATATTCAGAATATCGCGCCCTCGGTTGCGCAGTGCAATTAAAGTTTTACGACTAGGACGCGCAGCGAGTCGAATAATTAATGACAATAATACACCCAATGACAGCGTCTGTGCAATGAGGAAAGAAACTCCTTTTAAGAGGAGAGGGCGTATTGTCAAATAATGCGTACAGTGCCATACAGCTTATCTAACCCGGTGGAAAAACTGAAACTAACTATCGCGATTTTGAAATGTCATTTTGTTGTCAACAACAGCGACGCCGTCATGGGGTCATGTAAGTTTTTGTACGATACCTTTTGACGTATACAATGGCCGACGGGTGTGCCTAAACAGAACTAGATATGGCGTATCAGCACGCTCATGGCTTGTCATCGCCAAAGAAATTCAACCATAGGCGACGACCTGAATTCAATTGGTTTACATGCCGGTCTGCCACGCAGAGGTCCCGGGTCCGATTCCCGACCGAGCAGAAATTGAAATAATGAATTTTAACTATTGTTACGGTCTGGGTGTACTATGTATAATAAGTGTCTATTTAAAAAATGTATATAAGTAGTTTATCAGTTATCTAACACCCATAACACAAGCATAGCTTACTTTTGGTCTAGATGGCGCTGTGTGAATTTGTCCAAGAATATTTATTTATAGGTCTGTCCTCCTTACAGAGTAAAGAGTTTCTTTCGTCATTAATGTTGGTCCATAATTGGCCAAGGAAACAGCCCGCCCTTTCATTTCCTATTCTATTTAGCGTTTGTGAGAAATTTTGGTGGATTCCTGAAGAAATGCCCGGTGTATTAATTAACTGCTTTCCAGCAGTGCTTGTTTTTAATTCAGCTGCAGATGTTCTCAGGATGCTATTTGTAAGGAAACTTCTTTAGTCGCGGAATGCCCGCGGGGGTACGACATTGCGACTACGTACTTTGCTACGACTTTAACTCTTTTGCAGTTTACCTTTTAAATGCACCAGTACCGATTTGGTGGGAATTTTGTATAATTCAAGTTTTAAATTATTTCAAAAATTAAAATTTTTACCGTTGTACTATGCACCTATACGTATAAACACTAATATATTCAGCAGATTATACTGAAGTGCTGATATATTATGGCACTAACCACCCCCCTCCAGTTTTTTGTAGGTTTACAACATTGTCAACCGTCCCCTAACGTTGAGGTAACTCAAGTCCAACAGTGAACTTGTGATTATAAAACATACAACCACCAAGCACCGTTGTCGGATCGCCAGTATACACCACGGTTAGTGCGAGAAGCAACTGAGATCGCAAAATACAGGAAGGCATTTGTGAAGATTACTACTCTACGAAGAGTTGTACACTATCCAGTGTGTCGCAGTAATGGCTTAACTTCAATTTCGCGCAAAGACAGCGGGCTTTGTCTGCTGTGAGAAACTGCGACAATAGCAGACTGTTTTTTTATATGATACGGCAGACTAACAGGCATGCGGGTCATCTGATGGAAAGTGGTCACCGCCGCCTATGGACTGATCAGTCTGTCTCGTTTTGTAATAAGCCACTATACTATTTTCTGCTTATAGTTTTAAAATAATAAAATAATATGCAATTTCCGATATATCACCAGAGATATTAAATCACCAGCGAAACATTGCTTGTCTATCGCCGTTTGCAATATTCGATATACATATTGCCGACCCCGTAAAAACATTCGGCCTCGATCAACCCGTTTTTTGTTTCCGCATAAAGTTGCAAAAAGCAAATCTAATATTCGACACAAAGAAATTGCCGTAAAAAAGCTACGCTTCATAGCTGTAGCGAAAATTTAAATCAACCATGTCGGAATAAACGACTTCGTCAGCAGGTAACAGCTTTTCTACACTGCACTAGGTGCTTTGAAAGCGGCTTAATCCAATCTGGCCTCGCCTATACAGGGTGTAATGCTGGGAATCGTTATGAGAACCTCTGGAGTTGTGAGATGTGGAGTGTGAAATTAAGACTGTTCTAAATGGCGCAGCTTGATGGAGGCTTATATCCAGTAGTGGACTGTAGTAGGCGGTTGATATTGACAAATATTTTAAAATGCTATGAACGATAAGAAAAACTGCAGGTATTCCTAGTAAATTAAAAGTAAATATACGTCCTGTTGGTTTGAATTTAATCCTATAGAGTAAAAGCATATTCTTTCCGTGGTATGTATGGGATCCCATACCAGGTCGATGGTAGCTATGGCCCCGTTTTGTGTAAAAGTTTTTAAATTAATTAAACATCAGTCGATTAAAATAGACTAGAGCCTGCTCTAAAATAATATTATAGGTATTGCTATATTAAACATTTATCCGTCCACACTTACTCCTAAACATTCCAACACCTAGCTAAGCAATAAATCTGCTCAAACTATCAGCGCATCATTTCACAACGTGTACAAGTTTATTACCAACTAGGTCAGAGTTCCTCATACGTGTTACACGCTGTATATAACGGGGAGAGCGTGGCAAGCGAGCTAAATGGCGCGTTGGCTTGCAACTTCCTTACAACTACCATCTGACCTCGCCTCTTATTATCTAGTTAGCAGGCCTATGACGTAAAATGTTAACAGCTGATTTACTTTCGCGACACTTTTATGGAGGAGGTGACTTCAGCTGAAACTGAGTGTGTCCCGTATTAATTTTATGCTAGCGGATCTGGTGGTACTTCGTTCGTTTACCCTACTTTACCCTTACCTACAAATTTTCTTGCTTATAAAGCTTCCTCTTGAATCATTTTATCTTTTGTTGAAAACCGCATTCAAATCCGTAGCGTAGGTACATAGATACAGACGGCGGGAAGTGACTTAAGTGGAGGATGGAAGGAAGTGACACATAGGGCAATGCAACCTAAATGCAAGAATCGTAGATGTTATGGGCGACAGTTGCCGCTTCATCAGGTTGGCTGTCGGCTCTTTTATACTGCGTAGCATAAAAACAAATAATCCGGCATTCTATAGAACATCTAGGCATTCTATAGACTACCTAAAGCTCTCAGGCAACTTCTATACCTACATAGTATAAAATAAAGTCGCTCTTCGCGTCAGTCTGTCTGTCTAGCTGTATGTGTTTCCGCTAACACCTCCTAAACCACGCATCAGAGTTTTTACCATCGGTTAGATAATTTCTATCGAAATATTTATACGTATAATACAAGTAAATGAAAGCCGAGGCGGGTTGCTAGTATGAAAAACATGTTTTCCAAATCTTTGTCTAGGCATTAGGAATACACGCTCTACAATGAAACAATACTTTCCGTGATCAAATCGAAAACAAAATTTTAAGTCGAAAAAATTAACAAAAAATATTCTCACTTGGTAGCGGGCTATGAAGTGCATAACTCTTTTGCCCATTTCGTATCTAGCTACGAAATACAACTAGAAAATCCAACAATAATTCCCTTTTCGTAGCTAGCTACGAACCTTGGCTACGAAATGAGAAGAATGGTAAAACGCCTTCCTTTTGCCGTGATTCTCATTGGTTTTTATTTTCATAAGTTTTCTCATTAACGTTTAATGTTAGTTACTGTTATTTGAGTTATTGCATCAGTTTTGTTTGGTGTTCCATACCACATTCTGTGATTAATTACTTTTATTCGCGCAGATAAAGTTATCGAATAGTTTATCGATTGTTTTCGTTGAAATATTACCTTTTTCATGTATGAATAATGAGGGATATTTGTATCTTTTTTCGTGTGAATATTTAAGTAAGTATGACCGTGTGGTGTCCGGCAGAGTAGAATAGCACCAACCCCTTACACTCGTGGGTGTCGTACAAGACAACTAATGTTTTCGAGGGAAAAGATCTAGAGTCTTCGTAAGCTGGAAAATGGGCAGTAGCGTTTTCCATTGTTATATTTAGAACACTGCGTTCTCCAACCCGCCTGCCAAGGATGGAGATTATGGCGATAACATCCTCTTTCGTGGGAGAGGCTCTTAGTCTTGCAGTGGTCTGTTATGGGCTGTGATGGTGGATATGTGTAAGTATATATTTTTTTTAAATATAATTAGACTAGCGGGACATTTGACCCCCCACCTCACTTGGTGGTAAGTGACGATGCGGCCGATGATGGAGCATGCCTGTCTAGGAATGATTTATTATGAACGTAAACGTTTGTGATAATGTTCATAAAAATAATTACTATAACGTCTCATTATTTTCATCAAATAACAAGGGGAACAAAAGATCGCCATCCATAAATTCATATATTATGGTAAACATCCCACCATCTCGTACTCAGCGTTTTGCATCCACTTTTCTCATGCGCGCTGTAAAGGACTGGAACTCTCTGCTTGGAGTCTTCAATTCATGTTCGACTTCATCTTCGATTTCCATCAGGTGAGTTTGAGGTCAAATGCAAGACTATCGATAACTTACAAAAATATGGGATTTTGACTTAACTTTATATTTATAATAAACAAGACCTCGCCATAATAGATTTTTATTTACGTAGACATAGCCGTGGGCTATTTAGCCCAGCCAGTGGGCTAGTTTCTAACTATAAAGTATAAATTCCATAATAAATCCTGATAATACGCAAATTTTATGTAAAACACACCCCCGTCCCGTTGATATTTTATTTAACGAAAGCTTAAACATCAGCACAAAAATGTGAAAATAAAAACGTTTCCAGCTTAATTTATGTGACCCTTTCTAAAGTATGTAGGCTGTGCCTAATTTTAACGTATTTATTTTCATTAATATCTTTATTTTGATTGAATGTTAATTTTTGTTGCCACATTTAGCAAATTAATCTCTTTCTAAATTTTAATGTAAGTAATTTGCACAAAATACGATTTGATTTAAGAGTACATAATTATTAAAACTTAATAGCGTAAGCGCATATAATTTAACAGCACCGCACTCTCTGTATAGGTTTTAAAAAACATTATTTAATCGGCAAACTTTGACGAGAACTAACTTTAAAGTTGCTAAAATTAAACTTACCAATAAATCGGCTCGCACTCTTCGCCATAGTTTGCCTCAGATGACAGCAGAAGGAAATAGAAACGAAACTCAGGAACAACCATTGATAAGTTTTCTTTATCATTTCTCCACTCTTTACTGGCTGGCGAACTTCATTTAAAAATAACCGGTTCGAATTTCAAGAATTCGATACTCTTTTGTTTCACATGTCTGTTGTTACGGTGTATACAACGAGTTGATTGGAGGGTGACAGATAGGTCACGGGGGGAACGCGACTGGAAGGTCGAGTGTTCTCGACTCACAAGCTGCGACTGAAACAGGGCTGTGTAGCGCTGCCTCCAGCCGAGAAATGGACCGTTGCGCAGTACAGCCTCCGCGGATGTGTGTTTAAGATTTTTCTTATTTTAAACAAGCCAGTGCGCAAAACACCTGGCTGGAAAAAGAACATCTGTTGCGGAATTACATTGGATCCCTTCATTTGCTGTTTACTGTAATTCGTGTTGCGTATTCGGGCTGATTAACCATTTTAACGGGCAATGTAAAGTTTGCTCCGCGGGACAAGATTAGGATGCTGCAAAAAGGGGACGTGGCTCGGAAATATTTCATCGGATCAGATGGCTGAGGCGTGCGGAAAAAAACGTTATAATAATGGGAGTTTTTCTTTTAACAAAAATGCTGAGACACCTACAAATTTTTCGAGGTGTCACCTTCAATTTTCAAGGATGATTGTAAATAATAGCATTCGTATTTCCCTTATTTTGTAGCTGGAAACGTTGAGAGGACCCATTTTCACAAGTGAATTCGCGAAAAATTTATATTCAGCTCCATGGGTTGAAATTCCCCAATCGTTAGCTGTCTGCTTAATATTCCGCACAATGCATTATGAATTATTTATGTTTTATAGCCATCACCAACAACATGTTACATTATTGATAATAGGAACCTGTTTAATTTCTGATTTTATTAAATTTGCTCTCGAAAGTTACAGAATCTATACATAGCATTAACAAAGTCGCTTCCCGCCGTCTCTCCCTCTGTATGTATGTATGTATGTTATCTGTTTATTGCATAAATTTATAACATTACCGGAAATAAAAAATTTATAATGCAAAGGCGAGCTTCTGTATGTATGTATGTACGCTTAGATCTTTGAAACTACGCAACGGATGTTAATGTTTTTTTTTTCAACAGATAGACTGATTCAAGAGTAGAGTTTATAGACTAGGACAACACGCGAACAAAGTCGCGGAGGGCCAACCGCATCAATTAGTTATTAATATTAACGTAATCATATTCGATAAATAAAATGTACGTACAAATACGTTCATAAGTATCGATTAATTATCAACACCATCCGGGCGGTTAAACCCGGCTTCTACCAGGGTCCTGAAGGGTAACAAAATCGATTACTAATCCCTTTTAAACCATCAAAACACTTACGCAAATAGGCGAATTTTCCAGACTATAATACCCTATAATTCACTCCTTGAATAATACAGCTTTACCCAAAACTTTCTCTCTTCACAAAATTATTTGGTGCCCGAGTTCACCGAAGTTCGGATGGATTTATTCATTTTAATAACAGTTTTCGTCCACTAAACAAACACTGGGGGCTCCGTAGCTAATCCCGGATAAGTTTTGATTGAAATACCGTCCAGGAGGTGGGTGTAAAAAGTCTTAATCGCCCCAGAGGCTTATCCTGCGAGGTTGGAAGCAATAAGGAGGGTTAACTATGTCCCTAGTTGATTTAGAACATGCTAAATTAAGTTGTGGAACTCCGTCAGTGACTAGATGCTAGCGTTCCCCTTAATTGGGTGCAATTCGAACCTAGTTTGCAACCTGCAGGCTCTGTGGAGTGCCTGCGAGAGGCCACGTTGCACAAACATAGTATAATCTGTTACTATAACAGGCAGGTATGCTCTATTTTCTGCCACATCGTTACCAAGTGAGACGGAATTATCTATATTTATACATAGTATAAAACTAAGTCGCTTTCCGCCGTCTGTCGATCTGCATGTATGCACCTATGTATGTATGCTTAGCTCTGTTTAATTACGCCAAGGATTTTAATGCGGTTTTCAACAATTGCTAGAGAGATTCAAGCGGAAGGTGTAAAGGGTAGAACAATACTCGAACAGACGCCGTGGGCCAGATACTTTTACAATAAGTCACAAAACTTGAGCTCGCTATTATAAATTAAATATAGGTATGTCCATCGCGACTCATTGTGCTAAATCACTGATGTATCAGTTGTAACCAGTATTAAAAAGTATCACTTTATAATACTTATTACAATTTCCTATCTAGTGGGCCGGCTCGACTTCGTTCGCGTACAACTACATTACCCCTATCTATCCTTTTTTTCTACCTACAGACCCTTCCTCTTGAATCACTCTATCTATTATTAAGAACCGCATTAAAATCCGTTTTTTTTTTATTTAAGCGTTTACGTTGATACATAGGGACGACTGCGGAAAGCGTCTTTGTTTTATACTATATATAGATTATTATGTCCCGAAGCTAGGGGCAGCTAAACTAGATCACCGTCGTGTTAATTATGGAACGCCCTGGGCAGTACAGATAAGCTTACGGCTAGTAAATGAAGATAAAATTATGACAACGATGTCAAAAAACGAATAGAGCGTCGAATTAAAATAGTTATATTTAAAATATGCTTTATTACAGGAAAGGAGGAAAGGGGTACGCCACACGGCATAGGTATGCTTATGATATTTTTAGTTTCAATACAAACATTAGGTTGCAACTCTGCAAATATCCTGTAAAAATTAAAGAAAAATATTTTTTCAAAGCAAGTTTTTTTCTATGATCAGTCAGAGTATTTGTCAAGACTAATCAAGCGAGCCCAAACTCGGGTTTACGATCTCCTTCCACCTCCATCATCAGATCAGCTCGATAGTATCATAACATTGCATTATCACCGAATTTGCAAGTGAGTGCGCAAAATTTCAGCTCAATCGAAAACCGGGAAATGGGTCAAATTTATCTTACAATATTTTATTACGAACAGACATATATGGGGTCACGTGAAACTAAATAAAAGCTTGTAATAGATCGACGCGTCCATACGAGTGTAAAAGAAATTATCTTGGCGTAAATGTCCCTCTTATGCTCTCGCTCTCTCGCTCTCGCATTAGGGCCCGGGGTCCGCCTTGACCATGATCCAGGGTTTGGCAGATCAGAAGATTACAGTGGAGCGACTGTCAACTGACCTCCGTGACCCTGCTATTCAGATGCCTGAATGTGTATTTTAATAATATCAACCAGGAAAGGCTCTCAATCCACAAATAGCACACGTAGCCGTTAAAGCGAATCTTAGCTCCAACTATCGGGGTTCCGGCGACTGTCAGTTTCTCAAACCAATCGAGATAAAGCCTTCAACGAACAATACACCTGGCGATATTGTCACTGGCGGTAGGGAAGGGCTGGTGCGAGACCGTTATTTTGGTCTTGTAAAACTGTATAGAAAATATCCATTGCCTCTCTCTTTCAAAAAATATAGCTGATGGTTTATGGTGTGAATTGAAGGCGAATTAAAACAAAGTACAATGTAAATTACGTGTTTCAAGGAGAGAGGGAGATATTTATAGTTTTATTTTAAATTATTTTGTTCACTTTAAGATAATGAAAAATCTATACATAGTATAAAACAAAGTCGTTTCACGCCGTCTGTATTTATGTAATTAGATCTTTTAGACTATGCAACGGATTTTAATGCGGTTTTCAACAATAGTTAGGGTGATTCAAGAAAAAGGGTTTATAAGTAAGTAAAAAGGGGTGGGTAGTTCCCTCAGGAACAAGCAAACCCTCTACAAGGTGTGCATCCGACCGGTGTTGACTTACGAATCCCCCGTCTTCGCTCACGCGAGCTCCCTCGTCATTGAGAAACTGCAAATTGTGCAGAACATCTTCTGCCGTAGGGCAATGGCAGCTCCATGGGACGTCCGCAATGCGGACCTACATAGAGACATGGACCTGCCTACCCTGCAGCAGTTTCTCAAAACACTCTCCGAGACCTATTTCAAGGCCGCGGAAGTGCATCCCAGCCCACTCGTGCGAGAGGCAGCAGCCTACTCTCCCCGCCCGGTCTCCGGCCACGTGATCCGGAGGCCGAGACACGTCCTCACGGACTCCCCCAACGACCTGTCGAGCGCTCTGAACCTCCTCCTGGAGGCTCAGGTCGACCCGACACAGCCCCTCCCTGCCGTTTCAGCGGCCCCCGAAGGCCCCCAATTCCAGTCCACAGCAGCGGGACCCCCGTCAGGGGTCACGCGATAAGTTCTCCAGTGTACGCTCCGTAAGGAGTGACGCTGAGCGCACCCCGTCCCTACGGGGTGTCGCATCCGATGAAACCTGAAAGGCCCTTCCGGCTACAGGTGCTCCTAGGGGGTGTTTAGCACGTATGCGCCTAGGTCTTTTTTTTTTTGGCGAGTCGTGCATAACCAGCTGGCCGTCCGGCTGGTACTCGTGAGAGTTCACCTCCTCTCTCCCAACCGCTATACCGGAGGGTGCCCATATCCATTGCGTTGGGCGCAAAAAAAAAAAAAAAAAAGGTGGGTAGTGGTAAAGTAGGTGTGCGCAAACGAACAAGGCGCCGGCTCCACAATATAGTAACATATAAAGTAAATAAATTTGTATTACCTACATGCAAAACCTGCATCAGCAGTCTGATTTATTAAACCTGTAAAATGGCTGTGATTTCGCCATAAACCCGTCTGTATGGTAGAAAATAAGTAAGACTGTATGGTGGGTCAATATGACCCGGATTTAAAAAATGGTTTAATTGTTACTATTTCAATAATTTTTTGGGAATGATATATAAAATCAGTTGAAGTGATGTTCAAATTACTATATTTTGTTGAAAATCAATAAAAAATCATACAATATTAGGAACTTGTCATGTATTTACGAAAGCTCTATGAAATCTATAACAAAATATTTACCATCTGTAATCTTACTAATAAATAAACAAAACTATAACTTTTTAATTTTTTATTACTTTTTGATATACCTTATGTGGGGTCTTTAAGAAACTTTATGCTGATGTGAAAATTTCCGTTAAATTTATTAACGGAAATTTTAAAACTAATCACAGTCAGCATCTACATTTGCATATTTACCATAGTAAGAAATTATGTAGTCTAGTCAGACAATCTTCTTACAATTTAGACAGGCAGTTTATATTTGGCACCATTTTTGAATTTAATAACTCCGTGAATTATAGTAGGTGACCCCTCTGAGGGTTCTCCAGTAAATTATCTTATTATCTTGCGCATCTCTCTAGGCAAACGAAACACATCTTCGCAGGCGTCCAAGTGATCGTTTAGAATTCTCTTCTAAGGCGACTAAACCAGTAAAAAGAGTAAACCATTAGAAATACAGTATTTTTGCCTTTTATTCTTTCGAACAGTACCCACACTTGTGAAATTATGCTCCTTGAAAAGGTAAATCAATTATCAAATAAATAAATACATAAACGTAATTGGCGCAAATTGGTTACATCGAATATATGGTTGGGTCATATTTACCCCGTTTGACCTTTGACCGCTTGTAACTTCTTGTACAGGTGCACATCGACTGAGCTGATACTAGAACCAAAAGGGGTTGGGTATTAACTGCAGCTACTGAAAAGCACGGCAACTTCAAACCATTACTTAAAAAAATACGCTCGTTTAAAAAGGTGGCGGGTCATTATGACCCAACCTGACCGACGACGGGTTAAATAATTCGTTAAGCGTTACCTGTAACACTCACCTGAATTTAATCGAAATTTGATATTTTACAAATAAATATTTTGAACATTTTAAATATTTTTGAATATATTTTAGTCTTTTTATACGTTAATATGAAAAAGAGGGTGGTAGGATACATAGTGGGTGCAAAATTTTATAAGCTTAATTTTTCGCTAGGAAGCACCATACAATAGTTATGAGCAAGAAACCAAAAAGGTCTTGTATGTATGTATGTATGTAACTAGTCTATTGGTCTTAGTTTATTGGTCTTCGTTAGTAGCAGCCAAAAGTTCACAACATAATTCCAAAAAACAACTAAATACACCCCTTTTTGCATCACACGCAACCCCCCGCTTCGAAAATCTGCGGCCAATAACTCGGTCTTGAATTCTTGTTGTCGGTCCCGATCGCTTCACTAGCAGTGATTTCAATTATTTAGCGCGGGTCTGCGGCGTGACCCAAATCTCTGATGGGCGGTTGAAATCTAAATTTGCCTAGTACAAGCCTTGTCCTATGCGCAATTTATGTTAGACCACCATTGTTTTAGAACTAGTTAATATCATACGCCTAATAATCGACGTATTAAGAAGGTTATTGTACTAAGATGTTAGGTACTTTACGTTGTTATTATTGGACGTTTGTGTAAGCGTGACTGCGTTGTTAAGCTTTATTTGATTTAATATTGCGTTTTTATACTTTTTGCTATTGCTAGTAGACCGGGCGCGACGTCGTTCGCGTGGCGTATTACTTCAAAATACACATACATTACCTCTATCTACCCTGTTTTTTCTTGCATATAAACCTTCCTCTGGAATCACTCTATCTATTGTTGAAAACCGCATTAAAATCCGTTGTGCAGTTTAAAAGATCTAAGCGTACATAGATACATAAATAAATAAATACATACATAATATATACTTAGGAACAAACGGCGGGAAGCGACTTTGTTTTATACTCTGTATAGATTACACTATTTAGCATCGATATTACAAACAGAAAATGTTAGAATTAATGAAATGAAATGAGGGAAGGAAATGTAAATGTAGATGTCAGAAACTACTAAACCGATTACGAAAATTCTTTCTTTCTTTCACTAATAGGAAGCTACAATTTCGTAGGGTACTTTATGTCGCGGAGGAATAACGGGATTCGGGATTGTCGTATGTTAACAAAGTTTCGAACTGCATGCGGGTGAAATTTGCGGGGCGAAACCGCAGTTTAGCCTATTTTCTAAAATCTGCGCCTTAAAAAACCGTAGAATTGAACAGTCACCGGCACCTGAAAAGTAAGCACTAGAACAATCATAGAACAAAATACAAGGCGTTCCCGTATGTATAATATGAAGCGTACTGAAATGACGACACCCTGGTAAGCGATTGTCTGACTTGTAACAGTTTTACTTCAATACAAGGTAGTACCTCTGAAAAATAAACTGTGACTGGTCTATTACAGGATTATCATTATTGTCAGGACTAACCGGGACATAAATTTTGACAAGGTCTGCTGTTGAACCAATAGAATAGAATAGAATAACTTTATTGTTGAACTGTGTAGGTACATTTAGGTATTACAGATGATATTTGTGAGTTTCAACAGTTTGCCCATTTCGGACATACAATATTTAAAAGTAGCAATAATTAAATAGTAAAATTTACATCCATTTAAAACAATAAAAAAATAACTTGGATATAAATCAAAATATGAATGTCAATAATAGCCTAGATACGTAATAAATGAAAAATGTCAAATTCAAATTAATATGTCAATTAAATAATAATATGAATGTCAGTTTATAATTAACAATATCAAACTCTTATTCGTCAAAAATTCAGCACATACCCTGGGAAATTTAAGCTACTAAGCTTATAACCCTTATAACCCCAACCCCTTTTTCTTTCTTCTTCCCAATATCTGTAAAGCTAGGATTTGCCACCCCTTCATACGGCGACAAAGTCTCTCTCTAAAACCAGTTGTATTAGGTGGTAGGACTCTGTCAAGCCTGAGGAGTCCGCCTGGGTGAATACCACCGCCGCTATTTCTACCGCCAAGCATCAATGCTTGCTTTGTTGTGTTCCGGTGTGAAGGGTAAGGTAGCTAGCGCAATTACAGGCATGAGGTATTTCATCTTAGTCCCCATAGTGACGACGTACCAGCGGACCATCATTTTTGTTGCCTTGATGTAATACAGCAGACAAACAGGCCAGCGGGCTACCTGATGGAAAGTGGTCACAGCCACACGGCCGGCAACACGGTACCTATGCGTTGCGCGCCTCTAAGGAGACCTCTTATATACCTCTTGAAGGATCCCATGTCATAGTCGAAAGGAAACACTGTGGCTCATTCCACATCCGAATCGTACGAGCTCCTGCAACCTAAATGCATTAATCGTAGATATAATGGGCGACAATTACCGCTTACCATCAGGTGAGCTGCCAGCTCGTTTATTACGTAGACAAATACCAGTTTTCGACAAACTTCATGCATATTTTCATCAAATCAGCCGGGTCACAAGCCCCGGCGTAATCGATATGCACCGGGCGGCATTGCCGCAAACGAGCCTCAATTTATGCAACGTACGTCGTTTGCAGCAAACACTGCCGAAAGCTAGCGGTTCACTGGAACTTCTACATACAAATAGAGTGCAAATTGAAATGTTTTACTGCTCGAAGTGCGAGCTGGAGACTCTGACAAGTGTAGTCGTTCGTAATTATCTCTTTGCCGCCAATTGCGTTTATGGCTACAATAAGGTAGTCAGAGGACCCTGTAGAATCTTATTGTCACTGTGAGAATTAAGACTTGGATCTGTAGCCAACGTTTCAGTGACCTCATTCACTGGTCTGGACCGATGGCACTGCAAGAGCGTCTATCGGGTTCGACACGTAAGCGATAAGTACCGAGTTTGAACCCCATTGCCGCCATGTACTGAGTTAAACAATAATTAAGGAAAACATCGTAATGTAACCTGCATATTCAGGCCACGCAATGTGTAACCATCATCCAATCTTCTCAGGTTCCCTTGTTAGCACGGAGGTCATATGGCAATCGCTGTGATTACCTGATCTGCTAAATCTTGGATCATGGTCAAAGCGGATCCTAGGTCATCGCGCATGAGGAGACAACCGGCTATTGACTCTGTAGTGTGTGCACTCCCCTCACCCCCCTTTTAGTATATTTAAGGTGCAACCATAATGTTATATTAGTCAATATACATCTGAACGCAGTCAGTGTTTTACATTCATTTCGCCACCCATTGCACGCTATGGTGATGATGAATGGATATTGCCGCTATGTGTAAATGAAGGGGTGGCGGTTTTTGACAGCGCTCTCATTAGGAAACCGGGCCATATTGTTTCCATAGACGTTTCAGTGATGTGGCTAACATCGCTGTCGCTGCATCAGAGTGAACCTCTGTCTGTACCTACTACCAGAGTAATATTACGATCGCTATCTGACAGCACCTAAGTATTGATTGTGTTACTACCAGACTGCGACAGAAGGAGGGTTATTTTTTTTAGAGCGTGTGTTTGTATGTATGTAAATATGTATATTTATATGGCACCTAAAGCTAATGGCTCAATGGATTTTACCATCTGAAGTGTTGTTAGATTCATCTTGGTCACGAGTGACACTGGGTAGGTAGGCGAAATTAAAATTTAAAAAATTTAAAATGGCGGATTTTGGGTGCCATGTTGAAACTTTCGGGTTGTAGATCGCAGTGTTTAAATTTAATAATGGAAAATGCTCCTGCCCATTTTCCAGACTATGGAGACTCTTGATCTTTTGCCTCGAAAACATTAGTCGCCTTGTACGACACCCATGAATGTAAGGGGTTGGTGCTATTCTATTCTGCCGGACACCACACGGCCAACTGTCATAAACGTTTATATTAAGATAATTTTAAAACACTTCAATGATAAACTAAAACAAAGTAGGCCAAACACAAATACAGTAAATCATGGACCAATGCGATGCCAAAAATGACCCCAGCTCAGCATATCTGATTAAAATATCAACTAAACTAGCTTCTAATTGGTTCAGATTTCGTGGTTAAAATCCAAACTTTGACAGGGTCACGGTTTCATTATTGGACTGAGGTTTTAATGAGATTATTTAGCAGTTTTGAAATCGGGCGAATGTGAGTGGGCTAAAAAGTTTCAGGAATCTAACTATAGTGGTAGAATGAAGGCATTAATGAAATGGAAAGATAGAGAAAGCCCCGCCGCATACTTTATAAGTATTAATTACAAATAGAATACAACACAATACATTTATTTACACACAATAACACCACAAACATTCATCATAATGGCTTAAAAAGGGTTTAAATCACCTCCAACAATACAGATATTATTTGAGGTCAGTGGCTCGAATCCGGAGCCTTCACGGCACAAATAAGTAAAACAAGTAATAAGCAAATGAAAAAATTTGGTAAACATTAAAAATGCACAAACAAAACCATTATAAACAAGCAACATCAAACGGTGAAACAACAACTAGACAACATACATGAATTGAAGAAATATGAAGAACAATGCCGTAGCATGAAGTGTAAAAGGGACCTCATTCAGCTTCAAGCCCTGGCGGACTCCAGGGCGCTGGTTTTCAGTGGGACCTGCTGAGTGAGGCACGGATGAAAACGTTTAGATAAATACAACTTGTGGAGTGTAAAATACGAGTTTAGTGTGTAGTATAATGTTAAATGGATTGTCTGGATGCTTTTTGGCCGCAGCGGAGATACAATGGCGATGGTTATGTACCGGACACATTCCTAACCTCGGCCCTAGAAAAAAAAATGGTGAGAGATAATTATTATGTCAAGTAAATATTATACCTACACTAATTAATATTATTATTATTTTTGTTTTGTCAAATCTGTCAATTATAAAAATTAAGAAAGAGAAGTGGTGGTGTAAGACCTACAATATTTTTCTGTTGCAATTTTCTTCACGCGTCATTGCGCAGACCTATGTGTTCTATACACCTACACGTTTATTATTATATGAAAATGATTTTTAAAGCTTTTTATGAAGAAAATATGCAATGTGTTCATAAATGACTTGCGAACTAAAATATGAAATAGGAAACAAAAAAACCGTCCGAAACTTTCTCTTGAATCATAATATTATTGTCACACTGCCAACATTCCCATAGCCACGGTGTAGTTCGCCTCGCCGTCGACACATACGCAACTCTCTAGTGGTTACTAACTCTCAGAGTTGCTAAATGAGGTTAATTTCGAAGGAGTAAACACCTCCCTTCAAGCAGGTCCGGATCCAGGGTTTATCTTTGTAAAGGGTAAAGAGGGGGGAGAATGCAAACTTTTTACCCAAACTGCGTTGTTTCCGTCCAATCCTTTCGACTTACACTTTCTTTCCCAGACAATTTCTTTATTTAGTGTTTAAACAATGGGCCTACTGCCAACTGTTCTGTGGTCTAATTAACCTGCCACGCGATTATTATTATAATATTATTATCGAATTGCATCGTCACAGGATCAACATGCTAGTCCTATAATAGAACTAGTGGACACGGTGCGACTTCATTCGCGTAGACCTACTTTACTCCTGCCTAAAAACATTCCTCTGGAATCACTATATTGTTGAAAACCGAATTCAAATCAGTTGCGTAGTTTAAAAGATCTAAACGTAAATTTTTTCGTATTAATGATTATTACATAATAATAATCATTCGCTAGTCGTGAGGTGTCTGGCAGAGTAGACTAGCACCAACCCCTTACACTATATATTAGAAAATGGGCAGCAGCGTTTTCCATTAATATATTTATAACTCAGCGATCTCAAACCCGTCTGCCAAGCGTGTAAATTATGGCAATAACCTCATCTTTCATGGGATAGGCAGTCCTGCAGTGGACTGTTATGGGCTGTAATGATTAATCATTCGCAGTGGTCTGCACCCCTACCCACTGAATGCGCACCTGTTTTCACGAGCAACACGTCTCGTGTACGAAATTTTAAGGAGCCGTACATAATTGTGTCAACATCGTAGCAAGTTTCCGGCTTTTAGAACAGACAGCTCCACTGGTTGGTTAGTATATTTTCACTCGCAATTCCATGTGAACGAGTAATTTGTTGGTTGCAATTAGGTAGGTTATTTTTATTATTAAAGGTCTGTTGCGGATTTCCGACCGCGTACCTTGGTTTACGAATGACCGGTATTTCGACGCAGTTGTATGCATTATGGTCACGGGACGACTGTCCTGGCCTACACGTAAACAAAGGTACGTGGTAGGAAACCTGGAACATACCTTTAAAATGTGTGATAATAACCGCTAGAGTTTAAAAAATTATGGTATATTATTATGTCAAATACCTCGTACACAATGTTGCAGTAAGTGATAAATGTACATCCTAGCGTTCCTACGAAACGGGAATGGTATCTTTTCATAAGTAACCATACTTCTTGATAAATTTTTGGCTAGCAGTTGTGTAACTTAATAAACTACCGTCTTTGACAACTGATTTAATAGCTCCAATAATTCTGTTACGATTGAAAATCTATTGAAAATACTTCATTTGACGAAGTTTAACGGAGTTCAAACTCTACCTGGCTACCATTCAAAGGAAGTTTAACAATTTGGTAATACTCCAAATTCCGGAAGTTTCAAATGTTATTGACGAAATATTCATTTAGCTCTTTATGCTATGCTGAGTTAGAGCTGCCTTTGGCTTTCCTTTAAGCATGACTAATGAATGCACTTGATAACTTGGTAAGTTCATCACTATCGAGTTATTGCCTTCAGTTTATTTAAATGGGGATCAATTTACTTATATGTTAAGAAATCGATGCATTGAAATGACTGATAAAAATAGATCCGTTATATAAACAGGGTAATGAGCAGGCTTACCAAGCGGATGAATCTTTCTCAATAAAAAATTTGGAGATCCGCAAGCTAAAGGTCACCGTCATCGCCCGAAGGTTTGCCAGGCTTAAGTGGCAGTGATCAGGGCATATAGCTCGCAGAACAAATGGCCGATGAGGCAGTAAAGTAGCAACCATGTGCCGGAAGACGCAGCGTGGGTAGGCCGGTGCACTATCGACTTGCAGGCTTGCAAGACCTGAGTATTTTATGTTAACAAAGTGATCCTATAAGGATTCCGTTTTCTTTTGAGGTGCGGAACTCAAAAAAACGTCCGTTTATGGTGGTGGCCACACAAAAATGGCGGCACTTAATTTTGAAATGACATGTCATGTGGCCAGAGAAGTTTGCGGCACTGTAAACTGAGTTGTCGAACGGATTTGCCACTATGGCCACTACGTTGTCAATGGACAACCATGAAGCTACATTTTTACGATAACAACTAAAGAGGACCGTCGTTTGCCTTATGTGTGAGTGCCCACAAAATTACATTGTACTACAACGTCTTTGTTAGAATCTTCTTTGATATTTTATTCACACTACATAGCTTTTATGTCATAGAAATAAGAACATTGTCTTAAAAAGACAGACTATTCAGTCTCGTCGTAATATAACACAATCGCTGTCGTCTACTTTTATCCAAAATGGCAGTGGGCGGAACACATTGCTTGCAGAACCGACTTGGCTACGCCCTCGAGTGGCTAGCATGGACTAGATAATGTAGTGCGTACTAGGTCCCTATTCGATTCTTAAATTTAATATGTTGTCTACTAATATATATATATTCTTTATTGTACACAATAGACATTACAGTAATGTTACGGTAGAAATAATAGTACAAAGGTGGACTTATCTCTAAAAGAGATCTCTTCCAGTCAACCCTGCCATGTGTTACGAGAGTAAAAAAAACATACGGGAAGGTAGTAGTGTGAATACACATCCGTAAATAATAGTTTTTTATAAAGAGGTCATCATCATAATCTGGACGCTTTCAAGGCTAGAGCGCCGCATCATCACTTACTACCTGGACCTCAAATCCGCTAATTTACTAAGCCTCGATTGAATGGTAGCTTGATGGATTTTTAGTATTCTGCTACAATTAAAACGACATTGAGCAGCGATTACGATTCAATTACAATTCAATCGAATGCGATAAATATGGCGGACAAATGCCTGGCTAATCTAATTTAAAAAAATCGTTTCATCAAGAGTTTTTAATCGTCCACTGCTATACTTGAGCCACTCCACATTAATAGGGGTATTGCCAAAATAGTTTTACAGACGAAAACTATTCCATCTATTTCGCATGTAGCGAAACACTTCCACATTTTTAATGTAAGCAACGACGTAAAGGAACTTCCTGACGGCGGATCTGTACCCTGATAAATATTGCTTGGGCCTTTTCAAGGCAAGAGAGAGTGAATCTTTACATAGTATAAAACAAAGTCACTTCCCGCCGTCTGTCCCTATGTATCTATTTATGGTTCTATGTACGCTTAGATCTTTTAAGCTTCGCAACGGATTTTAATGCGGTTTTTAGCAATATATAGAGTGATTGAAGAGGAAGCTTTGTAGGCAAGAATGAAAAGGGTAAGCAGGGCTAAAGTAGGTGTAGGGTAGGTGTAGGGTAGGTGTAAGGTAGGGGTAGGTCGCCACACGAATGAAGTCGCGTCGGGTCCACTGGTAGACCTGTTATTAGCTATGTATTTCCTGTGCACAATAAACTGTTAAATATAATAAATAAATAAGGTAGACTTCACGCTCTCCTATTATCACTTTTCACTAAGTGCGATAGCCGACAAATGTTGTATAAGTGCCAGTTTGTTTGGATATAGTAAGAAAAAGAGAGTTGTGAGAAATACAAATACGGTGTCGTAAAATTGATGTTGTCTTTACGGAAATTGCAAAAAGAATTGTGGATATTTGCGAGCCTAGAGTTGTGTGAGGACAGAGTAAAGTGGCGGTCCATAACCCCTGGCCATTTCTCCTATCGGACAAGTCTAAGTGAGCGTAAGTGAGAGTAAGTATAAGTGAGTTTTAAGTTGAGTAAAAAGAAATTTGAGTAATAGCGTAGTGTGGGTTGGGATCACTTGTACCTAGATATGAGTAAGATTGTAAATCTATCGTTTTATGATGTACTAGCTGGCCCGCAGCGACTTCGTTCGCGTGGTGTCCTACTTATACCCTACCCTGCCCCTACTCTATTGAAACCCAGAAATGCCTAATAATGATAACTGTTCTGTGAAATGAAATCCAGGTTAATGAAGTCATGGGCAAAAGTTAATTAATTTATTTATTTATTTAGGACAACCAACAAGACTAACACTAACAAAGTTATAGCATCTTATAGCTAAAAATATAGTTTCGTTCTAAGTGCAGCCTTAATTATAGGTTACCACGACATGGAATATAGACAACATCGTTTCACATACTGCTTAACGTAGGTTATTGTTGAACTTACTTAAAGTTCTTTAAATATGTTTTTTTAAAAAACTATGTTATATAATTCAAATTAAAATATGTAGGAAATACCAACAACAAAACACTAATAACAGAGACCTGTTAGGGTTCAGCGACCGATAGAGAAGTAACAATTTTCTTTTTGATTGTTCCAGTGGATTCACAAAATAGATCTATGTCCATAAGTTTGCTCATTTTATTAAACTGGGATTGTAACCGATTCAAAGTTGAAAACTTACCTAGGTTACTACTAAAGCCAGCGATGCAGAATGGAACAAACCGACTTTGTCGCACTGACCTAGAGGGAGCATTAAAATTCAACTTTTCAAGAATTGTGGGACAATCAATAGCACCCAAAAATAAAAAAGATTGTACACAAAAATAATTTTAGTAGTGGATTGTTCATCAAATTATTAGCCCATTACATCATAACTCGCCGCTGTACGGTGAGTAGTCAAGTTTGGGTTAAACTTCTCAAACTCACGAAGGACTATGTGTTCGAACTTGAGACCGCAGTTGTAGAACGTTTATCAATGCCTCTGGGCTGCGCTTTTTGCCAGTTAAGAAACCACAGATGGCCGCAGCTGTATTTCATTAGGAAAAGTTACGCTTTTACATTGGACGGCAGCATGTTGCGGTGATATATTGGCGCCATATTCCTATTCCTTTGCTGTCAAGAAGCTAGGCTTTTTGTGGTGGATGCTAAATACGGGGACTGGGGATTTACTTACACATTACATAACTACGGTGGGGAAGGCCTAAAATAGATCAGAGATACACATACATCCACACTCACACCCGTATCTCATAGGAGTAGGCAGAGACTATCGAGTACCACAAGCCACAAACCTGACACACCTCCCTCGCCTCTTCCACATTCATACAACATTTCGTGCATTTACGCCGATTGAGAGTACTCCTGATCTTCCTTTTTTGAAGCAGATCATTTATCTGATCTCGAGTGATATCTACCTACCTATTGTAAGTCGATTTCCATCTATTCTCTCCACGAGTTCAAACCATCTCAACATACCTCTTTCCATCCTAGTCACCGCATCATCCTTTAGCTTACAACACACGACTTACAATACCCAAAATGCAACAAGATCATCTCAACTGCATCGACATAAAAGATTAGGTATTCGGTCTAGAGTTAAAGTCAAAGATAATAAATACACAAATAAGCACTTAACAACATTTTCATAACCACTCTTCTTATGAATTGCATTAAAACATGTGAAACACTTCAGTAAGCAAGTTTTAAATATAATTAGGTCACCTTTTTAATGCTATTGTCACCGAGGGTACAATAAAAGCGAGGTCATAGGTTCCTCCCATCTATATTAAATGACCTTGCAACTAGGTTGCACTCCCCGGTTGCTCGTTCTACTGCAGGCCGGGCCCCCATTCCCCAGTAGTTTATTTATGGATAAATAGGCGTTATTGCGGCAACTAGCAGGCCGGTAGAATCTACCTATAAACTACTCTAGGGTAACTAAAAAATCGGAATTACGATACTGCAGTTATAATAAAAATATGGTACGTTATTACAAGTATTGTATAAAAATGTGGGTAAGTATTTGTTATTCATATATTTAAAAAAATATGTATCACTGAGATGGATCCTGATCCTGGTCACGGACCACATGTGCTTGATCCTAGCGTCTTGGTCATACGGCATCACACGAGATGGATCCTGGCGTCGTGGTCATGCGGCACCACATGAAATGGATCCTGGCGTCATGGTCACCCATGCACGTCCAAACCTTCTTGTGCATGACCACGCCGACCAGGGTCCATCTTATCACTACCTAACCTAAATCTAAATTTTAGGAGTGAGTTTATAAAAGTCAGGATAAAAATAAATTTGGTGATTTTTATTATTCGTCATTTCGTGAGGTTTATTTAGGAATTTTTACCATCAGACGTTAAAATATCCAAATTTGGTTCAACATTGTCTCGTATTTCGCTAGACCTACAAATTTTAACCCTGAAATTGCGAATGCAAGTATACCAAGTACACCAAACTAATACCTTGAGGCGATCCGAAGGTTCAAGACAAAGAAAACAGAACCCAAACGAAGCTAAACTTGAACAAAAGCAAGGAAGGTACTTTTGTTTTGCTATTGTGCAAAGGCTTATGTATACTTACTTTAAAAGTTCGGGTAAGAATACGATTTGCTAAGCGAAATTCCGATCTTGAAAATGTAGTTAGATAAAGAAATAAAGAAAGAAATGTTGTTTATCAATAACGCGAACTTTATCCAATTTCTAGAGATTTAGGCAAAACTATTCGAAATTCAGTTTTAAAGGACACTTTTGTTCAGATACCTCATGTACGTCGGACCGCCATTAAATCTCCATGTCTGAAGTAATAGCTGCTGCTGATGTGAACACTGCTGATCAGATCTTCACCTCCATTTATACAGAAATTAGGCTCTTTAGCCTGCCAGGCGCGGAGATTATAGCAAAATGCTCCGCTGATGTGGAGGGTGGAGTCAAGCGTTATGGTCTGTTGTTGAAATTTAGTTCAGCCTTTGCAGCGGGAGCTAGGTTGAAATACTACTTAAAAGTAGTATATCTATAGATATTAATTAAAATTATATAGAGAATTGATTTATTTGTTTATAAATTTCTTTGTTTGTTTGCATGGATAAACTTAAAGTCTATTTGAAATATTTTGAGAATTCTTTCACTAGGAGATACTTTTTGGAGAGACATACGCTACTTTTTATCCCGGGAAATTTATAAGAATTTGGGGGAAAGTTAAATACATCCCGGAGGTAGTTACACAGAACCGAACTGTGCGTGTATACTTTATAATACATACTTATTATTATACATATAACACCGATTACAATTCGTCATTTCAATTTCTGCTCGGCCAGGAATCGAACGTGTGACCTCTGCGTGGCAGACCGATATGTTATCTAACCGAACCACTCAGGGGGAATTGCCCGTAATTTAGGAGTATGACGTTGTCCAGTAGGTAAACAATAACTCTAAAATGCACACATCAAATGTAGACTAAAAGAACCATCCAAGGAAACTAGGTAATCCTACCAGTCCTGAAGTCTCGACCTAGCTTTTTAAATATTCAGTGAGCTAACACCTGTGAGCTGTACTGGTTCAAAAATCCTCAGCCACTATTTCACAGAGCTGACTGCATCTTATTTGTTTATTTACCATTCGGCTGGTTCATTTTGTGGGTGGAAATTTTGTATTCAAATGTACAGTCGGTTTCCTAAGTTAGCTCACAGGCATATTGGTAGTTTTAAATGCACGGTATGTAGAATGCAATGCTCACATAAATACGTGTTAAATATTACTGGATAAACAGTGTTAGGAGGCTATTGGCATCGCGCGGCTCCCTTAACGATATATTACTATTATTAAACATTATTTCAATCGGAATAAAATATTTAGTCATTCGATAATACATATTAGTAAAATATGTACGTAATTAATAAAATATAAGATATTAATTCGCTAATTTCATCATTTAATGAAAGTGTTAGAATAGGTACCTATTTGGTTTAGGATACAGCTTGTGTCGATACCCTTGCACCTTCCGATATTCCATTCACAAGTGTCAAAGCCGGTTCCACAGCCACCTCGGCAGAAAATGTCAAACGCCGTAAACATGCTGGCGTCAGCAACAAATTACGCCTTTTGGCGAAGAAACGCTTGGGCCTTGGATGCTCATTAGGCACTTTAGAGGGTGTTCGGAGTTCTTTGTTAATACATCGTACGATCAAATTTGGCAGATATTTTGGTCAAAGGGTATTGTTATAGTATACAGCAAGGCGATGCGGTCAGCCTTTTCCGTCCACTCACAATTTCATCTACGAGGGACTTCGACCAAAATTTCTTTTCTAGACATTGTTTTATTTAGTTTTGACCTAATGCAATTGAAATATAACTTTCAAATAAAGTCATTAAAAAATATGCCTTTGTTAATCAGGCAGGAGCTACAAGGTATAAAGAAAGTTATTTGATGCACCCTCAAGTCACAGAAGGTAAGATATTGTGAATTTAAAACCACTAATATGCCTGGGGAGACATATTAAGGAACTGACTGTACCTTAAGTGAATTTATTAGGAGGCAATCTAAAAGTTTGTTATGGCCCACACCAGAACAAATTGCTGTTGATTTGAATAACGAATTTGATTGGAAACCAAAATTGGGTTACTGCCTCATGGTTCAAGTGGTTATTGGTGATAATAATCATCTGGCTTTAATATCCTGGTTATGTCCTCGCGAGCGGGAGGGAGCCCGAGGTTCACCTTGACCATGATCCAGGATTTGGCGAATCAGGTAATTACAGTGGAACTACTCAGGTGATTGGTGGATTTGTTTTGGCTAAAGTGATTAGGGCATATATTTTATTACACACTGTCGGAGTTTTACACGCGCGTCGTTTGGATTTCGGTAAACATTCAACTCTTTTAAGTTTTTACCGAAAATAACTATGATATTTTATCTTCCCCTGAAAACCTCATTTAGATTTTCTATATATAAAAGGTTGAACTGTGTTCCAGAAGCAACTTCTTGTCAAATGTGTTACAGAATTTACTTCGTAGAAACCGGTTACAATCAACTGGAACTTTCTCAATCGATCGATTAAGGAACTCAGGCGTGGCCAGTTTCCGGATGGGTGACCGCTAGCGCCTTTGAGCACTTTGTGTGCCTCTGAGGATGCGTAAAATCGTCCGTTTGTCCTTGCATGACACCAGTCTATAAGCCAAGTCAGAAGCCAAGTCAGAAGCCGGGCTACGAAAGTGCTACGAAAGTGCTACGTGCTATGATCCAATCTGGGCAGATTCCCCTGGTAGCAGGGTCATGAAGGTCAGATGGTAATCACTCTATTATAATAACCTGATCTGCCAAACCCTGGATCATGGTCAAGGCGGACCCTGGGCCCTCGTGCGCGAGAGCACAACCGGGACATTAACGGCAAGATGGTTAGTTTTTTAGCTAGACAGCAACGATTCAAGCGGCAAAACAACACTTCTGTTGAAATATTCAGCTCTCTGCTTGGACAGTTGCATCCTCGTTTTATATTTATTTTGAGTGCATTGTGTCGTATCATTTATTCCTGTTTCCTTGGTTAAAGCTGCATTTAGCTACCGCTAATTATAGAGCGTTACAAATTTTTTACTGTTGGTTTTTAGACGTAAGGTTGGTGTGGAGGTTAATTATTATAAAAAGAATTGGTGAAATTTTGCACAAAGGTTTATTATATGACTTAAATGCCCTAAGAAGGGATTTTCGGAAAGTTGAAACTTTTTGTTCCTTCAGCGGATTCACATGAAACTTTGTACAAATATTCTACAAAACAAATTCTTAATAAAAAAAAACGGTTGTCTGTAAAGTCGGTTAACTGACGATAGTTGAACGTGATAACGTCATAACTTCATACTTGACGAAAACATTAAAATGTATTATTGTATTATCTCTCCAAGCTTTAGCAGAATTTTCTTATTACATTTTTGATAATTGTCGTGGTTAACGAGAACCGATTTTGTTATTAAAGTGACTTCACTTTCTTAGCGCCTTGGATGGCATTTATAGTTTTGATTTTAACAAACAATAGATTATTAGCTCTGTTCAAAAATATAATGTATTAAAAACATAAAGACAAATCTTTATTACATTATTATTGTGTGTCTGAGTGGAAAAGTGTTTTACTTTACTTTACTTTATGAAACACTATGGAGTTTCAACACAGCAGTCAATAGTAGCTTCTAGAAAAGCATCAAGCGACATCCCTAAACGCCCAATTTGTTTAAGGATCCTTTTAATAAAGGTCAGGGGATATTGAAGCAATCAATTCAGTGGGTCAAGAGGTCGTCTTAATCACCGCCTCTTAGGTATACTGATGCCCATTAATGACTGCTGAGATATTGCACAAAGAGGAGGTTTCTATATGTAGGTGTAGGAGGTAAGAAATAGGCCTCTAAGTTGATAAGAGGTTGAAATATAATGTTTTAAACTATCGCGGTTATTATCACACATTTTAATTTCTTACCGCGTGCCTTATTGACGAGTAGCCTGATATTACGACTCAGTTGCACGCATCGTGGTCACGGGGCGGTAGGAAACCCGAAACATACCCTTAAAATATGAGGTTGAAATATCCCCTAAACCAGATGTTTGTGACTATAAATTAAGTAAGCTAGATCCAATCAGGTCAGGTTACCTTGTTAACAGGGTGTTAGATGGCAGTTGCTCTACGATAATTACCTGATCTGCAAATTCCTGATCAAGGGAAATCCCGGGCCCTTGAGGGCGCGAGCGGAACTAGGATATTGTCGCCAAGATTTATTTATTTATTTAAAACAACTTTACAGTATTACAGTACACAACCTTAAAATCATTTACTATCAGATATATAAGTTTCTGTTATAAAATATTCTCATTCATTAATCTTCTCGCAGTACTTTAGGCGTTCCTTGCAACATCCACCCATCGCCAGTCAAATATGTTACACTTGGGTGCTGATGCCACGAGCGTGTTTTTTAATAGATTTATTTATTCATGAAAGCATTACAATTTATTACCGAACACATACGTAAACCTCTTAGAGTTTGTCTTCGCCTACTTAGCCTTCTTCTTCTTCACCTTCGCTGTCACACATACAATATTAATACTGATACCATGACTGATACTGTCAATGTAGAATAAAAATATCGCATCCCACTTACAATATTATTAAATACAGGTACACACACAATGTCACGCATTGGAAAATGTTCAGCGTTGAGCATAGCCAAGGCTCGAATTATGGGAGAATAGGCCTGCGAAATTGAATGGCGAGGAGACTGGGCTGACGTGCTCTGAGTTGCACCCTGGGAACTGAAGGTATAAATAGCCGTACCGCACGAGACACTAGGTCAAAACATTCACCACGCAAAATACATTACCATTACCAAAAGGTTGTAATTACGTCTTGCGTCTAGAGAGTTAAAGAATATTATTATTACAGTTAATAACTTACTAATAGAATAATTCATAATTCACTCTAACGAAGCTTACGAATAGAACGCTGACCTCCGTGCGCAAAAGCTTACTTGTATCCTGTCTCGACTCTACCAAAAGGTGATCTTCTCTACATATAAATAGTACCTATAGTATGCTGTATAAAGGAGAGCCGTAGAGCCCTGATATATTCTAGAGTACCTACTTAAATAATGTATTATGGTATTATTTCTACAAAGGATAATGAAGGATTACTTAATTCCCACATCTACCTCGTTTCTCCCCGACGAGCTCCGAAGCTCTTTGTGTCCAATTTATTATTCACTTTGACAATTCCCAACTAAAATTACTCACCTGCGACGCAGAACGCTCTGTGGTTACTAAAGTTTTTATTGATGTAGATTTTAATTTTAATGCTTATTAACTTTGCAGGGCCACGAGACGGGGTCATTTGGTGTGCTAAGGAATTTAATTAGTAAAGGCTTAAGTTACCTAGGTAGATTAGGTATCTACCTGAGTTTGAAACGCTGACATGCTTATGTTATTTACGTAACTTACAAAGTGCATTAAAATACCAGTATCCAGTTAGTAATCCTATTTTGTTAGTACTCAATAAACCTGTAAAATATATAAAAAATACTTATGCATCTAGGTACTTACTTGTGGCGCTTACTTCAGGCCCGAGAGATTCGAAGGCTTTCCCGAAGCTCAGTTTCAGAAGGCGGTCAGAATCTAAAGCACAAACAAATTTTATTATTATTAGTTGTTTTACGAATTTCAGGTACAATTTCAGGCTTGTATATCTAAAACGCCATCTGTTAGAAACACAACGCAACTTTGAGCCACGCTCCAAGCATACGCTGTTGTTACGTTGTTACATCAAGTTACATTGCAAAATGGTACTTGTTAAACCTGGTAGATGGCGCTGTACATAAAATTGTAGAAGGCATTTTTTTGTGATGCGCTCGAATAAAATACGATTTTCTGATAGAATGAATGGCACCAAGTCAGTTTTTATGAATTATTGATATTGTATCCTCGGGTATCTTTCAACTCCATTTAGGAACCCGGTGTGACACCGGTCAATAGGTCGGCGGTGTGGTGACCGATCGAGCCATGGTAGAGCAGAAAAGAAATCCATACAAATCCTTTGACGTAAAACGCGTGACACAATAACAACAATATTAACTAGGCAGACCACCTATTAGGTACCTCTGTAAACATCAGTATTTTCTATTGAATCTTGTCTACAAATAAAATAAAAAAAATCAACTCAAAATTTCTTTTTTGAGTAGGACATTACATATATCTTTCAATCGTCAAAGGCATGTTGGCCACACCACGCCGACAACGACCGTGTCCGACAATACCAGACAGAGCCGGTCAATGCCCGGCAATGCCAAGCTAAGCCGGACCGGGTCCGACATAATTTATGTATAAGAACCTATATTGTACTTAAGAAAAATCACCTAAAACTACAGCAAGAGTAAGCCAGTCCACCAAGGCAGCACCCGTTCACGAGTAGGTATAACGCAGGGTCCAACCATCATCCAATTTAATATTTGAGGGAAAAGGGCGACCCGGGTCCCACGCCCCCGCCAGACAGATCTTTAAGCGAGCATGCATCACAGATGCTGCATGTGATAGGTAGCTGCTCCCACCCTGCCTTTACCCTGCTCGTAGCCTACCCCTATCCTATCCTGCGATCACCAAACCACTTCAATGATTTATGACAATTGTGGGCTGTTGATATGTACTTGTAAAATCGGCAGTGTTTCATCCCAGACTAACCATCAGTTCGACCCTGTATTCGTCAACGCTAAGTTGTATGAAGGAAGGCTGGCAAACACGGGGCAACCAATCGTGGCAGTCTCCATGCAGAATTACCTACTTTAAGTGGAAATGCTCGGACTGCCGAATACAAAATAATAACGTGCATACCCGAACCGACTGCACGCAAGGAACGTAGCTACACAGAGCAACACAAGTTTTCCTATTCGGACTGTAGACTGTTCTTATGGCGACCGGTATAAGAGGCAAAATCGAACGTTGGCTAACTTTAGACTAACGCTGCCGTATGTTCGAGTAAGCACTATGTACGGGCAAGCACTAATTTACAGGCGTCCAGGGCGTAGGTCCGTACGCTGTTATTACTAAGTGCCAGCCAAATAAGCACTCGCCGTCGTTTGGAAGGCAGCCAGCATTTCCATTCATACACCTACCTCCTTGGCAGCAATCGCAAATTTAACTGGATCGGTCGCATTTATTACAGGGCGCTCTCAACGAATTGCGAAAGGAATTTTATAGGTGGCAACTGGCAATGGACGGGAGACCACGATTTCTCCCCTCGTTTTTTGGGGTTTATTCTGGAACAGGTAGGGCACAGCGGGGCTGACTGGGGAAGCATCTACCTCCACTTTAAAGAACACCGCTGCCAAACAATACTGTTTTAAATAGTATACGCCAGAGAATACGTGGCTTTGGATACTGTGGAGGGGCATGAGCTGCCAAAGCAACGTGTTACGAGGTGGGCAACGCATTGTCGATACCGATGGTGTTACAAATGTCTGGGTATAGGCAGTGGTACTACTTTTAATCAGGTGGCCCGCTTTTCAGTTTCCCTACCGTATGAGATAAAAAAAACTAAATAAAATGAATGCAGAGCCGGCTTGTACATACCTACGTTGTACTACTTCGGTCACGGGACAGTTAGAATAAGCAAATTCCGTCCACTCTGTCTCAGTGACCAGACTCTCAGAAACCAATCTTAGAAGCCTTAGCCATAACCGGGCGAAGCGGCGTACTAAGAGCAGAAAAGTGGACCTTGGCAGAATCTAGGATTGACGGCTATGACAGGATACTAGATAACGATAATATTCGCTCACATAAAAACCTAATGATGATATTTTGGTCTCGTTTCTCGTTTTTTTTTTTTTTTTTTTTTTTTATTCAAGGCTGGCATTTGAACGCTGTCTCACCTGTTGGTAAGTGACGATGCGGCCGAAGATGGAGCATGCCCGTCTTGGAACAGCCTATTCACTCCAACCTTGAAGGCATCCAGATTATATTGATCAGGAAACACACTCGCAGGCAACGCGTTCCACTCCTTAGCCGTACGCATTATAAAGGTCGAGCTAAAGCGGCTCGTGCGGATAGCTGGAATATCCACGACATAAGGATTCCTTAATCCTATAGGGTAACCATCTACCTTTAATCCGTCATTACAACCTAGTTCTCTGATCCTTCGACACGCTGTCAATGCGAATGTTGTTAATGTAAATGGGTGTTGAAATTGATCGATTTAGCCAAAAATTTGTATCCGCTCCCCTTAAGTTGCAGATGCTGGCCACCACATTTCATCAGGTGGATGCTTTGTTACGTCGGCACTCCCCTGGGCAATAAACGAAGTTGCTTTACACACCTGCGGCAGTGGAGTCAGGCGGGGGCTGGAAATGGAAAGTGGCAGCGAAGCCTTGTCCAGGTGTCGCGGAGTTAGCCGTGAACTGCAGCATCAGCGACGGTCCCGTCGACAGCACCTCGTAACCTGGAACAGGTGGGCAGGAGTTCATACTTGAAGAAATAGTTATCTTCAAAACTATTGGCTACCTATATCAATATCGTTGCAAGTAAACGGCGCATTGCCGATGAATGCATTTGAACGCGCTGGTCGGTATATATGTAGCTACCTGGATGAGCTCGTTTATGCCTTTTCTTTTCTATAATTTTTTAATTTTTCTAAGAGATTAATTAGCTAACCCTACTCGTATTTTCCTATTTTAATAAATAACATTTGAGTTCAAGTTGAATGCTGAAGTGGTAGAAAGAATGTAAGTACGCTAAAATTGGACATGTGGAGAGAATAGTTGAATGGTCATAAGTAAAGATACGTCTATGTCTACGTCTATGTCTATAGCTTACGAATGTAGGCTAGTTCATAGAACATACTTACAATATAAAATAAATGAATTTGAATTTCTTTAAAACAGCACGCCAGGAGAACCCTTATCTCAACAGTACAAAACAATACACTACAATAGTTATTCTTATATACCCAGAAGTCTGCCAGGATTGTAACTTACGGCAAATCTCTGCAGGCGCGACGTAGGTAGTCCTCTATTTAAAATGCCATAGACGATTTGGTTAACGAATTAGGTTCGATATTACTTATTATCTTCGTATTTAGATATCTACCTACATCAAAACCTACAATAAAACATCAACGATCGATCTTAAAATTCAAATACCTCCCAACATCTTTAATTAGATTGGCGTCCTCATTAGCAAAGTTCGTATTTCCTTCAACGTAATCTAAGAAACATTAAAAACGAAGCAGCTTTGTTTATGCGTAACAATTTAGCTCACTAATTAGAGAAATCGTCGCTCTAAAGCAAACATCGGCGATAATTGCGCAGGGAACAATCTGGGTCGCATTTTTAACGATCCTGTTGACATTCAATTTATAATTTTTAATGAGCGAAGTATAGGCCTCATCATAAGTTTGCGAGGGCCCAAACTTGATTAGGTGCGGTGATAAGAGCCCTTTAAAAGCTGGAAGCGGATTCGAGCTTTCATCTCCAGTGTTGTTTAAAATAATTGCCTGCGACCACTTTACTACGGTGTCCTTGCTCAAACAAGTTTCTGGGACAGAAGTACTGGAATTGGACGTTGGACAATGTACTTCCGAGAAGCTGTAGTTTGTGAAATAATGATGTGCCCGAAAGTCTTTGTCGTGTGGTGTCTGGTAGTCTCCATGAAATTTTTAAATTTTGAATTTTGATAATCTACCTCAAATCAGCAGGCTCTCTTTTGGTGTTGTCTAAAATGATTCCAAATATACATACGGACAGATGTACTAAACTAAATGTTGAGATCATGTTACAGAAAGTCATTCTGATTTAAGAAAAATTAACAACACCAGAAGCGAACGCTAGGAAAGTGACTATGGATATGGTTTACACATGTCGAGCCTAACCATGCCTTATTCAATTGGAAACCGCATTACTCATTCAGCGGGAGCATAGGCCGCCGCGAATAGAACACATCGATCGGAGTTCGAGGTAAGTGTGGCCTTATACCGAGAACCGGCTTACTCCAATTCGAAATACATATTTATAATCAAATGAAGGGGTTACCCGTTGATATCACACCCACCACACCATCAAAATCATGTTTATTCCAGTTCTTAACAAATTACCAAACTACTAAAGTTTCAAGGAGTTGTTGTCATCCACACCCGTTGCATCGTATTCTGTCAACAGGCTGGTATTCTAGAGTCTGCGCTTAGGATACGGCGTCCCTGTAAAACTTTTTGTTGGGAGTTATCAAGGAGTTGTTTTGTTGGCTGTCTGTTGCCGCCCACTGCTGCTGAATGTAGGCCTCCCACAAAGAGCGCCATTCAACCCGGTTTTAATAGACCCAAGAATAATAATTACGAAATTCTTGATAAAGCGGATTTCGTATCAAGAATACAACACAAACACCTGAGACAGATATTCGCACTGTACAGTGCCATAAACTCATCTGACGGGAAATTTATTGTTAAAACTGTGCTAACAAATAAAGAAGAGTAAGTGTGTTCCTAATAAAAGTTTATATAAATTGAATAATGGAATACGCAAAGTCACGTAATTAGTAACTTAGTAATAAAAATTCATTTACTTCAATTGGATCGGTGTATGCAAGACAATATTGTGGACATTGTAATAGTCGTAGATGTTCATACAGCAAGGAATAGACCCCGCGAAACGGCTTGCCTACCTGTCATGTTACCGGAACACGATTGTCAATATGTAGCTGATTTTGTTTGGAAAATGGATTTCGCCACACGCGACATTTTTTCCTTATGACGAAAGTGATTTTAGTGGCGACGCGGTGACGCGGCGCGCGGGGGGCCGGCATGTTAGTTTGTGTATTTGAACACGGTAGTTTCTTCGTATATCTACAAAGAAGATTTATATGCCCCTATTCATATTATATTAGCGAAACCGAAATCGTACGCGGTTCAAAAATTGGAAAAATCGTCATCAAGCATTAATTTTGATTTTGCTGAAAATTAAATTTGAAAAACTTTAACTCTAGGCGAGCGGTTTAAAAATGGAGGCCCTGATTCTTTCAGAAAAATATAAAAATTATAAAATAAAATATTTTTAATAGGTGTTCCATTTTGAAAGTCACCGTCACAGCCGGGTGGACTCTAACTAAAACGTCAAACGACTTGGGAAATTAGAAGGTTAATTGAAATCAACAAGTAAGTAACCTGATTGTTAATATTGAACACGTCCCTCTTTTAGCTACTATTTTATTTATTTAACAGTTTATTGCACACAATTAGCTATTGTACCATAATCTCAGCCGTAACATATCCACTGCTGAACATTGGCCTCCCCCTACCCCTTTCACACCGGTCGACTCTGTACCTATTGTATACAAAAGTATAAACTAATGCTAGGGAACTTAGAAATAATTAATGCGTTGCCTACCACACCATTTCCCGGAATATAGGTATTGATTGGCAAGTGAATGGCTTCACGAAATGCGACATAGAACATTCAGACCTGAATTTGCGCTGTACTCATATGTATTGATTGTTTGATTCTTGTCGGCAAAATAGATGGCAAACTGTGGTAAATTATTCGTTCTACAAAATTCTAGGAATGCGTTCGATTCCAGTTAATCTTTTTTAGTATTATGCACTGTAAAAAAAATAAATCAAAATAAATAATAAATGCTCTTGGACAAATTCACACAGCGCCATTTAGCCCCAAAGTAAGCAAAGCTTGTGTTATGGGTGTTAGATAATAGATTTTTTAATATATGCTTATTGTACATACTACATCCGATCCCGTAACAGAAAAATAAAATTCATCACTTCAATTTCTACTCGGGCGGGAATCGAATCCGGGACCTCTGCGTGGCGACCGGCATATTAACCAACTGAACCACTCAGGGCGTCAACTATAGATCTCATTTTTTCCGTCTGACTTTCTGTACTTAGAAACGGGTAACAAATAATATAACGGTACTTTAACTGACAATTTTAAAATCCGGCGAGCTTGGATCACGACAAATTCGGACTCCGTTGAGTTTGGAATCCAGCGAGCTTGGAATCCAGCGAAATGGAAATCCGACGAGTTTGGAATCAGGCGAATAAGAAAACATTCATTGAGACTAATAAGAAAGAAGTACATTATGATAATTAATTAGAGGTACAAAATACCGGAACCTATTAACCAAAGCTAATAAAAATAATCATGTAGGCGTTAATGTCCCGGTTGTGCTCTCGCGCACGAGGGCCCGGGGTCCGCCTTTTTGGCCTTTGGATTTGGCTGATCAGCCAATTACAGTGGAGCGACTGCTATCTGACCTCCGTGACCCTGCTACCAGGGGAACCTGACCAGATTGGATCATGGTTACACATTCAGTCACCTGAATCTGCAGGATTCATCACGATGTTTTCCCTCACCGTAAGAGCATCGGTTAGTACTCAACTAATGCCTATAAGATATCTAAAATAATTACGAATTTTCATTTTCAAAATACTCTTTGTCATAAATTTAAGAAATCGACAGTATTGTCAATAGCCAACTTGGGTCATTACTACGTTAGGGTTACACAGGTACATCATATGTAGATTGATTATAAAGCCGGTATGAATGCTTTAAATATATGTGTGCGTGGGAAAAAGGACTTACCTGTGAGCTCGTTGCAAAGCATCGCTATTGCGGGGGCGTTAGCGTCCTTTCCGTCGAACACTTTGATGATGTCCGCTCTTCGCAGGCAGCTGGAAAAATACAATTATTTTATGTAATTAGGTTGCTGGTGGAGGTTAGCACTCTGTTTAATTCGGGATATACTAGTCCACTAAAATCATCTTTAGACCTTATAGTTCTTAATTTCCTAATTGCATAATTTGACATGTAGGAAAAGCCAAATAAGATTCTATTGCCAATACTAGATGTAAAGTTACGCTACGTAATACAGGGTTAGAGATTAGCTAAAGGTTAAACATTAGCTACGTAATGCCAAATTCCTTTAAAGTTCGGTGATTTGAATAAGAAACTGCCAATAGACAAATACATTACTCTCAAAATGCATTTAAGTAAATCCTCCACCACAACGTCTCCTCTCTAAATGGACGAGAAGTGCGTAAAGTTGTTAAAGCCACCTCCGACTTTGAATTTGCGTATACGCGTTTACAACTTTAATTCGTTTAAGGCCAGCCCACAGTTTTATTCGTTTAAAGATCTTTGCAGACGAGAGACTTTGCTTACAGATACACGAACATCGCATACAAAATCTGCGCATTGTCTGACTAGACCATACATAAATTAAATAAGAGGAAGTTATAAAAAACATATTATCTGTTTCATGCTCGAATAGTCTTGGGAGCCGATTGGGACCATCGACTTATTATTTTTAGATAATAATAAGTCCATGATTGGCACCCCGCGATGGATGACATTTCAATAGAGACGATCAAGAGATGTCAATAAATAGTGATATATAATATATAAATAAAGTCGGCTTATAAATGAAAGTATTTAAAAGTACTAGTGGACCCGGTACGACTGCGTTAGGGTACGCTTACTTTATCCCTATTTGCCCTTTTTTTTTTGCTTATAAATCTTCCTCTTACATCACTCTATTGTTGAAAACCGTATTAAAATCCGTTGCGTAGTTTAAAAGATCTAAGCGTACATAGATACATAGGGACAGCGGGAACCCACTTTGTTTTATGCTATGTAAAGATAGATTGAAGTCAGTATTTAAAAATCAAGTATATAAAAGTATAGTCAATAAAGGATATATGTCAAAAGGTGCTCTTAATGATTACACAAATATTTATGTGCTTTGAGTCCGTGGCAATGTTGTCAGTGGACATAATTTACACGCTTCAGGTATTTTGATCCCCCGCGGACCTAAGTCCCGTCTGCGCAGACTAAACTTGTCTTTTAAGATCAGCCAACACCAACTGGATTAATCAATTTAGTCTTTCGCTGGCCCCGACCCAGTTCGCTAACTAACGTTAAAAGCCTTCCCCGATCACACGCGTTGCTTAACACTGGCTAAGCCAAAATTAGTTTTACTATTTGCCCCTTTAAGGAAACGTATAGGAATTTTATGCAGTATGCAAATTCGGAGATTTCCTTCGGAGGGAATTTTAAATGAGTTTCTTTAGTTCGTGCGCGGAAATGTGTTAGGTATTTTGTTTTGACTATATTAGGAACCTTATAATCTACATCGGACGAAAAGGTAACTCCGACTCTTACTCACGGCTGTAGCCGTAGTGGTCTTTGACGTAGACCATCGAATATTTCCAATGGAGCAAACATTTCCATTTCCAGTCCATCGAAAATGGATAGCTTCAATTTCTGTAGTAATTTCAACTGCTATTTCCGACCCGCCTGCCAATCAAACCCTTCAAAATATGTATTCCAGTTTTCGTGGCACTCGTTATCTCGTTATATGTATAGTAGCGGTGGTTCGCAGTAGCGAGAATGTAACCTTATAGCGTACGGCTTAGTAGTTACTAGCTCCAAATCTTCATTTACTCTCTACCAACGTGTTTTTCTAATAGCCAACGTAAAATAAATAAATATGCTTGGACATTTCACACAGCGCCGCCTACCCGAAAGTAAGGAAAGCTTGTATTATGGGTGATAGATAACAGATAAACTACTTATATACTTTTAAATACATACTTATTATACATATAACACCCATACCCGTAACATAAATTTTATTTCATCATTTGAATTCTTGCTTGACCGGGAATCGAACCTGGGACGTCTCCGTGGCAGACGTCATGTTAGCCAATTGAACCACTCAGGTTGTCAAAACGTCACACGATAACCACATGTCAAGCATAGGGCACTAAGCGGTCATCGGTCCTGTTTGCATCGATTGATAACGATGGGCATAAGTTACGTCGGGAAGTGAAAGTTCATTAGCAGAGAGCATTACTATTTCTAACCGTCACTATTAATATACGCTATCTAGAGGGTTCTGCTTCTCTGTACTAGTAAAGTAAAGTAAAGTAAAGTAAAGTAAAGTAAAACACTTTTGTTCTACTCAGACACACGGCACAAAATTCTTTAATATTCATAGAAAAGTCAGAGACATAAAGGAAAAATAAAAGACAGTCTAATCTCGTTACTTGTGCCATGTGGAGAGTGCAATGAGGCCACACTCAGCATATGCCATGACAGTTGCCATGACACTGGTTTTCAGTGGGCCCCTGCTACCACTGTACTTAACATTATAATCAGAAATAATAACTGCATATTGAAAATTATTGGAAAAATCATGGAGGAAATTATTTCCTCCATGATTTTTCATAGGTTGCAAGGTAAGATACCGTCTTGTCAGCATTTCTGATGGTATTGCAGGATGCAGTGTCCGAACACCGTGCATCGCGTCGCTAGGTAGTCTTCTCATTTCTATACCATAAAAGGAGTCGTAAACTCATCAATTGGCTAATCCATAGTTAGGTCAGCCTTGCCGGATATGGCGCGTAGTGACTTCTGGCTAGGTTTCCAGGTCCGGCTTTTAATGCAGGGATCTTCCGTCGGATAACCGGGTTCGGCTTTTAGATCTTGGTACGGGAAGTTGGCTATTGCCTACGTGTTAACTGCTTCTATGGTTGACGTTGTTCTATTCCACGAGAAAACGATAAGAATAGTGTATAGTGTTTCCTTCGTTAACAAGTCCTTGTTTCCTATTTGACCCTCACAAGTTGTTTTCACAAATAAATTATTATTAATTTTTGTTTTTGCGTATTGGATATTGCTAGTCAACCTTTTTTCATTGCTTGCTTGCTTTTGCAGGACACTTTCACAACTCCTTGGGAAGTCCGGAAGAGGAGTAACTTCGAGAAGATCCCTAGTGCCTTCCCTATATGCCTCCTCTTTATCTAAGATGACGGCATGGCCTCACTTTGATTCTTGACGGCTAAATCCCAAAGGTGCGTGATACTTTAAAAGATCACGTGTGGAAGCACCGATGTCGGCAACCGTATTGCCAGTAGCTCAACAGATCTTTTTCTTCTAGATATCTGAATAGATGTGTGTTTAATACGAGCCTTAGAGAGAAGATTTGTAATTTGATGGATCTGATCTGTCACCCAAGGGACACATGGTGTACCTACATGGTCAGTCCGTCTTCGAGGAAGATGGATACGGAACTATCCCAGCGGAGTAATTGCGTCCAATGCCTTTGGGCCTTAAGCCGACCTCATCTGCACATGGTCCCCCTACTACCAGGCACACAATTCTGCTTTTCCCTAATGTGTTTCGCCGGTCAGATGATAGTCGCCGCACGCGCAAAGCCCAATACACCACAAATTTTTAATTAAAGCCTTTTAAAAAATCTGGAAGCGCTATCCTACTAAAAGAGCGGACCCACGCAACATAGTCAATAAATGGAATCCTTTAATTTACTCATGTATCCTGGAAGTAAGCGGGACTGGCTTCTGGAATGATGATTGAAACATGCTGCATAATTAATAACGATGCAACTGCGACGGCTGTGTCAAACCAGATCGTAATTCAATTAATCATACTATGTTATCTGTAACTGGTCTGTGAGACTTGGATTTATGTTTGTAGTATGCATTATTAGCTTCATAGACTGATTTATAATATCTCATATTGTTTGACGTTTTATACCATCTGATTATCTGTATATAATGATTAAAGTCAAGAAAATAAATGCACATAAGTTTCACCTCGAGCGAATCTCGGTTACCCAAATACGAGTAGGTACATGGCGGGTTAACTGCAGGATAGTTCTGACTCATATGTTTGCAAGCTTTTGACCTCGAGGTAACTATCTTGAATATCCATCACGGAGTGGTTATTGTCTCCCAAGACTGTTTAACCATTCTCAGAGTAATGGTATTCCGTGATTGCGATACTGATAACAAAAGTTAAGAAACGCACGTCGAAGTCAGTAACTGGATGGGTGATCTGGATGTTTTAAGCATGCCACTCGTTAGATGTCTTGAAAATGGTTTATACCAAAAAAAATTTAGGCCCTCAATTCTACATTCTCTAATGAGTATCTCTGAACGTACTGAGCCACGTAAGGGATTCCAAATAAGTACAATACAATACAATACTACCAACATCCACATTATTTTCCCACGAAAGGGGAGGTTATTGCCATAAACTCCACTCTTGGCAGGCGGGTTGTAGATCGCACTGTTATAAATATAATAAAGGAAAAAGCGGCTGCCCATTTTCCAGTTTTATTTTTTTATTTTGCCTCGATTAGTATAGACACCCACGAGTGTAAGGGATTGGTGCTATTCTACTCTACCGGACACCATACGGCTGACCATGTGGTAACGGAATATAGTACAATAAATTTTATTTCAGAAAGTACTAAATTACATAATATTGTCCATATATTGTAAGTACAACTCAACACTACGGAGTCGGTACTCATGGGTATTGCAAAAGGCCATGCATTAGCAACTGCTTACGACCAAGCCTAAGTGAGACGTGGGGACCTAAGCGGTGGAAAAATCCTTTATTCTTAACTACCGACTCCGTACTATCGATTCCGTTCAACAATGGAACAAAATAAAGTAATAAATAGGTACAAGAACGGGCTACAGTCTAAGAGCGCATTGAAGACATTAAGCTCTGTGATACGGGGCAGCGTCATAATGCCTTTGTGCGCAGCGTTAGTAACATTATTCCGATCTCGAAGATTTTACGGGCAATTTTATGAGAACCACCGCGACCGGTCCTTATTCTGGTTAGAGATGCTGCAAGGATATTCGATTTTATTCGCAATTTTTACCTATATTGCTTTTGATATGACAAACTAATGAAAGAAACTCCTTACTCCGTAATGAAGATAGGCCCTGTGTGGTTCAATTTCTATGGAAATGAGAGGCCATGAGCGTCCCGATTCACCATGTTGTGTACTATTCGTCGTCGTCGGCCTAGCGCTTATCCCGGCTCTGCCAGGATCCGCTTTCATCCTTAATCTTCTCCACTTTGCCTGATTCCCACTATCGTATATAGTCCCTACTCCCCCACAATAGCATGAGAAGGTGTCCTAATCGGCAACGTTCGTGCGACCATTGCAATTGTGGTACGACGGACGTCACACGACCAATAAGAGGCCTAAAAATCGCCCGTCACGCGACTGTGGCCGTACGACCGTTAATGATATCGCAGGTTCTATTACGACTTCTTGAAGCTACCCAAAAGCTCAGTACCGCGCTTTTTATTATTTATTTAAAACTTCATACACTGTTACCATTATTATATTGTGTTTATTGCATTTATCCATCACTATCCACAGGTATTTACTATTACTAATGTGAACCCGAATTTTACAATAAAAGAGTAATTTAAAATGAACCATGACTTCACTCGTAAAATTCCCGCCAAAAAGTCTAACAAATTCTCTCAGCAGGTAATTGCGAATAAAGGCTAACCGATTATTCGCCTATAATCACATCTCTAATTCTGTTCTCCTAATAATTTTCAATGCAGCATCCTCTATACCTGGGGGTTCGATTATGACATGGTACTAGGGGATTTTATCGGCGACACTAGTAGAGATTTTATTACGCCCTCAAAGTAGGTAGGTTTGTTATTGAAAGCGAATGTTTGAACTCACCTTACATCGCCTTTCTGCAGGGACACCTCCTCGAAAACCACTTTCACGCGTTCCTTTGGTCTGAAAACAAAGGCACGATTGTCGTGTTACTACGGGGAGTGGAGTCGATAATATGTAAATCGTGTACAGATTGCCTGAGCAGTGAGCACGTCAGGTGGGATCCGACTAGCTAACAATGTAGGTGAAGTTATGTTACCTATTGTGGGCTACGTATTTTCGGGGATATGTTAGATGGGATGATACAGTACCAATTTTACTTTGATCAGCTAACTATACATGCTCGAAGTTTATTTATTTATTTAAAACTAGCCGGCTTCGCACGGGTACGTAACAAAAATATAAAATATTATAAATTTTAACACTTTATTTCGTGACATTGACTCTCCTCCCGTACCCCGTGCTGCCTAGATAGCCGAGCGGACTGAGCGGCGAACACGTGACTTTTTTCTAATATTTACATTTTTAAACTCGTGATATCTTTCGAATGGAATGTCTGAATTGAATAATTCAAAAAGTTATATAAAGGTATTGAAGCAGTCGTGAATATGAAGTAATTGATTTTGATAAGGATTAATACCAAGGTACAAATAAAGAGCGTTTTTTAGCGGCGGCATTTCAATTAAATTTTGAAAATGAAAGAACACTGATTGTGACATAACTATAATAGTTAGACATATACTGTCGCAACACTTTTTGTAGATAATGGTGTGTTCTGCAAAGTCGTAGTACATTACTTTGTTCTATCATCAATAGTTTTCGCAGCACACGCGATGTAAGGAATTTTTTGTGTATTTTTTTACACCTTGGGTTACATTATTGGAGTTTTATTAATGATCCGTAATGTTTTAGAAAATTTAATATAGCCTATGTCACCCGGGGATAGTGTAGCTTCCCAACGGTGAAAGAATTTTTGAAATCGGACCAGTAGTTTCGAAGCAAATTCAATACAAACAAACAAACAAACAAACAAAAAATCAAACCTTTCCTCTTTATAATATTAGTATAGATATAGACTACACAAATTACAGCAATTGGCGGACTTAAAACCATTGAGGCTTTGTCTAACAGTCAACCAGCAGACCATGTAGAGACTTTGTGCAGAGGCTGCTTGATAATTATAAGATGAACATTGTTCCTCTTTCTTTGGAGGAGTTTGTGTGTATTCCCACCTATTTTATTTAAAACTATGTTCCGGGTTTCCTACCGCGTATTTTTGTTAATGAGTAGCCCGATATTTCAACACAGCAGTAACCCGGAATATACTTTTAAAATATGTGACAATGACCGCGACAGTTTAAATAACCCACCCACGACTTCTGTTTGGTCAGGATCTACGGCGTCCTTCCAAAAAGACAGTGATTTCAGATTGTTAGTAGGTTTTTGCTGTACAGAGACAGGTAAGAGAAAGCGGTAGGTCTATACGGTAAGTGGTAGGAGAACCACACATTGTTGCGGTATATGGACGGGTATCGCGGGCTTTAAGATAACGGTCTAATCACGTACCTAGCATGGAAGTGGTAGGAGCACCGCACGTTGTTGGGGTATATGGACGGGTATCGCGGGCTGTAGAGGCGGCCGTGCGTCGGTCGAGAGCTGGTCCGGCTGAACTGGTAGTCGCATTCCGTGCTCGGCAGCCTGACGCCGTCGGTCTCGAACAAGCCTGGGGACAAAGAATTTGGTTTTTGAAATATCACCATCATCAAGTTAACTACAAGCCAAGTGTACAATAAGTAGGAAAGTGGACCCCGGGGCATCTATCAATCTGAACTGCGCGCCACGCGAGACTACACCCGAGAATGACAGTAATGTTGATGATGATGAATATCAGTAAGATTAGAAAATTGGTGGTAGTACTGTCGGGTATAGTAGAAATCAGCAAGAGCAGGAATCTCTGACTTACGGATGCTATTCTTTTTTTTCTGCCTTAGTGTCAAAATAGCAGGCATTCCATAAAGCATCGCTACACGGCCTACCATCGCCCACTAGGCAGCCTAACATCAGTCACTTTCCTGACCTCCCAGACGTCCCAGGAGGATCGGATGATTCGTACCGGTGATTGGCAGCACGTCCAACACGTTTTACATAACTGTTCGCTGACGTACTTAGGCAATTCAAGATGATTCCATGTGAAGAGCCTGACAATTTTGAGATCAATTGCAACGTCTGATTTGTGTCAATATCGTCGTATTTTCATTCCATTCCACAGCGTGATTAACAAACATGCTCTGTAATAACATGGCACTTGAACCGTACTTAATATGTGAGCACACATCCGCTGTATGCTTACTGTTGGGAGACGTTACGCGATCTTGAGCATGCAAATCTATATGCTATGTGATAGGTACGAGCAAAATTGAGAGTTAGGATGGGGGTACCGTTTTATTTCTGGAGACAAGCAACAATACCTACTGTTGCGTTTAAGTTCAAACTCAATACGTACTTAGCCAATGTGATCGTTTTATACTTCTAGGTATAAACAAACAGACACACATCCTGATGGAAAGTGGTATCTGCAATGAACTAAGTTTCATATACCTATGGCCCTACCTGGTTAGGTCTTCCTATTTACGGGGTTACGGAGGTCAAATGGCAGTCGTTCAACTGTAATTACCTGATCTGCCAAATCCTGGATAATTCCACAACCGGGATATTGACGCCAAAATAATCATTAATTAATAATAATAATAATAATAAATGTTATTTGTTCAATTGAAAACATTGACAGCATCATGAAACAATACCTACGGTAATAGGATGTACGAAGGCGAGCTTAATTCAACAATTGAGTTTTCTACCAGCTAACATTGGAGTCATAGGAATAGGTATATCTTAAATGCAGGTACTAGAAATGTACACTAAAAGTACGGTGGATAGTTATAGGTCGGTAACAAAAACGCAGGTACGTTGTCAATGTGAAGACTACGATGAGGCCTTACCATAACTATAACAGCGCTGGTTACCTTATCAATCAAACCAGAATGGAACAACACAATTATTGTTGTTCGGCGGTAGTATTGCTACACGCACAACCTTCACCTTCGGAATCTTCTACGGATATCTTTATCAGAAGGTAGGACACTGTAAAGCCTGAGTTAGTGAGCACCACCGCCATATCTTTTTCTGACGCCAGAAAGCTACATGTTGAATTGAAATTTGAACTTAGTGGTAACACTTCACACGAGTATTTAATTATATTACTAGAAAGCTAATAAAATATAATACTAGAAAGCTATAGGGGGACATGGCGAAACGTAGAGCACCTAATAAACTTTTTCAGAAATAACCTTCACAGGCCACCATTCATAAAATGAATAATGAAATGAATTAAAGAAATAGGCACTAATTTTTAGGCGACGTCATGAAGCGATCTGTTCAAGACAAGGTTCTCGTGTAAATGAGTGGAGGGACCATTTATTATTAACCCTTTGAAGGGTCATTTATTTTTATAAGGGTAGCTCGATAGCCTGTTGTTACCCCAAATATGATTACTGACTTTTCTCATTTATTAATTAATAAAACAGTAACTTGATCTTGAATATTATAAAATAATGATATTAAACAATCTGCACTTAGTGACGATTTCAATGCAAATTTTTAATGTCATTCGTTTCTGAAAACAATGACTTACAAGCTACGAGTAGATGAAAATATTGTTAAACACATACACAAATATTGTTGTTAACAGCAAAAATACTACTTTTTTCAGACAATTAAAAATGTTAGTATTGCATTCTGAGTAATTATTGACTGAAAGTATCTCCATTTAATTTAATTTCAACTCTTTCCTTTTCGCTAAATAAAGACCTCGATCGAAAGAACCATTATCAGGCATCGACAATTATGGAGATACGATGCCACATATATGTACAAGACTCACCGCTACACACGTCATACTTTTTACGTTAGGAATAAAATTGAAAAAAATTTGAAGATCTCGTTCACAGACCTAAAAAAATAAGGACACAATCTCTCTAAAATCATAAGTGAAGCATAAAAATGGCCGGCCATGTATGTGTATGCGTGCTTTGACACTGTCACTGGCGTGACAGTGCGGTGCAAAATGAAACAGAAAAGCGGCGGATAGTGAGGGTGTCGATCATGTACAACAAAATATATTGTCAAGAATGTGTAGAATGGCATCCGTATTTTTTTCAGGTCCATGTTTCGTTATGAAGACATACGTCTTTGTTCAATAAGAGTCAAATAAATGGCAGTAATACTCATAATGTTAGTATAAGTTAGCATAACAATATAACTTTATGGTACGACTACACCTCACCGTTGCTACGTTAACGATGCCCTTCAATGGCAAATTCCGAAACAAAATGTCAATATTTAATCGGTTCATCTGGCAACGGCCGACTCGCTC